>JARJEE010000003.1:10052500-12452500 GCA_030180105.1 Hyles lineata
TATTTTTTTATGTGGTCGTATTTGGGTTGTAAATACATTTTTTCCTAAAATAACAGTGTATACCCTTTTATTTATAAAAACGCTAAGGTATAAAAGAGTTTGAATTTTTATTTTAGCAAAATCTATGTATTTACCACCCAAAATTGACGGAATTTAAAAAATGATAAAAAAATATTGTCGCGTTTCTTTGCAAAATTTTCAGTTGTATTGTGTTTGTAGTAATTAAAACTACCACCCGGGCTCGTTTTCGGTAACAGTCTTGAGATACCCGGTATGTAGGTCGATTATTGACTAGAAAATAACTTACTTTTAACATTTAAATTGAATACATAAAGATTACAGAGTTATAAAGATTTAAAAAAACCCATGATCTGAAGTAAAGAATTAGAAAATGATTGCCTAATTGGTATTACGTGTGACACTGTTGGGAAAAGTACGTATCTACTTGATTATGCGTAAAGTATTTTTTATAAGAATTCTATTAACATGATTTATAACCTTTACAATAACCATGAATGTTATTCAGCAACCCAGTTTTGTATCGTTAAGTATTTAATAATACAAAACTGGATTTTCGGCCTCCGACTTTAAATGTCATTACTTAATTTAATGAAGAGTCATGACCCTTTTATCTTAATTTATAAAATGGTAAAACCAATCGGTAATAATAATAAAATTCAAAGCTTTATGTTTGAATGGTTGAAATGCATAATTACGAATCGGGAATTTTGAAAAAATAATTTGGTCTAAAATGTTATTACAATATCAACTGGAATACATGATATGTAAAAAGAAAATTAAAAAAACAAAAAGAAATGCTGACTCGATTTCAGCTAGGCCCCGGGGGGATTCGAACCCCCGATCTCCTGTTTACTAGACAGGCGCTTTAACCAACTAAGCCACGGCGCCGTTGAGTGCCGAGTCGAAAATGATAATGGGATTCATAATACATGTACATACACACACATAGTAGTAAAGATAACACAGCATAATACGTTTTGAAACGAAACAAACTCATTTAAATACGATTACATAAATTGTCATATAATAGTAAATTCCGTATTTTATTCTTTCAGATAATGACTGCCGCCAGCCAAATCAAGTGGGCTACTACATACGTCACACAGGTCTTCGGTGTTTGCCACTAAAAGGTTCAGCTGGCACCGTTAAATTTTATGCAAAAATGTTATTATTGTGTACTGTGATAACTATTGCGTTTATATAATTATTTTTAGGTATATATATTTATAGTAATAAAAAATATAAAAAAAAAAAACAATGAGAATTTCCAAAAAAATATGAAATAAATAAAAATAAATATGGACAAAAATAGTCTTTTTTACCCCTGGTGGGACTCGAACCCACAATCCCCGGCTTAGGAGGCCGATGCCTTATCCATTAGGCCACAGGGGCTTGCTCACAGATGTTAAATTTGTAGTATCTAATGTATTATTATAGGAAAAACTATTTTTAAAGTAAGAATGGATCCAATGGTTCTTTTTGTGGATTTTACGAAAAGAAATCGTTTGCACTGCTAAATTCACACATACTCCATTGCGACATCTACAATGAATCATACATTGGTTTACTTTCATACTCATATTAACATCAAGGAAAGTGTAGTGTGTTCAAATCAAAAGTGTTATGCAACGATCATGAACAAAGTCTCTGCTTTAAAATAAAATCAAATATTTTTATTGTGGACATAGGTTTACATAAGTTGTTACAAATGTTTATCCGTACAACTATGGTCCGCCAAATTGGCATATAATATTATAAACATTTTAGGTATCTAAAATAGTAACTACAGAATTGGTTAACATCGAGAAAAAATAATAAAAATCTAATCATGAAAACAAAAAATTGGTTGTTCATTGCAGTTGAAACAAAACTTAATATAATTACTTATAATCTACGTACAGTTAGTATATTTATTTTTGAACAAAGTTTACATTTTTCTTGAAACCTTACCCATGAGAAGCAAGCATGACAGCATGTATATACTTAAAATGAAAAAATGCACTAACGTAGCCTGTACTAAAACTTAAACATGAAAATACATAATTTAATTATTGTTTCAATATTTTTAAATAAACCGACCGCAAAACTATGTTTGAGAAACCAGTGCCATCTATTACCAAATAATGATCACACAAAGAACCGTCTAACACGTTTGAATAATAATGTTTAATTATAACGACGATAGAGGGAGTTGTCGCTGATGGCAACGCGTTGCGAAGTGTAATCATCGATTTTATATTAATACTCCTTAGACGTTTTTTTTTAATGAATAATTGGCGATTGTATTTTACAACCCAGTTGTAGCATGAAAATATGATTATTAATAAAACATTTTTTTCCTGATATAGAATGAAAGCCTGTAAACCAGTTGGTTAGTAAATAATTCATATAAATGTTTCACAATCATGCAAATAAAAAAGTAACTTTCTATTTACAATGCATAATTACTTTTAATAAAGAAATTATTATAAATTCTGAATTTCTTTGTTTCAACTGTTATTAAATGCATAAAATTTTGTTTTCCATTACTTATGATATATCATTATATATGATTATTTCGACCCTCTACACAACGACTCCGTGGCGCAACGGTAGCGCGTCTGACTCCAGATCAGAAGGTTGCGTGTTCAAATCACGTCGGGGTCATACATATCTTTTTAATTTTAAATTTTGTAACGTGTTTATCAGAAAATAAAAATGTAAGATATATAATTTGTAAGCTTAAAAATAGCACTTTTTGACATCACAATTAGGAGACAATCCTTAATCTAGATTTCTTAAGCCACGATAGTTCACTGTAGTAAGTGGGAATATCTCATTGTGGCCCTCAAGGATTTCCGTAGCAAACTCTTAAAAGTGGTGTAAGTACATAATCCGAATTCCGAAAAGATAAATTAATATGGTCAAGGACACCAACTGCAACCATTACAGACAACTCAGATGAAACTCGTTATCGATTCGACTGGTCTAGCTCCGGTTAATAACTTAATAATATTGATACTGCAGTTGGTTCGTATTCTTATCCATGTGCCGTGAAAACGTTTAGTAATTTAATATAGATTAAATATTTTATGAATGTGGCGTTGAATGTTGATGTTACAAATCCGGTCTGATAATTGTCTAAACGGAAGCTGTGCCTTATCCTTAAATATTTGGTTAAAATAATAACAACATATACGATACATGTACTGATTACTAAGCTATGTTTACAAGCCTGAAGTTAGTATTTGCTTTCACGTCATACCAAGATATCAGTAATTAGGCGTTTACTTCGTCACGGTTTAGTACATTTGGCACGTTTTACATACCTACCTATTTATAAACGTGTTCTGTGATAAGAAAATTGGGTCTTTCTGACTTTATATACTACATTTAAAAATTATGCCTGATTTTTATGAATTCATAGATTTATTTATTGATGGACCTGAGATCTCAATTGATGCACGTCACGAAATACTCACGAGATCAAGGCTTACTACTGAAAAAAAGTTGTTTGTGGCTTTTAATGCTGAATCCTTACGATTATTACAACTATTTACCATATTTCAAGGTAGAAGTGTTCAATTTGCGACAACCGTTTGCAGTAATTGCGACTTTTCGAAGTCAAGCTAGCAAATCTTCATTCTTTACGAAGACCGACTTACATTTACAGTGATGACCTTATATTGTTAAATTTTAAGACTTATTACATGGCGTTAAAGAATATTTTACAGATTCGTAATACTCCGAAGACGCATTTCGCTTTGACGAGGTTGGTGGTCGCGACGGTCAGGTGACTGGTATACGTGTCCGCTGGCGCCTTTACAAGTGAATAGCATTCTTGAACAAACACACTAGCGCAAGTTTCCCTGTGTGTTTCCTGCGTAACTACATTCATTCGCGTGTATGTATATGAACACGCCTTCTGTTTGCGTATGTGTGCGTTCCTGAAGGCTTGTTTGTGTTTAGTTTGGAGGTCATGAAGTGATTGGAACACGAGTACAAACATTTTTTTCGACCGCCGTTCGCGTTGGTTTACTTAACACTTATTAGTTTGAGTTTCTGTCGGTTCTGATAATTGTTTGTCACGGCTTATTTTCAGCGATGTAGTCACTAGCCTTGCAAAATTTTTGTGCAAAATTTTTCCATAAGTGCCTAATTCGTTTTTTATTTCTTACGTGAAATTACTTTGCCCAGCGTGACTATTAATTTGGATAGTTTTTTATGGCCGCGCGTAATGAAGCACATTTAAAAGAAATAACTCCGCAAGTCATCACACATTTTCAAATGTAAATGTATTGGTCACTGGTCCGTTTTTGTGATCTTTAAATCAAATTGCCCCCATTCTCTCTGATGTGCGTGTCCGTAGTCACATAACAACGTTATTGAGTTTTGTATTATATTTATTTATAGACATCTATGAGATTTCAGGAAAATTTGTAATAAACTCATATAAAATGCCATCATCCTCAAAACATATTGTACGGGTAATAGTTATATATTTATATTGTTTTAAAAATGTATAAAGTTACTCTTTTTCATATTTATGAATGTAATGGAAGTTTCAATAAATTCGTCGGGAACATTATAATATACTATGTATTATGAAAACGTTACTTTATATAAAGCTGCACACACATAATATATGTACGACTGAATTGAGTATTTTCAACAACTGTGCAAGCTATGTATATGAAGTTTAAATATGTTACGGAAAAAGTATGAAAACAAGGAATTGTACACAATTACTAGGAAATGTATACTATTCCAAGCATGTTTAAGAAATGTGTAAAACAATATTTTGAAGCTTCTGTAACATTAACATTTCTTGAGAAATGTATGTGGAAGGCGCATTGTTTAATCCACCGTTTTACATAACGATGCGTTAGATTGTAAAACAACGCAGTTTTATAAAGCGCCGCGCCGTCCCAACATTTGACATATATAATATTTTGAGATGATGCTAAAATACATATAAAAATGATAAAGTAAATAAAACACACTAGTAAACTGAGCATTGAAATATTTTTTAAGCTCGGCGGCTCTAGATTCGGCGACAAGAACGGCTAAATGCATTTGCAACATGGCAGTTAAGACTGTGCAATCTTACGGACATAAACGAGTGGCAGCAGCCATCCTGCTGGTCCTTAAAGTCGCAAAAGAGCGATTGAAGACTCATCTATAGCATTAGATAATAACTGGACATGGGTGCTTCGGTGATTATCTGAGTAAGAATAGAGGGGAGGCGTTGGCAAATTAGTATACCGGTACAGATACCGCACGATACTGCTCTACAATGCCATCCCTAGGCGCCCAGATACACCACGTACCTATCAGACAAGTACGAGTGCACTAGTCGCTGGTGATATGGCGAGACTTGTGGATTGTGGATTGTGTAAATTGTGGACCGTCCCCGCCAGAATTCGAACTGGCTTCTCATCGAGCAACACGATGGGCCGGGAGGCTGACGGCGATTCTGCGGTCCGCCCCTCCTTTCGAAACAGCACAAGCTTGCCTGCCTTCCACCATGACGCGAAAATGCCCTGTGCTCCACTGCCAATTTTTGTTTTTTTAGTAAATAATGTTTTTTGTTCAAGCTATATTTAATGTTATTTTACTTTGTGTCTGTACGCCAATCATATCGTGTAAATAAAGATTTTTATTATTTTATTATTATTATTAATTTTAACCTAACCTAACCATGCCTTTGTCTAGACCTCTCTATTCTTTGGCATTCGTAATCATTAACCCCCAGAATGTACAACAATTCCGATTGCTATTTAGGAAATATATAGATTTCCTAGGATTTATATACATTGTAGGATTACATACTTTTTCGTTAAGATATGTAGTATACTCTACAATATACAATATATAAAACCTACACAAAATGTTAATTATAATAAAACAATACAATGTACATAGGTCTATACTGTACTGTTGACTATTGGTGTCCCTAATATGATAAATAGATAAATAAGTAAAACGACATTTAGAAACAGTGATTTACTTTGCTATCAATAAAATAATGTAATAGGATTTCCTTTATTTTAGCTTGGATATTTTCACACTGCTTCCACGAATGAGTTCATAAGATAATTGTCCTGGCGCCATACCAATTAAACCCCTTATAAGGCGCTCACTCCTAAATCTAGGAAATTTGCGTAAGATTATCATGTACATTTTTGGAAAAATTATTGAGAAGAGTAAATATGGATTTTTAGAGTGACGCTTGTAAATGATAATCAAACATAACGCGGACACCAAGACGTAATAGCCAATAATACGCTGCGACATTTGATACATTCAATATTTACAAATAAAATTATGCTGAAGGTGAATATTCTACAAGTAATTAAAATATAGATTAATTGAAAATTATAGTGTCATTGACACTTGCTTTGGAAGTGGGAGATTACCTACACAGAAATAATAATAGTTTATTTTCTTACATAGTTCGTAAGAAAAATTAGATTTACGTACTTACAATGTAACTGGAAAGGCAAATCGGTTAAGAAGTTTCTAAAATACAAAAAGATAATTTCTATTGTAAATTACATGAAGATATTATTGGGAAGGTATATCATTTTTTTGTATGTTTTCGAATTAAAGTATGACAGTATGTAACCCCTATCACTAAAAACGCCCTGTGCCCTCTGTACCGTAACATCCGCCTTATACTCCTATAACTCATTCCATCCCTTTGAGTTTAAAAGAGTAGCAAATATATATTTTGAACAAACAATATAGTTTATTTTCGGTTTGAAAGTAGCCAATTTGTGTGTCAGCTGCCTTCACTAATATTAAATCCTTTATTTCACTCCCATAATGATGTTTTTCTTAAATTGTGGCACGCCATTATTTTTCGTTTATAATAAGGTGCTTATCAATAATTTTCATAGAAATGGCCTGGAGCCATTTCGGCTTCGACTTTCTACATAGAATTTCAACTTTTCTTTAGGGTTAATTTTAAGAATACAAAGTATCCAGTTATTTTTGTTTTTAATGTGTAAATTAATTGCAAAGTTTGACATTTGTGACTTTAACGGTTAAGATGTTCCATACAAACTTTTCGTCCCTTGATTCAACCCCTTCAAGCCTTTTTTCGCAATTAAAGGTAGTATGTGCCCTTACCCTGGGTGTAGTCTATCTCTGTGTCAAATTTAATAAAAATTGGTTTAGCGGTTTAGACACAGAGTTTCGCATTTACTCTACCTTTACTCTACATTTTAACATATGTACCTGTGGCGTGTGCCGGCCGACGAGGCTTACACTCCACGTGTTGTTTCAAGGTTTTCAATTGAAATTAAAATAAACGAAATTAAAATAATAAGTATATTTACAAACATGAACAGATATAGCCAAGACCAAGGAAAGACAATTATTAAAATATTTTTCAAGAAAAATGTTGACAACAGTAATCTATCAAATATCGAATAACTTAAAACATAAAGCAGAACAAAAAGATTTCATTCCCCACATACCTTTATATTTTACATCCGTTCATATCTTTGAATTTATAGCATAATGTACTCTGTGATTTATAGCATAGAGTAAGTGCTTATTAACTTCACGATTTATAGTATTAATAAATGACAAGTGGCAGCATACTTACTGTTTCTTTTACCCTCCAAAAAATATAGAAAATTCGTTACATAGGTCGCAGGTACATTGAATGTTTTATATCTGGTATCTTTGACAACCTGGAGGCATTACATCAAGCAGTAAACATTTCACATGTTTTGCATCGTGATGCTCGTATTTGATCATCAAGATAGCTGAATGACGCGGAGTAAGATAATTAAAAAGCACGTGTCATCTATGTTCAGCTTTATTGGAAAATTGGCGTTTTATCTTCCTCGTAATGTTTTTGTGGACGGTCAACACGTCCATAGCAACAGCGAACAGACGCCTTTAATTATTTCTTTAATACTATACTATTAATACTTCTTTAATCCGTCAATTAGGTCCTTGAGTCAGTTTATACAAAATGTTACGATTACGTTAATAATTATGTGGATGAAACGAATCATTTTAATAAAGGCTATGCTATTTTGATTTCATGATTCACGTTAAAATATTACTAATGAATGTGGTTTTCCTCTTATAGTACGTCAGTTTTTGGTTTTATATTAAAATATAGTAAGAGATAAACGTATAGTTCTTGTTTTATTCTTCAGTAGGTACAGCTGTTCTTAAATGAATTCAATACTCAATTGGAGCTGTTGGTTACGAGTTGCACCATCATGCCAGATATAGTGTGACGTCGGGGGGCTTGGTTGCGCCGGCCAATCAGGGACTGCCAACGATCCAGTTACTCACAAATGTAACTTATTATTATATCCGCCATACCGAGACGGTTTACCTCAGCAACAAGCGATGAGGAAACAGGTTTGAAACCAACCGAGTGTGTTATATTTCATTGCGTTTTTGTATATTTCGTTATGTTTTGATGTTATTTATAGTGACATGGAAATAATGAAATAACCTTGGTTTGTGTGCATTTCACAATACATGGGTGATGGGGCATTCATGGTCTACTCGGTTAGTCATTAAATAACGCTAGCGAATACTATTAAGTATGTATGATAAAAGAAATAATTGCTGATGCAATAAGGCAGCGCTGTTGTGCGCATTGTGTGGTGTGTCGTACAGTGTAACTTGTATGTAGGTGTGTTGTAGTAGTTGTGTGGGACGGGGGCTCGTGCACGCACACCGCCGTCGTTTCGTCGGTACTGTTGGTTGCGTGTTGCGATGCGCGTGCGCCGACCGCCGTGCATAAAGAACTGCCGCGACCGCCAGCGCGCCACACCTCCGCCGGCCGCGCCAGCCATATCATGTGCCTATATGTTCACGAACACAACTTTCTAATCTAATTGACGTCACTGACCTCACTTGACTTTTCAGTCTCATGTATGAATTATGAATTTTGTAAAACGTCGACAAATATGTTGGTATTATCATCCAATATAACGATACGTTTGACATACAAGTTCAACTTAGCTGTTTCAGTATTGTTTTATTCTACTTTTTTATTGCTAAGCGTTTCATTATTTTTAACCCGGGGAGGTATACTTTGGAATTTTTATAGAATATATAAATACCTGTTTCAGTGGAAATAGGGTTTTGAATGTTTCTTGTAACAAAACCGCATTCCAAACATGGGTGTCGCGACTCGCGGTACAAGTAGAGTTATTATGAATGCCGTTGTAAATCTAAGTTATTGGCTTTAGTGCATAGACTATTGAGTAATATTGACACTTTATATTATTGTTTTGACGAGAGGCATATTGTGTAAGCGGAGAATCCAGTGCTTATTGCCGAGAGAAGAATGCAGGAACAAGTGGCTGTTACAACTGTGTAGATTGATATAATTGCAGCCGATCAACATTGGAATTTTCCGATTGGTTCTAAATTGAAACAAATTCGCGTTTATTACGAGGCAATTACCTTCAGAAGAATTGTCTCATTGGTCCAGCAGTGCCGTAGCTCGGAGCTCTGAGGACTTGGGTTAACTTCCAAGGTCAGACATTTTATTACGTGAATCGAAAAAATACATTGCTTGGTATTCATTACGCTGAAAAATTTAAGACATCGACATAGATGGCTGTGAATATGAGAATTACTAATGTTAGTGCTTACGCTTGTATTCCCGATATGACAGGTAGAGTCGGTAGAGTATATGGCAGGCAGAGTAAGTAAATGTGCCGTTGCATTAGTGCCACCCAATTTTATTCAATTTCATGTACAAAGTCTATCTAGCCCTGGATAACTAATTTGCGACTTCGTATATCGTTATAAAAAAAAGTGAAATGCCAAAATCCAATCCCATATTCATCTGTTCTGTGAATTCTGGTTCAACCTAAGACTCTATGATTCACAAGTCATACACCTTGTCATGCGGCATAAAAGACAGATTTGTGTATCGTGTACAAAATAAAATCATCTCGCCTCCTACAATAACAAAGAAGGACAAAGCACAATGGGCAAGTAAAAAACTACCTTCCTGTAAATTGTTAATTAAAGGTCATACTTTATTACACCTCTAATTAAAAATATATCAGGCTACAAAGCTTCTGCTGAACTGGCTTCACCTACAATCAGAGGGTTTTCAGTGGCCTAGTGTGGGTTGTCGGACTGACAATCGCGATAGGCTCGCCCCACATCAAATTATGGGACAAACAAGACGAAAAGTGGTTGTTCTGGTTGCGCCTCTGTTTACCCCTTGTGGGAAAAGGCAAGAGTTTAAGTATGTATGAACCATTCTCGTTCGTGTCTTGGGAGTAGGATGGTTTCCCGCGATATCAGGAATGTTGTGATTCGTAAAAAACATATTTTCGATGACTTGCAGAAACGTAGCATAGTTGCATCATAATGTATTTTATTACACATCTTTATAATGATATAAATGAAATAAAAAACTTCTTATTAAATCTCATTACCTGAGTACAATGGGATGAATATTAAGATTACGAGTATTAAATGAATCGTTAAACATACAGATAGTGAACAAAGGATTCTTTGGAATTAATGTATATGCTATATGACTGCAATGATGAGACTTCTTATATTGGGTTTAATATCAGGTTAATCCTTTATGCCTTCTTCTTATCTTTTTATGGGTAAGGTAGACTAGATTAAACATAATTATCTATTGTAATGTATCTTCTTAGGACACTAATAACTGAAGCTGTTTGATACAAAAATTGTTGATAATTATAAAATATATATCTATGCTAAGAAAAGATTTGATTGTTTATTGAATAGGCCCAGAAACTGCTGGACCGATTTAAAAAATAATTTCACCTTTAGAATCCTTCATTATCCTTGATGAACCTGGCAGTATAATATTATCAAATTTAGAATATTTTTTTCCTTATAATTCAAAGTAACAGCAAAATTTTTGTGTCAAGTATGTTTGCCGAGATATCACAAAGTTCATGGAAACAGCTCAGTTAAATTTGAATATACATGTCATGATCGCAACCGCAGAACTAAAGAAACACAATTACTTGGTAATAAAAACAATTCTCGAAGGTTCTAATTGCGCTACGGAAACATCTGTTTCATAGTATTTTATAGGTGTGTTCTATAAATCAAGAGTGAGACACAGGTAATAAAACATGATTTATATCAAAATTAATAATTTAAAGTTAAAGATTGATGTACAAATCATATTAAAATACTTCTATGAAGAAATTGGTATAATGTTGAAAATACTCAACGGTCAAGGCGATAACTTGATACCAGTTTTATACTGAACAAGTTCAACTTTACGATATTCTTACCAGACGACTTAGGAATGAGTTATAATGAAATTAATACTTACTTTACTAATACTTTTTTGAAATTAATACTTAACAATATGTGGAATTAAATTTGAATGTATTATGTAAAACATATTAGGTGTAATATGTAGAAGTGATTACTCAGCGTGTTGTTTGTCGGTTGTCGCGCAAATCTGGTAGTTACCGGCTGTCGCCCAACGTGCGTCACCACAGCCTACGTGCGTCGTTGCACTGAGATGGGGCAACATTTAATATGTCTCAAATGAAGCAACAATTATACACAACAATGCAATAGGTATGCGAGGAGGTTTTTATGCATAAATAAAAAATACAAAGTTCATAGGAACGGTATTTGTGGGCGTGGGTTTCAGAAAATATATTATAAACGTAACCTCGTAAATAAAATTCAAGGAATTGTAAATTTTTGTCCACATTTGCGTTATACTTTTAGCAACCATTTATATTACATTAATATTATATTTATCATATTTTACATTTTTGTATGATTCTTTAGCATACCTATTATTATTATAGGTTGATATAATAATTGCCTTGCCCTAGATTTCATGAATATTGATGCTCCACATACGTTTTACTCTTCGATGCTCAATTTAGATTCGTTATTAGTTCATGTGCTCTGATGCGGTACCCTACACTATACATTTAGGTCTTTATAGGCTTTGTGTATCTACCAAATGAATACAATAATTATTAAACTATTTGCACACAAGTCCTAATTACGTAATCTTACAAGCAAATAACGTCAACAATGAAATTTTCAATTTCAATTTGCTTTAGCTGTTGCTTTTTATAATTTCCTGTTACTAACACCTAATTTCAGTACTACATACATTGGATTTTTTACTACAGATTACGTTGCAAGTATGAAAATACTCAAGAGTGGTCAATTAAGCACTGCAGTAAACCAACATTGCGATGTAGTAACCGGCGCAGGCGTATCCTTCACAATTAGACCGCAATTGGTCAATGAAGATAAGGATTACATATTTCAGTACACGAGCTTTCTCTTGAATCATTTGGCTAATTACTTAAAGTGCAACTATGAAAATGAATGAGTAATTGACCGAATCAAATATGTTAACATTTATTGCAATCTACTCGATATGCAAACATTGGAAGAAGTAAATGACTTATGATTTAATTCTGAATACTTAAGATATTCAAACTTTAAATTTTAGTTATCGAATATTTTCAGTTTGGGCCAAGAAGACAAAACATTCGATAGTTAAAATATAATGTCTATGAGTGAGTCTGTTAGTGGCTACATTTAAGAAACCATCATTGCTTCATTTATTTCGAGTACAAAGGTAGCTATTACATAAAGTAAAAAATATTTTCAGGGATTCTTGTTGGAAGTGGTCTGAATCCAGCAACTTGTTCTAAACTTCAGAATAAAATAAATACACCTAATAAATACACGTAACAGTCACATATATAGTCCTGACCCCATATTAAGATTGAGTCTTATGTTGTGGGTATCAGAATACGAGAGACCTGAAACCCACTGACCACAAACACCCAGATCCGACATATATACCTGTGGATCACACAAACATGAGCATACCATGAGCAGCGGTAGCTGATTACCATCAGGCGGGCCGCTAGCTCGTCTGCCTACAAAGGCAATAAAAAAAGGTAGTCGGACACCGCCTGTGAACCGGGAGATCGCGGGTTCGGTTCCGGCACTGAAACAATGTTTGGATTGAATGTGGATCACACAGGTATATACTCGTATGTCGGATCTGGGTATTTGTGGTCAGTGGGTTTCAGGTCTCTCGTATTCTGATACCCACAACATAAGACTCAATCTTAATATGGGGTCAGGACTATATATGTGACTGTTACGTGTATTTATTAGGTGTATTTATTTTATTCTGAAGTTTAGAACAAGTTGCTGGATTCAGACCACTTCCAACAAGAATCCCTGAAAATATTTTTTACTTTATGTAATAGAAATGATAGAGCTAGCTGCAATTTTTTATATTATTATTAGTAATAGGCAGGGGGAGAAAAAATAACCTAAAATAGGTATTTATTATTTAATGCAAATTCTATCTTTCAAATAAATATATATACTTACATATATTTTACCATGTCATATATCAATGCAGTAAATAATTCAACAAAAGTGTGATGGAAATTAGAATTTTCTTAACGCTATAAATATTTCACCGTAATTGTGGTATACTGATGGTAAGTCTCTTATATGTGAGATGCCGCCTGGGTAGATACCACCACAATGTCTATTTCTCCCGCCAAACAACAGTGTAAATGCAATATTGTGTTTCGGATTGAAGGACATTGTAGCCAGAGTAACTACTGGCCATATTGGCATTTAACATCTTATGTCTCAAGATGGCGAGCGAAGTGGAGTACCAAGCATTGCTTTGTAATTCAAGGTGTTGTTTGGTTTTGCTACTGTTTATGAGCGGTCGCATCGCTTGACATCAGGCGAACGGCATGTTCGTCTCGCCACTCAGTGCAAATAAAAAAAAATATTCAACGCAGCGTTGTTTATACAAATAACTATAAATATGTCAATTGAATAATGTTACTGTGTTTATACAGGAAAATTATAACTCAAACGAATGCTACTTTGGATACTGCTTATTGTTAATTCAAGTGTTACAACGTCATAATGAGTTTTTTGAAATACGAGAGAAATCGCTCAGCGACCTCTCTTGTAAGCACAACCAGAGTAAAATGCTACATCGGCAGCATATTACGGTGGAAAGTCAAACTTTCACCAGCGGAACATTAACGTTCTTTAATACATTCTATGTAATTCATTAAAGACCATTTAGATTTATATACTTTACTAGTGGTCCGGCCCAGCGCCGCCAAGGTGCAGATACACTTTTCAAAATGGCGGCCAGAATGTTCAATTCCAACTATCAATTTAGAATATCGTACAATCGCACGACGAAACACAAATAAAATTTCCTCATATTTTCTAGGTTTTTCACTACTGCTTCCCTCCCATAGTTCATAGCATGATGATATGTTGTCTATAGCATTCCTTGATAAATGACCTATCCAACACAAAGATAAATGTTCAATTCGAACCACTCGTTGACTAGAGGTAATAAACAAACTCTTCAGCTTTATATATAAGTATAGAATTATAGATTCTGAACATTGTATGTAACCATTCCTTAATTATTGATACGGTACACAAACCTCAAGTATTTTTATAATTTGCCAAGGTTGGCACTTGCGAAAACCGGATGACGTTCAGCCAAATGTGTATGTAGCACGCGCATGGAACAACAAAGGCGACGTACATTGATTCATACTGTAAACTTCTTGAAACGGCCGTCGAATTTTCTCGCAGCGTCTCAGATTGCCGTCATTTGCGATTATATGGACAGTCCGCTCAAGTTTGGCATTCTGTTTCATAAACATCGCCGTCATTGTCCCAATGGAAAGTCACTGCTGTATGAGTAATTATGTTTTCATCCGTACTACTTTTAAATAATAATATAAGACTGGAATGAGGATTGATGCAGTCTTGAAAAAGCTTGGGGCTTGCAGCGAACGCATATAGGTGAAGGATTTGTGGTGAATTATTTATTATAATAATATCAAATATTGTGAAATGTACTACTGTTACTGTTATACATTTAACTGGTGGTAGGTCTTTCATACGACGTGAGAGGCCGCCTGGGTAGGCACCACCGCAATGTCTATTTCTCCCGCCTAATATCAGTGTAAATGTAAAGTGTATGTGTGTAAATGCAGAGTAACTATGGAGAGACTCAACATATTATATCTTAGGAGCAAGCGAGCGCAATGGAATACCAAGCATTGCTTTGCAATTGATGGTGTTGTTTGGTTTGGTACTGTCCTTGAGTGGTCATATCATTTACCGTCAGAGGAATGGAATGTTCGTCTCGCTATTAAATGAAATAAAAAAATGGAGAAGCATAAATGTGGTAGAGCTTTACTATAACATTGTAGTTGTAGTCTTGATGTAGTATAAATATGATAGAGTCTAACTATAACTGAGAAGTGGAAAGTCCTTGCTATATGGCGAAACCTTAATGTGACATAGAAAGTAGAGACATGTTGTAAACTTTAAAGTGGTAGTCTTTATTTAGCATAAATGTGGTAGAGCCTCGTCGAAAAATATAAATTGCAGAGCATTGCTGTAGCCTAATTTCTAGTATCAGATGTGTTGCAACATGGTATTGGTATTTGGTATAGCCTACAGCCATATTCTTGCATCACAGTGGTACAATGTTATTGAGGCATAATATCAAGTCAATGTGGAGATCCTTGGAGGAAGTCTATGTTCAGCCATGGACTTCTTGGGGCTAAAATGATAATGATGATGATAATATCGGTAGAGTCTGACGAATGGAAAAGGTAGAATTGTGAGATATTCGTATCCGCTTGGAAACCAGCCATAATGGTGGAAAACTTGTCATCGTGATCCAAGCATGTGTCGCGTTAACCTTCTGCTGGGTAGATACTTTTTCATGTTCGTGTAAATATAATCAAGCAATAACAATACAAAGTGTCTGACACTTCAGTATGAAATTTCATCGACCAAGACATAATATAGCTAGCAGGTATTTAACCTTGGACTCGAGAAAAAATGGATAATATAATAATGTTAGATACATACATAAATATCACGCATGTGTCCTATAGGAGTAGGCAGAGTTTAAAGAGAGTTAGGGTAGGTATGTATTAAATGCCATCGTGTAATGATAAGGCAAAATAAAAAGAGCCTAGCAACTATCAAATCATTATCGGCACTCCTATGAAATTCATAGTTCACGTGCCATTTCACTACAAAAATGGCGTACCAACCAATCTAAAAGTACGATCTAATATTTGGCACACGTTTTCCTTACCACCTTGAGTTAATAACGTGTTTACATTGTGCAATAAATGTTTTTGGCGGCTTTTTGAGGAATTCTGTTAGATCATGCCAGTCGGTTGTGTAGGTATAATTAGTCATTATCTACGTTACTTGACGTAATGTTTATTTCCATCCAAGGCTGTCTATAGTTCATGCATCGAAAGTACTGATTACTGTGCGGTGGCGGCGTGTGATTGGTCGAGAGCGGAGGCCTGGCTGGGTGTGGCGAAACGTGTTCGTTTGAAATGCCACTAGTTCTCTAAAGTTTGTGATAAAAAAATAACTAGGAAATATTTTATATTAACAGACACACCTAATTTTCTAAACTAGTTATTGGGTTATTTGAATCGACAATTGCTAAGGTATTGGCACGTTTTGTTTGCATATTTTTTGCAAGCTATGTACCAATTGCCTGTATGAACGTAAACACAAATCATACCGACAATCATTTATCGTACGACATTTTTTGCATACATGACGAGGTCAAATTCTAAGTAGGTAATGGTTAAATGTAGGCAACCAGGAAGTTTTTGGTGCACAAAGCTAATTTATCCATATCATAAATATGTAATATGTTAATAAAAATATTTTTTGAATATGTAATGAAGAGTTTGGTAGATATAAATGCTGAGACACTGAACATCGACAGCGTAAAGTGGCACAAACAATCCAAGTGCCCGGGGCGGACTGAATTTCAATGATCGTTAGTTAATCTCATAGACCTGGCCTACTTAAGACAATATGTTACCCACGGATTATATAACCTCAATTAATTTGTCATCAGAAATGTTTTTATTACAATACGAGATAAAATCTAATTTACACTGTGTTTTAAGAACGCAAATATGTTTTCGTGATAAAATATTGCACGTGAGTTATGCGTAATTCGTTTTAACTTGTAAAATCTACTAAAAGGGGGATGGGCTGTTATCATTACATAAAAATCGCCGCGTCGCCGTGATAATGGTCTTGTCTACTAATGGATCTAGATAGCGAACAATTTCGCATTTACGCAAACAATAGGACTTAATATATTGAAAATAACAAAACAGTTGTTTCGGGTATTCCCAAGGGGCATATAGTAATAACGATGATATTTAGAATTTATATTATTGACCATAATTATACACAGTGACGTCAAAAGTGATCTTCCATATTATTCACCTTTGCGGAAACCACCATCAATGTCGTTTCTCCTTAAACAACAAACATTTTCCTGCGAAGTCAGTAAACATGAAATTGATGCAATAAGCTATGTTTTTTAAAAGGAAAACTGTCAGTCGTCCTTGTATAACCTGATTATATAAGAAGTTTCTCGTTGCCGTCGCTTGAGATCGGGTCTTCGTTGATGAATGTGCGTCGTCTACAAAATAATTCAATGTGCTACACTGATTATTATTGATATGACATTGGTGCTATCGATCATTGTGAAGACTGTCAGCTGAATAACTTACGACGCAGTCCTATAAACATACATGTAATATATTTTTATTGTACAGTAATAAATGGAGTATACAAGAACATTTAAATATTCTTTAGAGCGCTGAAACAGATAAGAAAACACTCTAAAATTCCAAGACAAGTGTGACAATTTTCTCACTTGAAATTACTGTGACCCAGTTGAATGTGTTTTATAAGTATTTTATAAAAATGCTCTTACAGTAATTAAACTTAAACACAAATATAACGAAAACAAGCACAAACAAATAGGTACTGTTAGCGGATGCTGTTATCAGCGTCAACATTATTTATAAGGCCGAATATTCCTGTTGCAAATAACAAAAATAATTTTCGACACTATAATCGCGGGTGTGGCGTGTTCCGTATAACTATATTTAAAATGCTGTATTTTTTTAAAACCTGAAAAAAGATTGATAGACATCTGTAAATATTGCTAACTAAATGTAAGAGGACAGCGAAGTTACACTTCCCGTTGACTTTCTTTGGGACTGTAATGCTTACTTAGATCAGAATAGGAACTTTGATAACTTGGCAAAAAAATACGATGCGGTGACAATTAATATTAAAGAAAAACGATTATGCAAACAATATTAAAATTGTCACTTTGTTCGTTGAATAATTTTAAACGTAGATGTTTATTTTGTAATTTACAATAAACAGAGACTATTATGAACAATAAATAAAAATAGCATAAGTATCTTAATATTTTCCGTCGTAGTATTCATTAAGAACATTCTCTTTTTTCCAAGCTATACGTATAAGCTAAACAGGACCACTACTGCACTAAGGCCGTGAGAATTCCATACTTGCTACTTACATACATTTACATAAAAACACGCTTTTTTGCCAGAAGGGGTAGGCAGAGGTGCCTGGACACCCACATTTCGCCAGTTTGTTCCGTCCCATGATGTGATAGGTGGCAAGCCCATCGCCATATCGGGCACAAATTCCTGACTCCGGGCTGATAATGAATAGAAAACTCCAATATCACTTTGCCCGACTCGGGATTCGAACACGAGACCTCAGCTTTGCAAGCGTACCTTAGTACAACTACGCCACCGAGGCAGTCTTACTACTTATTTAATACTAATGAATAATATATTTGTTTTCAATAATTTACTTTTTGACATTTCGGTAGCCGATGTGTCACGTATGCTCAAGGTTTTGAAACAGGTTGCATCTTCCTGATGGTTGCAAGTTGAAATCTTTATTGTGATGACGCACACGACGCATTCTTGTAGCTCACAAGGGTTTCAATGTAATTAATAGACAATTATTTATCGCGTAGGAAGAAATCAAGAAAATTGTGGAGTTGGTCTTTGTCCACTTCGTATTATTATGCATTAAAAATATAAGTGTTTAGGAATTCTGGTATGTTTGTTTTAATTGCAATGAATGGCGAGAAGAGCAAGCCATTCGCTTGATAATAATCGACTCGACCGCTGATGGATAGTAGTAAAACCATCATGAATTGCAGCGCAATGCTTTGGCATTCCACTGCGCTCGCCATCCTGAGACATAAGATATTAAGTTGTAATATGTCCAGTACTTACTCTGGCTACAATGTCCTTCAAACCGGATCAAAGTAGTGCATTTAAACTGTTGTTTGGCGAGACAAAAAGACGTTGCGATGGAAACTACCCAGGTGGCCTCTCACATATGAGATACCTACTAGTATGTACTATCTATACATGTTTTAGCTCATAAAAACTGATTTCCGGGTTATAAAATTCAATATCGTCACGCATCAAAAACTTTTGATATTATGATCCATGTTTGACGACAAAAACAGTAGCAAGTTAGGTACTGAAAAATTCTCACCTACAAGTAGTTGTTTTTCATAGAGGGACTTCAAATTTTTTATATTAAACTTTTGGGTTCCATTTCTGATTGAAGCAATTGAATTCGTATGGGTAAGTACCTTCCGCAAACACATTGTGTCTTCAGAATTCGATGATCCTCTTATTGACTGTGGCTTGGCTTGCGTAAGGAAGAAGACTCTTGCGTAGACTCAGATCAACAGTTTTTAGTTCATTTCAGTTATTATTTTATATGGCCTTATATATTTTTGTTCAACTTGGGTAATCGGAGATATTATACGAGAAGCAATTAAATATATTATGTTGAGCGTGAATTAACAAATTGATTGAAATCTGTAACAAAGAATTGCACAATGTTCCGTATGAATTCATGCCCAGTATTTTTTATATTGTTTAAATAGAAACTAACAAAACCATGTTCCTCAAAGTTCACAAACCATGTACACAGTCACTATGCCGGTTTGCACATCGCTTATCATCACCTGATGATGCACCATAACTATGGTCTTATTATTTAAAAAAGTTATGCATTTATTTTACGTCCACTTTTCCGATAGAAGCGCAACCAGACACGCGGGTAAACACCGGTGCCTCTTTAATCTTTACATCTCGTCGTTGTCTTAAGTGAATAATCTTTTGTTTAACATTCGAAAGTTTTAATGTGCTAAAATGATCGCAGACAGGAAGTGATTACATTACAAAAACGACAACGAGCAACTATGTTTGCTTCCGTGATTTATAACCGTCATTAATGTTGGCGATCCATAAAGTTAAGAGGCAGCCTCCCGATATCTCGAACTAATCATCATTAGCTCACGTCATGTAGAAGTGTTAAGTGGAAATTCACTCGAGTTTACATCTACGCAGGGAAATTCACATTCACAGAATCCAGTTGGAATATTTTTCCATAGCGAATTAGCACTGTGGATTAAATTTTCATGTATAGCGCAGGTACTTGTTTTCTCAACATCTAATTCATATGTGATATCGCAAATCTGAGCGCTCAATTGTATACTGATCAGCATGCGAATGTTATGACGCCCATTCATGTGGTAATTGTATGGAAATGCAGAGACCTTCGCTGTAAGCCTTCCTTACCGCCGTGTCTGCCGGCACGACTTGCTTTCAAGAACCTCCGCGGAATAAATGAACTGCGATCATGCTATCTTGCACTACAAAACAGTATACATTCATATTCTAGTTACTATCAAAATCAAATATTAAATTATGCTAATTAATTTCATAGCTTGCATGTCGCATTTCAGAAACCAGAAATATTGATAGGATTTTCCGTGTTATTATCAGATACGATTTAAAGGCAACAAAATTCCTAATTTGGAATACAAGGAATACTTCCTATTCACGAAACTTCAAGCACACACTTCGTATATAACCTTCAAATTCATTATATGAATACAAATCCCACAGTTGTTGTGATGACTGTTTTTGCAAAAAAGATTTTGAGGAAACTTTGCATTGTTCACACTGTTATACGGGTAATAAAACATAGTGTAAAGTGAAATTTTGCTTTACTGTTTACTAGTTACAATAAGTGTAATAAGATCTTTATTTCCCCATGCGTTGTATAGACCATTCTTGTTGGCAGAGCGGGCAGCGGTTGTTTTGCTTCACCCAGAGAGACATGCAGCAGAAGTGGAAGCTGTGGTTACACTCGCCCCACACGACCACGCAGTCTTGTTTGCCGTACGAATCCTTCTTGCTCTCACCCTGGCACCGGAGGCAAGCGTCTGGAAAAGAAAAAGTAATTGTATTATATTTTTAAAAGACCAGAATGACGTGGTCCAGTGTGTTTTTTTTTCCAATATTGGCAACTAATTGCATAAATTGGCAAAAAATCCTCAAGCCCCTTAATAGTGTATGTATGTATTTGTTACGAAGTGTTATACACGACTAAAAATATAGATACCTATCGATCTTTGTCACATGATGTAGTTACGTAAATCATTACATTTTAACTAATTAATCTTAATTTAATATTTCTTATCAACAAAACTAAGATTTTGGGCTTGAGATATGATAGAAAACTTAATAGTTTTAAGATGATAATTCATCTTAAGGTTTTTAACACAGATTTCATTTCTATAGGAAGAGAAAGGAATCTAATAAAAGTTTATATATTTCCTTGCTCAGATTCTTTTTAAATCATGATAAAAATCCTAAATAAATGAACGTTTTAATACGTTGCATACTCAGAAATTATATTAATACGTGATATATCGGTATTTTTTCATCTACCGATATATTATCTAGTTAATCACAATATAATATATTATTTTTAATAAAAATGCCTTTGAAACGCCGAAAAAAACGATATTACATACTATGATTCCAACTTGCAATCGTTTGACCATTATTACTAGGGTTCAGTAAACCAAACCTTGAGATTTATTTAAATACACAGCTGCTACTTGCTAGCAAAACAGTTTGATGGACTCCTTATGTATAATTTATTATAATTATGTGCCATGCTATTATTATTAATGCTATGCTGTAATACCACAACCGCCCTTGGCCTACAGTGTCAGTTAATTATGGGATTGAACATTTTTAAATAATCGTTTCGTTATTTGAAAATTGCATAAAAACATTTTGCAGTATAACATGAGGCACATTTGGCTTTAAACAGACAAGGTCGTTAGAAACATCAAGCCTTTTTCAAATACTTTCAAGATCGTTGGTAATGTGCATTTAAAAAACTGATGTAAAAACAATGATTTTAATTAGTTTTAAATTGGCATTGGTACGAAAAAAAGAAAATTAGCACATAAACTTCTATTACATTCCAAACAATAACGTTTCCTTTATTTATTTTTTATTTATCAGTATTAAAAATAAAAATCTTTTAAATCCATCATGGGATGTCTGTAAAACATTGCATTAAGCGATAAGACCGCCATTTGTACTTTTTGTATTTTTTTAATGTGTACAATAAAGATTTAAATAAATAAATAAAATGTGATAGTAATCGATCAAAAGATATTATTATTATAACTAAATTTATATAAATAAAATATCAGTGGCAGATGTGGCACTCAACTAAGTGTTGCCAACCAAATGAACCATTTTTCGATAAAACACTCTAAACACTTTCTAATTATTTATTAAATAGACCACTAGAACAACATCAATTCATACGTCAATGAATAATTAATAAGATAGTTCTGCGTACTTGTCTTGTCCTTGGTTTCAATTACTGACAGTGGAATGTTTCAATTACATTCATTTTATATTATTTATTATCATTTGACTCTGTGAATTGACTACATAATAAAAGTATATAAAAAGCTTAAAGGTTACATTTTTAACCTTAGCTATAAAATCCAAAAAAAACTGTTAATTTATAGACCTTTATATTAACGGGTTTTCAAAAAGCAAGTTAATAAAAATCAGAAATTACCATTATTTTATTATTATATCAGTCAAACATATGTAAATCACGAATTATTACATCCTTTATCATCGGCACATATGCAAAAAAAATATGTAAAATCTCTAATATTTTACTCTAATACAAACTCAGGAGATTTTATCGGGCAAAGTGATATTGGATTTTTCTTTTCAGTATCAGCCCTAAGTCGATAATTTGTGTCCGATATGGTATAGGCTCGCTGCCTCCCACATCGTGGGACGGAACACGTAAGGCTAAACGTGGGTGTCCTGGTAGAACGTCTCCCTACACATTCTGGGAAATGGCGTTAGTTTATGAATGTAATACAATCTCCAAGTGATATTACTTCAAAATACAGTAGCTAGTACATGAAACTCACAAGCCACATACATCTTGCTAGTACAAAATCATTTAAGTTGTCAATAAAGGAGTCCAAAAGATTTCGTCCAAATGAATATTTATTGATATTGAAGAATGCAAATCATATAAAAGCCGTCAATCGCAGGGGTGTGGTGGGTTCATATTGAACTTGATACAATGTTCAATAAATTATAATTGTGCTCACCGCCCCCAATCACGTTCAATTAGAATTCACGTCACCGCCACCAAGAGGAGCGGCTGCGCACGTCAGCGAGAACTCAACCATGAACCAACCCAACCCAGATTCGTACCCAGTACGCACTAATTTGAACAGCGAACACTAATATGGACACGTGATATTAGGTACGCAAATTCTATGAATAAACAGTTGCCATCTTTTAATTAACGCGTTTCAACTGATTCTTTGCTCTTTGCATATTATAACAAGAGTTTCGGAATTTGAGCACATTTTGTCACGAACAATGCATAATAAATGTATTTAAGAGGTTTTTAAATGACACATTATGGTTATGAGTAACGCTAGTTAGCGGTCCGTGAAAATACATTTATATTATTTGATGCATAGCGTGGATCACTGAAATTAGTTTTAATTTTATGTGCATATGGTCGCTAATTGATTAATGATTTTCTTTAAGCAAATATAATAAACTGAATGACGTTTTCTTCATTAATCATCAACAATGATCAAGTTACTGTTTATTAAACCAACGTTAATCATATTTTACATTTATTTGTAATATTCAAATTTCGATTCTCTAAAATACGAAAGAGAATACAATCTGTCTTTACTTGTATAGACTGAAATTGGCACTAAATGTAGTGAACAAAAAAATCAAAGTTTTCCGTATTCCGCAAATTACTGAAATCCTACTAACATTTATTAGTACGTGAATTTAAATGGCCAATTATTGGCTTTGCTATTGGCAGGTATTGTTCACGCTTTACCAACGATGAGCTCACCAATTTCAATCTGGTGTTAATTTTTTGGTACGACGTAATTGTTAAAAGTCCGTATCATTCAAAAACAGAGTGATCCTTCATAATATGAGATGTAAGACTCGTGTTCCGTATACATAAGAATAAGTAACGAGTTACGTAGATAATTTGCAATTAAAATATACCATTGTAGGTCATCATGTTTTTTTTTATTGCGATGAATGGCGAACATACCATTCGCCTGATGGTAAGTGATACAATCGCTTAGAGACAATAGCAATACCGATCAACACTGAATTACAAAGCAATGCTTGGCGTTCCACAGCACTCGACATCCTGAGGCATAAGATGTTGAGTCTCGTTATGATTGATATTAAATATAAATTAAGGTTTCGGTTGGATTTATCTGGTTTTATGTTAAGGTAAGAAAGTGAACATATTATTATAGTTGGTTGGCACGTTTCTTTTATACATTTTCCAAATAGGTGTAATCATGGTGAGTATTTACCGGTTTAAAGGAGGACATTGTCAATAAGACGATAATATTTACAAAATTATACAGTTTTCTAGAGTCTTAATGACTCTACAATTTTTTTTTTTATTCTAGCAAACAAATTGTGAAGGCCATTGTAGGCAGAGTAACTACTGAATATATTGAGACTTAACATCTTATGTCTCAGGACGGCGAGCGCAGTGGAATGCCAAGCATTGCTTTGTAATTCAAGGTGCTGTTTGTTTTTGCTACTGTTTATGAGCGGATGTATCGCTTATCATCAGGTGAACGGTGTGCTCATCTTGCCATTCAATGAAAAAAAAAACACATTTTCGTAAAAACAGCCAGGCATATTATGGGCCATATTTTGATATAAACTAATAAAGCATAAATGAAATATAATTTGCCTTTGTATACATGTAATAGGTATGTAAAAGTATAGCAAGTAGTCATGTACCGAACATGTGCTGCGTAGTTCCAAGTCACACAAAGCCTCATCTAGCAAATATTAAAGGAAGGTGTTTGTATAATTATGTATATTTGTACTGAATTACTTTGCGGTAAGCATTGTCACATGCGCTCTCGTGTGTCTAAGGAAATTTACTTTCTACATAATGCTTTGTATACAGTTTTACAGAGAAACAGTATTCTACAGAAAAAAAATAATTAAAAATATATATAGTGCCATTTATAACTCTACCTGTCTATTGCCGTTTAAAAACAGTAATTGACGATTAATATAGGTACTAAATTTCGTTCATTATTTTGTTTCTTAAATTAAACATTTACACTATAGTATCTATGGTGTTATCAGTGATTTATTAGTAAAAAATGGTGCTAATGTATGATTTATATAGCGCTACAAATTTGGAAAACATAATAGTACACATTTATAATTACGACAATTGTATTTCAGTAAAAATAATACTAAACTTTATCTAATACGTTGAAAATAATATTTTATACATTTTTAAAAACTATTGTTGCCATGAGACCGGAACGCCAATTATTAGTGCTGTGGATGCATAGTTTTCCAGTTAATTACGATTATGGAATAATCATATAACAAAACCACAGTAAAATTCTATAAACGTGACAACGTGGTCATTGAATCAATTTGATTGCTTAAATTACAAATTGTTATGATATTCGACAACAAAAATACTTGATAGGTGTAGCTTTTGGAGTGCCATTATTATAAATCCACTACTACATTTTGTTAATCTTTCGCAACTCTGATTAGTTTCTGAGTGCATTTCACGCAGATTATATACCTTTTTAACACGAATTTTAGATAATACCACTTCTTTATGATTAACTAAATATTTTAATCGGTAAACATTTGTTCCTTTTGTAAATCGATTCTGAAAAAAAAAAGGCTTTATTGTAAACCGATAATTTATTACCCATCTCTTTTCTATGTCGAATAAACGTCACTCGGTAATCATAAGATATTAATTCAAGAGTAGTGCGTGGTAAATCCGACCGCACAATATCTGCAATTTTTTTCATCAATACTCAATACGCCGTTCGTCGTCATACCCAATATTGTATTTTAATACGTGATCGGTATCACAATTTGTATACCTATTATGAAAATTAAATGTTATAAAGAAAAAACAAAATTGGCTATTTAAGCAATCCTATATTAGTATTTAATCAAAATTGGCTATTTTTATTTTAATGCAAGTTTCTTGTAACGTACAAGCCAACTTTCCTTAGATTACAAGGCCATCCATAATGATTGATTTTTTCTGTTCATAATAATGTATCGTCATTTCCACACCCAAAACTAATAAAAGAATGCATTTTCTGACTATTCACGATCATGCTTACCAAATGTTTTTGTTTTTTCTTAAAACGTATTGAGTTGTATTGAGGTTCGGAAACTTCTAGGATTAAAATAAAGATAACGGTGACACCACAATATTGGCGGACGTGACGCAAAATGTTTAAAGTACGACCACACAAGAAACCAATTATAAACAGATTAGTACGAAAAAGCAATTGACTCCTAGTCTTTTGGTAACACATTATCGTTAACTTGTCGCCTCTATTACATATGTTAGTTCGGCTAATGAGTATGAAACAGAACGTTTAACAAGAGCCATATAACTGTTTCATAATTATTGTATTCCACTTTGTAAATAGAAGTTGATATTGCTAATATTACCGCAAATATTTCTTTGTTTAAAAACCTTATTCGTTTCTTTCTTCACTTAAGTGTCCTTCAGTTGTATATTCAGGTGTCCGATTTTGTCAATATGCATTTTAATACTTGACTCCAGTTGCCAACAGTGATAGCACACACAATTATTTGCATAATATTACCACTTCGATATTCGAAAAGTTTATTTCTATATTTAGTAGTGGTTGGTGTCTAGAGCCTACCTATATATTTCAGCCTATTTGTGTCACATGTTTCAGCATTGATTCATATTTCATATACCTATTTATTTATTGAAATAGGTACACCAACCGCAGACACATCAATAGCATTTAGCATGCATTTAACAAAGGAAAACAAAATCAATGATATGTATGCCAGTTATTACGCAACATTCGTAAAATATAACAAAATTGGAAACAAATAAAATAGCAAAACAATTACTTAGTACAAATGAAATCTACAAAATGCACATAAACAAAAATATTATGCAACATAAATTCTATTTATCGACCACGGCTATATCTGTTCGAGAAATTGCTTTTCTGAACAAGTAAAGTGAATATGTATATAAATTTACACTGGGTACAGTTTAATACACTTTATTACGGAAAGATACAAATTTGTATGAAAATACGTATCAAACATACTGATTCAGATTTAAGAAGGTAATAATTTTCATGATCATTCGGACTTTACTCAAGAGCTATTATTTTATTCTGTCCTACCCATGACTCGTACAGTCTCGATGGCAACAATATAATATTAAAAATACTTTATCAAACATTCATTAAATCAAACCAATAAATTACATACATACATACATAGACTCACGCCTTACTCCCAGAAGGGGTAGACAAAGGTTCCAGGACACCCACATTTCGCCTGTGATAGGTGGCGAGCCTATCATTTTCAGGCATTTTAATTTTCACATTTTTATTGAATTATAATGTACATAGGATTTTCTGGCATTTCCTGTTATATACGTGTATTCTTTTTAGTCTAGTCAACAAGTTCAACGTGTTAAATAGACATAAAGCTCCTAAAAATATGTGCCATAGCTCATTCGATTCGGAATGACGTCTAGAAAAATGTTTTTTAAGGGTTTATTAGCACATAAAAAATTGCGATTGTTATTAACAAAATAAGATTTAAAAAAAAGGTATTTAGTTTTTCGTTAATAACTTTGAAAATAATGATATTTAAGGAATTTTGAAAAAAGAACCTGAAAGAGGAGAAAATTTCCAATAAAAAAGTCCTAACTCCCGGAACTCTATCTATATTATTTATAATTTTTTTTTAACGCTGAAAATAGGGCTCCGCGAGGGCGTTACGGCATAGGCTCGCCGCGTAAAAAGCCGGTATATCACCTAAAATAATGGTCTTTAATTTTTAGCGTTGTCACCACTTCTGCACAATTGGCAGTAAATGCAAATCTCGTGTTAATTCTGAGACACCCTTTATTACCATGTGTCGGCGCAAGACCTTATGATATGCGGAAGAAAAATTTTGCGAACCTTAGTTTGGGTTAAAGTAAGAATTCCAGTATGTCAGTAATACGTCTAAGCGTACAGGCATTCATTATTTTGTAATAAAAAAAAGCTTTTTTAAAACTTTAGATGCGCGAGGCCGTTTGCAATCACAGAGTATAATAACCCAGTCCTTGTACCGTTTCTGATATGAACATTCCATAAATAATTATTTGTAGGTATAAACAACATGCTAATATTGTTTGAGTTACGTGCTGTTAATATAAAAATACCTCCATCACACTTCCATTAAGTACGATGAGTAAGGTATTTTAACATAAAAACAAAGCAATGTCAAATGAGATCGTTATCGGCGTCCTGAAATCGCAGGTGCAGAACTTGGATCGCGCGCGAATGTTCTTTGGCTGAAATCCCTAAGCCAGATACTCGACGATCCGCACGTACAGGCTAGGTGATTGCTCCCGTGAGTCCCATACTCGTATTTAAATATAGAATGGGGTGACATTTATAAATATCAACACGTGAGATGCGTGGGCGCACACGCACACTTATGTCATAATTACACACTCGTTATAATGTCTAGCCAGGTTTGCAGCACAACACATGTGGAACAATGAAGTATCGCATCGATTTACTCGTGCATTAGCCTACACGCAATAAAATGTAGTGTGTTATTTTAAATAAAGAGATTCGTAATACTTGCTATGGATATTTATTGTTCAGTTCGTTTGCCTCATTTTCCTATAAATGTTTACATGTTAGCAGGTAAGTTAATATCAATTTACATTATTGGGAACCACCCATTCACATGAGTTGTATGTTTTGGTTTTTACCAAGTCCCAATGGCGTTGATTTTTAAGTTTCAATACCACGTGAGGCACGATTCAAATATTTAATTTACTAGGCTAGTGTTGTGAAAACGTTTACTAAGGATATGTGAAAAATAAATGTAATCATGAAGTAAACCCATAAATATAGACTAACTGAATTGCGTCACCAATTTTACGACAAGTTTACGATGACTTTATTAGATTCATGTAAATTTATGATAACACATACATTTAAAATATTTTTTAAGGAACATATCATGCTCTACATGTGGCGTTCCTTTTGCTTTTTATAAGAGTAACTTTCTCCAATTGGACCACCTTTATTGTCTACGTGGTGACGCCATAACCACGAAAAGATTAAAGTATGTACCTAAGCATAACAGGACATATTACAAAATGTAGAAATGTAATAAAGTAAAATAGTTAAAGTTAAAAGCGTCTGATTTTTTTTTGTTTCCGTTGCAGATAGTATGGAAAATAAATGGAAACTTTAATAATGACATTAAATTTTAATGTACACAAACCTGGCGCCTCATAAACTGTTGAATATTACCAGAGCGTATAAATTGTTGTTCTTAAGTACTATATCATCTTTTGTTAGAGATTTTACCCAACTGTCTTGTATAATGATTGTACAATAGAGGTCTTTGCCCCCGATATTAAAGTAAGCGATTCTATGACACCAGTCACCACGATGAGACTGACAATGAGTTTGATTGCTTGTTTCTTCCCCGCAGTTCGAATTCTTAAATATAAACATTTGGAAGAAAGGTCTACTATTAATCACATTTACACACTTCTTGTCTATACATAAACTAATATGATAAAGAGGAAAGATTTGTTTGTTTATTTGCATTGAATAGGCTCTGAAACTACTGGATCTATTGGAAAAAATCTTTCACCATTAGAATCCTAAATTACACCTGATGAATATTTCAAAAAAAGTGTATTTCTATTTACACCCAGGCGGAGCCGGGCATGGCCAGTAATTGAATATAAGTTTGCATTGTAAATTGTGTAATTATTTATCGTGTAACCTGTACCTACTAATTCGAAGCAAAAAATAAACGCCTACATATAATGTGATTGTCACCGTTCTATTGAAAAAATCTTGTAAACGGAACTAAATTACGAATTCATCTGACTTTATTTCACACTTGCGCATGTCAATGACCTTCTTTACCCAAGGAAGTACACTGCTGAAAAAAGGTTTCCCGTAAGGATTTTCATCGCAATCTGTTGGAAGGTCCATGCGTTCAGCGCTTTAAAGCTAATTGTTAAAAAAACGTATTTATTGAAAAGCATAGTTAAAATAAAAAATCGTATGTCAAAAAGTATCGAACTATTTCATAATTTTATTATAACTAGTGACATAAGCACAAGTTCTTACGTAATTTTATATCTATCCAATAATTATGATTTATCATTTTTATAGGCACTTAGGTACTCGAAAACTATTACATGTGCGTACTCGAGCATGCATGAGTAAATTAAGTGTCGAAGGTGACTCGATTTACAATTCTACATACACGCACACCGTCGCATCAAACACGTAACACACGCAAACGCGCCTGTTCATATTACAAAATATTGAAAGAGTGTGCGTGCCTCGCGTTGGTGTGGGCATTTTAATTCAGTTTCGACAGTTGTGCCAAACAATTCTGAAAAAAAATAGATGTTAGAAGTAGTATTTGTATAGGATATCAAGCACCGACTTCGCGAAGCTTCTGTGTAAACTACATAACGGAAAGTTTTTTTCTTTCAAACTTTCTGCTTATCAAGATATGAGGAAAGTTATATTTAAAAATGTTATTTATAGTCCGGATCCGGAAACTTCGCATGATGACTACGCGATATCTTAATGCTGAAGTTGATAATACGCAATGACGTTGCACGACTTTAGGGAATGACTAACATGTTAAATCAGAAATAACAAACAAGTTTTAAAAATTATTTTGTAAACAAAATTTACTTCAAGCCCAAGGAAGTTTCTGGAAATTTCGTTAAATTTAGTGAAAATCATAATACAAGAGTCGTACTTGCGTAAACTTATTGTATTAACGACGACATGCAGAACACGTGAAAGAAATAACATATTTAGAAAGTAATGGTTAAATCAGCAACAGGTCAATGAACGTCTTTCATCTTCCTACACCGCGGATGCCTACCGTTAATTAGTTACGGTGAAAGATATGATCCATTGCAATATTTTTGGAACGTGTTTGGGTCCGTTCAATGTTTGTGACTTCTGCCGCGTCAGTGGACCGTTGGTTCGCGTACTTTTCTTCCAGTACTTTTCCATCGGAACCTTGGCGCATACTTTACACGGAGCAGACGAATATAGATTTGACTCTGTCGCGCGCATAGCAATGAGCATAGCCAGCGACGCATGAACGAGATGCACGACTTTGGGGCATGGATCGCCTACACGTAGAATGCAAGTCTCTTTTTAGCGAGAATGTTGGCGCCCGCGCTGCATCATCGCATTCAACATGTACGTGAAAATGTTTTATTCCGTGTTTTATTTCACGATTAGTCATGGGTATACATAATCTCAAAGTCAAATAAAGCACTTGATTAGTCCTTAACAAGGTGGCACATGCAGGAATTCATAATGAGTTTACGTGTGCATGTAATTATTTTAACGAACACTCTACGATCACCTCATATCGCGTGATAGAGTCTACTCACATACACATTTAATTATTCGGTTTGTTGGTTTATTTTAAGATTTTCGATTTTCGAATAAAATTGTTTACCACACCAGACGTATATGTGTGAATATAATACTCGTTGACAAACAACTGGTTTAACTACTGATATAAAATTAACATAAATTTTGGAAAATCCCACGTAAAATCCTCAAAATAGAGTTCATATACCAAACATGGGGTGGAATATTTTTTTTAGGGTACCTTTCTCCCCATGCGCTCGAAAAGAGGTGCCCTTGGTTTTGTTAATGTTTATTTATAATCCTTCATGGGTGACCGTTATGAATGACCGTTGAATTCTTCCCCTTTCCGATTATTGCACCCGTACCGACAAAAAATAACCACTACGCACGAGCTTCATTGGGATATTTGCGCAAGACGTTACTAATAATTTTGCCAAACAAAACATCATCCACATATTTCCGTCCGTTGCAACTGGTTTGAGCTCGATATTTCATTCACATCGACTTATTGTTAATGTGCAAGGCACGGAGGAATAATACAATATACTTATACATTTAATACCTAGCACACAACTTTGGAAAACTTTAAAAGTTTGGTATTTTATTGATGAATATGTATTAAATTATCTCGGTTCATGATTGTCTATACGTGCCCAGTGATTTTATTTTGTATACTTGTAAGATGCTTTTTTCATTGTTTTATTAGGAGACGTCTAGACATTCCAGAACAAGTCTGTAAGGGACTAGGTTTTTCTTCGCATACCACGGGCAACGTATAGTGTAATGCCGTGCTATAAATAGTTCAAGTAATCGTTGTAATAGTTTTGCTGGAGGCGAATGCTGCGCCATAGCAAGGAACGAGTACTTATTATTTAATCAATGCGCATAATATAGTTCGACATTCATCAATTGCAGTGCTCCTAGAATATCAATGACATTGCCCGATTTGAATATAACCAGACATCTTCCAACAAGTGCTTTAAAATTCAGCGAAAAATCTTCCATGCTGATAAATATATTCTGCACTAAACGCATCGCAAACTAATTGCGCGATTATTCGCATCCTTACTAAAAACAACAGAATGTCGATTCAATAAAGAGTAAATGTTCCCCGTGACCCAAATGTTTTAGGACATATTTTGGGAATAGTACCATTACTACTTAATATTCTAGAAACACAAATTTTCCAACCAGCCGTAAAATTATCTTTTTTTTTGTAGAGTTAAAGTTGAGCGCATTATGCCAACTAACTGCGTAAGAATGACGTAGGTTCATATTATGTTTGGTGAGTGATCATGTTCGATGGCAAAAATTACGAGCCCGCTTTGCTACGGAGAGCGCAGTTTCGGTTATTGACATTTAGCCCTGGCGGTAGCTGCGGCGCGCTAATAGCTGAGCTTGCAAATATAATATAAAATAATACTACTTAGACTATTGAGGTGCTACTTAAAAGTATAATAATATTGGAATTTCCTTAGTATTCCAATAAAATAGTCTTGTACTAATCTTCATCGGGCTCATAAGTTAGGACAAGTGTGGGAGACAATAGCTACAATATCTTTGGAAAGCGTGGGGGGAGGCATGATCACAAACTGACGTGGATAGCCGTAACATTTTCAGCACATTAAGTCACGGTTACGTTAATCCGCTTTTATATGACCAATTATTTATTATTAGATGCGCGTATCAAAAAATAAACTGGCAACAGCGCCTCTGTTACCTATGGCAATTTCTAGGTCTGCAATGGACAAGTTGAAGAAATTATGGAGGAATCCCAACATATATAGAGCTACAAAAGTCTGGCTAGTTCGGGCACTTGTAAATGTCATATTCTTGTACGCCGCTGAAACGTAGACCTTGCGGAAAGTAGAGGAGAAGAAGATAGACGACCTAGAGATGTGGTGCTGGAAGAGAATGCTCGGAGTATCATGGACTGAATTCGGTACCAACGAGTCTATACTTGGAGAACTCGGTGTCAAGGAGCGTTTATCAGCTTTGGTACAATCTCGTATCCTCACCTTTTTTGGTCACGTATGCCGCCGAGTAGAGGTGGCTATTGAGCGACTTGTGGTCCAGGGAAGGGAAGATCGCCTATGAGGTGGACTGACCAGATAAAAGCGGCAGTAAATAGCTCATCATGATTATACGAATGCAAGAAGAAGGCGGCCATCAGAGAAGAGTGGTGGCGTATTGTGAAGCTTGCCACCAAACACCTGAAGTGATGACCACAGCTACACTGTCAAGAATAATATCGGCAAAGAAGAAGAAGATAGGTTACAAAATACCAGAATTATTCATTGAAAAAGTTAGGTCAAACTGTTTACATAAATGATTTAGATTAATGTTACAATCGATGTTGTAAATGGGCCTAAGAAGACTTTTCGCCCCAAAATAATGGCTTGTTCTTTTGTTTGTAAAGTATGTAACATTTTATTTATTCTTATATTATTAGGAATGAACAGTTCTGGAAGCAACATAAATACTTTAAGTATTTTGCAAGTTATACTGTTTAGCATAGATATTGTGGTAGAGTGAAAACAATAAATAAAATAGTAGCATTTCACGAATTCCTCTTCAATTCACTTTATTGCCAGCATTTGGCACTGTAAACTTTGTAGTATTTTTACAACATCTGGATTTTTAGTAGTACGCATGTCTCCTTACTATTTCAGATAAGTATTATGCAACGAATGTTTTCAAACACTGAATGCGCAACGTGTTTATATTTAAACAATTTATCTGACGATCGATTCTGTAGCACCTAGCGTGAGCACAATTACTTTCAAACGCGTTTCATATAAATATCAAATATGTATAACAATAACAGGTTTGTAAAACATGCTATCTAGATTTGTGTTTCATTAATGTTGCCAAAACACGTTGCGAACTTTCGATTACACCTCAACGGCTTTATTGCGTAACATTAGTCATCCCGCACTGGTGATTTAAATAAGCACCCTTACTTTTGGGGTGAGTAATATTTGGTGGGGACATGCGACGCAATTGTATTGCGCGTTTTGTATTAGGGTAGGTCTTTATCGATCGGCGGCACAGGGTTGCACAGGGGTGACCTTGGTGACGTGTTAGCGACTACGCCAAGGACGGGCTTTGCCACCTGACCACTTGCTCGAGCTGGCTGCACGATGTGTCGCCTCAGAAACATACACTTACATAACATACATAGACATTCGCGGCTGGTTTTGTATCGACTCTACTCTCAAGCTTTTAGTTTATTTGTGCTTCATAAATAAATCTGGGATAAATAAAACAAGTATTTGGTTTAGTATATCTTATATCAATAATCCAGTGCGTTAACTCAGGGATAACGGAAGTACTAAAATCAGCCATCGGGTAATAAAATTACTTAATTATTACTGGCCGTAAACTGCCCGAGCCGTTTTCGATGGAAAATTTACGAGACTCGTTAAAAAATCCGTGATGCTCATTCTAAATGCATTGAATGCCATGCCAATTTTTTTTGGCGATTGGTTAAGAAAATTTCCGAGTGACGTATGAGAAAGCGATATGACTCATAACATGGACTTAATGATATCATTCTCGACGATGTTTATTAGATGAGTTGTTGTTATCTACGTGTTAAGTGCATGTGTACTTATAATCCCACTGAAAGCCATGAATTAAAGCACGTTCTACGACTCTACAAAAAAGTCAACTTTAAATGGTTAAAAACGAATGGATTTTTAATCTCTTTATTTGAAAACTTCCAATAATTTAGCAGCGGCGCGATTATTTGAAAGAATAACCCGCTATTGCAACATTATGTCGCTAAAACTCGATATCTTAGTAAGTTATCGTTGAATAAACAACGTGATTCACCTAGTATGGACTTTCTCCAATGTTGTACACAGGTAAAGGACTATCGATCGCCCTAGATACTGCATGAATTACTTATTAGTAATACTTTAGTGCTGTGAAACGATATCGATTGTTGTAAAAATAAAATTGAGTAATACCACACCACGTAATTGGTGAAATAACCATGATATCGAACGCTTGTAATATTCATAGATTTTAAGGCCAATATTTCAAGCGAAATAATCCGATGGAAGTATGACATTTCTTTATAATGAAGTGTTGTAACTTTCCCCTTAATTTTACATGGAAATTTTTAATCGTATGTTTATCTCAATTCATGGTTGATAAGATAAGACACTCCCACTTAGGTGAGACGCGTGACACATTTGCATCTGCCGGTGATTAAAAACTTATGTTATCTTTTATGACGCGTATCGGCTTGGAAAGGTACAATATTATTGCGTAGGTACGTATAGTTTTCACAACAATATCGTTGGTTCACCTGGCTATATTTTGTAAGTAAAGTTCGGAACGTCAAGTTGGTTATCAGTGTGGATGCAGCGTGGCAGCGTGATGTGTATTGCAACTGCGCTTTTTGCAGTGGAAATGCAACGAGTTAGTGGCGGCAAGTAGGCGCCTCATGCATTCGCATTCCACTAAAGAACGTTCGAGAGCCGCGAGTGGCCAGGGACTCGACTCTGGTGTCGCTAGTAATATTCCGCTGACATTTTTGACTCTGTGACGTATGTGTGTGTTCCTATGAACGTAAGGTTGTGTTAGGTTTACACTACTGCGTGTGTGTGCTGCGCCAGTGTCAAATCGGTTGGTTGTGAGCACTCGCCTGACCATATGTGGCTGCAGTTTCCAGCAGTATAGAACAAATGTTTCAAGTTAAATATTGTTTACTGCCAAACAATTGTATGATTTATAGGATAATTCGTTAAGGATAATATGTATATATTTTCCGTTTAAATTCCAGGCATCGCTTAAAATAGTTTAATTAAATCGATAAAAGAATTGCACTTACGTGTTTTAAGTTACTGGAATTAAAAATAAAGGCATTGTCTAAAATAATACTTATGTAATAGCATGCTAGTTTTTAAATATAAATTAAATGATTCTTTTTTTAAACTGCATGTGATGTAACCGTGATGCAATAAAATCGCCGGCGTAACGTTCATGTTTTTATTTCGGGTGCCATTTGATCCGCAGATCATGCTATCACGAATACAATGCTCAATGTTTAGTTTGAGATTTCATTTTTATCACCGTTATAATAATAGGTTTATAAATATAAAATCAAGAATGACCAGTGCAGATTTAGCGTGAGTCGGAAGTTTGTGTTATGGCGGGAAAGCTCGTGATTGTTGTGTGTGTGAGGTCGGAGGCGGGGCTGGCGTCATAGAGCTTTCGGGAACACCCGACAGTTAGTTTACACAAGCGCACGTGACAGCGTCCACGCGCTCATACAACTTCGGTGAACGAGCGTAGGTCAAGCAATGCGATGTATGAAATAAATAATGACATGGATTTTAATTCTAATAATAATGATGCTATCTGCCAGATAATATCTACTATGAGAAAATATATTTAAAAAAAAAACAAACATTTTAATTACATTATAATTTAATCTAGATTGTAGGTATAATATAAGCAATCAATATAAGCCTTATACAGCGGCAAGTACTAAAGCAGAATTGATAACATTTATGACGATTATCTATTAAATAAAACACAATTTAATGGTTATCCATCACAATCCAAAAAGCCTATGACTTAGACATTAAAATATATTTGAAAAAACTAAATAAAAACAGTTATAAGAATAAAAATATCCATATTCAGTACCTACTTAATAGATAGAGTTATAATTAAGAAAATATTTGGTAGGTTCTGTTTCAGTTAATGGCTGACGATGGTAATAAAATGGCATTAGCTCGTAATATAATATTTCGTTATCCAAATACACGTACCTCGATTTTTTTAACTGAAAAACTAAAAAGTTTTCCTCCTACATTTTTCGCATGATTAAAATCTCAATTAGCATATTTTAAAATCAAGTAGCAAAAAACCTGTTTAGAATGGTCTAACAATTGAGGAACACGCTAAATGTAACCTTGGGGGCGAATCAAACTTATTTCATATTGACATCGCAAGACAAAAAAGCGTGTATCTAAGCATTAAGCTCAATCAGGAACATCATTGAGCGCTCAACAAAATTGTTTGTTACGCGTCGAATGACGTTTGCGACCCGCCTTCAATTGTATCACATACATTAGGTACTTACAGCACACCGCAAAACCGCATTACAACCGAAGGCGTATCATTCTAATAATAAAAATATTATTCAACAATATCATGAGTTTCACTGAAAATAATACACTCATAATAGGGATGTTTATTCATTTTTGCAGATATCGAAAATGCTATCAAATGTGAATCATTGGTGATGGGTGTGAATCGGCACGTATCTATACAGCGAGGTACTCTACTCAAGGATGTATGCGACACACCCCCAGACGGCGCAGACGGAGAAAGGGCAAACAATGTCGGCCCTTGTGGAGCCGGTCACCACGTCACACTAGTGTTATCGTAAACATGCGGCTCATCCAGACGAGCATGTGCAACCACTACACAACAAAACAATACTCCAACTAATGCTTCTTACCAGTTACATACAACTAATAAGCATTATTCAGTCAGATAAAAGGATAGTAGACATTTACGGAAGGTTTTGAACTTTAATAACCGGGTACAAACAAAACGGACATAAAAAGGTCGACAACTTGGTGTGATAATAAGTGCAAATTGTTCAGACCTTTCCTCCAAAATGTCTTCACTTACAGGCTTCGTAAAGTATGACTAATGTATTACTTTTCAAATTTTGTTTATTCAATTTTAAAAAACTAAGTATTTTGGCTCGTTATGCGTTTCACAAATTGAACAACAATTTATTTACCCAGTTACGAAAATGAAAACTCATTAAAAACTCGTGACGCGCTAAAAATAGAGTTTAAAGAAAATTTTTGGCCCATTTCAACGCATGCACAATACACATTTTTTTTGCAAATTACGTCAATGGAAATCATATTTTACTGTGTGGATTCTGAATACCTGTAAGTCGACTGTTCAAATCTACGTATGCAAACATTTAAAGGTGCAAACAGTTGATGAAGCGATAGTGTATGTGTGTGTGTTTGTGCGCAGTGGGCGCACACACATGAAAACCTTCACGCACACACACGCACGCGGCGCGGCAGCGTCGAGTCGCGGGGCGGGGTGTGGTGCGCGGGCGCGGAGGACAGCCGCCAGTACCGCCACTGGCAACCTTCCTATATAAAACACTGCGCTGCCATCTGCTAGTTTCAATAGATAACTTGAACTCTGAAAATTCGGTACGCGCTGCCAACATTTTCGTTTGTTAAACAGACTTTATAAGGTGAATGTTGTGCACCCTTGCAGGATTGCAGCGGGAAATATATATTATTATCGAATGAAACTTTACGGTGTATTATGTACATAATTTCGGTAGATCGCAGTAGCGATTAAACTGTGTCAAATCGCGATCCGTTCGTGTACAATAGTAAGCCGAACGTTAGACTTTCATTATAAATAAGAAGTGATGTGTATCGTTTGCCGGTAACGTCCGCGAACCTGGATTATAAAGAACTTCTAAAACTCAGAAGATATAGAGTTATTCAAAGTGTTATTTTTCATAGACATTATCATTTTGACGTTCCTTGATCTCTGAACTTTTAAAAATCAGTGAAACAAATTCAAGATGAGCTTCAATAAGAACAACCCCAACGCGATGGGGAAAATCATGGGATACCTCAAGCAGCTCTCCACCGAAATGGTAAGATCAATTAATATTTTATATCATCAAACCCATTGTTTTGTTATCCATGTCCCGTTACAGATGGCTTGTATATTGTTACTGGTACGAAAATATTTGCTATTAATTCTCACCAATTGTTTTAAAACGCGAGGAACACACACACTGCGCGAGATTTCTATATAATTTAGAAAGCTCTAGACGGACACTGCGTTGCTTCGATCCGACCGGCAGGCGGTCGATGCCGTCGGTTGCCTGGCAACCACTACGATATTCACTTGAGCTTTTCACCTTTAAACGTGCTATGAATTAATGTTGTTGACATTAAATTGTCACATTTACCTTCAATATTTAAACGTGAATAAACGAAAAATGAATCGATTGAAGGTTTGTACGGATAGAGTGTTAGCGCAGGCGCGGCTTCTCGACACGTCGACGATACCAATGCCGACGACAGTCGTGTTGAATCCAGACGGCCTTGCAAGGTCGTCGCCGGTGTTGTTGACGGAGACCAAGCCCAGGTCAAGTGCCTTCACTGCAATATAGGAGCATTCAAAAATTTGCGCATGCGTGCTAGATATACGCTGATTGGAATATTCGCACAATTAAATATCGTTTTATCAATTATTGGTGAAAATGTATATTTACAAGGCAATAATTAAAATTTTACTATCCATTCTAATATTAATGTACACTAATATACATAAACTCATGCATATATTCCGAAGGGGCAGTCAGAGGTGACACAAGTGCCATTACAGTTTGCCAAGCCCTTCTTATAATTTAGTAGTTATTTCTGGAATATAAATTAACTTTTGAACTAAAAAGGCTAAACGACATGAAATTGCACATTTTCGTATTATAGAAACCTCGGTGCGCCTACAGCGCCATCACTTAATGGGTAGAAGCAAACGTTGTCAGCTAGTAGTGGCGAGTCAAACAAGCTGCTTCGACAAATAATTTGCACTGAATCAGAAAGATGGCGCTTTAACGAAGTTCAAATTCAGCAAACATACGTAACAATTACACCGTAAAATGATCTGGAATAAAAATGTAATTAAAGTGATTCAAACACACTAATATCACTTATTAATTTGAAAAGCAGCAATTGATAAAATTATTGTAAAACGAGACCTTTTTCTGACTCTCCGAAGCTCACATTAACATAGTACATTCTCATGATTCAGAATTATTTTTGGCATTGTATTTTAACTGTAAGCATACCGCCTACCATAAATCAAACCGTTTAGGAATCCACTACAAGATAATATGCAAATTTTAAATCTATGCAATTAAAAATCTCAATATGTAGAGATGCAATACCAAGTAGTAACACGAATAATCGATTATTTCCGCCGGTAAAGCTATTTCGGTTTATGCAGGCATGGAAAACAAATGAAACTGTAATGTTCCACGTTCAGGCAATAAGGCAGTCGCACCCTTTCATGCCTCAATAACAGGTTCAAGGTGAATACACACCGTAAACAACATGCACATTTTGACTCTAAACTTTTGCTCCATACTTTGGATAATAAAATTGTAGTTATATTTTTTTTACGGATTATGTCAAGAATAAAGTTCAAATATTTACAAGATCGTTAAAAAAATTAAGATAACAAATATAGATAATAATATTACTTCCATTCAGATATTAGCGTGCGTATTACAATTATTTATTTTCTCTAGATACACAACACGTGACTAGCGTTTCCCTTGAACCATAGTTTTCATGTCAACTACGACAGCAATTTATCTATTGGTTACGAAAGCAAACATTTATTTATAAAACAATGTCATTAAATTATATTTATTTATGTTATTTTTTATTATATTCATTATTTTTGTCATTATTTAAATTATAATGCGAGGAATTACGAAGGCGCAGTTACAATGACTCTACCTTTTTAAATAATTTAGTTACCTAACATAAAACAAAAGAAAAAAAAAGACTATGTGAGCATGAATGTACTTAGAAAGAAATATTCTAAAGTACAACAAACCATTTAATTCGTACATACAAATAAAAAAATGCACATTTCTCTTAGTTTTGCTTTCAATTTGGTTTAACGAAAATATTTCGTGAATTGAGTTGATGAAACTATTTTTTATTTATTAAAAACTATACGTTACTTTGACTGCATTGTAGTTTAGTGTCAAAATTGATGTAGATATGAAATGTCGAATTAAATACATTGAAATAAATGTGTTCAAAATCTAATGTACCTCTGCTAAAAAACTACAAAACATTTCACAATGAACCCGAGGTGAATTCATATTCCACATTTAAACACAATAAATAATTAAGTATCCCGAGCAATGATAGGTGCAATACCCTCGTATCAACATTCCTGCAACAACAAGACGTTCAGTGCACCGCACAGGTGAGGCTAAACTAAAGAACATGTTTATATTACACGTTTTATAAACATCATTATATCAAATGGACAATTGAACGATAATGTCAAATAGTCTAGCCATTTGGTGCTTATTATTCGCCAACAGGGGTTGACATACATTGTGACGCGAAACTCGTATTTATGGAATAAAAATAAAAGTTTCTTGGAAGTATAGCCGCAGACAGAATTATAGGGTCAGGGTGGGCGCGAATATCATTAGGTTATCTAGAACATGCAGTGCCCATATTGACAGATCGTGGCAACAAGCAGTGTGTGTTTTCTCAGTGTGACCTCCGACTTCTTGAGTCCACAATTCTTATCATCCCGACGGACCTACGCACATTCGATAGCGGATATATTAAATGGGGTGTGTTTGCGAATGATTATTTTAGTATCGCATGTCCAGTGAGCTTGAGTGACCAGTCGACTCTATATAATTGGTGTGCAACCGAAATAATTAGTTTCCCCTAATTGATTGAGATCGAGAAAGTTACAATAACGTGTATTTTTGGCAATTCCAGGGTGGAAACGAACAAACTCGTCGCGGCCAAAGCGACGAGGAGCGGCTGTACAGGGTACGTGGACCCAAATACGCGCGTGTGCCGTCGCGACCAACTCTCTCCGCCTCCACGACTTGCACCTCGCTAGCGACTTCGTGTGGCTCCCAGGGGACCCTCGTGCCCAACTACGACCCGATCCCTGAAAACGTTTCCACCGAGAGTAGCAGCGAAGACGAACAGGACTCCTTCGAAAAGACTCGCCGCCATTTCCAACAACTTCGCCAGATCAGCTTAGGAAACGAATTTAAGTACAAAATGGAGATGGAAATAAAGAGCGCCAAGGAAGAGAACTTACGCAATTCTGTTCCCTTCGTAAAGCAGTTGAGTACAGACAGCGCTAAAGTTAAAACTGAATATGCCATCAACGGAGACGCTAAACCGTACGGAGCCACCACCCAGGCACTCTACCTTTGGACCCAGGTGAGATTACTATACACATTTAGCACTTAATTAGCAACCTAAACATAATACTTATCACTTCCCCTGTGTTTTCCGTTTCAATGAAAAATTAATCAATTGTGAACGTCGTTTATTTTGACTGCAGCTACTATAAAAGTGCATATAACCGCCGCCCGATAAGGCTATAATAGTAAAAAACGTCTAGTCGTAAATTGACCGTGATATGAATGGAAAACCATTTATTCAGTTTCTGTTTGATTAAAGCCGCGGTCAATATTGATTGAATTGCAATGGTATTTCACATAAGCGGCACATATTTATCCGCTTTGTTAATTAAGTACCAAAAAGCTGTGAGTTCATTGTATGTTATTAGAATATTAAGATAAATGAATGGTCAGCAATTGATTTTGTAATACCAAAGTACATTTTTAAGTCTTTTGCAACAAAAATATTGCTGTATGTTTCCCAATCGTACTGATATAGCGTAGCTAGAACTTTTGTATATGTATGTATGAAGGAGCACGCACATAAATACGACTGAGGCGCCCACAGAACCTCAAAGGCTCGCGAGTAAAGTTTGCACTATAACGTGTAGCGCGGTTTCTTTTGAAAAATGAAACAGTATTAGATTAACAGTAAAAGTAAAACATATCAAAAGTTTGTTTTACCAAATATTCAGACAATAAAAATGAAAAGTACACACACCTTGCAGGTGCTTTCCAAAGCTTTTAAAAATGTGCCTAAGCTTCATTAAAATATTCGACAAGTGACTTATTTCGTTTTGTTTTCTTTGCAGTTACTGGCTGCATTTGCTGTATCTATGGGATCATTAATCGTCGGATTTTCGTCTGCTTATACATCGCCTGCTTTGCCCACCATGAATGGAACAATCGAAATTACTGAGGAAGAGGTAAGCTTTTGACGAATATAAAAATCCTTTGTAATAACATTAATGAGTTAAAGCAAAAACAAAGAATGTTGTCTTTTAAGTATATACTTTCAATTTATTTATTTTTTCAATTTAAATAAATTACAATATTTGTAACTGAAATGTTTCTTTCAGAAAACTTGGGTTGGTGGACTTATGCCACTGGCGGCGTTAGTGGGCGGTATTGCCGGCGGACCGTTAATAGAATATCTGGGAAGACGACGCACAATCATGGCGAGTGCTCTCCCATTTTGCCTCGGATGGATGCTAATCGCAAATGCTGTAAACGTTATCATGATCTTCGCCGGTCGTATTTTCTGTGGGATCTGTGTGGGCGTCGTGTCACTCGCCTTTCCTGTTTACCTGGGCGAGACTATACAACCAGAAGTAAGAGGAGCGCTTGGATTGTTACCGACAGCATTTGGTAACACTGGAATATTGCTGGCATTTTTTGTGGGCACTTATTTGGATTGGGACAAATTGGCTTTCTTCGGAGCTGCACTACCCGTACCTTTCTTTTTGCTCATGCTCCTCACGCCAGAGACACCACGTTGGTACGTCGCAAAGGGACGTTGTGAAGATGCACGTAAAGCTCTGCAGTGGCTGAGAGGAAAGAATTGCAACATTGACAAAGAAATGCGTGATTTGACTCGTTCACAAGCTGAATCAGACAGGACTGGCGGAAACGCTTTTGGACACCTCTTCACGTTAAGATATTTACCAGCTATTCTTATATCACTCGGCTTGATGCTGTTCCAACAGCTAAGCGGTATCAACGCTGTGATATTTTACGCCGCATCTATATTCAAAATGTCAGGTAGCAGCGTTGACGAAAATCTATCCAGTATTATCATAGGCATAGTCAACTTTGTATCAACCTTTATTGCAACTGTTTTAATTGACCGTCTTGGTAGAAAAATCTTGCTGTATATTTCTTCAGTGTCGATGATCACTACATTAATAATCTTGGGCTCCTATTTCTACGTCAAGGATTCCAATGTAGACGTGAGCGCGTATGGTTGGCTGCCACTCGCGTGTCTAGTTATATACGTCCTGGGCTTCTCTATTGGTTTCGGACCGATTCCTTGGCTCATGTTGGGAGAAATCTTACCTTCAAAGATTCGTGGGTCCGCTGCATCTTTTGCAACTGCTTTCAACTGGACCTGCACATTCATTGTTACAAAAACATTCCACAACATCATCGACGCTATCGAAATGTACGGCACGGTTTGGTTGTTTGCTGTGATATGTGTTATTGGTCTATTCTTTGTTATATTCTTTGTACCTGAGACACGAGGCAAGAGTTTGGAGGATATTGAAAAGAAACTGACAGGGGGTTCGAGAAGAATACGGAATACTATGAGCAATAAGCAACCACAAAATGCATGTTAATGAGTGAAATATGAATGATTTGGGAAATAAGTGTACATTCCGTAATGCAGAAGCTGGGAAAGCGCTGTGTTGTACGATTAAGATATATTTTCTTTATAAGAAGGTGCGTATGAGCGAGGCACTGATATATCAGTGCAGGCTGAAGACTGATTGGGAATGTAGCCATAGATTTATCTCGTGTAGTGTAAATATTTCGTTAAATTAGTAATTGTCATGTTCCTTTAGGTTTAAATTTTAGCATTCCGCCTTCAGATGGCGCACGCTATTTGTCACTTAGTTCCTTGATATTTAGATAATGATGTGCTAGATCTGTATCGCAAGACTAATTTTGCTGTTTAAATGTTTTATATTGAGGTTGAACGAAATGAGTGTGATATAGAAAAAAACATTTATATGCAATTATTATCTCGATGTTGTAAGTTTCCTTCCGCTAGCAAGTATATACGTAATAATTATTGTGAATATGTATGAAGGTACATAACAATATTTCAGCAGCATTTGGAATGTGCTTGATGTTGCTTGTGAAACGGTTAATATTGAGTTCTTGTGATTTGTATTTTCATTTCTATAATATCGAATAGTACTTTAAATGTACGTTGATCATGACAACTTATACTTACATACTTTTAGACCAAATGTTTATAATAAGTTATCTAGGTGTTAAATTATGAAATACTTGGCACTATTCTTAACATAGAATGTAATTTTGTATATGTGAATCCGTATATTACGGGGGCAATATTTATTCGAATTGTTATTTTTTTTATTAATATAGAATATTTATTGACAACATGCAACGTTTTTTATTTACGTTTCTTTTTTATCTTAAATATGAACAGAAAGCAGTAAAGTAAAAGCTGATATAATGCTATTAGAAAACATGTGACATACAATAAATAACTTGTGCGGTGACATTACACTGTCCACTATTCACATTAAACCTTCTTCGATATACATGCAAATAATAATCCTTTATGCAATCGTGGAACAAAGAAACAGTTACCTACGCCTCGTATATACTATTTAAACAGCGTACATGTAAAAACTTATCAATAAAATTGAATGTTTGTTGTGCACACTCAGTCTCTTGTTGAATTGTAAGAAACATTGTCCGTAAGAATTTATGAGTTTATGTTATTGATACAGAAACTTTCCACTGTGGAAGGTACTGATGAGCCGCGCCATATCTTGGATTGCAAATGAACATGGCCATACATCATAAACTAAGAAAGATTTTAACAGGAACTTAGGCTCAATGCTCCTTGTTTTACATATCAGTTCTGAATTTAATTATAGCTATAATATTAGTGTATCTAAATTGTGAACATGGAATTTAAATTTTATGCATAGATTCATACGTATAATTTTATAACCCGTAAAGTACGTTATGGGGCAACAAATTAGCTGTAAAACGGCTGGTTGTGGATTCAATCTGAACACCAAAAAAACCCTTACATAAAACTGACTTTTCTAAGGATTTATCAAGGACTTCAGTATTTTTATTATTGGAGAGTATTGGATTATAGTGAGTGCAGGCTGAGCCAATACTACTTGGGAGGATTTCATATTCTAGGCAGCAAGTCTACTATTAAGTTGTAAGGTTTATTGACCCTCCTAATTAGCATCTTTCATTGATAAATGGTAACAATTAAGAAAGCGCACTTATTTTCTGACTAGTGATGGCAAGCTCGAGTTACTGCTACAAAAATAAGTAGTTTGGACTTAAACGTATATATCAACAAAACTATAAACCTTTGTAATGTTTACACTTCCGATAAATTGCAAATGTCAATAAACTGATTGAGCCGTGTTACAAAAACATTAACTAGAGCAATTTGATTAATTTATACAGCATTCAAATAAATTGATTTAATTTATTTAAAATAAACATAGACATAGCATAATCAACATTATATTGAACATTATTAACACTGACAATGAAACTTCGTTAAGTTAATAGTCTGAAGTTATTTGCCTTATTCAGTTTGTTTACGAAATTATAGTTAATTATAATTGTCTTGCTAAGTGTAATAAGAAAAAAGTCTGTATTAGTGACCTTGTTATAATCATTGTTTCTGTCATTTTTAAGGCCAACGTAACACAATAATGAAAAGCGGAAAAACTTCAAAAGCCAGATATTGCTGACGTTGTATTTTGTCGTAAAATTGTTAGCCAAGGAAAAACAAAGGTATGACGTAAAATTACTTGTAGAAGCTCTTAGCAGTTTCTGTTATGGTTTACTTCCATATTTTTTGTGGCTTATATCCGCTAACAAGATCAAATATGACATCACCTTTATTTAACATCTCGACAAAAGGGAAGAAATTCTGGTGCGTTTTGTGTTTTATTTTTACTGATTTGACTTAACAAGTCAATTTTTTGACCGACTTCAAAAGGGGAGGTAATCAATTCGACTGAATTTTATTTTTGTGATTATGTTACGCGATTTCGCCGGCAATTCGGAACGGATGTTGATTTTTTTATTATTATTTAGAATGACGAGACGTTTTCGTTTACCTGTACGTATCACGCCTGCTCATAAACAATAGCAACGCCACTCAGATATAATTAAACTACTGCATTGCGCTCGTCACATCAAGACTTGGAGTTTTAAAATTTCTTAATGTCCAGTTATCATTACCTTCACGCTTCAATATAATTTAGGGCTACAATATATTTGTATTTATTATATTTATTTATAATTATTTATATTACCTTGCATACGATAGACCTGCCACCTAGTGTTATAGATATGAAATGTAGAGTCGTGTTATGATATAACAAAAAAAAAAAAACAGAAAGCCGATTCTGGTAATGGTGGGAGTAACGCTATTTGTTTTTTTATTTATTTATACTTTACTGTACACACATAAAAAATTTAGATATACAACATTACAAACAGTACAGATAGTATCGCTCTATTCGATTTCTTTGTAATTTTTTTATTGCCTAAGTCCGGCAAACGAGCACACAGGTTACTTGATAGTAAGTGATAACTGCCGCCCATAAACATTCATAAACTTGGATAACGGATGTGTCGCCGGCCCATCAAATCGAGAGAGAAGCGGGCAGGAAAAAGGATGGGAAAGAAGAGATATTGGGCATCCGGCAATCTCACTAACCGAACGAGACACGACAGGAAAGCTGTCACTTTACGTCGATCGATACCGCCCCGGCCGAGCCTGCCCATTCATGCGGAGTCATGACTGACAACAACGTGGCACTACCACTTTTTACAAATTAAACTAAGCATTTTATTGCATGCGTTCAGAAACAATTGAATTGAAAATACAACGGAATTGTATATGTACAATTAATAAACGAGTGTGTATCCGAAATAAACTCTACCTAAAGCATGGACGTAATATATAAACAGGACTGCGCACTAACAAAATAGTATCATACTGAAATAAGACATATGCATGTCGCATAAGGTTTAATTTACTGTGGTAAAAGACATGGAGGAAAAACGAGCCGAGCGGGACAGACGATTTGACAGATGTTGGAGGTTTGTGTCCCCTGTCATTTGCTGGCCAGACCAAAAAATATTTTCACTGGTAGATTATTTTACATTCGCCACAAGGTAATTAGTTCGATGAAAAAATAAACATAGAATATCTATAGTAACAAATAGAAAAATATTGTTATTTAACTTCAATTCTGAGACCATAAACGAATACATGGCATTAAAATGGAAGGTTAATGCATGATAGGAGAATCCGAATTTATAACTCTGGCCACTTGATAACATGTCATGACTTTTACGCAATGTGACAGTTGTACAATTTTAAAATATTTTCGATATTTATTAACGGAAAATGGTTAAAAAGTGTTGCAAAATGATTTATATAAGTGAATAATATAGTGGTTGTTGTAGATCGATTCAAAAGTGAGTAGTTTCATGAGATTTACCATTTTTGTTTACAAACATCTGCTACGGTGACCATAAAAAATCCCGTCTTAGAACTTTTTTCGATCGACAATTAAAAGTTCAGCTGAATTATTGAATAACCTTTTATCTGCTTGAATATTAAAAGTAGTTCTATTTTATTTACAATTTTGTGTGTGTCAAAATGTGTCTTTCTCTATGTAATAAAAATATTGTGAAGAGATAAATAAAAATAACGAAATTAAAAATTTTATACAACGCTAACTATATGTACTTTTTGAAACCATTCGATTTAAATTACGCTAGCTATTATTAGCGGAGTGTACGTAGGAAAAAGACGCAAATCTTGTCTGTTTACATTCATCTAACGATACTTGTCGCTGTACAAGATGTGATCGTGATATTTCCGAAACCTTATCAGTAAATCGTAATTGATATATCCCATAGTAACACAATAGGCTTCATTGAAATTTTAACTGCTCAGCTCACTGTTCGTGTAAGACTACACTAACATGTAGTTAGCGTAGTTTGGTGCGTTCGTGTACAATTGTTCGTTCGTAAATTGCATTCCTTAGCGACTTTAAAGGTGAAATCACACTATAGTAATCCGTCTTACGCATAGAGTAAAAAAGCGGCCATAAATACTAGAGAAAAACGTCTTAGACCGATCTGTACAATAGATTCTTTTGTTGTGTGCACATTATCAGTCGTACGCTTATGACGTGACCTTGTATGTTCCAATGTCCTGATTGGTCAGTTAGCCGTTTCTAGTATCTATGGCCGCTTCTTTGCTCTATGCGTAAGACGTACGTGAGATAGTATGATTTCAGCTTCACGTTGTAAATACTTATGAAAAAAATCTTTGTAAAATAGTTTATTGATAATATGTTGATATATTTTATCTTTATGCTTTTTATGAAAAATATTAGATGATTGGAATATGTTATATCTACCCATTGTTATTGAATCGTAGCCATCACCTACCGAAGTTGATCATCCTAAAATCGTGACTTTGTTTAATCACATTATTGTAAATCCAGAATAATCTTAATATAAATAAATAAATAAATAAATAAATAACACCCAACAGTCACATACATAGTCCTAACCCCACACTAAGATCGAGTCTTGTGTTGTGGGTATCAAGAACTACGAGAGACTTTTCAGTCTCACAAACACCCAGACCCGGAAGAAATATTTGTGGGCCGCACAAACATTTCTCTCGGGGATCGAACCCGCAGCCTCTCGTTTCACAGGCGGCGTCTAACCAACTGCGCCACGGAGGCTGTCAATATATTACAAGATATAAATTTAAAGGGCTTGAGGGCTCCTAATATTCCACTTTCCGCTATTATAATTCATTATACCTCCTATCCAAAAACCTTCTCCATTAACATTCAGTCCACCAAGTACCGAACCTTTGTGTTCAGACATCACCAATGAACCTTCTAACAGTTTTTTTTGGAATCTTTTCAAAATTTAAACGATATTTTGGTGCAGAATTATTGCCAAGATATGAAACGCTCACACTTGAAATCGGTTTGTCCGCTCAGGAAAGTCTTCCTGATTTGTATATGAATAACGGCCTCTTGCATTAGCAATTTCTACTCCCTATGATTCAATTTCTTCGCTTGCATTGTTCAAGTGACCTATTCTGCTGAATCGATCTCAAAAAATAATAAATCATCAAATGAATTAAAAAAGTGGTATATATCATGTTTATTCTTTCACCCCTGTGGAGTCTTACTACTTTAAAAAATCTCCTTTATCTTTTACAAAAATGTTTAAGTTGTATGTTGAGGGATGTGCCCATAATAATTAGAATTTTAGAGTACGGTACGGTACGGAGAGTAGTAAGATGATATAGAGATGATGTTAACAATAGCTCGAAGATTTCATTTACCCAAAAAAGACCGAGACGACCTCTGTAATCGGTACAAAACTACATCTCACCCTATACTCGAATTGAAAGAAAACTTCACTAAATATCAAACAGAAAAGAATTTTCCCGTAAGTCAAAATTGGAATGCTATTAGCTATCTCAGTAATAAAATAGCTTGCCTTATATTTGTTTCAAAAAGTTTTAAGATCAAATGCTGATGTTAGTGTTATTATAGATGTAAGCTGGATTTATATTTTTTTTAAATAATAGCGGCCTAGCTCTGCTCGGAAGCAGACTGCACATATACTTTTTTGGAAATATTTTATCGCCTTTGTTCATCACAATAATGTAGAGTAAATAAAACTATTATTTACGGATTTTATCGCGACTTTGGTTTAATTTTTATATTTTGGACTTCCCGAAGTTTCGATTACTTTACAGCTTTCGTGGTCACGGGGCGGACTGAGGTATTAGTCATCCGCTCTGTGACTGTTACAATTCAACTACCCTGATTCAATGACTAAGCTGTTAGGGATGGAAGAGTCGATTTTTATGTACTCTTTATCTCACATACTCTATTCATTTTTTTTTTCAACTTTTTTAATTAACGGACAGACGAACTTTTGGCTAATTACGTCCAGTCTAGTATTTACAAACAACTGGTCAAAGAACTGTGGTGTTTATTTCTATTAAGTCAAGTTAGATTCACAACAACACCTCATGTAAATAATTAGAAGTGTCCAAATTGTATTCAACAGTTTTAATTTGTATGCTTATTAAATGAAGAAAATTATATCTTGTAGAAATGTTAAAAATAAATCTAGAATTTACAAAATTCAACATGACTGTATTATAGCTCTATGGAAAGTTAAGTCATACGCTAACTTGTGCACAGGTCAATGTATAGACTATAGTACGCTTTATATCATTTAACGGCTTTTAATACGTATTCGCTAGTGACCCACGTGCCAATAACGCTACATTTCATATTTTGTTAATAAGCATAATTTGTTATATTATATCTTGTGAATATATAAAAAAACCTAAGGATATAATTAATGCGTAATATATTTTATTTTGTTCATTACATTCATTAAGTTCACTTTTATGACTTAGCTTAGTATAAATTGTTGGTGTCGAAAAGTTTTACTAATACAATTGATCGTGAATTCAGTATAACTAAAAAGGTTTATTTGTTGCAATAGTTTTTTTCTGCTGAGTGATGTAAGATTTCGGCACGGACGTATTAACTAACAGGTCCACTGTTTGCTACATTTCACGTCTAAGCCACTGAACCGATTTTGATATAGAAGATACAGAGATAGATTAGACCTTGGGAAGGGGCATAAAGTTACCGTTTATTATGTAGACAACGCCTGAAAGGGTTGAACAAAGGGATGGCAGTATTTATGGAAAAATCTAATTGTTCAAGTTACAGATGTCGAACTTTACTCATTTTTGAACAAAAATAACTGCACACTTGGTTTTCTTAAAGTTAACCATAAAGGGGGTAAAATAGGGGTTGAAATGTTACAAGAAAAGTTTAAACCGCTGCAGTTATAGAAACCTTATTACAAATGAAAAATAATGGCGTGAATAATATTAGAAAAATAGCATTTTAGGGTAAAAATAAGGGATGAAATATTACATGTAAAATCAAAATCGCTAAAGCTATTGATGACAGCAAAATTGTGTACATATCAGTAATGATATCTTACTGAACTTTTGTTTGAACAATTTAAATTCAGTAACATATTGAAATTCGTGGCTGTCATGTTAATCTCTTTTGTCACTGATCCGATTGGTCTGAACAAACGATATCTGAACCACCCCTTACACAAAAAAATTAAATTGAGAGTCAGAATTGATAATTATCGCCACCATTCTGAGCTTAATTGTTAATGATTGTTAATGATAAGATAGGGATATTCGTTAGGGATAAAACGGTAGGACAGCTACGTTGCTGTTAGCTATTACAAGAGTTGGTATGAATAATAACATGTAACTGGTATGAAGTAGGCTAGGGACGCTCCTATCTAGTGGTCATGGCCTCTCCTAAAATAGGTGCTACGGGTATGCGATCTCGGCCCCCTGAGCTACTACTGTTACTACCAGCTTTCCCTTCCATGTCTGCAATCTATTACCTATTATATTGTATCTATTACTATTATCTATTATATTGTATCTATTACCCCTACACGCCATACTTTTCTTTCCAATAACATCTTCTACCCGCATACCTTATTTCCTTTCCCCGATTGAAGACAGACAGCAGCATCATCTACGCGAGTACCCCCCTGCGCTCGTGAACCCGCCTGGCAAGCGTGGCGAGTATTAGCATTAATCCTTAATGGTTGTTAAAACTAGGACCAGGCCTCCAGGCTTCCTGGCAGCTCCGCTATTCTTAGCTATGGTAGCGGTTACGGTAACGGCGGGGCAGAAGGTGCTAAGAATCTCCAAGAAGGTTGACCCCTGCTACCAGCCCCGACGACGACTGGCCCTGGTAACACACTACATGCGCCCTTTGAAGATAGACGAGAAGATTGTTAACTGAATATTGCTGTGAATAAAGATTTATTGTTACTATTATTTTTATTTTTCATTTCATCTATAAAAAGGATACGTATAAAACTATAATTTGAAATTTTTTGCTAGGTCAAAATGGTCCTATATTTTGATTTGGTCAAATATTTTTTTGACACGCTTATACAATATCACGTTTGTTACCTCAAAAACAAAATGCTTCATTCAACGTATTAGTGTTAGAACTGAATTATTTACTGTATTAGCCAATTTGATTAAATTTCTTGTTTTTCCCAAATTTTATGGTCACCCCATACAAACGGGACACACAGCCTCCATTCAAACGCTCCCGCTCGGCTCGTTTTTCCGATCACAGTGCGCAGTCCTGTTTATATATTACGTCCATGACCTAAAGCTACCATCAAATGTATAAGTAATATTTTTTGATTGGCAGGTTGATGTATTGTTCGTACAGTATACTAAATGATATATTTGTTTACAATTCCATAAAAATCTAATTTCCTTAATCGCATAACTATGCGAGACTATCAGATAAATTCACCCAGACAAATTCCGTGACTTCTGTGATTTCAAGCTAGTTAGATTGAGATTGTGTTTCGATGCAATGCTAAGGGTCGCCTGGCGGTTGAAATTAGGCCGTAATTCATCTATATAATCGTTATTGGTATCACTATCAGCCTATATTCGTCTCATAGCAGGACAAGAACCTCCTCTTCAATCGAGATTACGATTGGGAGAGGCTAGGCCATACAGTTCACCGCGCTGGCCTAATGCAGGTTGGGGTTATTATTACATACATTCATAGAAATTCTTACAAATCGCTTTGGTATGTACGTTTCTATACGATGTTTCCCTTCACCGTTATGGTGCCTAGTGATTGGTTGTCAATATACAATAAGTCAGAGGTGGGCCCTGGGATTTGAACCCGCGACCACCGTAAACATGTTGGCAGCCGCGTCCGTTTCGTTACCAACAGGCCACTAGGCAATTTACTATATATTGTTTTTAACAAAAATATGTATAAATGTATAAAAGAACAACACTTCAAAATAAATGATTGCAAATACTTTGATTATATAATCTCTAGCTAATGTATGTACTAATATTAATATTTTTGGTTACCAAAAACAATATTGATGCTTTATTTGAATTTCCCCCAGCGTACATAAAAAGTATCACCTATAAGAGCAATGTCATATAAGAAAACTAAAAATTGTAATTACAACTACTTATTGGTATATTGTGGCGAAGAGTTTCGATTGAGCATGCCTATACAAAGATTTGCCATCTCATTTTTTTAAATTTAGTTCTATTTCGTCAGCCGTGAATTAAAGACGGATTAATTTACATTGGTTACTCATCATCACCCTTTATTGGTTCGACGCCCCATGATTGTACTATTTAACTAATTTCATTTCATGAATTTGCAGCACATATTTTAATTAAATATTAGGTATCCGCATTTCTCCACATAATCTTAAACTGTGCCAAATTTCATGCTCGTTCGTCCGTGTAATTTTAGTAAAAATGTGTAGGTACAATGATTTTCTTTCACGTATTACTATTATACATATTTAAATGAAGCTGTCATAGCAGGGTTAGGCTGACATAGCTACTTCCATACTGCTGTATCATCGTTATTCCATACATATTATTTTTTTTAATACAGTTTTTATTTCAATTTAACACAACCAACTTAAAATCACAATACTGACCACAAAGTTTAACACGAGTATTTATAAGTATATCTAATATATATTATAATTATATCCGGGTTTTTAATATGATGTACCTACTTTCCCAAGTATTAATTTCTGGACAATGTCTACATTTATTTAAGCAGTGTCATTCCAGTGCAATGGTCGATTAACTTGCGTAATACCAAATGGTACGAGGTCATAACACTAACTAGCAAAACAATAGAAAAGCTTTTTCCTACATTAAACTATTATTAAGGATACATTTTTCAAACATTTATAACAAATAACATTATTTTTTTACTTCGTATTAGAATATTTTGGTTGGAGTAATTGACATGCGTTTATATTTATTTATTTATTCTTTGCTGCACACAAAAGAACAAAATAATACAATATTTAACAAATAAAATTACAGAGTACAGTTGGCGGTCTTATCGCCGTAGGCGGTAATACGTATGACGGTAACGGCAATCCGTTACCGTCCGTAGTGTATTGGATTTGACTCTTGTGTGTAGAGACACTACTTTCATCAGCAACCATAGAGATAAAATTTAGATTTTTTAATATCACATTTATGGGAACAATAAGTGGAAATAATTGTGTTGCGAAATAACAACATTCAGAGAAAGATAACAAAGAATGAATATTGTTAGTATTAACAAAATGCGCTCTATCTTTGAGTGTAATAAAAAAGTTATAATAGGTCGTTAATTTTAAATCACTAAAACGGAATATTAGGATAATGTCCCATCCTATGCCTTCTCATCGGTGCTAAAGCCTTCTGCTTTAACGATCTACAATGCTTTAACACTGACAAATGTATCGCATTAGAAAATGTTAACAGCTATTATCCTGTCTCGGAATCTCTATGGTTCATTTGTAAGCGCTAACTTTAGTTTGACTACTAGTGTCATAAAATAAAAGAAAAACTATAACCAGTTTTTTTTACGAGAAAAACGATGGGGTGTCCAAATCAGGAAACGCCCGTGCCTTGACATTAGGCATTTAGCTCTTTGTTGGAATAGTTTTCCTAAATAAAATTTAGATTATTGCAATATGTCACTGTAAACAGTGATTGAGAACCCATAAACATAAAAACTGACACACACACACATCTGCCTACCCCATCGGGAATACGTGAATTAATTTATGTGTAACGAGTAAATAAAGCCTAAAATTCAATTTGATAGGCGCCATATTTCACACAAGATTTGAAAAATACGCCATTATATACGTTTCCTTTTCTTAAAAACAATAATTACAGCAATAGTTAATAAAAATTAACATTTTTCTAACGATATCATAAATAAACATGATGATAGGTCAGTCACGCTATGGTATTTAATATTCTTGTATCGTAGAGTAAGCTGAAATAAAATGTACTATGAAACCAGTAACCTTTATAGAATAAAAGTATTTAAGTGAAGACAGCAGATAATACTATAAAAGTATTCAAGAAACTTCTTTTCAAAACCTTAATCGTGAGACAGGAGTACAAACTTTTAGCATTTTTTTATTGATATGAGTAAGGTACCTACTCATGTTATGGAGTTATGTGTGTATTAATAAAATCAATCACCACGCACTACAACGGTGCAAGGAAACATCGTGAAGAAACCTACATAACATGCCAATTGGTAAGAATTTATATGGTATGTAAAGTTCACCAACCTGCACTAGGCCAGCGTCTTGGACTATATAGCCTATAACTCTCTCATCATCTCTCTCTAATCTCAATCATATCATCAATCTCGGTTTTTGGAGGAGGCTCCTGTCCTGTAGTTGGGCGTATGATAGTTGATACAAAAATGGTACTTAGTAACTACCGTTTTTAAATTACATGAGTTCAAGAAGGAGCAGACAGCTGATAGCAAATAATTACCGCCGCCCTGATCGTTTACATCCCTGGGTTTTCAAAATGAAAGGCTAAAGAAGAACAATGGAAGGAGGAAAGTATTTGGGCCTCGGGTGATCAAAAACATATGGAACAGGTATGTTTTCCACCGTTTATTGAAAGGTACGAACTGAAAAACAAGATAGTACTACTCAGGTACGTGTGTCACACATGGTATTGATGATCTTTGCAACAACACTCCGGTCTGTTTATCGAACATGGACGTATTACGCGTCAGGAGACAGATGTATGCATATGTCAATCTAACTGCTGGTCCATATTAAATACACATACTTAATAAAGGCAAGCAAAAACTACATCAAGATTAAAGCAAATAATTGATTTCAGTAGAAGATAGGTACTTCCGCGTCGTATTCTCGTCATACTAAGAAACCTTACGTTATAGTGTGGGCGTTATTTTTGACCTTCGAATACATATTATGCTAAAAAGAATGTCAACCTTTACTATAGGCCTGTACTCATCCCCATTTGTTTACAAACGCATATTTCGATTCTTATAAGTACTTTTTTAATAATGCCTCATTGATCTAGTGGCAGCATTTATGAGCCGGGGAATGTGATTCTGGGTTGGGCTTTCCACATGGGTTTTCGGAGTAAAATCTCGTATGAGTTGACCGGATTTGGTTTTCTGACCGACAGGGCGATAAGCTGACTTTTAGGATTAAAATAAGCGTTTCAACTCATTAAGGGCTTCTGCTTATCCAGTTGGGCTAGACCAATAAATTATATGCAACACGCATGTACGTAAGAAGATATTGAGTATATCGCGTAGATGTCTAATGTGCTAATCACATTCTCAGCGTAAAAATGCACAGGTACACATTACGTCAAAATTGTTATCGATATATCATTGTGATCGGTAATAAATAAGTAACGGTTCGTTAACATTTTTAAAGGTGCTCCACTATGCAGATGTCAAGGCTACGTTATTTGACATTTTTTAAACAGCATATTTTTTTCAAATTGCGAAACACTATATTCTGGTTGGTTGTTTAGTATTCAAGATTTTCTAGTATTAAAATACATATTATGAATAAACTGAATGTAACATATTCCCATACGAAATGAGAAGCTCCAAGTTGAAGTGCGTATAAATGTGTTTTTATTATGCAAAGACGGTTCCTACTAATTATATTTTGAATAACATAGATTGTAGTGTGCTTCGGTAAGTTTGAGCACATTGTTTTGAATCGCACAACCTCGAGCCAATCAGTTTTGTCAATCAATTGTGCCCATATAAATCGCACAGACCGTACCGCGAGACACTCATTTCTTCAGTAGCTTATGGTTCGTACGCTTTCAGCGCGTTTAACGTTGCAAATTTTTTAATGGTGTGGTATACTTGTATGTGATAAGTGATAAAAATTAATAAAAATGAAGATTTTAATGAGAGCAGATACGCATTACAGCATAGCCGCGAGAAGTGAGAGTGAACCGAAGTACACATTTTCACAGGTAGAGCAATATTTTACTAGTGATATTTACATTTTTTAATTATTTTTGATGTGGTTCTAAAACTAGTTCGTTGTTAGTTTTTTTGTTAAGCCTGAGACTATGGTATTCGACGACAACAATGCCGACCAATTGTGTTCAATTAAGAAAGTAAAAGACTGCCTAATTTATACAATCACGTTCAATGGAACTGTGACGGGCTAACTTAGCAATTTAGGACTAATATTTAAATACGGAAATCTAGATGATATTGATGGAATGGCAACTAATGCACATATTTTACGGTGATTTCATGTATTTAGCACGCATGAAAAAATCAATTTGGTGTAACGTACCTATTTAATATGGCAGCATTTAATATACTAACAACTATAACTACTTAAAGCAACAATTTTAACACTTTACCAGGAAAATGTGTCTTTAGACTTAATAGGAGGTATGCTAATAACTCCAAATTTGGAACGTCATAGGCATTAATGACCTTTACCATCCGTTTAATGGTTCCTTATACAAGACTTACTTAGAAATAAAATTTATTTAATATTCACAATTTAGTTAGTCACAAAAAATAACCAATCGTAAAAAATGCATGCGGAAATTCTAAAAAAGCTTTGTATGGCATGCAAAAAACTACGAGATTGGTCAACTCATTTCATTTGATAATAACCGCAAGTAAACATTAATTTATTTATACGTTAACAACTACAGATATGTACGTAATTTGAAATTCCCCAATTGATTAACCGTGTTGTAGTTTAAGTGCCTGCAATCAGAGTCGATGATTGTATAAATTAATCGTAGGCGTTTCGCATCACATCGGCGCACACACCTCCCGGCGAATAACGTCATGCGTCTACAACATAGTGCGAATTAAAAACAATACGATTGAACCACTTGTGTCCGCTGTTGGCCAAATTGTCATACAATACAATTGATTCATACGTCTTCAGCCATAACATTTAAATACCCAAACTTTTATCAAATAAAGTTCTTAATATAAATCGACAGTGCCTACGAATAGTATCGTAGATATCTAAAATATTAGCAATCAATTTATTTATTATAACGTAAACTATTGAAAAAACACTACTACAGATCTTTGCATTCCAAATATACAATAATAAATTTACCTATTATATTTTTATTTTATTTGTTAGTTAGTTGTTGATAGTTGGGATTATCCAAAATATTTTCATTATTTTGTGTATTCATGTAATGGCACTTAAGTCACATTTTCTCAATGCAGGTGTTAGCGGCCGTGGCTGTATCAATGGGTTCGATGATCATCGGCTTTTCATCAGCCTATACTTCGCCGGCACTCGTAACAATGCGGAACAGCACTGTTTTATCAGTATCAAAAGAACAGGTATTTTTTGTGTAATATTCTAATGAAATTAGTGTCCGGTTGAATACTTTTAGTTATTAAATAGATATATTTGTAATTTTCAGGCAAGTTGGATTGGCAGCCTGATGCCTTTAGCCGCGCTTGCTGGTGGTGTGATTGGGGGTCCGTTGGTGGATTACATGGGACGTCGCAAAACAATTTTACTCATTGCGCCGCCATTTTTCGTCGGATGGATACTAATTGCGACTGCAAGGATTGTACACATGGTGCTGGCTGGGCGCGCTTTATGCGGTTTGTGCGTCGGAGTAGGGTCCCTCGCATTCCCAGTTTATCTCGGTGAGACGATACAACCAGAAGTCCGAGGCACATTGGGTCTATTCCCAACGGCTATAGGTAACATAGGTATTCTTATTTGTTACCTAGCGGGCAAATATTTAGATTGGTCTCAACTTGCGTACCTAGGTGCGGCATTGAACATTCCTTTCTTTATTCTCATGCTAATAATACCGGAGACACCTCGTTGGTACATTTCCCGTGGGCGTACAGAAAACGCGCGCAAAGCATTGCAGTGGCTTCGAGGGAAAAACGCAAAAATAGACGGTGAAATACGCGAAATTGCGTTATCAGATGCCGAATCACAAAGTGATGATTCTAGTTTAAGGGAACTTTTGAGCATGAAATATATGAAGGCTATATTGATTTCCCTGGGTTTGATGACCTTCCAACAATTGTCAGGTATAAATGCAGTCATATTCTATACCGTTACTATTTTCGAACTATCGGGGAGCTCTGTAGACGATAATCTATCAACCATAATAGTTGGAGTTGTAAACTTTGCATCTACTTTTGTTGCAACAGCACTTATTGATAGGGCCGGCCGTAAAGTGTTATTATATATATCTTCGGTCACCATGACTATTACGTTAATTGTTTTGGGTACATTTTTCTACGTGCGATATCAATTAAAATTAGATGTCGCAAATTTAGGCTGGTTACCTCTCACTTGTGTCATGGTATACTTGTTAGGATTTTCTCTCGCATTCGGTCCAATTCCTTGGTTAATGATGGGAGAAATATTGCCAGCAAAAATAAGAGGAAGCGCCGCATCGATTTGTACTGCATTTAACTGGCTGTGCACATTTGCTGTTACGAAAACCTTCCAAAATATAATAGACGCTATTGAGCCGGCAGGTACATTCTGGCTGTTTGGATGCATCTGTTTTGCAGGACTGTTTTTCGTAGTAATATGCGTGCCAGAAACCCGAGGCAAAAGTCTTGAGCAAATTGAAAACAAAATGACTGGTCGAGGGAGTGTTAGAACGCGTAGAATGAGTTCCATTGCTAACATTAAACCTCTGCCTAATGGTTGCTAGTCAATTTTGGATCCGAATCAGTCTATTTATTGGTTATATAGTTCTCAGTAAATTATAAACAAATTGAAATAAAATTAAAAACATGTATTTATTACTTTAATGGTAATATAAAATTTCCAAACTGACCTGTGATGTGAAAATTGTGTAGTACTTATACTATTGTTATTATAAGTATTTAACATAGTGTGTTAAAAAAACACAAAATTAAACAATGCAAATACACATACATTACATAAACTCACGCCCCCTTTTCCCAGAAGGAGTAGGCAGAGGTGTAGGTAGCAACTAGCACACCCACATTTTGCTATGTGTGTCACCTCCCTCGATGAGATATGGGGCGAGCCTATCGCCATATCGGACCCAAAATTCCCGACTCTAGGCTGATAATGAATTGAAAAAGCCACTATCACCTAGCCCGAGCCGGGATTCGAACCTGAGACCTTAGCTTTTCAATGGTATTATAGTACAACTGCGCTACCAAGACAGTTGGTGTAAAATAGAGTAAGGAATCAATGCCGCTTGTTTTAAAAACTAGTGGATAATATCAATTGCCAAGTTTTTACATGTACCAAAGTTTACTTTGTAACAATATATACATTAAGTCTTACTTTTAAGTATCAATCGAAAAATATACTTTGGCAGGTATAACTTTTTATTTAAGTAACATTCTATGTGAATGCATAAATATGAATTTTATTTATAGCATAATTTTGTATGTGTACTTAAACATTTTTTAGAAAGATATAATAAACAAACATTTTTGTTCAATATTTGATGTTTTCCTCCATAGAATATTACCCTATAATAAGAAATGGCTATGTCATTGGGTTGTTTCATCTTCCTACACTTTGCATGGAAGTAATACTCAATTTAATTGCATATAAGTCAAATTTAACAATAAGGTTTTGTAAAAAATAATATTATGTTACTGCATGAGAAACCAAAGTGTTTTTTTTTAATAAATGCGTCAGAATTAATGTCAAGTGTTGCTACATTTTCTTTTATTTTAATTATATAAGTAATACTGCACTGTAGAATACCATATTCCTAGACAATCCATAAACCTATTTTAGTTACTAACGTCCAAATACTGGAACGCAATTTAAATATAAATGTACTGGCTAAGTGGGCCATGCGCTGTTAAGAACAACTTATTATTTGAATGGCGTTCCAGTATTCGGGCGTAAATATTTTGTCTATTCGCTGAATCTGAATTCAAAAGTTGTTTGAATGGGACAAACCATTTTATAACTAAAATAGGTTTATGAATAAGGCAGTAAGAGTTCAATGAAGATATTTAATGTATAACAAAACTTATATTTGTCAGATTCTTAAAACTTTTAAAAATGAATATCCATATTTGTTAATACAATAATATAAGTATTTTTCCAATATTGTGATTTGTGCAAGACAGAATTTACATGGCATGGGAAAAATTTTATTATAATTACTTGTTTTGTGTCTGCCTGATGACTGGGTGAATAATATAGGAAGTCAATTAACAAGTCATCACCTTGACCAAGCATTGTACAATATTAATACACAGTTCTTGTGTTTGTAATTATCTCACATGCACAATTGTTATTTTTTGCACACAATATGCATATTTACACATAAGGATTATGCATCATATTTAATGAAAAGCTTGTACTGCAGACACTATATAGGTATTTTACGGAATTACGGTAGTGTAGTGTGTACTAGCGCCACCTACAATTTAACCCCATTATTTCGATCGACAAGTTGTTGGCTATAATATATAAGTTAAAAATCAGTTTACTTATTTAAATAATACATCCAATGTTTTACAATATCAACAGCTGTCCACATACCCACATATTGTACTTTTGAGCATAATGTTGTGTTTATAACATGGCTATTTGCCTACATAATATACTCGAGCTGCTTGGGTAAACAGATCATTGTTTTGGCGCACCACTCTATTGTAGAAAAGCATATAGCATATAGTATATGCATATATTCATTATTATTGTTATTATGTGTTTACTACTGACAATCCAACAACCTATTTAATCAATCTATCTAACAAGGGCTCACTACTGCAGCAACAGCAAGGCCTAACACTGTCAATGGTTCATTCATGGTTATTGTTAAATAAATAAAAAAAACATTCATGTTGGCTAAGAGATATCAATATAAAATAATCATAAGTTTAAAACAAATATATTGTATGGCTTATTTCAATTTCCTATTGTTTTAAATGTTGCAATGTCACGAAAAGCTATAAAAGTAACTTAGATCACTCTTTAGGCCATAAACTACCTTTATACAACATATATTAGACAACTATTATTTGGAAGACAAGCCAATGTTGGCTCTTACAATATTCATAGGGATAAAATTGTGTTGACAAAGGTTAAACATTTGTATTATATTCTTTATAATATGTATGGGTGAATAACACCCATATCTATTATAATTTTTAGTTTACCAAGAATATCCAAATCCAAATTTCAGTATATTACCGTAGCAAATAACATTTGTTAACAAGAAACTCGTGTGTGTGCAAGTTGTAACTTTTACTTACTGAGTAAAAACCAGTTATTTTTTTGTTACTTGACAAAGTTTAACATATTTTCAATTTGTCTAGGAACGGATAAAGTTTGAGTAGAGGGGAAATACTGAGTAAACATACTGAAATTATAGTCGCTAATATGACTTACCCATGACTTGAACGCGGCAAATAGCGCAGGTATCACACTCTACATCCCAGCTCCACATAGCAACAGCATTCCACTTTTTCAACGTAAACATTTTGTCCGGCTTCTGACCATCATTATCTACACGGTCTAAAGCATCACAATCTTCGCCAGACATGTTAAACTTAATTTAATTTCAACACAAATCTTTTGTTTACAAATTACAACGCTCTATGACATATGTCAATTGCAAAATGACAGTGACATAACATAACATGTTTGCGAAGTTTGGTAAAAGGTTAAGAGTTGTGGATTAGAATAGTTTTATTGTTAATTTATGTTTTTATAAGAATGTAAAAAGAAACCCCCCAAAAATAAATAGAAATAAGAATGTAAAAAAGTGGAATTTAAATAAAATAACTAAAACTTTTTTTATGTCGGAAAAGAACTCTATAAAATTAAATAAGGTGTGCAAGGAACTTAGAGTAAGTTTATGTTCCTTAATGGTGTTTTTTTTTTTCCACCTATTACCTTTATCATGCGCTACAGCTAGGCTAAGGGCTCCTCCATAGAGTAAATTGAATATATGGTACTAGCGGTCGGGCCCGGCTTCACCCGGGTGCAGATAGGTTTTGAGTCCAGTCCACATCAACAACAACAAAACACAACGATAGCGCGTTTTAAAATACTACTGACGCCATCTATTGTCAACATTTAGAACAAAAGTATTTTTTCGTCTTAATTTATTCGTTCCATTAGGTACTGATAGGTTCAAACTAATTCTATCCTCATGGGGGTTGAATTTATCAACATCCTATTTAAGCGAACGCCTTCATCATAATAGCTCCAATCTTTAATTTCAGTTCAATCAGTCGAAAATGTAAGATATATATAAACTTTCATCCCCTATTTTATCCCCTTAGGGGTGGAATTTATCAAAATTCTTTTCTTAGGGAATGCCTACGTCATAATAGCTTTATGCATGCAAAGTCTCAGCACAATCGGTTTAAAATTGATAAAGTTTCATACAAACTTTCATCCCCTAATTTATCCCCTTGGGGGTAGAATTAATCAAAATCCTTTCTAAGCGGATACCTACGTCATAACATCTACCTGCAGGCCAAATTTCAGCCCGATCAGTCCAGTGGTTTGGGCTGTGCGTTGATAAATCACTATGTCAGTCAGTCAGTCACCTTTGAGTTATATATTATATAGGGTATAATAGATATGATTAAAGACTCCTCCTCGTTCTTTTCAGATCGCGGTTCAAAGCAATTTCAAGCCTATAAACTATAACCATCTAGGTCAGTGATATACATGGTGATTGATTTAGGAGCCCGTGTTTTGAAGGTTTTATGATATTTTTTGTATTTCAGCCCTACCTGTAACCATTGTCGTCTTACCTCAAATTCGACTCTAGCTACAACACTGTCATACCTTGGGATTTGAGACGAATTAGTTCGGCAAATTATGTGGTACTAATAAATCTGCCCCACAGGGACCCAAACTGATGGAAACGGAAAGGTGTAATCTAGGCAATATAAAATTAATATGATTGCAACCACGTTAATACACCAAGTACCGCATAAGCTTAATACAATTTTATAATGTGCTTATAGTTTATGTTTTGTTTTGTTTCTTATAGTTTTAATCCAATAAAAGAAATACACTGAAAATATTTTAGCTATGTATTTATAAAAAAAATGTGAATACACTCATATTAACTACATTATTTGATACATAGTAGGTGGTACTTTTCTTGAATTCGATTTAAATTACCCTGCGTCACGTCGGTATGATATTATAACGTTTTATATAATAAAAATCAATTTTAGCAAAAATATTGGTACATGTATGTATAAGTTCTATTATAAAAGTAGGTATAATTTGACATTAATTAATTTTAATGCTACGTAACAAAAACGGTTTATTTAAACACACAACATATGTAACACAATAAGAAAAACTTAACTTACGGAACAGAAGTAAATATCTAAAAAAACTATTGATCTGTTTTAGTTCACTTTATAGCGATCTGTAAACACTAACAAATAAAGCAGAAAGCATAAATACTAGACTGAATCTTATATTTTCTGAACCACTGAAGCAACCAAACTCCTCAATTTGTACTTGGTATCGAATGTTATAGGGGAATCTGCATACTGAAGCATCTGTAAAATAACAAAGAAATGCTTAACATATCTACTTATCTAAAAAAGTTATACCTATCGTACCAACCTGGTAAATTAATTAAATATCCCGTCGTAAATAATTTTAATTAAAATGTGAAGATAAGCAAAAGAAGCTTTCCTTTTGAACCTTAGAAAATGGCATGCGATTAATTTAGAGTGACATTTTTTTTTATCAAAACACCCTAAGAGAATTGACTATTCTGGTAACAGAAGTGATTTTTAAAAACTAACGCCCAAATACTGGAACGCAACTTAAATATAAGTTGCACTTAACTACGTTAATCCCGCTTAAATGTACTGGTTAAATGGGCCGTGCGCTGTTAAGAGCAACTTATTATTTGAATGGCGTTCCAGTATTCGGGCGTAAGTACACTGAATCTAGATGAATAATAACACAGTGAGTTTTACCTGAGCACACAGCGCTGGTTGAGTTGCTACCTGCCATGTCGGATTGTACAGAAACATAGAGCATAGGACATGCGCCTATCGTCCAGGAATCAGCACACGCACTTTGTAAACTGATTTCGACGTTGCCACTTGACGCTAATGTTTGGCATATTTGTGCATTTTCATCAACAACCAATGTACTATTTCGTCTGTAAATATTAATTAGCATATTTCTAAATAATGCAATCATAAGCTACATAAATGTGTATGAAAAAGATATAATAAGATATACCTAGGTTGAGGAAGGCTCCGTGAATGGCATACGACCAAGCTGCCAGCACCTGCGCCGCTGCGAGCTATTCTTACTCTCGTATTGTCGTTGTTAGAGAAGAAATAATTAGGACTAACAGAGTAGAAATTAATGTAGCCTGGCTCTACAAAATCATCAAACTGTCTGGTTCCAGATGAACCTCCCGTAAAATCGGAACCACAAGTCGGATTTACAATTCTTCTACCCGCTGAAATATAAATGATATATTTTAATGAAAAATAAAAGTACTTCTAAGCTAAAGCAGCATTCAGTGTTAATGTCTATTGACTGAAACTGTACATTACTGTCTCATAGTAAACCTACTAGAAATAACACCTCTGCTGCTCGTGTTGCTTATATTGTCTATAAGAAAAATGTAATATACCTGATTGTATTCTCTCAAGAACTAAGCTCATAGCAGCTTCAACATTTGTACCAGATGTTGTTAAAGACACAGTCCTGATGTCCATATGCATGTCGCGGACCAAATTCCACAAATTATCAAATTGGTTTGTGGCGGTGGCAAAAACAATTCTCAAATCTAAAAATACGTAAATCATAATTAATTATAAACAAATTGATAAATAAATTGTATTTTTGTTTTCATATCAATTTCTATGGAAAAAAGGTAAAGATAGTTCAATTTACCAGGAACGGTTTCATTGAGAATTCGTGCTTGTTCCGCCACAATTTCGTTGTTTTGTAAGTTTCCAGAATTGATTAAATACAGCAGTACAGTAGAATTTCCACCAACGTAGTTCGCAAGGCTTTCGTTTCTTAACTGCTCTTGCATCCTTATTCTAATGTTTGTAAGACTGGTTTGCAGGTTGACTCCAGCCAACACTGAAAATAATTTAAATAAAATTAATAAAAATATTGTGAGTATTTAATATTAAGTTATAACTGTTGGTTAAATGCCTGACTCATTGAATGTAAAGAAAAATAATCATAATATCGATACTTACTACTTTGATGAGTCGCCAATGTGTACTGTGAATGAAAGTCTGCGGGCGAAAATGTGGTATTGACCACAATACTTCCATCAAACGCGCTTAATAAGGTGACACTGGAACCGTATTTGCCAACTTCGATGGCTTCCACTAAATACGAGATTGCTGGGTAGATAGCACGATATTCCCATGAAGAATCAAGAACTATGTAGAGATTTGACCTGAGGCGGTAATCAACACTGACTGTTTCTGATGTGACACAACTCATATCATTCAGATTGCTGCCTAAAATAGTAAAAAAATAAATATATTAATAACTTTAAAATAATTGAACAACACAAATAATGCTAATTTTATAATCTTATGTACTCACTAGTGTAGGTTTGGAAATTGGTTACAGCACTATTCACGAGTTGTTGCAGACCACCAATGATAGTTCCTCTTAGTGGCATATTGGTATCCAAAGCAGCGGCAAAAGCAAAAGTTTCACTAGCCAAATTAACATTCGTTACGTATTGTTGACTTAATGCTCGACGGTTGCAAGCCCTGATGTCAGAGTTAAAAACTCCATTCTGCAAATTAAAAAATTGTAATAAATTTTTATCGTTAATTTATACCGGTAGTTGATATTCGAAACACAAAGACGTTACCCTCGGTGAATAATACATGTCCAGATATTGCGATAATCTCATGGTACTAAATGTTCCTAAAACAGAAGTTACAGCACTGCCAAGAACGAAACCGTCGATGGCACCACGAATCTCTGGATCTGTCATCTCTACATTTGTTCTGCTATGGAGCATGAAATGTCTGTGCGCCTGTGTACTGTTCCAGTTTCCAGCACCTCCAATAGAAATAGATGAACTTCCTCTGTCAGTTCCTTGAATGAGTATAGCCTCGGCCAGATCACCTGTAACATTTTAATAGAGGTTTACTTCGCCTTTCACACAAAATTTAAAATAGCGTATTATATTTATTGATAACTAACCGGAGAGTGTGGCTGGGAATAACGATGTCACTGTTTGTTGTACGTTATCATAGTTAAGAACGGACCCCTTAGCTAACTCAAGAACTGGTACTTGTTGCGGTGAGGCGCCTGCTGCAATACCAGCTATTAGATTGCCTGCAGAAACCGCTCCCCATTGAGTAAATATTACACCATCCAATAAAGGACATTGACTCTCCCCGAGTAATTGACGTGCTGATTTAGCTCCACCGTAGCCGGCATATTCTACGTCATCATTGGGATTAAAACGCCTCATTTGGCCGTTTTTGCCTACTGTTTTCCTGTAAAAAGGAATGTATTAGGATATGTTACGAACGTAAAAATCCACGCCACATCCACGTACGCATGTACTTACATTACAGATTTGTCTAATATTTCTACATCATCTTTTATGGACCTGATTGATCTGCCTGCTCTCCAAGCTCGGTATTGTGACATTTGGTTGCAACTGCTTTCGTCTCCTCTGACTCTGGCATCAACAGTTGTAGATAGCATGTGATGTAAGGTGCACTGAAAGTTATTATTAATTAATGTAAAATATTTATATTTGGAGGGCTTATGTCAGGCAAGCCAGCCGCATGACTTATGAGCCATTTTTGTAAAGAATTTTATCGCCATTGGACCAACGGAATTTTCGTCATAGGTAATTAATATGTATGTATGTAATAATATGTAGGTATGTAATTAATATGTAGGTTTGTAATAAATATGTAGGTATATATAGTTTGTTTGTTAATTGCGTTCATCTTATTGGCGCTTTAATTATATAGAAAATACGTTGAAAATGATGAATGGCTGACGTTTGCGTTATTAGATCTACATGTACGAGTACAAGTTCATTATTTATAACAACTAACTTCAGCAAAGAATATTATTATATAGTAAGAAGATAGTAGATAATAGACATATTTTAGTAAATTAATAGTAATGTAAAATTCATCTATTTTTTTGTAATTTATTTAATTATAATATGACTATATGTCCAGCGAGGTGGACTATATGGCCTAACCACTCTCAATCGTACTCTCGATTGTAGAGTAGGCCCGTGTCTTGCAGTGGGACGTATATGGGCTGATACAGACAGATAGATGGCTATAAATCCCAAGATGTACCACTCACCTTTAAAGTTGAATTAAGCGTATTATTGGCTAAGACTTGCAAGTTGCTAGGAATGAGCCTAGTCAGTAGCAACCTGTGGCGATGGAAGGAGTGGAAGGTAGGAGCGTAGGGCAGGACCATTGACGTGGTCCCAATGTTGGTTTCCGGCTGATGAAATTCTATTCCATCTTGTCTATATCTGTAATTAAAAGGTTAAATTTTAATTTTCATAAGGCAAATTTTCATTTCACCCAAAATAGCCGATGAAATCTAAAAGAGTTTTTAGATACCTATATGTATCCTATACATTGATACCCTGTAAGAAATATAATTTATTTTATTTCAAAATAATGTTGAGCAACTTACGTATGCAAAAGAACTGCCGAGAGCTGCCTCAGATCCATGTTAACGTTAGGATTATCCTCAATCTTGCGAATAATGTCAATCAGAACCGGAACAGTCATTGGTGGTAAGTTATTTCTATTCAAGAGGACTGGATCGAAGTAACATTCTCTTAGTTCAGGTGCTATACTTGTTTGTGCTGTTAGTTGAGCGTGACTGCCCCCTATAGCAGCCATCAATACGATAGCCTCCCAAAACATGTTGCTGAGTTCTGAAATTAAGATAATAACGAAATAACCTTCAATTTCTGTATTAATAGAATATCTATGCGACATCTTTAGAAGTAAATTGTATGCGGGCAAGATATTTTTGAGATGCTTTCGTTTGGGTTACATATGACATAAGTAGGCTGCTAGAACCTTTTGTTTTATACTTAATACTCGTGGCCTCAAATATATGGCATCTTAATTCTAAGCAAGCCGTCGGCATAATTGTATCGAATGGCATGGGACTGCTGTCTAATACCATTCGATACTCTGCCTGGACGGCATTTACGCTTACCATCAGGTGCAGTGACGTCATTATGCCGGGCAAGTGCAAAAAAAATATCCATAAAAATAGCAACCATTTGGACAAAGTGATGAAGAGCATTAAACACATAGTCAGACAGAGACTGAAATCCTTGGGCCTAAATAAAGGAATTCTTGTGACTAAAAACGATAATGGTTATTGTAATGAATGTAATAAATATTTTTATATCGGTACATACACAGATGGTATTGCTGATCTTATTACCATATAGGTACCATCTGTAACTCTAGAAATGAAGTTGCCGTTGATTTATTATCGCTAAAACGAACAACTTTAATAAAGTCACGCTAAGCATCAAATAAATTAATTACTCATACTGAAAAGAAAGGAATGGCATTTCAATTGTCAACAAAATCTAATATTTGAGCGCTATTATTGGCAATTTATCTTCCTGGTGGTATCAAATTTTCAATTTCTAATATGAACAACAGGTAAGTTCAATAGTTCAAAAGTAAGTTAAAACAAGCAATAAGTAATACAAATTAATATAAATATATATTTCCAAGATGGTAAGTGAAACCGTGTCTAAGTAGGTAATTATGAATTTCAGATGTCTGTAAGAAATTAGTTTTCATTAAGTTTTCTAAAGAATAATGAACCAGCAATGAAATAAAATAAAAAAGTCTTGAGCAATGGAATGGTATTGTTCTATTACTCATTTATTTGAGAGTTATACAAACAGTACATATAGATAGACGAAGATAAAATAATATCGATGACGAATAACACATGGCATTCAGTGATTACACACAATATTATCAACATTGGGAGCGGCCGAGGATATCCTTGTTCTAAATGTGCAAATAGTGACAAATATTTTTTCCTATTATAATACTCGTATTTCCCATTAATGGCAGTTTTAATCATGTTTTTCAGAAAGTGAATGCGGACAGGCGATCAATAATATGAATGTTATCTATTCCTTGAAACAAGTCCGCTGTCAGATACGCATAATTCTTTAAAGCTTTACGTCTAAATATAGGTTTTAGGCAAGCAATAACTTGAAACAGAAACAGAACAATATACAGGACTGATTCCAATGCCAAATGAAATAAATCTACGTTCGAGTCAATGAGTTTATTGAAATTGTAGTAAGGAGATGCAGTGTATTTGCACTTTAAAAGAGTCAGAAGAAAAATTTCTAAACAACACTTAATGAAAGAAAGATCATTAAATTATAATCATCATCAACCACAAAACGTCTACAGCTGATCATAAGAATATAGCCAACCAGTTGCAGGACTTCCGAAAAGGAATAACTTTACAAACATACTTTTAATTACGTTTATTACGACATTATCACCCACGTGCTATTAGTATTTCAGAAAGACATGTACCTAATTTTTTAATTATCGATATACATAAAACTAAATTTCACAGTATAATTGTTTTGAATAAACTACAGTCTTCACAAAAGGGTTTCCTAAATAATGCACCGTGTATTTGATCGCCCTAGTTATGATAAGGGCCAACATACTCGCACCAAATAGTTATCTCTATGAATCACGGTCACAGTATTTTGGGAAACATGTTCTAGGTACGTGACTTTTTTAAAATTAAAAATATATAAATATATTTGTCTGTATTTATATGTTTACTGATGATTATTATGACTCCAGAACTTTCACTCGCGGCTACTTAGTATTTTTTTTTGAGTTGGAATTAATGCTGGAGGTTAATTTATGTCTTGAAATACTAAAAAATATTGCAATACTCACTTGAAACTCCAAAAAAATTAATACCACGATACGAATCAAAGAAACAAGTCGCCTCTTCGACCCCAGATACGTCACTTAACACTATTATTCTGACAAGCACAATAACCAATCACGGTAATTAATCACTATACTATACGTAAAAAAAACTACGTCTTTTCACCCTCTATTCAAACAAGGATTTCTCAATGAAAATAGTGTCGCATAATGGGCCTCAACCGGTCTAGGCGCGCCCAATACAAAACCAACTGTAAAATAAAGGGTGCCAGGTATATCCGATAAGATAATGGAAAGCAGGTCTAGATAAATTCGTAACGAATGATAGCCTCACACTGGTACCTGTGTCCGTATCTGTTTTCGCCAGCGATTACAATGATAACAGTTGATTATGCCCAGAGCGAGTATTGAGCCGCTCTAATAAAATATAGATAGGTACGTTTTTTTCTATTCGTTCCCAATTTATTGTGAGTTTTATTGATAATTTTAACAAAATTTGTGTTTGATTATATTACAGATGAAACGAATAGAAATGATACAAATGAAGTGGAAATCGAATAAAATCCGGTCAAGCGTGAAGGAAATTCTCTCTTGGAGCATTTTTTCTGTAGAATAAACGTAAAATAATTTATTAAAAAAATATGTTTAAAACTTTGTCTTATTTATTGACCTCGTTTTTCATTTAATTTCATACCAATATGTACATACATATGTGGTAATTTCTATGTACTTTCTCAATTATGATAACAAAAAAAGTTAAGATACTTAAATTGTGATGTATATTTTAAAATAATTTGGTGGTATGATCAGATATACAAAATTTCAAGATTACGGATATAAATATTCAAGAATAAAAACCAAAAACAATCGACGAGGATGGGATTCGAACCCACGCGTGCAGAGCACATTGGATTAGCAGTCCAACGCCTTAACCACTCGGCCACCTCGTCATATGACGAGAGTGGTAAATTTAGTGATAACAATAAATAAACAAATGTATTATTTTAAATAAACTTAGCAGGTATCTAATTTATCTACCATTTTACTACAAAACAATAAACTGTTGTTAATATGTATCTATAATAACCGAAGGTACATTAAAAATCATAAAAATCATGCGTGCGTGACGCCATCTAGTGGCACCTTATATAGCTAAATATTGCTATGGGTACAATGAACGTAGCTAAAGCTATAACTATCACTTGGGTTGTGGAAAAAGTCATATTATGGCTCCCTGCATTATTTTAATATAAAATATTAATAAATCTGTGAATTGATACGGCAACAAATAATAATATGAAAACTTTTGAACAAAATGAGTACATAATGCCTTTATTAATTTCCACTAGATGTCGCTGACTCAATATTTATTACCTTAAAATAAATTTAACAGATTTATGGTTAATTTAGGTGATTTTGCAATCCACTTTGATTTAATATGCATTTTTTTGTAGCTTTTACGTCCCATTATTTACGTATTTATTCCGAAACTTATAACTCCGCTCACTAGATGGAGTTGATCACTTCAGCTAAAGAACCATGTTTACAAAGGGCTTTGTACTCGTAGATGCTTTGTTTGTATACTTGCATTATTTCTTTTTAATATCGACTACAATTATTGATATTAATATGAAAAGGTATTACGACTAGTGTACAAGTATAATAAAGCCAAATACGACTTTTGTTTGTATTTTTTTATTATTTATATCGAAATAAATAAAACTTTATAAAAAAGCAGTATACAACATCATAAAATAATACTTTAAGTTAATAACATCAGGCGTGTAAACATAACATGTCTACTCGCAGGGGAACGGCATCGGGATGAGCGACCTCCAGGGTCAAACGGTGAGCGGAGAGGGATGCGTTGCCTAGCAACCGATCAGACTCGCCGACGGCACTCCCTCCATTCATAAACGTTGAACTCCGAAATAAGTATACAAATATAAATCAATGGAACCGCACCACGGCGTCTGCTACGCGGATAAATTTATTTTAGCTCCTTTGTGCTATAATTACGCGTTCTTTTGTTATTTTTATTCATTATTTTTTATTAATAGAAAATTTATGCAAGTTATAAGCTACAATTCCCTATGTTTATCTGTGTTTACATAAATTAGAGTGAAATTAAAGAGAGAAAACGTTATTATTCAAAATATGTCATATTTGGAACATAATAAATATTTTTTGGAGAATATGCTTTTACCACAGAACACCTTGTCAACCAACAACCATCGTGGACAACATCGATATAAATGCATACGTATCCGCATATCTACATACGTATACGATTTATCTATTTCAAAAGTCATATTGAATGTGTATCGAAACTCCGTAGTGAACGTAGCGGAACAATTTGATTTTATTAATTAAACCACAGTTGAAAAACCTTGCGGAGTGCAGAGTGCAGCGAGCAGTCTAGACGAACTCCTCGTTTAGATTGCCTCTAGAGATGGGCAAAATGTATCCCTGACAAGAAAAGAGTGATATATATCTTTTCGATCTTGAGATATATATCACTCTTTTATATCTTTAACTCATTTAGCTCAGTACGGCTCAGAGAGAGAATAAGGCAGCTAAACTAAAAATGTATCCTTTATATCTTCGGCTCTTTTAGCTCAGACTTAGAACTCAGTAAGGCATAATAAAACGTGTAAAATTGAAATAATGAAATCCATTAGAGCCAATGATTCTATTATCTTTTTAATATTTGCACGCCTATACCTAACTTATAAAAAATTTGTTTATTTAACACAACTGTATTATACAACTACACATATTTACATTATTTACACAATAAATACTCGAACTTGAGAAGCACATAGAATTTAAAACTTTTTAAAACGTATCCGTGCCTGACGCAATTACCGAACAAAAGTAATGAAACTGAAAATTGAATATAAATAAACAAAACAAATATTCGTTCGCAAATTGGTGAGCTTTTTTGTTTGCATTTGCTTCCTAATAAGCATTCTATGTGGTTGTCATAAAGCACAAATAAGCTAAACGCCCGCGCGTGTGATGTCGTTCCGAAAATCCGTATTTTATATTTTTAACACAAACATGCCATTTCTATCCGTCTCTCTCTTTACGTGTAAATTGCTATATAAGCCTATCTCTTTCTCTCTAACTCTGAACGAGCCGTAACACATCACGAAAATTGACTCTTATGGTTAAAGATATAGAGATATAATTGAAACACATGCGAGCTAGAGAGTGAATATATCATTTTCAAAGATATATATCTTTCTTGTCTTTAGCTCGCGAGCTACCCATCTCTAATTGCCTCAGTACAGACTACACTCTACAGGGTGCTGTACATTGATTTGTGCGACCGACCGTCTCGAACACTCCAGTTCGCTTCCGCGGCAGCTTTATATGCGAATAAAAATGTAGACACGTCACTGGATTTATTTCCGATAGTAACTCTGCTTTCCTTTTGTTTACACTTTTACAATGTTTTAGAGTTTCTCTTTGTTGTTTTATATATTTAATGCTTACATTTTATTGTACTCGTATTCTTCTTTGTAGAGGTTACAAGTGATATAAATGTAGTTATATTTCTGAATGTTTAAGTATATGTTATTCAATATTATAGAGTAAATTTCACAGGTGCGATAATTTATTGATATCATGAGAAAGAAAATGAATCAATATGCTTAAAATGAAAAAAATAATATAGAAGTGAAATGAGAAGAAGTGAAAACAAAGCACTTGTTCCTACAAAAAACAACGCGTCGCACAGTAATGAAAATAAATGATTGAGTGGGCTCTTATGGACTTATTTCCCGTTATTCCCAACAGAATAAGTTGCCTATTCCCTAATACGAAATCAATATTTATAACTCAATCACTGTGCTTGAATTGTTGCCGCGCCATAAAGGCTTAGCGCCCTCGCTTGCAACCAATAACGTTTCGGAAGATTATAGGCGTGATTTTTATTACTACCAAGATTTGTAACAGCAGGAACTCTCGTAAAACGTATTGCTATTCTTAGGTAACTTGTTACAAATTAACGGCCAGATATTGTTTCTGAAATAGTTACAAAGGAAAACAAAAATAAAATTAAATGCTTTTTATTGATCACAAAACGTTAGGTATATTTTGCAATATTAAATTATTAGTATTCCAAGAATTTCAAATATTAGTTCATGCTTTCTGAGGGATATAATCTGTTTGATGGTAATATAGAGCTGTAACTCATGAGCATACACATTTTTGTAGACGGCTATGAATGAATAAATACGGTCAAAGAAACACATCTTGTCAGTGAACAAATTGGCATATTTTTTCAATTTCCGTTATTGAATCTTGATAAAAATGTTATTAAAAACACAAAGGAGGTTTCAAACACTTCTTAAATAATATTTAATGTTTGTTTGCAATGAATAGGCTCTGAAACTATTGGATCGATTTAAAAAAATCTTTCACCATTCGATTTCTACATTAGCCCTGATTAATATAGCCAATATTATATTTTTAAACAAAAGCAGGGCCGACTAGCGTATGTTATATTATTGAAGCTAAACATGATACATTGATGCCGCGTTTTCTTACAACATGTAAGTAAACGAAATTAACGTCTTTCAGGGAAGTCTTAAAAGTGCAACGGCCGGATTTGCAGAACAATGCAGGTCTTCATAATCAATGGTTTTCAATGGATTAGCATCGCAGTGTCTTATTTCTGATATATAATAATGTGAATATTATTTATGTCTGTATATTTAAAAAAATAGGTATCCACATATTACATTTTTTTCTGACTTTTAATGTTGTTTAGCAAAATTTGTGTGAAAATGTAGAGTTCGATATAGCTGGGAATAGCTGTCTATCAGAATAGGTAGTAGATAACGTTATTCTTAGCTATATTATGTGCACACAGTTATGTGCTCACAAAAAGATCAAATAAAAAATGAGTAACTACATAGAGTTTTTACAAAGTCCAAGAATATAAGTTGATTTATAACAGTAATGTTGAAAGCGGCCATTATTCTTTACTATTCATGCGCGTGGCCTCTTCATATCGAAACTTGGGTACTATTGTGAACAATGATATATTGGTGTACGATAGTTGCTTCATCGATTTTATTATAAAGGAAGTCATTCTCCTTTGGTAAGAAAAGCTTTTATAATATATTTCAAAGGCACGCCGGGACGCGGTCTGCCTGAAGGATTATCCACTTTCCCGAGATGGATTTCCCGCACACCTCTTTGCAAGGTACAATATGAATTTGATTTTTCCCCAAGGATATTATATCTCAGTTTAATATACTTAGGATATGATAAAAGTTGAAGTTTTACAAAGTGAATGCAATTTGTTTCTACTCTTATTCTTTGCTGCAGTTCTTTCTGCGGAATGATAGTGAACTAGATAGGCTATTCTTTGTATTTTTGTAAGTTGCAGTGGTATGATTTGAAAAATATTATTTACTTGTGTCAATTGTTGTTGAAATCATTATTATATGATGTAAATGCTAGATAAAAAGTAAATAAAATTTACAGTTTTATGTACAAGGTTAGAAACGTAAATTACTTCTTATAGAAAAACATAAAAGGCGATACAAAATTCCCATTTTCTAATCAACACGAGCACAAACTAAACACCTCGAGCCATCCTTTGTCTGAAATCGATTTAATTCTCCATTAACTTGGCTTATTTAAAAAGCTTCACACGATGTTATATGGTAGCTATTCAATCTAGGAGCGGGCAAATTGTCTGTGGAAGGGCGGAAATGTGCGGTGAGGCGAGCAATAGACGGACGACCGGCGCACTCAGGAGCTGCCGCAGACTCGCCAACACACCAATTGACTATCAAATGTTGCCTTTGTTGAATAAAAATACAATTCCGCTAGTCTACGAGTATTTATGTGCATTGCAAGTGCAAGCATCACAATGGTAAATAATAATTGAGTTTTTAATATCTTCAGTTGTAAAATATCTTTGCGATTTTAATGACGAGTATAGTGAAATTGTTTTATTTAATGGTATATTTTAGTAAGCACAATGCTTTACTACATGCGATTAATAAAAAATATTTAATTCAAAATTCTACGTCGAAATACACGAGAGTAATCAATGAAATGTAATGTCCTTTGAAATGCAATGACACAGAATAGTAAATAACACGCTTGTGTTTAATTATGTGCACTACGTCACTGAATGGAACCGTTAATTAATTGCAGTTCTGTCTGTGAACTTACCTTATTACGGCGCACGGACAGCCGGAAGCTTATTTCCGCGTGAGTACGTCGAGACTCACCGCGCTTTCGCCAATTATCTGTCTACTTCCAACCCCTTGCTTATTTTACTTCGTCTTTACCGCAGATAAGGAGGAAAGTTTTCGTGGAACTGATGCTAGATATGCGCTATGGTAATGTAGAGCCTTATCAAGTTTGCTGAAACTGTGAATCTTTTTAATTTTATTAAGACGTAATATTTTTACTCTAGTTAATAATTAAATCCACATTTATACAGTTTTAAACATAGTTTATATGTGTATTATGTATGTGTATTGATAGTCAATCACCACGCACTATGAAGGTGACGAAAAACATCATGAGGAAATATGCATACAACTATTTGTAAGAATTTATATAATTGAGTTAAAGTTCGCAAACCGGCATTAGGCCAGCGTGGTAGACTAGTACTACAGTAGACTATGTGGCCTAACCAATCAATCGTACTATAGATTGTAGCAGAGGCCCGTGCCCTGCAGTGAGACGTTGATATATGGGCTGATACAACAAACTACGGTCAAACCGAAGCCCAGTTTCTTGGGACCAAAATGTATTTTTGTCTTTTATATTTGTTTTTTTTTTAATAAATAAATACAAAAACTACACATATACTTAGTTAGTCTTACAAATTCGTTAGATTTAAAGTCATGACGTTTACTAAAATAGCCGATTATTAATATGTAGGTACCCAAAGAGTCCGTTTCCCCATTTCGGGTAAATTACGATTAACAATAGCAATGCGGCACGAGTATTATCGCCCGCGATTACGAACTTATTTTATTGTAAGCTTGATTACTTTTAAGAAAATAATTATTTAGTTACATGCGTCACGACCCACGAGTCGGAACCAATAGTAACTCGCGTGTGACACGCGTATACAATGTACATACCGCAATGTAATTATTTATTCCACTTGTTATATAAACCATCCCCTATTGTGTCTACTCTCCAGGTAAAAAAAAAGTCTATGGGGGCTTACCTTGCACAAACATGTTTTGGTCTGACATTTTTATGCGGCGCTCATATCGACATTACGATTTATACATTCAACTCTAGTTTTCAGGCGAAGACCTTCACAGTAGGACAAAGGTTCAAAGACTTAATGTTATAGTCTTTGAACCTTTGTCCTATATAATATTTTCAAGACTAAGGTATTTTATTATCAGTATTTTATTAGTATTGTATTTTATTAACGAATATATTTGAATTGTATGCATAGTTTTATACATAGGTAGTAATAATATTTTATTTTTTTAGAATGCTAAATAGTCATTACAAAGTTATTATTATGTACTTATTAAAGCACCCTAATATTTAGAATAAAAAAGTTATACCAGTAAAACATATTATTTTTAATTTAACGTTATATTCTTATTAAGCGCTTGTTAGAATTTTTGTGGGAAGAGGTATATAAAATAATACAAACATGGGAAGTTCAATAGATTTAACTATAATTATAAATTTTAACTATATCATTTAACCTATATCACATAACATAACGGTCAATAATTATTATAATGTTTCAAAGTTACCGATTATATTAAATGTCATTTATATTTATAATAGTATGGTTTAATTCAACCATAATCGACAATTACAATGTTACAGAATAATATCCGAATATTCTGAGCAATAAGCAACAAAACATAATATTAATTAACTTAACTTGCCAATCCTGGTACTCCTCACTGCTCAATCTCAGAGCTTCCGCTCAGTGCAACGACTCACGATCGAAATGTGTCTCCTTTCTCAAACTTATGTTGCTACCGACGAGGATAAGGTCCTTCCTCTGTCGTTGTCACTCGAAAAGTGACGATCCAAGTGAGACAACGCTTTATATTACCGATTCCCCACTACTTGTGAATCATACGATGGGTAGTTTTAATAAAATTTATAAAAATTGTTGCGGTATTTTGTGACAGTATTCTAACACGGCCATACTGACATGTACTTCGTTCTCGAAGTACAATAAAATATTCTAACACGGTCCAGTCTTGTTGCTCTACTTAATTTTCTGCCTAATATCTTGAAATGAAATGTATTTATTAGTCACGTAGGCCATTTAAAAGCTCTTATGACAAGTCAATACCCATAGAACTTAATCTCTATATACAATATATTTCCTATACTTAGTATTACTTATTTTAATTTCTTGGTTTAATTAATTTTTTTATGTAATTTATTTATTTTAAATTAATTTTATTTTTATTTAAAATTAGTTTTATTTATTTGTTTACTTTTTATTCTTATTTTATTTAAATTATATTTAAAGTATTAGTTATGACTTTATGGTAATTTATTTTTCAAAGAAATACAATATGTACGTTAGTCAAATTAAATTAAATTAAATTAATTAGTGGACCATGAATATTATTACAACGGTGCGTAGCGGTTTATTGTTACCACCGGATCCAACGCGGCCCTTCCTGAGAAGACCCGGCGAAACAAACTCAGTGGGCTTACACTACCACTGGAACTACGCGACGCGACCCAGTCCTGAGTATATCCAGCGAATAAGACTCAGTGGGCTTGTTTTGGGTCCAATTTAAGACAACGACCATAAGTATTTCCGAAACGTCCCGTATGTTTAGGCTTACTGCCGGATCCAACGCGGCCCTGACTGAGAAGACCCGGCGAACAAACTCAGCGGGCTTTACTTTACCACTGGATACTACGCGGCGCGACCCATTTCGGAGTAGATCCAGCGAGTCAAACTCAATGGGCTTGGTTTTGGTCAATTTACTAAAATAAATATTTGTTTTTATTTGTTTTCTCGATCGGTCGTCAATGATTTTATTTCTTACAAATAACTGAACAATCCATTCAAGTACATTATCTATTACCTGAAAAAAAAGTATATTATTGTCATTATTGGTACACCTTGCTTTGTACAAACACCCGCAGTCAGTGAAGCTTAATCACCCGCAGCCAGTGAATGTTAGACAAAAGCCAAGGGATCATCATCATAATCTCATCATAATCTCGTCATAATCTTGTCATAATCTTGTCATAATCTTGTCATAATCACATCATAATCACATCATAATCACATCATAATCACATCACATCTTTTTGATACACCTTGCTTTGCACAATCAAACACCCGCAGTCAGTGAAGCTTAATCACCCGCAGCCAGTGAATGTTAGACAACAGCCAAGGGATCATAATCATAATCTCATCATAATCTCGTCATAATCTTGTCATAATCACATCATAATCATAATCACATAATCACAATCATATTATACAAATCCTTAATATTTATTACTATACACATTGGGTTCTAAAACAAAGAATCATGTTTCACAAAAAGTATTTTCTAAATAATATGTCAGGGTATTTTCAACGGAAATATTTTCCTCAATCGATTCACCGGGCCGCATAGTAAACTTTACTTTACAACGACAGGTACATATCTGCTTCTATTCCAATCAATAAATGCGAAAGATCATATTGGTTTTACTATGTATGTATACATAGTATTTTGTTATCTATTTCTGTATTAAAATAAAATATACATGGGTAACTTTGCATATTAAATATAGGGTAAATACCGGGTAGTGAATCGAAATGTTGAAAGATTCTAATGGATTCATTTTATTTTTTATAAATCGTTCGGCCAATCTGACGTTTCACTTTTAATTCCCAAATTATACTCAGTATGTCCGGATATCAACAAACTCAACTAATTCTACTATTATTGAAACTTCCAGAGAACTGATATTGAGAATCTGATGGTCACGATATTTAAAACATCAATATAAAATATAAATTATAAAAAGGTTGATCCCACAAAATGTCGGACAACATACCACCTATTTAAATTGTAATCTGTGCTTAGCAATTAACTACATCATTTATTTACGGATTTACAACATTGTGTGAACAGTGCCGTGGGTCAAAGAGGGAATTGATCCTCTACTTGTCAAATACCAACATATTACTTCAGTTGCTTACTAACATTTGTAACATCAATTGTTGAAAAAGGAAGTCCTTTTACAAGACCAATAACTATCTTAATTCACAAATGTTTTTTTTTGGAAATCTCATGTTAGTTGCTAGAGTGTTAAATCTGTTAAATTTGCATTTGCGTCTGCCATATAATTATTTACTTATTGGTCCCTGACCCATAATCTCTTGGTTTTTTTTTTTTTAATGTGTTTAGGATATTAATTTATAAAACTTTATTTCAGTTATAAACTGAACGAGGCTCGAATTTTAAATACAACAAAATATTACTTTACTTAATTTATTAAGAATGTGTATCAATCAATGGCCAACATTGTGTTCCATTTGTAGCACACTCTAGGGTGCCTCGAAGTTTCGACTTAAGATCATTATTTAATATATTATGTATCAATAAAATGACTCATTTCCAAAACTATGATTATTCCATGTTTGCAGGTGATCTCAGAATTACACGGACAGATGTGAATCATGGTTATGCCAAATTGCTTCAGAATGCTCCAATTTACTATTTTAAATATAAAGTTCTTTTGCTCTTAGTATGTAAGCACAAAATTCAAAACAGCCATTTTCAAAATACTTTTCAGATAAAATTACTAATTTTCTTGTATATAAAGTTTTCAACATTACCAGCAGCTCTTTGAAAAGAGTATCAGATTATCCTAGCACCATATGAAAACAATCGTTCCACTGGTACGGAATTAGGGAGACAGGTGTAGTATTTAAAAATAAGGTTTGAATTGAAAATTGTCAGTCTAGTGTCTGGTTATAATACAATTACTTTGTATATATTCTATGATTTCAATTGGATTTCAAAGTTGCAGCGCCTTTAGTGGCCATTTGCTGAATCGCTAACCCAAGAGTTTTATTTAAGTGGTAATGTTTTTCAAAACAGTAGCAAAAAAAGTATTTTATATATTACAAATATTAATTATATCTCGCAAAGTATTTCAAATAAAATACGTATTTTGCAAATGCACTTAAAATACACGTGTTTCAAATAAGTCACTAAACTGGTCCAGATGTAAGATAATACATGGAATGTTTCTAAGTTCAAATGTTTTCACATTAAACCATTTTTTTTTTAATTTTATTTCGTATGTACCGTCTTGGGAATGATTTAGAAAGGCAACTTTTTAGATGAAACTAAATGCTGCTAATATCTTAGGTTTCGTTCTACTATCTTGTCTACAACATCACATATTCAATAGCTATGTACGAAGCAATATAGACAATAATAGTTACACCGTCTCAGAATCGAGAAAGTCAATTTAAATTACCATTTCATCTGAAAGTTGTAATGACGCAATGCAATAGTAAAGAAGCTTGAAACTTAGTACACATAATTATTTATGATGCTACTAATACACCATCTATACATTAAATAAATCTCATAAAAAGTGCCAAGTAGAATAGCTCAAATACCCAATCTTTTGTTTCTTATTCGATTCTGTAGAAATAACACGACACAAAAACAATCTCCTGTCCCACTTATACAATGAAAGTGCGGAAAAATATTTAAATATTGGGCGAGTTTTATTTTTTTTTTCAGTTATTTTAACACCCTACAAAGATTTTCTTACTAAAGACACATCGCAGGTTCACAAGGCTCGAACCAGAGTAATGCATTTCCCGTCAGGGCCTTACCTGCCTTAGCGACAGTCTAAACATCAACCAAACCCATTTTTTAAGGAAGTCTTTTACAGGTCACTTGTGGCTGGATTAAAAGCCGGTAGTGCAGTATCGTCACTTCGCGTAGAGCTAACAGCCTCTTTAATTTATATGTGAAGGTCCGTCAGAACGCCGTGATTCATCCTTGAAACAAAAGTATAATTTGTATATAAAAAGCAATGGACACGATCCCACTTCTGATGTTAGAATTTTTGTGGGAAGAGGTATATAAAATAATACAAACATGGGAAGTTCAATAGATTTAACTATAATTATAAATTTTAACTATATCATTTAACCTATATCACATAACATAACGGTCAATAATTATTATAATGTTTCAAAGTTACCGATTATATTAAATGTCATTTATATTTATAATAGTATGGTTTAATTCAACCATAATCGACAATTACAATGTTACAGAATAATATCCGAATATTCTGAACAATAAGCAACAAAACATAATATTAATTAACTTAACTTGCCAATCCTGGTACTCCTCACTGCTCAATCTCAGAGCTTCCGCTCAGTGCAACGACTCACGATCGAAATGTGTCTCCTTTCTCAAACTTATGTTGCTACCGACGAGGATAAGGTCCTTCCTCTGTCGTTGTCACTCGAAAAGTGACGATCCAAGTGAGACAACGCTTTATATTACCGATTCCCCACTACTTGTGAATCATACGATGGGTAGTTTTAATAAAATTTATAAAAATTGTTGCGGTATTTTGTGACAGTATTCTAACACGCTCAACTGGAGATTATATGAATATTTAAAGACCCTTACGCACCCAAGGGGTCGCTAAGTGTTTTTGCATAAGTGATCTAAAATTTCCCCGACTCTGGTATTTTTTTTATATTACAGCTAGTAGAAAAAAGTGCGTGGTGGCCTATTGGAAAACGGACCAGATGCGGCAGCCAACATGTTCACGGTGGTCACGGGCTTAAATCCCACGGCACACCTCTGACTTTTCGGAGTCTTGTGTATATTGATAGTCAATCACCACGCACTAATACGTTAAAGGAAAACATTGTAAGGAAACCTGCAAACCATAGCGATTTTCAAGAATTTCTATGGTATGAAATGTCCGCCAACCCGCATTAGGCCAGCGTGGTGGACTTTATGACCTAACCACTCAATCGTACTCTCGATAGTAAAGGAGGCCCGTGCCCTGCAGTGGGGCGTAAATGGGCTGATACAGTGTAGTGTACTGTCTTTAGTAGATGAGGAAATATGAGGCTGAATGCTTACTTGTCAATTGAAAGGCCTCATATAGAAGATGTGCTCATCTTGAAAGCCCAGTTTAATATAGGACATGTTTAGAAGCTTTTGAGCCTACATATAAAAGGTGTGCTGGTGTAGCTCTTCAGGTCTTATGATGTTCATTAGTGCCAATCCTTATGTATAACTTAAGCAAATTAGCTATAAGTAATTACACAAGAATAAATATACTCAGCAACTAAACGTTGATAAAGTATTTAGAAAACATTAAATATGAATGCGGGCGTTGGCTGTTCGCGTGCTACGAACTCTGTAGACTTGTAGAGCTGCCATTAATACAGCGTGTATTAAATACTTACGACACTTCATGCTCACCTAGACTTGGAAGTATTTCAAAGCATGCCTACATGTACTGAAGGATCCTTTAGTGCATATTTCGTACACGTCCTGGACATTATGATGAAGGATTCGTAGCTTGAATGTTATACGTCTTACGCGAGTAAAGTTGGCTCGAATCCAGGATTTTGAATACAATTTCGTGTTGTCTCTGGTTGTACCCAGTTGTTAAGAGCTGTGTCAGAAAATCATAGGATGACTGATTTCTTGCATTTGAATACTATACTTACAAGGTCTATTGCTAAGTTCCATCTCTCCACTAAACTGCGATAAATCAGCGTCCTACTCTTATACAATTTAAATGAAAATCCACGTCTGACAATGAGATAATAATAGTCTCGTATATATAGGTTGAAAATTAAAATAAAAAGGCGATAATGGGTTCATGTACTCGAGTAAAGATAAGAAAAGTTGACCTAAAATAAATGAATAACCTTACGACATTGGAGAGTGGGTTGTCGACCTGGGAGAAGGTCTTAGCCCTCGCAGCTTGTCCCTTCGCCCGTGACGTACACAAGGACAAGGGTCCACTAACCGCACTGTACTAGCAGTTTCTAAGCGCCATAAATTTCAAAATCAAATTCGGTCATGAATTAAATTATTTATTAATCCTTAAACACTTAAAAATGTATATTTTTTATAATTTGCGAACTAAATTACGACACCCGTGCTAACATCCAGACATCTGAATTCACAAACATTTCCTTTGGAAGTTGTAGTGCGGGCTTACCCTTCACTATGGGAGTGCGAAAAGTCATAAAACAAGAACACTTTTTTTCCTTTCGTTAGGCGAGACAACAGACTCGGGCGTCGAGCGAGGTATACTAGCCCCGGGCCTTTGATAACTCATGAAAAATTCAAGTGCTCCTGACAATATTCAAGTATGCGTCTACGTCGCGATAAAAATCGCCGCAACTTTTCAGTGCTAGTGAAAAGCGAAATAACATTACCAACTTCTGTAAGCAAATGGGGGATGTTTTATGTAAATGCAGATATTTACATCCCTAAACTATTCAATGTTAACGAGCGGTGCACAATATTGTAAAGGATTTCAAATGATTGTTACTTTCTTAATTGCATATGGTAAATTACTTTTCAATTGCGATGTCCAATCTTTATTGATTAATACGTTTTCATGTCCAACGGTGATTGAACTAGATGTTTAATTGCATTAATGTGAATTTAATTTTGGTACTTTACTTATATCCGTCCTTTACACTCGTAATGACACACACATTCAAAGCTTTCCCCATTCCAAACCGCTGCTGTTCGAAACCCCACGTTTTACTCACTCATTATACTTTTTAAGTGAATAGTAAAAGCAATAATATTCATAAAAATAAAAAGCAGTGGCTGCAAAATGTTAGTATCATTTGTATTCATGCAAGTGGCATATACTCGTAGTCTGATGTTTATTCTAATAAAACCCGTGTAATAGTGCAATCTCAGCCCCCCTCTCAGATAGGGCAGATATATTGCCTTCATATCGGCCATGGGCGGTAAATTGGCGGAAAAATGTTGTTGATCCCTCGCATAGAATAAACTAATACATATTTCATCAACTTTCGCATAAACATTCTCCGGAAGTATAGTCACGTAACGCGCACATTCATACTTCTCTTCAAATTCCAAGGTTACATGCAAAAGTTATAATAAAAGTTCATGTACTCATAAACTCTACGTGTCCTAATGTAATATTTGATGTCAGAAATCAGAATACGAATCGCAAGAGAGGTGATGCAAATCAAACTTTTAAACCGAACGGGCAGAGTCGAGAAAATTTAGATGTAAATAATGTTGATGATATAAATAATGATGTTTTATGTGACCGCCATTTTCGCATCATGTAACTTATCAATCAATCAATATTTATGTGATGATGTGATATGGTGTCCGATACAGGCAGGGCCTATGTTTCAGATCAGCAGGATCTTCACGCCATGTGGTAAAAGTTATTATGACATTTTTTTAACTTTTGTAAGCGATACGACAACTCATGAGCAGTAGCAAAACCATACAACGCCTTGAATTACAAAGTAATGCTTGGCATTCCACGGCGCTCGCCATCCTGAGACATAATATGTTAAGTCTTAATATGTGCAGTAGTTACTCTGGCTACAATATCCTTCAATCCGAAACACAACAGGGCATTTAAAGGCATTGCTGTTTAGCGGGAGAAATAGACATTGCGGTGGTACCTACCCAGGCAACCTCTCACATATAAGAGACCTACCACCATACTTAAATAATGTTCTAATATGGCTTTGGAAGATTCTAAAAGACTTTACCATTAATAAATACGTCAAATTTGTATTAATAATATGTACGAGAGGAACTTTCAGTGAGGTATTGCCACTCGCACTTGAAAGTTTAGACTCTAACTAAATATGAAACTGCATTGAAACATTACTGGCAGATTTTAGAACAAGTCTCTCATATATACGACAAAGTTACGCCCATGTTACAAGTGCATAAGCCGAAGCTCTGCTGGGACTTACGGAATATTGAGTATTCTATACACCTAGATATTTTAATATCGTTAATGGAAACGAAGGGAGGTTTTAGCATTTTAAATTCGTTTTGCACAAAAATGCGTGGTTTCGAATTCGGTGTCAGAAAAAACTGTTCTTTTGCAAGATATTTAGTCCTTCGATGCAGTCAGTCGCTTGGTAAAATATATTAAGCCGTGTAATCAAATAAGCTGCCGATAAGCTTCGTGATCTGATAAAATCAATCAGTACTGAATCAATTCTGGATGAAACCGTGGACTAAACACACAATCATTAGACCTATAAATAAAATGTGTATGAAAATATAAATATAATTTGGAATTGGAAGAACAAACCTTAACATGATAAAAATATTTTTCTTCCTCTTTTAATATATTTTGGTAGTCACGAAAGCAAAATGAATTTCGAACACGCCCGAAACTCTTCGATATCACTTTTTAAACGCAATTTACGTCAAATGTACTTAGATAAATAGGCAGAGTACAGGTGTACGGAGGCAAGCAATAATTCCACTGTTTCAGTTTCATTAGCCATCGCTTCAGCGGACGTAAATAAGACTGGATGTAAATCATGTCATTAGAAGCGACTGCAATCGGGCTCGGGTTGCTCCTAATTGAAAATAAATCTCATTAGGAGATAGGTCGGCAGAAGCACATTTTGCATTTAAATTCCCATTTGATTAATTTGTTGCATTGCAAATAGAACATTGGCATATTGCAATTTGCACGATGTAAATCAAATCGCTGTTGCTATTTTCATAAAGTTGGAATCGGAATCCTGTTGAGCCCGCTGATGTAGTTAAAAACTAGAAGCTAGTGTTTAATATTATTTAATGTTATGATTTACATATTATGTATCTACACAGAACAATCCAATTGGAGTGGGTCATACGACAAATAAGGCCACAATGAAGGAGATCTAAGTATTTATTTATTCTTTGCTGCACACAAAAAATGACAAAAGCATACAATATTTTACATATAAAATTTAAAAGTACAGTTGGCGGTGTTATCGCCCTAGGCGATTTCTTACAGACAACCTCTGGATGTATATAAGAAAATTACATTATTTATTAATTAGGTATTTATTATCTCATATCTGGTATAACCGCAAGTAAGACTAAAATGTGGTTTGATTTATTGATTTGTGTCAAAGGGAAGTTTCATAATAAAAGCAAATGGTATCACATGACGGAAAAGTTTACTGCCATTTTTTTAATATAATCTAATAACAAATCAAAAAACATAAATTTAATTTAACTGAAATGTGATACAAAGCAAATAAAACCACCCGATTTTCCAAGCATGGTACCAATAAGCTGACTAAAAATTCGAAACAAAATTCCTAAACTACAGCATGAGGGATGAACGTAGATTTTTGTGTACAAAGCAAAGATGGTGCATAAATGGAAGCCGATAGTAACCGGGAAAACAAAGGCGGCGGAAAACGCGTTGTTTGACCTGACTCAGATATCCAGCGGGAACGGAATGAAATGGGAGCAGTCTGTGTTGCAGCAGTTCTATTGCCTACAAATATTGGCAAAGAGATCTCATAATGGTTTAATTGAATGATATAATGCAATGCAAATTAGCGAGTGCAATGATAAGTTATTGAAGTATGAGACAATTTGAAAGGACGTTTTTGCGGTATCTACTACTAGCAACTCTAACACATTGTGATTTGTCTGAAGAGCATATAATATTTTACTTAGTATATTTACTCCAATCGATTGAAGTCCTTCGAATATTTTTGGTACAACCAATCTATTGGAGAACAAAAATCTATAAAAAATTATATAAGTATTTTGAATAGCACTTCTGGAATACTTAACCAACATTGGTATGAACCTTGTACTTAACTATAAAAATAACAATTAATTTGATAATACTTTTATATACTCTAATAATGACAATTTATAATTAGACTAAGTTAAGATAATGCAAATAAATTATTTTTATTCATTTTTTATTTATTTACGCCTTATGATTTTGCCATTTTTCCGCTGCATGTTGGCTAACAGTCCATAATTTTAGACACCTCGCTCCTAAGATTGCAGATAGCTGTACATTCTCACCTCAGCGACGCCAAAGTGGACGTCGCGACGCCTCCAAGTGTTCTTATGTTTAAAGCTTTCGAGCTGGGTGCCATTCATTAGGATTTCTCTCAATATAACCTTTAAAAAGTGCAACGAGACTGAGATTTTTCATTCCTTGGTAGTCTAGTCAACTATATTAAATTATTTAATTATGAGATTCAAAACAGAGGCGTGGTAGAGTGCTACTTTGTTACACATAAAACAATATATTTTTACAGACATCTATTTAATTAAATAACAAAGTTTAAATCCTAAACTAATATCCATTCTTTACCGTCGCGTCGGCAAAAATGGATTACAATAACAATAGCAATTCTTTCAAGGCAATATTTCAACGTGAATTAGCCATATATGCTCATGAAGACTGCAGCAATTCTCTACAATTAATATTAACATGGATATGTCCTCACGAGACGCTAATGGTCGCATGGCGTGAGAGCCTTCAGCCCACCAGGATATACACGACATCAATACATACGTCACGGTGTATTTTAAGTTTTCCCCCTCATAATCATGTATCTGTCTAATTACACTATTATTATTTGAGGTTTAAGTTTCTGAATGCATTGAGTTAATTAATAAAACACAGTAGGAGGTTTTGATATCGATATTTTAATACATATATAAAATAAAATATGATATTGAGATATTATAAATTTGAGTTAAGGTTGCAGGCAGTCGCTAGAAAATTGATTGTTGATCAGGACGATATGGAGATCATTGAGCTCTCTCAGGCCTATGTTCAAAATTAGACTTCTTGCAGCTATTATGAAAGAGATAGTGGGAGAAATATGAGTTAAGATATATTAATATTCTATATCGTTTAGGCTTTAAGTGCCTTAAAACTTAATAAATAATCGTAGTATTTAGTTAATATTCACGTCAAACACTACATCTCTAATTGACCCTACTGAATGACTATGTATATTTTGGGTGTCAACCCTTTTGATAATTGAAATCATAAAGATGAATAAAACATATTTGCCTCTGTAAAAAAATCAATGGTTATTGATGTGCTTCACTTTACATTTATGTTTTTATTATTTAACTCAAATGAGTTTATTATTATTAGGACTAAATTCATAATTTATGTGATATATTGTCTATATTTTATGCCAACTCTTCATTTTACATATCTCCTATATCTCCGTGTTCGTTTTACTTTCAAATTATTAATATAAAACATTCATAACATACTTACTCGGACAGAAAACAAAGTTACCGTGTAAGCACTACAAGCATTAACTCACTCACTTGCACATTGCGGGAAATGCACAACTTGTATGTCTGACTTGAATTTTAGAGCAACAACATTCACTTCAATTTTTCATTTCACTGCAGATAAATAAACGTCGGCTAACTCCGCGCCGCCCGCCATCCCGTCTGACGAGCTTTTCACTATATTTTTAATGGGTTTTTTTACCTTATTCACGTTAACGACGGAATCCTTAAACTCATCTTACATACAGAAATTCAGACCCTATAAAGAATCCGTGTAACGGTAATAAGGCGCGAACGTTACCACCTACAATTAAAGTTGAAAAGATAAATGGTTTAGCCGGAATAAAAAGTAGGAACCTTTTGTTCAGACGCTGAAAACCGTTCGATAGTTGGTGTTTTAGTCTGGTTGGAGTTTTTATTGAGTTGAAGTAGTTGGATTGCTTTCGACTCGAGAAGTCTCACTGAAATCAACAAAATTTTTAAGTTGAATGAGCGATCAAGTAGATCTGTCTGTGTTTGATTTATGGTTGGGTGTACAGCAAGAAAAAGACAAAATAGAAAATAAATTGGATTTCAGGCAAAATTTTGTTGGAGTATAAATTATAAATAGTTATTCTGGACATTCATTTCTCTAAACTTATTAAACTAATGTGAACAACTAATATGAAAATAAATTTACTCATAATGTTAACAACTTATCATCGTCGGTCTTTTGAGAGAGGGATAGATTATTTTAGCGAGATTTGCTAAGAAGAATTGCTTACACAAATATACGTCATAATTGATATTAAAAACAAACATACGTGCATATAGTCGTTGAACTAAGTTATTATACATCCTTTTTCTAACTTCTCGGTGCTCGATTCGTTTTTGATACTTCTAGCACAAAAGCAGCACAAACAGTCTGAGTGTTTAAAAGAAAAAGCCATAGTTTTCCGTGAAATAGTCTCGTTGAAAGATACGCCAATAAAACATACGTGTCTAGTAGGTAGGTACGATTGTGCGGATGGCTGTGGCAGCGTCGAAACCTTGTTAGTCCACGAACGAAATTCAATTTTCTTCGCAGTATTCGCTTACTACGGCAAATATTTGTCATGATACGATTTTTTGAAGTTGAATGTGTTCTACTCAGCACCTACTATCTGGATGCATATTTTCGGATCATTTGTGTTGGTAGGTACAAAATGTTGTGAATTGGATGACATTTAATGTATAGATAGATGCTTATTTTCCTTGTTGATTTAATTGCGAGTCTTTTCTTTCGGTAAAAAGTTTCTAGAAGTGGTAGTGGCTTTTGCTATAGCTTGCTTAAATTAAACTTGGCTTGGCGCCACACATCCTTTTTTATTGCTATAATGGCTAGATGCTAGTCGCCTGATGGTAAGCGATACAACCGGTCATGGACAGCAGCAAAACCAACAATACCAAGAATGAAAAAGCAAATAGAAGTAAAATAGTAGTTTTGCTGTTGTATTACGTTTGTTCAGCGTTGGAGATCCTATGGTTACTGTTCAGATTTTCCCTGAAAATATATACTGTGATGGAGATCCATCATCGTGAACGATATATGGCATTTTTGGTTTAGCCTATGCATCAGGTTGCAAGCAGTCCCTTTAATTGTGTCACTCAGCGGTATACTCTTTAAAATATTTTTATGGTATCCGTACGTGTATGTCTGTACCAGCCCTTATACGTCCCTCCTCTTCTCTACAAGGGAGAATACGATTAAGAGTGGATGGGCCATCTAGTCCACCACCCTGGCCTAGTGCGATTTGGCAAATTTTACATACCATAGAAATTCTTACTAATCGTTATGGTATATGGGTTTCCTCACGATGTTTTCCTTCACCGTTATAGTGCGTGGTGATTGACTATATACACATGACTCCGAAAAGTCAGAGTTGTGCCTTGGGGCTCGAATCCGCGACCACAATGAACATGATAGCAAACGTGTATGGTCCGTTTACCAACAGGCCACCACGCACTTCTATCAGTATCAGTATAAATTTATTGATTAAAACAAAACAAATACTCTATTCAATATTCTCTATACGTTATACAGTAACACGTAAAGGTAACAAACCGAGACAGCTTGCCACAATGGCATTGTGAGCGCAGCAGACTGCACTCGGCGCCCGTCTGCCCTTCATGTGTCACAATAAACATCTTATACTTGTCTGCAACGGGTTCTTTGAAAACTCCGCCTGCGCCACATCTCTTTCGAGGGTAGTAACACAAATTAGCTAATTACACAAATGTGTTCGTTCTTTAATAGTAAATAGTAAGGAAGGAACTGATTGTAGGTCTCTCATATGTGAGAGGCCGCCTGGGTAATAACACACACAGTCTATTTCTACCGCCAAACAGCAGTGTAAATGTACTGTTAGTAACTACTGGACATATTGTTTGGCTCAGGATTGCGAGCGCAGTGGAATATCAAGTATTGCTTTGTAGTTCAAGGTGTTGTTTGATTTCGCTTACCATCAGGCGAACGGCATGCAAGTCTCGCTATTCAATTCAATAAAAAAAGTGATTGACGATTATCATCATAAATCTTCTTTAGATCTCGTAAGCATATGCAAAACTCAGTGTTAATATCTACCTATGTCATTTACTTTACGAGCGAATATATTATGGCAGTGTTGTCAATGGAAATGGAGCTGCAGTGTACAGGCAACAGTATCCTGTGTACTGTCCATTTTTCCAAATACAAACTAAAACCTTTCAAATAGATTGCAATGTGACACGCGCGTTTCGGAAAGTAAATATTTATAACGGCCGTATCGACCGACCAAAATGTTCAACTGACAAACAAACCCATAAAAAATATCCACACATTTTTTGCAAGTTTTCCGTCAGAGCCAGGTGTTCAGTGTTCTGTTTCGGAAACAGGATGAAATGTCTGCGATGGGTAGTGAAATTAATTTCGTCCATTGTACAAACATGAAACTGAGGCCAACGCAGGTTCATTGAATAAAAGCGAAAAAGTATGGGGGGTCGCTGCCCGGGTGGCCTCGTATGGAAAACTACGATTGCGCAAAATATTTTCTTTTCTTTTACTAACAAACACGTTTTATCTCTCCGCAAGATTGTTTGCTTTGATCGCTCTACACAACACATCCATGAAATAAAAAAGTGAAATAATTAACGTAAAATAATAGTCAACTTATTATTGCAATTATATTACACTAGCTTTTGCCCGCGACTTCGTTCGCGTGGACTTCAGGTTCGTCCCGTCTTCTAGTAATAAGTAAGAAATACGGTAACTAAGCACTGCAGAGCCCTAATCATAGGCCTATAGGTAGCTACTGCAGTATGCTCCTATAAACTACATTTAACGATCTTTTTCCTTCAGCATAAACATGCAGATTCTTCGCTTTGGAAACACGTGAGCAAGCCACATAGAGCTGACCGTGAGAAAAACATGGCGTGCCCAAATGTAGGCCTGCTACCTTCAAGGTTTGACCCTGCGATTTGTTGATCGTCATTGAAAATGCGACTTTTAATGGGAACTGCAGGCGTTTAAAATTGAATGGCAAGTTGTTGGGTATGATTGGGATGCGCGGTATAAGAACATTGTCTCCCTTGGCTTCTCCAGTTAAAATTGTAGCCTTCACTATATGCCTTCCTAATTCGGTAACTCGCAACCGAGTACCGTTGCATAATCTTGGCGCATCCAGGTTACGCATTAACAAAACGGGTACACCTACCTTTAATTCCAACTTGTGTGATGGCACCCCGGACAACTCTAAAGAGTTTAGGAACTCTACGGGATAACTTGTAGTGTCATCGGATGACATAACTGTGTCAATGGAATTATACACTGATGTTTCGCTGTTTATTTCGGCCAAGATTTTTTTATTTATTTTCGCAACAGTCTCATTTTTTGGTGCCAATATGGTTCTTTCACACAACCAATTTTCGTCAAGAATATTTTGTTGCAGATTCGGAAAAACTTGTTCAATAAGTTCGTTTTCTGTCTCCACAGCATGACAAAATTGCTGTGTAAAAAGAACCATACCTTCTTGGTCGGTGTTTAGGTGGCCTTCACCAATTTCTAGCAGTTTTTGAGCATATGCTCCTGATTCGACATCGCTGAATAACTGGACTCGCATGTTAGTGGTAAGATAAAGCTTTTCAACTTTAGACCACAGATATGAGGCTTTTAGACATGCGTTAATTTCATCTGCTGCAGTGCCTCTCTCGATAACAGGTAAAGTCTGTCTAAAATCCCCTGCCAATACCACTACCACACCACCCATCAACTTTCGATTGCTGTGAATATCTTGTAGACAGCGATCAAGCGCCTCAATGGCGCGTTTGTGTGACATAGTGCACTCGTCCCACACGATCAGCATACATTGTTGCAAGAGGGCGCCACGGGCACTGCTCTTACTGATGTTGCACGTTGGGGTTTCTTCGCTCACCAGATTAAGAGGTAATTTAAAAACCGAACGTGCCGTTCGTCCACCGCTCAGCAATGTTGCAGCGATCCCAGAGGAAGCCACCGCTAATGCAACTTTACGGTCCTTACGAATTTTTGCTAGAAGCAAATTAAGCAAAAATGTTTTACCTGTACCGCCCGGGGCGTCAAGAAAGAAAAGGCCGCCTTTGTCAAGCTCAACTCGTTGTAATATTTTGTTATAAATGTTTTTTTGTTCGGGTAGCAGGCGTGGTTCAGTTTCGCTGACCTGAGCGTCTAATAAAGCAATATCGTAGCTTAGCTCTTTGATCAAATCGGTCGACAACTCTCCTCGACGCTCTGGTGTAGGCATACCGAAGTCAGACAATTTCTTACCGGAAATCGTTATTATTTTGTCCTCTATATGTCTCAGTGCTTCATTGAAACATAGATCATTGTTGACTTGATCCATCCTTTCAAATCTATGCAAGATATCCTCCGATAATGCAGATTTATACTTATCCCATAGTTGAAGAGGATTGGATAAACCGCAAGTGCATATCAATATTGCAAATAGTTCTCTTATTTGCGAAGGAGAGCGACACAGCACTGCCTCTTCCATTGTGGCATCCCAGTGGTTGTCATCTTCCAACAACCCCAACTTCTCACACGCTTGTCGAAAAGTTTCAAGTTCTTGGCCGTCAACTGTTTTTAGATCCAAAAAGCTAGTGGGGCCCTGTACTACATTCAGCAGCATTCGCAAACAGTAACATTCGAAGTTACTAACATGCACTGTGTAAATGCGCCCAAGAGCATCTCCTGCCTTCACACCTGGCCAGCCGTCGACAGGTGTGCCTTGTAAACGACGTTTCCATTCTTTCGACGACACGTTCCATGTATAGTAGCGGGGTACGTCAACATAAAGTAATGTTTTTGCAAATGCGTCATTTTGGCAAAGCAGGAAAAATGCAGTTAGTGTCGTCTTAGGTGGTGCGGCCATTCTCTCTCTAAAATTGTTTTCAGTGAAGTAAATCCGCTGACCATTAGGCAGATGAACCGCAAGGTGAGTGACTGTTGGGTGTCTTTCATGCAGAGGCAGACCCAAGATCAGCCACGCTGCTTCGTTACTACTAACATATCTACCGGCTCGATACGTTTGCACCTCATCTCTCGGGTCAATATTAACATTCCCTTGCTGTCGAATGTTAAAAATAGCCTGGTCGCTGCCTTTGTTTATATATTTACAAATATATTTTATCGCCTGTACCGTATTGCAGAACTCTACATTTATGTGACAGTTATAAATTTTAGACAGAAGAGGAGAATATGGGACAATCCAGCTATTGTCAACCAATACTTCCTGTGTTCCACCTCGGGTTTTTAGAGTTATCGTACGGCCGCCATCTCCTGGTGTTCTACGCCTGTACAAAGGATAGCCTTTGTCGTTAGTTTGAGTATCTTTTAAAAGCGCCCTTGGATACTTTTTGGTGCATTTTCCTTCTTTCATGCATGGTGATGACGGATTTAGTGCACCACAGGGACCGTGAATCATATTTTTGGTTACAGTATCGTAGAGTTTTCGATCACTTTCTGGATTTGGTATCTCCGCACTTATGACTTCATCAATTTGGTTGGGGCGTAATTTTTCCGTCAACCACAGCAGTAAGTGCACGTGAGGCAGACCTCTTTTTTGCCACTCGATCGAGTACATGAAACACTTCATATCTCCAAATATTTTACCTTTTGTAAGTAGAGCAACCAATTTTTGTACTTTTATTTTAAATAACCTGGCTGTTAAGTCATGTCTGTCTGTTGCATTTTGTCCTGGAATGAGCTCTTTAGTAATTTCTGGCCAAGCGGGATTACATGTCATTGTAATAAACAGGTCAGGCCTCCCGTAGTTACGCACGTATGTGAACGCATCCTGCGTGTACTCATGAAGATATCTCGGGCTATTTACAAATGACGATGGGAGTATTACCAATTGACCCAAATTGTTTGGATCTAAATCCGCATCATTCCTGACCGCGTCTTGTAAATGTATATAGTTTTCTGCTCGCAGTTTTGTTTGGTTTAAAGCAATAAACCTTAAGCGCTCACTCTCCACTTTGACATACATGTCCACCAAAAACTGAAGAAAGAGAAGCCTACATCGAAGCAATAAATTAAAATTGTTGCGACGTACCATCATATGATACGCATAAAAGTCTTTGCACGACACTTTTTTGTTCGGTATAGGCTGTTTTGTAACTGGGTTTGTCTGAGGAATATCAAAACTGTACCCCTCTTGTCCTTTCCAAAAAATTATCGGGTACTCGAGAGCATCATAAAATCTATGAGTGTCCGGAACTCTAGTAAGCCGGCCATCGTGCGCCTGAATAACAATGTCCCGAGACGCAGTTTGTTCAGTACTAACTACTACGGCAGCTATTTCGTTTGTGGTCGGGGCATTGAATCGTCTTTCGTGTTCACCACGTGGTACACGATCTGGGTGTATCACGACCTTGTAATTATCGCTAGTCACTCTATCTTTATCCATTTTAAATTCATGCACTAAAACGTTGTGATCATGTAGAACTTTTTGTATTTTTTGAACTGTGTTTCTTCCCACACCTGGTACGTACTCAGAACGCCTATCAACTTGTGCTTCCTCATCACCCATGAAATAAACTTGCAAAAATTTTGGTTGCGTATTAGCAGCAGGAAGCAAAGAGCCAATTGTGTGGTATATTTGCCCTTGGATTGTAAAAGTCGGGCAAAATCCTGGCATCGACACAATGTTATCAGCTCCAAAAGATGTCATATGGAAGCATGTATTGTATTTTCTTATGTTTTTTAAAAAACGGCGAGACTCATCTGTTTCATTTGAAAAAAGTTCTTTAAGAGGTTCAACAGGCTCATCTATTGAAGGAAGAACTACTTTTCCTCCCGAACAACACATGCCTGCAGCTTCCTCTTTCCATTTAAGAGCACCGCAAAATCTGCATTCTTTATTCATCGCTTCTATTTTTATAAGCTTGTGGCTTTCGTAATCAAGAGTTTCATCGTACTCAAATGCAGCTTTATCGAATACTCCCCACGCGTTTCTTGTAAATATTAATCGTCGCTGTTGTGCCCTTTCAGCAACAGCGCGTCTGCGAGCTTCAGCAGCTTCAACAGTTTCAGTAGCTCTTTGGGACCTTATGTAATTCGCTTGCTGAAGACGCCGAGCTTGAGACTGTTCGGGTGTCTCAGACGCCCGTTGAGATGCCAGATATTCAGCGTTCTGTTGACGTCGAGCTTGAGACTGTTCGGGTGTCTCCGCAGCCCGTTGAGATGCTAGATACTCAGCATGCTGTCGACGTCGATCCTGGGACTGTTCGGGTGTCTCAGAAGCCCGTTGAGATGCCAGATATTCAGCGTTCTGTTGACGTCGAGCTTGAGACTGTTCGGGTGTCTCTGCAGCCCGTTGAGATGCTAGATACTCAGCATGCTGTCGACGTCTATCTTGGGACTGCTCTGGTGTCTCAGCAGCTCTTTGAGCTGCCTCACGCTCTGCTTGTCGCAGTTCGGCTTGTGGAAACGTCTCGTTAAGTCTAGCTACTTTCATAGTTCGAGCTTTATTAGAGCTTTGGGAAAGATTAGACTTACGCTTTCGCGGCATAATTCTTAAGTACGTGTTGTTTCTATACTTCCAAAAAATACAGTTCGGTAGTTATTGTTATGATTGTACTTTAATGCAATCCTTGCCTATTTAATTAACCTATCTATATAGTAATTCAATTATCAATGAAGTAATTCGTTATAATTAACCTATTTATATAATTTGTTATAATTAACGGTAAATAACCTATCTATATAGTAATTGAATTATCAATGAAGTAATTTGTTAAAATTAACCTATTTATATAATTTGTTATAATTAACTGTAAGTAACCTATCTATATAGTAATTGAATTATCAATGAAGTAATTCGTAAAATCATCAAATAAAACTTAGCGCAGTTTTTTACAATAAATTCTTTATCAAGATTACAAAAAAAAACTTATTCTTTAAAATTAACTCTAAAAAGTATTTTAGGTGGAATTTTCTGAAAAAAAAGCTGGTAGTTTTTAAATTTTTATTTCGCTGTAGATTTATTTGTTTCTTTTCTTTATTTTAAATTACTTGTCAGTATGTCAACGCTTGAAATTGATAAATTGCCTAAATTTTGCTTACTTTTTACCAAAGAACCTTAGTAGAACAAAAATTCGCAAAACGGACACAACCGTCAACGACGTCTGCCCTCACGCGTCTGCCCGCGTTCGGGTCGCGCATTCAGCGATGAGCCACTTCTTCCCCACCGCACCTACCCCGCTCCCCCCACGCCCCGTTCGCCTGGCGTCGCTGCCGGTATTTATCACCGAAACTGTATTTATCGCCGAAATTGCTATGACTCTGCATTTTAAATCTGTGATATCTTCGAAAATATTTATTTAATTTACATGCTGTAAAAAGCCATATTGATCTTTATTAAATGCACAATGTATTTAAGATACTTAATTGGATAAGGATTAATACTGTATTGCTTAAAATCGCTTCGTAAATAAGCCATTATTTCTCGTACAAATTAAAGGATAAAAAATGGTTATTATGGGTTATTCCTAAGAGATAAACATATACCATCACGGACTTTTTTGTAGACCTTTTTAAGTTGTACAATACTGTAGTAAATTGTTTTGATCTATCTTGTAGGATTCAGTCAGCGTTTGCAATGTAAGCGCAAAAAATGTGTTTTTTTTACGACCTCACATTAAAAACCTAAAAAATTGTAGCCTATGTGTTATTCTGATGTATAAGCTATATTGTGGTAAAGTTTCATTCAAATTCATTCAGTAGTTTTTACGTGAAAGAGTAACAAACATCCATACATCCATACTTACAAATTTTCGCCTTTATAATAGTAGTAGGATGAAAGAGTAACAAACATCCATACATCCATACTTACAAACTTTCGCCTTTATAATAGTAGTAGGATTGCATCGTCGTAAAATAGTTTACACACAGTTTTTTAGAAATATTGCTACCACCTACAAATAACTCACTTATCAAGAAATATGTAAATAAATATAAAGAAACATATTTTTTGTACATACATAAATTCATAATCTTTACTGTACAAAGACTAAGCACCGAGGCAGTCTTTATTTTTAGATTTGTCAATAAGGAAAGGAAGTAAGATGTGAGCCACGGTTCACCCCGCTCAATCAATGCACTCAATATTAATACATTTTAGTGGTGTTGCATAATACAGGGAAAATATTATTGTAAAAACCCGCACAGTAGAATAAAACTGCTCATACGGGATTCCGGTTTAAGTGTCGGGCTATTTGGGAAAGTCACGTTTTGTTAAGTAAATTTAATGATCAGAAAAAATATTATTAGTCGCAATTTTAGTAGTTTCCCGTTAAATTACACTTGAAAGGCAGGATTAAGGAGAGTCTTTGGAAATTCGGGAGTCTCGCAGCGAGAATCGTATGCCAGTATCGCATGACATAACTGCCATAAATTATGGTGTTCTGACAAATTTTTAGACCATGCTACTTTTTATATCCTGTCGATACTCGTATCTTCCAGACCAGAAACTCTCCCCGTGTAAATGGGAATTTAGTTGTCTTCAACCTGCAACGAAATTAACCAAATATTACAAAGAATAGACCTCACTATTTTTTTTCATTTCATTGATTGGGGAGTAGCAAAACCAAACAACACTTTGAATTGCAAAGCAATGCTTGGCATTCCACTGCACTCATTTCACTAACCTTGATTTTCATTCATGCCATTCTAATCTTAACTTCTACCTTTAGTACGAGTATTTCACCTCAATTGTACTATTTTCAATAAAAATGTAATTCGATAACATTAAGGCTGAGTTGCACAAACTAACTTTGCCAATACCTATGCCTTTGAAACTGTCATCGCCATACATTTGAGATGTATTGGACCTTGCTAATTTGACATTGACATTTTCAAGGTCAAAGGTATTGGCAAAGTTAGTTTGTGCACTTGAGCCTAAATACTTGTGTATTTTCTGTTGATGAAGCTTAATAAAAAAATAAACCTCTCTAGTTCTATCGTATAAAAACATAGTTGAAGTCGCATCGCTCGCTTTTTAGCGATGTGTACGGGCTGTAAACCGTGAAGTTCGACTACAAGGCTGGATTAGTGTGAGTAATTGATTCATAAATAATCTGTACTATTTATACGCGACTTCACTGTATAACTATTCAACTTTTTTTTTCAATATTTATTTAAGGGCTTTTAGACAAAAAGTCTATGCCAACCCCATTATAACCTAATATTACATTGCGAGTAATTTTAACACGGAAATACGGAGACGAACTGGACTCATAGATATTGGCATAACTATAGCTCGACGAAAATGGAAATGGGCGGGCCACATATGCTGCAGAAATGATGACAGATGGTAAATCAGTGCTAGAATGGAGACCGGGACAGGCCTTTGATGAGGACCTGGTCCACGAAGCTGGATGAAGACTGCCCTGGGTAGACCAACCTGGCGTGCATTACAAGATGTCTACACTCAGTATTGGGTATATATAGGCTGAAAAAGAAGAAGAATTTTAACTAGACCTTAAGTGCTAACTTATATAATTGGATAGCTGAGTCAGAAAGAGGTTTCAACAAAATACTCTGTACAATACTAAAATGCATAAGGTTTATACCTAGAAATTTTATTAGGATCTCTCTCTCTCTCTCGCACACACACATTTCGTCCTGGCACATCCCAACAAAATGTGATGAACATCTTCTACTATACCACATCCTATACAATAAGGGCTGGGTTTATTCCTCATTGTAAAACATTCGTCTGATATCAAATGTAATATTTTCTATTTGTTTTCCAAATAGCAATAAAAAAATAAGATGGTAGAATTTGTTTGTTGGAAAGTGCAAGGAAATTATTCTACCTGGAAAATTGTTATGAAGAAATAAATAAATAACCAAGGTGACTTTTGGCCCGCTCTGAAACCATGAACCTAATCAATCCGGATCATTTTTTGTTGAGAGTTGTTTTGTTTTCTATACATTACTAAAAAAAATGAACAAGCATTTCCCCGTTTGCAATCATTTGGGTAGGTTTTACCAATCATTTGGATTCTCGGTTGACACAGGAAGCATCCATGTAATTACCAAAAGTTTTTTTATAAAACTAAGGACGCAAACAAGCGTACGGACCACTTGATGGTGAGCAGTTACCGTAGCCTATAGATATTTGCATCACCAGAGGTATTTCTGTTAAGTAAAATTAACCATGCAAAATAGGAATGGCTGAAATATTCCTTTGTTTTCCCTTTCTGAACTCTTGGGAAAATACTTGATAAACTAAATGATGATCAATTAAATATAAGCATAACAAACAAACTTACTTTCGCAATTAAAATATTAATGATAAGGATGATTTTATGTAAATATCATTTTGCAATATATAACATAGTAATTCCCAGCAATAAATAAACGGCGTTGATATTATTATGAGGTCATTTCCTTAATCAAGCTTTAAAAATATTTAAATAACATCGCTTGTGTGCGCTTAAGATATACCTTAGTTTTCTTTGAATACTTTCCTGTTCTCATAAAATGGGAATTGAAATGTGGGAAATCTTAAATAACACAATAATTAATTAATGTATGGGCCAATGCACTGGTTAATTAGTCATGTAAATTGATAATAATTATATTTATCTGTACCCACTTTTAGTAGCTTACTATTTTCACAATACCACCGTTTATGGACAGTAGCAAAACCCAACAACACCAAGAATTACTGAATAATGCTTAGCATTTCACTACGCTCGCCATCCTGAGACATGAGATGTGAAGTCTCAATATTTCCAGTAGTTATTCTGGCTACAATGCAGTACCTACCCAGGGGGCTTCTCATATATGAGAGAATAACAATGAATATATCAATAGACAAAGAAAAGAAAAGAAATCACACCTATTATTAAAGATGATTCAATACTTATTACAATTCAGTTAATTTTGCTTATAGTGCATAGGTTTGAAAATGAGTGGTATGAAACATGAATATCTAATTATAAAAATAAAAGTATTCAACTTATACTGGGTGTGCGCCGCAGCTCAGTTTTGGAAAAAAAATCCTTTGTTACACTTATCAGCCTCCGTGGCGGAGTTTGTTAAACGCCACCTGTGAAACGAAAGGCTGCAGGTTCAAAACCCGCACTGAAACAAAATTATTTTTGATCCACAATCTGTCGTAGTTTCTGATACCCACGGCATATGACTCGACCTAAGAGTGGGGTCAGGACTATGTTAATGTTTGTTGGGAATATAAATTTATTATTTATGATTTATCTTTCTGATACGTCTTTTGCTAATCTTGTACTACCAAAGGGTAAGCAGATGTGCTATTAGTGCCCCCCACAGTTAGATCATCTTGTGGCCGCGGACACAAATTTCATAATACATAGATATGTATTTTTACGTCTAACTTTTATTCATTCTTCTGACATTGACTAATGGGCAAGAACGGTTAATATTATAATGTAGGATATTAGCTCTATACTTCACTTATGTTTTATTGCGATAAAATATCTTAGTTTGATAATAGCAAATCGACATAATTTAATGGTAAAAATCACACTGCCGCACATGAATACAATACAAGTACCTCATGTTATTGTTCTTAATGATTATTATGCTCCAGTACTTTCATTTAGCAGAGAAAAAGCAAGTAAATCTTGTCTTATTATCCTGATCAAGATGTTTTTTAAATAAAGAAGAAATTGTGTATATTTGTGCCAAAGAGAATATAAAAATCATGATGGAACGTAGTGATTACTCTATCTATGCTACATGATAGCCACTGTCAATTGTGTTTTTATTATGGTGGATTTACACGCTTGGCCAACCTCGGCCAGCATCCACCAACGCCAGCGTGTAAACAGGGTGTTTGGCTCGGCTAGCCTTAAGTTTTTCATAGTTAATAGCTTAGAGTTGGTAGACGTTGGCCCAGCCTCAGCCAACATGTAAATCCACCATTAAAATGGGCTCAGACATTTTGTATATTAAATTAGTCAGACACACAGATAAACGGTTGATATCCTTAATATTCCGACACTTCCCAAAATAAGGCAGTCAAAAATTTTTTAAATAGCTGGTTTTTACGCACGCAGACACCGAGATTTAACTTTATGTAGTGTGAGTATCAAATGAGGAACATCGTTGCAGTATATAAGGTAAAAGCTTCATTTTGTTTATCAGTCTCTCGGTGTCATCAAACCTGCTAAGGTGCAAATCGTCCGTTGTAACAATTATTATTTATTTAAGTGTTTTTATTGTTCCTTACACGAAGCAATAATGTCTCTTTTGAAATATTTTATCGCAGTAATTGTTTTGACTACGTATGACCATTATGCTGGTAAGTAAAATTTTCTTGATTACAAATTAATATTTTTGTAGGGTCTAGATCTGTAAGTTTTAATTCATGACATATCTAAGATAATTAATAATTTTCTTTTTTGAAGTCGATTAAAAATAAAATGAAACAAATATGTGTGTATTTTAAATTATTTATATACTCTATAGTATTCGCTTCAATAGTTGGTTTTCTAAATTAAATAATATAAAATATTTAAATTAATTACCTAGAAAAAAATATATTTTAATGGCAATACACTATGACGAGTAACGAGAGGCCGCGGGTTCGATACCCACACCGACACCAACGTGTGTGTCCACAAATATTTGTCTAGCGTCTGGGTGTTTATGAGACCGAAAAGTCTTTCGTAGTTTCTGATACCCACAACACGAGACTTAATTGTTCTTAATGTGGGGCTATGACTATGTATGTGACTGTTGGTTGTATTTATTTTTATTTTTATCTATCTAACCACCCGCATCATTAGGTATAGCTTCATCGCGACCGCACCGTTCTTTCCGTTCATGCGAAACATTATGTGTTAACGTTATTTTTTATTTTAGATATAGTATTGATTAATATGTATTGCCTTCACGTCTGCATGTTCCCTTATAGTAAATGATTCTGACGGAACACGCTGGGACCGTTTTAGATGAGCGAAATATATAAATGACTTCATGCCTGTAATTATGTTTTAAGTTCACGAAACATATTTTCGCACCAAGATTTTTGCACAAGGAATTTGACAAGCGTACACAAATTCCGGGCAAATTATTGAATTTTTTCTTTAACATGTATAACATGAATAGCCCGGCCTGGGATCCAAACGCAAAATCTCGCGGTCAAGAGACCATTTACGGTGGCACTTGAGCGAAGTTACGAATAGGTACTGTCGACCCATAAATCTATTTATATTAGTACTAGTACGTAATAACATCTCTTACAAATTTACATTTTCAGACGGAATAAGCTATTTAACAAGAGGCGAACGCAGAAATGTGAACGACCATTCGACGTCTAGAGAGGTTAGTATAAAAATACGGTTTTATTAGCTGTATAGTACTCAATTGTCAATCGGCAAGTTACCTGGATTATTTTTTTAATTGTATCAGGACAACGACAATGCATCTGATGGATGTAAATTACAGTAATTTGTATATAAGTTCTTTCTTTTCTTTTTAATTCGTGTTTAAGGATCATAAAATAATAAGTCCTTATACTCTTATTCAACATCCAATAACAAATATCCAGTGACAAAGCTTGGTCAGATATATTTTTGTTAAATACTATCTTAAATTCACGAATGTATATACGAGTATCACAATGGTGTTATTATATTAATAAGTATTCTATTCAATTAATTTTATTATTATTTTCAGTCACGTGCGGCAATTTACCCAAATCAAGTGGATGTGCATGTGTACTACGAATCACTCTGTCCATTCAGCGTCGACTTCTTTGCTGACTACCTAGAACCAGTGATACTGTCTATGCCCGACAATATAAAACTTCATCTTTATCCATACGGAAATGCGAAGGCAAGTAATATTCGATTGAATTCATTGTGTCAAATTATAACCACTAAAATCGCTGAATCGCCAAAACGGCTTTACTTACATATATATCACATAGTAAGTTTCAGCTCAAAAATATGAATATATTTAAATGTTACCTTTTAAAAATACTTCATAATTGGCAATTATTTTTCTTTTTTTAGTTGTAATTGACCGGCAAACCAACAAACAGGTCACCTGATGGTAAATGATCACTGCCGCCCAAGAAAATCCACAACGTTTGATTGTTTAGTTCATGTGTTGCCGGCCCGTCAAATCAGGAGAGAAGTAGAAATAAAAAAGTATGGGAAGAGGAAATAGGTATTGGGCATCCGGTCCTCTCACTCATAGAACGATTCGCGTCTGTCGCTTCACGTCAATTTCCACGGAGATAGTGGTACCAATCCGGACGAGCCAGCCCATGCCTCCTGGGACATTGTAGAGCATAGGTACATAGTAAACCTAAAGACATGGAGAAATAGCGCCAATTAGAGGCCTATATCGCTGGATAGCTACAGGCTGATATTGATGATGATAGGCACTAGTTATTATGCTTTATTGTCAACAGACATGCCAGCATGACGAAGAAGAGTGCTACGGGAACAAACTCCACGCGTGTGCTCTCGACATCGTGAAGAACGAAACAAAAGCAGCACTTTACATCACCTGCATGATGGCATTATATTCGGATAACGACGCCGCTACTCAAGTAAGATTCTTTCATACATACAAAAAAAAACCCTTTTGTGTGTAATTAATCCAACTCCATGGCAAAGACTAAAGGCCCATTTACACGGGGAGAGTTTCTCGCCACAAAGATAAGATTATCGTTAGGTTCTAGAACGGAGGCCACGTACATGCAAGCGAAATGTCGGACGCCCGCCTTCTAGGTGGACGGACGACCAAGCTAAGGTTGTAGGAAGTCGCTGGTTTCCAGCTGCTTCCAACAGGTCGATGTGAAGATCCTTGGGGAGTCTATGTTCAGCAGTAGACTTCCTGCGGCTGAGATGATGACGATGATAATAAAATATATAAATAAAGTTGCACTGTGTAACCATATTTTGTCAAAACCCGATAATCTACGGCGGTTTATTGAAACGATTATTTTTGTATGGAATAGCTAATATCTTTTTTCACGATTTCAGGGTTGGCGCCATAGTAAAAGTTGTTCATTATAATGAGTGTAGCATCCCCCATCCGACTTTATATACCCTTTAAGACTAATCTTGTAAATACTAGTCCTGTCTCCACTTTCAAGGTGGTCGATAAACACATAAGCAACAACATTGTTTTCATGTTTCAGTGTGGCAAATCAATGAATATCAACGCAGATACTATAAAAGAATGCGCACAAAGTTACAAAGGAGAAGAATTACTGAAATACTACGGGGATTTGAGTAGAGAAGCACACTACAGAGGCGTTCCACATGTTGTTATAGGCGGTGAAAAAATCAAGCGACGTAATTTAAAACGAATTGTTTGCAACGGTTTAGCCAACCCGCCGCCAACCTGCCAATAAACATGAAAAGCAGATCATACGAAAGAGTACTTAAATTATATGCATGTAGCTCTTGTGACAAGAAAGGGTTACAAGAGAACAGTATTATTTTTTAAACTCATTTATATTATATTATTTTGTAATAAATAATAACTTTGAATTCATTTTGTACATTATTGCTTTACAAATGGAATTTCTATATGCCTAAATACATGGTCCTGGTCGCTGGACCAACATTTGTTGGCCTTACAAATATTTTTTGATGACAACATCCTTATGACTTGTTCTCCATAAATAGTATTATTAATATTCAAATATTAGCTTGTATAGAGATGTTCCAAAGGTCGACGAAACTACAGCAACGGGGGATACATACAAACTATTACGACACAATAACAAAAGGATCTGGTCCCTATGTCTGATAGTTCTCAAGTAAAAGCGTTTTATGTATCAGCCCATGTACGTCCCACTGCAGGGCACGAGCCTACTCTACAATCGACAATACGATTGAGAGTAGTTAGGCCATAAAGTCTACCACGCTGGCCTAGTGCAGGTTGGTTAAAGTGTTTTAGTGGATATTAAAAAAAAACATTTGCCGTAACCAATTTGGCTTGAAATATATTAATCATCAGAATCATTGTATTCACTTTATAATACCAGACCAAAAATAATAAGAAACTAGTAAATTCGTATTTAAATATCTCGTGTTTATATGAATTAGAGTAATGCAAGTAAGCTCCCTTGATCGCAAATAAAGAAACCGATATACAAAAGATAAATACAAAGAAAGAAGAAAGAAAGAAAACAGATTGATTAGTCGTAACTACAGTCGCAACTAACAGCTCACACATACACACAACATAATTTAACATATGAGTAAATATGGGAACATAAAACATTAAGCTAAAACGTAATTGCTATTAGGTGTTCAAAATAAAACTAAATTCTTTAAATTAATAATTCGAAAATCAATGTTTCAGAATTAATCTAAGAAAAAATTAACTAACCACACTAATATAAACAACATTTGTAGAGAATTCAATGCTTTACAATATTGAAATAGCTGTAAACAGCATAAAAATCATAAGAAGCGTGATTATGCAAGAAACTGATTTTCGGAGCCTGTGATCTTTAATATCTAGCGACGCTTCACTGAATTTGATATAAGATTTTTAAGATAATGTTCCGACTGACCGAAATTATCTGACTGGACTATTAGTTGGTATTAACTGAATAGTATCAGTGAATGTTATAGTCAGTCGGTGGTCTCTCAAATGTGAGAAGAACATATTCAGGGGGTATGTAACACCGTAATGTTTAGTTCTTCAGCAGCTTAAAAGTACTATTGTATTCCAGTTTAAAGGACATTGAAGCCAGAGCAACCACTGGACAAATTGAAATTTAATATCTCATGTCTCAGGATGACGAGCGCAGTGGAATGCCAAGCATTGCTTTGTAATTCAAGGTGTTGTTTGGTTATACTACTGTCCATGAGCGGTCGTATCGCTTACCATCAGGCGAATGGCATGCTCGTTCATCATTAATAACAATAAAAAAATACTATTCTATTTACAAGAAATTGAACTGACAAATAGCAACGGAACTAAACTAACATTTATTTGTATTTTAATTTTGCTTATACTAAAACAATAGGCAACATCCAAATTTGGAGTCATTTAATAAACCTTTTAATAATATTATAAACATATAAGCAATAATAAAATTGGTAGAGCCACGCTGTTTTCAGTAATAATTCAGCATGTGAATGGGCAGGCCCGTTCGGGGCGGTACCACTGTCTCACAGGCGATCGACATGACGCGACAGCTTCACAGTCGCGTTTCGTTCGGTGAGTGAGATTGCCCGATGCCCAATTCCCCTTTCCTCTTCCCATCCTTTTTCCTTACCTCTCCCCTCTCAATTTGATTGGTCGACAATATATGCTCCAAGCTTTGTGAAAGTGATCACTTACTATCAGGTGAATGGTTTGCTTTTCAAAATCTCAGAAGCAATAGTAACCAGTTAGCTATAATTGGCATTAATATTATTATGAATCTCATATATTTATTTCATATATTTATTTACATTTTAGACTAGTTAGATACTTTATACAAAAATATGAATATTAAATATTATTATCAAGTTATTATTATCAAGTCTGATCCCGTGACTAATATTTTCTTTCGTTTTTGTTTTATTTTATTTTTCAATATTATTGTTTCTTGATAAAATATCGGAATTAAAATATGTCTTCAAATTTGTGTTCGTTGATGTAGACTTCAGTTGTATTACAAGGAGGCGGTGGGTTAGTGAAAGCAGCACAGACATCTTGTTTAAAGTCTCGGTTAAAAGTATGTTTGTTATTAACGAGTATGTATGGAACGCCAGAGTATTTTTTTCGGTGACTTAATTCACCATAGTATACTAAAAGGTCATTCCCTTTGTCGCTTTTTGCGCATTCTGTTATCGGACCAGCGTCGAAATTCATGGATTTTCCGCACTGCAAAATAAAAGGCTTTTCTTATTTCTAAATTGTGATCTGATTGAAGCTGTTCATGTAGATCTTATTCGCCTACATTACTTTTAAACAACATTAGGTTAGATTTATATTGCCTTATAGAATATACAGGCTATATCAAGACTGCTACCGAAAAATAAGCTGGTTGGCAGTTTAAGTGACTTCAGACACAATGCAACAATATTTTTTGCAAAAAAAGTGATGATTTTTTGCTATTGTCGTGTTTGGGTGGCAAATACATATTTTTTTTCTAAAGAAATAGTGTACACCCTTTTATTTTTAAAGGCGTTTTGGTAGGCAAGAGACTATAATATTATTATTTAAGCAAAAACTGTGGATTTACCACCCTAACACGATAATATTTAAAAAATCACAAAAAAATGTTACGTTTCTTTGCGAATTTTTTAGTTGCATTGTTTTTGTAGTCACTAAAACATCCATTCGACTTAGTTGATAACCCTGTATATTCTATACAGCTGATGCCGGATGCTTAGGCCTTCCCGAAGGATCTCTACATCGACCTGTTGGAAGCGACTTCCTGCAACCTTAACCAGGTCTTCCTGGTCTTGTAGGCGGGCGTCTGGCATTTAGCTCTATACTTACGTATGCATACAGTACTAACAGCGAAAAAAATATTAGTATAAAAAATGAAACCTCAATAGCGCCTGCGTCGCTTGTACCATATCTCATCAAGCAGGAGACGAACAGTGCTGATTGGATGGTATCGTTGATGATATTATAACCGCACGCGTGGAGCTTGTTCGCGTAACATTCTATTTCTCCATGCTGACATGTGACGACGAGCTTGCCGTCTTGTTCTTCAGTCTGTTGATCATAATAAAGAAATTGGGGTAATACTCGTATTTTTTAACCTAATTATGTGATATATTTTATAAATATTTATAAATATTTTATAAAGATTTTAATCTAATATTATTATGGCCAGCAAAATAAACCCCTAGATTACACTCAAAGAAAATACGAAGAGAAAAATAATACTTTGTATTATTAAGAGAAGCTATGTCGTTATCTCTCAGTAGTGTTACAAAATTGAATATCATTAGATCTTAATCATTCAACGGTAAGTATTCGCTTCTATGGCTGCTGTTTTACAAAGCTATTAAATATAATATTTTGTAAATAGACCGAAACAAATTTTAAACTTACTTTTGCATTTCCGTATGGACATAGAGTAAGATTTAGATGTTCAGGCATGGTCAGCAGTAGTGGTTTCAGGTGGTCGACAAAAAATTTCATGCAACATGGACAGTACGTTTCATAGTACGCCTCTATATGCACTTTCTCAACTTCCGTGGTCGCGCTTTCACGTGCCTGAATATAAAAAAATAGATAGCTTCAAATCGCATACATCTTCCTGCTATATAGCTAGACGATGCTAGCGCTAACAGTGCATAGCAGTATATACTGCTATGCACTGTTGTGTTTCGGTTTGAAGGACTTATAGCCAAAGTAACTACTGGACATATTGAAATTTACCATCTTATGTCTCAAGATGGCGAACGCATTGGAATACCAAGCATTGCTTTATAATTCAAGTTATTGTTTGGCTTCGCTACTGTTAATAAGAAATCATATCGCTTACCATCAGGTGAATGGCAAGCCCGTCTCGCCATTCTTTGCAATAAAAAAAATATCCACTGTTATACAAGTCTTGCGTCGTGAGTTACATCAACAGCGAGAAACTTTTTGGTCTCAAAAGCGTCCCGACCTGATGTAAATGCCAGTGAACCGCATAAAACTTGTCTCGGTGCAGGAATTGATTTCATGGCCTTTTGTTTCATAGCAAGCGTCTAAACAAGTGAGCCACCGAGGCTGTCGTATTCAAATTATCCAAACTTGTAAGTCCTATGTTAACGGTGGAGGAAAACCTCCTTAAGAAGGATCCAACAAGATCTTTACTGTGTATATATGGAGAGGAATGTATTATGTAACCAACAAAATAGTGATTTAAAGTTAATTTATCCAGATCATTTTTTTAATGATTAAAGTAAATATTCGACTTTCGTAGAGGTTTACTTAATAACATAATAAAAATATATTACAGACCTTTAACATAAAATATATGTCACTTTCATAGGATTGTTCTGCTTGTGCAAATTCATCTAAAAAGGATAATTATTTCATTATTTATTATAATTTAAAATCAAAGATAATCTGGACTAGCATGAATGACAAATAACATAATTATAATAAACGGCTGATGCTCTCGCAAGAGCACACACCAAATGGAACACGAGAGGAAAATCGTCCCCTAACATCAGTTTTCAGTAAGACAGCCGTACCATCCCTGTCCAGCCACCCTTTCTACATTAGTCTCAGGTAACCATGGTAGTGATCTACCAAATTTAATATATTCGACTTTGAAATATAAGCTATAGAAAACATTGTAAAAAGTGCATTTAATTTTTGTGTAAACTAAATACTTACAAGAGGAATGGCGACGGAATATAAAACGAGCCAATACATAGACAATCACGATCACGAGTGTTAACGACTAAGAAGAAGATGAAGAAGAATGACTTTAACTTACCATAGCTATAGACAATCGTAGAAATAATAACGATTAAAGTAAAATATTTTAAAGAAAACATTATGAAATAAAAAAAAATCAACACTATAATGATTTTATCACTTTGATTGTTACAATTTATAGTTTTCTTTTGGTTTAAATAAAAGCAATTCACTGTTAAACCTGACAATAGTTATCTTATATACTACATCGTTATCTAATTTCAAATGAAATGTAGTGCAGGCATGTTAGTTATTTATATTAAAATATCTTTAGTATGCAAAACTAACATAAAATGAGTACCTACTTGTAAATTGTGTTAATTGCTTATTTGGTTACTTTAGTTGTGAACTTTTAATATGCAAAAACTATTCTATAAATGCAATACTGTTTTTCGGTTATTAGAAGAGGCAAATTAATATAAACAATTAGTGAAAAAATGCCAAAAAAGTTAATAACCAAATACATTTTGTGAATAAATTTGTTTTTATAAATTGAAAAAAATATATTTATTACACATGACAATTAAATAGGATTTACTACTTAGGAGCCAGTTTTATGTTAGACGATAGGTAGTTTTTCTGATACAACACAACATTTTTCAAACGTAATTCTTTACAGATAAAAACAGAGGTGACAATCTTAATCGTAGATTATTTACATTTCGCAAAACCAAGTGTTTTGTGTATCACAACTATATTTAATTATACTTTTTTGCACACCATTGACAATAAAATTAACACTATATAACTAACAAATATTAAAAAAGACTAACGAAAGGCTTATCGCTGCATTTTCTTTGCATATTAGTGATATCTAAAATGTAGGTGGAAAACGATAATGAAATAAAAAGCAGAGTTAGTAATAAATAACAAATTTATGAACGAAAATTAACAAATGCAAGCTTTAAGACCAAACACGTAAGCACTACTGGTAACAACATTATATAATAATAACACAATAATAAGTCTCTAAATGAGAATCTTCTTCATAAAATTACATAGAATATTTTAGGGCAAATAATTCATATAAATAAACTATTTATTTAACTTTACAAAATCTCAGCTTACTAAATAGAATATAAATACCAACAGTCAGTTTCCAATTAGCCTTATTAGGTATTACTAAATAGTATTTTAATAAAATGTTATTAAATGAGGTTGTCTTTATTTATTTAATAACACGTACCTTACTCCTTTCCTACATAGTGTATTATCTATGCCTTAATCCGTCCCCACAAAATATATATGTAATTTCTCAATTTTTCATAGTAATACTGCTAACTGAAACAGCTACAAACTTACGTATCGAGATAATGAATTACCGATACAAGATAAAAAATATATAATATAATAAATTAAGCTTATTATTAAAATCTTTTTCTTAAAAAGGCCAACGCCGTAAAAGTAATACGTGTTGGATAAGATCCCAGTCCCCAACACAGCTAATTTAATTTATTTATTACACTTTATTGTACATCAAAACACGATAAAAAAACAACAAATTTAAAGTGCGACTAGAGGCGATTAGCGATGTTATTCTAGTCGACGATATCTTACACCAACCAAGACTGACAGATTTTTTTAAGGAACGGATGAAAGACTTGTCAGAGGATATAAAATTATTACGACTCAAACTCAGTCAACAAAGAGTTTATCTCACTCAAGGAATATACGTATAATATTATAATTTGATGTTGTTGATTAATATAGGAAAGCCAACGTTGTAAAAACCCGCGCATAAAAGTAATAGTCTAGGTCATCGAAAACTTTCCGGTTATTGAATAAACATCTCATATATTCAGGAGATTAATTATATCAATAAATTAACAACTGCGTAAAATGTGAAATTCAATGCCTAGGTACGAAAACTGACTGATAACTAAATACACTACTAACTTGCCAACTGTCTTGACTTTTGACCACGTAGGATCGCAAGTCTTATTTAAATCGTAGGTATTAGAAACGCTGAGACACTGGTCTCTGATGACCTGAAAGCCTGGGGAAGATAGATATGTAGGCCTACATAGTTCCATACTTCTAAGACTGATTTGATGTTCACAAAAAATCTGAAACACACTAAAAAATTATACAGTATGAATATTAAGTAAATGTTACTAGGAATTGCATAATCTTAAAAATCGCTTTATCCACGATATTGATAGGGGAGACCAAGGATGAAACTAACCAATATTTTTTGCAAAGACATGCTGTACGACGCACATGTCATTTCGAAACCCCACTATACCAATGTTGCGCTCACAGTGCTGTGCAATTCGGTTAGGTTTTTTAGGTCTGTGGGATATTTCCAGAAAAATGTAAATCGTGCCGTTTGTCACTGGTTTTCCCAAACATTGTGCAAGAATTAACATTTTACTATCTATTAAGGTCTGTGGGATTTAAATAAATAACACCCAACAGTCACATACATAGCCTTGACCCCACACTAAGATCAAGTCTTGTGTCGTGAGTACCAGGAACTACAAGAGACTTTTCGCTCTCACAAACACCCAGACCCGGAAGAAATATTTGTGGGCCGCACAAACATTTCTCCCGATGCGGGGAGCGATCCCGCGGCCTCTTGTTTGACAGGCGGCGTCTAACCAACTGCGCCACGGAGACTGTCTGTATATTATAAGTCTGATGCTGGCACTTCACATGGCTGTTTGTATTTGCTATTGGGTGTTTGTTGTATTTGGCAAAATAAATGACGTTAAAAGCAAACATGCAAATAGAGGCAAATATGACCATTTATACTTACGTATTTGTTATTGGCCTTGTTTGTCAAATAGGCAAATAAGGCCACACTTTCTCAATTAAACTTAAATTGTTTGCCAAATATGCCAAATACACAATTGCCATGCCATGTGAAGTGCCAGCATGACAGTATATTACAACACAAGAAAACTAAACATCGTTACGTTTGTCCCTGGTCTCCCATATTTTCCAAACGATTCCAAAACACAATCTTTTACAATCCAGATAAAACACTTTTGGTATTTTTGAGTACTTTAAAGACATATTCATTCCAATTAGGATTAACCCAAATTACAATTATTGGCAGATAAACTTGGCTATTTTGCAATCTAAATTGTTATTAATTAGATTTCTCTCCACGCATAGGAGCTTATCAGTTAGGAAAAACAATTAATATACCAATAAAATACATAGATATGATATTTATATTATTGTAATTTATCACAATACATATCATGTGGTTTCACTTAAAAAATAAGTTAGAAGTAGTTAAATAGGATCAAATCCCAGGTTTAAAGAAAGAATACATAAATGGGGTAGGCAGTTCGCCGACTATTGAAAAGTGGTTTACCGAAGATCCTCATACCTAACAGCCAATATATGCTGCCACTAGACAGAAGAGGGAAAAAAAAGAAGTATAACATTTTAAAGTTTTAGAGCCATGCCAAAGCTAAAGTCATAAAGCCCTGCTTTATGGGTGGAAGGTCTTTAATGAGCAAGAGGCCCTCCGGATGGGCTATACCTATAGGTCTCGGGTTCGAATCCCGGGTTGGGCAAAGTTATATTGGATTTTTCTATTCATAATCAGCCCGGAGTCAGGAATTTGTGCCTGATATGGTGTTATATGGTGGTATAGCTCGCCTCCTATCACATCGTGGGACAGAAAAATATAAGGCGAAACGTGGTATCCTGTTTTCACATCTGCCTACCCTTTCTGGGGTAAATTTATGTATTTATGTAAGAAAGATACGCCTTCGTATATCAGGCTTCGAATTGGCTGACTTAATGTACCCAATACACAATTGGTGTTGCAGATGTCCATGGGCAGCGGTATTCACTTACCATCAGGTGAACCGCGTGCTCGTTTGCCCCCTATAACATAAAAAAAAAAAAAAAATTGTATCATGAATAGTAGCCACTCGTCGTGCCCAAAATATATAAATACAGACACTCAGATTTTATTTACACGTATCGATAGACTTATCGACGCAATATAAAACGCAAAATCATCGTTATAGTCAGCCATTCGCAATCATCAAACCTACTGAGCAAATTATCTGTTATACAATTAAAGTCACAAATTTATTGTTCGACTGAAGTTTTATAAAGCAACAATGTCTCTTTTAAAATATTTTACCGTGATTATTGTTGTATCTGTGTATGTCCAATGCGATGGTAAGCTTGTTCTTGTTTTATATTAGACTGTATCATAGTTTGGTTTCGGGTACATCCTGTGTATATCCAGATATAATGAGGGCAATCCAATTTGCTTGGACCGGAGAAAGATGGACGTCTTACACCGGGGCAGCACTGCGTTTGCCATCAGGCGCATTGTCGCACTTTGTCGTGCCACTGTGAAAACATTATCTTCATATTAATTAAGTTTTCTAAGTATATTATACAACACGGTCAAACAACACCCTGAAAACAGAATGTTCAGTTTAAGCTACTGAATTGAACTCGATACTTTTTACATGTTCCAAAAAAAAACCTTCACGATAAAATCATAATAAATTATGAGTTACTATGTTTCAATTGCGTTCGTTTAAAATGGTTTATTTAATTTTGATTGCTGGAAATGATTTAGCTGATCCTAATTTATATGGGATAAAAAAAAATATCTAATACCTATGAAAGAAAGTATGAAATAGCATATCAGTTTATTAGAGAAAAGATAAAACAGCTAAATAAAAGTTGAGATCTACATATTTGGATGTTATAGTTCTATGGACAGGCATATCAAATCTTATTAGCCATATGTTACATACCACCTTTTATAATTATTATGTAAATCAAATAAAATTATTTGATATTTCCAGAAATAAACAATGTTTCAGAGTCTACAGACGTGAAATTAAATGAAACGGATGCTTATTCGACGACTACCGAGGTTAGTAGCATTATTTAAAATAATTTTCAATGGCAAACTATTATTTAAGTAATAAAATAAACACAGTTTATTTTATTACTTAAATAATAGTTTGCCATTCTTGAGGACTGGTTAGGTGTTTTAACGTAAGATACTGTTGGTTGTATATATTCCTATTTTATTTATTTATTAAAACAGTATTTTTAACTGTGTTTCCTTACGTATATACAGTGCGTCCCAGAACTAGACGATAAACCAGTAATAGAAGATAGACCAAAACCAAAAAGTTGAAAATTGAGACTACTTTAAAAACTTTAAAAAATCATTCCCGACTAAAACTTAATAAAAAGAAAACTCTTTTAAGCTCTTTCTTGAAAACTATCTAATTGGTATTATTTTGATTATTTATAATGTGTAATCAACTATCTCCGTGCCGGAGTTGGTTAGAGACCGGCTGTGAAACGAGACGCGGTGGGTTCGATCCCTGCAACGGAACAATTGTTTATGTGGTCGACAAGTAGATATATGTTTTTCATCTGTATGTAAAACCTAAAAGTCTCTCTTAGTAGTTTATACTGGTGACACAAGACCTGTATATTATTGAGGGCTAGGACTATAAACATGACGATGGTGTTTTTTTTTTAATTTACCCACAGATGGTTAGCTGAAGACAATATACTTTATATAGTATATCATATTCAATTGTTTGTGTTTGCTTTCAGGCTTATGAAACTACAACGACGGAGCCAGAACGAGTGGACGTACATGTTTATTATGAAACACTCTGCTCGTTCAGCGTCGACTTCTTTACCGACTATCTAGAACCAGTGATGCTGACCATGCATCAGTATATAAGACTTCACCTTTATCCATACGGAAATGCGGATGTAAGTTAAAGGAGCTACATTTATATTCTTTAAGCAATATTTATCAGGAACCTCTATTATACCAAATTTCCTTGTTTAGCACCTTTTTTGGCCAAAAGGGTAATCTATTAAGCTCCCCTTTCGATATGGCGGAGGCCGAAAGGGGTATGTCAGTGTCTTTGGATTCCCAGCTCAGAACGCTACGGATTGTGGCCAGTCTGGGTCCCTAACAAAAACTTATACCAGCACACTGACTATAAATCCCTTCGTGAGCGTCACACGCATTATAGACAACACCGGACATTCCTAGGCGCCCCGTTTTACGTCCGTGTAATCGCCCGGCGCAAAATCATTGCTGGTTCTTCCATGCCTACCTACCTGAATGCCACACAATTACCACTGTATTTGAACATCCGTTTTAGATGTTATGGATGTTCATGGCACAGACTAGCCCATGCGCTCCATCGCACATTTCGGTGGCGTTAAAGTGAAGGCGCACTGCCCCCGCTTTGTTTTTTTTTTCGCCGTTTGTGCACCGACTTCGATGGCCTCTTTAAGTGACCTCTTACGAAGGGCAGGGGATATCCCTGTTTTGCACCTGCCTCAACCACAATTTGCTTCGAACCCAAAAAGAGTATCTGACACCATTTTTTATTGTATTTTCAAAAGATGACCATATCCAAAATCTAACAAACAAAGCATTTTGTAAATCCATCTAGAATTAAACAAGTTATGTTTTAAATATTGTACTGGGAGTTAAAGAAAAGGGATGCAATACATAATTAGGGAAGTCACTAGTCTTAACGTGCATTACAGTGTGCACGTGTGAAAGAGACGGTAAGATGTCTCCAATACACTCCCACTATTTAATTTCATTTTTTGTCTCATGTTAAAATCGAATTTTGTTCTGTTTTGACAAAAATGATTTATTTTAATGGTATTTAAAATTGTACGTCAAAGATACGATACAATTATAGTAAAATACATCTAGCTTATCTGCCTCCGTTCTTCAGTCATCTTGACCTCTCTAGTCCACCTTTCTTTTGCCGTTATGGTCCGCCTACAGTTTTTTGTCTGACATCGTTTCATTATAGTTATGAATATTAATTGTAAGGGTAGAAAATCGACTTATTGAATAATATCCTATTACAAATTATTACTTTAATTGTTTTGTACTTACGTTAACAGACTGAGGAAAAAGACGGCAAATACGTGATCTCATGCCAGCATGGAGAAATGGAATGTTACGGGAACAAACTCCACGCGTGTGCCATCGACATTCTGAAGAACGAAACCAAGTCAGCTCTCTACACGTCGTGCATGATGCCGCAATATTCAGATGACGACGCCGCTACTGAGGTTTCATTTGTTTCATAATTTTAATTATTGCCCTCCATAGCCCTCTAACTCGCTAGAGAGCCGGGACATCAAGTGCGGAGAGGTGTGCAGTGATAGCTATCATTCAAAGACCAAGTGAGATAGAAAAATTAAGAATAACAAGTAATACAACGCTTAATTTTGAAAGACTGAAACCATTATCCAATTTTAATTGAGATCTCTAAATAATACGATTAAAAAAGGTGATTGTTTATTAAGAGTTTCATCGCCGTTCGCCCATATACTTAATTCAAGTCAGTCAAAGTGGTTTTATAGATATCAGACTTTAGTCCCTGATTATACTTTATAACATTGCACGATAACTTAGATTAAAAAACGATAACAAGGCAATAATAATAATGAATTCTTTATTGCCCTGTAAATATGTCTTATTTGTTATAAATATTCCAATTTGTTTCTCATATTGTGCATATTTTATCACGTTTTTGGTGGTGGTATTAGTGTTCTTTCATCATTATGAACATTAGTGTAATACTATGTTGGAAGCTGTAAAAATACATGTCATAATCATAAAGTCTTATTCGAAAGTAATATTCAAACGAAAAACTGTTCAAATCGTATTTTATAGACGTGACGCAAATGGGAAAATTTTGAAATTGATGCTGGCAACGATAATAAATACGTACTGATATGATATTTTTTGCAAGATTTATATAGATTTATATGCTTGTGAAAACAAAACGTTCACCGGGCTATTGACTATTCCCATGCCCATGCCATGGTTCTCTAGACCGTTAGAGAGCTATAATAGAAATGAAACGTTTTTATAAAACCTTTCCCGTAAAAACATGATCTGTGTGTTCAAAGTCAATTGAAGCTTTGAAACAAAGGTTTGAAAATATTTTATCGGTATGCAAGTAACACCAACAAAATATCTTTATTATTAATGATCATTTTAATACATCATTTTTGCACGACACTGTTCAAATAATGCTCTGCAGCAGAGCTTTTGCTTCGCTCACAGTAAATTGTTTAGTGAATACGCCACGCCTTTAACAATAAAATCGTATCACAAATACATTATATTGTTGAGCTATCGTCGGGATACTCGTATATCATAACTATGCTCTGAAGAAACATAATATTTATTAAGGATCCAATTATTTAGGATTAAGGATCCTATATGATAGACATAAATATATCATAACTATGCGTCTGTAATTGCTAATAAGAGTATGCATTAATTAATGATGATGACTTCTTTTACAGTGCGGCACAACCATGAAAATCGACGCAGATCCTATAAAAGAATGCGCGAAGAGCGAGAAAGCAAATGAATTGTTGAAACACTACGGAGATGCCACTAATCCACCGAACTATGTAGGTGTACCACACGTAGTTGTAAACGGTAATAAAATTATCCGTAGGCGTTTGAAACAAAAGGTGTGTGAAGCTTTGACCAACCCGCCGCCTCTCTGCGCAAAAACTGAAGAAAATTCGGACGATTAAGAGTAATTGTATTTTATAATAAAACAGCAACAATAATAAGCAATAGATGCACCGATGTTCATTGAGAACTACTATAACTTGGTAGTGCTAGTTGCTACGGTGAGCATTATGTCTTGAAAATTAAAATTGTAATTATAATACACTTGTCTGGCTGTCTGGGTAGGTCTCACATATATGAGAGCCCATCTGGGTAGGTACCACCGCAATGTCAATTTCTCCCGCCTAACAACAGTATGAATGCACTGTCGTATTTCGGTTAGAAGGACATTGTAGCCAGAGTAACTACTAGACATATTGAGACTTAACATCTAATGTCTCAAGATGGCGAGCGCAGTGGAATGACTAGCATTTCTTACTAATTCATAGTGTTGTTTGGTTTTGCTACTGTTCATGAGCAGTCGAATCGCTTAGCATCAAGTGAAAGGCATCTCACAATAAAAAATAAATAGGTGAAAAAAACGAATTGCCTAAATATTTAGATTTGGTACCCAAGGTTACTGACGTGGGAAATGGACTCGACGATCATTGTCCCGATTGTTTTTCCTCACATTTATTGATAATAAACAGCCTCGAACACCAGCTACAGAGCCTCTGAATTAGCCGTTGGGTCAAGAGTGAGATCCAAAAGATAGTATTGCTCGACACATCACATATGTTTCCTCAACTTACATTCCTAACCCCTTGGTGGCTTAATTCTTTAGCCACCGGAGGATCGGTCATTGTTACAAATTATGATGTATTTATGGTGTGTAAATAAAAAATATAGATCGATAATAAAATAAAGGGAATAATAAATACCAACAGACATACATGCTACTGCAGAGAGTCTTCTATAGTATTTTATTTTTGAGGCAGATTTAGTACGAAGTCTATCACGTTGCCTTTGTGTCAGTGAAGAAACTTCACGTACGTTTGTAATTCCAAACCAAAACTCGTAGACATACAGATTTCCTCGCGATTTTTACATTTGTCTTTGTCGTGAGCGATAGTACATTAGTTTTTAGTAAAGAAAATCCCTTCACGCATTACTAAATCACCAAAAAAGTACGCTAAATATTAAATTTATTTTTATAGATATTAGCAAAAGACAGGTCTACGCCATAAAAATTGTATCTCCATTTGGGACGAGGACTCTTCATACCTTTAGAATGTAATATATTGTTTTTATTTATTATAAAAATTAAAAAACACAAGCAGCAACAAAATAAATTCCTGTAGTTTTAAGAAAATACTTGTTAGTAATAATGTAATAAATTATTATACAATTTGTAAGTATTATTTTATTGCACCTAAACATTTTTTCTGTAGGGATTGTGTAAACCACTGAGTTTTATTGCTAATTTACTAAGAGACGAGAAAAAAGCTAATGCGTTTTGTAAGCTAAAATTTGTTCAGTATAATAGTTATATTTCAGAGTCTTTGCTAGTCATCAGATCGAGTCCACTCACCGAATTTGCAGCCAAAACTACTAGTAGTTTATGTAGTTTTACCAATAATATTGTTATTGGTAGTTACTATGTTATTTGAAGTAATATGTTTGACAAATATACTGAGGTCCGTTCAGAGCGATAAGGAATTAGGCCCGATTGTTGCCAGTCGCATGTTCATCAGATGTTGAGTAATATCAGAAACTCTATTAATAGCATGATCGTCTGACACCAGACTGACTTCTAGTCAATAGTCAAGTTAAATAAATAGAAAATGTAGGTATGTTAATTATATAGAAAACATTTGTTATATTAACACCTGTTAAAACAAAATTTAAAAAAATGTAAAGCGGTAATGCACGGTAATAACAGGTCTTGTGTCGAATTAACCTTTCATCTTAAAAAATATTTAAAATAATTATTTTAATTCTGGTAATAATAATATAATAATTTGCAACGTATATTATCTATTAAAATTATAATACGCAACAATTTATAAGTACGCACTCTATGTTACCATTTAAATACATAATTTACTATAAATAACAAACATGTCAGCATTGGTATTACATTTTATATAAGATATCGATGTGGTATATAAGGAAAAACTATGAACATGTGTAACAGTCGACCGCTATCATCAAACCCACAGAGTATAACCACACAAAATAACAATTAGTGACCAATATTTATTGTTTTGTAAGGCAATAATGTTTCTCTTAAAATATTTTACTTTAATCGTTCTTGTTACTGCGTTTATTAATTGTGACGGTAAGTACAAAAAAGTTTCACAAAAATTGTTTAGTTAAGTTAGGTATTTTTGTCCTTAATAATGACTCTTTCAAACATAATTTTCCTAGTATTTTCTCTATTTAGATATTACAAACATTTTTGCCTACTTCAAACATTGAGACCTCAATTTGTTAAAATGCAAATTATCCAAATGGGAAAACAGCAGCAATTTTCTTTTCGCTAGCTGCATTATTGGCATATACGCCTATATAATCGGATATATGTTATTATAATATCTATATAGCGTAATAATCGTACAATTCCAGATGGAAACAACGAATTGGACGTTGATACAACGACGGAGAAACTCAATAAAGAAGATGTTTATTTGATATCGAAGACGGTAAGACTGTTATAATTTTGGAATGCAATATCTTTATGCAATTAATATGATGAAGGCAGTCCAAATTAGAAAATGATGAAGAAGCGATAACTATATACATTTAGCTGAATATATATGAATAAAATAAAGTCTAGGTATATTTGTATTATACCTACATTCGTTAGTAAGTTAAAATGACAAGTAAATTATCATGATAGTTGCTAAAGCACATGACCATTGAACCAAATTGTTTAAGCATTGTTACTGGCAGGCTTTAAAAGACAGTTACGGAAGGTAATTACTTTTTACACACCACCACTGCAACAAACAGTGGCACGCAAAGAATTGGCACCGGGCTTTGAATCTCGACGAGTCTCATAAGGCTCTAGCTAATCTTTACATAGGTTCTATATAAAAATGCTCAGGAACCATGGCTGGTCTGGGCTTTTAGACAGTGCGAACCCAGCCCTGTGAGCCAGGTTGGAAGATCGAAGACCCCAGTAAATGATATATTCCATCACTTCCTTAAGGTTTGAAAAAAGGAAGCTTCCAGCGTTTTACTCGAAAAAATGATTTTTTATTCTGAAGAGCACACCTAATTGACGTCTTTTTTTAAAAAAAATATTGCAATGAATGGCAAGACAAGCGTGCCGTTCACCCAATGGTAAGCGATACAACCGCTCATGATAATGATGACGTTTCGGAAATAACTAGACACCACATATGTATTAGATTAAATATTATTCAGTATTCGCGAATAAAAATTCAATCAATCAATCAATTTATAGAAATTGATTTATGTTACATGAGTATATTTATTATACGGATTTTATTATTTTTTCCAGGCACTAAAAAGCACCTATACGGAAGCAGAGCGAGTGAATGTGGAAGTGTACTACGAAACATTATGTCCAGACTGCGTGCATTTTTTTATTAACGACTTAAGGCCAGTTGTCGAATCCATGCACGAATATATAAATCTTAATCTTTACCCATATGGAAATGCGAAGGTAAGTTACTCAATACATTTTTTTTTATGTCGGCACGAGAAAGTTACAATCACGTGTTTAAAATACTCAAAATTTTTAGTCCATATAACTATCCGCAAGACGAGAGTAAAGTGGTAGGGCCACGCCGTTATCAGTCCTGACAACATGTCCTGTCAGTATGAATAGGTAGGCTTGTCCGGGACGGTACCACTGTCTCACAGCAGATCGATGTAAAGTGGCAGTTCTGCTGTTGCCTTTCGTTCGATGAGTGATAAAGCCGGATGCCCGATACCCCATCGCGCTCCCCTACAATTTTGATGGTCCGTCGTCCGGCGACACATTTATGATCTAAATGTTGTGGGTGTTTATTGGAAGCTGTGATCATTTAGCATTAGGGGACCTGTTTGTTCGTTTATCTAACCGAAATTCGAGATCTATCGCCATTTGATACAATGATTCTAATCTTCAAGATTTAACAAATTAATCCTTTGCTATAAAACATAGTAAAGGAAACCCCGAAACTTGGACCAGATGCAGACTCCAGCTGAACCCTTATATTGAGAATAATACACATATTTAGTGAGATGGACCAGCAACTTTGTACTATTGTTGGTGGAATTTAATCAAGAAAATATAATCAGAACCAGTGTTAATAACATAATTACCTATTATAGTCATCAAAATATATAGTTTTCCGATATACAACTTCATTTTTTTTTTGGAGTGTATTATAAACTTACACAATGATTTAAAATACACCCTTCTAAAACTTTCCAACTTAGCTGCGCCTGGTGTGAGAAATCCAGAGAAAGAATTTCTGCCACTGCTTACAGTGTGCTGAGAATTATTTGATTAGAGATCATGTTTTTTCGATTATTCACGTATTTATTCTATTTTCCACGAAATAAATGTATAAGCGATATAAGCAGGTATGATATAGGGCACGTTGAAAGATTACTTAGGATTTCCTTTTTTTATTTCTTTAAGGCAGGAACATTTATTTCCTTGGCAAATCCCTAAAATTCATCCAAATATAGCGGAAAACTTTTTTTACCATGCAATAATTATGGATCATAAAAATACATCTTTAGACCTTTTTCCGGCAGACTGAAGAAGACAACGGTCAGTTCGTGATCACATGCCAGCATGGACAACAAGAGTGCTACGGGAACAAACTGCACGCGTGTGCCATCGACCTTCTGCAGAACGTTACGAAATCAGCTCTCTACACCTGCTGCATGATGGGCGAAAGTTCTGACGATGAAGCCGCTAACGAGGTTTCAATTTTTAATTAAAAAAATATTACTTTGCACATGTCCAATATTAGCTGCCCTGGATCCGCCCATATACATGTCACTCCAGGGCACCGGCCTCCTCTACAATCAAGATTATGATTGACAGTGGTTAGGCCATATAGTCCACCACGCTTTCCTAATGCGGGTTGGCGGACTTAACATACCATATAAATTCTTATAAATCGCTATGGTCTACAGGTTTTCTTCATCATTTTAGTGCGTGTTGATTGACTATCAATACACACATGACTCCGATAAATCAAAGGCGTGCCCTGGGATTCGAACCCGCGACCACCGTGAAAATGTTGGTTAGCCGCGTGTAGCTCGTTTACCAACAGGCAACCACACACTCATTTGTTGCTCTAGGCGCCATAAATAAAAACTAATTTTAGGCTCTCGGTGGGGTTTTGCTGTTTTCCTCTGAATATCCCGGAGTCACTTATTATGTTAAAGGTCTCATGGGGTTTTTGGCCGGTATCAATCCGGTATACCTTGTCTACGGTCCCGAAAGTTAACAGAGACCTAAGTGGATTTTCCATGTGTTTAAAAAGGTTCCTCGGATTCAAGAGGTCCTGTCAAGCAACCTGTCAACCAACAGCAGTCATTACTGCTGTGTTTTGGCTTAACTTGACAACCCCCATGGCTGAATTGGTTAGACGCCGGCTGTGAAACGAGTGGCTGCGGGTTCGATCCCCGCACCGACACAAATATTTGTGTGAACCTCAGGTATTTGTTTTGGGTCTGGATGTTTGTGAGACCGAAAAGTCTCTTGTAGTTCCTGATACCCACGACACAAGACTCGATCTTAGTGAGGTGTCAGGATGTGTATGTATGTGACTGTTGGGTGTATTTATTTATTCATTTTATTTTACAGTGTGGTCAAGCAATGCAAATCGACGCTGATCCAATAATAAAATGCGCAAAAGGCGACAAAGGGAATTCGCTGCTAAAACACTACGGCGATTTAACTCATGAAAAAACGTTCCGAGGTGTTCCATTCGTTCTCGTAAATAATGAAAGATTTACTGGCGATGACTTTAAACAAGACGTCTGTGACGCCTTTACAAACCCACCACCACCTTGCACCACAACAGGCGTCAACAAGAAAATTCAAGAAATAATCAACTTTTTAGATTTTTTAGTTGGCAATCACATTCTTCCTAAAGAATCTTTATTCCAATAAAAAAAGCTGATCTGTATTCTCTAAGATACATAAGTTGCTTAATCGACAATCTTTAAATTATAAAACTGAGCATTTAAATGAAAGTAAACATTTTAGCAATCAGATTAACTCAAAGACTTTTGTAACATAACATTTTATTCTTTAGCATAAGGCTTATAATATGTTTAGCAATAATTACAGATAGAAGATCTTCCTAACTAACAACTATTTAAATAAACTTATTTTGCATTTTATAACTGTCGTTTTACTATTTTCAAATTGTGTTTTAATTTATAATAAGTCATGGTATATTTGGCTCGTTATGATTTTCTCTATCGGACATTTAAAAATAAAAATTCTAAGTTATTTTGTGGCAGTTTACCAGCAGTCTATTCTTATGAGTAGCGACTGGTCTATATGCATTTTGATATTAGCATATGCAATTGTATATTTATCCTACTTTTAGTGCTTATTGCATATTTTGGCTAAATCAAGTGATCTTGCATATGTTTATTTTCTATTTTTTAAAGGTTTCTCTCTTTTTAAAATTAACCGTACCAATTTTATTTCCGTAAATAAACACAAAAAATATCCTTTTCTATTTTTTTTCAGCCCGGAGTTAGGAATTTGTGCCCGATGTGGCGATAGGCTCGCCCCTTATCACATCGTGGGACGGAGCATACAAGACGAAATGTGGGTGACCTGCCAACCATTCTGCAAAAAAGGCGTGAGTTTATGTATGTATGATAAATAAATATACACACCCAATGGTCATATTAATCATCGTGTCATCGTACATAGCCCTGACCCCACACTGAGATCGAGTCTTGTCGTGGGTATCAAGAACTTTTCGGTCTCACAAACACCCAGACCCAAAACAAATAGCTGTGGTTTACACAAACCTCGCTTTTGTAGTATCCCCAAAAATGAACGCAATTCGCTAACATTTCCCGGAGGTTGGATATCACGTATAGCTTCAATCTTAGACTTATCCGCTTTAACGCCTTCTTTCGATATGATGTAGCCTAAGTATTTAACCTCGTCGACTAAAAATACGCATTTTTGTCTTTTTGATTTGAGCCCATTTTCCGACAATCTTTGTAGGACAATTTCGAGTGCTTGCAAATGTTCTCCTTTAGTTTTCCCCCCTATAATAACATCATCTAAAAACACTTGCACATTCGGAATATTCCCTAATAAGCCAGTCATTATTCGTTGTATGCGTAAATTTCATCAGTACGTTTATGGAAGGAGGTTTACACTGCGTACGGACCACAAACCACTCGTGTCCATCTTTGGCCCCCATACCGGTATACCAACCATGACAGCAAGTAGGATGCAAAGGTGGTCTGTGATATTATCCGCTTACAATTACGACATAGAATATGTCAAGACTAATGAAAACTGCGCTGATGGGTTGTCACGTCTCCCTATTAATAACCGTGCTCGGAATAAAGACGAAGAGTCAATTCCAGAGCAGACGTACCTTCACTTTGCACAAGATGGCTTGCTGTTGGAGTATAGTGAAATTAAAAAAGAAACTGAAAGAGACCCAATCTTGGGTAGAGTACTTCGTTACATCCGTGAGGGGTGGCCCGAAACAAATGAAATTGTGAGTCTCCAGCCATATTTTAATAGAAAAGGGGAATTGTATGAGGAATTGGGCTGTGTCATGTGGGGGCATAGGGTAGTGATTCCAGGACGTTGTCAAAATAAGGTTTTAAAGATAATTCATGAACCACATATGGGCATCGTCAAGTCCAAGGGTCTGGCCCGCAGCTATGTGTGGTGGGCGGGGATTGATGAGGCAGTGGAAAAAGAGTGTCGTGCTTGTGAGGTTTGTGCCAAACAATCGGAGGCACCACCGCGCGCAACACCACGCCCCTGGGTTTGGCCAGTTAAACCCTGGTCGAGACTTCATTTGGACTTCATGGGTCCAATAGCCGGGAAGACATACTTAGTTGTTGTCGATGCAACATCCAAGTGGATAGAGGTATTTCCCGTTACAGGTACTACAGCATGCTGTGTCATATCCAAGCTAAGCGAGTTATGGAGTAGGTGGGGCTTACCAAGACAAATTGTCTCCGATAACGGGCCACCATTTACTAGTAGTGAATTTGCACAATTTATTAAAAATGATGGAATTCACCACATCTTCACAGCGCCATACCATCCCTCATCCAACGGAGCCGCGGAAAATGCTGTTAGGACCCTAAAGATTGTCATAAAGAAAGCAATTATTGAAAAAAGTAATATAGAGAGGGCAATAAATGTATTTTTAATGTACTATAGGAATACAGAACACTGTACTACAGGAGCAAGTCCATCTTCAGTAATGCTGGGTAGGCGTTTGCGCACTAGGTTAGATATTTTGAGACCGGATAAGGAGCGTAGAGTTCAACAGGCTCAACAACGACAAGTTAGGGCAGCAGGGGGTACAGAAAGGAACTTTAAAGTAGGGGACGACGTCTGGTATCGTCAATACTTAAAAGGGGAGAAATGGTCAGCTAGGAAGATAGTTGATTCTGGTGGTACGAACGATTTTAGAGTACAGGATGACAGATACAGGCAGGTACATAGACATATCGATCAATTAAGGCGTAGGACGAAGAGTTCGCTTGTAATTCCGACAGGTTCTACGCAACGGCAGTCTTTATCTTCCGATGCAACTCCAGAGGGGACTCAGGCGGAGCAGCCTGAAGCACCGGCGTTGACATCACAAACACAGAGTTCGCCTCCGTCTATTGTTGTGGAGGAGAGTCCTGTGCGGGAACAGCAAAATGTCAGGCTGCCAGCCCAAGTTGTGCCGCCTCATGTCCGCCCAATCAGACAGTGTAGGCTAAATAAACATGTAAATTATAAGGTGTGAGGGAATAAAAATAGTTGTGGAGGAGTGTAGTATATGCGATTGTCTATGATATATTTATGTCTATTGGGTAGTTGACAGTCCGGAATAAATGGTGGAACTTGACACATGCGTTTATTTGAGCTCCTTTCTTACAAACATTACAGTTTTCGGTCGCAGACTGGATATATTCGGCATAATTCAAATTATATTTCAGAGACTTTGCTAGTCTCTGGTCGAGTCCACTCATTGAATTTGCAGCCAAAACTACCTATAATATAATATGTAGTTTTACCAGCAATATTATTATTAGCAGTTACTATTTTATTCGAAACACTATGACAAAAATACTGAGGACCGTTCTGAGCGATAAGGAATTAGGCCCGATTGTTGCCAGTCGCAACAGATGTTAAGTAATATCGGAAACTCTATTAATAGCATGATCGTCTGACACCAGACTGACTTCTAGTCAATAGTCAAGTTAAATAAATAGAAAATGTATGTTAATTATATAGGAAACATGTGTTATATAATATATTTAAACTTGTTAAACTTAAAACAAACAAAATGTATAGTGGTAATCCACTAAAATAACAAGTCTGGTATCTTAACTATAAATGATTCATCGTATAAAATATTTAAAACAATAATTTTAATTCTGGTAATAATTATAATATAACAATTTGCAACGCATATGAACTATACACATCAAATAATTTATAAGTACGCACTTTATGTTACCATTTAAATACTGTACATGATTTACGATAAATAACACACATGCCAACAATAATATTACATTTTATATAAGATATCGATGTGGTATATAAGGAAAAACTATGAACATGTATAACAGTCGACCGCTATCATCAAACCCACAGAGTATAACCACACAAAATACTAATTAGTGACCAATATTTATTGTTTTGTAAGGCAGTCATGTTTCTCTTAAAATATTTTACTTTAATCGTTCTTGTTTCTGCGTTTGTTCTTTGCGACGGTAAGTACAAAATCTTTCTTGAAAATTGTTTAGATAAGCTACGTCTTTTATCCTTTTAAAATGTCTCTTTCAAACATAATTTTCCTAGTATTTTCTCCGTTTAAATATTACTAACATTTTTGCATTCTACAAATATGTAGACCTCGATTTGTTAAAATGCAAATCCAAATGGGAAAACAGCAGCAATTTTCTTTTCGCTAGCTGTATTATTGGCATATAAGCCTATATGTATACTACAATATATGTTATTATAATATATCTATCTATATAGCGTAATAATCGTACAATTCCAGATGTAAACAACGAGTTGGACGTTGATACAACGACGGAGCCACTCAATAAAAATGATGCTCATTTGATATCGGAGACGGTAAGCATGTTATATTTTTGGAATGCAATATGTTTATGCAATTAAAGATGATGAAGGCAGTCAAATTAGATAATGGTAAACAAGCGCTATACGAGTACATAGTTACATGAATAAAATAAAGTCTATCTTTATATTATACTAACATTAGTTAGTAAGTAAAAATACAAGTAAATTACCATGAACCGTTACTAAAGAATATGACCATGGAACCAACTTTGTTAAGCATTGTTGCTGGTAGAACTAAAACAGTCGCAGAAGGCAGTTGCTGTACATAAGTTAGAGACTTTCCACCCTCACAATTGGAGCCAGGGTCTGAAGCTCGACGAGTCTTATAAGGCGCTAGCTAATCTTTACATAGGTTCTATATAAAAATGCCCAGCGACCTGGCCTGGCCTGAGCTTTCAGACCCTGCGAACCGGGCCCCCATGAGCCAAGTTGGAAGGACGAAGAGCCCGATAACAGATTTATTCCATTAATTGCTCTAGATTCGATAGAAGAAAGCTTCCATCGTTTTACTCTCGAAAAAATGTTTTTTATTCTGAAGACCACACTGAATTGACGTTTAGGAAATAACCAGACACCACATATTCATTGGATTAAATAATATCCAGTATTCGCGAATAAAAATACTATTATCACTATTATTAAATTATAAATGAATTTATGGAAACAGATTTATGTTTTCACGAGTGGGTTTATTATCCGGATTTTATTAATTTTTCAGACACCTAAAAACTCATATACGGAAGCAGAGCGAGTGAATGTGGACGTGTACTACGAAACATTATGTCCATACTGCGTTAATTTTTTTGTTAACGACTTAAGGCCAGTTTTCGAATCCATGCACGAATATATAAATCTTAATCTTTATCCATATGGTAATGCAAAGGTAAGCACTCAACACTTATTTTTTATATCGACATGAGAAAGTTACAATGCACTTAATATTTAGTACCATTCGTATAAGTATCCGCAACACGAGAGTAATGTGGTAGAGCCACGCTGTTGTCAGTCCTGACAACATGTCCTCTGTCTATGTCTGACGAATGGGTAGGCGCGTCCGGGGTCTCAGTTCTCACACAGACAGAGGTCTCACAGAAGATCGACGTAAAGAAACAGCTCTGCTTTTGCATTTGATTCGATCAGTGACATAGCGGGATGCCCGATACACCCCCCCACTCCCATTCCGTTTTGAAATCTTTAAGTTTTCCTTAATCCGTTGCAATAAAGGAAAAGCCGAAATTTAAAGCAGATACGGACTCCAGCTGAAGCCTGATATGAGAATAATATATAGTGAGATGGATCAGCAACCAACAATAGTTGTTGGTGGAATCAAATGGTGAAAGTTTTGCCAGAATTAGTGTTAAAAACATAATTGCGTATTATAGTCATCAATTATATCGTTATCCGATACACGTAACATCACAACTTTAATTTTTAATGGAGCGTATTATAAACTTACACAATGATTTAAACTACGCCCTTCTAAAACATTCCAACTTTGCTGCGCCTGGTGAAAGAAATCTAGAAATAGAAATTCTGCTACTGCCTACAGTGTCATGAGAATTCTTTGTATGACTAGAGATAATGTTTTCTCGATTATTCATGCATTTATTTTATTTTCCACAAAATAAATATATTAGGCGATATAGGCAGGTAATAGGGCACGTTGAAAATTATTACGGAATCTTGGAGGGAGGCCAATGTGCAACCAATCCCTAAAAAGGGTGATCGGTCGGACCCTACCAATTACCGCCCTATCGCTATCACCTCAGTGATGTGTAAGGTCATGGAGCGGATCATAAACGCTCAATTGGTCCGCTACCTGGAGGATCACTCGTTGATCAGTGACCGACAATACGGATTCCGTCAAAATCGATCAACGGGTGATCTTCTAGCGTTTATCCTGCATCGCTGGGGTGAGGCGATTGACCGGCGTGGCGAGGCTCTTGCTGTGAGCCTGGACATTGCCAAGGCGTTTGATAGGGTCTGGCACCGAGGTTTTCTGTCCAAGCTTCCGGCATACGGTCTGCCCGGCAACCTGTGTTCGTGGATTTCCGGCTTTCTGCATGGGCGTAGAATGCGTGTAGTCGTTGACGGACACGCTTCGGCGCTCATGTCGGTAAATGACGGAGTTCCTCAGGGCTCGGTGCTGTCGCCCACCTTGTTTATTCTGCATATCAATGACATGTTGTCGCTTGGCAACATTCATTGCTATGCAGATGACAGCACGGTTCATGGGCGATACCACTGCGGGCCTCCAGGTTGCCGAGTCGAAACTGTGAAGGGACGCGAAGATCTTGTCATTGAGCTCAACCGGACCTTGGATCTCATTTCTACATGGGGTTCTAGGAATATGGTTGAGTTCAATGCCAAGAAAACCCAGGTGTGTGCGTTCACGTGCAAAAAAACCCCGTTCTCTCCCCTCCCCATTCTTCAGGGTGCTCCCCTCTCAATGCGGAATGACCTAAATATCCTTGGTGTGGATATCCGCTGTGATCTCAATCCAAGGGACCACATCGAGGGCGTAATAACTGCCACATCACGCAGGGTTGGAGTCCTGAACAGGGTACGTCGGTTTTTCACGCCCGGTCAGCTTTGTCGCTTATATAAAGCGCAGGTCCGGCCGGGTATGGAGTACTGCTCGCACCTCTGGGATGGATCCGCCCAGTACCTGCTCGATGCCTTGGATGGATTGCAGCGGCGGGCCATCCGCATTGTCAATGATGCAGACGTTACGAGCAACTTAGAGTCGCTACAACTCCGGAGGGATGTCGCCTCTCTAAGCGTGTTCTACCGCCTGTATCACGGGGAATGCTCTGAGGAATTGTATAACTTGATCCCCTCCTCTCCATTCCTTACCAGAACCACGCGGGCTGGCTTGCGAAGCCATAGCTTGACGGTCCAAACCATCCCGGCGCGAACCAAACGGTTCTATAATTCTTTTTTGTGTCGCACCGTCAGGCTGTGGAATTGTTTGCCATCTCACGTGTTCCCTCCTTCCTACAATCCTGGGTCCTTCCGCCGTGGTGTGAAGAGGCACCTTAGCAGGCCGGCATAATTGTTTCCATTGGCATGGGACTGCCGTCCGATGCCAATGGATACTCTGCCTGGGCGGCATTTGCGCTTACCATCAGGTGCAATGCCGCCACTATGCCGGGCCATTATATAAAAAAAAAAAAAAAAAAAACAGGATTTCCTTTTTTATTTATTTAAGGCACGAACGTTTATTTCCTTGGCCAATCCCTAAAATTCATACAAATACCGAGAAAATCTTTTTTTACCACGTAATAATTACGTACCATACATTTAATACATCTTTATGCATTTTTCCTACAGACCGAGGAAAACAACGGTCAGTTCGTGATTACATGCCAGCATGGAGAACCCGAGTGCTACGGGAACAAACTGCACGCGTGTGCCATCGACCTTCTGCAGAACGTCACGAAATCAGCTCTCTACACCTGCTGCATGATGGGCGAAAGTTCTGACGATGACGGCGCTAATGAGGTTTAATATTTTGGTCACTAAATATATTACCTTGAATAAGTCTTATGTTAGCCCTAAGCGCCAAAAATAAAAACTTAGACAGTAAGTATAGCTTCGCTGTGTTCCTCTGTAAACCCCAGAGTCACTTATTGTGTTAACGGTCGTCATGGGGTTTTTGGCTGGTATCAATCCGGCATACCTTGTCTACCATCTCTAAAGCGACAGCGTCCGTGGCGCAGTTGGTTAGACGCCGACTGACAAACGAGAGGTCGCGGTTTCGAATCCCGCACCGCCATAAATGTTAGTGTAGCCCACAAATATTCGTGTCGACAAGACAAGAAAACAAGACTTGATCTTAATGTGAGGTCAAGACTATGTATGTGATTATTGGGTGTATTTATTTAAAGAATATCTTAGCCTAAGGAATAAGCAATACAAAATACCTACTTACTTTGAGTGGCGACGCTGTATCATGCAGGTAGCTGTCACGCACTGCTCATTGTCATTCCGTTATTAAAATATAAAGTTAAATTAATTAAACATCATTTGAAGATGGAATCATGAATAATTCTAACGCAGCCGTAATGATAGCTCAATGAAGCTTGTACGATAATGACAATCATGACCATTGTTCATGAACACCGACAACACATGAAGAAGCATAGTATCGGCAAAAGACATAATGGGATAGGGAAATCAAGAGCTATTGGTATTATTCACTTAACTGGTCCTTCACCATTTCACTGAGACTCTTATATCCAAACCACACAAACGAGTGTTGGAATAAATAGCAATAGCAATCACAAAAATTACAATTTCTTTGGGGGACACTTAACAATAGCAGAAATATAAATCATGTTAAGACTTCAAAAATTACAGGGTGGTTATGTTAATTTGAAATAGCAATAAAACCCATTACCGATACAAACTATAGTTAGAGCTACAACGTGGCTTTGTCAATAGCAATCAACATTGATGAAAAAATATATATTAAAAAAATATAATACTCGACTTCAAAAAAACGAGATTATCAATTCAATGTGTATGTTTGTAATTTTGTCAGATTTGCACAGTTTTTGGATATTTTAGTCTATTCACAATACAAATCGGTTTGACATAAATATTTTATTTTGCAGTGTGGTCGAGCAATGCAAATCGACGCTGACCCAATAATAAAATGCGCTAAAGGCGACAAAGGAAATTCGCTGCTAAAACACTACGGCGATTTAACCCATGAAAAAACGTTCCGAGGTGTTCCATTCGTTCTCGTAAATAATGAAAGATTTACTGGCGATGACTTTAAACAAGACGTCTGTGACGCCTTTACAAACCCACCACCACCTTGCACCACAACCGGCGTCAACAAGAAAATTCAAGAGATAATCAACATTTTAGATTTTTTAGTTGGCAATCATATTCTACCTAACGACTCTTGATTTCACTAATAGAAAGCTGATCTGTGTTAAATTGCTTAATTGACAATCTTTAAATTATAAAACTAAGCATTTAAATAAAAGCAAACCTTTTAGCCATCAGACCGAGCGACTCAAAGACTTTTTGTCATAACATTTTATTTTTTACCATAAGGCTTACAATATGTTTAGCAAAAGTTACAGATAGAAGATCTTCCTTACCAACAACTATTTAAATAAACTTATTTTGCATTTTATAACTATCGTTTTACTATTTTCAAATTGTGTTTTAATTTATTATAAGCCATGGTATATTTTCTTGGCTCGTTACGATTTTCTCTATCGGACATTTAAAAATAAAAAAATCTAATTCATTTGGTAGCAGTTTCCAGCAGTCTATTCTTGTGAGTAGGGACTGGTCTATACGCATTTTCATATTAGCATATGCAATTGTATATTCATATATTTACCCTATTTTTTTGGCTAAATCTAGTGATCTATAAAAAAAGAGAAAATAAAAATTGCATATTTTTATTTTATGTTTCTCTCTTTATAAGTATAAAATTAACCGGCCCAAATTTTACTTCCGTAAATAAACTCAAAAAAATAAACTTGTTGTCAGTTAAATATATAACTTCCTTCATTAATTAGTTCGGATTGCGGGTGGGACAAAGTGATAGTGGACTTTTCTATTCATTTTCAGCCCGGAAAAAAATATAAAATTAAATACACTCAATGGTCATATTAATCATCGTGTCATCATACATAGCCCTGACCCCACACTAAGATCGAGTCTTTTGTCGAGGGTATCAAGAACTTTTCGGTCTCACAAACACCCAGACCCAAAACAAATGGCTGTGGTTTACACAAACCTCGCTTCGTTTTCGGCCGCAGACTGGATATATCCGGCATAATTCAAATTATATTTCAGAGACTTTGCTAGTCTCAGGTCGAGTCCACTCATTGAATTTGCAGCCAAAACTACCTATAATATAATATGTAGTTTTACCAACAATATTATTATTAGCAGTTACTATGTTATTCGAAACACTATGACAAAAATACTGAGGACCGTTCTGACTGCTGAGCGATAAGGAATTAGGCCCGATTGTTGCCAGTCGCAACAGATGTTAAGTAATATCGGAAACTCTATTAATAGCATGATCGTCTGACACCAGACTGACTTCTAGTCAATAGTCAAGTTAAATAAATAAAAAATGTATGTTAATTATATAGGAAACATGTGTTATATAATATATTTAAACTTGTTAAACTTAAAACAAACAAAATGTATAGTGGTAATGCACTAAAATAACAAGTCTGGTATCTTAACTATAAATGATTCATCGTATAAAATATTTAAAACAATAATTTTAATTCTGGCAATAATTATAATATAACAATTTGCAACGCATATGAACTATACACATCAAATAATTTATAAGTACGCACTTTATGTTACCATTTAAATACTGTACATGATTTACGATAAATAACACACATGCCAACAATAATATTACATTTTATATAAGATATCGATGTGGTATATAAGGAAAAACTATGAACATGTGTAACAGTCGACCGCTATCATCAAACCCACAGAGTATAACCACACAAAATAACAATTAGTGACGAATATTTATTGTTTTGTAAGGCAGTCATGTTTCCCTTAAAATATTTTACTTTAATCGTTCTTGTTTCTGCGTTTGTTCTTTGTGACGGTAAGTACAAAATCTTTCTTGAAAATTGTTTAGATAAGCTACGTCTTTTATCCTTTTAAAATGTCTCTTTCATAGAACATAATTTTCCTAGTATTTTCTCCGTTTAAATATTACTAACATTTTTGCATTCTACAAATATGTAGACCTCGATTTGTTAAAATGCAAATCCAAATGGGAAATCAGCAGCAATTTTCTTTTCGCTAGCTGTATTATTGGCATATAAGCCTATATGTATACTACAATATATGTTATTATAATATATCTATCTATATAGCGTAATAATCGTACAATTCCAGATGTAAACAACGAGTTGGACGTTGATACAACGACGGAGCCACTCAATAAAGATGATGCTCATTTGATATCGAAGACGGTAAGCATGTTATATTTTTGAAATGCAATATGTTTATGCAATTAAAGATGATGAAGGCAGTCTAAATTAGAAAATGGTAAACAAGCGTTATACGAGTACATAGTTAGCTGAACATTAATGAATAAAATTAAGTCTATATTTGTATTATACTTATATTAGTTAGTAAGTAAAAATGACAAGTAAATTACCATGAACCATTACTAAAGAATATGACCATGAAACCAACTCGGTTAAGCATTGTTGCTGATAGGACTAAAACAGTCGCAGAAGGCAGTTGCTGTACATAAGTTAGAGACTTTCCACCCTCATAATTGGAACCAGGGTCTGAAGCTCGACGAGTCTCATAAGGCTAGCCCGCTGGGCCGCTAGCTAATCTTTACATAGGTTCTATATAAAAATGCCCAGGGACCTGGCCTGGCCTGGGCTTTCAGACCGTGCTAACCGAGCCCCCGTGAGCCAAGTTGGAAGGACGAAGAGCCCGATAAAAGATATATTCCATTAATTGCTCTAGATTCGATAGAAGAAAGCTTCCATCGTTTTACTTTCGAAAAAATGTTTTTTATTCTGAAGACCACACTGAATTGACGTTTAGGAAATAACCAGACACCACATATGCATTGGATTAAATATTATCCAGTATTCGCGAATAAAAATATTATTATCACTATTATAAAATTATAAATCAATTTATCGAAACTGATTTATGTTACATGAGTGGGTTTAGTATCCGGATTTTATTATTTTTTCAGACACCTAAAAATACATATACGGAAGCAGAGCGAGTGAATGTGGACGTGTACTACGAAACATTATGTCCATACTGCGTTAATTTTTTTGTTAACCACTTAAGGCCAGTTTTCGAATCCATGCACGAATATATAAATCTTAATTTTTATCCATATGGTAATGCGAAGGTAAGTACTCAACACTTATTTTTTATATCGGCACGAGAAAGTTATAATGCACTTAATATTTAGTACCGTCCATATAATTATCCGCAAGAGGAGAGTTATGTGGTAGAGCCACGCTGTTGTCAGTCCTGACAACATGTCCTCTCTGTACGAATGGGTAGGCTCGTCCGGGGCGGTACCTCTGTCTCACAGAAGATTGACGTAAAGTTTAGCTCTGCTGTTGCCTTTGTTTCGATGAGTGAGATAGCGGGATGCCCGATATGCCCTCCCACTTTAATTCAAATCTTTAAGGTTTCCTTAATCCGTTGCAATAAAGGAAATGCCGAAATTTAAAGCAGATACAGACTCCAGCTGAAGCCTTATATTGAGAATAATATGTGGTAAGATGGATCAGCAACATTGTACTATTCACCAACAATAGATGTTGGTGGAATCAAATGGTGAAAATGTTGTCAGAATTAGTGTTAATAACATAATTGCATATTATAGTCATCAAGTATATCGTTATCCGATACATGTAACATCACAACTTTTTAATTTTTTACTAACTTTAATTTTTAGTGGAGTGTATTATAAACTTACACAATGATTTAAAATACACCCTTCCAAAACTTTCCAACTTTGCTGCGCCAGGTGTGAGAAATCCAGAAATAGAATTTCTGCTACTGCCTACACTGTAATGAGAATTCTCTGTATGATTAGAGATAATGTTTTCTCGATTATTCATGCATTTATTTTATTTTCCACAAAATGAATATATTAGGCGATATAGGCAGGTAATAGGGCACGTTGAAAAATTACATAGGATTTCCTTTTTTATTTATTTAAGGCACGAACGTTTCTTTCCTTGGCCAATCCCTAAAATTCATGCAAATACCGAGAAAATCTTTTTTTTACCACGTAATAGTTACGTACCATACATTTAATACATCTTTATACGTTTTTCCTACAGACTGAGGAAAACAACGGTCAGTTCGTGATCACATGCCAGCATGGAGAACCCGAGTGCTACGGGAACAAACTGCACGCGTGTGCCATCGACCTTCTGCAGAACGTCACGAAATCAGCTCTCTACACCTGCTGCATGATGGGCGAAAGTTCTGACGATGACGGCGCTAATGAGGTTTAATATTTTGGTCACTAAATATATTACCTTGAATAAGTCTTATGTTAGCCCTAAGCGCCAAAAATAAAAACTTAGACAGTAAGTATAGCTTCGCTGTGTTCCTCTGTAAACCCCAGAGTCACTTATTGTGTTAACGGTCGTCATGGGGTTTTTGGTTGGTATCAATCCGGCATACCTTGTCTACCATCTCTAAAGCGACAGCCTCCGTGGCGCAGTTGGTTAGACGCCGACTGACAAACGAGAGGTCGCGGTTTCGAATCCCGCACCGCCATAAATGTTAGTGTAGCCCACAAATATTCGTGTCGACAAGACAAGAAAACAAGACTTGATCTTAATGTGAGGTCAAGACTATGTATGTGATTATTGGGTGTATTTATTTAAAGAATATCTTAGCCTAAGGAATAAGCAATACAAAATACCTACTTACTTTGAGTGGCGACGCTGTATCATGCAGGTAGCTGTCACGCACTGCTCATTGTCATTCCGTTATTAAAATATAAAGTTAAATTAATTAAACATCATTTGAAGATGGAATCATGAATAATTCTAACGCAGCCGTAATGATAGCTCAATGAAGCTTGTACGATAATGACAATCATGACCATTGTTCATGAACACCGACAACACATGAAGAAGCATAGTATCGGCAAAAGACATAATGGGATAGGGAAATCAAGAGCTATTGGTATTATTCACTTAACTGGTCCTTCACCATTTCACTGAGACTCTTATATCCAAACCACACAAACGAGTGTTGGAATAAATAGCAATAGCAATCACAAAAATTACAATTTCTTTGGGGGACACTTAACAATAGCAGAAATATAAATCATGTTAAGACTTCAAAAATTACAGGGTGGTTATGTTAATTTGAAATAGCAATAAAACCCATTACCGATAGAAACTATAGTTAGAGCTACAACGTGGCTTTGTCAATAGCAATCAACATTGATGAAAAAAAATATATTAAAAAAATATAATACTCGACTTCAAAAAAACGAGATTATCAATTCAATGTGTATGTTTGTAATTTTGTCAGATTTGCACAGTTTTTGGATATTTTTGTCTATTCACAATACAAATCGGTTTGACATAAATATTTTATTTTGCAGTGTGGTCAAGCAATGCAAATCGACGCTGATCCAATAATAAAATGCGCAAAAGGCGACAAAGGGGATTCGCTGCTAAAACACTACGGCGATTTAACTCATGAAAAAACGTTCCGAGGTGTTCCATTCGTCCTCGTAAATAATGAAAGATTTACTGGCGATGACTTTCAACAAGACGTCTGTGACGCCTTTACAAACCCACCACCACCTTGCACCTCAACCGGCGTCAACAAAAAAATTCAAGAAATAATCAACTTTTTTGATTTTTTAGTTAGCAATCATAATCTATCTAACGACTCTTGATTCCACTAATAGAAAGCTGATCTGTATTCTCTAAGATACATAAGTTGCTTAATCGATAATCTTTTAATTATAAAACTGAGCATTTAAATAAAAGCAAACCTTTTAGCAATCGGACTGACTCAAAGATTTTTTTATCAAAACATTGTATTCTTTACCATGAGGTTCATAATATGTTCAGCAATAATAACAGCAATAAACACAGACGATCTTCCTAATAAACAACTTAATTTATAACTTATTGTGTATTTTATAACTTTCGTTTTACTATAATCAGATTATGTTTAAACATATTATAGTTAACTATGGTATATTTTTTTTGCTCGTTGTGATTTCTCTTTCGGAAAATAAAAAAATAATAAATAATTTGGTGGCAGTTTACCAGCAGTCTATTCTTATAAGTAGGGACTGGACTATATGGATTTATAAAAGCATTAATTACAAGATATGTATAAAAAACCCAACTAAAACATAGAAAATAAATTTTAATAATACTGAATTAAGGATAGTGTAAAGAATTATAATAAATATAAATAAATAATAGTGTATAAATAAGAAAATAAATAATAGTTCAAAAAAACTAAAAAAAACGCTTTTATAGAAAATCCAACTAAGAAATGCAAAATAAATTTTTAAAAATTTGAATTAACAATATTGTATATAAGAAAAAAATAATTTTTAATGTAAAAAAAGCGTGGGGTGCATGTTTTCAATAGATATAATTATTTTATCGACAGATATAAGTAGAAGGATTATCATTTTGATAATATCTTAAAAAGCACCCCACGCTTTTTTTACAATAAAAAATATTTTTTTTATATACAATATTATTAAGTCAAATTTTTAAAAATTTATTTTGCATTTCTTAGTAGGATTTTCCATAAAAGCGTATTTTTTTAGTTTTTTTGAACTATTATTTATTTTCTTATTTATACACTATTATTTATTTATATTTATTATAATTTTTTACACTATCCTTAATTCAGTATTATTAAAATTTATTTTCTATTTTATAGTTGGGTTTTCTATATAAAGCATGTTTTTTAGTTTTTTTAAACTATTATTTATTTTCTACTTTTTAGTTTGGTTTATTTATAAGAGCGTTTTTTCTTATTTTTTTAAACTGTTATTTGATCTCATCTACTATCAATTCCGTGATAACTCTAAGTAACTGTAATTGTTTTCCAAATTATTAATGTGTAAGGTAAGAGCCCCGGTACAAGCTCAGGAACAAGTTCCCACTCATTCCATGTATTTATATATATATATATATATATATATATTACCATAAGAGTCCCTACGCGCATGCGTAGTTCGCGCACTAGCCCTCTCTCTTACTCTCATGCAAAGGATCCGGAACGAAATTAATGAATCCTGGCGAATCTAATCAGGATAATCATATATTTTAATCGAATTATTGTATTGTCATCGGTCTTTGACAGGTGTGCAAAATTTGAATGAAAGTTTAAAGTGGGTCAAAATCGCGTCTTAAGGAGTCGGTTACAAACATACAAACAAACATACAAGTGAAGCTAATATAAAGCGTGTAAAAATGCGTGCCACTGATTTACAGGAACTGCAGCAGAAAGCCCTGAGGGTTTGTATAGATACTACAACTAACAATAACTGAGCTAATCGATTTCAACTACGAGTCAGCGATGCTCTACAACTTCTAAAGCTTTCCTTTGTCTTGAAATAATAAACATATTTTATTCAACGCTTAACTTTACAAAGTATCTAATTACAATATAGTGTGCCATACATTTAAGTCACGCGTTTCCTAATCAGTGGTTTATTTATAACAATTAATGCGGGCAGTGTCTTATTTTTTATGAATTACTGATAAAATTGCGGCATTTAGGAATGTAGGTAAATGTGCAAAGATAATGAGTTATCATCCCTATTATCATTATTATGGTCATAGGCTATTGAGAGGCCAGTAACCGTGAGTAAATATTTAATATATCCGCTCTGTCGCTGAGTCTTCTTTACATAGTCTGCAAGATGGCAACTTTAGTCGTGAGTCGACAGTGCTACTATGAATTATAAATTTGTGATATTTTTACTGTACATTGCTCCTATATTATGTAACCAACAAAGCCACAGCCATCAAAAACGTCAATGTAAGTATTTTTTTTAGATAATGATTTTAATGTGAAACAAATCTGGCGCATTCTTAATATGCAATAAATTCGTTTTAAATCTTAAATCACTTATGAATTTAATTACCAATAATTAATAGTTCATTGAACTAGTCGCGTAAAGAAGATTAATTGTACAAGTATTCATTTTTGCAATTTAATTAATTCCAAAGCACGATTTTTTCTTTTATTGCATAGAACCGGCAATTTACCAGCAAATCACCTGATGGTAAATGATCACTGCCACCCATGAACATCCATAACACTTGGATCATGGATGTGTTGCCGAAACAACAAATCGGAAGGGAGTTATGCAGGAAAATTGATGGGAAGAGGGAAAGGGTGTGGTAACTCTATTAGTGGTAGAGCCAAACTGTTGTCAGTCATGACTCAGCAAGAATCGACAGACTTGTTCGCTATTGTACCACTGTCTGTCCAACGAGCCTGTCTCTCTTCTATGAGACAGTGGTACCACATCGAACAAGTCTATCTATTCTTGTTGAACTTGGCTACTACTAATAGAGTTACCTATATATTATTTAGATCATATAATATTTAGTTTCGGGTTCGAATCCCGGGTCGGGCAAAGTTATATTGGTTTTTACTATTCATTATTAGCCCGGAGTCAGGAATTTGTGCCCGATTTGACGATAGGCTCGTCCCATATCACATCGTGAAACGAACAATACAAGGCGAAATGTGGATGTTCTAGTTGCACTTCTGCCTACCCCTCCTGTGTAAAAGGCGTGAGTTTATGTATGTTTGTAGTTCACAGCAAATTCCATGTTTAGTTTTCTTCACCATTTTTTATTTAGATTCTTGTAAATAGTGTGATAACTTCTTTATTGTTTACAGGGAGTTCATTCAATGTAAACGCATTGAGAAGACCATGGTTTCACAACAATAGCAGCATTACTACAACGGTAAAACTCTTACACATTAAATATTTAATATTTTACGTAATTTAAAAACATAATTTTATACATTTGAAATTGGACAAGTAAATTAAACAGTCCATACTCCATAAACGTCTATCTGTAAGGCTTGTACCTCCTCTAGAATTGAAAGAGCTTAGGTCATAGTCCATCAGCTAGCGTTGTACAGGTTGGCGGACTATAAAAATTATTGTACTATAGATATTATTGTAAACTCTCACGATGTTTTCCTTCGCCTCTAAAAGCCTCTAAAACTATCAATACTCGTATGACAGAAAGGAATTGCAAATAGTTCCAATAATTCCGCGGCGGTAACTGCTTACCATAAGGCGACGAGCCTTTATAGATAAATCAAGATAAAAGCACAACTTACTAAAATGTATTACAAAATAATAATTATAATCAAGAGATAATTATGGTATTAAATGATAAAATATTCGAACCATGTAACATTGTTAAAATAAAAAAATACTACAAACAAAGAGATCTGAGCGAACCTTAAAATTGATACTCTTACTCCGTGTCTTACTCTCAGCAGTGACGTGGTATATGGGTTAATTTATTTCTGTTTCTTTTTTCAGCCAACACCATTAGTTCATAATAAAGTAAATATCACAGTTTACTATGAAACGTTATGTCCCGCAAGCGTAAGATTTTTTATGAACCAACTTAAGCCCACGGTGGAGAAGTTATCTTCGCATTTGGAGATTCAGTTGGTGCCTTATGGTCACGCCCGGGTAAGCGAAATAACTTTTTTATGTAACATAATTATATGTATAGTATCAGCAGAATTATATTTCATCACATGATTTAGTCCATTATATCAATTTTCTGTTATCATTGCATAAGAGGAAAATGATAGTCGTTTAACTTGTAATATGATTTTAAGATTTATAATAATCGTCCAGTCTTTGGTTCAAAAAAGGGGATTACTTACCTGGAATGTTTTCCGGGAGTTTTGGAAAAGTGTGACTTTGTAGATTTTGAGGCGCTCTTTTCGAATTTCCACTTTGCGACCTCGTACTCGTATATTTGCTGCTTGTGTCGCCATATTAGAAAAAGAGCGTCGAAGAGTTTTGACGATATCTCATATCCGCGGCATTTTACGAAGACAATATTAATACAAAATTAAATAAGAGAACATTTCCTAGAATGTATGACTCAACATTTTTTTTCGTAATATCATTAGTTTTGGCGTAACAGCGCAGCAAAGTGATCATCCTTTAAATCCAATAGTTTTAAGAGACACACGCTAAAACTTGATGGCGTGCAATGATGTTGAAACTTAACACTTAACAAAGCTGTCAAAGCAAGCAGAGTTATATTTTTTATTGCAATGAATCGCTATGCATGCCGTTTGCCTGATAGTCAGCGCTACGACCGCTCAAAAACAGTAGCAAAACCAAACAATACCTTGCATTACAAAGCAATACCTGGCATTCCACTGCGCTCGCTATCCTGAGACATAAGATGTGAAGTCTCAATATATCCAGTAGTTATTTCTAGCTATACTGCCCTTCAATCCGAAACGTATCAGTGCATTTACACTGCTATTTGTAGAACTAAACATTGTGGTGGTACCTACCCAGATGGTCTCTCACCACCAGACCTACCACCAGTGAATAGAAAAGTCACAGTGAATAGAAGTGAAAGTACAGTAATACCCCGGACTTACGCGATAGGTGGGCCCAAGCCCGTAATAGCCCGTGAATAGCCGTGTAAGTCGAATTCGCGTAAGTCGGGATTCAATTATATAACTCCAAAGATAGTGTTTTTCGTTTCTTGTTAGGTTCAAACTCGTTATTTGCTCTTTTATATAACATAATTAAATATTAAATCAATAATATGTATGGCCTACGTAAAAAATCCACGCAGAACCCGTTCGAACTTGTCGTAAACTAAACACTGGCAGGACAGAGTAGGAAAGCCAAGGTGCGAGAAAAACTGCGTAACTCCGAATTTGCGTAAAACGGGGAAGCCTAAGTCAGGGTATTATTGTATCGTATTTTATTTAATTTCAGACGTCGAAGGTCCGCGGTGGGTTAATGTTCTCATGCCAACACGGCCCTGCGGAGTGCCACGGCAACAAGCTGCACGCGTGTGTCGTCGACGCGCTCGCAAACAACACGCAGGCGGCGCTCTTCAACGCCTGCCTCATGCAGTACACCACCTACAGAAACCACCGATTCAACTCCGAATATATTAATATTTTGCACTGGGTATGTAATGAACTAATTGAACAAAGCGTTAATAATAAGTGTAGCTTTATAAATCCTTGGCGTAATAGTAAGACATCTGTATCAACCTATATACGTCCCACTGCAGGGCACAAGCCTCCTGTATAATTGGAAATACGATTGTCAGGGGTTAAACCGTATAGTCCACCACGCTGGCCTAGTGCGGATTGGTGAACAATAAATATTTCTCAGAATCGTCATGATATGCAGGTTTCCTCAAGATGTTTTCCGCCATAGGTGTGCCCTGGGATTTGAACCCGCGACCACAATAACATGTAGACAGCCGCATCTGGTCCGTTACCTACAGGCGACTACGCACTTTACAGGCCACGCACTAAGACATAATGGCTACAATTAAAAGTGCATTATACGGCATGAAGATTACCAAACAGCTATACTACTCCACCTAGATACTCTTACAAATAAGCAATGTATCACCAGGGAATAATACTGGCACGACTATCAGCTGCCAGTTGTTTACTTTGCCGAGTCAACTTAAGCAAAAATAATAATACTATTCTCCTCAATTGACTGTCAGCACCTTAGTCTTCCTAGAATAGGGTGCTTTACGCATCACTCATAAAAATTACCCGTTACAATATAATACAATTTGTCCATAAAGAGACAATTGATGTATGAGTAGTATAGATTACAAATATCTGCATTTCAAATTCATTTATTGGTAGAGCCTTTTTTAAAAATATATTTCAGGTTTGTGATGTTTGCCAATATAGACTATTAGCTAATTAAACTGATTGCAATATTTTAGATATGAAATTAAATAAATACAGTTAATGAACAAATTTAATTAAAACATGTATGGGTCTACAAATATAAATAATTGTATGTTATCAATTTCCAGTGTGGGTACAAGCTGAATGCCCCTATCCATGGTATATGGGAGTGTATGCATAGTGAGAGAGGATCAGTACTTCTTAAGAACTATGGTGAAGCAACACACGCGCTGAGGCCGCGCTACGTGCCCTACTTACTCCTCGACGGATCCACGCGCGATCAGGACTTCGCCGCAGTCAACTTAATGTCAGCCGTCTGTCGAAGACTGCAACCCAAGCCTTCAATCTGCGATCAGCTTCAGCGGTATTATTAGATAAATAAAATATTTTAATAGTTAATCATTGTAAATAATAAATTGAGCAGGAAACTTCACATGCCTGAGAAGAATAAATAATTAGCGTAGGGAAAATGATACGTATACGACGAAATCAGACAAACGAAGGATTAAGTAAGATACATAAACCGAGCTACTGAATACAGGAATATTTCGATAACAAGTGTCTCAACAAGATTGAAACAGATAGGAAATGTATTCTGGCATACGCCTCTGAAATGTAATATGCTACCGCGACGTGGAAAGCTGCCTTCGCATTACAATCTGCTGTATCCGATATATCGAAACAAAGGGGAATCGATTCACAACATGACACAGCCGTATTCGTATGTACCGCGCCGCATAAAGTAATGTAGCAGAAATTCTAAGCTATTGAAACTATTGTTCGGTTGAAAAACGACAAAATCGACGGTCTGTGGACCTCATCTTGGGAATTCACTGATCTCAACACACGTGGACGGTTTCCCACGGCCCTGCGACGGAATATTTAACTGACTGCAACAAAACTCCCAAGACCCGAGATTAAATCTTTGTATGTCGCTAATGTATTACGTAAATAGGTTATAATTATAAAGCTAAAATTAAAAATGTTTTAACAAAGATCTGTTTTTCTATACCAGTTCATATTCACACCACAGCTGGCCTTGGGTTTCTCCTAAGCCTTAGGCCTTCACGAGTCATCATCCTTTGCAACGTGATGGGAATGTGAATTTATTGTACTAGTAGCCAATCCATATGGCCTCTCAATCGTATTTTCGATTGAAGATGAAACCTGTCTCCTACAGTGGAATGTATACCGGCTGTTACAGACAGCCAATCTATTGGAAAGCTTGTACACCAATAATATTTTAAGTAGTTCAAAGCCTTATTATATATTGAATAGCAACAACCAAAGCTGGTGCTCTAATGTGCTCTCAGAGATGCAAAGGCGCTTGTCGTTGTGCGTGCCATGCCTGGTCACTTCCCACCGTTGATTCGACTCGCCCCTATTCAATACTATCCCAATATTGCGTGCAATTAAGCTCGCCTCTCGTCGCCCTCCTCTATTTATTTTAAAAGGAATTCAATTTAATCGAAATACAATTAGAGTATCCCAAATCTAATTAAGAAAATGAACGAGGAATTTCGCACTTTTATTTTTATAGAAAACATCAAATAATGTGAAATGTCAATACAAAAATATAAAACTATTATTTTAATCAAATATTTCACTTCATGGTAAAGAAAAGGGCAGCATTGTGGGATCGAAAACTTTGCCGTCACATTAAGAACAGGCGCTGCATTTGTTGTTTCCTTTTGAAATTAAGTGCTTATTGTAAGAAGTTTAATACACACGGGAGCTTCGGAATGCAGTTATGTATCGATGAATCACGCTGCAAGCATTCCGACAATCTGCCAGGTTGTGACTAAGAGCATTGTAGCCATGCTCGGTGCTCCAGTAAGGTTATGTATATTTAAAACAACAAGTGATTATGACTTACTTTTCCATAATATTGTACATGAATAATGTTTTTGTCCCGTATATAAATTAATTGGGCGTCTCTGTTCTCACATGTTGTTTAACATTTTTAAAAAATCAATATCGTCTATAACTTTATTTGGATTAAGTATTTTTTATTCCATATTTTAATAATATAATAAGACATAATTAAATTTATGTTTTAATAAGTTACTTAAAAATAAAAAAATAATATATTGACATAACTGTTTTAAATCAACAGAAGCGACAGAGTAACTTTGCAAATCAGATAAATGATAGGTACTTGATACAAAAGATTCTGTCATACTCATAGATTTTCAATCAGTTTCATCGAAAACCTCCTAATATTCGACACACATGTCCACTTTCCAACATTTTGCTAAATTGTATTCATTATACGAGTAGGAACTGTTTGCTTTCACTCGGCAACTTCATCGCTGACTTCAAATCCCGGCGGGAGTCAAACTAATTAATACTCTGGACATTGTTCAAACATCGAAGTCTGTCTAGTTATGTAGAATGCCCCGAGGGCCCAATTATTTTACACAACATACCTGATATTCAATCCAGTAGCATTTCTATCATAATACATTATACACGCGGTTGTCGACACTCACATAATTTTAGGGTTCCGCGTTTGTCGTACATAGGACGTAAAGATTATAAATGTGTAATATTTTAGCCATATAATAAACGTAAATTACCAAGTTATTGCATATTATGTAATCTAAATCTCGGCGCGACAAAATGTTACTCAAAATGCTCAGATTTATTGTATCTTTCAGTATTTTTCATGAAATGTTATGCAGACTGTATGACAAAAAAACAAGCTAGAACTTGAAAAATAAGCTCCTGAGCACCACACAAATCATGATATTGTATGTTATTAGTCATAACTAAATAAAATTAATAGCAATCCTAAGAGCAAATAGTCGCACTACGACTACCTGGTTGAGGTTGCAGGAAGTCGCTGGATGCAGGCCAGCGGCCACATCTAACATGTCAATAAGGAGATCCTTACTGGAAGCCTATGTCCAGCAGTGGACTTCCTGTGCCTTAGGAGAGAGAGAGAGAGAGATACTTTACAGCCATCTAAAACCCCAGACGCGCCAGTGCGTCTCGGTCCTCACAATTATTTCAATAGATGATTGATGTCAACTCAGCACTAAGTGTGTAATATATTCTTATCTTACCATCGACAATAACTCATTGAGATAATTTTTTGCCCCGAGGGCTGTCTTACAGCTGACAAACAGGAATTGTAAGTTAGAAATATTTTGCATTTCAAACTAACGCTCGTTTTCACCAACAACAAATTAGTTGACGCCTAGTTAGATAACATATAGTGTTAGGAAACGCCCAAGCAATTATTTTAGAATAAAAGCCATTTACACGGGGAGAGATTCTCGCGGCTAGAATCGTATTCCATGTTCGCATGAGATAATCGCCAAAATATTAACGTGTTTGACAAATGCATCATTTTCATACCCTTACAAGTATCGCATTTTTGAAGTGAAAATCTCTCCCGGTGTAACTGACGCATAACATGATATGAATAAGAAAAACAAATATAAATTTTAACTAACTTTTGTGAATATAAAACTACTTTCTTGGACATTTGCGTATTTTTGCTCTTTTAAACCCAGTTGAAAATTGTTGACTCGTCCCATTGATTTAAAACCTAAGAATAGGACCTTTAGTACATTTAGAGTTTCAAAAAGAGGACCGTGAATATCGCGCTAAAGTAATATTAAATTATCTTTATGTAATAGATTTCGTCGAAACGGTGATAAGAATTACTATCTTTATATTTATTAAACTTTCTAATAATATAAGTCATCATTTTCAAAATCGTTGCGAGCGAGGACTATTTCAGTCACGCTCAAATAAAGATGTACTGGAACGTCGCACCATGCCCTTCCTACTTGTCCATACATTTCTGCCAATGACTGGCCCATTTCATTTCAATATTTTATATTTGCGTAAATATAAGGACCCATTACGCTATAATTTGTGTCGTAACTATGTAAGCAACTTGGTTATCAAGGTTTGTTGAATCAATTTTAGTCTATGAGTCAATTTTACTGATAAAATATGCGTATAATTTTGATAACTTCTCTCGATGCTTGAAATACGCTTAAATTGCTTTTTTTTATTATTTTAGCAACTACGAAAAAGATACCTATAGGTATACTCGTATGTGACGTGTGTAAAATAAAGTGTAAAACTAACGAGCAATTTATTTTCAAATGCATACTTACTGCATTTTTATTTCTCGAAAAATCAATGAACTCTCAAAAATGAACAAAAACGAAATATTAAAATAGCTTAAGATCAATTCAAATGCCCTTTGTAACCTTGAATATTGTGTGATTCACATCCTACAATACGCTACGGACAATATATTAAACACCCATGAAGTATTAGTTAGCGGCGGTCATGTTAAATGTTTTATGATTGATCCTGTGACTAACTGCCATTTCTTTAATATCAGAAAGGTTACGCTTAATTGGTGGATCGTAGCAGGATGGTTGAATTATTGAAATTATTATTTTAAACAAAGTTCAAGCTATCCAAAATATAATAAAAATGAAAATAATTTTATAAATGTACACAAAATTAGGCAAGAAAAAAAATTTGTAAATCTAGGTCCGGCAAACGAGCAAACGAGTCACCTGGTGGTAAGTGATCACAGCCGCCCATTAACATCCACAGTGGTTGGATCATATCCATGATAATGATAACACGGATGTGTTATCGGCTTATCAAATCGGGAGAAGAGTGGGAATTAAAAAGGTTAGGAAGGGAAAGGGGTATTGGGCACTCTCAATCTCACCGAATGAAACACTACAGCAAAGCTGTTGCTTCGTGGATCTACTAGAACTAAACACCAGGTAATTTTCAAGTAATAAAGAAAGGATGCGCAACATGAGTAATGAAGTGAAAGCCATTATAGAGCCTGCATGGGAGGGAGAGAATACACACTTCACCACCGCTATTATCGTTAAAATATCAATACCTCAGCATCTTCTGTGGCGCAGTTGGTCAAATTTCAGCGACGAAAGGCCGCGGGTTCGATCCCCGCACCGAGACAAATGTTTGAGGCCCACAAATATTATATTCGGTACGGTTGTTTTTGAAACCGAAAAGTCTCTCGTAGTTTTTGATACCCACCACAAGACTTGATTGATCTTGACCCCACAGGTCAGGAATATGTATGTGACTGGTGGGTGCATTTATTTATTTTTTATTTATTTAATACTTGACTCATTTAATAATTCTTGTTAATGCCGTTTTGATTGACATAATTCTTTCAAATAGTATTTTAATACAATACTAAAAATACACCCAACCAACCAATATTATATTCTACGAAAAACGGGGTAGGTTGTGCGTTTTTAACTTTTAATATAGAATTGTAAAATTATTCATACACAATGTACAACTGTTTGTTTTTCCTCAATAAAATGAAATAAAACCATCACATACCCGATTCCCGATCGTACACCATACAAGTCCTGTGTTTTGGGTGTCAAAAACTACAAGAAACTTTTCGGTCTTAGAAAGATCCTACATCCTAAACCCTACATCCTAAACAAACACTTGTAGATTACGCAAATATTAATCTCGATACGGAATCGAATCTGCGGCCTATCGTTTCAGAGCCGGCGTCTAAACAACACCACGAAATCCGGATGAGTTTATTTATAAAAGAGATAGGGAACAACCTCTTTCGAAACATACAGATTGTAATTTCTGATGCACGATAGGGACCGACCACGTGTTTATTAAAATGTCCACAACTCTGGTGTTTCCATTTAGAATGGTCGGAATTTATAGCTATGCTAAAAATCTTACGGCTATATATTTCTGACAATAGACAACCACTTGTGTTAGAGACAATTTATGTGTCAACAGACTGAAAGTAGGCCAGTTCCGTAAAGATTCCTTCTAAACACGTAGACATTATGAACCAGAAACGGAAGATGTATGACATGGTAGATTTTTTGGAAGTATTTCTGTATCAGCCCTTATACGTCCCACTGCAGGGCACGGGCCTACTCTACAATCGACAGTACGATTGAGAGTGGTTAGACCATATAGTCCACCACGCTAGCCTAGTGCGGGTTGGCGGACTTACATACCATAGAAATTCTTATAAATGGCTATGGTATGCAGGTTTCCTCACGATGTTTTCCTTCACCGTTTTAGTGCATGGTGATTGACTATCAATACACACATGACTCTGAAAAGTCAGAGGTGTGCCCTGGGATTTGAACCCGTGACCACCGTGATCATGTTGGCAACCGACAGGCCACCACCCACTTAATTAAGTATTTATTGATAATGAAAATCTGAATTGTATGATTTGTAATATCTTGAAGGTTACATAAATACGTTTAGATTGAACTGGAGCGAAGTTGCAATGAGATGTTTCATTCTAAAAATCTGCATACGGACTTGGAGATGTCTGGTAAATTCCATCTTTAGTTAATGTTTATGTATGGATATTAATTTTCTAATCGACTACCCCAGCGGTGCTGTTGTAGTACGGTACGAATACGGCGATGAGGCCTCGGGTTCAAATTCCGAGGTATTACATTTTTCTATTTATTATCAGCCCGAAGTCAGCAATTTGTGCATGATACATCGTGTTACCGAACACACAAGGCGAAACGTGGGAGCCTGAGAGAACCTCTGCCTACGCATTCAGGGAAAATATATAAACTTTAAAAATCATGAATGTAAGCTTGTATTGAAAATGCTATAATAAAATTTTCATAAAAGGTCTGTTTCAGCCTGAATTTAGTTTTAAAATTATTATAATGATTTATTCGTATAGCACACACACAATAATATAGTTTTCGGAGTTATAGTATTCATTTAATTTTAATCTAGTGGAGGGTAGTTTGTCATCGCCTGCCTCTCGCTGAGTACGTCATTTTGTCAGGGAGTCTCGTGTGCGCTTCGCAACTAACGGCGCGTGCTCCGCCACCGAGCTAGGGGGTTACTCTATGAAACAATACAAACTTCCAATGTTCGGACGCCGTTCGTAAAACTTCACTACTTTTCTTCCTTTCTAGGCACATTAGTGAATGTGGGAGAAAATGATAAGTATTATAGAGAATAGTATTGATTTTTAGAAATGGAAAACTTATATCTAACTCCAGATGTCGAACATCCGAACATTCGAAGTTCGACATTTTTATAGGGAAACCCCCCTGGATATACGACTAATTCATTCGTGTATCGTCGGGCTATCGTGCAAAACGGTATTTAGTGAATCTATAGCCATCAGCGTCGTCGACGCTGACCATCGGGAACGGGACCCCGGTGAGTTAGCCTTATGTATTTTACCTTTAACTGGAATCTGGATTATCGTTTTCGTAATGCCCCTCTGGGCATATTTTGGTTCGCGAAAGGGGTACAAAGTACCAAAGTCGATACCGCGAAAAATTTAGTATCTATTCGGTATTAGCAGGTACAGTAATCTAAAAAAAAACATACATTCATACCTCAATAATAGACACTGATATACACTTCGAATTAAAATAGCTGAAAATGATTTGCGTAAATAGTCGTGCCTATGCGGTTAATTTTATATTTAGATAAATATTTGTTTGGGTATTTCCAACAGGGGAAATACAAAACAAATAAATATTTAAACAATAATCATAGTACTAACTGGTTTTGAAAACTTACTGCCAAGGTTCACGAAGCCTTTGATTAATATGAACAGAAGAATTTAAAAATCCATCATACGAAGGTCGGTGTATTTCTTGGGTGATTTCAACATTCTGTTATTTTCACTAAAGCAATTACTAGCACTTCTACTATACAGCACTTATCCATTAGCCAACTATTCACCATATAAAACAGAAAACAGTAGCTCAAAAGATTGCTTACAAAGACAAATAAAGGAAATACTGAAGCAAATATCCATTACTTAATATGATGATGTCCATATCCGTTAACGTACACACGCTTCAATAAAGGATTGCACGTGCGTACTGCGTAGATTCACAACTCGTTTTTCCCTACGGCCCATAGATCATACATATAGAAAATGCTTTTGAAACTACGCACCGTATGTACTAGCGGCTCAAGTACCGCTCACCGTATGGATTTTTCATTCCAACGTTCGTGTTAGTTACGAACACATTCACAATTATTACGAGCTTTGACAAACCTTGCATGTTAATTAAAAACTAAAATATAATATAGCCTGTACACCTACAGCTAACTCTTATTCGTGATTCAACCAGGTTCCCTTTCTAATGAAAATGTTGACTCATTAACAAATACTTTTTCCTTCCGTCAGCACCTTTTCAACCGCGGAAGATAGGACGCCAGCTCCAACGCATTTTTTGTACATGGATGTGAAAATGTTTCTATTTCAGTTTTCTCTTTTGTGTGAAGTGCGTTTTTGGACTCTTGTTTTTGCCTACAGAAATAACCAAAATGAGTTATAATGAGAAACATGAATGACAACACAGCATCTCCGAACTAATGTCGGACTTTAGCTTTCCCAATAACGAAAATGACTGATTTTTAGTAGAATATAATATACCTACTTCATTTTAATGAATTTAAAATAAACGTAAAATCTTTACATTCTTCTTTATACTTTATTGTCAGTTGGATGCATAAACACAAACCTTGTAAATAAAACAATGATCTTCACAAGTCACTGCAGTTGTTCTACATTCCAAGGTAATCTTGCAAGGACATAAAATTTACTCCGCCATTGAAACGGAACACTTCTACCGCAAAAACTGTGACGCTAACACCAGTCATACGATATACATTTGTTTGTAACATTACTCGGAAAAATGCAAATGTATAATTAATGCTTAGATAACAAGCCAACACACTAGCATCTTCAATTAGAATGCTAATTGAAAAGAATGAAGATTACAAAACATCTACCTACGCCACTTCGCCAAGATACTTTTACATGTCGATGTATCGAGAAGGAATAATATAAAAAGTGACTACAGTGCAGTAGAGGTTTGTGCGGTGTAGTCTACATAGCGTATCCACCGACGTGAGATGGGTAATATTCGAAGTTTGACACTATCACACCGCCCTGAATGTATCCGGATGTACATAGGTAAACCCGAAACGTGACACACTTGCATGTACAGTAATCGCTTGCATAGCAATTCCACTGATTTGAAACACAAATCTGTAATTCCAAAACACCCAACAACAATTTGACTAATGATTGCGATATAATAAACGTTGTATTCACAAATCGCGTGTCATTGTCGACATTGAGACGTGGAGCGATGACGCTGGCATGGAGACGCATTGAAGGCCAAGGCCTCGGCTTTATTATGTAAATGATGGTGTTAGCACACGGCACGGCCATCGCTAATTACCGCTCCAATTAACAACAATACCGACGATGAAAGACAATTTGTTAACGCTGAAAGTGTCCTTGTTTGCTACAACCGCGGTCTAAGAAATGTTATCTCCAACTTTTTGTTCTCGAAGATAACAAGTTGGGAACCAGTTCCTTATTATGTTTTATGTTAAATAATTTGTCATCAGTGTTTTTCAAAGCAGTTTTGTAGTAAAACATATTATGAATTTATCAACTTGTATCCATTACTGTATGCATAGGTCCTTTCAAGATTATGTCATTCTGCTTTCTTGATACAGCTGTAAAATAAATGGGTACAGTGTACACACAAGTCCTTACTATATTATAAAGGTGAAAGTTTGTAAGTATGGATGTATGGATGTTTGTTACTCTTTCATGAAAAAACGGCTCATCAGATTTTGATGAAATTTGGTATAGTGATAGCTGACACCCTGGATTAACACATAGGCTACTTTTTATCCCGAAAAATGTAGTGTTCCCGTGGGATGAGTCAGGAAACCAAATATACATATTTTCTACTCTTTCAAATTTGGTATAGTGATAGCTGACACCCTGGATTAACACATAGGCTACTTTTTATCCCGAAAAATGTAGTGTTCCCGTGGGATGAGTCAGGAAACCAAATATACATATTTTCTACTCTTTCAAATTCAAATTGTTGGCACGGGATGTCCTCTCCTACGGAAGGGAAATATAGTCGACGGCACGCGGGAAATATAGTTAGTAGACACGCGAAATAATATGTTCTTGATGTGGATTGGACTCAAAAACTATCTGCACCCGGGCGAAGCCGGGCCCGACAGCTAGTAATATAATAATTTCACCTGCCAACATCACATATTTGTTTTTTAACTTGCATTTTATACATCCTAATTTTACTGTTCAACGTGGAAAAACCCACTTTTATAATCCCTTGTAAAATAATACTTTGGCTTATGATTACTAAACTATGTTTACAAGGGCATAAGATGTAATCCGCTTTAATAAAGCAAAATCAGTTAATCAATTAGTTAGGTTATTGTGTTAACGTTAAACATGCGTTGAAACTTAAAGTATGATGCAGGCTTTGAGTTGGATTTCCCTAATGTTCTCACAGGCGTCCTTTGTCAAAATTTAGTAGAGACTAATAAAAACTAATTGGCGATCAAAACCTTTAAATCGCGTTGGAAATCCTTTTATGTGCTACTATACAGTTCGCAATGTACGATGACAATGAAATCTGCTACACTATTAAAAATACAGATTACAGGATATATTCCAAATTTAAAATATACTATAAACGACGCTAGACAATGGAAAAACAGAGAACCCAAAGTAGCGACGACTAACAAATAAGGGTTTAAATTTTGTATCCCCAATATAACTGGCAGAGTGCCAGATCGTATGCCAACAGTCAACAGCCACGCGCGCCCGGCCCAGACGGATAATGAGCTTTCACACACAAGCTGTCATTTATCACCTATGTACACTAATGTAGTAAACAGTCATTGTCACGGAATAATTACATAGCTTAATTAAAACTGCTTCATTATGTATAGGCACACATTAGTGCCTCGCTCAATCGAGCGCTGGGTTGTGATGGAGTTCTCTCAGCTGGAGGCGATTAAGTGTTGAGATAGTATGCAGTACTCAGTATTGCAGGTAAGTAGTGAATCATGAGATCCCGGATTTGATTCACAGGATGGAATCTTTGTGTATTTTATCAGGATTCTGGTATTGGCATTTGTATCTAGCATGGCGATAAGCTCGCCATATCATGTCTTGGGAAGGTAAAAACTCGGCAAACTGTGTGTGATAAATAATAGTAGCGCCACAGTCTACATTTTCAGAGAATTAAATACGAGCTCAAGTATGGTTATATAATGAGCTAATTAAATATGGAAGTATTAGTTTGGCGAACTCTGGAATCTTACATTGAGCATAAAGCCTTAAATTTTGAAAGGCCCCTAAACTTGCTTTTATCTACACCCATCCAATGTATATTGAATATCACGATTCAGAATATAATTGACTTTTTGTAAATATCCCGAATCATTAAAATCAGTTGTAAAAAACAGTTTCACAGAAATGTTTTTGCATACGTGACTGGCAAGTGGCAGGGCCACTCGTGAATTGATGCGGTCGGGACGATATATGTGCCGAACCCTTGCCGGTGAAAAATTACACACATAACGCACATAGCTTATGAGGTGTAAATCTTGCTGGAGATTCTTGTTGCCGCCGAAATACGTGAGCTGTGGCCTGTGATGTAACAGGAAACATTTGTAATGACTAAAAATATTGCATGGTACGTTTAAGAAATATTAGATGAATCTTTTTTGAAATATTTCAAGAAGTTTTAATTGAAAATTTATGTTTTTTATATAAATTTTATACTTGGCTGCACTATGCTAAACAAGATCAAATATGGTGGTTTTACATTATACAGGACTGATATTCTGTAAATGGTTTTAAATTGGAAAATTAAAATACAGAAATCAATCCTGTTAATTTATTGCATATTACAACCAAATTCGGTGTTTATTGATTCTTCTAAGTTCAAATCGATTAATTCTAAATATTATCAAAAATTACATCGTAACTTAGCAAAAACTAAGACTTGTTTGAACTTAACTCGTGCTAAAATCCTTAACATTGGTGTTTTGATCTTGCATGTAAGCCATAAAGATCAAAAAGCCGGTTTCTTGAATTCCCTGTTTGTATGAGCATCACGTAAGTACCACTGAACGGATTTTGGCAACGTTTACTGTTATTATATGGTTTACTGCATTAGTTTCATCTCGATTGAAAACGGGAATCGGAATTTCAAGTGCAATATAAGTATTATCACTGATTCTTTTAGAAATGACGTCGAAGCTATTGAAAGAATATAATTATCGTTTTTAATCTCGGCCTTTACCATATGAAGAATGTTTAATGTTCATAAATATAGCGACCAGTATATTGGAATTAAAACTTTTATTAAAAAGAAAAGATAAAGTAACCACTAACTACTACAAGTCTGACTTTTATTGTGGCGGTGACTAATTTAACGTTCTTGCAATGATACCATATCTGTACTCTGCAGTCTGTAAACAAGCTTGTATTCTATAACTTAATTAGATTTGGTTATTATTCGAGCGAGTAGCTTGTAATTTCGTAAAAAATACTAAGATACAATGTGTTTATTCACATTGCAATTAAGCAGTATCTGGGTCGGACGTAGTGAGGTCACTTTTCATTAACGATGTTATCACTCCTATGATTTAGCCAAGGTTTTGAGGAAATCTCAATTTGAACGAGGCGCAATTCCGACCATCCAAAACATGCGCAATCGACTAACACATCTACTTATGCAAATTAGGATTACTTTTGTGTGAATCATAGTGTGTAACGCTTCGAGTAGCGTATATGCATTTATTGTTGTTATGATGCGCCTAATGAGAGACGATTTTACACTATATGCTAACTGAAATGAAAAATATGTTCAAATTAACACACGCAGTACTTCCATTCTTGTTACTACTGTTTTACGCTTCTGTGTAATAGGTGTTTTAACTGCACGCATTGTAAATTGGAAAAATTGATTAGATATTTATTTCTTGCTCCGTCACGCCAATATGGCTATGGATGATGAAAAAATTGCATGTGAGTACATATCCTATATGAAATTGTACAGTACTTTTTATATCGAGATATGAAACAGATTCCTAGAATAATGAGTTTTTACATCCATAATCATTGCTAGAACGAAGCGTATAAAAAGTTAATAATGTTGGCAAGATTTAATCATTTCACAATATGCCGATGAATTACGTACTCCATTTAGCGTGGTGTGAGAACTATCGTGGCGTGTTACCAAACCTAAATAGGGTTAATCGTTGCAGGTGAAATTAAGCCGAAAACTGGGCGCTGGCACTGGCCTAGTAGAAAACATGTTTACATACAACTATGAGTACCATCACGCAATATCCTTCACAGCTTACAGACCTGTTTTGTTTCTGGCACAGTCTAGTGGCAGCCTCCGATTACGCCACGCCATCCACAGCGCTACCGACATCCTCCTTTATCGCCTAAATATGTCCTTAATAGACGAACGTCTATAGCGATAAGAGCACACATTTTTATTATACCACTAACGGTTCTACTGATATAAAAGCCCCGTACTCGTGCGGAGTCTCATAAAGGAGTTTCAAACAGCACTCCACTCACTCCAGCAAGTACATATAACAATCCTTCCATATTGCTCATACTTTTTTACGGATAATGCATTATCTAAACATCAGGTAGATATAAAAAAAATGAAACAAAAACCTCGTACATTATAATTGAATCAGGTAAACGTTTGCAAGTCTTTACAATGTTCACATTGTCGTGGTGGATGGAACGTTATAGAAGGATGAAAAGGACGCGCCTTCTGGGTTACGTCACGACGCGGTCCGGTTGATTCATTCATCCGCGTCCACGTCCGACACCGCCGAGCCGCCGCGCCGACGCTGCGCTTACGCACGCCAAGCAAACCGTCTGTAGCCTTGTCTCACCATAATCATACTCTCCACACAAATCAACACATTCTACGCTCAAATATGTATACAACGTATCTCATATCACTTCCCATGTAAACACCCAATTAAACTTTTATCATCTACGAGTAAAATTTATTTACCTACTCTTCTGTTTACAGTTCACACTAAAGTGATATAATGGGTTTTAACATTTACACACCCGAGTGCGTTAAATTATTTGACAAACCTAGAATCGCTCGAGATTCAATTGTGTAGTTTATCTGAAGCAGAGTTTACACTGATAGTTTAACAATAACGTGTTAGTACGGTGCTGGCACGACTTGCGGCTGGCTACAGGTTGAATGACCCACGTATAGATATAGGTAAACGAACCCTACACACCTGGCCCCATGCGCCGCCGCCAAGCGGCCTCCCCTCGCGCCTCGCTAGTTACCAAGCGACTATCTAGGCGGCACGTCATGTGCGCACTGCGCCGCTCCGCTCGCAATTAATACATTTTCGAGAGGTATGGACAATTTATTGATTGAAGCCGTGCACAGAAGGGACCCGCTGTGGAACCCTGCTAATGAACACCACAAAAACTCAAACATTCTAAAGAAATTGTGGGAGGAGGTCGCCGAAGAAGTGCAAAAAGATGGTACGTGCTTATTTATATCGTTATAAAATATATCAGATTCTTATTTGTAAAATAATGCATATTTTAGTACATTTCTTATTTTATACACTTACAATAATACGTAAAGAATGAATATTTGGTGTTAATATCCTTGACTGATGTTATTGCCGATAGCAAATATTTTGAAGGTTGTTCAAGTTATCGGGACAATTAATTGTTTTGTTTCAGTTAAAACTTTAAAAACGAGATGGAGGAACCTGAGGGCTTATTATATTAAAGAATGTCAAAAAATAGAAAAATCGAAAGGGAATTCTTCGAGCACGTGGCAACATTTTGATAAACTTCGTTTTGTGACAAACAACATGTCTAACTTGAATGGAAATAAGTACGATTGTGAAGACAGCTACATGTCCATGGGTGAGAACTATTGCAATCCAGTCGAATTCCTAGAATCACCGTCGCCGGTTCCATCTTCATTATCAGATTCGGGAACTTCTGCACCAAGAAAAAACAAACTGCCTTACACCCTTGATGGTAGTATTAATGATAGCATTGTAGAATTTAAAAGAAGAAAGCTAGAATTATTAGAAAAAGAGGCAGCGAGAAGATCAAACGACGATCTCCTTTTCTTTGAAAGTCTATTGCCGTATTTAAGTGAAATTCCTTCAGTAAGAAAATTGCAACTGCGGTCAAAGATTCACGAGTTGATTGTAAATGAATTAGAAGACATACAGAAGAAAGAAAGCAGTTCTAACGAAGTTCCGGAACAAGATTCTAGTACTTAGAAATAAAAGCAATAGTTTTATGCATATACTTAAGAACTTTTGTGTACAATATGGTGTAGCATGATAACATTAATCCAAACTACGTAGAGAGTATCGCGTCAGTAATTCGTTCAATAAACAAATACAAAATTATATTCAAAGGTATTTCCGCTGGGTATGATGTCACATTTTTTCATCGTTTATGCTATATTAAAATATTGTGTATAGGTTGTGAAATTATATCTAATTTAACGCTTTTTGTTTAATAGCGTCTTGTATCCACCGATCTGTGTAAAACTACTGTAAAAAGGAAAAAGAGAGTATATTTAACAAATTAGGATGCCAGTCATCAAGTGACATATTTGCATTCCGAGTATTCCGACTGAGCAAAGAATGCAATTGATTAATAGGAACTAAGTGAGGCTCGGGCGGCCCGTACGTGGGAGGTGTCAGGGCAGAATGGCGTTATTGTTACTTATTAGCTTTTGTGTTGGCAATATAAGGGCTACTTCGTATGCCTTTTAATACAAATCGTGTGGTAATCCTGTGACAGCATTCTGAAAACAAAGCACGTATCACCCGGCACGCATTCTCCTCGGGTCCTTTATGGAATCTGTCAAAAACAATATTATATTATAAAGCAGCTTGTGAAAATAAATAGTGTACCATTCCGAGAGGCAATCTGGCTTCAAAACATGTCGGATTAAATATTGTTCTTAACTAATTAAGCTATGGAGGTAGGTATGAAAAAGTTCGTTCACCTCAAATTTGAATACAGATGCAACAAATAACAATAAAATCACATCCTGTTCATTAATGTAGCAATATTTAAGTCGCACATCATTCCATGTATGCATTAATCAAAACATTGATAAGAGGTTCAGCGTGTGCAGATATTAGTATTGTAAATCACTACGTCTGTTATTCTGATTACAAACTATACATCACTCACAATTTATTTAAATGCGTAAATTATAAACATGTCAATTTATATTGCTTTTCATTATGGTGTTTTCCTTGTACGTTTTTATGTCAGGAGTGACCAGTCATACAAAAATTTGTCGTTTGGAATTCCATTCAAATTGATATGTTAAAAAAACTGGCTTTAGTCAATATGATTCACAAAGCTGCATTTCAAACATTATTTATGACCTTGTTTCTTGCACTGCAAATCATATTGAAATCGAGCGGGTATATACACAAAAAATAAGCCAGAGCAATAAATTAAACATTCATTAATCATAAACCTCTTCGCATAAAGTAAATACGTCATAAATGTTGCTAATCTTACATAACATTACGCAGAATTTACTGCGAATTAGTTTAATGCTCATTAGTTAATCGATATTTATTTTGTCAAATATATGGATGATTCACTCAATTCGTGAGCTGTACCTATTTGTTGCACATAATGTCTGTTAATACTAGCGTCAGGCAGTGGGTAGCTCAAGGGACATGTGTAGTGAGCAGGGGTGAAGAACCTGCCGCGGTCGTCGATAAGTCCACAAGTATACTGGGCGATCATTATAAATCATACACGTAAACTCTGCAGCGCTCTGACCCTCGTTAGCGTTTGACGATTTCGCCTCGTCCCGCTCACTGGACCAAAAATAGAACGTTCACGTAAAAAATCATTTAATGATACGCAATCCATCACTGTTGCGAAACGTTTCTTGCAGCCATTTTTCTCATCAATCCCGTAGCACATTTTCTAAACAATTTACGCGTAAATACAATTTAAAATAAAAGGGCATGAGATATATTAACGGTGGAATATAATGTAACAGATGCAATCAACTTGCAAAATGAAAGAGCTCCCTGGTTGTCAAGCGTAGCGAGTCTTTTAAGCACACGCCAGCATTCACTACCTTATGCGATACTCATACAAAATAGAGAAAAGCAAACAACCCGTCTCATCAGACCAGATCGAAGCCGCGCAATCCACCTTAACGTTCATTTCAGTCTGCCCCTTATTCTTTTAAATTAAAAACAACGCCCGCTCACGACGCAAATAAAATACGATTTTATTTTAGGAAATAAAGCGATACAGAAATTCATGCACTTAATCAGCTCGCAATTTCTTTATCTCGCACTGAGATAAGCACTTTATGTAACTCAGAAACACAGTAATCAACACGATACGTACGGAAGAAAAGTGAATTTCAACAAATAAATATTGGCACCGATTACCGTAATCTATAATGTAAAAGTTTACGGATAATGCGATGGCAGTGATTATTCGCATTGCAATAATAATTTTAACATCGCGTTATGTAAACAACAGTACGCAATAATTGCTCATCAACAGAGCAAACGTTTGTTTGCACAATTAATTATAAAAGCCAGTGGTACTTGTGTTGACCAGCGCTTCCTGTGTGATATGACCACACTGCCACGCTGCGTGCTGCCTCGATAAACGCTTGTCGCTCGGTTTCCGTCTCGGGACGATGTCCCCGCATCTCCATTTGCTCTTACTGTACATAATTACTGATGTAGTAATTACTACTGCAACTGTTCAATTATACTCGTCCAATGCGTACTTATTACACGAATTATCTGGCAATAAAACGACAAATATAAAATATGTGCAAAACAACAATGGCAGACAATAATATATATTCCTCTGAGAAAACAACAAGGGCTGCCTATATGTTCTACTACGGAATTAAATCAAGAAACGGTCTGAGTAGTATTATATCAAATTTAAAAATATCTTTGGTGTAAGTGGCCCAGTCTAATGTTGAGTGGTGACAATACGATATTGCCGGGTATTAGGGTCAATTGCCTTGCTCGATATGTTGGGCTAGTCTCCGATAACACTGTTTAAACTGGTGTGCTACTGACGATATTTGAATAAACACAAAATTATCATTATATAACCTCTAGATAAACGCTTTCGAACGAGGCGACCGCGTAAAGAGCAACATCTGTTGTTTTCGCAAGCCTAATCTTAATCGGAAATAAACTTAGTTTTTCAATCGAATCTATGATTAGATATTGCTTAAACAAAACTTATTTGTTTGCATGAGTGGGTACGATCGAAGTTCCTATAACGTTACCATTATAATCATCGCGAGACCGTGAACCATCCGTATACTGGTGTACTTCATTTTTTCTCTGTCCAATGGTGCTTCCTGCTTTGTATACGTTGATTGATATTAGATATGAACAAAAACTGGTTCTTACCTGCTTTAACCACTACATTAAATAGAAGGGTGTTGAATCCATTCCTATTTCTTTTTTGTTTTGTACCCACTCTGATGGATGAATGCAATAATAACTTCTAGTTAGGCGTATCAGCGCTACAAGCAGAACATTGCAAATGGAACATGATTGATTCCACTTGGGCTATTTTTAATAGCTAAAGAACTCTGCAAATGTCTGTTAATCATTATTACAAACTGATTTCGCCGTCTGAAATGTGGCAACGGTAATAAATTATTGTCTCTGCGCAAAGTATGAATAAATGTTAATTATGTAGGCATTATCATACGCATCTGACATTTAATCTTAATAACAATACACATTGTAAATATAAATTGCGCGGAGTGTATGTTTCGATATTGTTTAATCATACACCGTACTATGTATTTTATTACAATATAATTTACGTAACAACCAATTCTGTACACGGAAACTTTATCCACATATCAGTCAAAATGGAGGAATAAATAACATACGTAGTTCAAGTAGAGTTTGAACTGAACTAAAAACCGTAAGTGTGAAATGACTCGAGTTGATTCAGCAATGCATCACTTTACTACGACGGATGGCATCACAATTCAAATATTTGTGATTCATCTATTGGCTGTCTCGTGACGCGTTCTGTGCTTACGTTCCGCATTAACTGGTGTTTTAGCAGTTTTCTCAATAACATGTTCGGCGAAAATTTGTCCGTCGATTTATCACAGCGGCCGGTGCGGTGGCGCCGAACAGTTGGAGCTACTGATGTCATGGTCACGCGCGGTTGCGTCACAACTAACAACAGACGCGAGTGAAGAGCGGACGATTAACTCTGTACAATGTACCCGCGGCCTTACCGCGCCCGGCCCACTGCCCTGCCTAGCCACTCATCTGGCTACTCTTAATCTGGGTTAGGAGGACTCTAATCAGCCTTTAGCCGCTAAATTCAACGAAAACTCTCATGGTCACAAACTTGTTGTTCATAAATATAAATAACTCACCTGAAATTATCCCTAACCTAATTAATTATATGGACATTAAGCTAAATTTTGGTGTTAACATGCTCAAATTCTAAAAACAGACCAGAATCAGATATATAATGATAAACTTTAGACAGTTATCGCATGACACACAATGGTATTTCTACTTAATAAACTTTCTTTGCAGACACTCCGAGTCCAAAATAGACCATTCCGAGAAGAATAAATTAAAACACACGGCAACAGCAACCGCGCCAAATATGGACGAACAGGATTAAGTTTAGTATACTATCGAAGTAGCGTTGTAACTCAGAATGCCTATTAATATTCAAGGCGATATTAATTTATACGCACATTATCGGTAGCTGGAAGCACTAACTATGGTAACTAATTGTAAATGGTCGGGAGGTTGCCTTTTTACATACTAAACGATTCATCAAAGGAAACACTCGAGTTGTGTCGTCACTGTCGTCAACGCGACTAACCTCACTGCCTTCACATAGCATTGGGTTTTTACTTCTAACTCACGTCTATAAATATATTCTTTTAATTTAAGTAAAATAGTAGATTTTACGCTAGTTTCATGTTTTTATTTAAGACCAAAAAACTTAGTTCATTATAACAGAACGTTAGGTCAATAATATATATCTACCGTTAATCTGTTTGTATCAGAATTAGAATTATTCATTCACAAAGTTCATTGCGGTGGAAATCTCATAGGCTAGTTCTAGAATATTGGCACAATTTAACAATTAAGTGTATTTAGGACAGTCACGTGCGTTATCCATAACATGTCCTCAAACGAAAGCATGTGCTTTGTAGATTGGAGTCGTGGGAATAACTATACAATGTATACAGGCGTTCGCGTCTAGATGCTAGCAATTTAGTCTCTAACATTAACGTACTTTTCGCAGCCTCATGTTCTTGTTATTCATGTGTTCATTATTGATGTTCTATAAAAACTAAAGATGTTTCTGATCAAATTGATCGAGAGAATAAGCTATTACTAAATAAACTAATACAAAAAATAAATTCAATTTTGTTTGTTTTTCTAAATTGTCTAATCAATCAAAAATCAAATCAAATATCAATTTTGTTATTCCTAATATAAAAACAGGCTTTTACAATATGTTGTTGAAATTATTTTATAAGATAATTTCTCCTATCGAATTTCACTAAATAGTCAGGAATACACCGTATGAAACACAAAGTTGATACATTAATCACATTACCATTTAACAAACATAGATGCAAGTAACAATCAGTTTAACAAGACAAAATATAGAAGAATCTTTTAGAACCCAAGTTGCTTTAAACAATCATTTTGGAGGAGATATATTAAAATTCAGAAGTGTAAATATTATGGCGAATGATCATACACATTTGCATATTCCATCCGTTAAAGATCTCATTTTAATGATATTTTAATACTTATGCTCGATTACTGAACTCGAGCATATAATTACAAAAATACGTACTTTGGATTCAATTCCTACAGTTAGGGCATTAAAGTTTACGTGGAAATGTGCTCGGGTTCTGGGAACGCAAATGCATACGTGCAAATTAATAACGGCACGGGGCGGTGCTCCAAGAATCAACAGATTTTCCAATAATTGAATGTGAAACTGCCATTAAGCCATCAAAGGGCAGATACGCTTTTGTAGATACGAAAACATTTTACTCAGGATTTTAATGAAAGCTGATATTTAACTTTACGCCTCTTGACGGTATTTACTTAATTGGAATATTATGTAGCACATAAAACCATAATTATACAGCAAGTCAACGCACTGTTTTCCTACTGTTCTATAAATATACCATGTGGATTGTAGCCTGTAGGCCAATTAATGATCAATGTTTATCCTTTTCTACACGATCCCATTAGAAATGTGTAAATTCGAAAGATAGATTAAGAATAAAACTAAATGGCTAATAAAGTTCATTAGCAATTTGATAGTTTATAGAACTAAGTTGATAAAACTAATTAAACAATTTTCTAATTTTCTAATTCAAAATTTTTTGAAAAATAACGTAGACGTGAAATTGAAGAAATATTAAAAGCGATGCTGGTGAGAGCACATTATCTTTATACCAACTAGAATTTAATTAAACAAAACTATATGTATAAAAACACCAAGTGCAATATTTTATTAGTGCACGGCTGGATTTACGTCCCATCGTATTGACAAAAGTAAACACGGGTGATGGGACGGCGCGGTCCCACGACCCATTATTTAAATCCCCTTGGACGCGAGTTCCATTATCCCCTTGCGCCTGGACGAGCCTTCGAGTGAGTGGACATGGCGGCATGGCAATGCGATGGAGCTTTATAAAGAAATTGCCTTCACAAACCCCACTCCGCTACCATAATTCAGACACGTCCGCATATCTGACGGGAAAGGGAGACATTTAGACCCTGTCTGACACAAAATGAAATGCAATTAAAAAATACATTTTCTCTACTGTCTATTTAAAGGGTTATGAAATTATAAATCCACACAATGTTTAAATATCATTTTTAAATACATACAAGCTTGATGTGTCTATTGAGGTAGGTAGAGACTATGTAGAGCGCCAGGGGCACGGTAGAAACTTTAAACATACTTATTCCACTTCATTAACCATCGTTCATCTCTTCATGGAAGCTCGCAACGAGTACCTATATACTCCTTAATTACTTATCATTTTTAAGTATATCTACCATCTAACTAATATATGGACACTTGTGACGTCACCATCCACGACACCGCTTAATTTCGGGTGATAGGTCCGCCAGTCCCATTACAACACACATTGCAACCATCCTATGAATATGACCAAAACGGTCACTTTGTCGTGTTTTGATCCATATTTTTCCTCATAATTCTTTATTTTTTATGTCAGAAATGAACTTTAGTATTTCCCTAAGTGAAACACTTTACGGATATAAAATACGTATAAGCTCGTTTGTACCTATTCACGTATGACCAATAAACATCCACATTATTAGTCATTACCTTTCTTTGTGATAGTTATGTGTTCCTCTTTCATTACTTACCGTTAACTGCTTTATCTGCAAATGCACTAATAATATGTTTCGATGACTCACATCCGCTTTGGTGAATTGAAAAATTCCGAAATTATTATGTATCCTATTTTAAATTCATGTATTTTTTATCGCAAAGGTGTGGCGAATGCTCACAATGCCTTTTAAAAATTTTGGAAGAAAAAGACGGGACTAGGAATGAGATGTGAGGCCTCCGGCAATCTCATTCACCGAACGTATAACTACAGCAAAGTTGTCGATTCACGTCGGTTTTCGTTGACTCAGTGATACCACCGCGATCGAGATGACCTATTTCTAATGTAGTTGAAGCAACAATGACCATAGCACTTTAAATCCAAAGCAATGGCAGCGTGGCTCCTCCACTTATTTCATGGGTAATCAAATACTATGTGATAAAACGTCTTTTCAATTTGATTTGGTGGTTAAATTAGTAAATCATATTATGTGTCATTATATTGTCGTTATGGATGAGTAAAATAACCTAAAATACTTATATTTCAATTGGATACTCACGCTACAGTGACTGCAAATACCAATAAAATTCATATTTGCCTCTAGTTACATAATAATTGTGAATAAATAAATACAGTAACAAACATAATTATCACACCACATTAAGATCAATTAAGTCGTGGGTATCAGAAACTACGAGAGACTTTTCGGTGTCACAAACACCCAGACCCGACACAAATACTTGTGGGCCTCACAAACATTTGTCTCGGATCTGAGATCGAACTCGCGGCTTCTCGTTTCATAGCCGGCGTCTAACCAACTGCGCCACGGAGGCTGTCACGGCGATATAATAGCATAATGAAGTAATACAACCGATTTCTGATTTTATGTTATCGAAATCGTTCTTTATCACTTCTATTGATCGATGATCAGAAACGGATATTTCTTACGTAATCTTGATATACCTTCCTACCTAATATGTCATTTTATATGTATGCTTCATTGATTTAAAAACTAAGGATAGGCCCTTCAGTACATTGGGTGCGTCAAAAAGATGCCTGTGAAAATCGCGCCATCTGTTGGATTTTTACGTCAATGGCGGCCATGAAATCGTTTTTCAATAATGCTAAAATAAATATTTATTGACTTAAAGTTATATAATTTTTACTTAGCGGTAATAAGAAATGTTATCTTTTTTATGTGAACTTTTGGTCAACTTTATTGCACCCACGCACGATACAATTAGGCATTGATACAAATTGATACAAACTTTTCTCACACTCACACACTCAATAATTAAATAAATTATTTATTTAACTGGTTTCTCAAGACACAGGCAAAGCCTAATTTGAGAACCCCTGCAATATTCTTGTTATGTAAAATTATTATCTTTAATAAAGATTTTTCATTTTCATTTTTCATTTTCATTTGTCGACGACTTACAGACCGGTGCGCTGTGACGTCACAACCGCTGCATTGGTCCGCGGACCACTTTCGTGACAACACTTTTTGTACTCTCCGCCCCGTCCATATATTTTACGTCAATGGTATGCTTTCACAAATTCGTTTTATGTTTGTTGTACATTTATGTATTTATTAAAGTTAACCACATGTGTAATCATATAAGGAAACTAGACCATCACGATAAAAAAGTTATCTGTAACTACTTTGACATTATATTGGTCAATTTGTACAAATTGATTTTCCGAAATACTCACTGCTTCAACAAGACGCTACAAGGCAAACAATTTTAATATTTAAACAAAGATAAGCTGTACTCGGAAACCATTTTGGTCATTTTATCTTTGACTTTTGTAAAGTTTGTTTGATGGAGTAATAGTAATTAATCAAATGGACCGTCGTCGCAGCGGTCGGCTTGGTGGACTGTCAACCGCTCCTATTTACAACTTCCTCTCGATAATTTAGGAGACAATCAACAAAAAAGGATTAACGGCTTTCTAAAATATTTTGATGTGAATAAGTTAAAATTAATCAATGTTCTTTTTCTTTATTCTTTATTTGATAGTATGAAAAAAAATTGAATGCATATTATTTTACTTCATAGTTCATACATACAATACATGAAGATAGACAGAAACTATATACAGTCTTTTATCTCTCCTATATTCGTACTTGTAATGTGAAGATCGAGAATACTATTGAGAACGGCTAGGTCATGTTTAGTCCACCACGCTGGCCTAGGGCGGGTTGGAGAACTTTTACATACCATAGAAATTGATACAAATCGCTATGGTATGCAGATTTTCTCACGATGTTTTCCTTCACCATTATAGTATAATAATATGTATATGCATATTAATGTAGATCTATTTCTATTTATCTTTTGGAGTAGATTATTTGATCAAGATCCTGCCTCTTAATTTGCTCCCTTCCAGCTTTTCCATTAAATTAATTCATACCAATGCTAGTAATATTATCAACACACAAAAGTAAAGTATAAATCAAATATTTCGCAATGCCTAAAACGAATAATTCAATTCTATTTAGCACAAATAGATATTGCCCTAAATAAACAAGGTATCGTATTTTTGTGTTGATCTAGATTTGGCGAGCTATTCCACTGTGTTCAAATAGATAGGGTATAAATGTAATTACATCTATACTATACAACGCTATACCTCATACAACTATACTATATTATAATATAATAATCATAAAAAAAAGATATTTTTAATGCGTCGGTCTCAGGAACTGCCAATCGAATATGAATAAATATTTTTGTATTTGATAAACTAAGTTTAGGGAAAGGTTACAATTTAATTAACAACAACCTACGTATCTTAGAGGTCCATCAAAAAAGTTTATGTGAAAAATGTATTTTGGTAAGATTATTCTATATTACATCTGATGTATACGAATATGCAGGCTCTATCCCTAGTAGAATACCATTAGTGTAATATAATATTATTCTCATTTTCCCGTAGTATTACAGTTAGGCCATTAGGTATTCACAGTTCTTAATATTTAACCACCTACCTTGGAACTCGAGGTTGCTCGTGTGAAGTAAATATTCATAGTTTATACGTCTGTTGCCCTGGAGAATTAGCATCGGTCACTATTAGGAAAATAAATAGAGCTCTTCTATTTTGAATAAATTATTACAAAATAATTGGTAGATACTTACCATTTTAATTATCTTGATGGAACATACATATGCAATTATATTGATAACGGGTTTGGCGGAAAATATATTATTTTATTCGGTTGCTTTGAAAAGTATGTGATATAAGCGTTAGTTATCGCATCAACAGTTTTTTTATATTGATATATTTGCTTTCCTAATATCTTCATAACGCCTAATCACCCTAGACTGCCTTTTTTTTCTGCTTTCTCTTATATCCATCCAAAGATAGCCTGGAAGAGATTGCCTAGTGCAATAAGGTCGCCGATTGTACTTATTTTATATGTTGATATCATTTCTGTTTTTCCTGGTGTATAACAAAGTTTATAAATACATAAATCATCATTGAATTTAATATAACAACTTTTAATATTACAATATAGATAGAGAAACTTTATACATTGCTACAGTTTTATAAATATTAATATTGACCAATATTTTCCCTATAAATTATTGTTCCTATATTATATAAACTGTTTGGACATACAGAAATATATTTCCAAAAATACATTTCGTCCATTCGCTTTCCTCATGAATATTCAAAATTATAAATAGCCTATGTCCTTCCTCAAGTCAAGGCTACTTCTTTGCCAAATTTAGTTAAGATTCATTCGGAGGTTTTGTCGTGAAAAAGGAATACTATGTTTATAACTATGCTACTTAAATCAATCCGTCTTAATGTTATTCCGTGACAAAAAGCGTTGTAGACCACAACAACAAAGACAATATATAATAACAAAGATAATATAGCCGTAAAATATTAGAAGCGTGCACAATACACAAAGTTATTAAATTGATGCATTGCGATGATATAACACAAAACACTACATCAAACAAGGCATGTGCAACGATCATGATTTGCATTCGCATTCATTTGTCTATTGCAAATGCGGCCTTGGACTAAAACAGCGCAGGGATCGAGAAGTGTATCAATTAGCGGAGTTAGCGTTGACGCGGCGGTACTCGGCACTCGACACTCAGCTCGCTAGGAGTTGGGAGTTAGGCAGCTGTTGGTCGAAGGGCACGCAGGGTTTAGGTAGGGACGAGGCGACAGTAATTATCGTGGTGTGTCGACTGTCGACGCCGTGTCGACGACTCCCGGCAGAGCGTTCACCCCGAGGGTCGTACAATGCGCACAATACGCAACTGTCGGGATCGCGCCGCTATCACCAATCTGGGACGGAGCACTAACGCGCTACACTGATTGACGAATCAACATCTTTTCGTAATTAGCTCCTGACCGTATGCAGTGTACTGTGCCCCCGCGGTATAAACAGCTTTATGTTCACTTGTGTGACGTTTATCATCTGCTTGGAAATTTTAACTCACTTGTATTATATTTGTGGTATATGCAAATATGTTCGCAAGTGCTGCAGTGTTCATTACGTTTATATTAAATATGACATTTAGTAATTTTGGGCTACGTAAAATAATCGAAGCGCGCAAAATTAAGTTGAACACTGTACAACTAAACAATAGGCTGAAGTCTCAAAGACTGGCACGCAATACATAGAAAATATTAAAACAATAATTAGTGTGGCACAGTGTGTCGCAATAAGGCGTTCGGTGCTGCCACCCGTTGCCAGTGCCAACTGCCAAGAGTTGCCAGTCGGCTAATCGCGCAAGCCGCCGCTCACGGCCGCCAGCCGCCTACTCGCCAGTTAAACCCATATAAAGTATTCGGCTCTCAGCTTAACAATCATATTCATTTTTATGTATCCAATTCTGGCAAAACGCTAATTGGGAAACAAATCTTTTTTTATAAAGCTATGCTAATGAATGCTTGGTATTTTTAGATGACATTTTATTTTGTATTTGGGCCCGTATCGGTATCGATTCATTCACAGAATTGCTCTATTTTACCAAAAGCCGAAGCATACAATTAGATGTATCACTTACCTTCATGAATAATAAAAACAAAAATAATGTATCTTTATTGTTGGCATAATTTCATACAAACCATTTTCATAAGTAGGGTGAAAAATATTACGCTGCCCCTTATGAAATAAAACTAAGAAAAAGAAAACATTTAGTCATACAGGATTCAAGCTCTCAGTGCGACTTGACACAGGCGTACCTTAAAACAAGTCTTTAAACGTTTCCATATTTATGTTTTACTTAGACTCTCCCAACGTAAATTGCTACTTTTAGTTTTTTCCTAAAAGCTACCTGGTTATTTTTATTACACATGAGCAAAGATATTCACAACGTGTTTTTAAAATGAACGCTCGTCTGTTGTTTCTATAAATTACTAGCTGAGTACTAAAAAAGGCCAACGGGCGAGTGTAACCAATGCTTAGTGCCTATTAAGTGGTGGCAAAGTCTCATTGTTCTAGCAAGTCTTCGACTAGTCTATCAACATTCCTCATCGGGTGTCAGTAGTCAAGGTGTATTCGAGTGCTTACACTAGATTCGATACCCCACTTGCAGCGTATTTTAACGTGATAACTGTCGCGGTAGCCAACCGAGTTTATTAAACTAGATTTGTCACTTTACTTCCTCCGCGTGGATTACCTACTTACATGGCGGCGATTAAACTACACTTTATTGCGAACAGGATAACATTTTATATCTATCGCCTAATGTAACTCTCTAATGGTAATTAATTCACATATTTCTTCGCATGTCTGCTCCAAATGCTCAACAGCGAAAAGAAAAATATATTTGAAATATTTTTTGCCAAATCGTCTCTAGTTTCTGTCATAAATATAAATCGAATGCAATCAAACTTAAACAGAAAAATACATTTTATGTTATAGACCCAAAATTATTATTCTACTTTCTTCCAACAAATAACTGAATTAAGAGATTCATGCGTCTTAATTTGAATTCAAATAAAAATATACAAATGTCAATTATTTTCACATGGCATTAGTGCAGTATGTGTAACCTATGTAATATGTATTTATCGTCATAGTAAATAGACGTGTACAATAACTCTGTAATTCCCGGTCTCAACACGACTAGCGGTTTATTGAAGCTACCATAGTTTGCTCTATTATTCGGTTACCTTTGAGGTAACCGTTGTGTAAGGTTGATTGTGTTCTAACAATACATCATTTTGTCGAGTGAATTCCCGCAAGTTCCTCAACAAACTACAAGTAATTACACGGCGTGTGCGGTGCGCGACACTTCTGCCAGTGAAAGCTTCCGACTCGACGTGAAATAGAGACCATTATTTCTCGTTTATTAGTTTATAATAGTCTACCTTTATCCTTTATGCCGTTAGTGTGTTACTTCTTCACAAATATCGACACAAGTGTTAGTCTCTCACGTTTCTGAGAATAAATGTCAAAGCATAATTTCTTATAACTCAATTATAATGCACATTACGATGTTAAGTGTTACGTTATGTAGCTTTTTAAAGATAATTACTTTGCAGTTTTATTCGCAATCGAAAGGGACCAGACATGAGTTATTTTGTATTCTTCTATGCATTTGCATTTTGCCGCAATGTATTTTTAATCTGCACTAACATGTGCGCACGAACCTGTGACAAATGATGCACGCACGGCGCACCACAAACGAAACCCTTCATATAGGAGTGTCAGCGTCGTTTCAAGTGCTTTCCTCGGCACATAATAAATATGTTTTAATAAACACTGTAGAGCTCACCTGGTCTAAAACATACAAGTTTTTTTGTAAACCACTTGAATTTGTACTAGATGTATTTTGACGTGTCACACATTTGCTTCCTGTGTTTTAAATCACAAAATAAAATTCTATTTAAAACATGCATATATTGAAATATAGTAAACTTTTATTGATGATTAAATCAATTAAAACGAAGAATAGGGACATTTTCTTAAAAAAAATACTTTACTGAACGTGACAAATGTTATGCGCATTTTCAATATTTCTATTGTCCTATAACTGAGTCGTGCTCTGCCAATTTATAATGCCCTAGATATTTTTAAACTTGTAGCATTGAAAAATTATCGTCGATACCTTCGGAATCTATGATAACATATCATCGTACCTGATTCGTCCAGGAAGGAGTTCTTTGTTTTGAAGTTCGTCGACCTTCTTATCTGCGGTTGGCTTAATGTTATAGCTTTGCAACAACATAAAGTATTTTCGGATTTACGATATTATTATTGGGTTAACCTAGATATTGTAATCATAGCATGAGGAAAGCGATAAGGGACCTTCGAAAGTTTATAAATATTTTTTTTCGCCCACTCCCTCATAAAACTGGTTTCCGCACGACAACACCAAGTGCTCTCGTGTTTATTTCTTCACATCAAAATATTACACGCAGTTTTCTTTTCATTGCCGCTTTTCTAACAAATAAACATAGAAAAAACTCTTAACAACCTCGCAATGATGTAAAAAAACATGAAAGTTTATACAATTATAAATAAATTACTAACAGGAAACTGAATCATTAGCATAGAAAAAGTGTAAAAGTCTCTTGTTAAGATCGAACACTGCAATTATATAGGAAATGTGAAGTGTTGGCGTAACACATGGCAAGCGTAATTTAGCATTTTAGTGGTGTTTTGTAGGTGTGTGATATAATGAGCAAGTGCATGCATGCGATGCGGGCGTGTTCGGCGCGGCTGTTTGTTTGGGCGGGCGCCGGCGGCCGCGTCCACAGCGCTCTTCCCTGCTTATTAAATACTACTCCATAAACGAGTTCATTAATCATACTAAACATTGTCTAATCTACCTATTATACTGATGTAATGCCGTACTTAACGTTAATAATAGAACGAAAACATTCATTCATTCTAAAAGGGCCTTCATTGTGAAAAATTAAACATTACACATTTGCATGGCCATTTCAATAAACGGAGAATCACGATGAATGTTATGGTTTCATATTATTGTTGTTGTCGTAATATAATGAAGAACAACGCCATAGTTTGCTCTGCTATACTATGAATAACATATATTTTGCATTCACATATACTTCATCGACGAGATTTTTTATGATCTGTGGCGTGTACGTGGTTCCTGACTTTAGCAAAAGTTAAATAAAAAAAATATTTCTAAAAAATCCCGCACAGACAACAGCAAAAAGATCTTCACATCGTAATTTGTTCTCCGAAGTGTTGAAGGGAATGAAATGTGTTATTCATAAACATGAAACAATTACGCTCTTTCAAAGAAAAAACGTTCGTCGAAAGGTCTTCATTGTTCAAGAGATTAGTCACCAAAATTAGTTTGTTGCGGGTAATTTAAACAAGGGAGCGGAAGGCGAGGGGCATCAGGCGTCGAGCGCGAAAGGAGTAGAACCAAAATAGCCACGTGACCCGGCCATTGACTCGGTTTATCCTAATCCGTCCCACTAGTCCAGTTCAGCCTTCGATACGCGAGACAAATTGAACCAATCCCGCGCAATGTTTACGATCACTCCGCTGATAAACACGGACAACAAACGATCAGCACTTGTCTCCACAATTATCTAATTCAGCCACGTAAAACTAACGCGTCTTCGAAAACTATTCCACTTAAAACATATTATACTTTAGCATTTTTACGGAAGCATCACGTAGACAACATTCATAGAACTGAAATAAACGTGGCTTTCATTCCCTTAACCAGCGATAAAATATCAAGGATTATGAAACAGTGAATTCTCAAAAAATATGACCAAACAGCATTGCGACCTCTTTAAAGTTTTCACAATAAAAATTATTGATAAATCGCAAATGTTTCACAATGCAAGACCTTTAAAACAAGTGCCAAAGTATGTTTTATACAAAATGTTTGTAATTCTGCATGACCCGTAACATTTGCCAACTTTTGCTTACATTTATAATTACTTTAAATAATCGTTAATAGTGAAAACAAACGAAAATAATGATCAAAAAAGAAAAGCACACAGTATGGGCTACGTTACAATATTATTGCTATCTCACAATACGTAACAGATGTGAAATGCTAACTCCGGGCCGCGGCCGAATGAAAATAAATATCTCCTCATGGTCTACGCAAACAAACACATCAACCTACTTTTTGGTTTAGATACACAGGACTTCAAACGATCTGCCTATGTCACGAGTTTATTACAATCTGTTCACTACTCTGACATACGATTTATTTTATATCCTGGTGTAAAAAATGCCATTCATATTGACATTGGAAAGTATCGCGGATTGTGTTTATGCCACATTCATTAATTCCTTTAAACTGCATAACTAATGTTTCTGACATAATAACGGATTATGCTAATGCGGACTTCGGTGACCGAGGACTCTCAATGAATGCAACCCTCCAACGCGGTGTGGTTTCATTACATTTATACATATTTATTGATAACGCTGACTTATAATAGTCTCTTCGCTTATAATATATTTATAGGCTCTCTCGAATATACTCTTCGCTTTCAAATTCCCGGTATCCCATACCAAAATATCAGTCCGCTTATCGGTGTACAAATCCGGGATATCGAATATTTATTTCGAATTCATGAAATATTCTTGGAAAACAAGGTCAGTCGCCGGTGCTAGAATTAAATATAAAATGCATCACTGTTAACAAAAACGTATCAATGAATTCATATTATCTTTGTATTCCAATAAATAAAATGAAGCTATAGACATTCTCACTTATCGCAATAACTTAGATCCTGTACTAGACAGACGGCGAAAAATACCGTCGTGACGGGCACAAATTACATTCAACATTGCAAGTTATTATGCCAATGACTTGCAGCTTCTCCCGCAGTGTTCTACTATAAGATAAGAGAGTTATGTGGAGCGATATTTTGTCTTTAATGACCAATAAAAACAATAGAGATTAGAGAGACACTACCATGCTCATTCTTATGAAAGAGTCAAGTAAAACTAACGTCGAAGTGTGAGAGAGACGTAGCGAGTGTGCGGTCAGTACTAGTCTCGCTTATTACAGAATAATCGGTTTATCTCTACTGGCATAGCAGATTTGTTTTTCTTGAAATGATTAATTGCCTAATGGTAAGCGATACGACCGCTCATGAACAGTAGCAAAATCAAACTCCTTGAATTACAAAGCAATTCTTGGCATTTCACTGCGCCATCCTCAGACATAAGATGTTAAGTCCTATTATGCCCAGTAGTTACTCTGACTACAATGTCCTTCAAACCAAAACACAACAATGCATTTCCACTACTGTTTGGCGGAAGAAATAGACATTCCGGTGGTACCTATCCCGGCGGCCTCTCACATATGAGAGACCTACCACCGGTAATTTTGGTAGAGTATATATTTATGTAGCGCAGTCCTGTCCACAATTACAAATCACTTTGTTACAATACAGGTTCAATCTAATATTGTCCTCTAAATTACAATTATATCTGTGCGTATATTAAACATATAACCTCATGTACATTTTTAAAACATATTTGTAGCAAGACTGACTCTAGGTGTGCGAATCACTCTTGCATGAGGCACTGGTATAGTCGAGCAATATCTAAATTATTAAGGCTATTTATTAGAGGCTTCATTATGGAAAATTCCAGTAATTTTAAAGCCAGTTGTAAGTGGATTCGTGTTGAACGTTACCCTCGCTGTCAGACACACACTTTCAACTTGAAGTTCACACGCTTTGTTCAGATACAATGACTCTCTACGTTCTTTTTGTTTTCATTCAGACGACCTTTGTTGATAATAAACAATATCGCGACTCTAATGAAAGAAATCATGTAGCGTGAGATTTTTATATCATTTATTTTGCAATCGACACGTTAGTATTCCATTGTCGAAGCTCGTCGGCCATTACAGGTTTCCACCTACATTACGATTTCAAGGTTTTTCATAAACGCGTTAAAACAAAATATATTGTATTTTATAATTTGGTCTGGACATGTCGAAACTGCTTCTTAATGCACCATAAAACTATTCATCAACAAACACAAGGATTTCGCGGTGCTTCCCACGTCCGCCGAATTGGTTTACGTCAGTGCGGCCATTACGCCCAAAATACACGCCACGCGAGCTCCAGCCCCGCTTAAAAAGCGTGTCAATCAATTTACATTAGGCTTGCTATATACGCTGGAGATATCTAGTGCAGACTAACTGCTATAAACTATACACAGTCGATCAATACCCAGCCAAGTGTTCGGAATGTTATAAGAAAACGAACAACTGGCACTGACACATACACCAAGAATTTGACGTGCCTTAGTTTATGATATATATCATTGGTAATAGGATTTTGTGCTACAAATATCTGCATTCGTGTAATACCTATTGTGCGTAAGTAATGTTAGGGATAGGTAGAATCTCTTGGCGTTGCGTTGAGCATCACTACTGATGCAGTAATCTCGGTTATTTGCTCCTTCACCCCAATTTGACTTCTGCCCCGAGCTCCGCTGTAACAAAGTGCCCCTCTACGCATGTGTCTTTTATGATGCCAATTTATCAGTAGTATTCGACTTAAACACGTGCAATGAACGTGGAAAAATGGTAAACGCATTTTTACATAAACATCCAAATTGCTCAAAATGATTGTTTTATGTAAATATTATTTAAATTACAATTTTTCCAAGCCACAGATCAAATATTACACTATTTCAGAAAAAAAATATAATCATACTATTATTCTAAACTAACATGTAGATGTATCTAAAGAAGTTAATATACCTACCTATAATTACCTCATTACTCTATTATCAAAAACAATAAAATTTAGATGGGAACAATATTTTAATTAAAATATTAAAATTATGAATAATATACATACCTTATAGAAATAAAACGCTACGCAATATGTAATACACTTCTAATATTGGCAAAATTTCATCAAGACATTTAGCTAGCTACCTAATTATGACGGTGTAACATTTCGTGATGTAATTAATGGGCTGGCAGTACGACGTGCGTTCATCAATAGAGTAATAGTTAATATACGAGTTGTATTAAATTGTGCGATTGCAATTTGTTCAGAGGAGGTTATAGATCGAGACATACAGAGCGTGTTATGAAAACGAAGACCGGTTTCGAAAATATATCAATTGAAAGCCCTCGACGGCGCGCATGTATAATGTTATTGTGCAGCCCAATCGCTTGCAACACACCGACACCAGCAGCCGACGAGTCTGTTACATGACAGATTATCAGCCTCCGTCGCCAGACGTCATCGCAAGCTGTCGAAATAGGTCACCACGCTTATCAGCTCCAATGTGCTTTACATTCAATAAATTAATTCCTCAAAATGGAGTGGCGTCAAATAAATCCCGCTCGTGTTCTCGTATCAGCCACGCCGATAAAGAAGTTACAAGCGGTGGCGCCGCGCCGCCCGCTTCACGTTTTGTACACTAATCGACATATAAACAAATATGCAAATTACCATTTTCTGCATTCATTTTGTTCATTCATTAATTTCCCAAGTATATGTGTAATCAGCATAATATTAACATGCATTAATGACATATTTTAGCATACATATATTGGCCTTGAATAATATTAAACAATTAATAATAAACATTGGTTATAGAATAGCTCTTTGTGTTTGTTTTTATGGTTTTCCTACCGTGCATCACGCGCGCACGCGTATAACCCGTGTAAAAATCGAATTACCGTTAGACATGTGTCATCGCGGCCTCATTACTGCCGCCAGCACTTTGCGGTCACCAAACCTGTTCTTGCACCTCGTACCCTTTTTCTACAATGGTACAATTACCAAATTCGCAACACTCTTTCTCGGCCAACAAAACGATCAATGAATACATACACATTTAGTTTGAACCAGTACTCATTCATGACTGTACACAAATTGGACATATTCTGTTCAATAAGTGATTTGCAAAACGCTAACAGTACTTCGGAGCGCTACATTTGACATAAAATAGTAATGAGTAAGTTAGAATATTTTTATGTTGTCCATACCAATATAAAACATCGAGATAAGTGCGTATAATCTAGTGCGTGTCGGACTGAATGTCTATTTGCGAACATGACTTTGTAACCTGCAACACTGAACGGGTTTACAATAATTGCCAGCGTTGTAAATTTAGCACCTTGTAGAATCGTGTAATGTATTTCATCTCGGCTTAAACCAGAGAACTGGGTGATACGATTCACATAGCTCTTCGTATAATATGCAGTAGTTATTCGCGATTCTAAAGTTTCACATAAACAATAACTGATTTATTACCACTGTATCTTCAGAAATAAGTTATCTTTGATTATTTTCATTATTATACACTTATATCCCACACGTCGATGTAAACGCCTTTCCCCCTAACGAAAGGGATTTAGTGCTAATGCGAATAGTCGCATAGCTGACGGAAAAGAAAATGTTATCTATTACTTATGAGTCTAGTGTCCAGTCTAGTGCTAGATTTCCAAGCTAGTTATAGGATTAACGACACCGTAAATAACCATTGCAGACGCAAAATTGGAACAACCGTGAAGACTTAACGTGCCTTTTAAGTTAAAAAGTAAGCCGAGATTACCATAAGCCGTAACCTATCGGCTATTTGTACCATATCAGTTTAACACGGTAGAATTAGATTTAATGTACCCAACACATATTTGCCAGTTAATTTAATCACCAAATCCAAAGACGCAAGATATATTCAAGATTACCTTTCCAATATAGAAGGTATTGGACATAATATAAATGTAAAGTAAGCCATTCATGCGACTACGAGCGCCGCCCACGAGCAGCAATTTTCATTTTGTACCTACATACTTACGAATTGGGCTAATAAATGTTAAAATAAGATATCCGTTCCGTGTACAAGTGATATTTATTTGACCATACCTCTATGAGTCTGTTCTGTTCTCATCTCTATAAAGAGCGGACGTGCAGATGTAGTGCCAGACGTGGGAGCCTGTGCCAACTAGACGGCATTTACTATTGTTAGCAATGAATTATTGGTGATTAAGTACCGCACTGCCTTTTGTGACATTGAAAAAAGAAAAACTTATTTTTTTTCAAACAATGCGCGTCACTTTTGTGAGAACAGTGTAATCTGTAAGGACATATCCACGACATATCAATGTAGAACTAGCAGAATATTAGCAAATATATTATCTTATCGTCGTATACTCTAATACCCTACATTATTCATGTATCGGAAATAACGAGGATTGATATCATGGAAAATATTGTACATGATTTAATTTTTAATTTTAGATTCATAGCGTTAGCGTTTTATAATTGTGTTGTGCGTCAGTATTTCCTTATGAGCGCAAAGGTACACAATAAATAATGTATATTATAAATAGCCCTTGAATTCTAAGCCAAAATTGTGTCGGCAATAAAACATCTCAGCTTCGTATAATTTGTCTCCAAATACAAATATTATAGTTGTAACTTCTCAATTATATAAGGAATATACACAATAATTGTTTCTTTGTAGAGTGTACTAGGGATATTATTACAAGACATGCATTAAGTTTAAAAACTTTTTATTTCTACAGTGGATTGTTCCCATTTTGTCGATGTAATAATTTGCCAACGTGCAAAACTTTCTCGAAAAACATTTACCTTCAAGACAAAGACTTAAACGACCTGAGTGTATGAAATTCCAGTGCATTCTAGTCAGACACATTTCGAAGAATTTTATAATTTACTACAAGAGTTGGGTGCATAACCGAGCACCAGTGAGTCAACCTAATGACGTTAAAACAGTAATGGACTTCCAAGGTAAACAGTCACCGTGATTAGGACTACAGTTATCGTATGAATAAACAATGCATTAAAGTGTCCGTAATAGCTTCTAATCACCTTTCATCGCATTCCTTGACGGACAAATAAAAATAATAGCGACGACTGAATACTGAAGTTTATTCATAAGGCCGGTAGCAAACAGGACCTTTCAGGCGAATTGAGTCACACATGCTTATCTTATCTGTGCGTTTCCTCTGCTGCAGTTTCGCATTGATATCGACGTCGTACACTTCTTAAAATATATTAAAATTCACAGAAAATAAAATGACTCACAGCAAACGACGAAAATCACTGACGTAAGTGTACTTTGGAGAAAAAAACAATTCCCGTGACTAAACTTTGTCGTGCACTATTATACTGGTAATTAACAGAAGGGAAGTTTACTTCGAATATTCGCTCGGAGCCGATGTCGTACATTCAAGTACTTTAACAAGCAGTCCAAGTAGTACATGACTACCGACGACACAACAATCACGTACATAGCCATTAAAAATTCTTTTATACGTTCATGTTGTGGCGATTCCTGCTAACGTTGTGTTGTATTTAATTTTAATCTTTATGTTCATGGCAATATGGACAGTAATGTACGGTCACTTAAACCAATATCTGTAATAAAAATAATGTTAGTATTCCAAGTGTAGTGAACAAAGTAATATACTTTTATGTCGAACACAAAAGACAGACATGGGTATGAAGTCAAAGTATCCACCATTCTCGTTGTAGACGTTACTAGCTAAAATATTATGTATATTAGATATGACAAGAGTGTGGTGGTGTGAGTAATGTATTGTGTGATGTGATATGTTATGTATGAAGCGCTTATCGTTCGGCAGGAAGTGGCTTGGTTTATTATTCGTGTCGTGCGTCGTGCGGCTGCGTGCGCTGGCGCACTCGTTCGCGCTGCAGGATAAAATTGCTACGCGTCTATCCAACGAGATAATATTGAAAGGATTAAATCAATACTACACCATTAATGTATCACACGCACTTCATACCCGAGCGAGGCATTCTTACAAATTATTTTATTACTTACTGGCTTGTTAATAGTATGCTACCTTGGGAATCGTAGTTATATTGCGATGAAAGTGAGTCTGCATCTATCAATGAACTACAAATGAACGACCTCGCCAACAGACAGGTCGAAATGAATGACATTCCGTGAACACGACAGTCGGTAAACGTGTCACGTTCTCCCTCTCCCTGCTCTCCACCCTATCAAGATAGGTGCGTGCGACATTAACGGGACACTCAGATATGATCTCTAATTAACATGGAAACTCATACCTATGTGTCGCCGTTTAAGTGGGCGCTATAAATATTCTAAATAGTAGGTAAGCAGTAACGAGCCGGCTTGATCAATCGCACCACGCCGGGACGTTGAAATGTTGACTAGGAAATTGATCAGTAACTAACTGTCGTCTGATAACATTTCCTGACGAGATAAGTACTAATCAGTTGTTTACATTTCAAGTTTATCACTACCCTTAGATTTCTGAAAATAGAAATAAGATACAGATAATAAACTCGGTGCGACGCAGCGGACTTCGAGAGAAACACCCTCCTACATACGTATTCAATATGAGGACTATTCAAAAAGTTTTATTTATTTAGGATTGCAATAACGTGATCGTGAACCGGACATAAACGGACTTTATCCGATAAGTTGCTTTCAGATTAGAAACTCTTGTGTATATTTGTTTACACGGATGTATACTTACTGTATTAATGTATTACAGAATGTCAATAGTAAATCATACTACATTTGGTAATAAACAGTTCTTAAACGTAAACTTTGAAAACAATTTCATGTTCATAGAACAATAAATCAGGCACGATGCGTTAACTGCATCATTGATAATTATTTGCCGATAAATGGTATTGTTGTGTTTATTGTTTGAGGGCGAGGGAACTGGGAGGTGCGCAGGAGGACCGCGCAGGCTCCGCAAACCGGCCGACTCCTGGACCGACTGGTTTGACTGCAGAGTGCAACTGCAGGTCAACAACTCACCTTACAGCCTTACTGATCCAAACACGTAGCTTGATCGGCGAAAATCCACCGCCCACGCCGTTTTACTTTCTGATCGCTATCAGGAAGCTGCTTTGCACCAATTAGCTCTATACATTTAATTAACACCTACTATAGTAGCCACGTTCCATTCAATGAATTATATAAATGCAGATTACAGTAGACTAGTGTTTAAACATAGCCTTTTATGGTCCTATAAATGAACTTGAATGGTGTGTTTATTGAAACGTGTGTTCATCTATCTAAATCAGCCTTTATATGTCCCACTGCTGCCCTTAGCTCGTTATCTTCTAAGTTCTACTGGGGATTTCCACATAATTAATTATATCAATTACTAATGTACTATGCACATAGTATGGGTATGTATTAATTACAATGATAAAAAAAGCAAATGCAGTTTGTTTATACATCACATTACCGCTAATGTGATTGTCACTTTGTGGACATTAGACGTACACGATAAAGCATAATTTAAGTTATAATGATTTATAATTGAGTATTGGTTTGAATGTAGAGTCGAAATGTCTATGAGATTATTAATTATTTTGTGAATGAAACCTGTACACGAAAACTGGAACACCACTTCGTTGCTTTGTAGTATACAATGAAACTTTTACCATTTTAAGTAGGCTTTAAACGGCGTAGGTCACAGTAAATACATGGCTCATTTCTAATACGGTGTAGTAATTTGAAAGTCAACCTGTTAAGAAAAGTTTAAAATACATGTTTCTCGTATCTTTTGTTCAATTTATTTCTTCAACCAAGGTGTCCAGATGCAGAATAATGGCACTTTAATAAACACGCAGTTCAACTGTATAAAAACATCTTTGTAAACGAGACGAGAACCATTTGCATTTGCACTTAGCAGGGATGCGGGGAGCAAAAAACATAAAAACAAATAAGTGAGGCAGTTACTCCGCCCGCAGCCAAGCCGCAACGACCGACGCTATGCGCCTGCGCACACCGTTGCCACATCACTGCTCTAAAAATCTCCCAGATATTATAAATTCACTTTCCCACTTTCATCTTTAAATCCAATAACAAAATATTTTTATCGTGTCTTGACAATATCGCAATGATACATATTGTGTAAAATTGGCTTATCAATTTATCATACGATTGCGAACACCTAGATTGTTCGATGCCGATAAATATTCACATGCTTGACCGTCGTAAACAGATGACACAGTAGTAGTTATTAAAACATAAAAAATAAAAAACCTATGTCTAGTTAAAGAGTTGAGATGTCTGCAGGGAGCCGGATGAGCCAATCAGCGTTATGTGAGTCACACGCATACAACGAAGAAGTGCGCTCGGGCACCCGACCTACATGATATGATGAGCCCCTATTCTATACACACTTACTTTGTGCCGTCGACTCGGCAGTGTTCTCTCTCGCTCTCTCGAGGGAAGCAATAACATTAGCTAGGAGCTACAGATAAACAGATCAACATTACAAACCAGCGCATTAGTGAAGTTGTATCATGTCTCGTTATGTGGCAAATGTTATGACGGGATGCTACTGTGGTGCGGGTTTATAATCCACCGCGAATACTGAGTACGGCTGCTTCAGATATGAACTTATCGCCACTGTTGTGATACGCCATTTAAAATCTAGAGTTTTTGCAATATTTTATTATGAGCTTCATGCATGAAATTTAATGCCTTTTCAAATATCACAAATAATTTTGCAACAATGTCATTGTAATCTAAGATTAGATTAAATGAACATAGGTATATTAACAGTGACCGTTTTTGATAATTAAAAATAAGTAAAATAATTGAGAGGCGAGACTATTCAATGTTGAAATCAATTAGGTGAAAACCAATTAAGGATTTGGCACGCTCTGTCGTTTTTGCGTGGGCTAATCTTGCTTCCACAATTTTATTAGCGATTTATCTGAAAACGTTTATGTTGTTTTAACATTGCAAATGCACACACGGTACAATGTTATACGATAGCGACTCACAACACAATTTTACTTTTGAATAATTTTAATGAAATGGAAACGAACGTGTTGCGTAATTGTTCTTGAAAATCGCTTTCTACCGGCGTCACCTCGTCGACACTGTGATAAGCGAACCTTTACTTACGTAAAGCAAAATGATTGCGGATTAAGTCAATGCCTACACGCTGACATTTATGCTGACTGTTGTTTTTAACCATTACCCATACAATATGAAATTCATAGTATGTTCATACTGACTTTCCTCATATTGCGTAGGTAGGTACGAATGAATCCAGACTCGTCCTAAAACGGAGAATTTTTTTTACAATGATGGCGAAGGGCGAGAAATATGGAAGACTTAACTTTATGATGCAAAAAATATATAAAAATATAAACTATCCTATCTGTGATATCTCATAATAGGATATCTTTTGTATACAATTTGTATAATATATCTTTGTTTGCAATTGATAGTTGTGAGCCACCCGAATAAAAAAAATAAACAACAAGGTAAAATATTTTAATTCTATCACTTTTGAAAGAGACCTCGGACTATTGATAGTCTAAACTCAAAAAGGTCTAATAATTAATAGTAAATATGCAATCTGAAAAGAAAAGACTTGACAATTAAAACTGGAAAAAGTCCATCTTGCCCTTACGGGTATGTATTTACAATAATTTCAAGATGGTTTGCAACCGTCGTCGGTTAAATAAAATGATCAATCTCGATATTTTATAAGTAGTTCTAGAAGAAATCAAACTAGCAGCATTCATATCAAAGTTGATTGATCGATAGCCGCTTTGTCAAGAATGTAGTCCTGGTGAAAAACTAAAATTGTTTTCCAAGCCACTGTTGACATCTCGTATTTTCAAGTCCAAGTCACGAATGTTTCATTAAAAAGGCATTTGCAATGTGCATAACCTGAGAATTATGGTCGTATTACATTATACATAGTTCATCGTGCTTTATTTATTTAGCACGTCCCGCTCACAAATTGATTATAATTATGATCCAAATTGCCGTTCTTCCGCCAATTAACGCTGCGGCTGCACTGACCTTCCATTGCGATTCAAATCATTAGCTATTTTAGAATTATCTACGTGCTTAAGATTGAACATGAATTTATAGTACAAATTGTGACAATAACAACGCCTTTCCTCAAACAAAAATGTGCTGTTATATGTGTAAAATCTTGGAATTTGCGATAAGTCAACTGTTAACATAAAAACCACATCGTAAAATGGAAATTTCTTGTTCCAATCGCATAAATCTATTGAAGTGAATCATCAGTAAGTTATATCACAGGTGATGTTTTGTCACCATGATAGGTGAGATGACCGCGGCGCGGGAGGGGCGCGCGGCAACGCTGACGTCACTGCGCCGAACCAGCACTACTCTACGTGCGGCTGCGCTGCCAATCTTGCACCCACATTCACTTTCTATTGACTTATCTTTGTCGATAGGTACAACCTGTTACGCTAAGTAAACCTCAAACGCATTAGTATCCGTGGATTCTACAGATTTACCTCTAAATAATTAAGTAATTAATTTCATTTTGTTTTTGCCATTAAATAGATCGTCTGATTCTATAAATTACACTATAATGATCCATTCTATTTTGTAGCACCATGTATCAAATACTAATTAGAAATTAAATACTTCTCAATACCTACCGTTATTATAAAATGAGCAACGTGAGTTCATCGAAACATAATACGTATATTGTAAAAAGAGTTGTTTATTTATTGCGTTACTTAGTGTTCACAAGACAGCTGTGCTTCTTGTCCAGCTATTTTCATTGACCGCACCGTCTGTTACTACTACGCTCTGCTCGGTAGTCAGTGTCGGGAACATTGGCGGTTTGCCATCGCAGTAACTGTGACTCAACCATATAAACACACCCGATTCTCGGCTATGGCGGTTGTGAGTCGCGTTTCGCATTTTTCAATACAATTAAAGACTCACAGTAGGCTCACTGATTTTTTTGTCAGACGCGTGTGAGAATATTCGCGATTTCACCGGGAACGCTACATGATGATACCTTTCGCTCGATTCGACGCCAGATAGCGAACAGTAAAAACGGCAGAGCAGCGTGCTACTTCCCAATGACCTTTGTTACGACTGAACTACCTGCAGCTACATGGTAACCGCCGAGCCGCTGCGCCGCGTCATGTCGCCGCACCGCACCACGCCGTACCTTCATGAAATCTCCTGGTCGCGCCGAGCACTGACACGAGCACGAGCATCAAGAGAAATTTTAATTTATACGCGCTACATTCGTGATTGTATCCTGTATGTTATTTTAACAACAAAGATGCGCGTCGTACACCCATGTTGACATTGAACTTATTGTTAATGGTAGCTGCGCAAGGAAATTGGCAACGAACCAAATGCTTAAACTCGGTCTTATGAAAATTTTACTTTGTTGTTTTTACACACGCAGAATAATTTTGGTAGTACGAAGACAAACATTCTAAAATTGAAATATGTGCAAAAATTCGAATAATTAACAATTTCTAAGCATCAAAATAGTCATGTATTCCTTACTCATATTAGAATTTAATTTTCTTTAGTCTTTACACAATTAACATCGGTTAGGCTCGCTGAAATATATTAATATTTAGTTAGACATTGTTCACCATCGAGGAACAACGAGAGCGCCATATTGTATGCTAATAGATAAATAAGTACGCGTGTATTAAACGACTGTTCAGCAGAAATTAATTTATATTCCAGTAACATTTTCCTGTTATACTTTAGCCTCATATAGATTGATCGTTAATTAACTGTACTTCAACATACCACGAAACTAGTAAACAATATGACTTTGTGCCAGAGAGAGAAACAAAAAAGCAGTTAATAGAGCGAGACATTTAGTTAACGATACGAAATAAATTATCTACATGCACTTGCATTAAACATACATGCATAAACTCACGCCTTTATCCCAGAAGTGATAAGCAGAGTTGGTACCAGTCGCCATGTGGCAAGGGGGCGAAAAGAATTCCACCAAGGTGTTCCCTGCCTGTCGTAAAGTCGACTAAACGGGACTACTGGGATTATTGAGTGCTTTTATAAATACTGAATAAGATTATTGATACCTACTCTTGAATTGTATTCATAAATGCGATTAAATCACCGTCTCCTCGCACTATTTGTGATGATAGGCCAAGAGCCTTTGTAAAAATGATACATTTTGGATTCTGTACCACGCCGCATCGAGAGATATGGATGTGTGAAGCGCAAATTATTGACCGTGTCTGGGTATCGTGGAAACAAAGTCCTTTGTAGATTTTAATACCAACACAAAGGGAATCCTGTGATCTTTCATATTCAATTTAAAGTCTTACTCTTTACAACCATATCACAAAAATGTATAAGTACGATGTTATCAACCGCTGGAACATTCCCTGGAATACGAATTGGCTTTCGTTGAGGATCAATGAATTTCTTAGACTTAAGTACAGTTCCCACAAAACTTTTAGTTATCGTTTAAAAAAGTTTCAACACAGACAGTGCAATAGATAAGTCGTAAAAAATAGATATAGTAAACAGACGTGGTCATTGTATAATAATAAGATATTATCTTAAAAATATCAACAATCCACGTTCCATGGCATAACTATTATTTCATTTCAAAGCCTAATTAGGAAGAGAATAGCAGTCTGGAAATAATTATGTTATTAAGCAACCCAAGTCTTAACAATAAAAGTTTAACAACGGCTTCCACTCGTCTCCCTTTGTGAGCGTCCCGTCTACCTCTCCAGACGTAGGTATATTTGAAACTGTAGTTTCACTTTTAAATCTCACCTCACAGTGCTATGCTTTGACTTATTCGGTAGTGAAATATTCAATCGACATTGCATGTTGCACAGTACCACTAATTCACGCACGCAATCTTATAATAACTAGACACGTACAAAACGATCGTTCGTGATATACGATTGGATATGGTTTCACTCCTCATGAATTTGCTGTAAGCAATACATTTGTCTTTACATTTTTTATTGATTTTTAATGAAAGCATTGGCCGATAAAACTACAAAAACATCGTCGGTATATTAAAACCAATGAAAATAGACATAAAAACTGATTTTCTTTGTATAACTTATAGTTTGAGGTTGAAAAGACTGGCAATAACACGACAGTTATGACTTATGTTACATTCAACTACATCTGAACGGCTACAGCAAAGTATATGAAACAATTTAGGATCGTTTTCAGCTACTGCTACAATTCCATTTGTACATAAAAGCGGCCCATTCCTACGATTAAATATAATAAATAAATTGCGAGCACAGTACATTCATTGCTTAATAAATGTTACAAATTCAAGTGTGCGGGTCAGATTTCGTTATATTGCTCGGTTCTCAATGTTTGGGCTAATTTGGTCATTTATAAAAAAGAAAAGTAGTAAGGGATCAATACAATTTACTTTTGTAGGTAACATTGTTTTCGAGAGTCTGTAATAAAACAGTGTATCAATTAAAGTTATCTATCTTTTATTACTTTTTTTCATTACTTTTTACAATTAAATCTACTGCCAATTACCATATAAAAACTATGGCGACGATTTTTGTAAAAATAAGGGTTATGGGTATTCATAGTCACACAATCGTAACTTTTGAAACGGCGATGTCTAGTTAAATTCAAACACAAAACAATAAATATATTGGTGCTCATAAGTATACAAATCAAGACAGTTAATTTATAACCAGGCGCGGTCAATGTGCGTCGACCTTCCAGAACGGAAACCGCTTGTCTGGTTGACGGCACTATCATCGTAAAACACATTTTAAAATGCCTACAGGGACACAATTCAGAGCGTAAAATTATTAACATTCGTCGCGACTAAACATTCTACAAGATTTCACAAGTTTACACTTGAATAAAGTTAAAAAATCTATAGTTATATGTATGTCTAATCTGCAATAAAAAACCAACGGCCATCATGCAAATATGTTTTTTTTTTAATGAATACATATTTTTGACGAAATAATACTCTAAAACACATAATGTCAAAATAGGTAATATTATAAACTAGCGGCCCGGCCCAGCTTCGCCCGGGTACAAATAGATTTCTGAATATTTACTTATTATACATATAAACCTTCCTCTTGAATCACTCTTATCCATTAAAAAAACCGCATCAAAATCCGTTGCGTAGTTTTAAAGATTTACGCATACAAAGGGACATAGGGACAGAGAAGGCGACTTTGTTTTATACTATGTAGCGATTCAATAGTACCAAACATAGTCCTGACCCCACGGTATGATCTTGTTTCAGAAACTACGAAAATCTTTTTCGCATCAAAACACCCGAAAACAGATATTTGTCACACAAATATTAGTGTTGGTGCAGAGAAGAACGTGCTAACTCTCGTTTCACAACGGGCTCTCAACCCACTGCGCCACTGGGACAGTCTGATAGATATGCAAAAATATATTATGAACCATATTTTGTATCAAGCTTGATTATAGTGTCCTTAGCTCGGAACACGTATGGTATGTAGTAACGCAGTAGGTATAGCGATGATCATTATGTTGCTAAAAAGTAAAGGTAGGTAAAGACTAAAGGTAACTACAAATTAGGTAATAGTTTTTTCAATATAGTTAATAGTGGATCAGATATAAACACTCTTACATAATATAATGGTTTGTAACTGTAAGCCGCCTCGAACAGGTAGTTCTGGATTTTTTCAAGGAATATATGAATATTCAGTAGTGGAGGTCCGACTTAGTTATTTATCTACACTTTAACCAATGTATAATTAATGTACTTGGTACCTCAAGCCTTCCTTCCTTCCCTATCAATCAAAACTCAGGCGATGGAAATGTGCAAAGAAATTGGTTTGTATGACATTATAGTGACTGACGAAGAGATGAATCAAATTCCGAAATACCTACAGCAATTATCCAATGGTGAAGGAAAACATGGTGAGGAAAACTGCATACCATAGCGATTTATAAGAGTTTCTATGGTATGTAAATTCCGATATTACGCCAGCGTCGACTATATGGCCTAACCACTCTCAATTATAGAGGAGGCCCGTACCTACATATATTTACTAGGCATAGGTTAAAAACTGGAAAATGTACCACCAAAGAATATTGCACGAGCTCGGAACCCCTATAATATATGCAAATTTTGGTGCACTCTCATTACAAAAAAGCGTATAGCTCCGCAAGGATGTGTAACAACAAAAAGGAAATTACAAAGATGGAACTTGTTAAACACGTGGCAACATTTTAAACAGCAAAGACCTAACGAACACAATAGTCTCCTCTCATTTTGTTATTGTGACGCTCGGCTCGGAAGCACAGCACGTGTTGCACATCCCACCCGCTAACTCTTACTATTCATACAAAACCATCTCTTATTTACAGAAAGTTAGAATTCAATACCGCCTTTACCAGGGCTAAGTTACTGTGTAGTGACAACAAAAGTCCAACTGCTGCATTCGACGGCATCTTTTTGTTTATCCTACTAATATTGTAAATACGAAAGTTTATATGTTTGTTGTTTCGTTGGATGTAGCGGCTAAATGTTTTTAGACGTAATTTAGACAATTCCCAAGTGTACAATTGTTCATTATGCGAGCAAAGCCACGGGGAAAGGACAGTAACAATAATGATATATGTGCATATGTTAATACGGTTGAAAAAAAATAGTAATACAATCCATTGAGCATTAGTAACAGATACTGTTTCAATGAATAATTTGCGGTTTCATTCCAGTTCAGTGACATATAATACACAGTAGTACCTACTTGTCCTTATCGAGCAGACACACCATCGTCTCTAACAATCATGGCAGAGTTATGACATTTTATAACACTTACACTATATTGGGTATATTTCTTCCCCTTTAAATTGTTTCATATAAAATTGTCACAAATTCTTTTTTTATATAAAAATATACTACTTATAAACGTCTCGTATATTCTGTTGACTTTTATCTGTTGTAGAAATGATCCACAATCAACTCGATACAATCAAGCTGCGCCGTGTAGTCTGGGCTGTCTGCGTGATGACAAACGAACCATGTTAGGAATTCAGTCAAGGCAATCGCTTCCTACACGAATTGCGAAATACAAAAAGCGTACAGTTCACTTTTGAAATTAATACATGTCCATATGTGAAGTAAGTACATATTTTTTACTTCTTGGTCCTCTTAATGTCCAATATTGCATGGTATTCAAACCGATTGTGTTCAAATTATTGAAACATCTATTGTACAACAGGGAAACAATAATTTAATGTTAATTCATAACCATTCAATTTGTACAGTAGCACGCCCGTATATATTGTTTCCATGAGAATGTTTGTCATGAGAACTGAGGAGGGTACAACAATTCATATCGTTGTTAGGAACTGTGTAAGCAATTATTTTATGAAACTACTTAACTGTTCCGATGTTTGCTGCATAAAATGATTTCTCTTTGAATCTCCAAGTATTGTCGAGTTCAGAAAGAGGAATTGTTTTATATGAAATAAAAGTTGAGCACATTGTTATTGGGAACAATATTATATTTTTTATGTGGTATTTAAATCGAGTGGTCTTATAACGAATGTTGTGTATTTATAGCCCCGCGCCCCACACGCAGCAGCAATACCCGCCGTACGCGGTGCGCGGGAGACTCATCGAGACGCTTCTATTACAAGCGAGACCTTGCATGCTCAGCGAAAATATTTCAAGTGGGCAAATATCCTGTGTTCGATATACCAAATCACCAATACATCATCTTATCATAATGTACATTGCACGGGAGTTAATGGAAGCAAACACATTGTAGTGTATGTGAGTACATCGCAACAGACCAATATTATCTACGCTCTGCGAAACTACACTGTACACCTACTTATGTTATACATTCGTATCAACATTGTCTATTCATGTTTATTTACGCATAGCTCCAAATATTATAGATGTTATAAATTCTTCATACATCAATAAATTAGTATAACAAATGCATATTTTATATTTAAAATATCCTTCTGAATAATGCAATTGTCATGTGAGTACTCGGTAATATATATTTTATATAATTTATATTTTATTCATGTGCAATGCTCAGAATCTTCTGTATTTGTATGGAGGCTAGTACAAATTATTACAAGGACGCTCGACGATTCGTGGTCATCGTCCACGAAATAATTACATATATTGAGTCTTGTGGACTAGCAACGGCATACGAATGTGTGCGCACAATGTGACTTGATTACATCTGAATGAATAAATAATGGCAGGCTTGAGTGCACTCTATCATTGTACGCATTAGAGTCCCAATCGGTTCAGCAACGTTAACCAATGCCTTTGTGACGAACAAAATATACGATTGAAGTATTCGTACTTATACCTGGCATTGTAAGTTAAAGGTCTTTACCTGTCCCCTCGGCTCATCGTGTGTTAAATTATGTAAAACCGATGCATGCTATGCATTAGACAGCAGTCTACCAAGGAAGAAACGGTGTGATGTACGAAAAGAACCCGTAGGTTTGTTTCTATTGCACTAAAATTAAAAACGACAGACAAAGGCCATACGCCAATAAGGGTAACTAAATGGCCCCAGAACGATATCTTGATGATCATTTGAGAGTATGTTGGTACTGATAAGATTCTTTATTTTTTTTCGATTTATTCAGGCACTAAAGAAGGTAGAAAGTTGTAACTCGCAGAACTGAAGAATCTTATCAGTACCAACATACCTACTCCCAAAATATTGTCAGTAAATCGTTCTGAGACCAATTTACTACCCTCATCAACCTATTGCTTTGAACAATCGAACATATTCTGTGGTATTGATATAATGCCACCAACCTCATACTATTCATCACCAACTCATAAAGCGCGGATTTAGTCATAGCCTTATTCATAGTGGTCGAATGTGTGATCGAATGTCTTTTCTTCGCTTAAACTGCATTCAGTCGTTCGAAAGGGACACAACATTCTTTAACTAAAATAGGTTTCAATTTATCTGTGTAGGTTTTAAAATAAAAAAGGCCGTAAGAGGACAGGACACCGGACGCCGCCCATGGAAATTACTTGAGGCATAGTTGTTCGAAAATCCACAATTTATGTTTGACGGCTCAAGGTGGGGAAACGTATGTCTTTCCCTTAGTATAATGTAATCAATATTCGAGCCCACGGGCTTTGCATATTTCCGCCTTTGATACTTTTCTCCGAAAACACAGCAAACGAACCATACGGTTTTATGAAGTTTCCCGCAAAAGGAATGTTCAATATTTCTTTGTGAAAAATCTGATTCAATCAAAATCCCAAAAACAAAGTGCCAAGCAATGTTGATACAATTGAAAATGAACATTAACCGAATAAAATTCATAGACAGTTTTATAACCTACTTTAATTCTCGAATGTTTTGTCCCTTGCTTTAGACTGATTTTTAATTCAGTTTGAACGAAGACAAAACATTCGGTATCTAAAATAGCTTTTAAAACGACGAATAAAACCGTAAGTTATGAATCAAATCATTAATTATATTCATTGATTTAACGTCAACGGTTAAATTTCTTTTTGTTATCTTTTAATAAAAGTAAAATAGCGGTATTTATTTCTCTACGTGGTTGTTCCGCAGCCATTATTTTATTTAAATTATCGTGGATAGTTTAGAAATGTAACATAATAAACTATAGGTAGGTAATTTATTCGTAACGACAAAGTGTTCTCTGAAATAGATTCGTCCAGTTTCTCAAAGCCTTAACCTTAAATAAAATAAATACACGCAATGGTTACAGAGTTTTGATCCCACACTAAGATCGAGTCTTGTGTCATGGATATAAGAAACTTCAAAAGACTTTTCGACCACACAAACACTCGGACCTGAAACAAATACTTGTGGTTCACACAAACATTTGTCATATTACGAGGATCGAACCCACGACCTCTCGTTTCATAGTATCTACCCCATTGCGCCACAGAGGCAGTCGAAAGTCTTGTTAGTGTCCCACATGCAATACTTAGAAAATGTTTGTGCATTCATCATGTATCTTTAATTGAATACATTTTTACATCATATGTGGCATTATTAACGTGACCATACGTCCCGATTTAGGCGGGACAGTCCCGCTTTCAGGAAGTCTGTCCCGGTGTCCCCAGCAAGACCTACATAGTCCCGCTTTGGCAAACAGACCAAACGATGAACAAAAAGTATTTCCCGCTCGAAATGCTTTATCGAACTATTACTGAAAACGGTTGGGTCAAATTATTCCAGCACTTTCGAAAAAACAAATCAAGAGATTTAAAAACTTTTCCACGATTATTGAGTACGTTATGTGTCTGCCTGGAAGTCTCGCCACTACTGGGGCTTATAAATCGTGCCTAACTAACTATTTTGTGTTTAGTGCTATGATTATTTTTTGTAATTGAATCTTCTCAATTAAAAACTTGTAAAACTCCAAAAGTTTTTATTATTATTTAATTCCACAGATGTCCCGCTCTGGCACAAAAAATAAATGGTCACGTTAGGCATTATTCATTTAGGTAACAAAAAATTGGTAAAAGTTTCATTGTAATGTTTACATAATATAGATAGGTTTAGGTTAACATTAAGATTTGAATTGAAACTTACGAAATCCTCAGTCCATTTGTTTTATTTAGAATCAGCTTACGTTTTTTTATTCCAAATTGAACGAACGGATGGCTAATTTAATAAAATTTATTGAAAATGAAATAAGGACACGAACAAGAAATACATGTTAGCGTCAGTGACACCTACGCACTTCCTCGAGCGTCAATTATGTGTCACATGGCGATGAACCATACTCAACACTACAGCTGCACAAGTGACCTATTATTGATGTATTGTGTAACGAGCTCGCGGGGAGAACTATAAAACAACTGAGCAGGGGCCGCGTGACGGCTTCGTGGGATTATTTCTGTACAAAATGAATTGAAAAGTATTATTATAGTACTTAACAATTGCCATATACCGCATACACATAACGCATTTACAGTAACTAATGCACACAATGATTATTTCTACAATATGTCAAGAATATGTCTTAAATCATCATCAATTGAGATCATTTTTATCCTGTTAATGACGGTACTTTGAAATATGGCAATGGTTTCAGCCACGAGTTACAACAAACAGGTTTTTAGTTTTTATCTCCTATGTATATTAGGTATGTGTAATCTACGTACCGTAGTGACTGATCGCATACATGAACTTGGCTATTGTCATTGGGATCTCCCGCTGATATTTTCCAAGATCTGTGCAAACCAATGGCTTGAAACTAACCGATGCACAAGGAAGTAAACATGGCATTGCAACACCCTGCCGTCACTGTCCGAGCGAATTAGCTCTTATCTGGGCCACTAACGGCACCTAAACAGCAGTGGCGCACGAAAACACGGCAATCGAAGCATGGCCTTAAACTCGATAACGTGTCAGCGTGCTGAATGTTGCATCCTATTTACACAAGACAATGGTGCATAGTCCAGACACATAATTGGACGACACAATGTATTGAGGATTATGTAAGTAATATCCCTAACTAAATACCTACATCAGATTGATTACGTTAGAAGAGTACGATTTGAACAATTAACCTTGTATGCTACATTTTTATCGCTACAACCTATATCAATTGAAATCCGATACGATTCGTTGAACATGTTGTATGTCACGGGGTAAAAAATACTTATATGCTTGGTCGCCTACACTTTTATAAAATTGTATTTATTAAAAAATACTATCATAATTTTATTAATTTAAATAATTCATAATTTAAATAATAAATTAATGTACTACATGTAGTAGAGCGCCGTAAGGTTTATACCTCGGAATCCAGGGCCAGTCAATGAATCTTAATATAAACCTTGAAAATATGTTTTTAATAGTATATAGAAAAATGTTAAAAAAAATTTTTTTCGCGCTCTCAATTTTTAAAAAATTATTAATTTTTTGGAGTTTTCATTGATTTATATTAGTCAAAAGTCATATTTTAAAAAGAACAACTATTACAAACTTGAAAACTTGATCTTGGATCTTTAGGGACTGCAGATATACCGATGAAGGTCGGGTTGGAGAATAGAGGGGATAACAGCAGCTGTTCGGTATTGTTCATGGCGGGCCCTCACAGGATAGTACACGTTGTAACTTGCTAGACTTAATACGTAGCTGTTGTTTTCGTTCCGAAAAATATTTATTTCAGATTTTTGTTTATTAAAAATTAATGTTTATATTATTGTGCAGTGAGTGTGATAAAAGTTAATTACTGAACATTACTGAGTTTTAAAAACTTTGAAAATAGTGGCATAAATTGTAAGTATTTGTTTTTCATTTATATTACATGCTTTTGAAAACAGTTATGAATATTTTGTAATAAATCGATGTTAAAAGTTAGAATATAATAGTAGAATTTAATAATATAAATCATTAATTATGATATAAAAGTTAGTTATTAATATTACTAATATTTGTTGTTGCAGCCACGTGTCGCAATGGGTGAACCATCCAGTATTGATAGTACAAGCAATGATTGCCTCATTTGTGATAAAATCGGATCTAGTTCTGAATTAAGCTCTGAACTAGGAGATATTATAAAAGTCACTAGAGGCATATCATCATTAAAAGCTGCATCTGCGGAAAGAGGGGATGGACTTTCTCAATGCTGCGACAGTCTTCAAAAATGAATGCGAAAATACTGATGACATTTTTAAGGCTGGTGTTACATGCACTCTTGCTTTATACGGTGCCCCCCAGAAAATAAAAGATCTTAATGCATTAAGATATAACTCTTTTTTGAAAGCAACTGCTAAAAATACCTGCGTTAAACTGCCGTCATTACCACCCACTGCAGATAGCGCATTTGAACACTTTAAAAGAGTATTTTTGCAAGTTCAAACATGGCTTGGAAGAGAAATATTACCAGAAGAATGGGGCTGGAAATATGAATGCGGAATATTGACACCGCAAACAATGACGCAACGACCAGCTCCAGAATCTTTATTAAAAATTATTTTTTGCTCATGCAAAACAGGATGTGGAGCATCTTGTGGGTGCAGGAAAAGTGGATTAAGCTGCACTAATCCTTCACCTACAATCTATATCAACGAGATCGACGACGACGACAATAATGTACAATGATGTAACAATGTGTATCGTTAATGATAAAATTTTTTTGTAACTTATTTTTTACGATAATCTAATAAATTAACATTGAAGTTACTCTGCATATATAATTTATTACAAATAAAATTAAATTTTTCACTATAAACACTTTTTCCCCCTTCCGCCTCTCATTTTTCAGTAAATTGTTGTTAAAAATTGTTGTAAATCGAGATCGGTCAATTTTTTTTTTTTAACTTTTTTATTTGAGGTTTTAATAATGCAGTCTCATACTTGATATACAGATTCATTGACTGGCCCTGGGTTCCGAGGTTTGACCATTTTTATGCCTTACGGCACTCTACTAATGGCAATGGAATGTTTAATAACAATGATGCTGTACATGTTATCATGTTTATTAGGTAGGGCAAGTTCTATTGGAGACATTTTTAATAGTTCTTGTTAATACAAGAAGTTTAAGTTTACTTACACGAAGGTAATGTTTAACATCGTCAAGGTTAAGACAACTCATTTTATAAATCGTGACACTCAAATATTACTGGCACCGAAGGTCAAATATATAAGAAAAAGTCTCGAGAACAAAATAGAAAACCACAAATTATTTGTATGAGGTGCACGTCGAGAAATCAGTTTATGCATGTTTTAATATTATTGCAATAAAAACTTCTGTAGAAACCGAGGATGGTTGCGCACACAGTACGTCACGGTCCAACAGCTGGGTGCCGTTTACCAACACGCGCCCAGTCGTTTACCCGTGCCACTCGGCGATTGCCTCAAGGAGCCGTCCCGTTATGTCCGCAACAATATTCGGCCCAATAAACATTACAATCTTGCATGTGGATTGTGGATTAAAAAACTTTAGGTCATACCTACATGCATGCTACTTACCTTTGCACCTTGTTTGTGCCGTTTATTGAACCCGAAAACATCGTAAAATCGCTCCTTTCTGCATAACTTGCTTTGTTTCGGAACGGTACTTAATTTGCTGCAAATTAAATAATATTTGCCACTCCCGTGAACCCCTATTGATACTAACCAACAGTAATTGAAAAGCAACATTACGATTAATGTTATTAGTGTAAAATACATAATTAACTCATTCTTGAAATTATCCTTTGTTTTGGAAATCTAATTTATGTGCACATACGAAATGTTTAATGACTTTATAATGACTTTGTATTTGTATTGTTCCTTAACATTATTAATGTGATCATTAAGTTTAAACTATGTAATTCATTAAGGAACAGTTATTACACAAAAATGAAAAACAAAAATATATATAATACAAAATGTAATAACTACATTGTAAATGACAGCAATGCTGGAAAAATTACAAAAGGAATTCAATTTGATTGTAAGTATAATCATTATCACTAAAAATTGTCTGGAAACGATGAAAGTTACTTAGTTGTTTACTGTCAAACAAAAATATAATAAACATTAAATCATGTTTATTTCAAAACATCTCATACCCATTGTATTATTTTTGAAACAAGCAACTCTAACCCAGTATTCCACATCCTTTTTTAGGGGTGAACACTGGACATTGCACTCTATTATTTGACCTTATTTTATTGGTTTACAGTTTGTGTTTTTAATTTACTTGAATGTGTTGATTTTTTAATTAATGTAGAAGTTTTTCAAAAGCATTGTTGTTGAATTACCTAGATTTAAGTCTGCATATTATGTGATCTAAGAAATGAAATAAATTATCAGTGTTCATGTATATTACCCGTCTAGGAAAAAAGTCATGCATAAAATACTAAGTTACTAGGAGTCAAGAAGACCTATAAATGTATTGAAAACATACAATATCAAAATTATGCAGCTAAGAATTAAACTCATGAAAACTTGCAATATATGCTAAAAATTTTTTATCTCTGAATGTTTTAACTGTAATGTGAATAAAGATACATGTCATGTGAACTTTAAAAGTTATAAATGTAATTAAAGTTTATTTACATATATATGACAAAAAAGTTACATCCTACATGCTTAGTGTTGAGTCTTCTATTGATGACACTGATTCATCACAACTTTACTATGTAAAATCAGCATAAAGCTCATGTATCACATTGTATTAATTCAAAATGAGGGCTTATTATTCAAGATAAAGGAAAGAGACATTTGAAAATGCTTTTGTCAACACTATCAAAATATATTTACAGTATTACAATAATATTAATAGATATTCAATGTACATTTTCACAACTGATTGTTGATATGTCAATGGCTGCGTATAGGAATTCCCTCAGTCAAAGTTAATAAACATATTTTCAAAGGAAGTGTTTATTTCCTGTAACTGATTCATGAACAATGTTAAGTGGAAAATGATAATATGTTCAGTGTTCACACAACAAAGACAAAATAAATTTGATGTAATTAAATAATTCCAAGAATAGAAAATTATAGGCATTGAATATAAAATGGGGTGATTAAAACTGGGAAAATCTACTGCAGCACTCTAAACAAATATTATTTTTTTTCAAATACTTTGTTTACAAAACAATAACAAATCTATGTTACAATAAAGGTGATAGAATTCAATGAGTTAATATAGCAAAATCAGTTATTACCTTAGCTGGCGCAGAATAAAACTTCACTTGTTAATCTCCCACTTAAAACTTTTATTATAGATACTTTGTTATATGTATTATCACAAATCCTGGTAGACTTTTAAAACACAATCACGCAACTGACAAAACTTACTGTATTTCCTTGATTATTGATTCTCATATAAACATAATTTACAGTACACAATAAAACACAATCTGTGACTTGACTTAAGTGTAAACTCGTACGCTTGCACTCCACTCTATACAATCATAATATGTTATTGCATATTGGATGGCTTCTTTATTTTCTAAATCATCCTTGCCTTTCAACATCTTTAATCTCATGAAATTATATACAAAGTTGACTAATATTACTTTATATTACAATGTTCTCATTTAGCTGAATGCAACTTGTCCACGCATTCCTTTGACAATGAACATAATCAAGCTGACCATGATACTCGTCTGCACTTGAGCATGCATGCCTTGACAAAACATTTTGTTCCTTTTACATGATAACCATAACTGCGGGAGTATCTACCAGTACTAAAGTATGAAAATATAAGATAAAGCACCTTGATTGGACAATGGTATGTATCAAAGATATTTAACAACGTGATATGACGTGCGTCGAGACCGTCAGAGGCCCAGAGGCCCAGCGGCCGGGGCCGGCGCGCCGCCGAGCGCCCCGCTGGACACGAGCGGCCGTCGAATCGAGGCGGACACTCTACCGCCTCGTCCTTGCAGTCTTACGAGAAATAAATGCCACATTACACTCTAAATATTAAAGCACTGTACAACAACAATAAGGTTTCTTTTCGTTTTCAGGACTAACGTTCATTTGACGGACGATTTCTGCGAACACTTCGTTAACGTTGGTGCGGCTCTTGGCAGAGGCCTCCATGAAGGGACAGAGCCAGGTCTGCGCCAGCGCGCGGCCCTCCACTTCCGACACCTCGCGCTGGTGCTCCAGGTCCGCCTTGTTGCCCACCAGCAGGATGGGCACGCGCTCCGAGCCTTTCACGCGCGTGATCAATTCCTTCATGGGCTTGATGTCTTGGAACGTCTGATGATTCGTTAATGAGTACACTACCACGAATCCTTGGCCGTTTTTTATGTACAGATCCCGCATAGAAGCGAACTGCTCCGTTCCTGCGGTGTCCAGTATTTCTAAAACACATGGTGAATTGTCTACTTCTATTTCTTTCCTATAGAAATCTTCTATTGTCGGATCATATTTCTCCATAAAACACCCAGACACAAACTGCACAGTCAATGCACTCTTCCCGACCCCACCCGAGCCCAGCACAACAACTTTGAATTCGCGCATTATTCTCTTCCGTAAATCACACTTGCGAGTCTTCCACACAACGTTTTAGAAACGTATCCACACTGTGTGCTATAAAAATGTCATTGCTATGTTGGTTTATGACTCACTCGGATGCGATCACTGAGTAACGTCCACATAAAGCTAGCTAATTGATAAACACCGACGCCATTTTACTTAGATGAATAGCAAAACAACTTTGATTGCATCGCGATGGTTACATCAAAGATACAAACACGGAAGCAAACATTTAACCAACTGACTTGTCTCCGCTAGCTAGAATCAGCAGGAGTAGCAGGTTGGACAATGCACCTTGTTGCAATGGTTTGATTGGTGAATGGAAAATAGCCTTAACCGGATGTCAGTGTTGACAATTAATTTTCAAATTATGCTCAGACCAAAGAGAATATAAATCACTACGTTAGCTCAGACTTTCTTGTTTATTGGTATAAAGTTGCCTCTGCTTCATGATGTATCCTTTTTTTTAAACTCTAACATATAAATAATAAAATATATATACTTAAAAAAAACATATCACAACGACATCATTTTAGAAATTGTCATACTAAAGACAAAATAATCATGTTAGGATGTTTCTAAGCAGACTTCTTAATATATTTATTGTCACCACTAATAATCACTGTTTCACTACTTATTTAAGATCAGCTTTGAAGCATGTATTAATTAACATTGAAAGCTTATACTCCTCACGTATGAGTATAATTTTATAATTTGCAACATTATACCGGAAATTTTACATGTGTATGTTGGTACAATTGTTATGAGTCATAAGACAAAGAATATCATTCATATGAAAATAATCTATAAGCAGGAGTGAATGAAATCTGTAAGGATATATGGAGTGTCATCCCATTCTACCCAATCTTATCTTCTGCCACTTTTCAATTTATCAAAATACTATTAACGGACGGGTAAAGAGTCTACAATTATTATTGTTTTTATAAGAATTATATATCAGTAATAATATGCATAGTAATTACCATGAATTCTCGTCGACTAAATGAAAGTTACACCTTTTAACAGGCCAACGAATAAATATACAGATAAAACTAAATCAACCATCACGGCTTACAACTACGGAAATATCCAAGATTAGGTATTTTACACAGGTAAAGTAAATAAATGAATCTTTACTCAAGTGCTATTCTAAGATTTATTTGAAAGATTAAACTGTATGGCGTTCACGTTAGCATTTTCAAAAAAAAAAAAATTGACAGTTGACATATGTCACTCTGACAATTTGGATCAATCGATGTTAGATGTTTTTTAACAAAAATTACGAGAAATTGTAAAAAATATCATATTTTCAATAAATGTTCAAGACTTATGCGTAAGTAACATGCCATTATGACGTTATAATTCTATTTTTTGGTCTACTGCGTTTGACCTTAACGCTTTCCAAAAGTCTTAATATTTTCTAAATATTTTCTATTTAAAGCATCTACCTACATTTTCTATGTCTCCATGTAGGTTCCTGTGTATAGAATTGTTGTTTTTTATGTAGTCGCAGCGGAATAGATAGAGAGTTCCGGGTCGCCGCACAGTGTCGTTCTGTAGCCATATAGTAAAGGAAGCGTTTCACTCGCCTGTCGCTACCCGCGAGTCGATCCTAAATTCAGCGGGGACATATGAGCAGGTAAAAAGCATTTTGTTTTATATTTTATGCTTTTACTCAGAAAAACAAGGAATACACATTAAAGTTGTATTTACAAATAATCTCTTTAAACTGCCACAGATGTAGTTTAATTGTATTCTATTATTATGTTTACGGGACCTTCAGCCACATAATTGATGCTTTTGTGTGGTGGAGATGTGGTATCTAGATGGACCTGTAGTAGTAACAATATTATAATTTATTATGTAAATCATTTTGACAAACTGTATGAGCCATTGTTTTTCTTATTTTTGTATTTTTTCTGTTTGATATTAAATATTATTTGTGTTGAAAAATAACAAGTTCCCCCCTAAATAATATTTATTTGTTTTTCAAATATTATATAAACATACATTATATACAACAATACTAACATTTTTATTTTAAGGACCATGGCTTATATTTTTAATTAAATTAAAGTTTCATTTGTATTGAATTTAGTAAATAGTCAATCTAAACAGCCCATTTAACAATTAGAATTATTGTGACAGCCTTTAAGGCTTAGGTGAGAAGATGACTACAATGAAACATTAGGTTGCAGGTTTAAACACCATACTGAGACAAATGTTAGTGTGCTCAACTAGTATGTGTTTCAGGTCTCGCTGTTTGTGAGACTAACTTGTCTCTTGTACTTTCTGATATCTGCATTCTGCAATAAAAGACCTTTCTCAGTGTGGGTTTAGGCTATGTTTAAAACTGTTTGGTGTATTTATTTACTTTGTACTATTTTTACATGTAAGATTATTTCTATAGCTATTTTCTATAATCAATTGGACCAATTTTTACCCTAAAAAAATTTTGAGACAATTTTTTTTTGTGTCATGGGTTGTAGTATCCTTATAAAACTATTTCTATATATTAAACAATATTTGTTTAATGTTTTTTTCACAAGTTCCAATCAGTGGCGTAACAACCCCATCGGGGGCCCGTGGCAAAAATCATCAAACGGGGCCCTTCATAAATGTAAAAAAATAACATTGTAGTTTCATTTTTATGAATATTTTTTAAGGTGCTTTTTGGCCTGTTGGGACACGGACCAGACGCGGCCGCCAACATAATCATGGTGGTTGCGGGTTTGAATCCCAGGGCACACCTCTGACTTTTCGGAGTCATGTGTATATTGATAGTCAATCGCCGAGCACTATGTCGGTGAAGGAAAACATCGTGAGGGAACTTGCATACCATAGCGATTTGCAAGAATTTATATTGTATATAAAGTCCGCCAACCCGCACTAGGCCAGCGTGGTGGCCAACCACTACACTATACTAACCACTCTCAATCGTACTTTCGATTGTACCCGTAGATGAGGCGCGTAGTGGGACGTATATAAATCATGAGTTGTATTAAATATAATAGAGTTTTAAGCCCAAAACAGCAATTAGATCATTTTGCACTTTCGTATTAAGTATTTAAGAATATCTGGTATAAGTGTTATCTGGCCCTTAGACTTATTTAACCATTCCTCTGAATCAGGATCTCATTTTGCCAGTAACTGCTTTATTATGATTGTCAGCGCTTACTCTAGGGCCACGAAAACCTAAATTAGTAACTTCGTGGAGTATAGTAAGTTCTTGGCGTCCGAAAGATGTTTTATTTTTATATGGATTGTTGCTCCTCATCTAATGTCCAATGTAACCACAATTGTTTATACAAAAGACACGAATTTTTCGATTTTTCGTGTCTCTCTATCGCATTTACAATTTGTTTCCCTCAACTCAAACATTTTGTTTATTTATCATCAGCCTTTTGTTGTCCACTGCTGGACGTAGGCCTCCTCCAAATTGAGCCATTTCACACGGTCGTCAACTTGTCGCATCCAGCATGTGGTAGCGAAATTTTGGAAATCATCACTCACTTCAGCTTGCTAATCCTGTGTGCTATGTCTGATTTTGGTTCTCTGTTCGATAAGCTCATTACGGATCTTATCTTCCAAAGAGACACCGAGCATAGCACGCTCTTACTCTTTCGTTTTTCGCTACCTCATAAATAATTGCTTAAACAAGACATATTTAAATTTATTTGGAAAATATTAACTTAATATTCATTAAATTATATTTTTTTGGTTTCTAACTAGGTTTATTCTACTCGTATAATGAATCGAAAACAAAACATTTAAATCAAATACACGATATGAAATGTTTGTCATGTTTAAAATGTAGTCAGTTGTTTATTATTATTAATTTCGTTATTAATGTTACATTCTTCTCTGTTTATACCCTGTCAGACTTTAACCCGATGCCCTATCGAGCCAGGGCCCTGTCGGGCCTGAGACCCTGTCGGACCAAGCCCCTGCCGGGCCGGGCGGGGCCCCCTTAGGCCGGGGGCCCGTGGCATTTTGCGCACTCTGCCACCCTATTGTTACGCCACTGGTTCCAATATAATGTAAACTAAGATTATAATTGATTCTATCTTAGTCAGTTGTAATGTTTTATATTTTAGTAAAATACTATAATATGACTTTCTACCTTATGTATTTACACAGGGATTCAATATTGATATGAACATGTTCAACTTTATTTGTATTGTTTACATTTTCATAACTAGTTTCTTTATCTTTTTGAAAACTTTGCCCCTATAAAAACAGCAATATAATATTTTTTAAGTCATTTCTCCAAAAACAGATAAACACTGAAAAATAATACACTGTCCAATATACAAATATTTGTTGTAAGCTTATGTTTGGTCCATGACATCTTGACTTATCATGATAAAGATGATAGAAAGGGCATGTTGTTTCTAATATTATTTCATTCAACAAAGTTGCAACAGGTTCGAAGATCTTTGATGTCATGAATTAAACCATTAAACCATTGCCGCACTTAAAAGTATTTAACTTCAGTGACCTTATTACGCGCGTAATTACAACCGTGCCAGTGTCGTTATAGTCTGTTGTACTATGTAATTTTTATTCGCTATTGCCACTTTTGGTAAGAGTATTTATCACGACTTTTTGTTATAAAGACTAAATTTATTAACGTGTTTTCTAACAGTAATATAACAAAGTTATCATCGTAACTCGGCAGATAAAATGTTGCGTGTCTACCCTTAAGGTGGACATTTTGTTGTTGTGTGTAAGTCTGTCTGTATCAGCCCATATATGTCCCACTGCAGAGCACGGGCCTACTCTACAATCGAGAGTACGATTAAGAGTGGTTAGGCCATATAGTCTACCACGCTGCCCTAGTGCAGGTTGGCGGACTTACATACCATAGAAATTCTTATAAATCGCTATGGTATACAGGTTTCTTTACGATGTTTTCCTTCACCGTTTTTTTTAGTGCGTGGTGATTGACTATCAAAGTATCAATACACACATGACTCCGAAAATTCAGAGGTGTGCCCTGGGATTTGAACCCGCTGTGAACAGTGGCAGCCGCATCCGGTCCGTTTACCAACAGGCCACCACGCACTTACAGGCCACCACGCACTTACAGGCCACCACGCACTTACAGGCCACCACGCACTTACACTACATTACTACTTTTACATACTTACTTTGCGTGTAAGTACTTATTACATAATATTACGAACTTTGCTATACATTTTTCCAGGTCTCAATATGTCGCACCTACCGATACAATACTCGTCCAATGCCAGTCGCAGCCCGAAGTATGCATCGCCTCCGGAGAGTGGCATGAACAATGAGGCGTATCCCATGGCCCCTCAGGGTGGATATCCCGGCCCTCCACCGGGTCCCCTACCTCCCCCTGGGCCTATTCAACACCAAGGGCCAATGCTCCCACCTGGAGCTCAGCCCTTGCCTGGTATGCATCATGGATTTCAATCGGGCTTTCAACCCGGATACCAGCCGGGATATGCTGCAGGATATCCTCATCCCCAGCCAGGGGGATATCCTGTTCCAGTGATAAATCAACCTACTCCACAACCTCCGCCAGGTAATTCACTCCTTATAAAGTGCTTATACATTTGCTCTCCTCACTTTTATTTGTTTTTTTTTTCTTCTGTATCTGTATCAGTCCATATACATCTCACTGCAAAGGGCGTTCTTCTACAAGCGAGAGGAATTAGGCCGTATAGTCTACCATACTGTCCTAGTGCGGGTTGGCGGACATTTTACATACCATAGAAATTCTTTCGAATCACTATGGTGTGTAGGTTTCCTCACAATATTTTCCATCACCGTTATAGTGCGTGGTAATGACTGTCAGTACACACATTTATTTAAAAAAGTCCTAGATGTGCCCTGGGATTTGAACTCGCGACTATCGTGAAAACTTTTTCTAACGGTTTGGCAATGTCTTTTCAGTATTGTTACATAATAATGAATTTATCTTGTGATGATAATTACATTCCACACATCGTTATTATATGGATCATGTAGCTTGTGTTAGGTGTATCGTATGACATATGGATAAGGAATATGATAACAGATGGTTGCCCGCATTTGTATAGAGATTTAGTTTTCACACTACTCGTAATAAACATATTATTTTATGGTTAAAAAAATGTATTTTCACATGAGCTATATTTATTTAATGTAATAAATAAAAACAGCCCAAATACGTATGTTGTATACAAGCCTTATGGACAATTTAACCCCTCGAAGACACAAGTTTGCGCGTTCACTGGGAAGAAAGACCCCTTCGTCATGGCGCCACAATTCCAAGTATTTTCTCTCCAAGGATCCAAAAGTATTAGAATCCCCGGCATCGAAATATCGAGTAAAGGTTCAGGAGTCATTTGGAGGACAAAGCCAAACTGACGAGCCATAAGTTGGGTATCCTGAACAGAACCAAGCGGTACTTTACGTCGGGTCATAGATTGACGCTTTGCAAAGCGCTAATCCGGCCCCACGTAGAGTACTGCTCTCACCTCTGGGTAGGTGCCCCAAAATACGAGCTCGTCCCACTTAACTCCTTGCAGCGACGAGCTTGTCAAATAGTCGATGACCCCAATCTCACGGACAAATTGGAACAGTTCGGACCTCGGAGAGACTTCGGTTCTTCTTCGAGAAATTGTTTGAGATGGTAACGCTGTCGCCTTTTTACCATCGCACCACCCATTACAGCAGTAGAGTTCATGGAAGGTACGTTTCCAGCGATCTTTCCTACTACGCACGTGTAAGCTCTGGAATTAACTCCCTGTATCAGCGTTTCTATGACCTGTCCTTTTTCAAACGGGGCTTAAAGAGAGTATTCTCCTTAGGGTAGTCAGCGACTTTGTTGTGCTGGTCCCCTGGCACTGCAGAAGTCCATGATCAGCGGTAGCCACTTTCCATCAGGCGGGTCGTTAGTTCGTCTGCCAATAAAGGCAATAATTTTTTTTACGTAATACAGGGCTCATTCCACCACGTCGCGTAGTCCGCGCTGGCTTGTTTTGTATACTTCAAATATCTTCGAGTTGGGGAGTCTATACAAGTAATACAGGTGTCTTTACTAGCCAGATGACTTCCGTTAAAGCGTAACGATACATAAATATAATTAAATTCAATCTGAGATAACTCTGAAAAATCAGAGACCTTTAGGTCAAATTTTTAACCTAAGTATTATTTGTCAGTCTGGTCTGCTCCTGCTGCCAATTAAGCTGTGTAGTGTGTTGTATATTTTGTCCTTCACGTTTGTTCGAATCTTTTGTAGAAATTACATTTCAAATAACTCTTCCCTGTTGATTCATAGATAAAATAATAAAACATTGCTTAACTGATTTATTTAGATTTCAAGATGATAATATATCTCTCGCTAAATTACGTGTACATTATAAAACGTTATTAAACACAGTCCTTGTCTTGTTTGTATTGTTACATTGAATACATTGGAGCTAATGACTTCTTACACAGATAAGGGTGTTTATTGTTGACATAGTCATGTCTTGCAACTCGCTTGAGTATCGATAGTCGCTCATTTTAATTATATTTTATTCAGTCGCGAAACGTCGTGTCAGTGATACCTACATTTTTTTATTCAATACAACATGATCAACGACAATCCAGTTCATAAATTACAAGAAGAAATATTTAATCAAGATTGTAGTAGAGCAAATCAGACAAAACGTACTAAACTGAAGTCATATTTCGTTAAAAAACGCGCGAACATCGCAAACTTTAAAGATAAACGAATTTATTTTGAAACGCTGAGTGTTTCTAGTGTCAAAAGAAGTTTGTATCGAGTTTATATACGCATATTTAAATCTAGCCGAAGCGGTTACGAAAAATTTCTATCCGACGAAGAAAAGAGGTGTCAAATATTAAATATTGATAAATACAGTGTGGTGGAGGGCGTTTACTGAAAATATATTGATTTGTGTGTGTTTTATTTATGCATATTAAAAAACTTAATCATATATATGTATGCAATTAATTAAATCTGTTTTTGTGTGCACTCGCTTGTATTTATTGCATTTTCAAATATTATCTTTTCGTTGTTTTACGGTGACTTAATATGGTAAAATATTTTTTATACTCTTACTAAATTGTTAATTTATTTTCTTTTAACTGACGTTTATTACGGCAATGTGTTTCAGGTGGTTGGATGACTATTCCGCAAGAGCCCGTGAACTGTCCGCGCGGATTGGAATACCTTACTATGATTGATCAACTGCTCATACACCAAAAAGTGGAGTTATTGGAAGCGTTTGTCGGATTCGAGACAAACAACAAGTACACTATCAAGAATAGTGTCGGTCAAAAGGTGTATTTCGCTGTGGAAGATAATGATTGCTGTACTCGAAACTGTTGTGGCCCCATGCGCCCCTTCGATATGAAGATTATGGACAATTTTAGAAATGAGGTAAGAATAAAAATCTGTAAATTTTACTATTTTTTTTATTCCAATGAATGGCGAGACGAGCATGCTGTTCGCCTGATGGGAAACGATGCGACCGCACACAAACGGTAGCAAAACCAAACAACACCTTGAATGACAAAGCAATGCTTGGCATTCTACTGCGGTCGCCATCCTGAGACATTAGATGTTAAGTCTCAATATGTCCAGAAGTTATTGTTACTAAGATACATAATCGTCATGTCTGTATCCCGGAGGAGTAATTAAATGGATGGATAGTAATTTTGCGCTGTTCTGTCAATTTCGTTTCTTTCTTTTTGCAATTCGTTTGTCAATTTTACTTTTAATTTGACCGATTTCGTTTGCGAAATTAGTTCTAGAAAATCTGTGCAAAGCTATCTCAAATAGGAAAAAAAAAGAATCGAAGGATTTCATCTGCATTTGTATCACAGATTTGTAGCGTGTTTTGTTTTTTATATCTCCCTCTTTCTCAAATTCTAGTGCACAAACTTTTCCAGTAATCTGTAATATGTATTGCAACAAATAAACAATATTTACGACTTGAGCACACAATTACGAGATGTTTATTTGTGTGTAGTATTATTTATAAAACTTATCAAGTGTTTATTGACCTAGTATTATAGTATTAGTGTTTGTGTTACCTACCTCGGCAGCATTTTCACGTCTGTTATTTCGCTGTTTGAGGGTTTAATAAAAATGTGTAAAAATTGTAGTATTCAATTGTTTATCCTGGTGTATTTTTGTGACATTAAGTATTGTCTATGCATCTCGTGAGGCATAACCCAATTGTTATCGTCTGCGCATTCAAACGTTTAAATAGATATATTTATTTATTTTATTACATTTTATAATAAAAACTTAACCCATATTTACAGTACAATTGGCGGTCTTATCATTGTCTTTTGTATATTGATAATTTTCAAGGGTTATTGACCTTATATAATGATTACCGCGCAGTAATTTAATTTCATGTTATTGAAAAAAGTTTAAATAATGGTTGTAGTCACGGTAACATGGAAACCATAATCGATACTAAGCCAATTGCAACGCGCTTTCATCAAAATAATTCCTAAACTAAGCTCGATAACCTATCAAAAGATTGTGCATCCCGTCTTCGATCGTACTACAAATATACGTACGTGTTACTTCACAAAAAAAAATCAATTATTGGTGAAAGAAAATTAACACTAAAGTCAAGTTTCAATAATAATATGGAAGTTTGTAATCGCCCAACTGTATATGATCATATTACTGAAATGCCTGCTTTTGTAGAAACTGGCTTATTTGACAACAACTCTAATGTGATTGGTTCTCAAGATCTGTAACTAGCTTTAACTAACTAGGGTGGTGCCGGCGCTGTTGGTTCTGCTGTAGTGAACTACTTAGGACTTAGGAGGTGTATTTTTTTATTGCTATGAAGGGCAAGACGAGCATGCCATTCACATGATAGTAAGTTATACGACTGCTCATTAACAGTAGCAAAACCAAACAGCACCTTGAATTACAAAGTAATGCTTGGCATTCCTTTGCGCTCGCCATCCTGAGACATAAGATGTTAAGTCCTTATATGTCTAGTAGTTACGCTGGCTACAATATCCTTCAAACCGAAACACAACAGTCCAATTACTGTCTGTTTGACGGGAGAAATGACATTGCGATGGTACCTACCCAGACCTCTCACATATGATAGACCTATCACCAGGAAAGTGTGTCTAATAGTGTGTATAACTTTCCAGGTGATTCACCTACACCGTCCACTAGCGTGCGATTCGTGCTGGTGTCCATGCTGGCTGCAGAGCATGGAGGTGTCGTCCCCGCCGGGTACAGTCATCGGCTCCATCGAACAAGAGTGGTCTATATGCAAGCCCTGCTACGCCATCAAGGACGCCGTCGGCAACGTGGTGCTAAGGATCAAAGGCCCTTGCTGCACCTTCTCCATATGCGGCGAGGTCGAATTTCATGTGAGTGATTGAATATAATGATTGCCAACCCGCACTAAGCCAGCGTGGTGGACTATATGGCCTAACCACTCTCAATCGTACTCTCGATTGTAGAGGAGGCCCGTGCCCTGCAGTGGGACGTATATGGGCTGATACAGTATAGATTGAAGATAATGACATAGTTTTGATTGTAAACTAGGTGTAATATTGGAATTGTTTTAAGCGAATTTATGTGTGTAATGTAGTGCTAATTGTTACGGTTAAAATTTCAAAGCTTTTTCGACACTTTTATATTTAACGGTATCATTGTATAAGCCCATATACATGCCATTTCAGGGCACGAGCCTCTACAAACTTGAGTACGATTGAGAGTCATTAGGCAGTCCACCACGCTGGCCTAATGCGGGTTGGCGGACTTCACATACCATAGAAATTCTTACAAATTCTATTATAATATGTTGTTAATGAAAAACATTTTTATCCGTTTTCTTTATTTTTCCACAACTAATATGCAATAGCTGGGTGCGTCCCTATTATTCGTATTAATGCGATGTGAATACATTATTCATGCCCGTTATTATTCCATTTATTCAGTCAATTTTATTATCAGCTAACCCGATTAGACCGATGGCTAATTTATAAAATATTTTTGAATAACATGCAAATATTTTATTACCAAACTTGAATAGATTTAAAACATATTTCATTTACGTAATGTACGTATGTGTGTATTGATAGTCAATCACCACGCACTAAAACGGTGAAGGAAAACATCGTGAGGAAACCTGCATACCATAGCGGTTTATAAGAATTTCTATGGTATGTAAGTCCGCCAACCCGCACTAGGCGAGCGTGGTGGACTATATGGCCTAACCACTCTCAATCATACTGTCAATTGTAGATTAGGCCCGTGCCCTGCAGTGGGACGTATATGGGCTGATACAGAAATGTACCTACTTGTAATAACATTAGCAAAGCATTTTATAATTTTTTTCTTTAACAGCTGTTTTTGTTTTACGTATTTTGTATACACAGATAGAACGATGATAATAGCTTTATTTATTTACTATGTTCCTATTAAATTATTAACGCGTCATTTGTCTACTAACATCATGGAATGAATAAAAGTAATATTTTAAGTATTTTATGTTATTTTTGTGTTTGTCGGCAGGTTTATTCACACAACGGTGAAACCAAAGTAGGTAAAATAACGAAACAATGGTCGGGGTTAGCGCGGGAGGCGTTCACCGACTCTGACTACTTCGGCATCTCATTCCCCATCGATCTAGATGTGAAAATCAAGGCCGTGTTGTTAGGAGCGTGCTTCCTTATTGTAAGTTTCTATTTTTTATTAATTAACAAACTTCAATCATCATGCACTAATAAAAATATATCTAAATCTAATTAAGTCCATCGGTTTATTAACTACGATGTCAAACATAAAACATATATATATACACATATTATAGAATAAGGAAGAGAAAGGACGGAACGGATCGGAAGTAGTTGAACAGACGGGACGGGACGGGATTGAGCAAGACAGGTCCTAGTGGGAAGAAAAAGGGACAGTAGGGGATAGCTACACCGAGTTTAGGTAGACAAGGGTTTGTGCTAAAACTAACATAAATCTGGTGTGGAATGAAATCAAAAAATATCTGAACCTAGGCGAAGCTAGGACGGGCCGCTAGTAAATAATAAATGTAGATTTTATTAGAATATTTGCTTTTGAAATAATTATTATCGATAGATAATATTATCAAGAGAGTGATATAAATTTCGTTGGAAAAGGAAATTTTATTTTGTTATCATCAGTCAAAAACTAGTTAGAGAGGAATTAAATAGCCCTAAACATTTTTTTTTTATTTTCAATTTCATGAGTGTTGGATAAGCTGTAAAATATCACCTAGTAGAAGGGTAGAAAAAGGTGACACCACCATTTTTATGTACGTTTTTAAAGAACCAGCGGTCCTTTTGTATATTATACTAGCGACCCAGCCCAGATTCGTCAGGTGGCCATTATTTTACCATTTCACTCTACTGCACATCAAAAACATCTTACTCCTGTTCAAAATTCTGAATTCGTGAACTCAACCTAAATAACTACGGTCCCTTGTCTATCTCGTCCCGTCTCACCTGGCTCTTATCCTTTCTGTTACATCCTGTCTCATTATTTCCCATCGAATGCAATCTGGATCCGACATGTCCCATCGCATCTGCCCCATTTTATATCTCAATGCATAAATTGTGCATCGTTGATAGCTGAAAAAAATGTTTTGAAACAGGGTTGAAACCTTAGAGTATGATAAAGTAAAATATATAAGAAGCACTGTCATACATTTGCATCTTCAAAAATGTTGATATTTTCAACTTTACCATGTTGGTAGCACTCCTTTTTTAATATTACCTGATCAATGACTTTCTTGCCAAAACTTATAAATCAATGGAAATTAACATATTTACGTTCCATAATATATTGTTTTTGGCTTTTATAATTCAATATATGAAATAACATAGTATTTACGGAATTTCAAAATTTTAAGTACTTGCAACACTGAATAAAGAAGCGTTGGGAAACTTAAAGATCATAAATATTGTTCTGTTAAATGAAGTAGATTATAATTTATTTATACATACGAGTAATAAGAAATTGGTTTAAACTTCGTAGTGCTGTTTAGGCAAGAAATAATTGATATCTGAAAACCTTTTAAGTGTCGATATTCTAAATTCATAATCAAAATTACTGGGGCCGGTGATATGTTTCTTTTGATGATGCGATTCGATATGTCCAGTAGCCGGCATTGTAATAAATATCAGCAGACTCGAATGCGCTAAGTATAGCAGTATGAACGGTGTATATTCATGATTTTAGTATCTCTATACTATATTACCAACCGTTACATTAAAGCTCAAAGTAAAAACAATTCGATTTGATTAAAACCAATTTAACAATAATAATATAATACTAAAGCATTTCTTCATAAATATACCATTTGATAAAAGAGATTGTCAATATACTGCTGGTAGGTCTATGTCTGCTGCTAAACGACAGTGTTTATGCACTGCTTTGTTCCAGTTTGAAGGATATTGTAGCCAAAGTAACTACTGGACATATTGGGACTTAACATCATATGTCTCAGTATGGCGACCGCAGTGGAATGCCAAGCAAGGCATTGTAATTCATGATGTTGTTTGATTTTGATACTGTCTATGACCCGCATATCGCTTATCATCAGGTGAATGGCAAGCACGTCTCACCATTCACTGAAATAAAATACAAACATTCCTATTACGAACTATGGAGCGCCCATAGGAAATTATTTAAGTGGTATTTAGTGAATTTGCATGCTGTACTTTTTTGGACTGTAGCATCGGCTGATATCAGTGTGCGCAGTGCACCGCGCTCCGGGTGCGCCTACCTACCTAGCTAATTCGCAAAAAAAATTGTTAACCGTAAAGAAAAGAGGAGCCAATTGGTAAATTTCAATGAAGTTCCCACGTATGTTCCTATCTAATTAAGTGGATTTTATTGCATATTTTGATATTCAAATTTCAGGACATAAAGACATGTTGACAGTAGAATTCTCCTACAGCCCTTTTATATTTTCATAATTTTTCTTCCTCAGGATTTCATGTTCTTCGAGAAATCTGGCAACAGAGAAACTGACGGCCCCGGAATGCTTTAAGTACATAAAACGACAAACGGCGAACGGCACAACAGAAATTGACTCAAACAGGCATAATTTTATATTGTATTTATTTCTCTGTGCGACAGTAAGTAGTGCAGGCCTTCCTTACTTAACATTACAAATACAAAAAGTGGTAAGTTTTAATGAGCGTGTTTGTAGCCTCGTGATTTCGTGATCTACTATGATGTTGCACAAACTTTAATATTTAACGTCGTGAAATAATTTATTTTTTTATAATTTAACAAAGACGTATGTTTATCATAAGTTATAAAGTGTATTATGACTGCCTTCTTTTTGTAAATCCTATCAATATTTTGCTTTCTTATTAAAATTCATTGAAATGATAATCTTTGAATGTTAATGAGATTTTTTTATACAATTAATGAATGCAATTGACGTAATATACCTATTTTTTGTTCCTATAAAAGGATAGCATAAAATGCTCTTTAAAACTAAGCTACTCATTAAATAATTAAAAATCAATTCACAATTCAGTCTTAAATATGTAAAAGAAATCTTATGAATTGTGTTGTGTAATAATTATGAATCTCGAATATTTTCACCGTTTGTATTTTTACTGATTTATTTTTGATGTGAGTTTACAATTACTAATTATAAGCACAAATTGATTTCTTATAATTTGACTACTAGTTATTGCGGTGCTAATTGTTATTTTCATATATAGTAAATATATTTTATTTTGATAGATTTGTAGAACGAATGGCAATATGTTGTGACATATTATTTGTTTCTTGCTTGTTTTAAAATGCCTATTTTCAATCCTGCCATATAACTTGCTTTAATATTATATACATTAAATATTCAACATACACGAAATATGCGGTTTTAAAATGTTTGTTCCTGCTCGTAACGGATTTCTTATTGTAGTCTGAACTGTTATTTGCATTTATTTTTTATTATTACTTTGATTTACTTAAATGTGACTAAAAAATGTGTGTATTATTTTACGACTAACCGATTAACAATTTATGAATTCTTCAATGTTTTCGGAATGTTAATGTTTTTTATTTATTCTGGATAATCTAATTATTGTTAGGTGTTGCAACTGACATTTTGAACATATAATAGAGGCTTGATAAAAACATTTGGAATTCATTTATAAGCCTTGTTTCAAATGTGTACCTGTTACCTTTTATTCCGTAATAATAGTATTTATCAAAACTTACCCACGACTTCGTTAATGCAACTCCAAAGAAAATAGGAAAGACAATTGGTAATGAAAAGACAAGTAACTAATAGTGGAACTACTTTATTTGGTCATGGTTATTAAATAGGTCTGAACAAAGGTGCAAAAATAATATACAGTTAAGACAATATGTGTTGCATAATGAATTATTATCTAAGTAATACAACAACAATTTTGTAACTTATAGTATTTACGGAAAATGTGTAAGCTCAAAAATGTAATCGTCTTTAATGCGGTGTTGAGCGGGTAGTTCGTAAACAATGTATTATTCTGCTTTTAAAAATCGCATTTGTAAGTTAAGACCTCTTTACGAGCTATTTATTACTATACTGTAGTTGTGATACTCTTTGAATAAAATGCTGTAATCAAATAAGTTTTTTAATTAATGAAATAATATAGTCAAATTCAGTCAACCAGAAGATTGTGCAATTACTGCTGATAGCAGTAACTATCTGAGGCCTCTCAGGCCTAAGATCTTCATGCATGTCGCAATATCATTGTGATTTAAAAAACCTGCCACTTGCCTAATGTCAATTCTTTCAGAAGGTTATAAAATAACATCGAGTCATTAAAGTTCATCGATGTACAAGCTTCCATCTCATTATTGTAAATGTTTTATAATCATTAAACACAAACACACTAAGTACATGCAAACATTTAAATTGTTTAATTAGAACATTTAGATTACAAATTATAATTAAGTGTTCTTATTCAATTTAAATGCGGTTTTTTGAGTACACACAGATACTTCAGCCTGTCTGTATGGCAGGTCTGCAAAACTGTCCTCCTGCATCAATGATCTCTTTGCAATGTTCATTTCTCTGTGATTGTGTTTCATGACAACTGGTTTCGGTAAAGTTGATGTCATTTTTTTTACCCATTGGCTTTGTGGCAACTTTTCTTTATCTGGTACTTCAATCTGAAAAAATATATAAGAATTAAGAAACAAATTAAATATAACAGTGATGCAGGTAAACAATATTTTCTCCGATTATTTTACACACAGTAAGTCATTACATTAAGAATATTTCATTCTGCTAAAAAAGTAGCTGTGTGTCTATTTGTACACATGAATAAAGAAGAATTATGAAAAATCCTGTGTGTAAAATGTTGTCATGATTAATTAATTACTTACCACTTTGGTTTTTTTTGCACTCTTATATGCAACTGATGGTAAATGTACATTCTCTTTGTTCTCCATTCGATTTTTAGGCAGAGCTTTTGTGAATTTGGGAATGGAGGAAGGCCCTGGTAATGGTTTTCTAGGAAGCACATCTTTCACTAATGGCACTTGCGGGCAATTCTTTATGTAGGATGCTATAGGGCTACTAATATGTTCATATGAGTGTGCTTTGGATGTAATCTTCTTTAAAGAACTAGTTGGTTTTATTTGTGATTGAGGCGTTGGAGTTTTAACAGCTGGAGTCCTAGATTTTATGCTTGTTGATGGTGTTTTAAAGACATCTTTTTTCACTTCAGTTTTGGCAAGTGGTGTCTTAAAAATACTAGCTTTGCATGGTGTTTGAGATTCCATTTTTATTGGAGTAGCGTAACATGAACTCGGACTATCTTTGATGTTTTTTAAGGTTTTGCAGGTTAACTTTGATGGACTTGATGCAGTTTGTAATGGACTCTTTACATGTTTCTCTTCATTGGAGAACTGTTTCACAATATCTTCATGTTCCACTTTGACCTTGTCTTCTGATTTACACTCAGGTCCATTGTTTAAAATGTAATTAATAACATCCAAAGTATTATTTAATTCTGCATTTGTCTCTACACTGCTTGAGACACACAAATTCTCTACCATGTTTTCTAATTTCAGAAAACTGACATCAGAGGGTCTCATACTTGGCGATTCAAATTCTGAAGAATGTCTAGACAAATCATGTTTAGGACTTCTCAAATTCGGTTGAGAATGTGACTCTAAAATTTTCACACTTGTATTGTGATCATCAGATTCAGTTTTGATGTTTAAGCTTTGATTATGACTTGATGTCTGATGAGTGTACTCAGGTCTGAAAGTTTAAACAATAATTGATAATAATTAAGAAATACCATTAAATGTTATATTGGTTATTGATACAACTAGTTGTGCAGACCAAAGTGACAGATTTGTAATAGGAGGGTTTTTCATTTAAAAGATCTTGAGGAAACTTACATACCTGAGAGATTTCCACAAGAATTACAAGGTGATGTAAAGTTGGGACTAAATCCTAAATTACCTTTAGTCAAAGAGGAGTTCTATGCTGAGAGATAATAATATATGGGTTATTTTTTTATATAAGCCCTATGGTGGAACACATACAAGGCTAGCATGGTAGATTTAAAAGTCTACGCCAAAAAGCATTGAGTTAGCATTTAGTATACAAAAAACAAAACGTTACAAAACATATTATCCCTAATTTATGTAAATAAATACCTACCAAATTCATAGTTAAAATTTATATTAACGAGTATAAAGTAATAAGAGGTAGAAACTACTTAAAGAGACGGATTTTGCGTTTATTGTGTTTGTAAGTGATATTGACTGAATATGCTCACATTTTTGGTGGTGGATTTTTGTTCCATAAAATATGTTTCTTAAGTTCTTTGAGAGACAACTTTCCAAAAAAGATTTCGTCGTCACTTAAGTGTTCTTCCGCATGAACTAGTGCCATTTGAAACAGAGTAATCGTTGTTTATTTTTTGCAAAAATTAATGCAATTCTGTTTTACTTTATAAAACTGTGATATAAAACCTGAGATGAGACAAAAACGAAGTCTTTTTTTGAAATTCAAAACAGTTACGTTTTGACATTTCGCAATTTGACACTGCTAGCAAACCATAGACGAAAGCCCAATGATTAGAGAATAAACTATTTAAGTTTTATTTCGTAGACGGAGAAGCTAATAGACGGAGTCACATGTTCTATCCCTTTTACACAAAATGAAATATAATACATAACGTTCATGTAAGAAGGAGATACAAGCTTTTATAGCCTGTCGTTATCGGCGTAACCCATGGCGTAACCCAAGAAGCTTATACCCAAAGGAGGATTGCATTCCGTATATAAAAGTGAAGCACAAAAAGAACAATGGCAACTGTCCATACATTATTTTTATTGAACATAAAATTAAATGTCTTGAGATGAAAAAAATCTCGTTAGCCTGAGGATTAATTTCTAATTCAATATGTGTAATAATTGTTGTTAAAGAAACAGGGGAAAAATTTATATTCACATCAGAATTTTTGTGTTTATATACCAACGTCACACTACGAGTAAAATGGCTGACCGTGCTATGAAGTGTTGTATTGTCAGGAATATCATTTTATAGTAAATTAAAAACGTAATAATACACCCGTTCTATTAGTGCCTTGTGTTATTATTTATATTGGCGTACAAATATATTTACACTTATCATTAAATAGAGTTGATCTATCGCAGTCTCAGTTGACAGTTACCTTCGAGTCTCAATATATTTATTATAAATAAATCTAAGCATTAAAACAAGATCGGTGATTGTAACAAACATACTATCACACACAGAAAATATAAGAGTCCGTAAGAATGCATGGATCATACAACGCAATATCAGGCTCCTTATTCCTCAATTATTTTTGACTTCATCCGATTTTAATATTTATCACGTAGACGGAGAAACTAATAGACGGAGTCACATGTTCTATCCCTTTTACACAAAACGAAAGAGATTTATACATAACGTTCATGTAAGAAAGAGATGCAAGCTTTTGTAGCCTGTCCTTATCGGCGTAACCGCTTGACTCCAGGTAATTTGACGTTTTGGAGGCAAATATTTACATTATTTGGGGTGGCCAGCGGTCCGACGGTTGATATTCCCTAAAACAAAAGATATTAATTGATTTAAATTACTTATTAAAAAACAAACCTCATTAATTATCTTTTATTTTATAAACATTTTCCTTATATGTATTGAACTGTATATGGTTGCGAAGTAGATATTGTTTTTGAAATAAAACTATTATTTACGATTTTTATAGCGGATTTGGTTTAAGTTTTGCTTTTTTAACTTCTCCACGCGACGTTTCGATTACTTTACAAATTTCGTGGTCACGGGGCGGACTAGATATTTTATTTGTTATTAGCTTTTATTACAATAGTTTTTATTTTCAGAACTAACTATTTACTTAAATTATGTTTATGTTATACAGTGTCTTTATTACTTCTGGGTGATGGCTGGCGATCCCGGTATGTATGTGCATTGTAGTTCCACTCAAAGTTAAAATATCGATATGTTAGCAATTATATTTTTTTAAAGAGCGGTCAAAATTTCCCGATACCTTAGGAAAAACGTGTCAACCTGGCCACACTCCCACAAATATCGCTATCTCATACTAGGTTACACGGTGGCTACCCCTGTGATTTATCAACAGTTCACGGAACAGAAACGTCAAGTCTATCTTTTTTTTTTTACTGGGTTGTCTATGTCAATCGACTATTTGCTTTGATTATGAATCTTCTAGCCAGACTCATTTCATATTCTGAATTTACTTCTATTTAGTAAAGATAAAATATGATGTTTAGTAATAGTTACTATTAAAGCAAATAAAATATCAATTCAGCATTATTATTTACAAAATTAAAATAACTGGCGAATTGCGCGAGTTTACGAATATTGTATTGACGGAAAAAGTTATTTCGAACAGCAGTACTTTACTAGATGGCTAACTATTTTAGTCGATTAAATATAAAATGACAACACTAAGCCAATAATAGTTTATAAATCCGGAATTACTCAAATGGCTTTCCATTTTAAAGGTTTTTTTTCGCCCGCTTTGTATAATTCATATAATTATTTGAAAAAATGTACAATAATATTGGAAATCGTTTTGTATATATGCTACTTACAGACGCTCAAATTAAGGTCAATCAAAAAATCGCCATTGTTCTTTGACCTTGAATGACGTTGCTGTTGCCTGCTATCCTTTTCTTTAGAGTGACAATGAATGAACATGACTTTTTGTTCATTCATTTACACTCTAAAGAAAAGGATAGAAGCCAAAAGCAACGTCATACAAGGTGATATTTTTGAGCTTCAGTGTTTTATAGGGAATGCAATCTCCATTTGGGTATCAGCTTCTTGGTTAAGGCAGTATCTCAGGTACCTCGGGCACAGATAATTTAGCAATAGACTTAGTGTCAGATATAATATAAAAAAAAACAGACACATCAGTAATTTACAATATCTAGACAAAAATGTATACACATAAAAAATAAGAACTTCATAAAAAAGTACAAAAGTATAATTTAAATGCCATAGATACATGTATGCTTATAACTATATATTTAACTGTATTTTTTTCAACAATTCTGCAGCCTCTTTATTTGCAAGGAGATCTTCATTTGATTTGGCTGGATAGCTTGCAGCAAGTTTTAAGTAATACTTGGCTTGATCATCCTTTTCTAATTTTAGATAGCAACTGCCAAGTCTTAGCAGATTTAAACTGTAGAATCTAGGTTGTGCAGCTTCAGCTCTTAAAAAATACTCAAGAGCATCTTCATATGTTGAGTGTGGTGGTGATGCAAACAATATTTCAGCAATTTTTCGTTGGTGCCAAGGCATTTCAGTAATTTGGTAACACCATTCTCCAAGCATGTATAATATAGTAGCATCATCTGGATTAAGAGTCACAGCCAGCTGCAAAACAATAAAATAATTTATGTAGTATATATACCAACACAATGTTTGTATCCTATAAAAATGTAATTTCTAAGGAAGATGGTTGCTACTTACATCCATATGCTTTTTAACATTTTCTAATTGCATGATTCTCTCCTTGATACCTTCAAAGGAACTTTTTGAATCCAATAACAATGCATACCATTTCTGCACAGCAAAATGATCTTCATGTTTGACAAGTTCATTAGATATAATTTCATATGCTTGGTTTATTAACTCCTTTTTATATTTGGTGTCTTTTTTTGACTCTTTTGACATGTTGTACAATGCTCTACAAATTCGCCACTGTAGCTCTACATTTTGTTTATCCTGAAAAAAAAAACCCAGTAATTGGAATTGAATGATTTGTTGTAAAACTTTTAAAGGAAATATTGGGCAAATGAAATATTAGAAGTAATAATCCAGACCACTGTAACATGCTTGTTATAATACACATTATAGCCAGTGAGCTTAGGGCATAGAGACAAACATCCTTTGTCTTAGGGTGATGAACACAGTGCACAGCCTTACAGTTCTTAATAACAATAAATTCTTACAGGTATTGCAGTTCTTTATCAAATGCCATGCTCACCATCAGGTCAGTGACCTACTGGTCTCTTCATTTTAGGTTCAACATTTATAATGAATACTCACATCAGCAGCTACTAATAATTTATAACAGTCTTCATAATTTCCATTATCAAATAATTGATCGGCCTTCTCTAAAATGGAAACAGACTGTTCTACAACAGGGTTTGTTGCTGGACTGGACATCTTCTTAATTGGCCATAGAAAAGCCAAAGCAGATGACAATAGGATTGTACCCCTATATGGAACTGACTGAAAAAAACATGTTACTTAACAAAGAGATATTATTATCAAACATTAATATATTGAGAAGTATATCGTTTCAGAAAAGTTTTATTAAAGTACCCTCCATTTCAGTGTAATATTTATTTCTTATAATATTTTGATTTGATTTTTATTTCTTTATTTGATTTGTAGATTACTTACTATTTGGTAACTCTTTTTTCCATAATTTTTATTTACGACCCTCCAGTTTAAGGAAAGCTGGACAATCTTAAATACAATTGGACTGGTTTTTCTACAAATGTTCATTGTATGAAAATAATTGACGATTCCACAAATCACAACAACAAAAATTACAATTTATAACACAGACGAGTAAAAATATAAATGACAACAAGTGTGCTAGTACGGACAAGTGCATAATGGAGTGTTGCCAGCTCCAAGATATATTTATTATTTAGTACCACTATAGCGGCTCGGCCCGGCTTCAACCGGTAGTGTATTAACTTTTTGAGTCCGTTCCACATCAACAACATACAGCCGGTATTGACTGTTTTATATTTACATTCAATTTAATGTGGCTGTGGTCCACAAAATTGCTTTTCCCATTAAGTCTCGTTAAATCCCTTTACATTGTTCAAGGCGTGCAGTCCTGTCCTCGCATGTCTCGTGAATTTTAAAGCGTAGCGTATATTTGAATTTATTTCTTATCCCACAGGAATACTACATTTTAACTACTTGATACGTGATACTATATCACTAGAAAATTGCTATGTTAACCTATTGCGTACAGTGTGCGTTAATCCAGTGTGTAAGCTACCACTATACCAAATGCAAATACTAAATGTCATTAAAATCCATTTGGTAGTTATTTCTTGAAAGAGTAACAAACCTCTATACATTCATGTTTATGATATTAGTAAGGATTTAATGAATAAACGCAGATGTAAGGTGATAAAAGCCCTTACATCTGCGTTGATACAAAAATGGTACTTATAAAAGAGGGGGCACGCATATCTTCCACTTACATCTAAGTTTTAATTTTCTTAAAGGTGTTAAACTTTGTAATTTTTAAAACCCCTAAATCATATCGACCTTATTCATGGACAGTTTCAAAACTTATTTTAGCTATCGAATGTTTATTCTTCTACGCTCAAAATGAATTCAGAAGTTGTTCGAAGCCGGATAAACCATAAACAGGTTTGAAAACTGTCTAGTGTTTATGAATGAGGCCACATGTATATATAAAAATATCAGATTCAAAGATATTTGTATGAGCAGCAGGCCAGTAATGTATTTTTTTACGCACATAACTTTCTTTTTTGTAGCATTTTAGATACTTAAGTTACGTACGAAGGAAAATATACATTAGTAACAAACTATATGGTTGGGCCAATGTTTTATTCACGAATGAAGTTATCCAGCGGATTGAATATTGTAATATTATTTATGCTGGCAATAAGATTCAAAAATCAATTTCTACCCGGTCCAAGGGCGGATGAGACTGTTGACAGTTTAGTGAAGTGCGTGAAATTCGTGTTCTGAGAAATGTTTTTAGTTTGAATATTATTTCAAGAGCATTATCATTATGCAGAGATCAGGTAATATAATTGTAGGATGCAGTTATTTTAATTTACATCAAACCATCTTTATCATGTTCAATTCGCGCCAATTATATTCATTTTACAGTTTAAATGCTTCGTTATCGTAACATCTGAGAAATGTTTGAAAAACGGATAGAAAATAACAGTTGCCAGGTAGTATTATTTAGTATCTCTTCATCACAACAACACACAAGGATGTATAAGCAATACGTAACATAATTATTATGTCAGCAGTCCAAAGGTTTATGGCTAAATAGGAATTTTTCATTTAGCAAACATACGAAATGTTCAATAATAATAGCCACCGAAATTGAACATAAAGTGCCTAGGTCAAGGACATTTATGTATAAGACTAAAGATATAGAATGTCTGACCTACATTAGCGTTATTTTATGTAGTAACTACTCAAACATAAAAGATGATAATATAGTAAATAAGTTACCCTTAGTTAATTTAAGTTAGATAAGTTTAGTTTGTACTACAAAGTGACTCATATTCATCATTTTTGTATAAAGTTGTACTTTTAAGTCACTCTTGATGCAATCCATATTCTAAATGGGTCACAATGGCAGTAGTGTACAAAAAAAGTTCAAAATCCAAGTAATAATATGACTCCCAAAATGGAAAATCTAACAAAAAGTGGATTATTTCTCATAATGGGTGACAATCAAGCATATTGGTGTATATAGGTTCATTGTACATGAATGTTAATTACCCATTGATGTATTTTTTTTTTGCTTTAATATATGTTGTACAAATAAATTTAGATATTCCTGTATGTCATGTACATGCACATAGTAGATTTATAAATGTAGATTCACATCAGATTTGCACCATGCAGTTACATTATTCAACTCTTAACTTTCTTATATGTAATTAAAATGTTGCTTTCTACACTTGAATTGTTATGTGGGTATTAAACAGTTTAATGTGTCTTGCACATGTTTATTAATAGGATACTGTTTGAAAATCCCTACATAAAAATAAATCTAATAAAACTTTCATACATATAGTATAAACACAATTAATAATAATGAATATTTTGAATGCAAACAAATGTTTTTAACAGTTATCGCATTGTCTTATCACAAGTTATACCGCAATGGCTATACATGACATAATTTTAAATTAATAATATCAGCTCTTCATTTGGTTAGCCTAATCTACAATTCAAGAGAGTTGAAGCATAAGTTTATATAAGTATAGTGTGGATTTGTGGACTTAACAGTTAACTTATTAGGGGCTTTGGAAAATATGGTGAAAATAAATTGGTATGCAGGTTGCATTATGGTTTTTTTCCAATATTCTAAGTGATAATCTATTACAAAACAAACATAATTTCAAAATATAAAGGCATATCATTCCTTAGGGTCAAACCTTTGACAACTAGCCCTCGCACCAGTTCTCTGTTAATTAGCTATTATTCAATCTTGTTCCTATAAATTGCTATGAACATTAAACCTGTATTATGAATTTCTTATGTAGTTATGCCTCTGGGAATAAAACTGGTAAGGAATAAGAGAAAGTGGGTAAACAGGCTGATGAGATTCAAAATATTCAATTATTATTCCACAATTAATTAAAGTATACTTATGATAAATAATTGGTACAACTTATAATCAAATAGTAGGCATAAACATTATTTAACTTTGTGGATTATGATAAGAACCCTGCCTATTTGTTGTTTGTTGGAAAAATTACCTAATTTATACTTTTATTTAGACTCTAAATTTTAGACAGTTGATACATTAAATTACAAGTCTGATTTCTATTTCTTATTTTAATACCATACCTAACTAAAAAAATGTTCTCAAACATAATACTTATTTGTTATTGATTGTTAATTAAATAATGCTGACAGGAAGATACTTTCTTTGTATATGCTAATGTATAATAATTAGTTTTAATAAACAACAAATATTAATTAAAGTACAGTCAACATGGTTTTACATACAACACATAAAATCAGTATATTGTGCATGGCATATATTTATCTAGTATATATTAGTAAGTTTAAGCTGGATTTTATAGAATAAAAAATGTATAATATCCCAATTTACGAATAATTTATTTTCAAGTTCTAGATTCATAATATATTCATAACATATTTTTATCTCTTTACATTGAAACATGGGTAGTTCTTATTGATATTTTTATTACGATTATTAAAATCGTAATATTATTTAGCTAAGTTATAAGCATCATACGTAGTGTCCCCATAAATGCGGTGGCACGTCGTAAACGTATTGTGTCGTGCTCACGGAGCGTGTGACCTCATCCTAGGATAAGTGCCCTCACGCGGAAACTGACCACTCCAACGCCCTGCGTTGTAATCGACACCATTTCTTGCCTTGTGGTACAATGAAAATACCTGCTTTTACCGTGCTAAATCTGCAGAAGTTTACAGAAAGTAATTTTCAAAGCAAATGTACTTTTATTTATAACGCGCGATCTTATTCAACCTTCTTCAAACTGCTCAACATCGTTTTCGAATGACGATATCGGGCCGATATTAGTCTGCTCAATTGTAGTTATTCGAATTGATGAGTAAATTCAACTGCACACAACTCGTTTAATTCATGAATGATTTCGACCTCCACTTATTAGTTATGAGATATGATATGAAGTTAAAACAGAAAAATAGTTGAATTTGGTTCAATTAAAGTTTCGACAGAAATGCTCTTTCAATCTTCTATAAAAATTAAAAGTTTACAAGTATAATATGATGTTACGATTATTGAGCCAATATACATGTAATATTTCGTTAGTCTAAAACCATGATTATGTTATGACAGTAACTTTATTTTGGCAAATATTGGTTTGTAAAGAAGAGGCTGTTGAGCTCGCAGATTTAGCGGTGGCCACCCCCAATGGTTTGGAATTCGCCGAGTTGCAGATTCCCTACACAGTACACGTATTGAAATAGCTTGTAGTGCAATTGCACACGCTTACCGCGTCTGCCTGTTCAGTACTCGGCGAGGAGCGCGCACACCGCCTGGCGCCTGCTCTCCGACACACCCGCAAAACGCATATTTATCAGCATACGGACACACGTAAATCTCTAACCACACGTCGGAATCGTATCTCTCAATTAAGTAAACATATTGTAAAGTTTCTCACACTGTCAATATTTACTGGGTCGATGTATACACATTTTTGACTCACTCCATGGTCGCCAAATTAGTTTCGAAGTGATGTGTCATTTAAATTGTTCTAATTAATGTCATTTTTAGCAATGATGCACTTTTGGTTTATAGTATTTGTTCTGTAGTTGTAATATGGTAAGAGTTGAAACTGTAATCGACATGGAAAATGTGGAGGCATCATCATTGTCGTGTAAGATGAATTAAACTATTTATAATTGTTATTTTTTCTGATATAACATTGCCTATTTCGTAAAAGCGACTGCGCTGTTAAAATATTTCGTGCGTTGCTTGTTTTAAACTGGTTCTAATTTTTATTTTGATTGATGTCAATATTTAAGACATAACGTCATTTGTTTGATTTATCAATCAATGTTGGCTTGATCGACATCATTCAAAAACAATCGGGATTTAAAAACAATGCTAGCATACAGGTCCAGTGAATCATGAACCGTACGTTGACTCAGTGCCTGCTGAGCGTAAGTAGTACGCTATGCTTTGCCGCATATTGCTTGTCGTGTTTGATTTTATTTTTTAATAAATAAACTACTTGAGACTTTAAAAAATTGTTAATGGATGTTGACTACGTGAGTGATAGTCTCGAGGATGTAGGAACATGTTGTCTTCCTTGTCTCGGTACGTGCGAATAATTTAAAACAAATTCCTTCGCTAGGATAACCATCATTCGCATCAATGATTTACTCATTTGTTTAAACAGTACGTTTTCTTTTTGTTTCATGTGCTGCTCTTCAATAAAAAAAATTAAAGCGGTAAGTTGAATGAGTGCCTATTAATTTGTGTGATGTTTTTATTTTCTATATAATTTATAAATAATATTCCACGAATCAGTTCGTCTTAGTAATTCAAATTGATAGTATTAATTTATGTATTGATATCGAACGCAATATAGCGATATCAATTAGAAATTATTAGGTCATCAGGACCGTTTGTCCGCTGCGCACGTATGCATAGCATGCGTCGTTTGAATTACGAGTAGGAATTCGCGACCGCTATTCGGCCCAGGAGCAGCGGGCACCCAACAACCACCATGACACCGATATCGGCGTGAGGCGTCCCTCTGGTCACTGTTGTTCGTATTCGTACAGTCCGACCGAGTAACGACACTTGCACATCGATGGCGTATGAAGTGACGAGCGCGGTCGGCCACTACAGCGCCAGTATTGTTTTATTGTGTCAGTAAGCGAATTTGTAATCGCAGACCGGTCGTTGCATTGTGCCTTACATATCTTACAAAATAACATTCGATAATAGATTTTTTTAAAATATATTTAGTCGCGGTAACATCAAGTTGGCGCTGAATATTTATCGCGCGTGTTCTCGTAAAAGCACTATATTTGCGTACCCCTTTTAACTCAGTTGAGCGATTGACTATTTTTGTTCGTTGGAGCAGTAAATGGTAAAGCACGCAGAATGTTTTTCAAGTGAGGTAGCAATACATTTTGCGACCGAGTATTAATATTTATTTATATATTTTAAGTATTAATTAAAAAAACCAATCATATTTACGTGAATTAGTTCCTCGTATTCGTGTATGATATATTATCAGTGATAGTTTTAGGGCAAATTTTGCCATAATCGGTTGAATCACCCGCGCGGGCTTCACTGGTCGCTCCTCCGGATGTGATTTGTCGACGGAAAAATGTGGTATCGTGTATGTTCGTAGTCAGTGGAACATACGTACTGCTGTAATTGTAACAGTATGTTTTCCTCCTGAACGGCCGATGGGTGCTGTTTACGAACGTTTATTTATATATTATAAATAAATATTATTATTACAATTTATAGTGACCGTGCTTTATTAAAAGTGATTGACAATGACTTCGGTATCGGATTCACCCCTGAACAGGGCCAGGAATAGACCGGTTCTGGCTCGTTACAAACCTAATGCTGGTGCTACCGATCAAGTAAGTAACGAAAATTCGATTTAAAAAGTATTAGTGATACACTAAACATGTCTGTCCAGTATTTATTTTAAGCAAAATTATAAATATCAGAAACGAAAACATAAAACACCCACGCTATAGCTCTATACTTTGCAAAGTACCTACCGAAGCATAGTGCCATATTTGTGTTGTGGCTAATTTTATAGCTCGTTTTCCTAATAATATTCCTGAAAGGGTATTCATGTTAATGCCTATCTACAGTGCCGTGCTGCTAATTGGTGAAGTGTGTGCATGCTTAAATTTAATGTGCTATTGAAAAAGCACAAATTCCTTCATTTGTACATAATACTGTAGTATTTTACATTTTTATTGGTCCTTTACATTTAGCGAATTCCAAGTACAGCCGACAATAAACTATGATTCAAAGTGGGTGAGGTACTTGTATGGGCGACACTTATCGCTGCATAATGACGTATGCGTCGGCACATACAAATTATGAGTATGAGTTACAACACTCAGTATTGCTACAAATCACTTAGGACGTTAGTGGATTGTGCAAACTAAAAATCCTTTAGTAGTCCAAGGACTATTAAATGCCCACGGCCTATCAACATATCGACGTGATATATTATCAGACAGGAAGTTTGTCAAACTGCCACCACTCACCGGAAGTCGGGATTCAAAACTAGATAGATCGATAAATAATAAATGAAACCAAAATACATCTTATACAATACTATATATCGTTTACGCACTTTAATCTTATTTACTCTGTAACATGAAATAATCGTCATCAATATCTTTAATTTACGTGACTACACGACACCCTTTCTTCTTTATTCCATATACATAACTTGAATCAATAGATTAGCGTTTAGCTGCTAGGTCGATGAAGCTTCAGAGCTCCGAATGTGGAGCACGTCAGGATAGGCTTTTGTCTAGTCTTGACCCCCTTTTGGCTCAAAAAGAAAATGTAGGTTGTTTATCGTGCAACTTTAGGTTTATATTTTACCTGTGACTTTGTTTAGTGTTATTATAAGTAACGTTATTATTTAATAACACTGTTATTATTATTCGCGGCCTTATGTATGGACATTTTAAAAACCCATTGTAGATACCGAATGTTTTGTTGTCTTCGCTGAAACTGAATTCAAAAGTTGATCGACAGCTAAAGTACGTTTTAAAATATTCTTTAAATGCGACCGTTAGTATTTAACCTTCAATTGTTTATTTATTAAGTTTTCCCGTACTGTGTCAGCCCATAACATTATGACCCACTGTAGGGCACGGGTCTGCTCTACAATCGAGAATTCGATTGAAAGTGGTTAGACCTTATAGTCCATCACGCTGGCCTAGTGCGGGTTGGCGGACTTTACACACCATAGAAATTTTACCAATCGCTATGGTATGCAATTTTGCCCTGGAATTTGAACTCGCGACCACTGTGAACATGTTGGCAGCCGCGTCTGGTCTATTACTATTATAACAGGGCACCACGCATTTCCCTTCCCGTGCGTGTTCCCAAATAATTATTAACGGCCGATGCCAATAATCAATCGAAAAAATTAGATTGAAGTCAATCTGGATTGTTTTCTACTTTTCGATTTGTCATTTACCATGTTGCCATAGTATTTCCACTACTGAGATTGATTATTGCCAATATAGTATCAGAGAAAAGATTGAGCTGTCAATCTTAAACGGCAAATTTTGGATTGGGATTGTTTATTGGCAGCGGCTGTTAATCTTTTAAATCTACCGTGTAACATTAAATTACAATTGCTAAGATGTGTTCGGTGTTTGTCAGTGACTTTTATGTCGAGTATGAATTGTTTTTATTTTGTACATGTGTTACAGTTTCAGCTTCGTCTCCTAACGATTCAAGTAATTATTTCCTATTAGTCATGCACCAGATGAGATTTCTTAGCATTAAAATAACTCTTTTGTATAAGATATTGGAATATTATAAGTTGTACAATAAGCTGAGTGTGTTAATCCTTAAAGTCTTATAAAGCACACAATTGTGGATTCATATGTAAGAATGAAAGCGGGTTATTAATTTCACTACAATTCACCCTATTTCAGATCTAAACTGCGTACATACTGTGCTATTATCTGTAGGCCTAAAATCATGGCATTGTTATGATTGAAAGCAATGCTTAGTATAAATAATAAACCGCTTTTAGGATATTTGTTAGCTATCTTTATATTACAACCCAAAAGAGACCAAAATGTACAAAACATATTACAGTCCACATGCACTTGCCGTATTAGTAGGATTTCCGTTCGGGATCGACTTCGCCGAATTATTTCAGTTGTTATTGACAACGTTCGGTGTGTTCAGGTTTTGTTTTAGAAACATTGGCTGTTAGTGTGATCGCACGTGCCTGTTTGGTATTGAGGCACGTTCGAAGTTACTACTTATTGTACCTATATTCGCACTGAGTGATAAATCACGAAATTTTTCATCGTTATTGTTCCCATTACGGTATGGTCCTTATTGATTTACTATTGAGAATGAATGCAGATATTTGTGTGTTCCAATAATTGAATACGAGTTTCTATTGGCAAGACATTCACTTGTTCATTGTTTTCCTTGTTAACGTTGAAGTAAATAGTGATATGGCATTTAGTGGCAGCTTTTAATAGTCGCACACACTTGTTCGGTAATTACTAACCTAAATAGTTTTATCTTGGTTAATGTCCACACGTAATATTGACTTGCCGGAAGGTCTTACTTATCGGTCCAAACACGTCGTGCTCCTAGATAACTAATAACCTCGGTAAACATATGACTCGTCTTGGACATTACTCGCAATTAGTCGTCTTTTCATTTCAGATAAAAAATATGTTGTGCTGTGTAGGAATTTCTAACAATATAGATATTTAAACAATAAGATTGATTTATACTTTGAAAGACTCATTAGTTTCCTTGATACATTACTCAACGATTCGTGCTAACTGCATGCCGAGCTTCTTTGCTGTATGTTTCGATTTTATTTAGTTGAGTTACGATGATTAGTGCACATGTGCCAGTCATTAATTTATGTAGTATTATCGTTGGAAATAAGCACATAGGTCCTATAAGTATATTTATCATAGAGGCCAATGAATCGCGTCATAATAATAAATTCAATATAGATTATAATGAGAAATCAAAAATGTTACTGAGAGCTTTCTGGCGGCGTTCGAAGTAATGTTGCTTCTAAACATAGGTGTGATTACACGAGTTATGTTTACGTTTGCTCCAGCGTTTACAAACCATGCGTAGGTCCACATCTTTATAATATCTTTCAACGTGTTTACAGTTCAACAGCCTTTCTTTATTACCTCAGCGAGAAACGGCGAATTGCTTGTTGCGCGATGAGACCGTTTTACTTTCTTTGCGTTTGTAATGTATACAGTTTCTATTCATCACTACATTACAATGCAATTAAGAACTCGGTTGGTGTCACTTTGAAACTCTAACGTTATTAGAATTTTAATGTTTCTGTAACTGATTTTAAGTTCACCCTGAACGCGTCGTGACATAAGGCACATTAGTGTGTAACTTTATTCCTGCTGTGACAGTGTAATGTATTTAAATACGTTATTAGCTAATTTACCTAGTTAATTACCTTTTCATCAGCATATTTGTAATAGAATATTATAAATAAAGTCCGTTGGTATTATTCAGTGATATTAATATAACGCCACCTAGCGGGTCCCTGTTCATATTTTTGTAGTAACTTGATGTGTATGCCACAAAACGACGTCATGCAACGCGGCACAGTAAGCTTACTCATTTGAATAACTAACTACTATGCACCTCGTTAGGTGGCGTCGCGGTCGTTGACAATTTATTTTAATATCGCACATAAATTGTGTCTACAGATACCTACTTTAATATTTTCACGATGATTTTCTATTATATATAATTTACTAATAAATCAGTTGCGTATGCAATTACACTAAAACATGCTAGGCTTCGTAGAAAAAAAATCAAATAAACCTCCAATTGACATAGGTTTAATTATAGACATGTGAAATGAAAAATCATTTTCAGCTCATGTACACAGTACAACTCAATGGTCAAAAGATACATTGACATATACTTAATGACACTGATGATGCAAATATGTTGGGCTGGTAACACAGGTAGACAAGACCTGATAATCACGTTTTACTTTCTACTTGCAAAGTGACCTAAAATACGTAATCGTGCAGTGTGCAGTGTTGTCGATACCTGAAAATTGTATTTTAATATTACGAATGTCTTCCTGTTCATCAATATTGTCGTAATGTTATCTTTTAATAATTCAATAAATTAAGAGTTGTAACTGTAAAGGACACAGTGTAGGGAACGCGTAAAGTAGAAAATGCAATAAGCACTCATCTGCGAGTGCTATGCAGTATGCACCAATGCGTTGTGCAAGCCGGGTGAGTCGCAGGCACACCATCGCTAATAATTATTTCTTCAATGGTCGCAACATTGAGGGTGCCGGCACGCATGCGTACTTCTGCGGTCGATCCGGCCGGCCGCATGGCATGCTTGTCACATGCTGTTAACATGTGCCACAAAACAACTTGAAATTGCTAAAAATAAATTACAGTCCCACATTGGTTGTTGACCCTCGAGCGCATTTCGGAAGTTCTGTATCCCGATATTACACTTTCTATATGCCGTTTTAGCACACCGTCCACGGATGGCAGAAGGCTAAACTATTCTCATTACTTACCATAAAAGTACTTCCGCTAATAGTTCCACTGTCGCCTCAATACTTCTTGGATTCAGGCCGATGAACTAGACGTCGTCACTTCCTTTTCATTTGCTGTGGAGAGGCATTCTAGGTGTTTGTTGTGCTAACGTACTATGCGTTATTGCGTAAGCTCAGAATCAGCTGTGATATTGAACATCAGTTATTACTTACTTTCTGTTGAAAGTGAGTTAAAGACGGGTTGTTCCTGACGCAAAAACCTAATAAGTACTTATATGTTTTTTTAACTTTGGTCGCTATCTTCTTGATATTAAAATATTGATTGCATGAACGGTATTGGTATTAATTAATTTTATTAGTTGACCGTTTCCAATACGCTCGTAAGAACGCATTGACAAAACGTTTGGCACGCGCGTGGTTATGAGTCTGTATGTTGACCTTGACAGAGAGCGGAGAACAATGCATTTTCAACCCTCTGGTCGGGCAGTCGTGTGGCAATAATCCTGAGCAGTATTAGGGTCGACAACGGCGGCGAGCGAGCGGCGACGACGGCGGCGGCGTCGAGCGCGGGGCGCCGGCCGCCGTGCGACTCCGCCCGCGCGCTCCTCGTCTGCATCGCTCGAGCTGTCAAACCGCCTCCGTCGGGCAGCCGGCTTGAACGCTCCTACCGCAAACGCTCCAACACGCGATCGTATCATAGTGCGCACTCAGTGACTCAGTGTGTGATTTCGTAGTATTCGCATGTCGGTAAACAGATTTAAGAGATGAACGGGAGTACTACGACGGTGAACAGTGGTGCCGTCAACGGAACCGGTGGTGCCATTAACGGAATCGGTGCTGCTCCACGTACGGCCACACTGGGAACTCCGAGCAGCTATGCCTACACTTCCAGCGGTTCCTTGCTCGGTCGCGGTGGTTCTGCTCGGCCCGTGCCACCGCCGACTCTTCCAAAATATAGCGGTTCATTCAGTGCCGGCAGTACAACAGGGCTCAGGGAGCGCGACAGAGAAGGAACAGGTGGATCTCACCGCCTGGCCAGCCTCGAGAGACTAGCACTTCGTCAGCGTATTATTGAACAAAGTTCTAATAACCAGGTGGCCAGTGTGTCTTCCCTGAGCGGTTCCAATGGCGGGATCACCTCTGCCACGGTCACCCTCACCGATACGGCTACGGTGAGTCCCCCGCGCTTGTCGTGCACCCTCTCACTATTCCCCTAATCGTATTTTACGCACCCCGAAAACAGCGACGTACCTATCGTTATTTTAGTCTGATAGACCCTCTCGTGCACACTGCACTGTGCACACAAGGATTTTAATGTTTTAACTTGTATGTAGATAGTAGCGCGATCCATAATATCCTCTACATTGAAGGGCTTCTTTATGAGAAAATGCTTTACAAGGGTTGTACAATAGTTTCATCAGTCCCGCTATGCAGTGATTATAAATAAAATTGTGCCGTTGCTCTTATAAACTGTACGTAATGTAATTAGAATATAATTAGGTAATTTGGGTTGTGCATAAGTTGCAATACACTCACACTTAGGTCGTTTGTTTACACTGCGCTCACCGATGCCATAACCACATAGTTGTATCAGGTGTTGTATTACATAAAACAGTACATCAAGTATTAACTCTACTGGACAGTTGGCCTATTATTTACCTGATAGCCTTGACGTTAATTATATAATATTAATCACAACCTAATACTTGCTAACATTTTTATCATCGTTGCTATGGACTCATAGTCCTTTAAATCAGGGACCGAAACCGGTTGTACATAACGGTACCGGTATCGACCAATTTCGGTTACCTCTAAGATTTAGGTAACCCTTATGACGGTAACCAATGCAAATTATAAAGGTTACCCTTATATACGGTAACCGATTTAATACCGGTAACCTAAAAAAGACCTTGACGGTAAAAGAGAGCGCATTGGAGAATAGTTACTCATTTCCATATTGCATACCAAATAAAATATATTATACTTGGCGTGTTGTTTACGCAATATCCCTGGAATCGTTTCATTTTACTTGCGATGTAATTAAATAAATAAATAACACCCAACAGTCACATACATAGTCCTAACCCCACACTAAGATCGAGTCTTGTGTCGTGGGTATTAGGAACTACGAGAGACTTTTCGGTCTCACAAACACCCAGACCCGGAAGAAATATTTGTGGGCCACACAAACATTTCTCCCGGTGCGGGGATCGAACCCGCGGCCTCTCGTTTCACAGGCGGCGTCTAACCAACTGCGCCACGGAGGCTGTCAAATTGTGTTGAAAAGAAAAGGAAATGAGTAAAGGCAAGAATTTGGTGTAATGGGATACTGTATAGTAAAGACATTTTTATATCTCAGTATATTTAATTTAATAAATAAATAGATAGATACCTAAATTCATATAAATAATATTATTTAAAACAAAAACCCTATATTTTTAAATTATAAAACATTAAAATAAGATAAACCACGTCCCGAGCAAATGACCTTGAGCATTTACGCCTTATATACACGACGTCGTATTCGGTTGCGTCCGCCGACGTATAAAGGAGGTGATTTGTGCGTCTGTTGTATGTATTTAACGTCCACAGATGCGTCCGCCTCGAATCCGATTGTTGTCGGTTTTTGTGGGACGGATCAAAGGGTTTTGGTGTGTACGTCCGACTTCTGTCCACAAGTCTTCGCTTTTTTTACCATCGCACCACACTTTACCGCAGTAGAGTTCATTCGAGGGGGTTAACGTCACCTGCGTCCGTAGGCTTTGACTCTAGATTCCCTACACTTGACCCCTGCGTAGTGCCAAATGAGTGACACAGTTCGTGGTGGTAGGACTTAAGTGTCCGCCCGGGTAGCGACCACCGTCCACGAGGCGTAAAGGCCGCCATAGTGATCTCCATAAGGGGATCGCATTTCGGGATCAGCCCATGGTTTTCCGGTTTTTTCGAGGGGCTTGAGTCCAGGCATGAGGTGGTACCGTGTGGGTATTTTCGGTTGTTTGTCGAAGGGAGGAATGTTGATCCGCCGGCCAGGGAGACCCGTAGAAACGGTTGTCCGCTGGCCGTCCGCGGTATAGTACAGGGGCTAACCACCTCGAGAAGCTACCTAACCATGCCGCGCATAATCTTGGGTGGGTCCGTCGTGCCGGTTGGTGACCGGAAGTGGGGTCCCGGCGGCCCATCTCGGGAGGGTACGGGGGCCCTTCCGTCCGGCGGATCAATTCGCTTCCTGCCGATCCTTTCGTACCGGTGCCCATTCGGCCTTCTTAGTGCCCGAACTTAAGCCATTCGTTGCCTCTTTACCAATCCCATTCTTTCAACCATGACAGTGCAATTAAACAGAGCAGGTCCTTCAGCGGTGCATAACCCCACCACCGCGTTCACTATGGAGTTCACTAATATCCGCGGACCCCATACGAACCTCAATGCCGTCCATCTCGAGACGGCCCGGCCTGCTTTGCTCTTCCTAACGGAGATGCAGATTCGTTGTCCGGCCGATGATTCTTACCTGTTGTATCCCGGTTATTCGCTTGAAGTAAACTTCAAGCCTAAAGCCGGGGTATGTTTGTGTGTTCGGTCGGACATCTGCTGTCGCCGTTTGCACTGTATGGAGGACCCCTTCTTCTCCGCTCTGTGGGTGCAAGTGGATCTAGATTCCCTGAGCCTTATCTACGTGTGCCTTTAGAGCTCTCACCACGGGGCGATGAGGCGACTTGGCTGTTCAGGTATCTTAGCCAGGCGGCTGATGACACGCAGGCGCAGTTCCCGTCGCCCGAAATGGTGGTCTTGGGGGATTTCAATGCTCATCACGAACTGTGGCTAGAACTGATCATGCTGGCAGAGCTGCCCATGCATTCGCTCTGACTCATGACTTGACACAACTGGTGAACTAGCCCACCAGGATCCCGGATGTGGCGAGTCATGCGCCTTCTCTGCTGGACCTTCTGGTGGCGAGTCACCCAGCCGGGTATCGTATGACCGTTAGTGCGCCTCTAGGCACTTCCGATAACTGCCTGGCGGCGTACCGCGCTTGGATCAGGAATCGTGCCATGAAGGATCCCAATATCAGTTCCCTCAAATAAGCCTACAACCAAGGCTTGCAAGAAGGCCTACGTTAGGGTGGATGCCCAGCGCGTTAGCAGGATTGGGCGTGCGTTGGCCAATCACCCAACTAGCAGTCGTGCTTATTGGAGTTTGGCCGGGGCCGTTCAATCTAACTTCTGCCGTCCAGCGTTGCCACCGCTGAGGTACCCAGAAGGGTCGCTGGCCCACAAGCCGCAAGAGAAGGCTGCCTTGCTGGCAAATCTCTTTGCGGCTAATTCCCGCGTCGAAGACCGTGGTTCCCAGACGCTGCCCACACTGCCTGATTGCGGTTTTTTAATGGCGGATATTCGCATCAGGCAGTGTGATGTGCAGCGTGAGTTACGGTCTCTCGATGTGCGGAAAGCCAGTGATCTGGATGGGATGGGATACCAGCCGTGGTTTTAAGAGCTTGTGCAGCCAAGTTGTCTCCTGCACTGACTTGCCTCTACCGAGCGTCCTACCGCACAGGTGTTGTGCCGGAATCTTGGAGGAAGGCCAATGTGCAGCCGATCCCAAAAAAGGGTGATCGGTCGGACCCTACCAATTACCGTCCTATCGCTATCACCTCAGTGATGTGTAAGGTCATGGAGCGGATCATAAATGCTCAATTGGTCCGCTACCTGGAGGATCACTCGTTGATCAGTGACCGACAATACGGATTCCGTCAATATCGATCGACGCGTGATCTTCTAGGGTTTGTCCTGCATCGCTGGAGTGAGGCGATTGACCGGCGTGGCGAGGCTCTTGCTGTGAGCCTCGACATAGCCAAGTCGTTTGATAGAGTCTGGCACCGTGGTCTTCTTTCTAAACTTCCGGCATACGGTCTGCCCGGCAACCTGTGTTCGTGGATTTCCGGCTTTCTGCATGGGCGTAGAATACGTGTAGTCGTCGACGGACATGCTTCGGCGCTCATGTCGGTAAATGCCGGAGTTCCTCAGGGCAGACAATAATAAATATTAACAATGTTATTACCACAAGGCACAGACATCGTATTTTAAAATAGATATGGATTTGTGGTGATTACTATTACTTTTTCGTTATTAGTGTCAACTTTAATACACCCTTGTACATTACATTTATTTCTTTTTGGTAGGTAAAATATGCATAAACATGATTTTTTCGCTTTCGTCCCATTTTCAAAGTATATAGGTACCTAATCTGATTCCAAACCAAACAAATAATTCAACACTCCCGTGCGACGTGCGTACTGAATGAAATATCAATTAAGAGTCTCAAAATTCAAAAATCGCAAAGAACGCGTCTGCGTATGGTCTGCGTCGAATCAGTGCAAGTTACAACATGCACCAACCGGGGCGACGGCCTTGAGGTCGTGTTTGGTCGACGCACGGCGCAGCGACGCTTTGACTTTTGCCGACAACGCTTGAAACATAGAGGTAATCCTTATTTCGGTTACCGGTATGATACCGGTTAAATTCTAGGAATCTAATAAAATTGGCGTATAGGGGTTACCTTTAAAAATACCGGTATTTTTTTTTTCGGTTGATACCAAAAAATACCGGTATTTTCGTTACCGTTTTCGGTCCCTGCTTTAAATCAAAGATATAGTTGTTTAGAGCAGTAGTTATTTATTTACCTTTACGAGATCTTTAGTTACGATTTGTAGGTTTATATTTTAGTTTCATGTTTACAAGATTACATTGTTTGATAAATGTTTGTGGGTGGAGATAATATTAATGTTTTTATTATGTGAATCAATGGCTACTTAGTTTTGTGTGATAAAGCGTGAAGCGAAGCGCAATGTGAATCACAAAGTAGGAGTTTCTGTCGTGGTCGACATTCACGATTGTCTACTTTCCTTTTAGACTTATTCGATGGTGAGTAAGGACATGGCTGGGCTCACCATATTCCCACGCAGTTCTTCAAGTGATAGGACTGGTTCGTGGTGCGGGAGGGGTGAACGGGTGACTGACCCCATGTCTACAGGGTTAAAAATAACCTCTGGCTGTGGCGGCCATTCTGCTCGCATGTGTCGAATTCACTAAACAGACACTAACTGTTTCACGGTCGCACCCTGACCTGCGCCTTCTCAGAACATTAAATACTTTAATGCATTTCTCGGAGGAGACGTAAAATCATTTAAAATGTCCATCGTTTTCCTTCAAAACTGATGTCAACAACTTAGGTATCCCCTGTTTCTATCCAATTTCATAATTTAATTAATTTCTAAATTATCTTATTTTAAGTGGCAACAGTTACATTATTCTACATATACGTGGTACTTTTTATAAGATTATTTCAAAGGATTTACACGAATGATTCAATAGCATTGTTGGTCCATAGGCCGTGACAACTACCAAGGACTTCAGTTGCGCTCCTAACAGAGCTTTGTTCAATATAATCAATAAGCAGCGTATTTTAAAAAATACGAATACAGTTTACAATCATTGTTCACTTATTTATAAAGGATTCTTTATCATTCCGTTCATTGGACACCAATTTCTTGGTATTTCCGTTATCGATTGTCCGTTATCTGGGTGGCTGCGTTGAGAAAGCCATAGATAACGAGGTTGTTTCATCTTTATAAATAAAGTTTCAAGTGAGAATAATGTTTGTTATAATAACTCGCAGAAGTAGGGTATGGTGAAATCGCCGGTTTTATTGACTAAACGAATTCGGTTCAGTTTTTCATCAACGGGTAAAGCGGTTGGGGCACGTTCTCCTCTTGCACCGCTCTGTTCGATACAAAAAAAGTGAACCGCCTTCAAGTGGCCACCTGTTTTAAACTTTGGTACAATTGAGTTAAGATTCATTTTTCTTTTTGTTATTCATTTAGTTTGCCCTCTTTGGAACATTCGCTCCCTGCTTTTGTGTGTCTGGTGGGCATGAGTGTGACGGGCTGGGTCCTTTTGCATCTATATGTATACGTAGGCATAATTAACTTTGCCTTACCTGTAAATGTGTGCTCTTCCACACGTGGTGATTTTTAATACTAATTATTATTTTAACACATCTAATCTTAATACTTATCAAAAAGGACATAAGAGGGCATACTTTCAGCAGTAGGTACATTATTCTATTAATTATATTATTTGCACCGTAATCCGGGCGTGTACATTTTTTTAATTTTAATGATTTTTCTGATTCGGCCTATTGTTATTCAAGCTAATGCGTATTGATTACTAAAATATAAGTGTTTCATTTTTGCTTATAATTAACTAAAAACAATTATTTGCATCAACCTCACTAATCTTGATATTAATAATGATAGTAATGTATTGTTGCTTAGCCGACAGCTGCCAAATTACATTTAAAGAAACAGTGGAACATCTGCCGATGTGTATAAAAAACCGAGTAAAGTTTTCGGCCCGTGTGGAATAGCCCCAAACTATGGTTGTGTGCAGTTCCAACCGGCAGCCGGTATCGCTTGTAACTTAACCTCAAACTGACACAGTCGTGAATGGTGCTTCATATTACAACAGTTTATCTGTTTTAAAATATTGTTGCAACACGTAATCCATGCGAAAAACGGACCTTTTGTTGTGTTTGTGATGTTCAAATAACAATTACTGTTCATTTACTAATGTTTTATTAAATAAAAACTTCATAATGGTGTTAAATGGATATCGAGAAGTGCATAAACAACCGTAAATACACGCGAAACAAACAGGACTCCCACGGCTCGGCCGAAGCTTGTGTAATTTTTGTAATTTGAAATGCTTAGCATGTTGCCGGGCTCATGTGTGTAAGAAACGTGCAAAGTTTGTGAGTGTGCCTACATTTTGACTTTATCCGTCTTTTTTTATCGTCGCGTCGAATTTGGATGTGTTCAGAATGGCTAACCGAGCCCTGACTAACGGCAATGGTCATCAGACGAAATTGAGTAGATGTTCAAGCAACGTGGCTGACTGCGGAGCTGATAAAACAAAAGTGGGATGGACGAGTCCTCGCGATATCTGGAGGAATTTATCGCTGCGCAGGAAAGCCGAGGTAGTTAACGCTATGCATTCGCAACTCGCGATCGGCCATTACAATTGACGCGAGGCTAGCGATGGAGTTTAGATATCTAGCAGCGCGGTGGCACCAGGCTGTTATTGATTCTGTCGCTATCAGCTACACGTCCACCAATGGAGGTCTCGCAGCTTTGGCGCCTGTAGATAAACTCTAATTGATAAGGGAGTCCCTTAACCCCCAGGATGAATGTACACATTGTGCGTCTTTAATTTGTTATTGTAAGGACAACCGTGTACCTACTATCAACAAGTGGAAAAGAAAACGTATTAACGGACATCCCGTTGGTTCATGCAGAACATATTAAAGTATACATTTTCTAATCCTCGGTTGTGAGGTCGTTGACATGTTTCTATAGCATAATAAGTCACAGTCGCACTCGGCGCCTTAGTTTGATGCATTATCAGTGAAATATGTCTCCTGTCTGTACAAGTTTTATTTAGCATTAGAACTGTTAAACGGAATTAGAACAATATCATACCGATGGGTTTCGAGGGTTAGGTCTCTCAGCAATAAGCCTCTTAAAATTGCGCTTGCGTTAAATCAAGTTCATGTGGCGCGTAAAGCATAACTAAATGACGACATTAATCGTGATTTTCTTTTTAGATAATATTATATATTGCGAGTGTGAGTGCGAGCCATTCAATATTAAATTGCTTTACTTAAAATAGAATTCGTGACTATCATTTTATAAGCTTTTTTATGTGGTCAGGAAAAGCATAATACATTTTATGTCTACTGTAGAATAACCTTTATTATTGGTTATTATAAATGTAGATCGCTGCATATGCTGAAGTGTTGGATATTTTTAAATGGCTCGGGTATAAATCGGCCGTAATAGTTCATTCCAAATAGTTGAAAGTTACTTATATTACCATTCCCAGACATCCCTGTCTCTTCTATTTATACAAGATACGGCCGTATTAGTAATTTTAGTGGTAATGAGAACGTCGTTTTCGGCTTGTAAAACGATAAATATATCGACGGTGAAGAGTTTAGTTTCGTTCAAGAATATTTACGCATAGTTTGCGTGGGCAGGTTTCCCCTGTAGTAATTTATGCAGGAGTTACAAGTTCGCCGTGTTAATTTGAGCGACAATTAATTTAACCTCAATTAAAAATATTCATGGCCAGTGGTCAGTTGTTTTGTGCGTAGCTAAACTTTATTGCTACACGAGGTGGAAATGTGGTGGTTGCACTAATTTCATTTAAGATTAACAATAATAAAGGTATTAAATAAAAGAGTGGGCACGCAGACGTGGTTAAACTTGTCGGTCTCGTCTTCGCATCACACAACTATACATGAATAATGCAATAGCGCACAGTTGTGAATGCATTCGGCTCGATTGCAGGGAATCCAGCCAGCCTTTTAAAACTTACCAGCAAGTAAATCCTATATTATGCTTAATTGGTGGCAATTTGTTACTTTTCACACGATAACATAACTAACATGTTTCAGTACGCTACATATTCATGTTTATGTAACTAATCCATTATGTAGTAAGAAATTACGGTTTTTACTAACTTTTACTTTCTTAAAGGCATAGATAGAAAGAATTTGTATTCATTATCATAATTAAAGCCTTTCTAAAAGGTAAAAAGGTCGTTTTCACACAAGTAGTTATGTTTCTAGTTAAGATACAGGCTTGTAAGTGTTTTGACTAATAGTGATAATTACCAATAATTTCTTAAATAAACACGTGAAATAGTTGGATTACATAGTGCATTTCCAATGATTAATACAAATGCCTGCCAAAATAATACATTAATTTTGAAGCGCCACCTTCATCTTGTAGATTATTCTTAAAGATCAATGGAGTTAATGTTTAAACATGAACTCATTGTTAAGAGGTTACCTGAAGCTCAAGTTAGTCCCATGACAATGGTTCACGGGTTGCCTGTAAACAACTCAATTCGTGTACCTTGACTCCGGTTTGGCCCACGCTGAGGATCCTACGCCCACTCATTGTCACTACTTGTTCTGTTCCAAACATTAATAAAAGCGTAATTTCTGTAGAGTGTAGGCTACGATGTGCTCACTATTTGATTGCGCAAATTCACCAGTATGAATTGTACGTGTGCTCACACAGAGCTTGTTGTCATTTATTCGATTCTCTTTGAAATTCTCTACTTGTGCGGTCGTCAACCTTTGCGATACACTATCCAATAATACACTACGGGGCATAGACACAGTAGAAATTATTTACTTGGATTTAGCATAGTTCTCACTTGTAAGTATTTATAAATAGTCATTGAACAATACCCATATTATGGCTGCTTGTATTCGCAAACAGACCACCAACGTTAGGGGCCGTCCATACATTACGTCACAAGTTAAAGGGAAGGGAGGGTGTCGACGAAGTGTGACATAGTGTGACAACGGGCGGGTGGGGTTCAAATTTTTGTAACACACATTTTTTTAAAATATGTTATTTTATATCTAAGTATTACAACACAAAGTTTGAATTACATAAAAATAGTTGCAACTCAGTCTAAAATTGCAAAATATGTGATATCACACTAGGTAGGAGGGGCCAAAAATCATGAAATTTGTGTGACGTAATTTATGGATGGCCCCTTACGTATTTACATAATATACGAATATGTCCTATACGTACAGAATTATACATTGGGCGCGACGATTAATTTGAGGCATAAATAATGCCCATAAGGACAAAAATGTGTGGAGAGAAAATTCAATAGGAGAACCGAGACGTACGGAGAAAATGCCAGGGTAGGTACAACTAATATGAACAAATGCCCGAAACGATCATCTTTGGATGTGCAGTAAAATTGATGCAACTGAACTCGTTAAGTTTTGCAGTCCTCATGTTAGAAGGCTATTTACTTATGAGTAAATAATAAATATATATGATGCTAATAACATAAAATGTTGTGTCATAAAAACTAATTAGTTTCATTAGTATGTTTTTCATTTAATTAGACCGATAAAAGTTTGACTTTTTTTTATTAAAATTGCATGTTCCAGTCAACACTTTGTTTTCCATGTTTTAAATAATGGAACAGAGAATCGCGATATTTGTATTAATTATTCACACTGATTGAGTATGTACTACGTAAACTGGTCAATAATCTTTTCATCGTGTCTAGTGCGGTATAAACAATGATGGTATTTACACTTTTACCGGATTAAAGGTGGTGCATTTCGCCTGTGCTACAGGCAAGTTGAATATGTAATTATAGCATATAAATTGTGATTATAGTCACACAGTGACAATGAGTCAGACAGGAAGAGTAATCGCGGTTTCTCGGCGACGAATCATGTCTCAAGCTTGACGCGATGGCGCCGCGGGCGAAATATTGCAATTATGGTGTCTGAGTTTCCAACAGCGCATTGCTTCAGCCGAGGCCGACCATAGCCCGTAAAACTATTCTTCCAGATGATATTCAGAAATGTCACGAGTTTCTTTAACATCATTAATACGTGGCTCGAGTAGCAAGTCTGGTTAGGACGCGCTTGGCTGACGAATTTATAGTGCAAGGGCTAACAAATAGTAACAAATGAACCAAGCCTCTGTATTCGATGTTTTCGGTTATTGTCGCCTGTTGATTCTGAGGACAATGAAGCATTGTCGCGGTCCAATCACTCGTGTAATGACTGCTATACTATCGCTATTAAAATTGGAAAACATTTGATAAAATGTTGAGACGGCTACACGTATATTATTAACGTAGCTATGTCCCAACCCACTGCTGAATAATCTTACCATATATCTAGTGATAAGAGATAAACGTAATTAATGTAATGTTCTTCAACTCACAGCGCTCAATATTTATGTTACGAGTTGTGCGTGGTCTTTGTAGGTACTCATAGAAACATTAGTCAGATCAGTTAAACCTAACCGCTATGTGTCAGTGTGACGACATTCGCTGAACAATAAAATATTGAACAATTTTTAGTTAGTTATGTAAACGTCCACCGCGAAGGTTATACACATACAGTACTGTACGCTGCACGATATGGATAGGTATACTTTATCCTGTTGTTATAATATAATTCCAGTGAGGATATAGATTTGTAGTAGTTTAATGTGACTGTGGTAAATGGACATTCGAATGCATAGTGTTGTTAATAATGTTTAATTCTCTTAAAAAGAGATTTAGCCTACGAAAACAAAAGAAGTCATCCCTTTTGGACGAATCTGACGATGATGTAAGTTATAAATATAAATTATTTAAATATTCATAATATAACGAAGTTAATATAAACTAAGTAAGTGTTTTGAACTGCATAATTAATCCTGTACGAGTTTATTTTGTCAACAAACAAATTCTTTGTCGATGTTAAGTTGGTTTGATTATTTACGTTATGGTACAATGTCCGTTTACTTGTAAACATTTGCCGGATGACGGTACCTTAACGTCGGCGATGCCGCGTGGATTTGTCGCTTGTACAAAATATAGACTAATGTAAAATCAATAAAAGTTTATTATGACTTGCTGAATATTTTTGTAAGGCCACGTATTATTGATTTTCTATAAAATTATTTGTTTATTAACACATATTTTCTAAAAAAATCTATTTGTTTTTCTCTTTATTTAGGTATAAACAAACAATGTGAAATAATATAAAAGAGGCGAATAACAGTTATTAAAATACTTAAGCTAATCATGCCATCAGCACATATTGAATGGATCTTGCTATTATGATACCTACTTATATTGCGATTTGTGCAATACTTGCTATTTTAAAATACATATTCAGATATTTTACCAGTTTCTTAAAGCCTGGTAGAAATTTTGAGAACTATCCGCCTTGCGCGTCTATAATACAGTGATTCATGAACCATTTGTCAACCTCAATCCACAATTGTTTCACTTCAATTGAAATTAATAAAATGTAATTGATATTTCTGATATTTTAATATTAACTAGGGAATGTCTTATTTTCAAGGACTTTATATAAAAAAACCAAATGTTTATTCAAAATTATAAAATCATAATCACCTTTGTTTATTGATTTTTAGCAGCTATTGATTATAACGGCAATGAATTAGACTCGCACCACGTGAGCTCTGAGGACTATGGCCTAATCCCTCTCATAGAACTTTCGGGTTTATAGGAGTGCCGTGCTCAGCCGCGGGTGGTTACTATAACATTATAATTAATGACACACGTTAATTAATTATTTAAATGGGATTTTCCATATGGTCGTTGTTCTGAGTCAAATGGCGTGCTAGCGAACTCATTGACACAATGTTTAGAATTATTTACATTACATTTAAAATATTTATTTGTATATGTATAGACTACAGTCTAAAAATTCCATCGTTGTCTCATTATTTCAACTTTCAACTTGTTTTTATTGGGGTAAAGGCATACAAGTTGAAGGTTAGCGCCGTTACTTGAAATTAGTACATTGGTGTTATTATTAGAACTCTCCAACACAAGCACACCAGTACCCACGGTCGACGCACTTCGCAAAACATTTCAGCTGCATACGGCGGCACGCATATATTTTGTGACTTTACTATATTTGCCTTGTTACTTGTTACTGTTATAACTGTAAAAATATCGCTCAAGAACGAAGTTATATTACGATGTGTTCTTTGTTTACTTTCTTTTAAATGGTCTTAAAGTTTCATTTCAATTGTCTTATGGCCTACTTGACATTTGAATGGAGCGGAGAAATCTCGGATGGAAATATTTATTACGGCATTCTTGGGTGCTTTGTCATGCAGTCCAGACTGTAAATGGCTTCTTGAACATAAGCCCGAAAGGTTATAATTGGGAGTATATTTACTGTCGCAGTGTCGCTATCGATTTAGTTGGAGTTTACTGTCTAGTCGCAATACTTCATTACGTATTACATATGTGTAGTTCTGAGTGCGTTTTATGTGACTGGCGATTCACACATATATGGTAATAATGTCATAGATGGTTGTTGATCCCAGCAATGTTGATTGAATTCCCGCGTGCAGTAATGACGGCCCGTTCAGAGTTCCGTGACTCACCGCTTTCCTTTTTCGCACCTGCATAATTACTAGTTATTGGCAGGTTTACTCGATATACGCTCTGCTTTTCCACGGTACGTCGACGGTGCGTGATTGCGCTGAAACTGGGTTTGCGTTCCTTTACTTATATGTTTGTCGTAACTGTTTATTGCATGATTTTACTCTTTACTTTGCTCAAGAAATTGTTTACCTAAGCGGTTTTTGCGCTTACGTTTTCGTTGCCGGCTCAAGTTAGTCACGTCGAACACGCGAACGATGATATATATGTATAAATATTGTAGCAATCTTGAGACACGGTGCCTTTATACTTATGAGTCATCTGACGCCGGAGCGCGGAGCCGGCTAGGCCGACTTATGTGTACGCGGCTCCACCTACTTTGTGACTTTATGTACAACCGCACGGCTGTCGGCTGTCGACTGTCGGCTGCAAACTGTAACGTGTATAGAGAACACGTGATGTGATACAGCGCTCTGCGCTATAGAGAACGATTTGATGTGTTCCCGCGGCAGGAGCTCATTAGCGGACCCTGTTTAATGACACTTTAAATTATTACCCGCCAGTCATCTTGTTTCCTATTTAGTTTTCCTGTTATGTGATACGATACTATGTTAATATGGATAATTATTCGTTTCCAACTCCAATATTGTTCCTTTTCCGATTGGTTTGGTTGCGGATTAAGGACAAGTTATAAAACCCTCGAGACTCGCCGGGCCTCGTTGCTTGGTGTGTTTTTGCACGTGCCATTGCCGATCATGCGACATTCCTCATAGGAATTGCACTAGTTTCTGTCTCTACCTACCTTTTAGTTAGATGCCGATTTATCCTATGCTTAGATTATTATTAGTTGTGCGATATAATGCTGTAGGAACGATCGTTATTAAAATTGTTACTAATACTGCTTCGTGGAATAACATCTGATCTGTTCTATCTACTAGTTAGAAAAACATCTGCAATGAATGGATGTCAGTTAATATAAGGATGTATGTTGTTTCCAGTTACAAAGTAAACGCGAGTTGTTCTTCAAGTCGGACACGGTGAGCGGCGGCGGCGTGAGCGCGTCGGTGCCGCCGGGCGCGCCTCCCGCGCCGCCCTCCGCGCTCAAGGATGCGCTCGCCAAGCGCGCCGCCACGCTGCCCGAGCCGCACGAGAACAACCACCACGAGCCCAACGGCACCGCGCCCGCCGGCAAGCTCAGCAACAGCGCCTCCGTGGACGCCTCCAAGCCGCCCAGCAGCGCGCCACCGCCCACGCCCGCGCCGCCCGTCCCCACCTCCGCGCCGCCCGCCGCGCAGCCCCCGCATCCCGCACCGCTGCGGAGTACAGAAAACATCATCAAGGTACTTCACAATCTAAGCACACTTTCACATACTATATTACCCGATCTGGAGTAATCACCTAATAAATTATTGACCTGCAATACACATCGATTAATTTAGCATCACGACGGTCCATATGAAGAGGTCTGCAATTTGAAAGTAACGTCTCGTCGCTATAACAGGACGACGCGACGTGTGCCGGATTAGGATGGAACGAATCAGTAAGGCCGCCAATTCGCGTCTCTATCGCACATTAAGCTGCGGAACAAACAATCTTCGGGCTCACGTGTCGCCGCCTTCCTACTGCGGAATAGCTTCCTGCGTGCTCTTTAACCAGAGCGTGTCAAGAATTTCGTAGTAACTATACGTTATATGGAATTAAATTGTTCGCATTTAGTTTGGCTTATTGAGTTCATTGAGTCTATGAACATTTGTATATTACCGCGTGGCAGATGTTGCAGTTTTTGTACTGACAATTAAAAATTAGCACACAGGGGTGACTGGTTGTGTTGCATAAAGTACGAGTTTGTTAGTAAAATTCAGCATTCTTTTGTAACGTATGCGTTTGCTTGGCGTATTTGCATATTGTGTACATGTTCCTGTCGATAGTATCGCAAGATTGAGTTACACGATGTTACTTCTTACAATGCAAAAAGATAACCATCATGTAGCATTGATGAATCCTGAACAATGGAACGTTGTTTGCAGTCACTTGAGGACTATATTTAACATTGGAATTCAATATACTTTGAACTGACACAGTTTCTGCAGTATATAATACGTATTTATCATATTTTTTTCCAGAAACCTGACCACCCACCTGTTGCGCCAAAACCGGAATTACCTAAAATAGAAAAGCCAAAAACCAAAGAATTAGATGGATACGTTGGATTTGCAAATCTACCAAACCAAGTTTATAGGAAGGCAGTGAAAAAGGGCTTCGAGTTCACGTTAATGGTCGTGGGTGAGTGTTCTTTTTACGAAATAAAAAAAGAAACGGTAGTTCATTTAATGAATATACAGTGCACGCATGTAGTGCAGCAAATGATATCTAAGATTCTTTGCAAAACGACACTTAATTTGTTTTGATTATAGTTACGCTGAACATGATTATGCAAGGAATTCTGATTAACGTGTCGATGTATTGCATTTCAGGTGAATCGGGCTTAGGCAAGTCGACGTTAATAAACTCGCTCTTCCTGACGGAAGTGTACGATAAGGACAAACACCCGGGCCCGTCGCTGAGGGTGAAGAAGACCGTTGGAGTGGAGACCAGCGTGGTTCTGCTCAAGGAAAATGGCGTCAACCTCACCTTAACCATCGTCGACACGCCCGGCTTTGGAGACGCCGTTGATAATAGTAATTGGTATGTTATTCCCCCTCCTTACTACCCCATGTTACCTGTTCTTCCTACTCCCTTAACGTTTGACGTAATTTATGGATGACCCTTAATTACATCATCAATTTGTGGTCTTCGTGTCTCAATGAAAATCCTTTGTATTGTTGCGTAATTGCAGGCTATTAGAGTAATTTGAGTTGGATGTTATAATAGTAAATTATTTTATAAAGTATGTCACTACTTACTGAGCAAGACAATACCGTCTTATAATAATTACAATTCTAGGCATAGGCCCTTTAGTACATTTGTCAGTATCAATAAGATGAATGGAAATAGCACATTTGGGAGTATCAATCAGTAAAAATCTAAAATAAAATAAAAAGCAATTAAATTAATATAATGTAATAGATTTTGTGGACTATATGGCCTAACCACTCTCAATCATATTATTCTTGATTGTAGAGTAGGCCCGTGCCCTGCAGTGGGACGTATATGGGCTGATACAGAATAGATTTAGTCCTAAGCGTGATAAGAATAATATTTTTTTATTAAACTTTCTGTCATCATACCAGTAAGCATTTTCAAAATTTTAACGCTCCACTGGACATACACTGGAGCGGCTGCACCACTTACGTCTAAACTCTTTACGTGCTCTTCGCGCTGTCAATGTGTCTGATCTTTTATTTACAAAAAAGTATTTATCTCAGCTGGCAACCGATCATCGACTTCGTTGAGTCGAAGTACGAGGAGTTCCTGAACGCGGAGTCGCGCGTGACGCGCAAGGCGGCGCCGCCGGACACGCGCGTGCACTGCTGCCTGTACTTCATCGCGCCCTCGGGACACGGCCTCAAGCCGCTCGACGTGGAGTTCATGCAGCGCCTCGGGGACAAGGTCAACATCATACCCGTCATCGCCAAGGCCGACACCATGACTCCTGAGGAGTGCAAGGACTTTAAGGAACAGGTATGATCATTCACTAATAAACGTATTAACAAATACTAAAAATTATGTAGTAGGTACCCTACTCAATAACAGTAGTATTCAAAGACATTTTGAGAATCTATTTTAACTATCGAATATTTTTTGTCTTTCAAACGAATTTTTGGGCTCTACTATATTCATCCGAAACGAAGTTCGAAACTTCGGATGATCGAAGTTTATATACGATACGAATGTACCTACATATACTTATGGTCGTTATTGACTTATGGTCGTAACCAAGAAGCTTATACCCAAATGGAGATTGCATTCCCTATAAAACACTGAAGCTCAAAAATATGACGTTGTATGACGTTGCTTTTGCCTTCTATCCTTTTCTTTAGAGTGTAAATGAATGAACAAAAAGTCATGTTCATTCATTGTCACTCTAAAGAAAAGGATAGAAGGCAAAAGCAACCATATACAAGGTCATATTTTTGAGCTTCAGTGTTTTATAGGGAATGCAATCTCCATTTGGGTATAAGCTTCTTGGTCGTAACCATAGCCTTATGGTTACGATGTACGTTATACAAATTCGAACTTTTACAGAGTAGATACATTCGTATTGTATAAAAAACGTCGGTCGTCCGAAATTTCGAACTTCGTTTCGGATGAATATGGTAGGACCCTTGATTCCAGTTTGAGCGAAGAAGACAAAACATTCAATAATCAAAATATGCTTATAAACTGTGTGTAAAAGGCCGTAGTGTATGGCGCAGTTCAAAGCAGGTCACGAAATATGACAGGTGATTTTTATATGATGATGGTTACTAGGCATTCCTAGTTTCAATAAAGTTTGGAGTTCAGAAACAGTAGTAGTAAGTAGTATACGCTTAGGTTGAATAGCAGAAAAGTCGTTGAAATCACGCCCTGGGTTGCCGTAGCAATGTCGCCCAGGGCGGCGGTACGCCGACCTTTGCTTAAATCGATATCGACATTTAGCAATTGCATAATGATTGGATGACCCAAAAACTGTTTAAATGCGGATTAATCAATACAAGTTGACAAAGAGAACAGGTAGATTATATGCGGTATTCATGTTAAACAGTCGTAAATGACTGAAAACATTCGATTGTTATTCTATCACGCTTAACAAGTATGTTAACACATGTTTGTTAAAGGCGTCTGAGCGAACAATGGGGATGTTTCTGTAATTCTTTTGTTGTTAAATCATGTGCAAACAAATAATAATTATTATCAAACAAAGCCGAGCAAATAAAGTATGCAAATATACAAGTGAACGCAACAACATTGTGATATCGTCGTGTGTGAACATAGTTAATACCAACAGATTCCTCAATTATTATTTATTAATAAAGGACGATGAAAATATAGATGTTTATAATCTCATTGATTTAATTTGTAATTAAAACTGTAGTAAATTCGCTGATTTGTAAATATTTTACACATACAATAAACACTTTGATTTAGGAAATACATACAAATTAAATAATTAAACGATGTAAACCAATATCTATGAAATTTTTAGTGATAGTTGAGGCTTTTGGTACAGTTTCTGTATCATCCGTGCCCTGCAGTGGGACATAATATATTATTATGTGCCACTGCAGGGCACGGACCTTCTTTATAATCAAGAGTATGATTGAGAGGGTGCGGTGAATGTGTGCAATATGTCCCTTCCGAAATCGCAGCACGGAAAAATAAAAAAAAGCTAAAATTAAAAACATCAAAAAGTATCTGCTGTGTACATTAAAATTAGGCACTTGCAACTAGCAATACATGTAAAAAACCACTTTGTACTCACAGACAAACCAAGCAATTGGTTTTGTGAGATTTATTGTACTTTTTTGTTATTTTCTCTTAAATGTAATAATAAATTTTCTTAAATTTTATGTAGTCTATGTATGTTTCATTAAGTATATTTGATTTCCTCATAATTTCTACATATTACTTTCTTTTATGATTACTTTTTTTGCCTTTGTTGTGACCACCCTGTTCTTCATAGCTTCTTTTCAACCTAGTCCATCTAATGGTTTTCTGGAAGAAATCGCATTAAGCGATAAGACCGCCAATTGTCACCTTTATTTAAACATGTTGTCATATTTTTTGTCCTATTACTTTATGTGGTGTTCCATAAACAATTTATAAATAAAAATAAAAAGAAAAGAAAAATATGTTCTATTTCAGATAATGAAAGAGATCAACCAGCACAAGATAAAGATCTACTCGTTCCCGGAGAGTACGGGCGAGGCGGGCGAGGAGGGCGAGGGCGGCGCGGCGCGGGCGCTGCGCACGCGCGTGCCCTTCGCCGTGGTGGGCGCCAACACCGTCATCGAGCACGAGGGCCGCCGCGTGCGCGGCCGCAAGTACCCCTGGGGCATCGCGGAGGGTCAGCATATACATACGCTTTTTATTTATCCTTCTTTGCTCACTACAGCAATTATAAATTATATACAATCGGCTTAATTTCTAATAGACAACCAAAGGTGGGTATAGGAAAAAGAGAAAGAATCCATAAGCTAATACTGCTTTACCTGCTAACAGATATATCAGAACTGATAAACATACACACGAAACGTTACAGCTATGGAAAATTGGACCATTCGACACAGACAAGGTGCCAGCTCGTTGTATTTTTTTTTTTTTTTTTTTTTTCTTTTATTTAACTTGCTTAACAAAATGTACAATAATTGTTAGTAAATAGCATAAGAAACCACTAAGGTTTATATAGATGCTATCAGAGTTGACAAAGGGGTTATAACTTATAACTTATATTTATACTGTAATGGTAATAGGAGTTTTGAGATTCATTCAAGGATTATTATTTATTTACATTTAGATTATTTAAAAAGTAAGTCTTGAGTTTATATTTGATGTTCTTTGGTGTTAAACTATCGCGTAAATCTGGGGGTAGTCTGTTAATTAAACGCGGCACAAGGTATGAGGCCGTTCGCTCGCCGTAAGTATTGTTCGCCCGCGGCGTCACTAACTTGTTTTGTGCGATGGCACGCGTATATATAGGATGGTTAATTTCTGTTTTTTTTGTATAGTACTACTGGTCATTCACCTGTAACATTCATAATCAGCTGTTTATCAACTCTTTGGTAATGTCTTATTAAATCTCTTCAAGTCCACAAAGATACATCCTCTTACATTCCATAGTTTACCAATTATTTTGGCTCACTTCGTGTCGTCAGGGTAAATCCCGAACTCTTCCTATTTTTTTATGATTCACACATTTACCGTTAAATTGCAACATGTTTACATAAGTAATTTTTTCTCCGTATTATATTTGTCATTTGAACTAAAAAAAATATATATTGTTTGTGTACTTGCAGTGGAAAATCTGGAACATTGTGATTTCCTGGCTCTCCGCAACATGGTGATAAGGACGCACCTTCAAGACTTGAAAGATGTCACAAGCTCGGTACACTACGAGAACTACCGCTGTCGCAAACTGGCCGGCCTGTCGCACGACGGCAAGCCCCACAGGATCAACTCAAACAAGTACGTTGTGTCCGCAATAGCAATCTTCTAGTAGATTTTATGTCACATTTTTATATTAAACTCTTATATCATGATAAACTAACTAAATTTTTCTGATTGTAGTTGGTATTATCAGTGACATTTTTGGATTAATAATCGTCTGGAACAGGCATGGTTAGATGTTAACAACCTAAGTAGACAGGGTTGGTGAACTAATATTGACTAATATGTTAAAGCTAATGGTCGTCACCGCAGTCAAGGTGACCAGACTTCTTTCAATACCATAAACTTTGTATAACTTGAAACATTGTAAATGACTTCTCTTTGCTTTATCATTGCTGCATGTCTGGTCACCTTATACACGAAACTCTATCTCTCTATTTCTGTTGACTGTCGCAGTTGTAAGCTACAGAATATTAGTTTGTTTATGTTTCGTACATTAAATAGCTCAGTATAACATTCTTTTTATTTGAATGTTTTGTGCTTGGGCATGCAGAAATGAAATAATCATTGATACAACTAATCATATGTGTTTGTCATGGATTTTTATATACATTTATTATATTTAGGCATATGTTATATTAATTTTGAGTTTTATATTTTATTTAAATTTAAATAGTCCTTAAATTAAAATGCCTTATTTTAATGTAGAAGAGTATGCTTGCAATGAAGCTTATAAAATCCATGACAAATATAATTAACATCATAACCGTTACAGTTCATTCGCTTTCACAGTGGCATTAATAACAATTTATTGGCGATTGTGAGTTGAAAGGCTATTTATCAAGGGAGCTAATTTGCGTGTGTCACACATTGTTGCACCGTGTGATCTCACTCGATTGTGTCTGCATCACGAAACAATATCAATGTACCTATTGCAAGTAGTGGGACCATTAGCAGCTTAAATGTCAACACTACTATAATGTACTGCATATGACCAATTATATTCACATCCAGTGTACAAATACGGAGAAAAATTATCGAGTAATGTTTGCTATTATAGCTTTCTAAACATACATTACTGATTAAAGCACTTTTTACCATTCACTATACAATTCTCATAGAATTTCATTTTGTCGTGGGAAATGCAATGCTGTCTTGTGCCTAATCGCACGATTTCTATTATCACTATAGTCTTGCTCTAGTGATAATTTTGATATTTTCATTCGGTATTTTCAAGTTCTTATTTCTTCAGCCATGAACTACTCATGTGGCTATTTAAGTTATTAAAAATGATATTTAGGTGTTGGTAATGCCACTGTGTAGTGTGATTCCGCGAGCACAGCCACTTGTGTCGTTAACTATGGTTGTGTTGGTGTTCAGTTTGTGCCCGCAAGGACTGATGAACAGTTTCATGACCGTATGGTAAGTTCCGATGCGATCGTCATTATATAAACATAGTTTGTAGCACGGTTTGCCATAGATTTTGAACAACAGTTTTTTTACGCATCTGCGCAATTCGTGACGACTTCGTGTGCGGTGCCTTGTCTTGTTTTGTTTCAATTACAGTGGTTTGAGTAAAGTTTTTGAGCAAAGGTATCATTTAAATAAGTTAAATCGACAATTTATGTACTTGCAGAAACGAAAGTGCCGACAAAAATGATTATTAAAATTGGGCTTTATTGCATTATGTTACATTTAAAATACAGCATTAATATTTTGTTGATATTTCTTTATTATTTTGTGATTCCGTGACAGGTTAAATCGTGGAAGAAGTAGCCTTAGTGGCGTGTACAAAATGTCGACCATACCCGAATAAGAACTTTGCGCGTAAATGAAGCGCGTGTTGATAAATAATTGTGTATAAAAATGTCGTTTTCTGTGTAGTTGTATTGTTGTAACTTATTTAAATGTTACTGGAAAACTTAGGGTATATTTTGTGCATATCCTAAAATTAATGCAACAAGACAATTTTCGTTGCGATTATCGCTGATGCGGCTGTTTTATTAGACAATTATTTTACCTTTATTGGTGGTGGATGCGTTAGCATGGAACTATTAATACTAAAACACATCGTGTGGGGTGGGGTCTTACAATACAAATCAAGGTCGCGTTGAATATTATTTTTGAATTAGTTTTAGAATTGGGTAATATTTTATACATCATTGATAGCTTTACGAAATGGCAAGAAATAAAGAAATAGCATTATTAATTGAATAGTTAGCAATTGTTTGGCTTTTTGAGTACCTATTACAAATCGAAAATGGTAAAAGAAATATTGTTTGCACAATTGATTTGTAAAATTTTGGTGTAGTAGAAATCGTATTACAGTATTTTAAGTGTTGCCATCTGTACATAGAATCTCATAAAATACAATATTTCAGTGTACATAAAAGTATTATTTAAGTTCATATTTTACATAACTGGTAAAAAAGAAACCTAGTTGCGTGGCGGGTTTGGATTTTCATTTTCATAATAAACAGTTTTATTACCGATCTCATTCATATTCTGCATGCTCCATTTGGTGTTTTACGTGTAGTTTTTATGCATGACTTATTTACAACAATGCTTCGATGACACAAGATATTTTCGACAATATTATTTTTATTATATGAATTAAAAATATTTCATTTGAACCCCTTAACACTGCAATTTACAATTTTTCCCGTAATGTTATTATACAATTAATGTTTTATGATATTGCAGCAAAGTTCTTTAATCGCATTTCACTTACGTTTTGTACAATGATCACATTAATAAATAATAACAAAAAATTATAGTCTTGAGTCTAAAGGTTTGCATACTGCATGTTTTTCTAGGTTTTGTGAGATCGATTTTCTTTCCGAGTAACAAAACCTGATAATAATTTATTGAATTGATGGGTATTTTTTTAAGATGCCTGTGTTGTTCTCAGGAATCCACTGGCTCAGATGGAAGAGGAGAAGCGGGAACACGATCTGAAAATGAAGAAGATGGAGAGTGAAATGGAACAGGTCTGTATATTATTAGTGACTTGAGTGATTATTATTTATAGTTCTGATGGGTCCTTATTATGGTAAGTAAGTGATGTGTATCATAAGATAATATTATATTTTGATTTTATTAGTTAGTTATTGATTCTGACTGATTATATTTAAAAATGACTCAGTATAGTTCAGTAGATAATAAAGGTAAGTAATAAAAGTAGTATAGTACTAATTATGGGTCTCATTGCGGTCATCTTAAACACGACCTTGAGTTCACTTTTTTTGATTACATTCATAATATTAGATTCGCCTATATGGGAGTATATATTTAGGTATGTAAAGGAATCATTGAATTCGTATTTCGAGCAGATGCCGGATTAATTTGGAATTTTACACCCTTATAAAGTCCCGTTTCATTATTATTACCAGGACTTTCAGGATTTGAATTTTTAGTGGGTAATTTTCGCGCTAGTTGCTTTCTTTGGATATGATAAAGTAAATAAAATTATTTTGACTTATCGGTGGGGTCTTTTACTAAAGTGTGTTTTTTAGTTTTTTTTTTATATTATTATTGTTAGAAACTGTATTTTTTATTTTGTAAAGAACCCATACGTTAGAGCTGCAGGTGTCTGGGACTAAGGGACTCAATAAATTATGACATTCATGTTAGAGATTCCATGTTGTAGGTAGTCCAAGAAAACTCACTTGTAGGGTATAATCACTTTTATTATTTTATCACTGTTCACTCTTTGAAACATAAATTGATACTGCTGATATTACCTCCAGTTCGACTATTTATACAACACAAACCGGAAGTAGTATTTTTACAAAGTATAATAGTCTGATTACGACAAACATTTTAATTAAATAAATAAATCAACAATCATTTAAAAAATGTAGAACAAATTATAAACGCAATAATTACTTAAAAACAATAATAAACAATATAAAGGAAGTTATACAAACCGATTGTAAAAATGCCGCTATCACGGCCATTCTGCGATAAAGCTCGTGCTCAGAGCGTAGATCTCAATCTTAAAAGAAAGAATTCGGTTCTTATATAGTGCAGTTTTCAGTGTTCATATTTATTCATAGTTGGCACATCATTTGTGCTCCTTTGGAGGCACCTTAAACGTGCTCCTTTGGTGGCACCTTAATTGTGCTCTTTTGGTGGCACTTTAATTGTGCTCTTTTGGTGGCACCTCAATTGTGCTCTTTTGGTGGCACTTTAATTGTGCTCTTTTGGTGGCACTTTAATTGTGCTCTTTTGGTGGCACCGCAATTGTGCTCTTTTGGTGGCACCTCAATTGTGCTCTTTTGGTTAACCTCTTTATTGTGTATCCAATTTATTGCCGCTATCATGGTCATCATTTGAAGGGAGTTCAGTTAAGTTTGGACTAGGAACAGGCCGTACATGTTCGTGGGACACTACTATAGTCTTCTTACTATTAGGGTTTAAGCTTTTAACTTCGTATCTATCGTTATCCAATATTTTATAAATTTTGTAGGGTCCTAAAAACTTCGGTCCTAATTTATTATTGGACCACTGAGTGTCTTTGCATAAAACAAAATCATTTAGTTTAAAAGGTATGATGGGTGCGGTTTTAGAATTGAATTGTTTTTTACTTTTTACTGCTTGTTCGGTCATTCTGATAGTCGCATTTTGCCGTATCTCATTACGATCAATATCTTCTGTTACTAAAGCCAGTTGTTGGATTGATGGAGGCGAACATCTCGATCCGATAAGTAATTCGAGAGGAGAATAGCCAGTTGCCTTTGATTTAGTGGTATTTATGCATAGTTGTAATTCACCTAACATAGTGATCCAAGGTTTACTTTGGTTTTGGGATGCTACACTTAAATGATCCCGAAGAGTACGCATTAATCTTTCGATTTGCCCATTAGCCCTGGGTACACCACGTGCTATAGCATGGTGTTCAATATTACCCGCTTGAAAAAAGGTTTGTATATCTTTGGACATTATAGCTGGTTCCCTATCGGAGATTATTCTATGAGGTGTTCCAAATAAGTTTACTATATCTTTTAAACTTTTCAATATAGCATTCGTACTCTTGTCACGTAATGGGTGGATAATTACAAATTTAGTGAAAGCGTCGATGGCTACAAATGCGTACGCTTTTTTATCACATCCTGTTAAATTACCCATCAAATCAATATGGACAGTGTGAAATGGGATAGGAGTTTTTTCTATGGGATGAAGATTTATTTGTTGCTTCCCTGAAACCCCTTTGCCAATTTTACAATTAATGCAGTTGTTGCAAAAAGACCGCACTCTTTTAGACATGTTATGGAACCAAAACTGCTCTTTGATTTTTTCTAAGGTTCGTTCCCATCCAGCGTGAATAAGGGTCTCATGATACCGATTGATTATATTACATACTAGTGAATTAGGGACCACTGCTCGAGTAATTGTTTTGCCTTTATTATTTTGGATAGAAATCATTAAAACATTGTCTTTTAACGAGTACTTTCTGTCATAGACGTCTTTGTTAACTATAGAATTACGGATTTTGTTTAAGTCAGGATCACGTTCTTGTTCAATAATTATCCAGGAAGGGTCTTTTGTTATTATATTTATTAAGGGATTTCTGCTTAAAAAGTCTACATGGGGAATCATTTCTCCCTTCCTGTATTGTATATCGAATTCAAAATTTTGGAGGTATGCCCACCATCTATGAACCCTAGGCGTAAGGTCCCTTTTCGTCCGGCTTGCTTTAAGTGCATTACAGTCTGTAACTATAGTAAAATGTCGCCCATAAAGAAAATGTCGAAAATGCTTAAGAGCTCTCACTACAGCCAGTGTTTCGAGCTCATACGAATGGTATCTGGATTCTGAGTCCGTAGTTCGTAAACTAAAGTAACTAATGACTTTACGTCTGTCACCTTCTTTTTGGATTAGAATTGCCCCATACCCTAAGGAACTTGCATCAGTATGCAATTCAGTGGGTAAGTCTGGATTAAAGATGGTAAGCACTGGTTCTGAAGTAAGGTAGGAAATAATTTTTTGTCTTATTTCTTCATGTTTATCGGTCCATGCAAATTTTGAATCCTTTTTAGTTAAATTATATAATGGTGACATTGTACGGGAAAAATTTGGAATAAATCTTCGAAAATAACTTGCAAGTCCATTGAATTGACGCACCTGTTTTACGCAATTAGGAGGACTAGAGTTTCTGAGAGCTTCAATTTTCCTAACGCTTGGCTTTACTTCACCATTTGCAATTATATTGCCGAGATATTCTACAGATTTTTTCAAAAATGTACATTTTGCCATATTTAATGAAAATCCGGCCATTGATAATCGCTTTAATACCAAGTCAAGGCGTAATAGACCTTCCTCCTCGGTTACAGATGGAATAAGTACGTCGTCAATATAAACTAATGCTATGGTATCTTTATAGTCACCAAGGGCCTTATTTATGGCCCGTTGATATACGGATGGTGCATTACATAACCCAAAAGGCATAGTGATATATTCGAACTGTCCATCAGGGGTAACAAATGCGGTCTTTTCAATGGATTCCTCGTCTATTGGTATTTGATGAAACCCTGATTCCATATCTAGTGTGGTAAAATAATTTGCAGAACCTAATTTATCAATTTGGTCTTGTATTAGTGGCAATGGATAGTGGTCACGTATAGTGTTGGAGTTGAGTTCCCGGAAATCTACACACAATCGATCATCACCATTTTTCTTTTTAACTAAAAGAATTGGGCTTGCGAACGGGGAGTGGCTGTCTCTTACTATTCCTTTTTTCTTAAGATCTTCAACAATGCTTTTAACTTTTTCCCTCTCGATAGGTGCGAGACGATAGGGTCGGCGTTGTACGATACGAAGTGGATCTTTAAGACGGATTTTAAGGCTGCCAGTTTTGACTTTCTTTATGGGAGTTGTAATACCAAAAGCTGCTGTATGTTTAGCAAGGACAAGTCGTAACTTGTCGGTTTCAATCAAATCAGTATTGATTTGTGGTAAATTATTGACATGTATTGAGCTAATTAAGCAATTTCTTGTAACAAATACTCCTTTTTCAGAAACCTCAAACTTGACACCTGGTATTTTCAAAGAATCAGTCCCCAAAATAACATCGTATGATAAAATATCTACAACATGCAAATTAATATCCAAAGTCACTTCGTTAATAGTGGCGACTGTAGTAATTACTTCACTTGAGATAACTGTTTCACCGTTAAAACTTTTTAGTTGTAGGAGTTCTATTTTACGTTTACCAGGAACGGAACCGGCCGATTTCTTTCTTATAAGAGAACATTCAGCACCGGTATCAATTAAACAAGATAAAGATACATTACCAATTTGAAGTGATGTACAGCTGGGGCAGCTCCTTTGTACTGAATTTATTGCCGTTTGTTTTTCCTTGCTTGAATGAGCAGTATTATGCAGCTTAGACCAGCAGTTATTACTCGCATGTCCAATCTTCTTACAAATGGTACAAATTGGCGTTTTACAATCTTGTGTTCTATGTCCATTCCTGCCGCACTTCTTGCATAATAAAGGCTGTGTCTGCTGGATCTCGGCTTGCTCAAACCGAGAACGTTTTCGTTCAATAGCCTCATTAGAAGAGAAGTCGGAATTTGCAGATCTTTTTCGGTAATTATTGAGTGCTGCTATTAATTCTGCTTGCGACTTTGGCATTGCTCGTAATAATTCCGCTTGATAAAATTTTGGACGGATTCCAGATATTACAGCTTCAACCATAAGGTCATTCGGTGCATTAGGCGAAATTCTTGCGAATAATCGCCAGGCTTCTGCGACATATTCTGCGTAATTACTGGCGTCGTTTGAAGTATATTCGCGGAATTTAGTTATGAAATAAATATGTCTTGTTTCTGCTCCAAACTGACAGAGAAGCTTAGTTCTCAAAGCCTTCCAATCAGGTAATTCATGGGCACTGGCATCAGCCCATTTCTTAGCCCGTCCTTTAAGGCAAGATAATGCCTTCATCATGGCCAACTGTTGTGAGCATCCTCGGAGGTTGACGAGGGAGTCTACTTGATTGCACCATTCTTCGATGGTAAGTTGGTGAATATCGGGGTCGAAATCGGCGAGGTAAATTTCGCTGAGTCTGCAGTTTTGTACAGGTTGGCAATTATTTTCCCGGAAAACCATCCTTTCCAAGAGCTCCACGTGCTTTCGGAGCAATGCCAATTCTGAATCCTCACGTTTTCTATAGTCTTCTCTTGGGCGATCCGACTGCAGGAAAACCGGTGACCGTCTTGCAGAATTTTGTTGCATAGGGTTCTCTTCTGTATTATTCACAAAATATCTTGATGTTGCTTGTTGGGCGTTGTCGGGCATCCCGTCTTCTGATGTTAGAGATTCCATGTTGTAGGTAGTCCAAGAAAACTCACTTGTAGGGTATAATCACTTTTATTATTTTATCACTGTTCACTCTTTGAAACATAAATTGATACTGCTGATATTACCTCCAGTTCGACTATTTATACAACACAAACCGGAAGTAGTATTTTTACAAAGTATAATAGTCTGATTACGACAAACATTTTAATTAAATAAATAAATCAACAATCATTTAAAAAATGTAGAACAAATTATAAACGCAATAATTACTTAAAAACAATAATAAACAATATAAAGGAAGTTATACAAACCGATTGTAAAAATGCCGCTATCATTCATGTTAAGGGGACGGAGGTGGTCGACGAAGTGTGACATTGTGTGGAAAGGGGCCGGAGTTGCCCAAAATTTTGACACATCATATTTTTATTTATTACACTACATTTAAATTACGTAAACATAATTGCAACTCTGTCCAGTTTAAATTGCAAAATATGTGACATCACACTAGTTGGGATACACAAATGTGACCAGCTGTAACCAAGGGCGGGGCCAAAAGGAAAATTGGTGTGACGTAATTAATGGACGGCCCCTAATACGACACATGCGTGTGCGCAGGTGTTCGAGATGAAGGTGCGCGAGAAGCGCGCCAAGCTGAAGGAGTCGGAGGCGGAGCTGGCGCGGCGGCACGAGGCCACGCGGCGCGCGCTGGAGGCGCAGGCGCGCGAGCTGGACGAGCGCCAGCGCGCGCTGCTGGCCGAGCGCGCCGCCTGGGAGCGCGACACCGGCCTGTCGCTCGACGACCTGCGACGACGCTCGCTGGAGGCCAACAGCAAGGAGTCAGTACTATTGATTTTTTATTTATTTATTTTATTTGTTCTATTTGTTTTATTTATTTTAGAGAAGCTTACAGACAAATAACAAATAACTAATCTTACATATAACTAGCTAATTACAAGCTAGAGCATAGTTTCCCAAAGTGGGCGATATCGCCCCCTTGTGGGCATTGGAGACTTAGAGGGGGGCGTTAAGGATTCCAGAAAAAAAGGGGGGCGATGGTTGATTTCTAATTTTAATTACTTTATATTTTTAAATTCACTAAAATTATAACCTACCTACTACTCAATATCGAATAATTAGTTTATGTTTCTGTCCTATAAGATGGTTTAATCACTAAATATACTCAAGTACAATCAAGTTGTAAATATATTTTTTGGGTAAGAATCGGCTCATTGTAAGTTTAAACACCAGAGCCGATTAATATATCACATTATAACTGAATAAATTAAAAACATGATTTTTTTGTTAGAAGTGTATCAATTGGGGGCGCTGAAAAATAATAGACTTTCAAAGGGGGCGGTAAAAGAAATAAGTTTGATTATCTCTGAGCTAGAGGCTTGTAATTTTATACTCGTGTTAGTGCATTGCAAAAATGCGTGGTGACCTGTTGTTAATGGATCAGTTACGGCTGCTTACATGTTCACTGTGGTCGCGGGCTCAGTTCACAGGGTACACCAGCATTTTAGAATCATTGATACCTGTCGTCACGCACTATAACGGTGAAGGAAAATATCGTGAGGAAATCTGTATATACCGTAAAGATTTGAAATAATTTTTATAACTCAACCGTAACCCTACAGTAATAACTGGAGTTTACATTATTTGTCATATATTTATGTGCCTTAATAAATACATACATTGAAATAACGAGGAACCTTAGTGACAATATGATAGTCATTCAATGCAATAGTAATAGTAATTCAATGCAATGTATATTATTGCAACCTTTTCTTTACAATGTATGGCGAGACGAGCAATCTATTCGCCTGAAGGTAACCGATACAATCGCTCATGAATAGTAAAAAACTAAACAATCCTTGAATTACAAAGCAATGCTTAGCATTCTTTCATCATTCGCCATCCTGAGGCAAAAGTTGTTAAGTCTCATCATGTCCAGTACTCTGGCTACAATATCCCTCAAACCAAAACACATCAGATATTACCGTGGTACTTACCTAGGCGGCCTCTCACATGTGAGACCTACCACCAGTACCTTATAGTCCTAGAGATGACCACCAAAACCATGTATCATAGCAATACGGTCGAAACTGTATAAAATCGTTAGATTATATGATTTTCAACCCGACTAGGTAGGTAGTAACGGTCAAAAGTGTAGCAATTGCATGTGAGGCTATTTCTGCTGTGTCCAAAAAAAAAGGCAATCGGTATCATAGCAATACGTCTGATATTGAAAATGTACATAGATTTTATAATTTTATGATGAATAAGTTGGTTTTCAGACATTTTGCGCGTAGTATATAGCTGAAGCGAATTTTTAAAAATGTCAACAAATTTAGCCGACCTGTATTATAGCAATCCGAATGTTTTTTTTTTTTCAACCGTTCGTTTATTTGACAGGATTACAAAAAAATTGTTTTCATAAATTTTAGATGTTGCATGTACTCCCAAAAGAGAAAAGAACGTTTTGGAGTCGCTAGGCCGATGCCTGAACGCTTCTTACGCTCCTGCTGCGGTGGGAATGGTTGTTTTGGATGTTACGCTCCTGCCACTCTCTTAGTTCTCTTAGTTACTCACCAGCTGTCCTAACCGTTGAAATGACGCACACTTAAGGTGACAACAAACTATAAGTTGCTTAGACGGACGTGGGTGTGTCGCTGGTTGTCCGAGGGTACGCGGACGTTTTTTTCTTCCATTTCCAATGACAAGGCACGGTTTATTCATCTGCCATTGACGAAGTTTTTAGGGATGGAAGAGTGGGTTTTTAGGAATTCAAAATAATCAATTATAATAGACTATAATTTGGCAAGATAAAAGCAAGGTAATTGCCCGACTTGCAATCAGTCACGCTTCAACACGGTCGTTATCGAAAAGTTGTCTGATAAAGGAGGTGCTACACTGAATTCTTCTGATATATATTTTTTTTATATCTGGATAATTTATGTCATCATGTTCAACAATTTTCAGAAATATTGCTATGATACCGATCGGTAAAATTCCTTAACATATTTAGAATGGTCTCAAAATTTGATGCTTCCAAAATTCCTTCTGAAAATATTTTTTTCCTATTAACTAATCATAATTTACCCGTATTGAACATTTTCAGACATATTGCTATCATCATTTTTTTTGTTTCATTTTTAATTTTTCTAAATGATTTTTTGGGTTCGCGCTACACTACTAATTTCTGAAACATGTTTTCGGTATCTTAGAGCTATTATATAACTACAGTCAGAAAATCAGACAGATTGCTGTGATACAGCCCGGTAAAATTTGTTGACATTTTTGAAAATTCACTTCGGTCAAACGCTACGCGGAAAATGTCTGAAATTGGTATTTTTGAGTTCGAAATAATCAAATCTATCAATTTGATGTGGTTGTAGCCGTATTGCTATGAGACAAAAATTTTGGTTGTCATCTCTCGTATTATTAAAGTAATATTGTATTTTTCTGATATTTCAGGACTGTGGACGGCAAGGATAAAAAGGACAAGAAGAAGAAAGGTTTGTTCTAACTGAGTGTTGAGTCGGCATCACCACCGTGACTCACGCGTCACTAACTGTGTGTTACGCCGGCCTACAAATACCCGCCAATATTATAACTAAATCTAGAATTTTCTCTCTAAAGTCTAAGACTACATACAGTACTACTGACGTTTCACGATCAGTCAACCTGGGCAAATACTTTTTAAATTCAACTTTCTCATCAAATAGTGGCGAGAGTATTTGTTGGCTGTCGACATGGTAGGTGTGTTTTAAAAATCTTTAAAACTTAACTGGTAGAAAAACCTTTGAATGTATTCGCTTGAAGTGAAGTCGAAAGTTTAGAACGAGTCTGATCGTAGTTAAACCGATCATTTTATTGAAGTGATTTTTTTTGGTCCGCAATGTAAGTGTGGCACCGTAATGACGTACTCAAATGAAATTATCTAAGTACCTTTGTCTTATCTTACATTTTAAAATGTAATACGCAATTATTTACACAATTTTATTATTTTTGTGCACTTTGTATATGCCATCGATGATTATAAGTTTATTATGATTGTACATATCGTGTTCGAATACGTTTGAAAAGTAAACATTTCGAAATCAGATTTATGTTTGACTGACGAAGTCTTTTGTGACTTGTGAGAGATATTTGAAACAAGACTTTGATGAAAGTTTACGCAATTCTGGGTACAGTGCCATTTTCAATGTTGTGACGATTATTCTGTGTGTCGAGTGAAATTCGCTTTGTCTTGTGTATAAGTGTTTGTCGGACTAACTGGTGATGTTGTAATTTGATTGACGCTGGTTCGAAGGATGTCGTAGTCACGTTTTATTGTTGTATCTTTGTAAATATCTGTTTTAACACTATCCCATCACTTATTCCACTGTACGACTGTTTTAGTATTACAATTAAACTCCCGTGGTCGGATTCGTTAACAGTTACTAATAATTGGTAAAACTAGTGTGTTGCTAATAGACATGTTGCAGAATTGAATTTGATATCGTTATGTAATGTTGTGCAGTGAGTTGAGATTGTGTGTGATTTGCAGATTGGTCGTTTAAGAGCGTTGCGACCGGCATTGTAATCTAAAGAGGACTCACTCGATAGTCGGTACACGTCGCACATTTACCTTATAGACATTTCTAGTTGTAAACTTAGAATATGATGGAACAACGATTAAAGAGACTTGAACATTGAAACCAAACCGCGATGCATCAGACGTGAACAATTCAAATTACAGGATATTACATTTATTTACTTGGTATTTATTTTAAGACTTATTCATGACAAAGCATTTATTACATTGTATAAGTGTGGCCTAATTTTTTTACGTGTTGTGTTTTCAAAAGCATTTTGTATCTTTATTTACATTTGGAAGATTTTTTTGAAGTATTATAACTGTCTGCAGAGACCGTTGTAGCACAAATATGTTTACAGCTTATGACTAGACATTTACGTCCATGGAGATGCCAAATAGCTTGTAATAATTGTCTGCTAATGTAACACGATTCTGATCGTACGTCATCATATCTTATTGTATGACTTTGCTAGTATGACGTATCTATAGATCTACATTTAGACGACTAGAAACAGTACGTGATCATTTCGGCTCAATATCTGGTTAAAAATTAAGCGTTAAAGTTTTTACTGGTAAATCTAGCGTAATAAAAATTACTTAATAACATTTGTGACAAAAGTTTAATTGCTTTTATTTTCTTGTATTTAGGAGCGACAAGAGTGTGTCGTAGTATTTCAAAAGTTACGTACTAGAAATCATTCTAAATTATTAATTAGATAAGAGATATTTTTTACTTCCGTATTATTACAAATTATTGGTAAAATACATTTGGGCTTAAATTGTGCATTCGAACGTTGTCGTGTGGGTGTTGAACTTGCACTGCGTTTGTTATATGATATACATTTGGTATATTGCGCTTAGTGATATTAAATTACTCTCATAGCTGAGACCAGAAACTAGCCCTAGCTAGTGGTTAGCGTGTCTTTATAATATTACGTAAGGGAATGACACTGGTAATGATCTCTCAACAACACGACTGTTGGATCTTGGAAGTATGCGAACTCGGCGATGTTCATTTATTATTGTACCGAACTTTTGTTACGATTCCTGTGAATAATTCCAATAAAGAACAAGTGTGAAGGCGTTTCAAACATATTTTATTGTATTTTAAGATAATTTTGACAATGTTATGTCGTCGTTGGAGTTGTGGCATTGCTCGAATGAATCAGGAAAGTGAAATAAACTCAGTCGCGTTGTAAATAAATTTGCAAATAATGAATAAAGCTATTAGTTGGACGGTTGCTTTCCAATAAACTGGACTCTTTCTAGTCGGCAAAACAATGTTACAACTTTAACGGCGATCGTTTGTGTAAATATTTTTCTTTATTCATTTATAATAAAAATGAAATAAATATACACAAGTTATTCTATTAAATTACTTCACGTAATTTTGTATGAGTCATGCATAATCTTTATAATAGCATGCCACGGCTACATTTATTTCCTACGATACAGTATTGACTTCCCTATTAAAGTTAGTAGTGTTAGGTTGTAAGGTAATGCTTAATTTTGTATTTTGTGTACGGCTTCGGCCTACTTTACCATAAACATCAATCGCTTAGTCACTACGACGCGTGATGAGTGTTGGGAGAACAACGGAGTTCAGACGATGTAATATATTGTACCTTTGAATAAATATAAATAAATACGTAATATATAGGAACAAGTTGTTTAATTTTGGAGATACTCCAGTTTTCCCCGAAAACGCATTTGTAGCCATAAGAACTCTACTCTGAACTTTTATATACATATTATGTACAACGTGAATCTGGTGGTATGTTTAGAACCGTCCAAATAGAGTATCGGGTGACGATTAACCATTGCTTGTCGCCATTCGACGCAATTGAACCTAAATAACAAGCCATGTTAATAATTATATTCTTTAAAATTATTAAAGATTATCTAGAAATATTTAAAGCGAAATTGCCTCTAGAAACGGTCTCTGACTAGACAAAACATGTCTGTTAAATATATGTAGAAACTAAAAAGTTAATATGTCAGATATGGAGGTTTCGTTAAACCTATGTCATCAATATGCACCACAATATTTCTCGGAGCAGAAAAAGTACTAGGGCGACAGAGAAAGGAAAGAGGTTTCGTTAAACCTATGTCATCAATATGCACCACAATATTTCTCGGAGCACAAAAAGTACTAGGGCGACAGAGAAAGGAAAGAGGTTTCGTTAAACCTATGTCATCAATATGCACCACAATATTTCTCGGAGCAGAAAAAGTACTAGGGCGACAGAGAAAGGAAAGAGGTTTCGTTAAACCTATGTCATCAATATGCACCACAATATTTCTCGGAGCACAAAAAGTACTAGGGCGACAGAGAAAGGAAAGAGGTTTCGTTAAACCTATGTCATCAATATGCACCACAATATTTCTCGGAGCAGAAAAAGTACTAGGGCGACAGAGAAAGGAAAGAGGTTTCGTTAAACCTATGTCATCAATATGCACCACAATATTTCTCGGAGCACAAAAAGTACTAGGGCGACAGAGAAAGGAAAGAGGTTTCGTTAAACCTATGTCATCAATATGCACCACAATATTTCTCGGAGCACAAAAAGTACTAGGGCGACAGAGAAAGGAAAGAGGTTTCGTTAAACCTATGTCATCAATATGCACCACAATATTTCTCGGAGCAGAAAAAGTACTAGGGCGACAGAGAAAGGAAAGAGGTTTCGTTAAACCTATGTCATCAATATGCACCACAATATTTCTCGGAGCACAAAAAGTACTAGGGCGACAGAGAAAGGAAAGAGGTTTCGTTAAACCTATGTCATCAATATGCACCACAATATTTCTCGGAGCACAAAAAGTACTAGGGCGACAGAGAAAGGAAAGAGGTTTCGTTAAACCTATGTCATCAATATGCACCACAATATTTCTCGGAGCACAAAAAGTACTAGGGCAACAGAAAGTGAGAGGAGGTTACTTAAATAAATATTTAGCTACCCCCGACAGTTTGTATTTTATTTTTTGGTAAAAATGAGAAAATATTCGTTAACCGCCGATTGCAATTTTTAACCTTCTTTCTTGTTATGTAGTCCTAGTACTTTTGCAGTCAGTGATACATCAGCATTCAATTACGTCCTAACTACCCTCAGAATACAGAAATATATTCTCAGGTAGGCGCATCATTGCGTGTGCCCTTCATTTTTCTATATTTTATAATGAAAGTAAGATTTTTTTGTAATAATAAAGTAATAGTGTTTTGTAGGACAGTCTTTATTTCTTGACGAGATGACATTTGTCTAGCATCGATATAAAAACGGCTTTGTACACATTATGTCATTTAATTCTTTGGAGTCCGTGGAATCACAACTGAAAGGTTTGTTAAACCATATCCGTTCCATTTCAAACATGATCTATATAGGTGGTTGAATATAATGCGATTTGATGTTTTCAGTTTACCCATAGTTATTTCCAGGTAGCGGGGTAGTAAATAAAAGTCACAAGTTCCTTGTATGAATTTCTTTTAATTTGGTGATGTATTAAATCACGTACACAGTGTTATTACATTCGTCGACCACATCAAAATACATTCCATATATTCACGAACAACCTCAAAATATTACGTTATGTAAACAACATTACTACCTCTATATTATTAATATCTTTGGCAGCGCTATGGAAAATATATTTCTACTTATTTTATTGTAATGAAAATGCAACTTCAAATATAACAACCACAACAGTATCGACGACCTTACAACGACGAGCACATAGAGTAACCAACTGGTTATACCGACGACAAACATTCTGTTTCATTAAATTCTATCAAAATTATTTACACCAACTATTCGTTTTCGGGGTTTCTTTCCTTCAGGATTACAATCATTTATATATTACATTTAAGAGAACAATAAAAATATATTAATTACGATGGCGTACTTTGCACCTCATTATATAGTTTTCATTTATTAGGCTACATATTGTTTTGTTTGGTTCATTTTCCTTCACGTTGCAATCGAATTCTATACCTATTTAAACACAATTTGAGATTAATTACAAATAGCAAATGCCATAAGAGATTTTTTTTGTAAAAGCAATACTGTAACAATTGAATAGTGTTAATTAAGAATCCCAGTGCGTAATAGATTGTTGTAGGTGCAATAAATTTAACGAATATTAGATAAGTTAAACATTACCAAAAGAATATCCATAAGTGCGTTGATTAAGGCTTAGGTACTAGTTTTAAGATTTGCAAAAGATCCTTAGTGTTAAGCCGAGTAGAAAGTTTGAGAAGACTAGACGAACAAATCAAAAGTAGAGGAAACGTCCACCACTTTTAGATACCTTTCACGAGTTCCCGTAATACTTAATTATCGAAAACCTTATAACTAACTTACGTAACATTAATAATAATGGTAACTATTATTGGTGTTCTTTCGTGTCATTCTAAAGTTAATAACTATAAAAATGTTGAAATAAAAGGACGTTGTACTAACTCTCGATAAGTATATTATAATATCACAAATCACTGTATGTCTAATCTCTACCTACGTACTAACCAATAAATATGCAATGGAAGTTCTTATTTGTATCTCCCTATTACTGTAGGCTGAAAACGCTTCGAGTTTCATATAATATTGTTATATGTACGTATGTGTTTTACATAAGTATAATCCAATACACTACGCGAGTAGGCACAATGGCACAGCTATTGTATTAAAGTACTATATTTTTTCTTTACATCCTCATATTAAATATCATTTAACAATTAAATAATAAATTGGCGTAGAAACGTGCTCGTTTTAAGCAAGGCTTTATGCATATTATGTTACGTCTTAAATGTAGTGCGTGATTACTGAATTTCCAAATTTGGCACAGTAAAATTACTGATTTTGTTTGTTGTTTTACGAATGAGATATTTTCTTATGTAATATATTATAATTTGGGGTCAGTCCAGTTCAGTTCCAGGTCAGTACCTTTCGTATTTCCCTAATAATTACTTATGTTTGTGTCGTATTGAATATAATATTATATACGCCAATAGATATTTCAAAGACGTGAATATGCAATAACATACGGCAACAGGCAATTACGATATCTAGCCAATTAGCTACGTAAACTAATAATAACCTTATACTGAATTTACAGAAACATCTTAATAAACTTAATTGGTATTAACAGTCAAAGCATTTAAATTCTAATATTTGAATCTAAACGTTACGTGGCCACAAGTTCGATTCACAACTCTTCATTATAAAGCTTTATCAAGCTCTTTACATTAGTCGTAATTATTATAAATTGTGAGTAACTATGCTAATTTATTCGAATTACAATTGAAACTGACTTTCTTAAAACTAATTAAATACGTTATGATATAAAACAAGAAGGCGATGAATAACACTAACAAGTAGATAGATAAAGTTACAATTAGTTATAATTCCATAATTACTAAAACCGAAAGCCAAATTCGTTTACGCAGTTAGATTTGAAGATACTAAAGTAATGTTTGAAACAAGCGAAGTGTTATATAGACCGTTAGACAGAAACGTGAGGTCGAGCACAGACAACAGGCATCGTCTACATCGATGACAGATAGCGGTGTGTGAACAGTGAACTGATGCGTTAGTCAACAGTTGAAGCGATCAGTATAGCTGCGCAAGTAGTAAGTACTGCGGACGCGTTCTTACCTAATGGCTAGTACGAACACGTGTAAGATAAAACATTTGATCCAGAAACAATACACACTTTGTGAGAATTGTACTGAATACCGATGCAAACATGTACTATACTAGTGCATTACAATCACAATAATATTAGAGTGCATTAGCAACAAGTATTTGCATTACCTGCTCTATTCGGTGTCTTTTCCCATTTGACTTCAGTCAAAGACCCATTTCAAGCTAGTAATTTTGAAGAGAAGGAAACTATTGTAATTTACTTTAAATGTACCGCAATCATTCATGTTTTATACCCCAGCATTTCTAAGAGAATGCTTGCTTGTATTTTGCATAAGCAATCCACGTGGTCATACTGTTAGGCACTGTCATAATCTAATTAGTACTTAAACACTAAATAACGACTTGGTCGTTGGACTGTAGACAGCAAAAACAACGATCTAAAAGTATTGATATGTTTAATATTGCCAAAAGTGATAATTGAAACATAGCAGTTGCAGACATGCCGGGCGCGATGACACTTATGCTCACAATCAAGCCCTGCAGCCAGCCCATGAGGCACATGTAACATGCAAGTGTGAGGCGACTGCCCGCGGTCCGTGTCGACCTGCACTCTCCGCGCGGAGCTATATAACACTGCATCAAGGCGAGTTCGGGGTTGCCGTGGCAACCACCAGAGTCAATTTCCCCCATTTTAACATTAAACATCCTCCGTCGAAAAGATGACGTACGACATCCATAATGAAAGTCACGTTAACACACATGCAACACACAGCTATTTGTTCCGTTTCACAATCATGCAATGTCCACTCACCGCAAGGGCACATTTAAAAGAAATTTAAATATGTTAGACTTGCTATGGCCGCATTCTAATGTATTTACACGAATTCGTTGAAAGAGAAAACGACTAGTAGGTAATGCGAGAACATCGAATGCAAGAGTAACACTGTGTCGTTCAGAAGTACGATGTGGTATAATTAGCATGTTCAGAAAGTAATGGCTGACATAAATGCTAAACAAATAGAATAAGCGTGCGTGCAAACAAAAACAAAGTGCAACAGGACCACATAGAGTGCAGGTGGGTGCATCGATAGATAAGTAGAATCGGTGGTAAACAGTATATTTGAAGACAGTAAAGGTTAACTTCTAAGGAATTCAACTATTTGGTATATACAGGTTCAAGAAAGGATAACAAAAAAATACATAATATATCTGTGTTGTAGTTCACGTATTAATTATGTAACAATGTGTAACATTATGTAAGTGTAACAAGTATTATTGTACGATTTCACTCTTCTCTTAATTTATTGATCACAAATTTGTCTATACGAGGCAATATTCCTAATATAGCTGAAACACCTGTCCGTTTGCCTTCTAAACTAGTAAGCTAAGTACAGGAGATAAAATAGTAAGTGAAAAATGTATGATATTTAATTTAATCAAGTCATTTTTTAATATTAAAGGCATAATTGTAACAAAATATTATGTTACATACGCAAATATTAGAGTAAACTTTAAGACCCACAGCCAAATGCATTGCGTCGGCACGCTTGCGATCTAACTATAACAAAGACAGTTTAGACGAGGCTTTGTGTGTCGCAAGTGCTCTGCAAACACTTACTTTGTATATCGTACTGTCCATCTTATATTTACGTAATCATCTGCAATCCATTCAATAGCGGCAATACGGCTGAGCTTATTAAACAGATTGACAGCTGGTGTGGTCGTTTTCAAGCAACACGAGCATTCGTATCCACATTACGAATGATTCATCGAGTAATCCATTCCGGTGTAGATATCGATGCACGAGCTGCCCGGGGCCATCATCAATCAACGCATAAAACCGTCACTTCATATTTTAAGTATTTTACTATTGTCACACACTTCTTAATATTATTGTAAAATTCTTAATACATACGTAAAGCGAAAATATAACATGGATAGGAAAGTATAAAACTTGTGTGGACTCATTGTAAAATTGGGCTCGTTTCGAAATCATCAGGTGGGGGTATAATCATTATTCTTTTATGCAGTTTTATCCGGTTGAGGTGATGGCCCCTGCGACCGTAGGCGACGTGTTGTTTTAAGACGTTTAACCGTTTAAAACAAGAGGAAGCTGACCCTGGTCCGGCGCGCGTCGCCCTTGCCGCGCCGGCCCATGCCGTACTGTCACATGGCCGTGTCGGAGCTACTCCCGCCCGGCTTGGCGTCGCCGCCGCCGCCGCCGCCCGCCTCCTCGTCCCGCGCCGCGCGCCCGCCGCCCGCGCCCGCCCCGCCCGCAGACAGACCAGTGAAGTCCAATTTGTACTGCACCACGGTACAAACATATTAGTAAACATGCCTCTATATCCGTCGTCACACACCATACTCCAATCCCCAATCCAACAATAGCTAGTTCAGAATTACAAATTATTATCTTTAAAACGTTGAATGCTTTGGCTCATGACATGACATGACCTTACCAGGGATTCCATTAAAACTGAAGCCTTAACAAAAATAATTTATTGCAAGACACATGGTGTCAGCCACTGCGCGTGTGCCACGCAAAAGTGTAATTTTTGTTGAAGTGTTCAAAGCATTAAAAACCAATATCGGAATATTATTTTTTCGAATCACACGCTATTGTTGAATTTGGGATAAGCCTACCACTAATCATCGATAGGACGAGGAACACCATGCACGCGATATTGTTACAAGCCAATTATTGCCATTTCCGGCCAGTTTGTATTTACTTTATTTTGCATATTTAATAATTTGGAAAAAAAACAAAGTTAATTTGGATTGTTCGAGCCAGATATACAAGTATTCTAGCAGAATTACAATACATGTGAAAAAAGTTAGGCTTCTTAAAGTTTATAATCCAGCTTATAAACTCTAAGTGGAATAAGTAATACAATACCACACAGATGCTAATCTAGATAAAATATCATCGCAACACCACATCGACAACATTAAATAATTAGCTATAAATAACACCACCAAACAAGAACGCTACGCTAAGTTTCCAAAATATCACTGTTAGTTTTTCACGATTATTTTTGTACAAGCGAAGGTTAGGACAGCAACATATTCAATTTTGTGTCCATAATATGATACCTACTTCAACCATTCAATACACTATTTTCACTTTTATATATAGATGCTTTCTGTAAATTTGGTTTCCAATGCATGGGAACTCTCTGAGGCATACACAGGGAATACTGAAAATGCAAATAAAACATAAAGGAATAGAAGTGGAACAAAAAATTAAAACATCGAGTAGTAAATGTTTCCAGATAGAAGGCGGAAGATTTACAGTGTGGTTCATATTGAAGAGTAATTTAGCATCAAGTCACACGTCCTAGCAGATAGCCAGCACCTTGTGAAGTATGTGTTTATATCGTGTATTGAGCAGAAGTTTAAACATCAACATCGTATAGTCATGAGTACATAGAACATGCTTCTGTAACTACACACACAGAGTGTACATGAATATTTGAATGATGTTACATGATAGTGCAACAGAGACAGACCGAGTTGTCCCTTGCATTCGCTGAAGATTTGTTTATCGCTTTGTCCAGTGGTATAAGACCCTGATGGATGTACCACCCGGTGATTAGCAAAACGAAAACAGAAACAATAACAAATAAAATATACAATTAACAAAACGGGAACTCTGATGTATCACTTGTTCTATCACTATACGAAACTAGATTCTAATTAACTAAAAAGATTTATTCTTGATTATATCACAGCAAGTGGAAATATTGATTGAGTCAACTATTGGTTAAGTGAACCAAGAATAAATCTTATAACTCTGAACACACTGTTTCACCCTTTGTCCCAAAGTCTAACAATCACGAATGAAATATAATCTTTAAAGTACTTAACAGGTGCAACACTCTGGTGCCTTTTAACCACTCCCACACGGGCCTCCCACGGCAAAGGTACCTAAGGAACATTACGTTCCAATGCACTAAAATTTTTATTTATCCTATAAATCTAAAATTTCAAATATGTGCGATGTGTTTCTCTGTAAGGTATCATAATAAAACTGTAAATCCATGTTAGTAAAATGAGTGGAGTGATCACCTTGTTGGCGCAGTCGAAGCACGTGGTGACCACCTTGCTAATGACGTTCATGAGATGCTTCGTCTCCTGAATAACGTTATCTACTTTACTAAAGGTGGCCGCGCGGCCCACCGTGGGCTCTTTCACGGTGAACTGCAGCTGCTGCACGTAAGTAGGGACCTTATCTAAATGTTCTAGTAATTCTTTTTTCGTTGATCCGGCAGGCACCTTAAACAGCATCGGGTTTACATCGATTAAAATGTGAACTAACGTTCATAATTAATTAATTCTGTTGCATATTACCTGATAGGAAAATTGTCTAACAATTTTGTATAATCTGTTCGCTTCTTCAGCGAAGTATTCTGCTTGTGTGAAGAGGTCTTGCGTGGTGTTTAGGCGGCCTTCGCCTTTTGTGAACTGGTACATTGCGAAGGCCATGGAAGACATATTTTTAGCCCTGTAATTTTAAATTGTTTACTTTCAAAATGTTTCCCTTACTTTATAATTTTCACCAACACTTAATCGTAATTGTTAACAAATAATCTTAAACTAGTTATGATTCCACTACTTATAAAACGTGTTAACAATAAACTGTTACGATGTACTGTAAAAGATGCATATATGATTAATAATTTAAGTATTATGGTTTTATGTAAGTTTTCTACGTGCGTCAGTTTTCAGTGGTTAAGTGAATCATGCGGGACTATGTACGTGATGTTAAGACTCAAGAGCGTGTCTTTATCAGTCAAGAAATTTATTTGTGAAAGTATTCTCATATCTAAAAAGATGGGTTACCTCTTCACTATATCGTTGTTTTCGTCGGCAGCAGCACCTTGCCACCTATCCGTCTCGGCGTCCATTTCGGAGGACATCATTTTCATTTCCAAACCTGATTTTGCTATTTTTGCTTGCTCATCAGAGTCAAGGCGTACTGCTTTAAGCGGTTTACTCGTTGTACCATGTTTCTGTGGGTAGATGAATCATTAGCTCTTATGGTTAGGATTTGGTTAAAATAAATGTAAATTGGCTTACCCCTGGCCTAGGTAAGCTGCAATATTGTTGCTTGTCAGGCCTTTCATCGGTGAGGTCGAGCAGTTCTCTAGCTAATCGTGCCGCGTCCGCGAGCAGCCAAGCCCACATGTCCACAAACACATCGAGGTTTTCTCTAGCCGCGGCGCTACCAGGATGTGCCGCTAGCGTCCGCGCCGCCGTCACTACTTGAGGACCGTATATCCTCAAATTTATTTCTGCGAATTTTGCGCTCACTTGAAGGGTCTCAGACATTGCTATATGTCTAAGCAATTTACATACCTGTAATATAACCGCATACATGTGTAAACACATCTCACGATTCTCAAGTGCATTATAATACGATTTTTACCTCTATAATATGATCTAATTGTTCATGGAGTTGGCTGGCTATATTGTGCAGTCTCTCTGATTCTCTCTCACCGCAGGAACTGGCTGTATACAATACACATGTTATGTTACCGTATTTTCTGACAATATATAATATGTATTTTTATATAAAAATAGGTAATTTACCAAGCTGAACCGGCATTAATAAAAATTAAACATAAAAGTAAAACGTCGCTCGAAATGTATATTTTGTTGCGGGTATATTCACCTATGTGTGCGAGATCGGAAGCGAGTTTCTTGGCGTCGTCGGCGAGCGGCGTCAAGTCTCTGGCTTGGTCACGAGCCGCTGCCACCAGCGCTCGCTCCAGCTCGGACGCGGCGCTGGTGGCCCCTGTGCACGCACTCTCCAGCGCCGCGCCGCCGCCCATCGCACCTTGCTCCTCCTACACGACATCAAACAAAACCACATTACACACACATAAATGACGATGAGGTGGTTCCACAAGGAATATGTTCTTGAAAAATGAAATTGAAATTGAAAAAGAAATCGCTAAAATCGATTAACAGCTGCCGAAGATATTGAAGTATTCACATGTTTATTAATTTTCTCACATTTTCTCACAAAAAGAACTGTTGGAATCCTGCTAAATTTTGAAGAGTTCTACTCTCAGATATTCATCAGATCTTCACCATTTTATGGGACCAAATGACAAGCACCAGCTTTTAATCAAATAAAGAATGATCAAGACCGGTTCACCCAGTACAGAGCTATGTAACAAACACAAAAAAAGAACATACAGTCGAATTGAGAACCTCCTTCTGTTTTGAAGTCGGTTAAAAATGACCATAAACATTTTTTTAAACTTTTAAAACTGTACTCACCAAAGACACAACCACAGCGACGAGCCTCTCCAGTTCGTACGCTATCCTCTCTGCGAGTGCGAGTATCCTCTGCCTGTGCTCATGGGAGGTGTATGCGGAATCCGTGAAGTCGTGTGTTCGTTCCACAAGGGCCCTCAATGTGGCCGCCAAGGCGCGTCGGCGAGCCGCATCGGCGCCCCCCCGCGCCCGCGCCGCCCGCACTTGTGCCGACAGACCCCTTAGCGCGCCCAACGCTGTTCCTGCTTCCCACTGAGCTGCCTGAATGCAAAATACATGTGAGTAACATGCTAATACGAGCACTGTATGTGTTTGTGATGTATAATACGAGACTGATGAAAATAGAAATTAAACAGATCTCAAAGATTTCATTATGTATTATTTAAATTATTTAATTAAAATGTATTTATTTGAACTTCGAAAGGTGAATACTGAATATGTAGGAGAAAGAGTAGGAAGTAAAGGTAAAATTACTATTTTACTACAATACAAGCAAACTTCTTTACTTTTAAGTAAATTATGAAAAGTTCTAAAAGTCGAAGGACCTACATTACCTACAGTACTCTGCCAATAACTTTTTACTCACCTTTGATTGGAAATGCATCTAGGTACCTACTAGCAATGTTCGATATTACAACTCCTGTAGCGCTGCTTTAAGCTTAGCCAAATTATTGCAATTTGAAGCAATTTTGAGCGTGAGTGTCAGCAATTGTTTAGAGTCGATTTTACAGTACGAGTATTGTAATCCATAGCATAATATTTATCACTAACGTATCCTATTTACTCTTTAAATTTGTTGTATTAACATTAATTCTAAATAAGTTTTTGTTTATTTTGCGATCTTCTCCTAACAGCTGTCACAAGCGAGTGAATAAAGTTTACCTTAAAACTGTGATATCTGGTGAGGATAAAGTGCATAAAAGAAATAAATATTCAACTAATACAGCACAATACGTCAAGCTTAAGTTTTTAATAAAATCTAATTACGCTAGTGCGTATGGTAAATGTAAGATATGTACATAATTTGAGAGATAAAGGTTAGTCGTCTACCTGGACTTCATGATATAATACCTGGTCATGACTATCCGAGAAAGGTTTCAACTACAGGAAAAGAAATAAAAGTATAAATGCATTAAATCAAGTATATATATGTATATTTTATGACAGAATAATACAGACTACGGAAGTATAAAAGTCAATCAAAAGAAATCGCTCACAGGTGTATTATTAAACCAATTTTTATTTAGTTCAACCTATTTATTGGGTACTCACCTAATAATTTTCATCCCGTGATTTTATATTGTTAAAATTAACCAACAGAATTAAGTGAAGCTATTAAGAATATTTTCAAGGCACAGAGAAAAATAAATAAGTCTTCACAAGAAAGTTACTTAAGTGAGACACACAGCTTACAACCCGGAAGTCTACTGTTGTGTAATAAATAATACAAGAGGAAAGAGTTTGGTAAGTTTCCTATTTTTTATTTTAAGTATAAAGTTAGCACAGAAGTTATTAATTCGATTTGTTTCAAATCAGTGATTTTCTTATTGAGCAAGAGTAATGTGAGGTGGTGTAGATGTAGATGTCCGGAGATTATATAAAGATCTCAATTTTTATTTTATTACTACGTCAATGCCGGTGGTTACTGCTCTACGGTTGTAAAGCAGTGTGACAAATTCTTTGAGTGGTTGCAAAATTGAAACTGTAAAAGTCCACTGTCCAAAAATTTGTGCGGCTGCGCATAATATGTATGCATAACATGGTAGAGTAAATGCCAAATTAATTGTCTGGAATGTAGAGATTGCCCATTTCCCAATTGATACGTAAAAAATAGAAAATAAAACGTTTATGTGGCAGGTTACCCTTATGTAAGTCTGCAATAACAAAATTACATTGTCTTAGGGCCTCGTTCACGTCAAGTAGGCCAGTCATTAGTTAAAGTCACCCGCAACATCACATGCCAATTTCACGACGCTCAAGTAACACTAATCCTATGATTACCCTAAGCAGTACCTTACTGGCCGCATCGTTTGCCAATTAGGGTATTTACTTGATGGTTAAAATAAGGATAAATCTCTACGTCCTTCTTTTATGAAAAAAATACGTTAACACTTCGGCGGCAGCCAGGGCGGGGGGCATTTTATCATGGAACATACCATGGAATTATTTTATATAACTACTTTTGTACACATTTGACGAAATACTGAATGAATGATTCTTCTTACAATTTCTTATGTCATTCACATAATCAGCACGTAGTTACTCGATACTTTGTTTTCACGTGTGAAATTGACGGAAGATATTCTGCACTTTGATTTGGCAATTAACGTTAATCAAAAAGCAACTATTCAACGGTGTCCTTGAAGATGGTGAAAGGGCCCTAAGTAAGAACACACTTCAGGATGTACTTTCGTGCCAAAAATAGATATAATGGAGGAATCCATTGCTGTGTCAGCAACAAGTAATTAATCAAAATCTAATTTGATATGGGATTTTATGTACGCTCTTGCTATTATCTTGATTAAAGTTCTGTTTGCTAAATGCACATCGGATTGGTAGAATGAATCCATTCGGCAAATATTTCATCGTATATTTTTCGCCGGTAATCATATTACACGATTATACGTAGTTAGAATATGTGCAGTATTAAACACATTTAGTGGAAAATGTTTCTATAGTATTATATTATTCGGGACATTTAAAGGTCATGTATTCATCCGGAGAAAAGACGTAATAACGTTTAAACGATAAGGTTTCTTATATGTATAGAAACATTATGCGCAGATGAGCTAAAGAGGCTGCCCATCGCGATAGTGCGATCTCTATCGCACACCGCCTAACCCAACGTAACATGTCGATACATTTTTTCATTACTTGCCCTTTTGTATTTTCTGCTCTTACATATAGCGAACCTTTATATCAATAATATTTTGTTGCTTATCTACTTCTTTAGGATCTTTTCACAGTATTTGAATATACAGAGAATCGTTTTTAATCAGACGATACACCATTACGGAATGAAGGCAACTAGTTGCATATAAAATATAGAACCTATGTACATAAATAAGAATCGGATCGCAAACCATTCATGTATGAACAAGTACATTTTTTATAGTTTTTACATACGATGCAGATTGTTTGATAATTGTTTTCATGATCGATCAGCCCAACCTTTAAGGAACTGCCGACAATTTTTTTATTCCTATTTCAATCCCGCGAATCCAGAATGTCAAGGTCTACAGTAGTCTCTAAACGCTGAAATTAGTTTCATTATTAAAGATAACATTTACCAAAATTATGATGAAAGTTAGTAAAAAATTAAGGTATTTTGTTGTTATTCTAACTTAACAAATGTTTCGAAATTTAAAATTTATTTTTGATTTACTAGTTCTGAGTTCATATATTAAATATATTATATATGTTATCGATAGTCGATATCTGGAGTAGTAAGTGCCACCCCCAGTAACATAAGTAGTGCACTGCCTACTTCCGGTTTGTGTGTCGCAGCGTCGCGTCGTGGACGCCACATTGCCTCTTATCATGCATAACTATATCTACAACGTATAGATATTATGTAAAGCTTTCCTAAGGATATGTTTAAAGATAAATTAAACCTTTATGGCACACGTCTTTGGTGTGGCCAAAAACAAATTAGCCAATTTAATTGATGGTCAGTGGCATTGAAGATACTTTATGGTAAGTGGCGACATATAATAAAAGAATGCTGCCATTATAAACTATGAACTTGAAAAAAAGAGAGCTTTAATGTTTATTTAAAATTAATACGTTTTTTTATTTAATTTTTATTATGTAATTTTTTTCATAATGTAATTTAGGGCCAAAGCTCCATAACATATTGTGACTCTTAAAAGAAACGTATTTAATTCAATTAATTTATTTGCAAAAAGTCAATGCTTGCACTGTTAGTTCGGCTATTAATAAAATAGTGAAAAAAATATACAAGAACATAATTAATTAATGAGACTCATGAGCGATAGCTTTTAAACACCGTCTTGTTCATAGTTTTATTCTTCATTTGCGTAATCGATACTTCAGCAAAATTACAAAATTATTCTGCTTTTCCGCTATACTTTAATAATGCCATTTATTCATTAAAATATGCATAAAAATATTAAGTAGTTACTTTGTTCCACAACTTTATTTTTCATTGTAATTCCTTACTATTGTTAAAATGAAACCATTAAATGTACAATATTTTTTATACATTGCAGCGCTGTGACAGTACATTCTGTTATCTAAACATTAAAGTAAAAAATGGATAGTGATATTTACGGAGCAATATTAAAGGGAGGCTGGCGGTTACATCCCGAGGCAGTAGGCGGGACATGGCCCGCTGTTGTAACAGCCTTTAATGTGTGTTCACTACACTCTAACATGTTTAGTGGCAGTCTCCCCTGAACTTGTTGGGATGACATTCAATTAAACCCACGGTAAATGTTTGCCCCCGCTTTTAGTAGCTGCTTTACCGTTTTCTATTTTATGAAGCCTATAAGCCGGCCCAGTCAGGACGTAAAAACAAATTATCTTTTTACATGCCCAAGTTACATATATTTTTGTCTACTGAAAATAACCGACAAAGATATTCTGCTACTATATCGTGGGTTATTCGTTAAAGTAAAATGTTCACGTGTAGGAGGTGCTTAAACAATTATATAAAACATTGCATTGTTATTTCAAGCATTGTCTCCCGTTCGCACATTCCATTTTACATTTTGTTCTTGACATAATAGCGTGGATTTAGACACGGATAACGTTATTCTGTTGGTAGTTAACTTTCAGAATTATGAATATTAAATTGCTTTTGTTTCCGAGTTCCTTTATATGGTGAACACTATTTTTACAGGTTATACAAAATTATTAAAATATTAAAGCCGTGATAAATTTTCGTATGCATCAAGTATATATTCTGAATAATCTGAAGCTGTAAATTGATATTTATTATTCTGTTTTATTTATTCTTTGTATCTTTTAATTTCGAAGTCATTCTATTCAATTTAATCATTGTTATACATTAAATAAAATATGACACTTGCTAAGCTACAATTTATTTAATGTATTAATGTTGTCTTGTACGTTGTTTACGATATTCCAAACAAAGTTAAAATGTTAGGATTACTTAAAACGGAGACAATGAGTAAAGCTAAAAACATGTGAAAATAAAACTAGATTTTCAACCTGGGGAAATTATGCTTTAGTCTTGAATTTCATGGAAGTTGCTTTTGTGGCATGTTGTAGAATGTTTAACACACTCTCAGGAATATCGTTGAATACGCTTTCATAAAACTTTACTGCGACTAGGGAGCCACTAGAAGTAGTGAGCATATTGTAAGTTGCCTTTATAACGTGGGTTTGGTTTCCCTTACAAGAATTAATTAAGATTGTACAAGATCAACTTAATGTTGCACGTTTAGGTATTACCACGAACTGGTAATTTGTTTATACTTTGTCTTTACATTTCATTTATCATAATGTTATAACTATAACACTGAATGATTCCTTGGGCAGATTTTTTATAAATATACAATAGGAGTCTAGCCTCCTTGGAGCTAATATGGACCTTTAGCCATTATTTTTTTCTGTAAATGTCTGTAATACTTAATAATGTGTTTTCAAACCTCTTGCGCGTGTTCCTCATGGCCGGGCAGTCCGTCGCGCACCACGTAGTGTATGAGGTCCATGGCGCGTCTCATCTGACAGAACACTGTGTCGCGGTTCTCGCGCGCCGATGCGCTGCCCGGGTGCCGCAGACAAGTCTGTTATGCAACAATACGTCACTCTTCTATACAAATACAATGCTGCAGAACACAGGTGTTATGTGCAAGGATCTTACATGATTTGTAATGAAAACTAATGAAATTATTACAGTCTAATTGTTAAACTATGCCAAACAATTCCAGCGTGATGTCCCAAAGAACACAATTTATTTTAAAACTAAGTTTTCAAACCCTAATTTTAAGAACATACAGGTATTTAAAAGAAAGCAATGGCAATGAATTATTCAGTAAATCACAACTCTTTAAAATTCCTTAACTGCTCTATTCTGCGTTCCGTCAAAAGAGCACAACAGTCAATAACAGTTCTGCAATTCAGGGCAGGAATTGCCAATATTTCGTGTATGACATTCACTACAGTGAAATGAAGGAAAAATGCATTATATTTGAGGTTATGCGAGGGGTATTGGCGGCGAGTGTCGGGCGGGCCGGCCTCGTCGGACCGCGCCGGCAACGCGGACAAATTGAACGCTTTGCCGGCTGCACACCGCTGCAATTGTTCACACATGCTACACATGTCGTTCTGTACATTTTTCAAAACCTTTTATAACCCGGCGCCTTTTTATTTTGTATACAACGAATACATGGCGTATCGGAGTTTTGTTTGTTTATCTATCTTTGATGATTTGTGTAGGACTATGAACTAGACTCTACGTGATTGATACTAAATTATAATTCATTTTATCTAATTGAACTATTGCTATGGCTTTTACAAACTCTGATGAATGGACACAACGTACTATGCACTAATGTAACTTAATTTAAAATAGCCACTTACGTATGCACATTAGCGAAGTCTAGGACTTTCCGTTGGATAATAAAACTTGACATGTTCATTGAAAACGAAATGTTTTATAACAGTTACAATTAAATCAATTACTTAAACAAAGTAATACAAACGTTTATGGTGTACAAAACTATCATAGGTGTTTGCGTTGGTCAGAATTGGGGGAATTAAACGAGATTCCCAAACAAAGCTTAGTGTTGTAACACATTTATTTGTGCAGTTGATCTGGGATTACAAGCCCGGTTTCTGAACCTTAGCTTCGGTATTGTACACGTTTAATATTATTTTAAATATTTTCACACAATACGCTTTCAGACGACACAAATGTTTTTATATATTTGATTTTGTACTGGAAAACGTAGTAATTCTATGGTAGTATTATTTGAAGTTAAAATGAATGTAAGCTGATTGTGAGAAAATTGTCTATATTATATATATATATATAGAAATATATTAAAAATTAGGTAAAAAAAAAATATCAACGCCGATACATATTTTTCCTCACAGTAAAAAACCGAAGAACACCCCAAACATTTCCGTAAACACACTAGCTAATAACCAAGAAAGATAAAGCGTAATAAAAGAGATTTATCTGACTTAGCTATGAGATTATGACACTTCAAACTGTAGTTGCTGGTAAAAATCTGTTTCATTCCTAGGGAATGTAATGAGATTTTTTTTCTACAAAACAGTCGCCGCAAACTTCTGTCCATCGAGGCGTCGGCACTTAAAATTTCATTTCTTTAATTCTGCTGACATAAAACTGTCATTATTTCGCCTCCGGATAAGCTCGGAGAGAAAATATATTCCGTCATCGCAAGGACGCAACGCCTGTAGCGAAGGGGAGAAGTAAAAGGTTTTTGGGATGTAAATAAGTATCTCTGTAATAATCATTGGTTTATGGCGTAATTAATAAGATGGTAATCGGAGACACGCGCGACAGGCACGCTTCAAAGCAATTATACGAACCCTTCATGTACGTTTAATTCGTCGTCACATTCGGAGGTGACGTTAATTAGAAACAATCCGAAATGGCTTATTGTGTCGAGTGACTAATTATAATGGGCATTATCTATTATAGTTCCTTCTATAGATTAATCGTGGAAATGGCGGGCGGTAAATGTTGAATCACAAACAAGGCATTGTGTTCCCGAATTGGCTTGGTACCTACATAATTGATAGCGTCGGCGAGCAGGCGACAGGGCTAATTTACGTGAGCCGCGAGCGCGCCGGACACTCGGATTGAAAATTTATTGCCTACCATTGGCGTTAATAACAATCCCTTGTGTGGGTCAAGGTGTTATATTTAACACGAGCGACTTCGGGGGCGTCTGACAAAGGTTTCAGTGTTTCACGTTTTATTTCGAGCTACATTTGTTGATAATTTTTTTAAACATAATTTAAGTTTACTTAGTCAATCGATACGAAATGTAGAGCAATTCTCACAATGTTAAAAAAAGGCAGTAATTATTATAATCTCAATTACAATAATCACTTTCGAATATAAAGACAGTTTTAAATAAATAAATATACCCAAAAGTCACATACTCCTGACTGCACATTAAGATCGAATATTCTGTCGTGGGTATCAGAAACTACGAGACTTTTCGGTCTCACTAACACCCAGACCCGAAACAAATACCTGTGGTTCACACAAATATTTGTTTCGGTGAGAGGATCGAACCCGCGGCCTCCCGTTTCACAGCCGGCATCTAATCAACTGCGCCATGGAGGCTGTCAGCAACGTTTATATAGATTTTTTTTTGTGCTGGGAACATAAATATAATATAAAAAAGTAAGTAAGCATTACCTTTGAGGAGGTAAGGAGCATGAGGGTGGAACGCTCAAGCACGTTTCTGGCGGCGGCCACCTGCGCTCTGCGGCGCTCGTCGCGCAGGTCGGCGCGCCGCTCGGCCGTCAGCCGGGCCAGCTCCACCATGCCGCCGCCGAACTCCGTGAACGCGCGCACAAACTCTGCGAAGTTCGACACCGACTCCAGCCGATCCAGCGAGCGTGCCACCTGCCATGTCCATGCGCAAGCATACACAGTCAACTGACAAACTACCAAGTTTCAAATGGAACTTCCTCTAACTACTGCCGTGTTGCACCAACTAACGTCTAGGCCCCTATGTTGCACATTTCTACAATACATACGAAGTTGTTTATTCAAATTCCGACAAATACCCGCTACGTACAGGGACTACTGAAATATCGCTGGGTCCGGATTGGTAGCGTTATATTTTTCTCCTTTCCTTCCGCCTATGGGTCAAGGTTTTTAAAAGGGTGAAATGTTGATAGAATGCGAGTTTGTCGATGTTTTGATAAACCTTGCCCTATTAACTGCCGTACTCGAAATGGAAAGGAAGTTTACTGAGATATTTTCTTTACTTAGAAAATTATTCTTTAGATCGGGCTTTACTACTTTTTCGAGAATCAAATCTTTCGAAACAGCTCTTGAATATGGCATGCTTTATAAATATTTCAATAAGTAAAGTATTTAGAAGTCTTACCTTGTCCTTAGCGAGCAGGAGTTGTCGCACCACGACCATGTCAGCGAGTAGTAGCACCCTGGTGACGGCAGCGAGCAGCGCGCGCGCCGCAGACACCATGCCGGCGCCGTCCGCTCCCGTACACACTCGCTCGATGGCGCGCCCTGCATGCATACACTATTACTTCAATATCGCAATCCTCAAACCAGCCGACAACCATTGACATAAAAATATGAACAGGGCGGAAAGCATGAAAAGAGTTCTCACGTGAATGGTGCGCGCGCTCAGTGGAGCGTTACTGAAATTAGTCGTCGCTGGCAACGATTTTGAAAATGCTTGCTTGTATTATGTGACAAAAAGTTTATTAATAATGAAGATAATAATTTTTATTACCGTTTAGACAAAATCTATTAAGTTAAGTTGATTTTATGTTTATTTTAGCGCGATTTTCACTGATTTTCACTGTACTGAAGGGCCTATGACTATCTTTAGGTTTCAAATAAATGCCGACAGCTGAATTACTAACATTTTATTATTCAACTTATTTTTATGCACGGTAAATAACAACCACCGTCATTTGTTTTATTGATTCCGAATGAAAGACGGAAAGCCCACCGTAATCAATTTGTCATTATGGCGTAGGTAAATTGTTGCAATTTTGAGGGAACAAAGGCACAGCGAAAGATGTTGACTTATTGATATTATTTTATTATAGTTGTTATTATTATATTTCTATTTGTAGAGAGAGATATGAGTTGTTTTGACAGATTGCTATTAACATTGGTTATACTCAGAAAAGATAGGAAAAAAGGGTAGAGACTTCACAAACATTCTCAACGGGATGTTTTCACAATTGTCTTTTTAGTGTAGTACACGATATAGCAACGTTGAATTTAGTACTTATTGATTTCGTTTAACTGTATTCCTAGATACGGATTGAGGCATTTAGCAAACCAGCGGAAAATTACGTAAGTGAATTGCTCACTTATGTGTCTTTATTCTATAAAAGCTTAACTCCAACTTAGAGTCCAATTTATATTGTTTTAACTCTTTACTACATTGTTTTCCCTCGTCTCCAATCATTAAAAAAAAACAATATTTTATGCTTTATCCCCAATTTTACCCCTACCTCAGATCGTTGTGAATTAGGACTTCTCTTGGAATATTTACAGCCACTATCCGTAGAATAATATAATTAACACGGTCACGAATATACTTGTAATGTTACTGTAATAGTGCCACACACAGCAAGTGTCGTACAAAGCGTAGGTTAACCAAATTTTGACGTAATATAATTGCCAACGCGTTCACGAATGGCATGGGTAGTTATATTCAATGCGGTTTTAAAACACAGGTGCTGCAATGTTGATAAATGGTTTTAAATGAGCGCTTTGAGTGTCGGGTAAACATATTAAATTAATATTTTATAAGCAGGGGCCGCATTGCAGTGCGCTGCGGTTCCTCGGCAAGACGTACTTGCGATGTGGAACTAATGTTACAAAACGATAACTTGCTTGTAGGATAAACGGTCAGTCTAGCAAAGATATAGATATTTACTTGAATAAAATAAAAATAAAAAATATACTACTGCTAATTATTGCTTTTACTGTTGTTAGATATTTACTTGAATAAAATAAAAATAAAAAATATACTACTGCTAATTATTGCTTTTACTGTTGTTAGATATTTACTTGAATAAAATAAAAATAAAAAATATACTACTGCTAATTATTGCTTTTACTGTTGTTAGATATTTACTTGAATAAAATAAAAATAAAAAATATACTACTGCTAATTATTGCTTTTACTGTTGTTAGATATTTACTTGAATAAAATAAAAATAAAAAATATACTACTGCTAATTATTGCTTTTACTGTTGTTAGATATTTACTTGAATAAAATAAAAATAAAAAATATACTACTGCTAATTATTGCTTTTACTGTTGTTAGATATTTACTTGAATAAAATAAAAATAAAAAATATACTACTGCTAATTATTGCTTTTACTGTTGTTAGATATTTACTTGAATAAAATAAAAATAAAAAATATAATACTGCTAATTATTGCTTTTACTGTTGTTAATAACGTTAAACAATTTTAAATTAACAGACCACAATTTTGTTGTTAATTAACAGACCACAACACGAAAATCTTATCGTGAAAATTGTGGTCTGTTAATTTGCATATTAAAATTACTTGCCGGATACCCAATTCCCTTTTCCTCTTCTCTTTCCACCCATTTTCCTTCTGAGTCTCCTACCAACTTTATGGTCCAGCAACACAAACATCGTGTATGTTCATGGGAGGTAGTGATCACTTACCATTAGGTGACCCGCTTGCTCGTTCGCCGGACCGATTGAATAACAAAAAATCACATAAAAATATTTTTCATTAAATGTTATATCTATAATTAACGTATAATTTTGTATCAACTGAATTTTATAATATGATAACAATACATGTTCTTGAATATAAATATAAATCTAAATAAATACACCCAACAGTCACATATATGGACCTGACCCCATACTAAGATCGAGTCTTGTGTCGTGGGTATCAGGAACTACGAGAGACTACAAACACCCAGACCCGAAACAAATACCTGTGGTTCACACAAATATTATAAAAAATTGTTATGGTGCGGGGATCGAACCCGCGGCTTCTCGTTTCACAGCCGGCGTCTAACCAACTACGCCACGGAGCTGTGAATATAACACCACTTTTGACAATAAAACAGTTGTGTTGTAAATATTCGTATAAAATTTACATGTATCTCGCAGTAAACCTGTCGTTAAGAACAGTGTAAAAGTAAAGTAAAGAAGCGACATAAAGTTTGTACTTTAGTGCCAACGCGACGGCTTCATTCTTACATAAGCAGGAAAAACTGTCTAAGAAACTTCTTCGGATTTCTTTTTCTCATAAATAGTTAGTGTGCGGGATGGCGAATGATTAGCTCAATACAAAGCATTTTTATAATAAAAGAAAGCCTAGTTTTCACTTTACTTGTTATTCTTACAAACTCGCAACTATGTCAAAAAAAAATATCAGTCCAGTAGATTATTAGTCCAGTATTATTATAATGCTAGAATATTAAATGCTTAATGATGTCTGTTTTTTGCCCCAAAAATATAAAAACATTAAACAGACCTTTATGTCCGGTTGAGTATTTCTAGCGGTGAATAATAATAATATTCTCTTGTAAACGACATTCTGCACAACTTATATTAAAATAATTTGACTCGGCAAATATTCCAGATTGTCTCAAAAAGATAAATATTTATCGTTAAAATGTTGATACACAGACGCCGAAAAACATCACCGGGCGAAATTTATCCTTAATTTTTTGCCACTATTGGAAAACGATATCCACCCTAAATGAAGACTTTAGCGAAAAAGTCGTTTCTATAACCGACTGGAATTTGCAAATCCTCTGGAAATCGCTCACGCTCGATTGGATAGGCAATCATGCTTAAATGAGATTAATAAACGAGGCCTAAAGGTTAGCTATGCGGGATTTGTACACCTCCAATAATCAGTTTTCATTCGAATTTATATTCATCGCGGGCGCTGAATAATAATTATAATTATTGTACCTGTAATGCCTTTAATCCCGCCCAAAACCGGGGATGTATCTCAATTAATATTTCCTTCTAAATATTATTTACGTATTAGTTTAGCTTCGGTATTACAAAACACAATTAGCATTTTAGAATCTACCTGCATTTTGCTCAACCTTTTTCTGTCTGCTCTATTTAATATACTCGTTTAAGTCTTTTTGGTCAGCACAACATGTTCACGGATACAGTTATTTATGAACACGTCGCGACATTCATTATTTCAGGAAATTATTAAATATGAAACAAATTGTGTTTTTTTTAATAAAGAATATCGTTAAAGGGAGGATCCACTTGACTAAAAGCAATAAACGAAACAATTTAATAACAGCTTGTAATTACTAAATGTAACACTTTCATTTTGTAACAGGAAATTGTCGGTATTGGAAATTGTGGACACAATACATCGCTTTTATTGGCACTACGAGAATGCAATAAACCTTTCATCAATATTAATCAAATTCATTTAATTGAAATAAAATTTAATTTACTGTAAATTTACCACACAAAAAAGCTTTACAATGCAAGCGACTAAAGTAGACTCAATTTAATCGATTTAATTGATATATGTTTCATCATTTTAATGTAGTCAACAATTAATAATGCGCCCAAGTATAAAATTGTTTTTCATCTCAAACATTCGCGGTAAAGAGAAAGGGGAGAGTACCTGAGTGTGAGCAGGATTAATAGCCTTTTCTTTTCCACTATTCTATAATTGAAATGCAGTGGCAGCAAAAACTTAGTCCAAAGATTAATTGCATACGACTCGCCGCCGGCAGTTCCATGAGCTATTATAAATCCCATTGTAATAATAGACATTTATTCGCTTTATTTGAAATTTATTTGCTATCAGCCTGTTTAAAGCATGTTAAAGTTCATTTTCATTATTAATTTGATATAATCGTAGAAGTTTTGTTGTTTGTTTCAATATTGGAAGTGAGCTGAAAATGAGTGTTGTGATTTTTCGTGTTCAGTTTGAGCGACACGCAATGTTTGCTCAAATGGGTTACAGGGTTAATTGCGTGCCAACAAACCGTTTATTGTTAAATTGACCGTTGTGCGAGCCTGCAAGTGATAAGCCCTCGCGAGAATATTCCTTTTAAAATGTATGAGCCGCATCAAGTCGTAAATTTTCAGCAAGCTTCAATTAAAACGGTTTAGAAAGACGCATAAATGAGGCGGTTCACGTTCATTTGATAATATGAGAAGGCATTGAAAAAATGAGTGCCTTGGAATTTAGATGGCCACTTAAAGGGATATTGAAATATCAAAAATCCAGAGACTAAAAAATGCAAATTAGTGAAATATAAATGAGTGTTTACTTTTTATATTAAACATGCTTATACCAAGATCGATTTATATGCAACTATTGACGTTGCATTATTGTCTAATAGACTATAAACTGCTGGATCGTTCATATCTAATCCAAAAAAGGAAATTTAATATATATTATCTTAGTACATTCACAATTTCTCACTTTCTGCTGCACAGTACCTGCATAGCCGTTACATATCAAAATAATAAATATTAATTTGGCTTTTGTTGTACAAATCGCCAGTGAAAGTGTTGGCTAGGGAACTGTTCGAATAGTTAGGCGACAAGGGATAAGTTTAAGCCATCCAGAGTGCTAAATCAAGTGTTAGTTGCCAATACAGCTTTTAGTGGAATTAGAGCGTTTTGTTTAGGAATATTGAGGCACCGGCCTCTCTACGTTGCAGACGAATTCAGGCGTAGCCATTGTTTGTGAGGACGTTTTGTAAGTAGAGTCCATCAAGCCGGACCATTATATTGGTTTTGTATAATCATCGCTAATTTTATCATTATTTATTATTTATTAACTTTATTGCACACCGGAAAAAATAAAATAACAGAAAATAAAACTATATTTAAAATAAGTACAATTGGCGACATGAATCGACATGTGATTTATAACCATTAAAATGATATAAACAGGTCTTAAAGTAACTTCGTCTGAAGTACCTAGGATTTCATATTAGAGCTGATTCATAGAGTATTAATAAAACGCATGAATTTACCAAGTAATCCAAAACGATCATAAATTTATGTATTTGTATCTATGTCAGTTCATAATCACCTTCTGCTGAGGACGAGACTCTACTACATTGGTATACATTATACAATATAAATAATTCATATTATACTGTAGAAGTTATTATTTTGTAAGTTGTAACTGAGCGTTGAAGTTTTAATATATAAAATATTATACACCTTCTGTGCTGAAGTCCAATTGAGCCGGTTACTTGTTGTTGTTTAAGTCACGTCGCTTTTTCGTTTCGCTTCGACGATACCCACAAAATCATTGTATTTTCTCTAACGATCTGCCACCAGGTATTACTCAATCTTGATTTATTGCTCAATTTCTTCAATACAGCTATTTTTATCTCTAACTATTATGTTGTAACTATTTCAGTAGTTAGTTCGCCATTTACGTACTTCCCTCATTCCCTCCTTCCTTTAATCTTGGGCCTTTCCGCTGTAGCGTGAAGAGGCATCTTAGTGGCACGCTCTATAAAGGCGGCGTTGGCTTACCATCAGGTGAAATGCAGTCACAGTGCCATGTCAGAATAAAAAAATCTACAAAAAAATCTAAAAGCTAACCACAATTCCTGGATAGTATGTAGAATGATCGTAAATGATTGAGAAATCATCAGATTTGTTATTGGAGATGGTGCGAAAGACACGTGCACAAAAATGTAAACATTAGGTACGTGCCTACTAGGCGAATTACATTTAGTTTAAGCGACCTTGTGTTTATACGCAGAGTCGAAGAAGCCATAAACATAAATTTGCTCGTAAACCGTTAATCTCTTCAGAGACTTAATATACAGTTACGTATCTAACCTAGTGAGCTGTGTAGTTAAATTATGCATTTGTATAATGTTATTATAGAAATTTAGCACTCGCGTCTAGCGCCGAAAGTACTGTTTAATTATAATGGAACATTGATTTTTTCTTAATTACATTTTATTAAAACGGACAGAACCCTCCACTTAATGAGAAACCAGGTATTGATTGTTAAAAAATGGTGTCTTTATAAGCGGGTTATTTTGATCATCATAAAAATCTCAGGGTACAGGTAATTCATTTCTAATACTATTTATTAGAGATACAGAGTCTGTACACTTAGTCTGTCGGTCGAATTATGATAATATTAGTACTTTGATTTCAGCGACATATCTTATAGTTGAAAATTGACATACTCCTAACTCCACAACGAGAAACTCAGTAGTCTGTAGCTTATATGGTAATGTCGGATTTCCTATGAGGTTTAATGACTACTGCAAACATAATGGCAAACGCAAACACCCACGCCGACGCGACGGCTTAACCTTTTCTCGGAGGTACTGTTTCAACATCTATTGAAATTCTATTACTGTGTTCAATTACTATTCAACAATGCATTCATTAAAAACTACTGGAGTAGGTAATGTAGTCGCCGATACCTTTCTTTGAAACCAAACGTTGAGTTTAATTAATTCAGTTTTCTTGAACAAAAGCTTTGAGTGGAAGGAAAATTAAAACGAATTGAACGTGCATTGTTTTTTTAAATCAATTAATTTGTGTGGGTATCGAGGAAGACGTGTTGAACTAAGAAACAAAGCAACAAAGACAAAAAAAAATAATAAACATATTTTGACGCGTTAACAATAATTGCATGTTTTGACGTAATAAAAAGATGAGACGAAGATGTTGACTAGCATGTGATAGCTGTTACAGATTTTCTTAATCTAGCAAAATATGACGACAAAAGTAGCTAATTACATCATGTAGGTTTTCTGTTTAAAAGTCACCACCGGTAACTAGTAACCGTCCAGTTGCCACTGGCATCAATGGCAGACTTCCACCAACTATCGAATCTAGCTATGGAACAGCTTTTAAAACAATAAAATGGTATTTGTTTTTAGTGTTTGAAACAACGTATCAGTGACCTGAATGCGTATTAAAATTTATCGATCTGTATGTTATTGCGAAACACACTTTGCCCGCGTTATAAAATATGATTTGTTCTAGAAAAATACTTTTTATCGCTTTGCATATCAGGTCATGCACGTAAGCGTATGCCAAGTGATGTAATATAAAAGTATGTCTGGGCACCTGCGAACTACATATTTCATATGCTTTTTATTTCCATCTTATACAGACAGTATGCAGGTATGTGACAGCTAAATATTCGAAAGATATTGTGTTTTCTTTAGCCCATGTCATCCCTCTGCAGGGTAAAGGTCCCCCCACCCTCTCTCATCAAAGTTCGAGCTCTAAAGAAATTTCAGGCCACATGGGCTCGAATCGAAACCTTCTTATATATTATTAGAATATACTGTAGCGAGTATAATGGCATGTTTTAAAACTCTATAAATTATTTTGTAAATTGTTTTCGTTGGCATAAGCTTTTGACACCCTTATATAGTGAAATGCGGTAAGTTGGCAGTATTTTTCAGAGTATCATAAATTTTCCATGTAAATACTAAAGTGAAATGACGTGCGAAGTTTGTGATTTATGAATGGTTAAGATAATATTTTTGACTTAAACTTTGAGAATATTTTAGTTTATACTTAATGTGTAAGTGTACCTTAAACATCGAAATTCAATAGATTTAACTCTTAGAAAGACTTTTACTGATGTTATAAAATATATTATTATGATTCCTTAGAAAATATTGTCATGGATATTACAATATTATTAAGGTTATTCAGCTAAGAGACGTCGAAAGTTAAAAAAAAAGGAAAAACGAGAAAAAACCAGTGTAAATTTAGTATTTACCGTAATCATGCTATAAGAATAATTGTCGATGTTCATTAGAAGATTACGTGTACAAACATTGGCGCATTCGAAATCGAAGTATAATAAAATTTGGTTGTAAAGGCTTTACGCGTACACCAGAGATTATTTTATGTATAAACATTGGACCGTGGATGTCGTAAACCATTCAATAAAACAACATTGTCACTAGGAACCGACCCAAGATCTTCCACTCCGCTATTATTTGACGTAACTGTTTTTTACTGCTTTTTAAATTGTTTAGGACCACTCTTACGGATTAATGTATGCATATCTAAGTTGCAAATCTGCGATGGATGCAAATCTTGCTGTATTACTGAAGTTAGTGACTACGCTCCCAGAATAGATTAAACTGTGTTATTCACGGAACTTCAAAATGGTGCACTGTTAGTTCGGTAATGGAAGCATGTCATCCCATGACGTCACTAGCTGCAGACGCGAAAATAACTTTATACTGATGTAAATAAATTTAAATTATGTAGTTACATTAAATTATTGCAATTTTATTTCGAATTGGTACGCAGAATGCAGTTTGATCATAAACACGACTTATTATTTGTGAAATGATTTGCGCAGTCTACTAAAATATGCCTTAAATCCGAGGTAATATTTATTCAGTAGTGAAACAATATAAAACGATAAACTAGCTGTATTATATACACTATATTAGTAGGTAATGCGAAAAAAACTGTTTATAGCGTTCCAAAAAGGCTGACATCCGTGAAGCCCGTGAAGGCTTACAGAAAATTAAACTTTGATTTTATTGTCGGTCGGCGTTTCTTCGAGCCACTCTTAAACCGTGACAGATGTGCTAAATTGTTATCGATTTTTTTCAACTTGAATTCTCCGCAATGGGCACATTTCCGCTGCATGGCGCCATTTAACGTGTTGCGGCTGTTCTGATAAAATCATTTTAAAGTGTAATTTGGCGTAATCTTGTTTTTGAAACGTATTCTTTACGGAGTCTTCAGACATAATTACTGACAAATACTTTAGTCTAGTCGTATATTTCAAAAATACATGCGTCGGAAGTAACTTTATGTTGATATTCAATTCAGATTATCACTTAGCGTTGTTCAGCTTGGCAATTCTACGTCATGAATTAAACAAATCAGCTGTTTCGAGCTAAATCTAGTAAATTAAATGTTAATGTGCGGTTTTAGAAAACATTTGCTGTGAGCCAAGCACTCAGCCATAGCCAAAGAGATTTCCGTGAGGCGTGTGTTCTCCTAGTTTATATTCCGAATAAACCACTCAAATTCGGGGTTTGCTTTAAGTAGCACTTCCTACTTAAAGCGAAACACGTAGAAGGCATTTGGAACTGCAACTTGTACATATTTTATACAAGCGTCTTGCGAACCTGTATGTAACTGAATTATGTACGCAACGTAATTCTATTTTAGCAAGTACCTGTTGAATTTCTGTCTCGTGGTTGGAATTAATGTAAAGATACAAGTTATTGTTCAATATATTTATATTACGCAACGCAAATTACAATTTAATAAACTCAGTAGGAAACAGAATTGGTTAATTTTAAATGAACAAAACATATTTCACCTGAAACTGAAGGTTCATCAGTAAAGTGTGCAAACAATATTAACATACATTTGCGTATATGTACGACACGGTTGCTGGGTTTTGAACAAATAACGTTTGTGTCAATATTGTAACCGAGTCACCGTGATGGCACGGGAAACATGATCTTTATTAGAATTGAGAAGGTTTCCTTCGCTCATGTTACTCGGGTGCGTGAAGAAACGAATTTCCCCACGCGTCTCAACTTATTTCCCCATTAAGAGTATAAAATAACAAAGAACATGGCGTTACTACTTGTATAATGTGCTCGGTGTGTTGAAGACAAGAGTTGTTCGTGATAATAAGCTTAAAAGTTAAGATACGCAAACATAGTTGGCGCCGGAGTTCTCTTTTTGTAACACGTGGCGCTAAAGCAAAGTAAAAACACATTTATATAGGTATACCATAACTCTAATACCTCGATAGTTATTAATCTAACATTTGAAAGTGCCAAACCAAGTAAAATATGTGGCACTTGTGTCAAAAATATGTTATTGATTATGTCCTCTGTATCGTTGAAGCACCGTTAAAACAAATTATATTGGCCTTCGATTCGTGACGTGCCGGCGACATTCAATTGAAAAACATCAATTTCATTTTAGCCTCGTTATAAAAGTAGTACAGAATCTGATACCCTTGTAAAGTGGCACACGATTGAGAGCTCGGTAAATCGACTTCCAGTTTTATGCCAATAATGGTTTTCCCTGTTTATTTTCAGTACATTATAGGCAAGGGGATGTAAACGATACCTATTTAAGTTAAAAACAATGCCTCACTCAATCTTTACGTTAAATTTAGATTTGAAAAAAGTTATGTTTGAAATGAGTGATACATTTACTATTTGTCGTACTTTATTAGCGATAAAACTCTTTGAAAACTTTGTGTATACCGAACAGTGTTGGCTATAATAAATCAATAAGAGTAGCTCATTCGGGGCCTGATGTAGTAAAGTCGTTAGTGATTCATTCACGGGCGTTTAATCCTCTTAGCGCCGGTTAATCTCTCTCAGTACTACCAACTCAACGTGGACGCGTGAAAAAGACCCAGTGTTGTACTGCATATATTGGTAAACTGCAACGAAATCATTCTGTAATTACAACTGGATTTTCTGTGTGTAAACATTAATCAGATCCGCGATAAAATCCGTAAATCGAGTTATTTTTGCTTCGTAGTGCTGATTTCTTCGAGTCTTTATAAATTAATACGTTACTTGGACTTTCAAGAGTAAAACATTTAAAAGCTTTTATATGTTTTATATCAATCACATAGGCTTTATACTGTTGATGGAAATATTACGTCGTTGAACTGAGATACGATCGCTACGAATTTATACAAATATAGTATATATTGCACTGAATGGGGAGACGAGGATGCCGTTTCACTTGATGGTAAGCGATACGACTGCTTATGAACAGTAGGAAAACCAAACAACACCTCGAATTATAAAGGAATGCTTGGCATTTCACTGCGCTCACCATCCTGAGACATAAGGTGTTAAGTCTCAATATGACCAGTAGTTACTCTGGCTACAATATTCTTCAAATCGAAACACAACAGCGCATTTATACTGCTGTTTGGCGGGAGAAAAAGAAATCGCGGTGGTACCTATCCAGGCGGCCTCTCACATGTGAAAGGCCTATCATCAGTAAAAAATTATTTAATTAGAGTTGAAATCCTAAAATAAACTTTTTTCATAAAATTTTAATTAAATACTAAAGCTCGTAGAAATCTATGTTGAAAAAATATCCAGTTTCTACTCATACCATTTTTAGATTTTAAAAACGGGACCCTATTACTAATTCTCCGCTGTCTGTCTGTCTGTCTTTCACCAGGCTCCAATTGTTACCGCGATATATCTCGTTTAAAATTTTCCATGATGTCGTATATTCTTTAGAAGAAAAATAGCAATCTTGAAGTATACGTTTTGACAAATATCAAATAACACTGCGTCCATACAGCGACGTTTACAACTGTCGCGTTCTGCAGATGGATGCTGTTATTACAAACGACTATTGGTAGTGACAGGTTACGAGCCGTGAAATGGATTTTTGGTCTTCGGAGAAAATACAATAAATATATACCCAACAGTTTTTCCTGTTCCTGTGGTTTACACAAATATTTATTTCGGTGCGGGGATCGAACCCGTTCGTTTCATAGCCGGCGTCTAACCAACTGCACCACGGCTGTGAATATAATTTAATTTTATCAACATTCGTGTGTAGACTTTCTTAATTATTTATACTTTTAGAATAATATTTATATCCTCTGTATGAATGATGATGAAAGAAGGATGCTATACTTATCATAATGAACATCTACCACTGGCTAAATCCGAAATCGCGAAAAAAAAAATCAGCTGTTCCATATATTTGGCAGATTCAAACGATTGATTAACCTTGCGTATCATAATCAACTACAATAATACATAAAATTAATTACGTACCGACATGTCCCTCTAGTTACATTTGACCACAATGGGGTAAATTATAGATCATCTACGGTCTTTTGCTTTCTGAATTCGTGGTCATCATGCTGTTGTCAAAATATTAGGAACAGCTTTTCTCTTTTCACCTTTATTGTATTGGACACGTTAATACTATTAGATTTTGATATACATTCTTGTTGTTTATATTAGGAAAACATATCTCAAATAATTAGGTTAATAGAGAAAAGCTGTTCCTAATATTATGACAACAAGATTCATAATATTAGGAACAGCTTTTGCACGCCAAAAGATCCGTGACGATTTATACGTAATACGAGTATTCTAGTTATCGAATATTCCAGCATAAAAGTTTAAACGAGCACTTACTTAACTATATAAGCACATACTATTTTCCCACCTAATGGGATAAAGAACTGTAGATAATATTTTATACGATATCGACAATCTAGCTGCAGGATTAGCGCGGTACGCTCAAATTTAAAAAGAAAATTATGCTAGAAAAATATTTTCGTACATTTTCACAGAGCTTTATTAAGTCGGCAATCGCTTTATGATACTAACTTATGAATAATATAAGATGAAAATTTATGAATAATTCATCTGAAGAAACGCGAACATTGTTAAAGAGCCGATTAATTACTGGCGTTAATTAGTCGAATAACGTTTATTTTACAGAAGATCCGACGACTGATGTGTATTTATATCTGTTTCGAATATTTAATCTTTGCAGGAGTAAAACGGTAAAGATGTTATGGGTTGTTACAGGGCGCTGTAATAAATTGAATATTTTATTGCGCTGGTGTCTGCGAGTAGAGGCTGAATTTACGGTTGTATTGCCTCTTTTGGAAAGGAATGAACCGAGCAAAATTACTTTATAAACACCGACAATGGCGAGGCTATGACACAGAACAATTAACAAAGCATACATTTCTGCAGAAAGCATTTTTATAAAGTTATCCTATATGATCCTGAGGAAGAAAATAAGCTTAGATTATTTTATGTGTAATCGTTAACTTTAACCGATATAATATTTGGTACTTGCAAGGCACAGGTTTCTTTTATGGTTCTTTGGCTGCAATAATTTAATATTTTTTCCGTTATTTGTTATTAAGTTATATGTTATCAAAACTTAACACCGTATTTCAGAGGATGTCGGGCGGAGTGGAATGCTAAGCATTGCTTTGTAATTCATGGTGCTTTTTTTGTAAATTTTGTTTTTATGGGTATTGTTACCTAAGTACTGTCAATGAGCAGTCGTATCGCTTACGTACAGGCGAATGAAATGCACGTCTCGCCATACATTACAATTTAAAAAAACGTATGCGTATACTATATTATCAGTCTTTGTAAGGTGTGTGTGTGTGTGTGTGTGTTTGTGTGTGGTGTGATCGCTTGTATTTGGAGACTGTCCCGCCCTCACACCCACCACTGTAACTCCTGTAAGCCAGGATCAACAGTGGCAAGCAATGTAATGACACCGAGCATTGAAGCTCGGCGAGTCTTCGGGAAATAGGAATGTCTAACTTGTCTTTAACCCGCAACGAAATTAATCAGAAAGTGTAATTAATGAGAAGAGATAGAAATAGATCACTTGTATAATAAGAATTCATGTAAAGGTATAATTAATGAACTTCAAGTGGCCAAAACCCTAAAAATAACTTATAAATTACAACAAATTCTTGCCCTCGATAATCTCGACGTGAATTCAAACAAAATTAATTAATGTTCTTAGCATATTTTCATTACGACTGTTATTAATAGAGTACCTTGAGAACTAAAAATAACGAAACCTTTTGCATCACCCAAAAGTACCATAATGCTGAATTGTTAACTACAATAAACAGAAACATAGCATTTAAGATGCCAAATTAAGCAAATCGAATAGGTTTGTAAAAACACATTTCACCGTTTATTTGTTCTGAAGTATGCCAAGACTAATCATGCTGTATAAATGATCTTTGTAAGAATTTAATGTTACTAAAAATGATCACTTATCTCAAATCTGTAATTGGAATTAAATTTTAAAAATGTTTATATTAATTGCTAGTAGCACGTAATCCTTTCGGTTTCTTCCGGGGTACCGAAAAGCTTTACAGCTTTTTCCCTTGACACAAAAACAATAGTAGCCTCTTACATATACAGTATGGAAAACTTCAGACTTAATACTACGCAGTATTTAAGCTTCAGGCATTGCCCAATCCACGAATGACTGCATATCATCAGTCGGTTTTTGATAGCGTAGATCTGTCAACCGAGCAAACAGGTGGTCACCTGATAGTGATCACTGCCGCGCATGATCCATGACTCTTGGATCATGGGTGTCTTGCCGGCCCATCAAATCGGGAAGGGAACGGATAGGATAAGCGACAGGAAGAGGTAAAGGGCCTTGGGCTTCCGGCAATCTCATTTACCTAACAAAAATCGACAGCAACTCGCTTGAAGTCGATCTTCTGTGAGACAGTTATAACGCACTGGTCGACCCTTCCCATTCAAGCTGAGTCATGATTGATAACATTATGGTTCTACCACTTTCATGGTTATTCGGTTCATTAGCTTGTAGCTAGGATTTCAGTCTATCAAATAAAAATATGAAATAAATAATTCATAAAATCAAACAAGTTTAGATAAACGTTAAAATTTAATGAAATAAATTTAATATCTCTCTTCACGAAGTTTATGAGGTTCTCAAGAAACAAAAGGAGAGCATAAAGAATATTAAACGCTCGAAGAAACATTGAGTTCAAAATGACAATTTCCCTTGCGGCGAAAGTATATTAAAAGAGTAAGGTGGAGCTCATATATTACATGGAATGTTTTAACGCCGAGACGTGAATTCAGCGGCAAATATTCCGACTTCATCGAAAATACCAATTGTAGTTCTTAGTATCGTGGTCTCATTAATTTGAAACCCGTTGCTAAACACAAGGCGACTTTCTTTTTAATTTATGGGGCATAAAAATCCTCTGCGATCTTTTGTGTGAGTCATTGTTTATAAAGCATACGTGCGCTTAAGAGTTGCGAAATATAACACTAAGTAATCTCCACGGAGGTAAGGAAGAAATATGTGTGGTATCATTAATGTTTCTTGAGGCTCAGTTCAGTTAGTATTTAGTCGGCCGTTGCATGCTTGCAAGTGGTTTTTCGTGCGAGATAGCAAGGGATTAATGCCGCCGGCGCACTATAGTTTTGCGGCCATTGTTTACTTAGAGGTTTGTAGGTAATAAACTACACGATAAGATCTAAGTAATTTAAAACTAAAATTAAAATAATAATTCTTTGAAAATAAGCAAAGTTTCGAAGTTTAAAGCACACTTAATAATACAGTAAGCGTTCTTATCAACAGCGTCTACATTTTTTTAAACGAACGTGTCGTAATTTTTAGTTAGCTATATAGTATGTTAGCGCCATTTCACACCGCAGCGTAACATCCAATCGTTGCCAAATTTGGCACGCGTACATGTATATTGAGGAAATAACACGTAGGGTTGCTTTTATCCCGGCAACATGTAAAATTCATGGGGTTAAAATCGTGAAGGCTGAGATGTTGCGACCAACAACTCTTTTTTATGGATGTAATGCACATAATTTACGTTTAGTATCTAATTTTAACTTAGATTTTGTTTTCTTGTAGTCTCTGGTATTCAATACGGTATTAAGATATTGCACACATTTTTTTTTTATCAGGGGTTCGGACGTTGAACGTTTACATATAAGATAAAAGTTTTCCGCTTCTAAAAATTTAATACTAATATTATTCTCTATGAAACTCATCGTACACTTTGAACTTAGTCTAAAATTACGACGTACGATTCAGGATTCGAACATTTTGTAAAGTACACAGTACAGTTGCCATAAGGCATATTCGTACAGTTTTACGTGTGATTTTTAAACACTCGTCGTCGTGTCGGAGTACAGAGTAACTCCCCCAGGGCTTGTGAGAGTTATATTTTCACCTAATAAATTAATCATCTCACTTAAGTATTCTAGGTTAGTGAGAAAAACGCAAAAACATTATAATTGTCGCCTAAGTTCTAAGCGAATATAAATTACTCATATAAAAACCGTAGTACATATTGAAAAATAAATGTGCTAGTGATAACGATGTCTCCATGAATGCTAGTTCATTACGAGACGAGTTAATTTTGCGTAATTCACATCTCGCGGTTACGTCTGTTCTGAGAGCTCATAATTAAATCAAGCCGCGATATTTTCTAAACGTTTATTACTTTCTTTGTTTTATTTGTCATCTCAGGAAATTAAAACGTGGTGCGGCGCGGTCTGCGTTGTAATTTACTGAATATAATTGCTGTACATTGTGGTATTATTGAGGCGACCACTAGACGAACAATTATAATGCGCAATATTAGGAAATGTGCAATATTATTGACCATTTAGGGTTAATGTTGAAAAATGCATTAAGATTTAACGAAAATTTGAGCGAATTTAATTTTTATCGCACAATATTTTCCATTGAATATTTAAGGGTCAGTTTTAGACAATATGTTTAGTCTATTCCGTCGTCACGTGGAATAAGACCCACGCATGCAATAATAACCTGGTCCAACCAGGTGGAGTGACGATATTCGAAATATGGCTGGTAGCGGTTGGAGACGATGGGTTGAAGATCGAGCCCAGTGGCGTGCCATAGAAGAGGCCTATGTCCAGCAGTGGACGCGGATGGGCTGATGATGATGATGATGGAATAATAGCAAAAAAGTCACTAGAAGTCAAGGAAAGGGAGAGAGAAGTTTATTTACTAGCGGTCCGGCCCGGCTCCGCCCGGGTGCAGGTGCACTTTTCAAAATGGCGGACAAAATATTCAATTCCGGCTATCAATTCAGAATATCGGCCAATCAGACCACGAGAAACGAAAAAAAATCCTGGTACTTGCTAGATTTCTCACTTCTACTTCCCTCCTTTAGGTCATAGCGTGATTATATATTGCCTATAGGATTCCTTGATAAATGACATCCAACACAAAAAGATTATTCAATTCGAACCAGTAGTTCCTGATATTAGAGGTAACAAATTTTTCAGCTTTATATATTAGTATAGATTGTCATTATGTGTTGAAGCTGATTAAAATTGAGCGGTTGAGTTTAAAGCTAATTTAAATTTTATTGTACAATGATATGTATAGTACAATGTAGTTGTTGGTCTAGAGGCCGCCTTATAAACATTTTTAATGTTATCAGACGTTATTAAAAATGATATGATAGTCACTTGTTTTGTACTAGACGTTTGAGGCCGGTGTAGACAGTTTGATGAGGCCGTTGACATGTGATGTTTAGCACCAAAGCAATTCCATCCGACGTTTGCAATTTCATGTCGTGATTGGAGTTAGTTTGAACATGTAGTTATGATTGTATCCTGCCTTATAAATATCTTGAAAACGAAGCTGAAAGACTAGTTCAAAATGTGTACGTTTTTTCGTAATATCGTTAAATTCTACGTTTATGTGACGCCTTTGTGTTATAGACGTAAGTTAAATTATTCGTTTGAAGTCGCCATTATTAACATACATTAACATGGCTTTGCTGCCATGTCGAATAGAAATGAAATTAATATGTAATTATTGAGAAACATTTGCTAAAATACGCGTATAGACCAAAGAAAATTTTATTCTTTTGGAATTTTAAATTTATAATTTGCTAAGTAATCATATAAGCTTCACATAATATGCAGGCCTGTAGGCATGCAAAATGTAGGTATCTGAGAAATATATAACAACTGTATTTGTAGGTAAAAAGTAAATATATGACATGACTGAAAGATTAGTTTGTACCGTTTCTACTTCAAAGTACTGATAGCGCGCGAGTTGAATGCAGTCGGGGCCTGAGGTAAAGAGCGGGAGCATCTCCCCCCGCCGTCCGCACGTGTCCCCTCCCGGGTCTGCAGCTTAGTGCAGTGCTTCCCGAGCTATCGTAGGCTTATTACGATACTCAAAATATTATAGTCCTTATAATTATTTGTTTGTTTAATAATTCATTATAACTGATCGTCCATCAAATTTTGTTAAAAATAACGAGTATTTTTTCGTGGCCAAGCACGAGAAATAGCAAAAATTGTGAATAAATAATTGGTTTTATTTGATTTTGGCGTGTAAAATAATTACTTATTGAAAATGTGTGATATTTACTATCTTGTTTATTTTTTAAATTATGTTTATCTAGTGATAAGTGGCAAACTTAGAACAATGTTAAAAATTATCGATATACCCACTATGGCCATCAATAATTAGATCACCGCACTACCGCATTCTCAAGCTCTGCATTCAACTCGCGCGCTATCAGTAAGCTTCGTGAAATTCAAACAAATGTAATATAAACGATACATGAGCTCTTGTCAAACACTATGTAAACAAAACATTTGCTTTGATACTTTTTTCGTTTCAATCACACCTATTTTATTATATATTTTTTGTAGAATAGTTTTCCTATTGCGCGTTAAATATAGTTATAAGTATATGTAGTTACACCTTTGTAATTACGCGGGTACAAGATATATTCCTGTCATTAGCAAAGAGCATTTGCCGGCGCCGAGTTCATAGTTTTGCGGTTGCTGTCATATCAACGTGTCAGTTTGAGCGATATACTGCTTTGTGTAGTGTATGCACGCGTGAACACGGATTATAATGCGTGACCTGTGTGACTGTCGAGTGTCGGCCGTCGGCTCGCGAGACGGTAATGTGATGACGCCACAGTCTTTGTACAGCTCTGTACCAAGTCACAGATTGTTCCCTTGTCCTTTGGCAATTCTCTTCCATCATTTGGGTAAAAGCATCACAATCTTTGAATGGTAAACTGTATGATGTTATTAAAATTATAAACAAATTTGTGTTATTATGCTAAAAGCGTTGCAATATCATTACAGTGATTAGCACAACGTGTTAAATGCAGCGTTTAATAATTAAATTATACAGCAATCAGCGGCGTCATGGCTTAAACGTTCCACGCTTTTAGTGAAATTTAATGCATTGGCAAACAAAACGAACCCGTTTAATGTGCTCCTGCCATTTTCCTGTAAGCTAATATTGGAGTTGATTTGGATTTATTTATTCAGGGTAGAAATTACGTACGTGTCGTAAGCGCTTATTTTAGAACAGCGTACTACATCTCCGACGGGAACATTGATGTTACGTAAGCGAATACGTAATAAATGCTAGCTCTGTTGTCAGGCCTTTGTACACACGGCCATGTGCTCCACTAGGTCCCATTTCGCTAAAATTTGCCGAGCATTTGAATCCCTATACATAAATTGAAGCAAAGAAAACCACGCTCAAGTTGCCACGTAATATTCCACAAGTCTTGGCAAATTTATTTTTCCTTTTCGACGGCCGCGTTTCTTTTTATCTTTTGTAAACAAATAGCTCCGCTCTTAATAGCACTATTTACGGGAACCGCGGTGCGCGAGTGCGGCTCAGGGGGTCACAAGCGGGCTAAAAATAGACGACCGCCATAGTGGGGCAAGGCCACGTACCGAGATGCCTTAACCCGACCCGCCAGGTACGGCTTACCGACATCCTTGTGATTAATCTCGCCGTATTTGCGACTCGACTCGCGGATTACGTACACTTACAGGAAATCTCGAGTGTCTCTTCGTTATTTGTTTACGAAAAACAAATATATAAACCCCTTTTCTAAACAGGAAGATGCTATATTTAACTATTCGAATACCTTTATATTTTTTCTATAAATAAAATCGTTCCGATGAAATCTATTATTATAGTCGTCTTTATGGCATCGCAGACACGAAGTTAAATCTATTTCTACGGGAAAATAGGCCACGGAAAATGATTAGTTACGACGTCGCCTCACGCTTATCAGTCATCTATTCATAATTAAACTAAAGTTTATTAAGGATGTCGCAGTTGCCAACTTATTATAGTTAGTGATGGATGACGCGCGCGGTTAGAAGGCACACTGCTTTTAATGACGCCTACTTTTTGTTCTCAGACTCAAGATTAATGCGACGTTCAACCCTTTTTTAATTATGCATCTTTTGTACTGAGAGCGGTTGAATTTTTAAATTTTATGGTGCTTAGTTACGAGCACCGTGACTAATTTGCTTCTTGCATATAGGGCAAGATTTATGCTTTGAATTAAAATGTCAAGGCTTTGAAATAAATAAATAAATACAACCAACAGTCACATACATAGTCCTGACTCCACACTAAGATCGAGTTTTGTGTCGAGAGTATCAGAAAGTATGAGCGACTTCGGCAACAGACTTCACAAACACCCAGACCCCAAAAATATACCTATGGTTCACAAAAATATTAGTTTATAGTTTCGACGCGGGGTCAAACCCGCGGCCTCGTTTCATAGCCAGCGTCTATCTGGCTGGAAATTTTACAAAAATGTTCATACAAAGAAATATTGATCTCGATGGAGATGTGTTTCTTGGGGATTTGAGTGCTATTGCGTTCATCCACTAGATGGTGTCTGAGAGGTCGTGAATGCCGTTTTCGACGGGAGTTATGAAAAGGAAAAAAGCGCTTTGCAAGCACCTGTGTATGTATTCCTTTGTTCGTTGGAGGGCGGTTGAGAGCGTGCGTCGGGCTTGCACGCGTCGTCTATACATATTTCGGATGTTACATGTAAATATCCAGCATTTTATACTATGCAAAGAATTATTCAATTAAGATTTTGTAATTTATAGTCATTGTAGGTATATATGTGTTTTGTTTTATTTCAATATTTTTACGTGTGTAAAAAAACATTAATTTCATTTGAAATTGACCGTGTAAACTTCTGACTTAGGTGTTCCAAAAATTTGGATTCAAAGTTAATACGTAGGACTTGAAATTACGATTAAAAATATAAAAATATTCGTCTTTAATTAAAATTACATTGACAAAATAAAATATAGGACTTGGAACATATTCAAATAATTATACAGTATATTACAAATTAATCATAAAACTTACTGTTGGTGTTTTAAAACCACGTAAACTAACCACTTAATATTCATCGATGGTGCATAACTTTGTTGTCGCGACTAACCGCGTTTACGGTCTAACTTCGGCATCAATAAACGGTGAACATTCTTAGTTTGTTTAAGTGACATCATCTTTCGTTCCACTACTGACCCAACTACAAACTTTAAATTGTCGCATGGGAACTATTTACTTGGTTCTTCTTCGATACTTTACATACGCCTCCGAACCGAAACATAACATTGCATTCAAACTTCATAAAAAAAAGGCATTGCGGTGTTACCTACCCAAGCGGCCTCTCACATACGAGAGACCTACCACCAAAGGAACAAGAATGATCTTTTTAACACCCATTTGCATAGAATTATTTTGTTACAACCTATGTTATGAATAATCCAATACACATAGTACCCATGCTAATCTTAAGTAGCCTCACTTCATTTCTCTATTTCTTGAACACGTTAATTTTCCTAAAAAACTGGTGGTAGGTCTCCCATATATGAGAGGCCATCTGGGTGGGTACCACCACAGTGTCTATTTCTCCCGTCAAACAGCAGTGTAAATGCACTGTTGTGTTTTGGATTGAAGGGCATTGTAGCCAGAGTAACTACTGGACATATTGAGACTTAACATATTATGTCTCAGGATGGCGAGCGCAGTGGAATGCCAAGCATTGCTTTGTAATTCCAGGTGTTGTTTGGCTTTGCTACTGTTCATGAGCGGTCGTATCGCTTACCAACAGGTGAACGGCATGCTCGTCTCGCTACTAATAGCAATAAAAAATAAAAAAACTTTCTAAGACTTCTTTAATTGCTAGTTAGTTCAAACTTCGTTTCATAAAGTTGGGTGCACGTACGGTGGGCGCTTCTTGGATATTTATTGCGAAGGTGTACGTGAGGTAACTAGCCAGCAGAGAGCAATTAGAGGATGAGTTATAATTCTATAAATGAGAACTTGTTATTGGCTTTTACACACTTAAATTGTTGCTATTCATAATATTACCATTACCTGTAATTTGTTCACTCTGGAAATAAAATAAAATAATATTTTTAACAATAACTGTATCTGTATTTGTATCAGCCCATATACGTCTCACTGCAAGGCACGTGCTTCCTCTACAATCGAGAGTACGATTGAGTGGGGTTAGGCCCTAAAGTCCACCAAGCTGGTCTAGTGCGGGTTGGCGGACTTTACATACCATAGTAATTTTTGCAAATCGCTATGATATCCAGGTTTCCGTAGCACGTTGTTCTTCACCGTTAAAAATAATAATATAATAATATTTTCAGTTGTTGTAGGATGAACCAGATATATTCGCATTCGTCATTTATAATTGGGACTCTCGGGGACTGTGACCAGAACAATTACCCAATAGTATGCCTAGCTACAAGTGGATGCTTGAATGGGTTGATAAGTGTGAAATTCTAGACTTTATTTATTTGGAAAAGATAAGTTTGGGACTAGAATTTGTACACAATATGGCAACGCACACACACATGCTAGGACCGGAAATACACAGTTAAATGTGGGTGCTACTGGCAGATCGACCTATCCACCATATATATGCATATTAAAGTAAGATTAAAACCTTTAATATACGCGGTAATTACGTGCGTTCGGAAGGAGGAAGTATAGAGCGTAGGTAGTAGTTCAGCTCGCAGTGTGCGGAGTATTAACGAGCTACATCCAGCGGCGCGGTAATGAGGCCTCCGGGCCATCGCAATGCAATCGCAACATCTTTTATACGCCATTTTCAACGAATTTAATTTCAATTTTTCAACTCGATTATTTTTTATTGCTATGAATGGTGAGACGAGCATGCCATTCGCCTGATGGTAAGCGATACGATTGCTCATGAATAATAGCGAAACCAAATAACACGATGAATTACAGAACAATGTATTTCACTGCGCTCGCCATCCTGAGACATAAGATGTTAAGTCTCAATATGTCCAGTAGTTACTCTGGCTACAGTGTCCTTCAAACCGGAACACAACAGTGCGTTTACACCGCGTTTATTGTTTGATATTTTTATTAACCCTTTTAAAGTGTATTTAGTATGTTTAAATACTGTGCCATAAAATTGGTCCATTGGAATGGCTAGGCTTATATCTAGCAGAGGAATATTACAGGTTAATAATTATAAAGTAGTCAGCAGTAAAAGTATAATACATTAATCAAAATGTTTTTGTACTGAGATACTGCTGTATGTCTAGCGAAAATATTTTACGAAGAGGGAAATAATTTATGATGATAATGTAAGTATTATAATGTAAAAGACACGAAGAATACAAATTTCACTCGGTATTTTTTTGGCAGAATAAATCAGCAGATCGTTAGTAAGCATTTATTTTTACAGCCCCATTATATAAGACCAAATACACAATACATAGGATAGGCGTCCTTGACGATTTAACAGTTAAGCGTTTGTCCGCCTCGTTAATGCAACTTTAAACGCAAAATAAAAGCTGCAACACAAAAAACTTTTAACTTGGTAATGCTCCTTAATATTGTTGTAGTCGCTACGGCGTAGCGCCACGTAGGCATCCGTACCTTAAGAAGCTCTTTATTTGACATGCACGAGACGACACTGTTTCGTGTTTAAATATGTTCAATTTGCATATTTAAAATTCACGGGCTTTGAAATTACATGTGGGATGATGAAAGTTACATTATTAACATACATATTTTTGAATATAAAAAATATTTTGTGGCGTGCGTTAATATAATATAGTGCCAAGCACGTGACATTCACAAGCCAATAAATAGAATATGCTCATTATTTTCCAAACGCGCGTCCGTGACGCACGATGGTATATTTATTTTGAATTATTTACTAGAAGTGTGAGAAATCATTTGTCTTAGCGGCGACATTAAAAAACACTCAGTTATTAGGGTGATACATCTGCGCTTGTATAGCAGTGTGATGGCAGAGTGCCAACGAGCCATCTTACCTACATTTCGTATACGAGGATACAAATTTTTCCTCTTCCTTTGGATGTTTGTTGGAGCGTGGCGGTCAGGGACATTTCACTTGGGATACCCATTATGTATTTCAAGTATCTCGGGACTTGCGCTCTTGGCGTCGAGTACTTTTTTTCTATATACTCGTATATTGGGTATTTCTACCTTTTTCCTACAAAAAATTTGAACAGCAAAAAAGTTCCACTGTCTGAAACGAGGGGTTTTATAACCATCCGTACTTTGATTTGATTTGGTTATAAAAATATTGAAGATAAGTGGGTATGTTTACATTATTTACAACGGACAATTAGTATTATTATAAAACGGATATAATAGCCAAATGAATATTTTCAATATGCTGAATTTTTATTTACTAATCGGAAGCATTGAAAAATAACGACATTATTAATGATACGACGAAAACACATACTTCTTGAATAAATACGTACATATATTATTATTTTCAATTTATATTTATTGTCTAACTAACTTCGTTGATTAAACTGCATAATTTGGTACTATTCCATTCTCAATGCATAATTATCATTTTGGATTAAAAGACTCAACATCTGTGAGGGCAAACAATCTGCCAGGTTGACATCGGTGCATGTAATCATGCTTTACAACTTCGCCTTAACATTTACAGCACTTTATATCAAGCAGTCGTATTCCAAACCCGTAAAATTCAATGGCGTGCATGTCTCAAGATATTATCCTTGAGTAGTGAAGCATGTAAAACCGTGCCATTATAAATTAGTGGTAGGAGCAGGCGGGCCTGGTTTACGAGCGGCGGAGTGCGGTCGCATCCTTCCGTCATTTGTTTTAATATTTACAACAACCTATTCCGCATGCGGTGTTGCGCCGCGCCTAGCTAATGCTGCTTTGAACTAATATTGCATTAAATATTGTTTAGTAGAAAGCTGTGGTATTTTTTTTTTATTGCAATGAATGACGAGACGAGCATGCCTTTCGCCTGATGGTAAACGTTACGACTACTAACGAACAGTAGCAATACCAAACAACCCTGACTTTACAAAGCAATGCTTGGCATTACACATAAGATGTTAAGTCTCAATATGTCCGGTAGTTACTAGACATTACGGTAGCATCTACCCAGGCGGTCTCTCACATATGAGAGATCTACCACCAGTAATTGAAGCTTTTAGTTTTGAAATCTATAAAACAAAAACTACTGTATAATGTGTTAAAAGCTGTCTTAAAAACTAGGTTTTACGGTTGTAGGAAGACATTATGAAAAACCGGTATATCATAGAGATTTATATTATGAAAAGTTCTCCGACCTGCATTAAGCCAGCATGATGGACTATGGATTGAGCCCATTCGAAGGTGTATGTGTAAATTAAGCTTTCTCATAGATCGGTGTCATGCTCAGCATATTCGTTTATAAGCTTACAATACAGTACAGTTGAGCATATTCACATTGTAAATAAAATATATAAATAACACCCATCAGTCACACAACATAGTCCTGACTCCACATTAAGTTCGAGTAAACGTACTTATATTTACAAACAAAGTATTTTATATAAAAATCGAGAAAGCAATAAATAAGTCACAATATAATAAGCTGTCGGGATGAGTAGCAGCCGTTCAGTACACTCCACACGCATTCAATTATCCAAAGCATTGGCCTTGACAGGTTGGAATTGACTTGGAGAAACATTGCTGTTTATTGCGAGTTAGAGAGGTATAAATACAAACAATGGCCGAGGAAGCCGCGCTGTCTCCAGTAATGCAAAGAAAACTTATCCAGTTAAAGTTTCCCAGCCATTTTGGCCCAGTTCTGTTTAAATTCTTTGAAATTTGAAATAATGTTTAACGCATTTCTTGGTTTGTCTAAATTATTTCTCGCTCTTTATTGTATGTAACTTTGTATTATGATTTCCTTGTCTTTGTCGTGGACGTAGGCGGCATCAGTGACATATTTTAATAAATATTATAATTAAATTGCGATTCTGAATCTGAAAGATTCATTCAATATTACATAAAAACATTGTTAATATTGACGCTTGTTTTTATATAGAATCTAAATCACTACCAATAATAATAGTTTTATTCCATCTTAAACTTTCTTCACAATACCAGCGCCTCGATCATAGAAAGAAATGATATATGAACAAACTTCTAGAACATCGACTTCTCGAAAATGTTTGAATCGTAAAATACTTTGAACGCAGACACACCTGCGAGCTAAAATTGGCTCCATGCCTAAATTGCGTCTGTAAGTTACAGAAACAGACTCTGAATAAGTAACAAACCGCGGTGACGCGTCCTGCATAAATTATTTCCGAGCCGAATGCATTGCATTGCAACTGTAATCACGAGGAAAATAGACTCAATAAGCTGACCAGAGAGTTATTTATTCACACGATGTAGACGTATTGGTGCGGTCTACGTACATACATAAAATATGGAATATCTAATAGCTTGAGGAACCCAGTGCAAGGAAATTGCAAGTACGTGGTTCTGCATATGAACGCGCCCCCGGCTATTTCCTTAGAGCGTTTTATCTACAGGCATACTCGTCATGTCCGTGCCTACAATTCTCACGCTTACATTTATAGGTTACAATTTGTTGTGAAAAATAGTTTAATATAAGGCTAGATTTTTCACGAGATTGCGCACGCTTAGAGTGTTAGTTTTAGAGCGTCGGCGCCCATACTGATGGTTGAAATAAAACGTTACATATGTTAGTATTAACAAAACTATGCATTATGTTTGTATAATTCAATGTTATTACAATGTCATTTTTATTAATACACTTAATGAAAAGAAGCATTACATATCTTATTTTTTGTTTGAAAATTTGGTATGTTTTGAATCTTGTAAATATTGATGATTTTAAAACATACTGCTATGAAAATGATCTAATAAGAAAATGTGAATTGAAAGATGAATCGATAAAATTTGGGCAAGTAAAGTATTTAGTTCAGAATATAACACAATAAAATTGTGCTACAAGGCTAATGAGAATGGACGAGCGAGAAACGTATTATAGTTTTCCATGTACTTGTACAAACTATTTTCATGATGTTCACAAAATGTAAGTTAAGAAGTAGTACCTTAAATCTGCATTGAAAAAAACCATATCAAGGTGTCAAAATCTGAATATTTATAGGCTGGCTACGTAATACAAATTGGCATGATACTATAAAAACATACATTTTAAATAGTATCTCCAATATTTACGATACGCACAAAGAAAATTAGAAGTGATAAGTTCTATTTTTATAGGTAACAGTATTGATCGGTGGAGAAGGCATTTGCGCATTTATTTGTATTCGATGACGAAGCAATAGCCAACATAAACCCGGCCTTTCAAGCCACTGGCCCTTGCGTGCGCCGTTTCTTATGAAGTTAAACGACGCCACTGTTCTATACAGGGGGTTACTCTGTAATCCGACACGAAGTTCGAATGTTCGACGAACGAAGTAATAAATAAGTTTTCCGCTTCTAAAAATCAATACTATTCTTTATTATACTTATATTTTTTTCCGAACTTAGTCTATGGTTATGATGTACGTTAGAGAATTCCAATATTTCTTTATTGCCTTTATAAGCAGAAGAGCTAGCGGCCCGCCTGACGGTAAGCGGCTACCACTGCCTGCCTAATAAGGAGAGTACTCTCTTTAGGCTTCGTTTGAAGGACAGGTCATTTTGTGAAATATCTAGGCATATTAGTGAAATTTTACGTACGACGTCCGAACATTCGAATTTCGTATCGGAACATAGAGTAACCCCCCAGTACATATACATATGTACATACCTCCATATAATGTATTGAGCAGTTGTATTCGCTAATTAATCATTCGCATGTCGATTCAAGATGCTCGTTGGCGTGTTCAACAACTTTGTTAATAATTTTAATAGATAATATTGCGCTTAATACTATTTGCTGTGGCTTAGTTCCTAGATAGTTTGTTTAATTTGAGCTATAGAGAGATACGGTGAATTGAAATTTTAATTTTATGATTGTTCAATACAAAATCTTCGTTAGTGCGAGGTAACATAACGAAACATTATCTGCTTTATTTTAACCTTTTCTATGTCTATACATAAACGTTGTAGATTGTAGATTACTTAAGTAAAATATTATGCATACGCATGCATATATGTATATAATCGCGTCTAAATCACCGAAATGGTAGATTGGCACTAATGGTAAGGATGACACTACTATCATGCTGGACAAATAAGCGAATCATATGAAATTTGAACCTGGAAAAGACCTACACAGCGAATCTAACAATAGCACTTCAATATTCACAACCAAAACCCGCTGAGAATAGTAAAAAGCAAAAAATCAGCAAGAAAAATGTTGCAAGAGCGTAATACATATGGATAGCTATAAAGTGTCCGTGATCCGTACCTAAGCTAATACACCTAGCTTAAGTGGCAAAGTTTGTGTCGCTGAAGTGTCCTTGCCAGAATTCACCCGAAAATAGTAAAATAGTAATTGAAGTTGAGCCCAAGCAATAAATTCGAGCCCGCGTCCGCCCGTGGGCTTGCCGCCTCTCGGGAAATTATTGACGTTTCTCATCCAACAAATTGCAATGCTGTTGAAAAGAAGTCCGCGTTAAAACTCAGCTCGAATTCAAATGTGTTTTAATGTGACGTTATGATGAAAGCCGACTCAAATATATTACATTACCACGATTTTTTATGTCACCACTCGACATAATTTTACTTACTATATATTTATGTACTTATTGGTAATGTAGAGTTTGTTAACCTTAAGATCTTGTGTTAACTTTCAGTCTTAAATATAATTTTTAAAAATCTTTCTGTAATATTTTTTTTCCGTGATTTCAATACTAATATTTACATTGAATAGACTCTGAAACCACTGGACCGATTAAAAAAGATTAATCATTAGAATCGTACATTATCGCTGATGAACATATGTGATAGAATATTTTTATAAAAGAGTATAAAATGTGTGTATAAAAGTGTAGTTATGGATAAGTGTTTAATGTAATGTTTCCCAGAAGGAAAAGAAAATATAAGAAGACTTATCTTCATAGTTCTTCTTTCATAGCTGCCGCTGCCTTGATGCAGTGTTAAAAGTTTTGTAAATTAATAATCCTACATCGCTGGCATCGGTCACTGTGGGGTCAAGTAGAAATGCGTAGTAGAGAAGGCTGTCTTAAATATGTATATTACCATAACGCGATGTAAGGGGCGGAAGAGCAAAATGCAATGTAAATGGTAAATAACAATTACAATTGGGTTCGTTTAGTTTGCACCAATATAATCATGAAACACATGCGCTATAAATAGGTTGTGTTTGCATTAAGATATTAATTATTCATACGCGGTTCAATGTGTGGGCATTAGGACCGCATGAAATTGGGAGCATTACATTCACCTGGCTCATAAGTTATTGGCATTTCGGAGCATTGTGCACGGGTGTAATTTAAAGCTTAGTGTAGTGGAATGAACCATTCGTAACTCTCGATAACCGTCCATATTATGTGTCTTTGGTGACTTTATCCTGAGCATTGCTTAATTTGTTTATTGCTATGAATGGCGAGACCAGCATGCCATTCGCCTGACGGCAAGCGATAGGACTGATCATGAATAGTGGCAAAACCAAAGAGCACCTTGAATTACAGTGCTTGGCATTCCACTGCACTCGCCATCCTGAGACATAAGATGTTAAGTCTCAATATGTCCAGTAGTTACTCTGGCTACAATGGCCTTCAATCCGAAATACAAATGTGCATTTACACTGCTGGTTGACGGTAGAAATAGACATTGTGGTGGTATCTATGCAGACGGTCTCTCACATATGAGAGACCTGCCACCAGTAAGGTATGTAAGTAATTTATGTCTAGTTTCTACCGAGTCGTTTATTTTTCAGTGTCTTTAAATAAATAAACAATAAATACACCCAACAGTTACATAAATAGTCCCGATATTAAAGCCGAGACACACATCGAGATCGATCGATAATCGAGGCACTAAATACTGAAGTTTTGCGTTTTATACCATAGGGCCAGCAAATGCACTAGCTGCTTATTTAATTCGTAGTACTTAATTGCAGCAATCAATAAAGTTAGCGGTACTTGTGTTGCCGGAAATTGTAGATTAAGCTTCGGCGTGGACGGGTTGATTTTCCGGTCATATTACTAATCAGCAAGCTACAGTGTTGCTTCAATAACATCTCAATCAAGACACACTATTGCAACTATAGTCGATGTCGTAACTCTATCATTTATATTTACGTTATATTGAACAATAATAGGTATAACTAGAACGGCACAATATATAACATTATTAGTGTCGATAATAAATAATTGTAGTTCCGTGAATATAGGGCGCACAATTAGCGTGTCATCGTTACAATGTGCAGTCACGCAAAGCGCGTCAATATTTTCTAATGGGCCGAACGCGACGTCGGATTCTTTTGTTCACCATTCACTTTTGTCAACGGACGTAGATTAATGCCACTTTTAGGGACCTTAGTTAAGATGGATGAACAAAAACAACTTTCTTCGTTTTTGTTTTTATCTAAAACTGGGCCCGTTGGAGCCTGTCTTACGCATAATGAAACTACTGATTTCTCACTTTGCCCGATCTTTAGTAACTTAAAAAACGACTCATGAATTTCATATTTTCTTTGATATCGAAGTAAAGCATTTCAGGCCTCAAGCTTTAATGTTTGATGTTTTCAGACTATCTGTTGCCGGCCTACTTCTGTGGTTTCTTTCAAACGCGAACAAACCACGAAGAAAACGAAACTTAGCATTCATAGCGGAAATAATTTATTAGCCGAGGTAAAATGGCGGCACAATAACAGAAACTTATGTAGTTAATATTCACCAGCCATTATTCAAAGCTGTCCTATCGCTTTCCACCTAAACTAAAAATGACAATAAATCACACGCGATCGTGGCAGTTTTAAAACTTTTACGTAATTGTTACGACATAGAAAATAGGTTACCGCGATAAACTAACTGTTGTCATATGACCCAGAAAAAGCAACCAGCGTGGAAGGAAAATAAAATGCATAATTATAGAGCGGTCGTATATAGTTATATACGGACTAATTGTATCGATTCGATTGCACTAATGATTAAATAAGTCAGCAATTGAGTGATGTTCCTGATCAATCGGCCGCAATTATTGTTACTGTTGCAGGCCTTTTATTTGTCGACTAGCGGTCCGGCCCGGGTGCAGATACTTTACAAAATGGCGGCTCAAATGTTCAATTCTTACTATCAATTTAGAATATCGACCAAACGGACCATGAAAACTAATAAAATTTTCTCGTATTTGTTAGATTTGTTACTACTGCTTCTCTCCTATAGGTCATAGTGTAATGATATTTAGTATAGCATTAGCATTATTTATCAAATTATATCTATGTATGTTTAATATTAATACTAACAGACTTATTCATGGATATTTGTAAAACCCAAGTTATATTTTTTTATTTTTGTACAAAAGTCGTTCGAAAGAGACAAAACATTCGATTTTTAAAATAGTTTTAAAATCTTTCTATGACTAAGACTGACAGTCTTTATTCATTTTCAATACATAATCCATTACAGATATACAATTTAAATAAGCATCCTTATTTGTAGTTAAACTAGAAAAATAATCAAAACTTTTGTTAGCATAATAACTAGTTCCTCAGATAGATATTATTGACATTTCCCCTACAATTATACAAACAAAACAAATATGAACATGAAAACGGGTTAGCCGCAATTTCTCTTCAGGCTTTATGAATTCATTAAAACGTTGATAATAGTAACACAAAGGCGCCCTTTGCGACGACAAACCGCGGCGTGTGTAAAAAGCGCTCATGATAAAACCAACTTTTTGACACATTCACATTGGATTGTTTTAATTATTTTTAAAGATTGTATCAACTTTCATCCAGTTAGATAGTTTATTTATAAGTACACTCAACATTCGCATACATATTTGATGATAATTTAAAATATAATACATAATACTCGTAATATTAAATTAAATAGTAAAATGTAAATAATAACGTGACGTTGCGAGTTAGGAAATTGTCTAGAAATCTTTATCGCCAAACCCCGTTTCCTATCTACGAATTGAAGTGATATTTTCCAAGCTAAAAGCAAAGTTCGTGTTCCCAATCCGACTAAGAGAAGGTGTAGCTATGTGTCTAAATAAATTATAACGGTAAATTTTATAGGGTGATTTTCTGAAACATGGATAAGTTATTACATTATTTCCATAAGAGGTACGGGGTAAAATTATTATTCCGAGAGGCAAACCAGGTATGTACGTATATTAGCTCGTTATGAACCGAATGGATACATTGAATATTTTATGCACGACGCAAATATGTATTTCGCCACCCTTTCCCTTACAAATTACAATTTATGTGCTTAATAGATTAGTAAAACGGAATACGTACGCAGCCATATAAAGAGAAATTGAATAAATAATAATGTTATTATATTCTATGTAATTTATGCCATGAATATTAAAGCTAAGTTCGTTGTATAATCCTAAGAAATAAGCGTTGTTGAGCTTAGCATATAATGAATGTATGTAATTTAAGGCAGTGGAATACAAGTGTTATAACTTGTTTTATTAATGTTTGCCAAGTTTAACAATGTTTGTTGAAGTGCACTAATGGGCAGCAATTTGGCAAGGTCAGGTATTCGGGACTAGTTTCCTGTCGAGTTTTCAAACGGAGTTACAAATTGCGCGAACCTCCGATGAATTTCCGGCGGCCGGCTCCACATTTCCTGAAAATGACGAAGCACTCACATGTCCCGGGAACATAAACGTACCTAATAGGGCATTCGTGATCAACTCACATTAGATTAAACCGATAGAGATTTCTTCAATTTAATATACCCCGACACCCTTCAAATTCACCAATCAAATAATACTTGGCCATGATTTGTTTTGAAGGTTCTTAAGTGCCACTGTAATTTGTGAGTCACGAAAACTTTTCGAACTTTTATATAGTTTAGATTTCAAGTAGAAGTATGTTATTAGAATTATAAGTTACTAGTGGTCCGGTCCAGGTCCGCGCGGGTGAAGATACACTTTTTTGAAAATATTCTATCGCCTAGGATAAGGATAGGATAAGGATGATGTAGGATTCTAATAGTGAAAGAATCTTTCCAATCAATCCAGTAGTTTCAGAGCCTATTCAATGCAAACAAAGAATCAAATCTTTCCTCTTGATAATAATAGTTTGGAAAACGATTGCGTAGAATGGATCTTATATATATTTTGTAATGTTATCAACATTACAATAATGATTAAAATCTATGAAAAAAGAAAGAAAAATGTCGTCAATGTAAAAAAAATGTTGCTACACCCGTTTAAATACAGACCTTCACAAACGTCGAGAGATCTCATATGAAATTTATTACGTCATTTATTTGAAATTCTTTCTGAGAAAGGAAAAAGGACGTAAAGGCGATTGTAGTAATTTGATAGAGAAGCCGTCGCTTTCCGAGAACGGAATGCAGACTCAAATGGCGGGTGTGCCTGTGAGATATCGCAACTGAAAAGTTTAGATATTTTACGACGAGATTGTGCGCGAGTATAACCTAATCTTGGCACATTCCCTTGGCAAAATACAAAAAGATTTTATAAAATGTATATTTCGCATGGAATAAAATCATATGCGGATAGAATAAAAAACTTCGGTGATTTGGAATGGATAGTTTACTTGTGTTTATATTATTGTAATGGAATTCTAAGTTGCTCATAAAATATTTTCTTGCAATATGAATGTGCAATTGGATTTTATTGATACATTCTGTTATATGAATTACCATATCAAAACATATACATTCTATAATAAATGTATACATACATACATAAACTCACGCCTTTTCCCAGAAGGGGTTGGCAGAGGTGCCAGGACACCCACATTTCACCTTGTATTTTCCAACCCACGATGTGATAACGGGCAAACCTATCGCCATATCGGGCACAAATTCTTGACTCTGTGCTGATCGTGAATAGAAAAAGCCAATATCACTATTCCCGACTCAGGATTCGAACCCGAGACATCAGCTTTGTAACCGTACCGAAGTACAAATACGCCACCGAGGTAGTAGTAATAAATATATCTAAAACATTGATGGCATTTTTATGAACATGTCGAAACACATTTATGGTTGTAGAAGCAATATCTTATTTTCGTATTGGAACTTCCGCGAGTGTTGTGTTGTAAATGTGTCCGCACGAAACCTTTTATTTTCGCAATAAATAATGTGTATCGCATATTTATCGTTTGAAGTTAGAGAAACATATTCGAGATGATTTCATGACATGTTATTTTCTATTAAAAACATGTTCTCTCATAAATTTCGTTGACCTGTTTTAAAAGCAACGGTAAAGATAAAAAGCCTTCCAATTTCTGCTGCGGAGTTATGTAGAGCAAAATGTGCACTTACTTTTGGAGGAAAATGTAGTAGTTGGGACGCAGATGTTCCAACAACGCCCAACTAGTCTGCCGAACTCCGGCCCTATACAATGTTAGAGATAGCAGCGAGCCAACGACGGCTTGGTGCGACACAATAATCTCACGCCTTGTTCCTTTACTTGGTGTTGAAGTAATTGTATTTATTTTGTGTATTTAGTACGTACATACGGAGGAAATGTTTGCGTTCATTCAATTTGCAGCGTGAAGCCCCTCAGGGCGGTAATCCAGAGCTTAGGCCTGTTGCGTCCCGCTTTTGATATTCCTCCGCGCAAGGCGATGTACGCTTATCGAACTGTTTTTTTGTCTACTGTTCCTTCTCTTAATGAGGCCGCCTCGCTACTTCGGCTATTAACCCACTAGGACATACTGTAAAGTATAAACTTTGCCCATTCCTGCATCCGAATACGATTGCACTGCAGATCAGTTGTTTTTATTGGAGTTCGTTTTTATGGCTTACAAAGTTTGGTAGGTACGGTTTCGAGGAAAAGACCTGTATATATTCCTGGGTAGAAAATGAAGGCAAGTAACTATTAAGAAGTTTTTCAGAGTTACCTAACCTAATACTAAATAAAAATTAATGAACCAAGTCTGACGATATTTTCTGAGATCCAAACGATGTTTTCAACTTTTTTCTTGAATACTGAACACCGTATAGATCAACAGTTGATATCCGAAGGGAACCACGTTTATCTAAAATTAGTTAGGCAGGAGCGTGGTGGAACGTCTGATGCCTGAAGAGATATATTTACGGCAGATATAAGCAATTCCCGGTGAGCAACTCCCGCCTGAATTAAGTATCGCAGTACGTGTCTGCGCTTACTAACACCGCATTCACCCCCTTTAAAAGTTTATTATCTCGTGGAAACTTCTACTACACGTTGGCAATACATTCTTAGCAGACTTTTCGCGTACTCCACGTGTTTATTAAAACATATATCCATATAATTGCTGGACATGGATGCATGCAATAGTCGTTCGAGGTCGACCTCACCGAATCTACACGACCCAAATCGGTGATACCCTCAATAAGGATTAGGTCAAAAGTACCCTGAACCGACGAGAAGGCATGAAGAGGTTGATAAAAGTGATGAAGCGAAAGTAAGAGTCAGGATCGAGCACAGTGATAGTCTAGTATAGTCTCTGCCTACCCTACCGATACAGGCGTGGCGTGGCGTGGCGTGGCGTGACGTATGTATGTATTGCTGGACACAGAGGAAGTGTGATTCAGAGATCTAGGCTTCAGTCCACTGCATTGGGTTAATGCGGATTAACAGGATTCAAAATAAGCGTTAAAATTGATAATGGATATACGGACTTTCATAAACTCCGAGGTTTGTATATTGGGATTAAACCCGAGTCCATCGACTTGGCACTTCGTTCCGCACCCTACTTCGCAGCCGCACCCCTAAAGAAAATGTAATTTGTCATAAATCAAATTTATATAAAGACAAGGCTTTAGTTAATTCAAAAAGGTTATTATATGGAGTTAGACTAAACGTATAAGTTTGACGCTGTGTTAATGACTTTACAAAACAATGAGCAGTTAGGGCGGCTGATATAATCAAAATACGAGACATTTAGCTTACAATTTGCGACTGATAGTTATTGATACTAAAACCCTGTTGTATGAGCAGTAAGTGTTTGCCAAATATCGGATCATATATCAATGAAAGCATACAGGGTATATTATTAAGGGTATATCAATTGAAAACGAAGCTGGGTGGTAGTTTTAGTGACAGCAGATACAATGCAACTAAATCTTCTTAATATACCATGGTATATTAAGAATGCTACCTAAAATGGACATGAATTTCAATACACCTACAGCGAAGCTACGTTGTGATCGAGCAATCAGGAACGTAATGTACTTTAAAGTATTTTTTTCTCTCCTCTACATGAGTGTATTTATAATTAATAATTTTATATACTTTTATGTCATACAGTTCTATAAATGTATGAGCCATCTATAGGAATGAAAGTGGTCCTTAATCTACCACGCTGACCTAGTGCGAGTTTGTAGAATTTACATACTTTTGAAAGTCTAGTGGAGTTCACTCTAGTATGCGGGATTCCGCCATCATTAAAACTGCGATGATTAACGTCGAATATTCAATACCTACATACGTAAATTAAAAGTCAAAGTAGTGTGCCATGAAGTTGAACCTCCGTTCATTGAATTATTAACAGTATTCGCTGCCAACTAGGCTATCCCACTAATATATGCTTTGAAATAATATCATACAACAGCCAAACTCCCAACCCCAAAATGAAACACTTTCGGGCATTATAATACGTGAGAAGAATTCTGTGCATATGTTTCTGGCTCATTAACATTTTGATAACATCATTTCATATGTTATGTTGTGTTACACTTGTGGGACGACCTGGATGCCTATGAGCCCATGTGGCCTGAAGTCTTTTTAGAGCGCAAAAATAAATTAAATAGATTTAATAAAAAGCAAATGTGAATCAGAGAGAAGCCACGCTTTTTCAAACTTTACTTGTACATTACATTACACGACTGAATTGAAATTTCTTCACGATTTACCCTGTTTGAGGAGGAAATAAGAGACCGATATTTTTTTATAATAAAATTAAACTAAACGTGGATGAAATTGAAATATACCGTCATTAAAATCAAATACAAAATGTTTTTGAGGCTCATTAGTCGACATTAAAGCGTCCTTTGAAAATCGGACGGACTGTTTGGCCGTACCTCAAAGGTTGTTAGTTGGCATAAAAACACAAATAAGATAAAAAGCAACCGGAGCCAAATAGGGTAATAAATTTGTGAAAGAGCAATACTTTATTGTAGCTGTAACAGTAACCTATTTTATTCTACATACTTTCCAGCTTTATAATGTTTTCGTTGAGAATGGTATGCGGAAACAACAAGATTTTCGGTGTGTTACGAAAATATTTTCTTTCTAAATCAGGGTAGACTAGACAATTTCAATTGTGTAAAGTTAATTCTAACCTATATTGTGTATTGTTTATGGTTTGTTCATAACAAAAAATGCCAACCAGCCCAAGAAGTGATACATAACTATTTATAATTGTAACCTATATTTATCGCATACTGAAGTTAAACAAAAGGTTCACCACATGGGAGTATAAAAATCGGCTAATCAATTTTTTAAACTACTTTACAGTCTAAGATAACCAAACTAGTCTAGTAACAGAAATAGAACGCGTATTGTACGTTCATGAGTACGATTCTTATCTATAGGGGTTGATCAAAAGCCTTGAAACCTCAAATCGCGATTTTTGTTAAAACTATTAGGCAGTTTTTGTTCAAATTTGGTGCAAGGGGGGTTAGGAACATGTGGTTTAAATTAAATACCATATGTCAATATCATACTGTAGATAGATTCACCGAATAATTACTGCAGAGAAACCGGCTAAACGTCAACACGCTCACCTTTAGCGGCCGCGGTACAAGCTAATTGATACGTTGGGCTTTTGGAGAGGCGGCCTTTGATCAAACAACTCGGGTGGATACTAACTAACTGTATAATTCCTTGCTTTGCCATACAAAGCGATAGGTACAATCAATCACAAGACGTTTTGCACCCATCGAACTAATAGGTTTGGTCGAAATACTTGCTGAAACAGAAAAGGAGTTTCATATAGTAAAGTACGAGAATAGACTTTACAATAAAAATTGATACTAAAGATATTTATTTTTTTCACACATAGACTGTAAATAACTTCAACAGTTAATAGCTTTAGAAGTTTCAATAGCCACGACGTGGTATGTATTAAAGTATTCCTTTGTTCAGAAACTACCAGCACCTCTATTGCCCGTGCAACTCACACAATAAATCTGTACAGTACGACGATACTCGTAGTCATATAGATACAGTCTGCGGATCCGTTTAAAATACGCAGAACAAGTTAAGGGGCAGAGTGGCGAAAATAAAGATGTTATTTGGCCGCGAAGCCTGTGCCCATAATCTACAGGGTGTGGGATCTAGGCCGCACTCAAAGAGCGCATTATCACGGTATTATGCTGATGCGTGGCTCGGTACTTGTCGGCTCCGTGACGTCACATTTATGGCGGATTTATGCCAATAATAGAGGGTTTTGTCTTTACTCGAGAGGCTCTCACCAACAGATTAAGTGATACTTATCAGATCAGGCAGTTATAAATTTGGCTGAAAATATATTAAGGCTTAATTTTTTTCGAATTGATTTGAAGGCAGGCGATTTTATTGTTTGCGCTCTTCATTTGTCAAAATCCTATTGTGCTCAGCGAAAAGTTCTTGAAAACTTTTTGTTCCACGTTTCGCCTCCGCTGCGCTGGCAGCATTGGAAAGTTAAATGTTAGTTCATTTTTGTTGGACGTACGTAACATTGTAGTACGGTATGACCTAGCCTACATTATTTATACATATATGAATGGAATAGAGAGCCAAAGTTACAAACTTGGAGTTAGTTAATTTTATAAAGCTCGAAGAATATTTTTTTTCAAATACATCTCTTTATCAGCGTATAAAAAAATGGTGCGATGATCTTAATACGTAATATAAGTTTAAAGTGTGCAGGGAACTGAAAAAAATGGCCTTAAGAAAAATGTTCAATGAAGACCCCGCTGTGCAAATGAAAGCCGTAAAATTTAATTGAAGTGGAAACTTATGGAACCTGTCTGCTCGCTAACTATGTAGTTAGCTGAACTTTACGACGCCTTTATTATCTTTATTGAGATATTGTAGGGCGCTTTTAATGCTGAAAGTTGAAATGTCAGTCATATCGAAAGGTCAACCTTTGAACTGATTCATAATTTGGAGGCATAAAAACCTAGTGTGTTTAGAGTCCTTTTACGTAGAATCTTTTTACCTAAGTAATTACGGTGAGAATTTGTCATGTGCCCTGGAGTGACATCAGTTCGAATCTCGTTATGAAGATGGATCACGTTTTCTGGTATGAATGTTTATCTGTCAGTATTTGGCGACTTTTCAACACTAGCAGAAGGATATAACTACAAAATATATGGATTTATATACATGTTCCTGGCACAAATATGAAACTGCAATAAAATGCAATCAACATTCCTTACAAACACTAACATAAGAGAGAAATGTAATTTATCTTTGTTTCTTTGAACTTATATCTTGATTCTCGCAGGTAGATATTTCACGGAGTCCCAAAAATGTTGAACTTTCCCCCCAGTGCAGCGTTCCGAGCGTCTCTATCTGAGACTCACGCGTCGTTGGCTTCGTCGCCCCTCGCCCAATGACTTTGTACAAACTTGTTCTATACTTTGTGAAATAACCACTCGGGCTAGCCCAGCAACGCAGGGTTCACAATTACAGTTAATTATACTTTTTAATTTAAATTTACTTCGTTAACACAAACAATCGTCCCAAATTAAACAAGCTACTCCCGGGGAAAATAAATATAAACCGAGTCTAGCATTGTTGGCTCCAACAAAAGATGTGACTGCTTCATTGACGGTAATCCGTAGCAAAAATAAGTTGGTTCGCATTAAGATATAAACAAGGGTCCCCGCAACAGAATCTTGAGAGCAATGAAAAACTTTTCTGTGCCAAGTCGGCTAGCTGAAGTTAAAAACGATGTTACCGGCCCAGTTATCCAATAAAGCTCTCACAACTTACTTTTTATGATTCATCTGGGAATGTAGTTACACAACCTTAAACGTTACAGCGCCACTGTCACAATAAAATCGTGGCAAACGACGCAACGGGAATCATATTTCATAAATATGGGCCGACATACCGTAAATGACACGCTTTGAGCCCCCGTGTGTAAACGAGAAGTATGTGCATAAAGACATCACACGAATGATATATCACTGAAGCCTTTGGACGTGTTTGAAGGGCTCGTAGGAAAACGGAACTGAAATGTCCGCATACATTATTTATTTATCGAGATTATTAGCAGGATACAACTGTAACTTTCTTTCCGAATACCTACTCACTTCTACAGTTTTTGAGACATTGATGTTGTGAAATTTTAATAAGGAAAGGTTATCTTCATATATTTATTGTCATCAAATGTCTATAAGACAAATATAAATACTAGCATCATGTTCATTATATTGTCCTATTCATTTTATTGTATTATCCTACTATTTTGGCCCGGATTTTTTTACGGCTATATATAAAAGTATATTTCTTTATGTGGATATCGAATGCGGTGCTAAAAATTTGACAGCTTATACTTTTAGAAAGAAACTGTAGAGGCGATGCAGGCAAAATACGAATTTAATACTGTTTTAATCAAAGTTGCCGATGAATTTGGGAACGCTTTATCATTTATAATATCCCATTATAACTTTTCATTGCCCTGAATGTTCGCAACAAAATTCCGAACACGAACTCGTTCCGAAATGTCAGAAACGTAAAATTTTTAACAGCAAACATTTTACATGATAAGAGACTTCAGGATGTTATTAATATTAAATGTTTGATAGGCCATAGCCAATACGATGGATAAGACTTATCGAGATTTTGCGGGCGTCGAGTTTAACACAAGTTAAGTTTAAAGGACAGATAGGCCCTGAGGCAATCGCTAGGAAACGTTTTAAAGGATTTTCTTACTTTTTTTGACAGCCTCCGTGGCGCAGTTGGTTAGACGCCGCCTGTGAAACGAGAGGCCGCGGGTTCGATCCCCGCACCGAGAGAAATGTTTGTGCGGCCCACAAATATTTCTTCCGGGTCTGGGTGTTTGTGAGACCGAAAAGTCTCTCGTAGTTCCTGATACCCACGACACAAGACTCGATCTTAGTGTGGGTCAGGACTATGTATGTGACTGTTGGGTGTTATTTATTTATTTATTTATTTATTTTGGTTTATACAGATAAACATTAATCAAGGGTCGTTGATTTATAGCTGGGTTAAAGGACTGAAATATGTGGAGCGAATATTCTTTGTTACCGGTATTTTATATAACAAAGGGTAATACATACATACATAAACTCACGCCTTTTTCCCAGAAGGGGTAGGCAGAGATGCCAGGACACCCACATTTCGCCTTGTATGTTCCGTCCCACGATGTGATAGGTGGCGAGCCTATCATCATATCGGGCACTAATTCCTAACTTTGGGCTGATAATGAATAGAAAAATCCAATATCACTTCGCTCAACCCGGGATTGGAATCCGAGACCGCAGCTTTGTAACCGTACCCTAGTACAACTACGCCACCGAGGCAGTCTGAAGGGTAATATGAAGGATGAAGGGTAATAAAATTGATAATGATGATTGAGCATAATGATAAGTCCGTAGACTCAGAGCGATTGCAAGTGGCAGATAAACTGGCCTGCTGAAAACATGGAATATTGCAAAAAATATTTCATCGTGCAATAATTTATACACTCGTTTTTATCTAAACTTGACTATATGCTAAGAGTAATCGTTCGCTAACCATATACTCATATGTAATAAGAAAAAATATATTAAAGATTTGTGAATAAATGTATAAATAAATATATATAGCCAAAAGTCCCATGCATAGTCCTAACACCAAACTAAGATCGAGTCTTGTATCGTGGGTATCAGAAACTACGAGAGGCTTTTCGGTCTCACAAACACCCAGACCCGAAACAAATATCCGTATAAACGTTTATTTTGTGTTTATGTCTTACTTGTAATGGTTGTAAAGAGGTAAAATAATTAAAGTCCAGAGTTATATTGGTCGCAAGTACGAATCGCTGCCTTTCTAATGAATTCTTATTTTACAACTAGGCTTCACAAACACGCACTTGTAATTACGCGATATTATATACCGATGGCTTTATTTTTACAAAGTTACAATAAATTCCGTTTTATGATCATAATAAAAATGGTTCACAACCATAAAAGTTTTAAATTCTATTTATGGTTTGAAAATATACGTTGCCGGTACAACACATATTTTTAAACTTATGTTTGTCACGTAATATGAAAGTACGAAAGATACGAAATACGTAAGGAAGAAAAATAATTTTATTTCAATAATACATTTTATAGTTCGTACGTTTGTTGTTATTAACAATCGACATAACAACAGAATCAGGTCAGGAAGGGGCAAAACAAATGAATGCTCACAGAACAAAGCTGCAGATCTTGCAGAAAATTGTTTATCTTCACAACGAGGGCAATAAAATGCTTAAACTTTTGTAACTTACACAACAGCTACAATTTCATTAATTTAAAGTTACGAATTCAAAGATGCACGCTCCGTTTAACCAGACATTTAAATTTAAACATCTAAATTTTAACATTAGAATTTTAACATTTAAATTTGTGTGAAATTTTTATTGTTGTAACTGTTAAGAATTATTGTTACTATTCAGTTACTTGTATTTAGAAAACCGCTTATGGAGCAAATTTCACTTACTAGTTTTTTAGAGAAGGTTAAAAAGAATATGATTTTTGAGTCAGTTCCTAACAAATAGGTGCGATATAAAGCAGCCATCGTCACCTGTTATTTATTAGATTTGTTCCAATCCAGGATAATCTTGTTACTGGGCCAGTGCGCATGCCCTGACACTGTGAATACACGAATTTGTCTACGTTGAAATGGTAGCCTGTAAAATATTGCAGCGTCCCTTTCTGCTCGAGATCCATCGTTTTACGGCCAACCCTTGTCTATTTTGAAGAAATTATTCGTATATCCGACTGAGTACGTATAATGTCTCTACATGTTGCTAAAAAAAGATTTGGAAATACTTTGTTTGTCATATTCGAAAAATAAACATTTTTAAAACATTTATCAATCTGTATAGGTTTTTTTTTATTAATTTACAGTATAATAATTATAATTCAATGCGTTTTAAAGTACGTAAGTAATAAGTAAGTAGATAATTTATAACATTGTTTCAAGTTAATTGATGTATATGGATTTTTTCTTTATTTTTGTATCATTAAAAATATTCAACATTTCATAACGAGTTTATAATAATGATAACATGATATCGCGTGTACTGTGTAGCTCGTTTGGCAGTGCAATGGACGGCCGAGTTCAAACGGCGCGGACCCGAATCCGGGTGGACAGCGACCCCATTCACTAGCTAAAATCGAAAGCCCTTCTCAACCTCGGAGAGTATGTTGCGTCGTTCAATCTGTGTGTCGTATGTATGTAGCTGAATTCCTCGAGCTTAGCTCAAAACCCTTACATAGCATGAATAACCAATATCTCCCTTAACATTTTTTACGTAAGGTTGACCCTTCAGTCCCTTCACATTTCGCATATTTTATGATAGTAAAAAATGTATTGGTTTGGTCAGTAATTCTTTCAGATTAACATATTTTTTTGTAATTTAATGCGACAAAAATTTATATAAAATCTCGATTTTTCAAATATTGTACATCGGTGACAGTGAAAATGTATTTCTGAATACGTGATCTTCAATATCGAATTTCGACGACAAGTTTCGGAACAGATGAAAACGGAGCGAGTTTAATTTCACTGACGTTGTGATTGATGACTGCCGGCATATCAATTATACGGATTCGAATCATGATATCGACTGTCATTGTTCGTTATTGTTAGAATACTGAAACAAAGGATTACTCGCACCTGGTTACCGTACGCCTCATCTCCACATTCGATTTATCTGCCTTTACCATAAATGTAGGAAAACAGTCGGCAAGCAATCCATCTAAAAGTACGTGACGACAAACACATTTATGACTGATCGTACGAATGTAGGCTCGTAGTTACACTAGTGTATTTATTACTCGTAAAGTGACCCCATAAAAATGGAATAAAAGTGATTCATATCAAAGTGAGGTTGATGTTATCGAAAGTGTGCGGGGGCGGCAGGTAATTCAAATTGGACTTGTACATTTTGTGACGAATTTTGAAATCTTGATAAAAATAAAATACGGAAAATACATTTGCATGTAAACGAAAGAACTTATTTTTACGCATTTCAATTAGTAGAAAAATAACGGAGAATAATATAAAAAAACCTACCTAGATTTGATGTTACTTGTCTATAATATATACATAGAAAAATATTGACATAGGTATGTATTTTTAACTCTTCTATATAGTTGGTTTGTCAGAACTTACTTTTTGGATTCACTGTCAACTTATCGTTTCTGAATTACTATCAGGGAATAGAAACATTGTCCAAGCAAACAATATAATAAAGCTTTGTTCGTATTGTGGTGGAAAATAAATTATCCGAATGGAGCTGATTGTGGTTATGTACGCTCTCCAAATAATGTCGAATATACAAATAATTTGAAATATAAAACAATGGGCACATGCGATGTGAGCGCGCTATGGCAGCTCTGTCAACATTCGCCTTTGTTTGGTAACCGTTCGATACACAGCGTTGCTTTTAAAATGGCGTGAGTATGCTTCGAAAATAAGTCATATTTTTTCCAGAAATACAAAACTGGCACTTCTAACTTTAGCATAGATATTAAATGAAATTGATTGGTACAGCCGCGGGCCGCGGGCAGGGTTGGCTATTGTTTGCATCTTTTGTTTGTCGGCATGCTGGATCCGGTAATAACGTTCGAGCATTAAAATTCGGGTCAGGCTGTTGACACAAATTTATGAAGCATTTAGGAAAGGGTTGCTAGATTATATTTTAATGGGGATATTTTAAGTAACATTTTTTCCTAGTGCGGCAGTTTATTTTGCGCAATCTTATGAACTTGCGTTTTAAAAACATCTAGAAATAAAGTCTGAAGTGTTTTATAACACGTATATGTTTTCGTTCTACTTTGAGTCGAGCGTTCCGGCGGCTATGCAAAGACGGTGTATGGACTAAGATTTTAAAAATACACGGTGAAATAACCTGAAAGATTTAAAACCTTTTTCACAAAACCCAAAGCCATTTATGAATAATTTTAAAAACTTTATGCAACTTGAAAAATATGTATTTACGTAAGGTCCCGCCTCAGTATAGATTAAAACATGAACAGAAGAGTAGACTAGTACCTAGGAAATAAATATAAATTGTTCCATCAGCATAATTTACAGCTGAGGATGCGTGACGACAAAACTCACGAAATTCAAACAACACACCCACGTGTTTATATCCATTGACGTATATATTATGTTATAAATACCCTTGTCTGTTTTCAATTCACTGAATATCTGCCTTAAGTACACAATAGAGATATCGGAGGGATTTATAGGTCACGCAAGCCTTGATTAAAAACCCTCTGAATGGTTACGTACAAGGGTGGATTTAATCTCACGGCTTTCCATTTGTGTTTTGTTAATTTAACGTATTTGGTGATTTAGCCGGGGTTTGTACTGCTCGATGGATTGACAAGGCTGAGTCTTAAAATTTAAATTGAGGGCAAGATTAAAGGCTTTTGCAAGTGTGAATTTATAAAGACGTTTGCACATTGTATGCTGAGACAAAGAGCGGTCGTAAATGAAAGTGAGACGTCAATTAACAACTAAAACTTATGGAGCGTGAGATGATGTCACTATTAGTAAATATGATTTTAATTTAATATCCAAGAAACTATTTCGACAAAATGGCGCACCTAACACAAACTATCCCAAAAGTTGCTCACTTTATATGCAAATTTATGTGCGTCCTCTTTCCATGAACAATAAAACCACTTGGAAGAACTATTAATTGTGAAGTTTAATTAATGGTCAGGTAATGAAATTTCTATTCCGAATACAAAAGCAACTTTCGTAATTTCGTTATCTGAATTGTTTGTCAGTTTACAAAGCGCGAATTGTTTAATTTGAACATGTAACGTCAATAAACAGTGTCAATATTTATTTACGATGTTCATTCCCATGAAACGTACCGAAAAGCATTTAGGTATAGTCTGCGAATTGCAATACATTTCGTCGTTTCATGTTCAAAACGCACTTAACGGTCACGGTCAGTTCACGCCTATTCTAAATACGAAAGAAAATACCAACATATGACTTTAATTCATGATCTATTAGTGTAGACTTTAAAGTTTAAAAAGTTGCCTAGGTTTGAAATTGTTATTTGTTAATTCAAACCGCGAATGGTAATATTTTAGTACCAAGGTATGAAACGAAGATCCACATTCGTCTTAGCCTTTGTCTTGGTAATTGTAGAAAATAATAATTAAATACTTCCTCCTAACACAGTATACACATATGTCACTAAAATACTTCAATGGAAAAAATGTAATTTCACTGGACCATTTATTTAATTTGTTATTATTTTTATTGCCTGCTTTTAATTTGTTTAATGTAGATGGGTCCATCTTTAACTAGATGAACAATATAATATGATCTGACATTCACTGTATGTATGTATGTATGTATATGTATTACTTATGTTAATTATAATCTGTTGATGGATCATGTAAAATTTACAAATAAAATAAAGAGCGTATATTAGTTTGTTGGAGACTTACCGGCGGCCCTGGCTTCCTTGCAGGCCAGCACCATGCTGTGCCTGACGTCGGGGTTGTCGTCAGCGATGGTCTCGCCGACGGCGACGAAGCGCTCCACGGCGCAGCACACGGCGGCGCCTACGCGTTGCACCGCTGCGCCGCCGGCCGCCGCCTCGCCGCGCGTCGCAACCAGGCTGCTGATCTGCGGACAACGCATTTCGGTATTAAATCTTTTTTTAATTGCAATGAATGGTGAGACGAGTATGCTGTTCGCCTGATGGTAAGCGATACAACCGCTCATGTACAGTAGCAAAACCAAGCAACACCTTGAATTACAAAGCAACACTAGGTATTCCACTGCGCTCGCCATCCTGAGATATAAGACGTAAAGTCTCTTTCTGCTTGGCGGGAGAAACAGACATTGCGGTGGTACCCATCCAGACGGCCTCTCACATATGAGAGACCTACCACCAGTCATTCTATCTACTGAGACTGTCCCTACGAAGCACTCGAGAATCCACTCGAGCGTAATTGGGTAGTGTAATTATGTATGAGTGAAAGAGGCATAAACACTAACACATGAATTACAAAGCGATGCTTGGGATTCCACTGCGCTCGCCATCTTGAGACTTAATATGTTAATTATCAATATGTCCAGTAGTTACTTTGGCTACAATATCCTTCAAACCGAAACACAACAGTGCATTCAATTGCTGCTTGGCGGGAGAAAACATTTCGGTGGTTTATTACAGACGGCCTCTTTTTTAACAGAGACCTACCACCAGTCAAAGTTAGTTACATATTATACAAGTGCACCTGAATATCCAGTCGCTTGTGGATCTTGACTTGATGATTGGATATTCCTGCTGGTGTAAGATAAATAATCACTCAATCGTAAGGTTCAATCTGAATATATTATATTATATTGTACAGTTATAGAGAAGTTTTACAATGTCGTTCTAATGAAGGATAATTCAAACTTTAGAGTGTAGATATTACAAAAAAATCTGGTTACCCTAACTTTAGTCATTAAGGTTTTAACTTCGTTATATACCAAGTTATATCATAATTCCATATACATTTACATAATTTTCCGTTAAGAGCTATTCATAATTTAAAACGAGCCTGTTAAGCGTAGTTTAAAGTTTTGCTATACGCGAAGGTCATATTTCTTCAAATAACCAGAAGAGATATTTACATTATTCCAGTGTCAATGTTTGCGCCAATCGTATTCCTGCCCACATATACATAATATATACCCGTATTCTGAATTACCAGCACCAGCTATATCCCCATCGTATATTTTTAAGCGCGACAAGTTGAAAAGAGGAATATTAATTCTACCTATACGCGGATTTTGGTACTATCGCCACAATGCTATAAACAATATTGGGCAAATCATAATGAATCTGGGGCATTCACCTCATCCTATCTGTTTGCTGTATAAAAAGATACTTTGAACTCATAGCCATCACGTTGAGGTGAATAGAAACGATTTTTTGTTCCATTTTCAGAAACGATGGCACTTTTGGGAGCTGGGTCGTGTAAAATCTTTTTTTATTTCATTCTTCCACAAGGCTCATACTGATCTTAATATTTGAATAGCTTGTTCACTGTCGTTGCATCGTGATGAATGAATGTCGAAATTCTTTTGAAGTCCCAGTCTAATACAAAGTCTCTGTGCTATTTTAAAAAGTCTTTTTACAGCCTCGTCAGCCAGTTCATCACGTCAAAAGAGATTGCATGTCATGGAAACACTTTTGCTCGAACGAAATATATGTTTTCGAAAAAGGAATGACTTGTTTTTCCATGTCGCTTTGGTAATGAGCTTTAATACTGCAAAAATAGGACTTGCACTACGTGTAATACAGCAATGCATTATATAATGCTCGCATGGTCACCAAAAATATTATTTAAGTATGCAGAATTGGTTTTTTTATTAAAAAGCGGAATATTTTCCTCGGCAAAACACACGTTATAAGTTCTGAGACATAAGTTTGAGTTTTGGCTGGTGTAAGTTGTTGAAATATTCGCCTACAAAAACTTCTCCGCCCCTACACTGTTTCCTCAAGATCTCTTGAATTTCGCCCATGTCAGTGCCTAAAATATCAGAAAAGTGGCAATAGCTTTTACTTTGTTGAAGTTTTATGCGTCGTACTGTTATAAGAGTTTTTATTTTTCCTTGCAAATGGAAATTCACTAAGTAACTCTAATAATACTCCCGGCACCGGTGATATAAGTGTTGAAATCATTAAAATATTGTGTTGCATTTCCAAGCTTGAACTCATTCTTGTAATTGCACTTTCTTTTTTATGCATACGGCAAAATAAAAAAAATAGGGTTGAAAGAGCTCTCCCTACATTTTATGCATATGATATAGTAATTTAAATAAAAACTTTTTACGGACTTCTTTAAGTGTTGTCTTTTTTATTAATTAGTTTATGGTAGAGTTCTCCTACATTTCTAATTTGTTATGACTTAATTCATCTTTATCTATTTATACAATATATCTATGTATATAATGATTTATTGGGTTACATAAATATAAGCACTATTTAGGCAATATTTATATTATATTCAAATTTATATTTCAAATAGGCATTTGAATAAGTCAAACCATTTATGTATGCATCCAACCTATTTCAAACTCTATTTTACCTGTAATTAAATGCCAACACAGTTTATCCAATGTGAAAATTGTGTTTTGCCTCTATTTTCCAATGCAGTGTGTCTGTTCTATTTAACTAGCACTTTACCAGGGATTGGTTTATAAATTGGACAAACAAACCAAATGAACGCATCTGAATAGAATTAACCGGTGTTAACCGAACAGTGTAACGCAGGCTTTTATGGTCAACCAACTAAACTCATTAACGTTCAGTTTAATTATGTTTCAATCATATTGTTGCTAGTGTTTGGAAGTTACCCGACACTGGTGGTTACGATTTTTTCCATGTTAAAGAAGTTAGTCATTGTCACTTTTAATATACTTGCCACTCCTGATTAAAACCTGTTTGGTAATAGACACGTTAACTCTACAAAATTCCAAATTCAAAAAAATATAGAATTTGTTTTAATTTTCAATTGTTATTACCTTCAGCTTTTGAAATTAAAAATGAAAACATGCACGTTCAACGATAGATATGTAGTACTTCCGATGGTGAAGTTTATGACACGGAACATAGACGCAGGCAGCAGAAACACCATTGGTATTATAAATCCGTTTACGGAAAACACCAGTTGTTATAAACTACTAGATAAGTATTTTTGAAGTGAACAATATTTCAATACTCTACAACACTTAATGTGTGAAAGATACTAGCATTTTATAAAGATACAAATATACCGGAGCCACAATAATAGAAGACAAGAAGCTAACATATCGCTAATCAATGCAAACCGCGTCAGTTACTTTCCCTGCAGAGTTCATTTACCCTGACAAGATCCTAAGAAAACTCAGCTCTGCCCTTTACGTAAGCGAAGACTTACTTTTTCTGTCCGCGAACAAAATAAATCGGGGTAATAAATAAGAATTTTCAGCGTATCCCTATTTGGGAAAATATCTATTATATACATTAATTTACTATATTTTTACAGTTTTTTAAGGATATTATGCTATAATAATAATAATTCAAATTAGGAATAGTTGATAGTAAACATCTCGTTTATCCATGCGACAGTGCAATGAGAAATATGGTTGACAAATAATAAAAATTTATTTCGGAGAAAGAAAGTCATGAGATTACGTTTAATAATAATTATATATTTTATCCTATGCTTTTGGTAAGGACTAAGGTGTCTACTATATCTAAGTATGTGAAATATCATTTGTTTCATTATCATTTGTTATGTCGTATTATATCTTTTTACTTATTTGTAATCTTTTTTATGTAAAGGATACAGGCGGGCTACAAAACGCCTTGATATACTTATTTTGAAGTTAAAAAAATAAACGTTCCCGTTTGTAATATCTTCGAGGTATATGTAATGAAACACAACAGATAATTGGGATACGATTTTTGAATTAGTTTTCAAACACCGCAATTTCATATATTCTCTCGTAACTGTACAACATTTATGATTACGGATACAATAGAGAATAGAAAGACGCAACTCGTACGCGATGTTTTACTACGTTTGATATGACAATGTCCCTCTTTGTGTCTCTGTCATAGCATTTTGCCTACAACGTGTTAATGTGTTATCTATGAGATAACGTGAACTTAAAAATATAATTTTTAAGGCCTTTTGTTAGCTACGGGGAATGTGGTTATGAATGGTCTCTAGTATATTCTTTTTGTCTATAGTAATACCGTCAAACACGTGTATCTCGATTTTGCCAACATGCCATGAACGTTATGTAAGATATGTATTTGCGGGTATTAGATACTCTGTTTATTTTCTTTTACATATGGTTCTTCGTCTAAACAGTCTAGAAACCAACCTCGTGGGAATTGTTTGTAAATATTTGGAACATACGTGCAAACGATATGTGGTAGTTTTGAATCAATAGATTATTATTATTCCGTTTAAATTTCAAATAACTCACTATTTTTTAATACGTATTCTGTATTTGTCTAATACAGTACTTATCGTTGTTCCTCGTTTTACCCGACTGCCATTTTATTACTAGTTTGTAGTCTGGTTTTGTGAGAATTATGTAATAATTGGTCCTTTATCATCTTGGACATCACCTGTTCCATCGTACGCCGGGAAGCGGAGCCAGACCGCGCGGCGCGAGCTCTAACCAAGGTCGTTGTTGCACGCGAGCGTATTTGCCAACTGACACTACTTGTTGCTCTCCACTCTATCTACAGCGTGGTCACCACCAGGTCTGGTGGTGGGAGGAGCCACGCAGTGTCAAGTGCCGGAAAAGTTTTCCTCGTGCCGAACGAACCTACCTGCGGTTCCCGGCGCGCAAATTCATCGTCATCGGAGAGCGCGTCCATGTCGTAAGAGTAGGCGCTCGGCGCGCGGGCGGTGGGCGCGCGCTCGGCGGCGCGCAGTCCGCGGGCGCGCGCACGTGCTCCGTGACGCTGCCGTGTCGCTGCGGACCGCCACTCCGCCACGTCCGCCCGCGTCCGCCGCGGCACTGACGGCCCGCGCCCGCCGCCCGCCGACCTCCCCGCGGCCGCCGCCGCCCGCCGCCCGCCCACCGCGCCGCGCATCGATCCGGGCCTCCCGCCCGCCCCGTGCGTCACGCTGGGACTCGCCTGGGCCCACGTGCTCGCCCTTCCCAGACCTCAGTACCCATAACGCAACTTTTCAAGGTCAAAGCGGGTCGAGATTTCGCCTCTTCACCTTCTTCCCAGAATACGTAGCATATCCGAGTTCTATTTCAAAGTAATGGAAGAAAATTCAAAATTGTTCGAGGAACGAATATTGTTGTCTATTTCAAATTTGGCGCCGCTAGGGCGGCCCTCTAGGCGGCTGCGCGGCGAGACGCAACAGATTGTTGTCGTGCGCGGGAAATTCTAAAGTCGAACGTCAAACGTCGACGCGCTCGAAATCACCGCAACTCCGAAAATAAAACTACAATTTTAGACGAGGCGCGTAAAGTCGGGACATCGTCAAATCTCACGACGTCAGAGAAGCGCTTTCGACACGAATCGAGTGCGATTCGAAGACGTCACGGAACCTCGACAAAGAGAGGCGCCGAGCGCTCGGACGCCGGCAGGGCGCCGGGGCAGGCCCGGTGGGCAGTCGTACCTGTTTGATGAGGGGCAGGAGGGTTCTCTCGATGGAGCGCGTTTTTATCTGAGAATAATCGAGTTCGGGCAGGCCGGCGGCCGCCATGGCTGGCGCGGGCGCGACTGCGCGGCTGCGCGCGCACGCGGCGGGCGGCGGACAGCGCGCGCGGCGGTGGCGGCGGTGGCGGTGTGGCGGCGCGGCGCGGCATCACGTGGCGCCGCGTGCCGCGTGCCGCCCGACATTTACTATTCCGTGCGCTTTTTACTTTGAATACGCTGTCGTAGTCTTTCACAACCGAAGCATTACGTGTATCGGTTTGTTTTGGTGTCGGGCGCCAGCTGCGTGCGTGCGCCGCGAGCGTCGGACGCAGTATTCCCTGCTTGTTGATGTTTCGCTACGTGGATTGAAAGTTCTACGAACTGATTGAAAGTCATGAACCGATTGCATAAACTTTATTTCATACTTTTTAACATCATCCGTGTAGACGACTGTTCACTTATTAATGTAATCATTGGCACATTATCACAAAGATCCTCAATGATGTATGATTCTTCAAACGATACAATTCTCTGTGATGGCAGTAACATCATATGTTTTACGGAGAGATCCATTATAGTGATATCTACAAATAAACGTGTCAAGAATGAGCTGACATTATTAATACAATATATTGTTTTACAATTACAATACAATTTGTAACTAACACGTAACATTTAAGAACTACTTTATAATTTTGTAACAATAATACTGATGCCAATGGGAAATTGAAAAATGATACATGTGAAATATCGTCACTACTTATAATAAATTGATAAGATCTTACGTTAATATTACGTGTAAGGCTTTGGTAAATGTATGATTAGGTGGTTTATCTAGGTATGCGACGTGTGGACTGTGATGCGGGCTGCAGTCATCGGCACTTTCATAGTACCTGCATTATATAGTTATTCATAAAATGAGTTCAAATGGAAAAAGGGAAATAATAAGTCATCCACCTATAGATTGTATGTAAGAAAAAATTGTGAACTGTTATCCTTACAAAAAGTGCACAGGAAGTTTTAACAAAGTTATGATGTCTATTCTGCGAGTATCGTGTAAGAAATGACAAAAGTGAATGTAGTAAAATTAAACCTCTTGTTATCTAACAAGAGTATTTATAGAACGTCATGTAATTGAAGTTACTTACTACATTTCCTTTTATCAAAACTTGACCTCAAGTACTTAACCAGAGCCGCATTTAGTTCACATTTCAAGAGAGCTATTACAGATACATTATTTATTATGATTAATTTAAAATAATTATAATGTGGAATAATTATGATGCCCATGAACCATCATTCGTGTTTTGGTGAATATAATGGATTCAATTGCAAGATTCCCTCGAAATATAAATTGTTTTAGATAATTATTATTAAGGCCTTAAGATTTTAGCTTAATCAGAACAGCAAATATAATATGTTATAAATGATCTTACGAGTAATCGTATGGATTGTGATGGCAAGAAATAATCAGCATATTCGTCTTCTCATAACGATACTTGATAAAATCTTGACTATAAATATAAGGGTAAATTAAAAATGTATTTTGCTTAAGGATTAGGAAATATTATGAATTGTATGACAGCGTGATTATATCACTGCGCACATTATGAAGATCTATTCTTAAAAACTAACAGGCTTATCCATAGACAGTCTCAAAACCTATTTTAGTTATCGAATGTTTTGTCGTCTGCTTTTGAATTTAAAAGTCGTTCGAATTAGACAAAAGATTTGACAGATAAAATACGTTTTAAAACTGTCATGATTCAGGCCGTAAGAAATAAAAAGCTGCAAACATGAGACAGCTGTATCTGGAAATCACATTTGAAAACACATTTGAAATTATGAATTAATTAATTGTAGTACACGCCCATGCTGATTTGCGGCCTCCGTTTGTACATAGCTTGGTTGGAGCTAGTGCTGTCCTGCGAACTATCCGACATCCAGGGACTCTGTCCGGGGGAGTTCCGAACCTTCCTCTTCCTCAAACTCTCAGTTGGACCCAACGTTGGCCGAAGCAGTTGTTTGAAGCGGAAGGGTCCCTCGGTGTAGTCGTCGTCAGAGCTGAACATGGGCGTGGCGAGGATCTCGGGCGAGTTGCGAAGTATCTTCCGAAGAGTGGACTCGGGGTCGTGGGGCTTATTGTATACGGGTTTCGGAGGCGGCTCCGACTTCTGTGACTTGCGAACTAGCTCGTTGATTTTGTTACTGTGATAGAAAGAAATTATATTGAAAATCACAAATAAGTGTAGACAATTTGAAACTTAGGTTATTGTTATTTAACGTTAGAATGAATTAAAGATCACAAACACAAATTTAGATCTCGATAGTGTAGAAGAGGAACGTGCTTATTACACATAATTGGTAACTTTACATAAGAAAAATTTTTCGTTGTTAACATACCACGACTCTTAGATCAATTAATCAATTGCATTCTCGCTCAATCGAATGCAAATGATACGACATGGTGCCAAAGCACGCTTCTCTTCTAAAATAGTTTATACATAAACAATAAGATTTGAGTAAAGAGGGAACGTACATGTTACTCCGGCTGATCCGACAAGTAAGACATGCGATAGAAGTGCGTAAGGTTAGTAGAATTTAGGGCCAGTAACGCCTGATATTGTCTTTGTCATACCTGACTAGGCCGCCGCACTGCCGGCCACACGGAACGTTCGGGCAGCCCTGGCTCTGAATGTGCCTCTCCTCTTGATACTCTTGCCCGTTGCTGGGTTGATGGTATCTATACATTGGTAATACTCATTAGTATGGTCAATGTTGTTTCTTTAAAAAGTGGTGTAGTCAAAACATAGAGTCTGATTGAGTTTGTGAAATACATAAAGAAGGTCTTAAAATTACGTTGGGTAGAACATTTTAGGGGATGTGAGCCGAATACGGTAACTGCGCATTAAAAAATCATTGTGAAATAGAAATTTAAAATAGCGTAAAAGAAAAACATCCAGCTTAGAGCTAATCCAGACTTTAGGTCGGGTTAAATGATATAAAGTAATATGAAAATATAAATTAATCAATGTATTTCTAATATTAATTGGTACATTGGTGAAGAATTCTGGTAACGATGTTTTTAAGTATTGATGTACGTATCGTCTGATGAAAAGGAAAATAAGTAAACAGTATTTCATATAAATGAGCATGTAATTATAGCAATCAGGTATTTAGACGATATTTTCGGGAACTGATTAATATTTCTAAAATAAACTTGCAAAGAACATAAGAGTTGTAAGAAGTGCGCGATCTACTTGAGACTAAGACAAATATTTCCGTGATGTATGATCTGTACGTGGGTGGGGCAGGATTATCTCCGCGGAGCATTTCACTAGGCTATTCATTATCTGCCATATATTATTCTACTGTTGAATATTTATTAAAATTACTGGCTATTTCTGCGATATTACTTATTTTGACCCGCAAGTATTAGTATGTACGTGGTATGAATATTATAACCCGCATTTAGAAGTAACTTAATTACCACTGTTATCAGGCTTGCAGTTTATATAAAATATAATATAATCAGTGCTTTCAAATAATGTAATAATATGTAATATTAATAATGTAATCAACCATTCGAGGATTTGGCGGTAAAAGTAATTTTCAAGAGGGTGCTAAAAAATAACATTATATAATCGGAATCTTGATTGCATCAACTGGATCTCACAACACAAATTAATGACGAACAGGGCAAGCTCATATTAAAACGATAGAACACATGAAAATTGGCTTAGGTGTAGTAACAAATAACCAATACTTTGATAAAACGAAAATTATTCCTTAGAATATGTTTATCAATAAGATGGACGCAATACCTATTTAAGATAAAATCGACTTCGTTGTTGGTGAAAACGACTTAAACCATTATCTTTGATGAACTCACCTGTAAAGTTTGATCTCATACTCTTTTTTATTCAGCAACGGTTCATCCCACGGTCTCGCGGGACTTTCCAGAAACTCAGGCGATGGACTATAGCCATACGTTACCAGTTTAATATCCAATGGGAAAGCATGAATTAAACGCAAGTGTTAGAAATTAGACACCAATTACAATATGTATAAACAAGCTATATCCTTAAACAAAGGAAACGGCCATCCAAGTTTACAAACAATGCACTGTTTTCTAAACATTGACGGTAATTAAAGATAAGTAACGATTTATCGGAAGCTCTTATAGTATACTACCAAAGGGCTGATTAAGAATCAATAGTGTCATTAGGTCCTATGGTTCATTTCAATGCTATTATGTCTTAGATGTCCAAAACAGTCAGTATAGAGATTTTATCTTCTGATGGTTTTGGTAATTTTATTGCAATTCTGGTTTGTAGCATGGAAAATTGTCTATATTCCAGGCTATATGAATTAACTCCTGGCATGTCTATGTTTTCCTCATTATCATTATCCCATTATATCGTTCGTAAGTGATGTGGAGCATCGACTAGGATTCAGGCTACACTTATCCATTTCTGGTAGTTACTGTACCAATACACTAAGCATCGGACGTCTATCTCAATGATGTTAAGAAGAACTATTCAAGATTTGCTACGAAGTTGCCGAATGCAGACCGCTTACAATATTTTACTGTACTGTATCATCCCATATATGTCCCACCGTAGGGCATAGGCCTCCTCTATAATCGAGAGTACGGTTGAGAGTGTTTAGGCCATATAGCTCACAATACCTCACTATGGAAACCTTTAGGAGAGCTCTACGTTCTGAAACCTTCCAGAGTATGCCGCTTGCAACAAATTATTTTAGAAATCCTTAGAGAAGGTCAATCTTCAGTAGTAACCTTGATATTGATGACGAGAGAGAATCAGATATGGATATAGAGGGATAGTCGGTTATTGTGGTTGAACAGAGAGGCAGATAGAGTGTTGATATGGCTGACGAGAAAGAGACAGATATAGAGATAGAAGTATAATCAGTTATTGTGATTGAAGAGTGAGGGAGATAGAATGTGTGGTTACCTGGAGAGTCTGCTGGCGTCCTGCTCGAGCTGCGAGGGCTGCCCCCGCACGAGCGCCGGCACGAGCGTGAAGCCGGGCGGCTGCCGGTACTCGTCCGGCGGCCGCTGCACCGACTGCACTCGGATGCCGGGCTTGTTGCGTCGCAGGTTCTTGTGCACCTCCTGGTTCTTGTTGTGCACCTGTAGTACATGATGATGGTGATTATAAATCCGAACTTAAATCCGAAGTTCTTAGGGACACGAGATAGCAACGATTGAATGAAACGAGTCTTGGAAAGTACTAAAAATAAAAAAATATTTTCCATCTATTTATACAAATATAGTGCGCGTTACAGTTTTTACGTCACACCACATTTGGATACTTATAAGGGTTGCGTGGGTACGTAGTTAGTAGTTACGTCCCCATGCATTCCTCAGGTATAAGTGGATGCATTCCCGCGTAGTTAATAGTTACGTCCCTACGCATTTCTCAGGTATAAGTATATGCATTCCTGGTAAGTCACCACAAGTCTCCTGCTGGACGATACACTAATGCCAGACTGCTCCAAACCAGATATACACTGCCTAAACCCGAAATGCTATTTGAGTGGTACTACAACAGGTTTTCCACTGCGGATACGACTATCCTGACACTATTTGCTGGGTTCCCGGCAATTTTCAGTCACCGTTAGTACTGCAATTTGTGTTATGTGATGAAACTCACTTGTTCGGCGAAGGTCTGCAGCTGCGCGGCTCGCTCGTGCACGGAGTGTTGCTGCATCACGTGCTGCGCGTCCATGAGCGCGGTGGGGTGTGCGGGGTGCGCGGGGTGGCGGCGCGGCGCAGGTGGCGCGGGCGCGGGGGGTGCGGGGTGCGCGGGCGGTGGCGGCGCGCGACCCTTCGCCCACTTGCGGCGAGCCGTGTAGCCGCGGAAATCTGACACAATAAAATTCAAATTATCATTAAATACACCCAACAATAACATACATAGTCCTGACCCCACACTAAGATCGAGTCTTGTGTCGTGGGCATCAGGAACTACGAGACACTTTTCACACAAACACCCAGACCAGAAACAAATGCTTATGGTTCACACAAATATTTATCTCAGTATGGGAATCGACCCCTGGCCTCCCGTTTCACAGCCGGCGTCTAACCAACTACGCCACGGACGCTGTCGAAAAATTCAATGTTAAAATTATTTATTGATTCATATTTCCTGATTCATTAATATGGTATGCAAAGTTCGCCAACCCGCATTAAGCCAGCGTGGTGGACTAAAACACTCTCAATCGTACTTTCGATTGGTGAGGAGGCCCGTGCCCTGTAATGGGACGTGTATGGGCTGATACAGAATACAGAAATTCATATTTCTACCCACAATATATTCAGAAATGTCTTTAGGGTAGGGCGCAATGGACCAGAACATTTGGCGATATTTGTCTGCATTCAGTTGATGCCAGATTCCTAAACGTACTTCTTGTTAGATACTTTGGTGTAGCCAGGTAGAACAATTGTACGGACAATCTTAGTATATTTATTAATGAATCAGTTTAATCAGCTTACGGCTTTGTATGACAACAGCTGCTTTGTTGGTGTCCACGTTCTCCTTGTTTCCCAAGTCGGAGTCCATGCTGTCCTGTGACGTCAGCCGCCTTAATATCTTCGCTTTCATCATAGCCTTGTTCTTATTTGGAATACCTGGAATCACAAATTATACCTTAATTATTATTCTTATTTATTTTATTCTTTATTGCACACAAAAACAACTAAAAGCATACAATATTTTACAAATAAAATTAAAGAGTACAGTTGGCGGTCTTATCGCCCTAGGCGATTTCTTGCGATTTATATTATTAGAATGGATAATGAACCCCCATTTTAACTAAGGTGAGGTACAATATAAACCCGCAATATTTGTTTCATTATAACGATATTTATTAGCCCAATTTACAGGATGACCTTCGTCTGCTAGCTTCTCGTCGAGGTCGCGCAAAAAATATTATTGAACCGTCATTGAACCAATGAGCCGTTAAAATGGGCGAAAGTCTATGTTTTTTATTTTTATTTTCCTACCTTTATTTTCTTCCCTGCGGTTTATTCATAATTCAAATGTTTTAATTTACACACATTATTTTCTTTCGACGATTTCCAACTTGAAAGCAGTTTATATGGAATACTCGCGATAAAAAAAGCAAGAAATAAAATTCAGTTTTGATGGCGTGACTTCATTAAAGCCGATAACGAAAGAATACAATACCTCGGCGAACCGGACTATTGAATCGAAAAGGCGATGAACCCGTTAACTTGGCAGAATTTTATTAGTGCGCTGGATGGCATAGCTCCCTTTAGAACTGCGCAACTTTGACTTTTATCGCCACTAACTTTAAAAGCCAGTTAATTAAAGATTTCCAACGCTTTTCCACCAGCAAACTACTGACGATCTTGACAATGGTGCAGGAGACGATATGGCGGAGGCGATTTCTTTACGGGTTCTATATACTATAGCTAAACATAATCCTTTCTTAGATATTTAGAATCTTTTAACTAGCTCCTTTATAAAATATCCGCTACCTTTAAGCAAGCGAGGGATCTAATGGCAAGATTTATCAGAATAATAAATAACTCTTAGAAAAAATATTACTTTATAGATGTTTCTGATGCATTGTCATTTGCTACAATAAAACTTGGTAATAATTGAGAGGTTTGTAATTTTTTTCTCTAGATCTCAATTCAGCACCAAATGACACGGATGTTCCTAAGTCCTAGCCCATTACTACAAAAACAATATGCTTACATAAATACGCCTGGGCGACAACACTTAACTCAGCCGTACAATATAATTATTATCTATATATATAAAAGAGGAACCTGACTGACTGACTGACGTATCAACGCACAGCCGAAACTACTGAAACTAAGAACGTGAAATTTTCCACAGGGGTTCCTATTGTGACGTAGGTGAGCACTAAGAAGGGATTTTTGGAAATTCAACCCCTAACGGGGTGAAAAGGGCAAAAAACTGTTGTATGGAAAATCGAAACCGTTAAAGCTACAATTGTCAAACTTAGCACTTTGGTTAGTCATTTAAAAAGAAAAATAATTGCATACTTTGTATGTCTAAAATTAGTGATAAAGGGGTTAAAATAAGGGTTGAAGTGTTACGAGTTTCGGGTGATTTAATGACTATCTAATCAACGCACAGCCGAAACTACTAGAGCTAGAAACGTGAAATTTTCCACAAGGTTTTTTATTGTGACGTAGATGAGCACTAAGAAGTGATTATTGGAAATTCAATCCCTAGGGGGGTGAAAAGGGTAAAAAACTGTTGTATGGAAAATCGAAACCGTTAAAGTTACAATTATCAAACTTTGCATTATAGTTAGTCAATCAAAAACAAAAATAACTGCATACTTTATTTTTCTAAAAATAATCCTAAAGGGGTTATAATAAGGGTTGAAATTTTGTAGAACCGAACTGTCTAATCATCGCACAGCCGAAACTACTGAAGCTAGAAACGTGAAACTTAACATAAGGAATTCTATTGTGACGTAGGGTAGCACTGAGGAAGGAATTTTGGAAATTCAACCCCTAAGAGGGTGAAAAGGGTAAAAATCGTCTGTATGGAAAATCGACACTGTTAAAGCCGCAGTTAGCAAACTTTGCAATTTTGTAAATCAATCAAAAACAAGCATAGCTGCATACTTAATTTTTCTAAAATTAATCCTAAAGTGGTAAGGGTTGAAATTTTGTAGAACCGAACTGTCGCATTAGCGTACAGCTGAAACTACTGAAGTTAGGAACTTGAAATTTTACACGGGGCTTCCTATCATAATGTAGAGCAGCGCTAATGAAGGATTTACTAAAATTCAACCTCTAAAGAAGTGAAAAGGGTGAAACTGTGTTGTATGGAAAAACGAACCGTGAATGGTATAGATTTCAAACTTGGCAGTTTAGGTAGTCAATTAAAAACAAAAATAACTTCCTACTTTTTTGACATAAATAAGCCTCAAAGGGATTAAAATAAGGGTTGTAATTTTGTATGCAAAATCGAAACCGCTGTTATTGGTACGAAAATTCGTAGTTTAGCTACCTATTATAAACACAAGAAATTGGCGTGCACTAATTTTGGAAAAATGACACGAAGGGGATGAAATTTTATAAAAAGTATTTAGGGTTCCGTGGGTATAAAATAACCTTTAAATTGAGCTTGATAGTATAATTCAAGAATTGGATAGGGAAAGCAATATTTTAATTTTTACTAATTTTGTACGTTGTTCATGAGTGTAATAGTTTCAAATTTACAGGAGGTGTCAGGGAAAAGGAAGGAATGTATGGAAGGTTGTGTTGGAATATCGGGCATAAGCAACTTTCATTTTAAACGTCCATAAATGGGTTCCGCGCAAATAGTACTCATTAGTAAAATTGTGCCCTGGGATACAGATAGCTCTGGGATTATAAATTTTAGAGGGAGGAATTTATTATGTTTAATAGTATTTACTTATTATAGATTAATAATGACCAATTGTAAGGTTTTTTATTTTTATTTTTAAGTGGAGTTAAAGCGGGAAATCGTTGTTGATAAAGTAAGTAATATATATAGCCACATAATTTGCCCAACAGGATGCTCACCAATAAATAGTGACGTAATTCGGAGTTTTAGAATTTTCTCAGTTTTAGGGGAGAAATGAGGACATAATATAAAACATATTGTAAATAAAGTTAATAACGCAGACGAAGTTGCGGGCAAAAGCTAGTTATAAATAATTTATGAACTGCTCTGAATTTCAACTCCTGTATGATCCCTGTATTGTAAACTTATTTTGAAAAGAGCAACACTATAGTTTTTCTTGCCCGTTCTTCTCTGGCGAAAACAGCCTTGTGAACCGGGTGGAAGTGGAAAAAAGTGACTGGATCTAAATAATGTATGACATTTTATGGATTCAATAAATATTTTCATTTCATTTCATTCATTTCATTTTTATTTTGTTGTTATTTTCTTTTATTTCTTCTTTTTATAATTATTTTTGTACTTATGATGTATCTGTTGCTACTTCCTTACCAGGTTTATGATGCCTCCTCTGCGTGTCCAGATCCTGTTCCCGCTGGAACTCCCTGGCGATGAGTCTCTGCCGCTCCTGCAGGCGGCGGCGCGTGAGCCAGCCGCGCACGTGCCGCTGCAGCGTCAGCGCCGAGATGCACATCTGCGCCTTCAGCCGCAAGTAGTACCGCCGCGCCAGCCAGCCGCGCACGCACGCTTGCACCAGGATTATCTTCCTTATCTAACATACGGGTTATATGCTGTTAATTAGGTAATACACCTAATGCTTTATCTATCAAGCCTGAAGTTTCAGTATCTGTCTCAGCTCACACACGTCCCAATGCAGGGCACGGGACGTATATGAGTTTATACAAATACTGAAGCTTCAGGTCCCTCTACAATCGGGACAACGATTGAGGGGGATTAGACTACATAGTCCACCAAACATAAAATAAATTAAACCATGAAACATCATTTAGATAGTATAAGATACAAATTTTCTATCTTTGACTTTCTTTGAAATCTTGTGTGAAATTTAATGAAGATCCGCAACAAATATTTTTATAATAAGCATGTTCCCAAGAAAGGATATTGTTTATTTTTAATTACGCTCATTATCGCCTTCAGTTAAGCCCACAAGTGAACAACGGCCAAGAATATTTATATAGAACATTCGAAAATGGACTGCATCCATCCAAATATATTATTACAGAATAAATTGTTTAGCAAAATCATTGCGTTATTCATTTGGCAGCAGTAGTACCACCCACATCCAAATCGGGAAACGTCAGCTTTCGAACTAATGTTTCATAGATCCTAAATTGACTGTATCGTTATACAACAATTTCACTAAGATGATTTTGTGTTTCAATGTGGCATATTCTTGTATGTCTGGGTTATGACCTAACATGTTGATGAGATCAGTTTAGAAAATGCATAATTTAATGAGACTGTAGATTGTATCAGACTGTAATCAAAAATGTTAGCTTCCGGAAGTTGTCAATCAAATTTTAATATTGTAGAGATGTAAAGAGACAGATATAAAAGAAGTAATTTGAATGATGGACACTGATTTATTGCTTAAAATTAATGTGGTACATCTTATTGATAACGTATTGAAGAAGATATTAAAAATACCCATTAAAATATTTGTTATTACGAAACTTAAAGGTTAAATTGAAGCTACAGTTGAATATTAGTTTCGCGTCTCACAATATCGTATACAAGTACCTGATCTTCGTATATTCTCGCAAGCCGTTCAACGTGGTAGTACTTCAAGAACACTTTAGACTTGCCGAGTGCCCAGCCGTCCATTTTTAGCCTCAATAGCAAGAGCCGACATGTGTCGCGGTTGGGCTTCACTTCTTCGTCGTAGCTGAACGCGAGGAAACTATATCTGGAAACATATTAATTATTATAGTAGGGTAATAAGATTATCCAGTTTTTGTGTATTTATTTAATAAAAAATATTTTCATGAAACAAGTCTTGATGACTTGTTTTAACTTTTCCCTAAGTCAATTTAAGGATTTATAAACAAAATGTCTCATCAATCGTCTCAAAGTGTCTCATGACAAATATACTCGTAATGTTTTTATCGTTTGCTGTTTCTTGTGTTGTTATAGGAATGAAATTAGTATAACAATATGTGTTTTTAGAAGATCTAAGAGGTAACTACAGGGTGGACTAGATATTGTTTATTTCCAATGAGAAAAGTATACAAAATGGAAACACCGAAACTGCAACATGCGCGTCTCTTTACAAATGAATAAATCCATTATTCCACAAAACGATTTATGTTGAGGTACACTTCAACGGGAGCTTAAATTGTTAATTCTGAATCCGGAAGCGTGGCGAAATTGGTAACATTCATGTTATGATACGCAATTTCGGGCCACATGAATGTTTCCATGCCGTTTGTGCCGAGCTCCACGCGGGCCCTGGACTACGCGAACGTTGTTTGTAATTACATGTGTACCGTTTACGTTCCGTTTCAAAAGGTCAATTGTGAGTTTGCCCCGCGCGCCATTTTGCGAGATTGCAGAATTTGACTTTAGCGCAGTCTTTAAGCTTTGCAGTCGTCTACAACGAAAAAAACTTAAGCCTCTTCATTCCGTATTTGAAACGCTGTTTTTATTAAAATTGAAGTCTCAATGAAACAAGACTTCAATATCATGGAACTTCTAAAGAAATCAAAATAATTAAAGACTGTTTGATTTGCTATGGAGAGAAAACTTATTGTTATTGCATCAGAAAGTCAGTAAAATCCGAATCGTTATTGTCTCTTAATATCAAATATGCATTAACCGGTTTTAATGATTGACATTGAATTCGTACGTTGGCACTTTAGACTTATTCAGATTTCTAGATTAGCATGTGCAAATGCAAATGAATACGAATATTTGTTTCAATTTATAAAACTAGTTTTCTTGGTTAATATGCATAGTATTAATAGAATTGCTGGTAGCGGTTGTAGACGATGGGCTGAAGATCGAGCCCAGTGGCGTGCCATAGGAGAGGCCTATATCCAGCAGTGGACGCGAACGGATGGACTGATGATGACGATGACGATGATGATGATTAGTAGATTACACGAAATAGTATTACAGTTGTCCGTAATTACACATAAGTACATAACATTAAGCTTATATCCCCTAAGAGCGTAAGCAGAAATGTCATGATGCATTGACAAGCTGATTTCCGTCCAAAAACGTGATGGGGTAAACCTGTTATCACATTTTCCAAACTTACTTAGGAACCTAATCTAGAATCTAACGGTCCACAGCATGCATGCTGCTTCCAGCCTAATGAGGCATTGTAAATATTTATTTCAACTAACCTTTTTAGAAACTCATCAAATGTCAGTCGGTGGGAGAATCCATTCTGCCTGATTCTTATGGTTTCAAGAACGCCAGTATACCGCAGCTGCTTGAGTATTTTCGCCGAGTCGAAATGCTTGGGCGATCTCGAGTCATTTGGCTTGAGACACCTCACGAACTGAGGAGTGCCGCTCACCATTTTCTGGAGGAGTTCCATCAGAGAGTACCTGAAGTATGTAGATACTGTCTGCTGAGCTCGAGACTGCGATGCCAAACCTCGACTGTTGAACCGATCCTGAAACATCAAAGGTTAATTTGACTCTACAAATGGAAGAATAAAATATAACATTTGCTTACATAACGGTTTATTAATATGACGTGAATTTGTAAATATGAATTTAATAAATATTAATAATCTTTGTCTAATTTAAAGATATGGAAGATATGCAAATGTTGGTTAAATAATATATTATTTAATTTCATTTAAATTCACCCATAATAGCATGATATTAAATTACCCTTGTATCTCCCGACGGGCTTTCTAAACTCCTGTCCATGTCTCCTTGTAAAGGCGAGTATAGATTCCCCGTCTTGGTGATGGGACATTGGAATAGGAATCTGATGATGTCGTACTGGCTCTGCCTCATTAACTGTACCACTTCAGGAGGCAAGAAGTTGCGATTCTTCTCCAAGAAGCCGTCAGCTTGGTAGACCACGCGACCAGCGAAGTGATGGATTGCAAAGCATATCGCGTCAGACTTCGGTCTAACGTAATATTTGCTTTTGACGTTATTGTGGAACTTTTCTGGAAAATATAAAAATAAATCAATGATCTATGGTTGCGTCTGTATCATATGACATCAAAAGTATACCAACAAACATATGCCACGAAAAAATAATCAGTTATTTCAAAATACCCTAAATTAATTAGACTAATGGGTTAGAAAAAAAATCCTCTATGAAGAGAACTAAAACCAAAAAATAAAAATCATCAGTAAACATTCATGAATTACCAATAAGAGTCCTGTCATTAGAGCGAGGAAACCGGCTCTCCTCATCAAGTAGTGCTAGCAAACCCATAGGCCTAGATAACAACATGTCTAGAACGGGTCTGTTATCAGAGAACTCGATGAGGTCCACAGGAACACCCTCCGCCATATACTCCTGCTGTTCCCACGTGAATATGTGTTGGTTGAAGTAGTACTGGATCTGCTCATTAGCAATGTTAATGCACAGTTGCTCGAACGAGTTCTTGTTGAAGTTTTCGAATCCGAAAATGTCCAGTATTCCGATGGAGAGTTGTTCGTGGCTGTAATACAAGTTTTGTATGTCACCGACAGATAGTAAAGTTGTGCCGTTCAACCTAGGAATCTGCATTTATTATACAATGATGTTTGTTTTTTTTCACAATGGCATGCCATGTTTGAATAAACAAGTTTGTGGTTAGGTCATGGACGGACTGTGAATAGTAAAATTCTTCGTTAAAGATGCCTATTATAATTTATCCAATAGCCAAGGTTCTTGTCTTGTCATCTAAATATTGAGTCATTATTTCAGGACGATATAATTGATTTTTTCCTTAAACGATCACAAAAGTTACATCGTTATATTTAACTAGTGTTAATGAACGTAGATGCAAATAAGAATCACTAAAATGTTTGATAATTTTGTAACACGCTATTAGTTTTTATGAATGAAATTTACATTTTTATTACATAAGGAGAAGAACCGTTGGATCTGGTTAGAGACTTTCTTGATTATAAATAAATATTTAGACAACCATGATCATAGTAAAGATATACTTGTTTATATAATTAAATCACATAATTATATGATATTAAAACTATAGGGAGTTAGTTATTATGGAAGCTGCTGTAGCATGAATTGTTGTACTTACGCATTTGCTCTGTTCTGGCAAAGCAGCGCGTTGATCCTCTCCACTATTCTATCAAAGGCTCTGGCGTAAAGTCCACGAGCTGTGGCATCCCTCGCCACGGCCGCTTCAGTAGGCGAACTATGCCGAGCTATAGTCTCACCCCTCGCCACCACGCTGCTACTAGTCAAACACTCCCGAAGGTCCCCCGTCTCCACCCCCAACAGACACGAAGCTGGAACAATCGTTGCGTACAAACACGGAAACAAAGCTAGCATTTAATGCGTTGCTTTCCTCGGTAATGATATCTACACAACAAAGGACTTAATGTGCATCATTACCGCGACATTAGTACGCGAGCTCACCTCTGTGTAACGGCGCTGTGTCGATTATAGTTGCTTTATTGTCCGTGTTATCTTCGCCGGCGGTCTCACCGAATTCTATGTCGCCCAGGTGTAATATAGCTGCCAGCATTTTGTATATGATTTGTACCTCCTCCTCTTGGAAGCCAACTACCTGAATATACGTAGCAAGTATGTAGAGACTAGATATGCATTATTTTAAAATAAACTTAAAATCTATATTAGAATTTTATAACTTAAATATAACAAAATCTTAAAATTAAGAACACATTAAAATGAGCACTGGAAATTAAATAAAAAAGACTTTACTTAAACCAATACGATATCCAGATTGAAACAGAAAAAGAAAAGCATAAATTCGAAGTTATTCTTATCTGAAAGTCGCTAAAGAAAGAGCAGTTTTAATTAAATTTTATTACCTTACCTTGAAAGCTTGATTGAGTTGGCGCCAGCGGTGAACATTGTGCTCCCTGTGGACTACAGAAAGGGGTTGCAAATATCGGTGTCGCGACTTCAATTGTTCGTCAAGATAAAACTTCCGCCAGCGGCCTTCGCTTTCCAATCCGTCGTACAGATAGTAAAATACGTGGAAATTACTTTCTCCGCTGAAAATATACATTTCAATTTTAATTTTAATCATTCTATAAGCATAAATTGATAATAGTTGCTCAATAAGTGGCAACATTCAATTTGATCTTAAAGTTTTGTTACATTACGGTTTCTTGAGAGATATATAATTTAGATCGATGAAACTAAATATTGGCTAAGATTGCTAACAGAAGATTTGGTGAAGATATATTTAAGGAGTATGTAGTCAACATACAAGCAATACTTACACCGCTTGATGAACAACTCTGGACTGTTCGAGAAGATACACCGATATCCTGGCGCCGGATATTCTCCCAACTCTCATCATGGACAAATCGAGGTATTTGCCGAACCGAGAACTGTTTGCATTGATACCAGTCCTCGCGTTTCCAAACGATTCCATAATCGGGTTCACTTGTAAAATCTTTTCTTCGAGATTGCGATTTTGTGTCTAAAAATATTCAACCTTTAAGTTTGGAGAACAAAGTATACGATAATTTAAAAAAACATTATTCATCGATAAAGAATCACGTATGAATCATAATTTTGTGTTTGGGAAATATTCTCTTTCAATACCTACAGTTCATACGGAAATTTTTTCCTTAAACTTATGTACATATTATTGATGAACTTTAGCTAATTTATGTAAAATGTTATTAATTTGAAGCAATATGTGTGACCTAATTATCATCACATGCGAGTTCTATCTAAATCCAAAGGTGTAAATTTAACAGGTTTTAACTATTACTTTCCTACATACTGTCTTTGACATAATTATTATCATCTGTCTGATTATCTAGTCATCAAATCAACAGATGATCGTTAATCTGCGAGCAAATATTTCTAGAACAAGGCCGATCGGCCTTTGCGGTCATTTGAGGGTGAAAAGTCCAAGTTAAATACGAGTTGAAACAATTGAACGAGCTGTTCGGGTTATTGCACCCGGAGCGCCAACACCTGCTATTTGAAAAGTTTTATGCTCCAATAAGGTATTGGTTATTTCGGACCCGTTGACATTTGAGAGCCTTTAAGACTGTTTAATTTTATTTAACAGGTTAACGCTGCGGACCGACGTTTTAAAGGCTTTATTTTGTTACTTTTGGGAACTCATTAATTAAAATTTGAAAGATAAGGTTCTTTAGGACTTGGTTATTCCTGGTTTTGCCCACACACAAAATTTGAATATTATTCTCAATACATTAATTGCAAAAGAACATGGATGAGTAAATCTTAATTTTACATTATCTATATATATAAAAGAGGAACCTGACTGACTGACTGACTGACTGACTGACGTATCAACGTACAGCCGAAACTACTGGAGCTAGGAAAGTGAAATTTTCCACAGAGGTTTCTATTATGACGTAGGTGAGCACTAAGAAGGGATTTTTGGAAATTCAACCCCTAAGAGGGTGAAAAGGGTAAAAAACCGTTGTATGGAAAATCGAAACCGTTAAAGTTACAATTGTCACACTTGGCACTTTAGTCAGTCATTTAAAAAGAAAACTAACTGCATACTTAGTTTGTCGAAAATTAGCCATAAAAGGGTTAAAATAAGGGTTGAAGCGTTTCGAGTCTAGGGTGATTTAATTACTGTCTAATCAACGCACAGCCGAAACTACTGGAGCTAGAAACGTGAAATTTTCCACAGAGATTTCTATTATGACGTAGGTGAGCACTAAGAAGGGATTTTCAGAAATTCAACCCCTAAGGGGGTGAAAAGGGTAAAAAACGTTTGTATGGAAAATCGAAACCGTTAAAGCCACAGTTGTCAAACTTTGCACTTTCATTAATCAATCAAAAACCAATATAACTGCATACTTTATTTTTTTAAATTAACCCTAAAGTGGTTAAAATAAGGGTTGAAATTTTGTAGAACCGAACTGTCTAATCAACGCACAGCCGAAACTGCTGGAGCTAGAAACGTAAAATTTTAAAACTGTTGTTTGTAACGCAAAAACAAACATAGCTGCATACTTTATTTTTCTAAAATTAGCCCTAAAGTTGTAAGGGTTGAAATTAATAAATAATAAATAATTGTAGAACCGAACTGTCACATCAACGTACAATCGAAACTACTGAAGTTAGGCACTTGAAATTTTACACCGGGCTTCCTATCATAATGCAGAACAACGCTAATGAAGGATTTACTAAAATTCAATCCCCAAAGGAGTGAAAGGGTGAAATTGTGTTGTGTAGAAAAACGAACCGTGAAAGGTACAGATTTCAAACTTGGCAGTTTAGGTAGTCAATTAAAAACAAAAATAATTTCTTCCTTTTTTTGTCTTAAATTAGCCTCAAAGGGATTAAAATAAGGGTTGTAATTTTGTATACAAAATCGAAACCGCTGTTATTGGTACGAAAATTCGTATTTCAGCTACCTATTATAAACACAAGAAATTGGCATGCACTAATTTTGGAAAAATGGCACGAAGTGGATTAAATTTTATAAAAAGTATTTAGGGTTCCGTGGGTACAAAATAACCCTTAAAAATTAAGCTTGATAGTATAATTCAAGAACTAGATAGGGAAAGCAATATTTTAATTTTTACTAATTTTGTACGTTGTTCATAAGTGTAAGAGTTTCACATTTACGGTCAGGGAAAAGGAAGGAATGGACGGAAGGTTGTGTTGGAATATCGGGCATAAGCAACTTTCATTTTAAATATCCATCAATGGGTTTCGCGCAAATAATACTCATAAATAAAATTGTGCGTAGTTCCGGGATTATAAATATTAGAGGGAGGAATTTATTATGTTTAATAGTATTTACTTATTATAGATAAATAATGACCAATTGTAAGGTTTTGGCTTTTTATGTTTTAAGTGGAGTTAAAGCGGGAGATCGTTGTTGATAAAGTAAGTAATATATATAGCCAAATGATTTGCCCAACAGGAAGCTCACTAATAAATAGTGACTTAATTCGGAGTTTTAGAATTTTCTCAGTTTTAGGGGAGAAATGAGGACGTAATAGAAAACATATTGTAAATAAGGTTAATAACGCAGACGAAGTTGCGGGCAAAAGCTAGTTGTACCATATAATAGTGTTACCTTTGATAAAAATACTAGTTGCTTCAATAAAAGATTGGCTGATTCAGTTTTTCCGGCGCCGCTTTCCCCTGATATAACAATGGCTTGGTGTTGTTTCTGGTGCATGAGCGCCTGGTGCGCGGCGTCCGCCACCGCGTATATGTGCGGCGGATTGTCCGATCTACACCGGCCTTGGTATATTTGCTGAGTCTGAAACATATTACACATTAAGAACATTCGTCATAGCATTTACCATAACCAACGACCTGTACAGGTACCTGTGAATCCACCAAAATTTTGTTTCCGATACCTTCGTCTCAAAAAATTAGAAGAAACAAACTCGATAACTATTAGTAATGAAATCATTTCAGTTAACATTTAACCTTGGAGAAAGTTGAGTATAAAAACAAATTAATATGACTTTAAAATTTTAAGTATCAATTTATAAATATTCAATCGTACAAGCATTTAAACGGCAGTGATAAAGCAATTAGATTTCGAAATGAATAATTTATAAGTACATTTAATGAGTTAGCAACATTGCCAAGATAGCATACCTTTGTTGTGTATATCCCTACGTCAGTAAATGGATTCACAGCGACAAGAATGTCTCCGATATATGTATAGATTTGGTTCTGGTTGTATCTTTTTTGTAATTGTTCGACAATTGCGTCCTCTGTCAGAACTTCTAATGTGGCTAAGTCATCTGTGTACATTTTCTCGGGTTTTGCCTTTCGATGTGACTTGAGTTTGCCCCTTTTTGTCGTTGCTTCAGGAGCTCGACAACTTCGACCTTCCGCTCTCTGTCTTTTTATCTCTGCTTGAAGCTCCATACGGATCTGCAGCATTATAAGTTATATTGCAAAAACATAATATTTTCAAGGTTTCAGACCTCAATAGAATTTGAACACAGAAATTCAATCTATCTTTCAATTCAATGCCTCATATATTTAATCTATAACAATTACCTTGTCCTCAAAACTACTGACAGCGAGTAGCAGGGGGTGTTCCAAAAGCTCCCTTGCAAACGGTCTTTGATTCATGTCTTTTATTAAACAATCCGCGATAAAGTCTGTGAGTTGTGGTGAAAACCTTTCTGGGTGGGTTAAACTAGGAGGAGGGTTCCTAGGTATTTGAAAGAGAGCTCTCATCGGATGCAGACCCGATAATGGCGGTTCACCTTCGGCTAATTCAATAGCCGTTATTCCCACAGACCACACATCGCACCGACAGTCATACGATTCATCCAGCTGTTGTTCACATGCGATAACCTGAAATTGAATAGTGTAACCTTAAACCATATCATAATCACGAAATGAGATCAGTGCTACTTTCAAAATTCTGTTGACATTGTATTACGGTCATTGAAATAATACGCTTAATGTTAAATGTAGGGCAGCAAATTAATACTTTGCGTACAGATATACAAATTGAATCGCAATACAAAATGAACATGAGTACATATAACAGTAGTTCACCTCTGGAGCCATCCAATATGGAGTGCCTACTGAAGTGTTTCTCCTCGCTGCCGTGGCCGCCAAATGTGACGAGACACCAAAATCGACAAGCTTGACCTCGGCATCTTCAGTCAAAAGAATGTTGTGTCCTTTGACGTCACGGTGCATGCATCGGTGAGCGTGAAGATGTGTCAGAGCTCGAACCGTCCCTCGCAGTACATATGCGAGTTGCGGCTCAGTTATATTACTACCTCGAGCCCGCATACCGGCACACAAATCTGTGACCGAACCGCCGGTGCACAGCTGCAATTTTGTAAAGCCATGTTAGTCGGATGTCACAATTACAAAAAAAGTGTTCAAATAAGGAATGTAGCTGACCTCCATGACAAACCAAATTTGATCATCGTCTGAGCTCACTCCCCGTTTCAGAAATAAACCAAAGAACTCGGGAATGTTTGGATGACTAGACAAGTCACGAAAAACAAGAAATTCCTCCTCAATTTCCTCTATATTCTCTGTGATGTTTTCCAATATCTGAAAACCAAAATGTGATCAATTTATTGCGGCATACATATATTAAATGTGTTTCATTTATCTTGTTAATACTGCCTGCGTAAAATATGAGCCTTTGTGTTCACATTGTTACATAGCCTTGACACCAATACTAGAGTATGTTTGTGATAACATCCACGCAATCAATTGCTAGCGAGGTGTTAACAATACCACCATAAAAACTCAGTGACCTATGCTTTATTTACATGTTCACTGGGATGTGTCAATCAACGCTTATATTTACGACACCTACATATTTTAATTATCATCGTAATTCATCGTCCAAAAAGTCAGTTCTCAACACTCGCTTATTAGTGCGTAATCTTCACATTTATTTAAATTTAAGTGCGATAGTTAAGAATCTCGCGCCATAACTATTTCATGGCGTATTACTTGGAGAATTTTTAATAAGTTACAAACTCGTAATACTGGTCGGGTCGAAGTTTCTCTGGGGTTTCTTCGACATTGTTTATAGACACGCATTCAGCATTGAACCTTTAAGCGTTGTTCGCCGTAGGTCACGTTTGTTGCGAAATTACAATTATGCTCAGAAACGTCTTTGTTTTGAAACGTTGCAGTTCATAACTAGAGATATATAAAGTTCGCTGACGTCACCAAGTGTGCCAGATAAGGTCAACAACTTTTCCTGTGACTAACGCGGATCTGCGGAGGAGTTATAGCACGCGATTCGTAATTTAATCAGTACATATTGGCTGAATCTACTTTCGTATACGTCTACATTACATTCATGTGACTTGACAACATTTTCCTCAAGTTTTTATTTATTTTCCTTTCGCACATATTTTGTTTTTATTTCTCGATTATTATACGTTTCATGTCACGAATTACTGCCTATTTTAAGCTATGTCTAATTAAATACGTTATCCTTTTTTATCATTGTTGTTAGTGATTATTAGGAACAATATAACAATGACATAAAAAAAATCAGTACATTAAAGATCAGACTAGTTCAAGGCAATTCAATTATCCATTGAGGAGAGATAGATAATGATTGACAATTAAGGGCCAATTTCACCAGTTCCTGATAGGGCCCTGGTAGCTATCTGGGACTCATCTGTCAGATAAAATGCAAAATGCAGTACTTTTGCAACCGAATGTCGAATTTACCTGACAGATGAGTGTCTGAGGAGATAGCTGTTAGGGACTTTATCAGAGACTGCTGAAACTGGTCATAAAAGTGGTGTACCTTGACGGCGACCCGGCGGCCGCTCTTCTTGTCCCGGGCGCAGTAGACCTCGCCGTAGGTGCCCTCGCCGATGAGCTCCTGCAGCGTGAAGCGGTCGCGCGGGTCAGCCGCGCGGTCCAACTCCACGTGCTGCGACAGCCCGCGGTACGCCATGTCACTCCGCATGGCTCACGGGTTACACCTACACATCTGGAATTATAACATTAATTACTACGATGATCTCACATAATTAGTATAATAATACCTATATAAACAGTCTCCCTGGCGCGAGAAGTTAGAAGCCGTCTGTGAAACAAGAGGCCGCGGGTTCGATCCCCGCACCGAGAGAAATGCTTGTGCAGCCCACAAATATTTCTTTCGGGTCTGGGTGTTTAGCCGAAAAGTCTCTCGTAGTTCCTGATACCCACTACACACGACTCGATCTTAGTTTGGAGTCAGGACTATGTATGTTGGGTGTTATTTACTTATGTGTTCGGCAGCTCCGATTCTTTTCCGATTACGATTCTGTTCTAACTGTGCAAGAAAGGAACCGATGCGATAGGAAAATGAAACGCGGAGATCCATAGTCTCTATTTACATGGTTGACTCTGAACTAACCAACCTTTTAATTCTTTTAAATAGTTTGACGTTTGAAAGTTACTCATTAATTTAAAATATATATGGTGACGGATCATTTTACTTAACAGTTAAACCATTTGCGTGTTTACATTTCCAAAAATAGAAAGTGAAATTTATATTATTCACACAATTTATTTAATAGTGACGAAATTCAACTAACAGATTTTATATTCAAATTTATGTTAATAAATGTGTGATATGCAAATGTCTGCATAATAAAGCTGGTTGGTGAGTCTACCTGTTTGAGTTAATTGACAGGAAGGCCAGTACTTGCGCCTTAATATGGCATTCCTATACGCGGCCGCGAACGGAAAGAGTCAGAAAATCTATGTTAATGCATTTAAGTATAAAACTGTTTACGCATGTATATAATCAAGTTTGCATCTCAAATGTTATGATATTACAGCAAATGAAAATGGATTATATTAAATAAATATACACTTTGCGAAGTAATGCCTTGTGGTCAATCTACGGGATGGGAATAGATTACTATTTCTTGCTAATGTTCAAGATTGCTCATTATGATCACTCGATATGCCAACACTTCATGTAACTTTTTCAGCCTTTAAAGCTTAAGGAATAGCAATTTAACGGCATGTTGTGTTAAATTAGTAAAATTCAATAATATCTAATGTAATACTTATGAATATAAACGAGCATTAAAATATACGAGAGCGCTACACAAGCCTGGAATGGAGTTGTTTGGAAATAAAAATATAATAGAGAAAGTTTATATGACATTACAATAGATTATAAGGAATAAAATAATAATAATTCGAATTTCTGTTGTCAAATGAAAGTTAGAATTATCCATGGAATTATCAAAATAGTGAGTTTTATATCTTATATTAATATTAATGACTTCATAACGTTATTAACTTGATCTTAATAGCGATCTTAAAGACTGCGTTTGATTTTCTAAACAATTATCAAAATATCATTTGCGCAGATATAAAAGACCTAATGTTTTATACATTCTACATACATGGTATTTCGATTTTTGCCGTGATGTGCGCATTAGACCGCTCAATTCAAATGCGGCTCTGTGCTCTCCAATTTCTGATTTATATAATTTAACGCATATCATCACATTTTACGCATATCATTATATTTGCATATTATATGAGATTTCCATCTAACTATTAGACTGACTGCTGGACGAAATAGTTGACATCTTTATCAACAATGTATGTAGTTATATTTATTTTACTTCGTTGTTGTTATAATTTGCCCATTTCAACCTGCGTATAATTATTTTGAGTATTTGTAATGTAGACATATTAGACATTACCTATTAGATATTATGAAGCAACGGCTCAATTCAAATCGAACTATCTAAGCTGTGTATCACTTGGATTAGTCATTAGATGATTTTTAACTGTCGATATTAGTTAAGGGAAAAAAATGAGCTCATAGGTGCAATTTCCTGTTAATATTGTACAAAGGTAAACAAAAGAATTTATATCTATGGGAAAACGTAATTAATGTATTATCCAATACATAACACAAAACATCCGACTATACTTGCAACAGGCTGTACCATCAAACGAATTTCATATTCATATTGATTGTCCAGACCGTTCCAATTCTTAATTGTCATGAATTCTTCCTGGACACTTGTCTTCCCGCATGGGCACGTTGAAACATAAGCACATAGAATTGGTTGCCTAAGAACATAGCCTAAGAATCAATAATTATTTTTCATACTCTTCTTCGTACATTTATATCAATTACTTTAGCTATATTACTACTTAGCACATGTTCTTTGAAAAATGTAGAAATTATTTTTGCTTATAATGTTACGACTCGTTGCCTTATACACAAAGGCTATTCAATTAACAGCTTACAAAAACTAGACTCTATAGTCTGCCTTATTTAGGAGCCGAAACCACAATCTCATGGTGACAATCCAGGTACACCTATTGAGGCGACAATATTTGTTCGTACACCAATGTATCGGTGTCAAACTTGTAGAGCGGCGTGTCGTAACTCAGTGACGCGACAATATTTGCGCAGTAAGCACTTTATGTATTTGTACAAGACGACTACCGACTGCGGTTGCAATTTGTAGCGTCTCGTTTTAATTGCGCTGTTGTGTTCTCAGACACGCTTTGGTACTGCCATGTTGTTGCAATATTTGACAAATTGCATTATCAAATTGTACAGAAAGATGAGTCAGGCACATTTTATAAGCACTGTTGTGAATGGTCATGTATCCGGTGGCGTTTTTTAACAAACGCGGTTAATTATAAACCCATTCACTTCTTACGCTATTGTCAATGACTTGAATTTTATAAACAGTAATTGTATACATTATTTTAACCGTGCAATAACGCTGACTTCGTTGTTCAATCTAATTATTTATTTATTTAGATATCTGTTAAGGCGCCTATATTTCATAATCTAGAGCTTACTTTAATGTAATTTAAAAGTAGTTCGCTATCAGAATGACTAACGTCATTGTACCGCCGCATTATCAGTGACGCAAAACTTGTGCGCCAAACTTATGTTATCTTTTATGAAAATAATTGACGTATCTAGCGATATTATGAATCATAAAAGGGAAAGGATTAGGGAATTAAGATTAGATATGAGAGGGAAAAGGTAGTGGGTGTAAGGATTTTTGATAATGTTTGCTATGATATTATCATTCACTGATGTACGAAGTTTTGTTGGCCTAATAAAAAGTTAATCCTATATCGCAATAATCCAGTCCATCCAAGGTTGCCTGGAAGAGATCGCAGCTAGCGATAAGGCCGCCTATTGTAACCATGTCTAGTATTTTAAGTATTTTGTATTTCTTCTTGGTGTACAATAAAGCATATATAAATAAATAAATAAATCCTTAGGGCATGTAGTATGTATGTACATTGCAACAGAACCCCGCGCTTTAAATTGTACCTAAATTTAATAGAATCCATTGAGTGGCTCACCCGATAACTTAAAATAATACTTGGACAACAAACTGTTGTGTATTAATTATATCGTCGTTTCGTGTGTAATTGGCAAATATGCACTTAAAGGGGATATATTTTTATAAATTTAAAAGACATTTATAGCCGGACTTGACGAGAGTTCAATAATTATGTAACATCTAAAATAAACAGCTATAAAAATATATTAAGAACCTATAAAATTAATGAAATACATAGTCAAATAGACATCATATCCTTTGATTACGAAACTGCAACTTTGATGCCAAAATATGTATATTAATAAAGTTTAAGACTTTGGTATCTAAGTTTCAATCAATAGTTATCTTCTATGTAAAATAAGCATTTATTTGTTAAATAACCATGAGTTTGGTCAGTTCTTTTTCCTTTACGAATTTGGGACATGCTTCGCTTGCAGTGCCTTAGCCCATCGGATAGGTACCTCGAATGTAACATTGTATTGTCTTCAATTGTTAGCCATCCAAAAAGTTCTTAACGTTGCATTGTGATAGCAGGATGTAAAACAATTACATTAATTTTATCCACGAAAATAGTCTTCCAATACGTCATCAAGCTTGTAAGTCTCTCAAACTGTACGTCATTCATATCCTGTTACCATAAGAGGTATAAACCACAAATTAATGGAGTCACACAATAGGGTATTTGATACAATTTTTATAGTATTGTATATATTATATAAACGTTTTAAATCTTGAAGTGGGAGTAAAAGAAAAGAGATGCAAACCGAAACTAGTGACGTCACTTGTCCTAATAAGCATTACAGTGTGCGCGTGTGAAAGAGATGGAAAGATGTCCCCATACGCTCCCAGTCTTTGTTCTTACTTATTACTGCCTAATGTAACAAGATACCTTAATACTGTTTTGACATAATTGTTTTACTTAAGTGTTATTTGTGTGTTGTACGCAAAATAATTAGAAAAATCGATCATAATCAAATTATCCATTAAAATTACATAATTATAAAATGATAATATTGAGACGTACCATAGACACGGTTCGTTGAATTGCCCTATGATCGTTCTATGAATAACGTCGCTGTCAATCATGTCGTGACCTTTATGACTAAACCTACTTAAAGCTGTGCAAACGTCCTCGATTAAAATGGCATATGGTGTAATTGAAACATATCTATTGATTATTTAATATTTGTGCAACATTTAACAATAAAACATTAATAAGTTATTGTACTTCCTATAATAATTACACACTTGTCATTTCACGCATCATTACGCAAACAAACAATGCAATAAACTTGTAAAGTCCTTTCGATTTTAATTACATCATTTTCATGAGTAATGACTGTTTATAGTTCATTTAGTGCACAAAAGAGATTTCTGATTGGATTCTTGATAGTGGCAACCACGATTAGTTTGCTATGGAGTTTCCCATATTATATTTTTACATTGGAATTATTATGTGACTTCAAACTAAGCAACACTTGTTATTTTTCGTCATTTTCTCAACTCAAGTTTATCAATATACTCAGTGAAAATACCTAGATGAGGTAATTATTAGCGTACGATTTATATCTGAAATATAATGCGTTTTCATAATGGCGTTTTATTAAATTAAAAACATCAGTAACTACATAGCAATAACCAATAGGAAAACAGCAAAAAATAACAGATGTACCTAACTACTTGCCTGTATTAACCTATTATTAATAAAATATGTTTAAGTAATAGTATCGCAAATTTTATTTTTATGTTACTCTACTTATTTACATTACGAAATAATAATTTAAGAGATTTACTTAAATATACGAGTGCAATGTTATAATATATGCAATGAAACCGTCGCGATTCTAGATATAAACCCACATATTAAGTAAGCACTTATTTTTTATACACAATTTACCAAAATTACCTGACACGGAACGTTTATTATCCACTCTGATCATATAACATCTATCGCTTTACAATACCGGCACTTGACACAGTAACGTAATGTACCGAATTAATTCGATCCACCACTCTCATTCATTCTTGAACTACATAACTTCTTGCAAAAATGATAAAACAAACTTTCCATTTTGATATCGCCCTAAATTCTGTATTATCTCACGCATTACTTACGCTAACGGCTACAATACCAAAGATTGCAATAAGTGGTTAGACATGCTGTCAAATCTATTATATTAAATATAGAGTAGAATGTAAAATCTCAATGATCACATAACAAGTAGTATCTACAGATCGTCATGTGAGTGTTCATTGGAGCGTCGAACCCGCCTGTAATCCATCATAATACACCAGACACCGGCAATTAGCTCATACAATGCACCGTAAACACGGGCATTAAAATATTTTCATGCAAAAAGAGGTCTTGCCTAGTCTGACTGACGGTGGACGCGATGTCCCACCGAAGCGACACTTTCACTGTTTGTTTCTGTCACGAATGGCGCATTAGCGACAAACTAGCCATTTCTGTCATTTACTATCGGACCATTTTACACCAACCGAGTTGAGTGATCGCGTTTATGTACTCAGCACCAATCATCATCAATTTATCATCAAGTATATTTAGCTGTTGCTTCTTCTAATGCTTGTATTGATGGTGTTATAATCTTATTTTATATTTTTGGCAATATCATCATCATCATACGTGTGATGTCGCGCTTCGGGTTTATCCTATGGTCTATGGGTATCCAGATACAGTTATATCTGTAAAATTGCGTCAACCGACGAGAGACAACCATCTCCATTTTAAATGCACAGATGGCAAGAACCACTGTATAAGACAAAAACATTGCTCGCTTTAAAATATTTTGTAGACTTCGGTAGAGTCCAAATTACTCTAAAATCAGTCTCTATAGTTGCATGTATATTTAGTACGAGTAAGAAAGTTTCATGTAACCAATGTTAGTAAACATTAAAAAACAGTAAATAAACTTCAGTGATGGTTTTAGATTAATTAAATACATTAAACGGTTGTTTACGTATCTTTATTACGTTAACCGGGTTAAGAAAATTAACGAAACTTGTTTTTGTGCAGTTTTAATCGTATTTGCTATAGTACGAGTAATTGGCGCTTAATCCACTTTTATACATTAACAGCCTGTTTAAAGATAAACGACTCGTTTATTAATACTTTTATTGAGTGTGTTAAGCAATCAAAACCGTGATGCCTTCTTTTAGATGAAAATACTCAATATATTCTCACCTAGATTATGATTTGGTTTCAGCATTCTAAAACTCATATCACTGGTCATATTTGAGAGGCCCCCTGAACACCACCGCAATGACTATTTCTCCTGCCAAACAGCAGTGTAAATACACTGTTGTGTCCGGTTTGAGGATATTGTAGTCAGAGTAACTAGTGGACAAATTGAGCCTTACCATCGTATGTCTGAGGATGGCGAGCGTAGTGGTATTTGTACGCATTGCTTTGTAATTCATGGTGATGATTGCAGCAGCAAGATGGTAAGCAACTGAACTGCTGTTTATGACCAGTCATATTGCTTACCCCTTGGATTAGTATTGTATACAGAGACCTTACCCTCAGACGAATGACATGCTAGTCTCGCCATTCATAGCAATAAAAAATCTCTGACTTGGTAATATTGATTAAATAATAACTAGAATATTAAGCGTTGCTACCTTTGTAAATGCAAATAATATGTAATTGAAAGATAGTGAAGATTAATGTTGGATTTTTTTTTGTGAGAAAATAGAATCGCTTTGAATTTTGTCGGAAGTATCGTCTTTCAATAGTTGTGGACTAAGATGAATACAACAATGGGAAAGTTAGATTTCCTTCCGCTGATTAACTGAAAGATAATTAGTTAGATACCACATGGGTAAGTAATTCGATGCGGTGGTATCATAGTATAGTAACGTGTACCGTATTTACGTGAAAGATTGCAATGATGAGGAAGGAAAAATATTAAACCTCATTTTTGTTGACACACTTTTGTTATGTAACTGTCGCGAAAATTATGTTTATTTAAAATGGTTATATCACACATGCGCCTGACATCATTAAAGTAGAGGAATTCGGGGTATGTTTTTAAAAATCTCCATCAAGTTATGAGAGGGCAATGTTTCACATGACTATTTTAAACACAATGTTCAACAATGTTCCCATGTTCAGGCGGCCGTATTGTATTTTAATAATAGCAATTGAAATTTCCTGTTGAAGGTTGGTACTTTCATACTGATGTATTTTTAATTGAATGTAACTGCTGAATTGATTGACGACAATTAAGTACTTGTTCGCATAATTAGTAATATTCATGGACAAGTATTGAATTAATACGTACGATTTTTTATTATTTCAATAAAAAAATATCTAATAAGTTAAAAATACCAAGAACAGGAAACAAATTAGCACGAATTCATTAATAAAACAATCTAGTTGATACTATAAGCGATAGAGTAAGAGACACTTTATAATAATGACGTGCGAAGCTTGTAATGACACTGCTCGGTTGTGGAGACCAAGAACATTACGTTTCGGTTGGTTCGTGTTAGCTAATAGCCAATTTGAAATATTGACGTCAATAAGCGAGATAGTGAAGCCTATAGCCGTGAGCGAACATTTCTTTTATAGTGTAAGTAATCAATTTTATACTTATAACGCGGCGAAAGCGTGAAAGAATACTAATATTTTGTCAAACAGCGCAGCCGAACTAAATAGTAAATGGCAACTTTCAATTTGTAAACTAATCAGATTGGTCGGCACGGAAACCTTCGAGCCCACTGGCTAAATGTAAGACAATGGATTTAGAAGCTTTGTTGATTCAATATTGTAGTACAAGGAAGCCTTAGAGGTGCATAATGCAATCCTTTCACAGCATTAGAGAGTTCTCATAATGCTTGACCACGGCCGTCGGAACAGACTGTCCGACAGATGGCATTACGCACATCGGTATTCAAGCCCTTAAAGTGCGCACTACCAGTGCCCGGCGCCCGCTATTGAATCCGCAAACCGCCAAGGCGAAATCCATCACTAAACCTTAGCAAAAGCGCATTTTATTTATTTTCTATAATTTAATTAAATCCAATTACCAATTGTTTCCGTTTATTTATTGGTATTGTGTAACTCGCAATAAACCGAGACCAAAAGCGGTCACTACGAGTTTGTACGCTTCCTTGTCTGTCAACATGTTGCTGTAATGCGATGCCGAAGATCGAATTTCTGATACGCATGCCATTGTACTTACATTTCATTTTTTGAATAATTGATGATGGCAAGATCATGAACTTCAGAGGAATTATTCATTGCTGCTGTAATTACTTACATATTACCGAATTACATCTACGAAATCGGTAAAGCACAGCATTAAAAAATTGTGATTATAGAGGGTATATCAGGACTGCTACCGAAAACGAAGCCGTGTGGTAGTTTTGGTGAATACAAACACAATGTAACTAAAAATTTCGCCAAGACACGAGACATTATTTTTTTGTGATTTTTATATAATATATCCTCGATTTTGGGTGGTAAATTCAGAGGTTTTGCTAAATTAATCATTTTAACCATACCATAGCATCATAAAAGGGTGCACACTATTTTTTAGAAAATAAACCTGTATTTACTAGCCAAATACGACGATTGAAAAAAAATAACGAAAAAATTCTTCGCTTTTTTTTGCAAAAAAATTAATTGCATTGTGTCTAAAGTCAGCAAAACAACCACCCGGCTTCGTTTTCGGTAGTAGTCTTGATATACCCTGTATAAATGTTGATATAATATTATTTAATAACTAAAATAATATAATGATATCTTAGTTATGTTATATATTGTTAGGTAACGTATTAATATTCCACAGTTTTAAATAATTAAGAAACTCATTAAGAGCAGGTTTTATAACCTGTTATAAATAGACGTCTACCGCAGTTTGAGTGAACCTTACAAATGTGTTGTGAAATTAATGGTTACTGTACCTAATTACTTACTCAAAATTCTTACCATTTCATGGTATAATAGAAATCGTTACGCCATTCGTATAAAATTAGACATATTTTATTAAAAATATATGAATATTACCACTTATATAATAACTCTACATTTTACGAAACAATATATAATTAAAACACAATATTAAAAACTATTTTAAAAATGTTTTCTTCAATAGGTAACGAAAGGCAAAGGTCACGTAGCAAACAGCCTTGTATTATGCGACTTCAGTAGGCATTTCGTCCGCGCGACTTGTTTCCAAAGATATTTTTTAAGTCAATCACAATCACTTCGGTATTGAGTTTAATAAATGAAAAGATATTAAGTAATAATTTGTACGCTTAGATAATTTATAATAAAGAGGGAGCGCTGTCATACATTTGCGTCTTCGAAAAGGTAGATTTTTTCTTGTGCGTAATGTTGGTAGCGTTCCTATAATAGTGCAAATTGAACTAATTATTTAGCAACAAATAGCTATAAATTCCATTGATAACCGAAAGTATATTTAACTGTTATCATTTTAAAACGAGTTTGAGTGGAATTAAATAACCCTAAGTCATTTATTTTATTTTATTATTTATTTTATTTTTCTTTTCCAAGTAATTCGTACATATTGGACAACCTGTACACTATCAGTCAATCTTAGCAGTCAATAATGACATGAGGGCAGACAAAAATGGTCCAACTTCAAAAAGGTAGGTAAAATGGCGTTCCCTCTATATTATAAATACTCTAAGTTTGTACGATAGATGTTTTATGTGCTCAGAAATAATTAAATAAAAATAATTATAAATCTTTACACAGAGTTTGTTGACAGTGTAGAAGTGGCAATGGCCGATTGCGTTAACATCTAACATGTTTTTATTTGTAACTTATCCGGTTCATCTTATCGTGTGAATAATATTGCCTAGTTATGCATGTTAATAGCGAAGCATGCCCGTTGTGAATCGATCATTAGTAACGGTGTGCAGTGTCACGGTCTTTGCAATGCTATGCCATTTGCATGCGATGGAAAAAATGCTTGAGAAACTTAACACACTACCTTATTGCTTAAGCAAGGACAAATGAATTGTTCACTAATTTACTCACTTTTAATGAAATTCGAAGGTCGTTTGACTTTAATATTAATCAGAATTAATTGGTCTCATAATACAAATCTACGCTTTGAAATTGATTTACGAGTACAATGAATAAACAATTCAAATTGATTGTTATTTGTATAGTAAACGAAATTTTTATATCACACGATAATGATACATGTTGAAATTGAAACAAATACGAATACAGTTACATACTGCAGAGTTTATATTCACTTGAGTTAATACGAGTTATTTAGATCGATCACAAATCCTTTGCGTTCACTTACTTTATGACTCAGAGTGGGCCTATAATTTTTACGAGGGCTGCTTGCTGTAATTTCAGAGAATATGTCCATCCAATTTGCCAATATGCAGACATAATGTTATGGCCGATGGAGGTCAACAACAGCAATAATAAATTAATGAATGTACGACTTCTTCGTTTTCACTTTCTTATAGCCCCATGTTAGTCTTCATACTGAGGCGTGATTTAATGCCGTTTCCCTTCATTCAAAGACAACCCAACTACCTATTCATCGATAAAAAACAATAAATAGGTGTGTCAACCTCGCCTGATACCACTACGGTTTTCAATGTGAATAATGTGATAGATATTTCAAAACGCATAAACCAAATACGGCTAGTTCATTGATGCACACTTCCTCTGTTGCAAGCGTGCTTTATTATGCAAAACTTAAGCGTACTAATGGAGCGTGAGTTAGTGGAACTACACTTCTATATTGAGGCTGATGCACATTTGCAAGCGGGAAATAAAAATACGTTAAGTAAACAAATTGGCCCCAAGTTGCCAATGAAACGAAATGAGACATGATTGACGATGAGGCTGCAAATTAAATTAGGTCACAAAAGTCATAATCATCGCGAAAGATTATTTGGTGTCAAGTATTCGGTGCGAAAACATAAACTCGCAATGAGTTTGAATAGTCTTGTAATAAGCTAAGTATCTTTACATATAACTAGAACTCAAGTAAAAGTAAAGCGATACTATAAAATACAAATCATCATAGAAATCATAACATTAAATTATGAGATTTACTAAATAAACAATAGCCACTCCTCTCCCTGCAACGTGAAATGGATACCGATCTACATTAGTCAGATAGAATAAATGTATAAAAAGCTCGGTAGACACTTATTGTAATAAAATTAAATTCTTACTCACAATAATCTGTAATATTAGTAATAAATGAACATGAATGAATAATGCCAACCCGCACTAGGCCAGCGTGGTGGACTATATGGCCTAACCACTCTCAATCGTACTGTCGATTGTAGAGTAGGCCCGTGCCCTGCAGTGGGGCGTATATGGGCTGATACAGTAATGAATGATATTTGTTTAAGTACAGCTTGACAAAAAAGAGTACCTACCTACGATGCGGTACCAATTGGCATAATAGAAAAACATTTATGGCAACATTATTAAAATTTTTATTGTGTTCGTTGAATAATTTTATACGTAGATATAATATAATAACTATACATTATCGTATGGGTTTTGTTTGCTTTGCGATCTAAAATAAACAAAGAGCCTATCAAACACAATAAATAAAAATCACAAGTATCTAAACATTTTCCGTCGTAGTACATATATCGGGTTGCCATATTAATATTAAATTCGATCTTTGCGCTATCATAAAAACAGACTCTTTTTGCCAAGCTATTGTAATGCTTGTATAGAATGTTTATAATATCAACAATGCATACATCAATTAAGATTGTCAATTTGCTGTAATGATTCAACTAATAATGTTTTAATAATTACTAAATAAAACTCGTTCTAGGTTACAAATGAATTGTTAAAACTTTAATTGATTATGCATAATTACTTCGTGATTTGTTAATCCTTCAGAATAAAATCTAAGTATGTTTCAAAGTTTTCATTAAAATTAAGTAATATTTTTTTGACTTAAAAGCGTATTATATGCTTAGTTTCATACAGTGGAAGCATTATTTATAAATTGTTCCTCACGTGTAAGTATATAATTTTTATGTAGTTTTACTTTTACGGAGAGAAACTTTGCTTACGAAAATGTTTTTTAAATGTCAAAGTTGCAGTATTTGTATGGTGTTCGCCAGTTTATACGTTCCACTAATTTAATCTATACAAAAAGTAATTCAGTAAATTTTAATTCGTTACCCTTTATGTGCTAAATCTGGAGTAATATAATACAATAACAAAAAAATTGCTCTCATCCATACTCATTCCGCTCCATTCACATTGGTTGCCCTGGATTGCAACTAAATATTATTTCCCAGCAGATAATCAATGAAATAGATATAATAATTGTTTTATGCAAATTCGTGTTCGTATTCACTAAACGTACCACTTCCGCAACAGCGACGAGTTATTCTAAACACAAAATTTAAAAAAGGTAAAAGTCATGTACGTCGTATACCTAAGAACCGTAGCTGAAATCGTAAAAAACTATGAAGTTGCAGTACAGATCTTTATTAAAAGTAATGGGTACAACGACAATATTGGTTTCATAGACAGTTAAATCGGTGTTCACACCCACTTGCAATTCTGTTTGCTCGTCTGATCAAAGTGGGTGAATACACAAGTCAATTACGATAGAAGCGTTTAGGAAACACAGTGCCATGCGAAATCTAGTTATGCGAGGGAAATTGACGATTTCTACTTGAGCAACTAGTTTCCCAGGGGAATCAAATGTCATCGACTGTGTCGAAGGTTCACGAAACCTATAAATGTTACGTTCAATAGCTACCTTCTCCGCAAAGTATGTCGTAACCTCCATATTATACTATACTAAAGATATCTTGTATTTTTATTTTACAAATAGAAACCAAACAAAATTGTGTGAGCTGAAAGCTTTCCATAGTCTGATAGAAGCTTTAAAGAAAATAAAGGGACGTTAAGAAAAGCTAAGGGATGGCCGGTGGCAGATGTTACAATATTACTACCAAAACAGTAGAGTGCTCTACATTGAAAAATAAAATTTAAATCAATGGAATGTTATTTTTGCATATTTCCTCATTAAAATAGTAGCCTTTATGTTACACAAAAAATCAAATATTAATGTGTAATATGTGGGCCATTTGGAGTAAAGATTTTCTAAAATCATGCGAAAGAAGTTTGAAAACCAAACATGAAAACACTCCTAAAAATTGTTACATATATTATACCCAGACTAAGTATTATAAGTATATAATTTCTCAGGTCAATAATCATGATACAGCTATTACATTTGAGTGAATATAATGAGACCAATTTAAGATCAAATTCAATTCCCGCTTTTGATAAAGTCCATTATACTATATTAGTCGTAACAAGGCTGTCACTAAAGGTCACATTATCTTCAAATACTATGATTCACATAATTACAAATACGATTACAATGAAAACGGATTAGCGAAATTATCCAAGCTAGTTTCAGTAAACACGTAGAGGACATTCTAGTGGTACTGGAATGGCTTCTTAATTAACTATACGTACATCTTCACGTGACGACCTCGGACAAGTCGCAATGTCACGAGCGAGGCTAATCCTTGGAACACACGTGATCACGCGGAAACCATAACAATTTTCATCCACGAACATCTATAGAATAGCCATTAACATCTCTTTGTATACCACCTGAAACAAATCCGTCATCTCCGCAGTTTGTTAATGTTAAGCCGTAAAAAATGTATAATTGATTAGTCCATTTAAAAGTTGTACAAAATAATAATTTACGCTAAAACAATAATAAACATTGTGCAATGAATAATTGGAGGAGTCAAAAGTAATGTTTTGTTTAGTGAATGAAATATGAAATTACATTATATGCCTCTATCACGATGTACCAATCACTGCCGTAAACACAAACATTGCAATAATGCGGTGTAATAACGTCATCAGTTTTTTTTAATAAAAAAAACATTCTTTAATATATAAACTCACACCATTTTCTCAGAAGGGGTAAGAAGAGGTGTTACGTCCGTAAGTTTTGTATTACGTCCCACGATGTCATCATCATCATCTATCTAGTCTATAGCTATAGCAGGCACAAATTCTCGACTCCCGGTTGATAATAAATTAAAAAACAATATCACTTAGCCCGACCCGGGATTCGAACCCTTCGTACCTTTATAATCGTACCGTAGTCCAACTATGCCACGATGGCAGCCATAAAAATTGGTTCAGCGTATATCTCATTCTTTCATAATAAGTACTTAATTTTGTTTTTTACAATGTGTACGGAAACATTGCTTGTGTACAATAGTAAACGCAATGCGTAGAATCAGTTAATATAAACTGAATTTTGATTGACATGACATGATGTTATACTTGTAATTACAAAAGGAAGCAAATTAAGCCACCAAACAACAATTTATGTTTAATGTAATAATATGTTATCCGATTCATTACGTTCAAAAAAGTATGTAATATTTACACAAAGATAATTCATGTACATATTTTGTCATACTCGTCAAATAGTAGTCCAATATAGAAAAAAATCTGTAAAATAAAAATGAAATGTTACTTTATAAAGTCATACCAAACCAATTAAAATGTAAAATTGCAATAGAGCACGAAATATTGATTTATCGTAACCAATTTCTTGAACTATGATCTTAAGATATTAACCTCAAAACCACGTTTAAATGTAGGCTGTCTGAAATATAATATGCCGTTTTATTATGATATTTATTTCCATAATTATATCATCCATTTACGATAAAGGAAGCTGCCAATTATGTTAAATTCAGTTACGAGACTATTTTATGTTCTAAAAGGTCATGTAGAAATTTATCCATACATACACAGTAGCTAACTTTCATAATGCCTGGCTGTATAGAAGGCAAAAAATATTTACCCCAGATTTAAGAGTAATACTAGGCAATGACTAACGAGTTCTTTGTTAGCAAAACACGAACTGCAAGCTTGCGTCAACAGTAATTCGCACGTAGCCGATCATATTGTTCTGCGTTCAAATTATTTAGTGCACGAATATCCACTCGACCAGTTTACTTAACTCTCTTTTCTTATTAATGGCTAAAACGATAACTTTGTATCTGCTTATTAATACAAGTCTAAACACAGATTATTTTTGACACAAACCAGATATAAGTTCATCTGTTATAATAATAGCTGACCTAAAAAAAGGAAATCTAGAAGTGTATTTCTCCTATTTTACGCCACAAGCATAAAATATTGCTTGATTTATGTTTTGTACTCTGATTAGAAATTATATTTCGACTTTATTCATTGACCGTTTTAAGAACTATTATAGTTATCGAATATTTTGTTCGTCGTCCGTTCAAAAGGGACAATGAAAAGGGCCGTTAGTATTTACTTCTTTCCCACAATCCTTGCATGTGAGGCTTTAGCCTGATAGAAAAAATAGAAGTGAATTATGTTCTTAAGGTTTAGTAATATTTAGTTAGACGACAAACACTGGAATTTCTGTGTGTCGGCGTTGCGTACTTGACATCTACCAAGCGTGCCGTGCGCTCGCGCTCAAATATTCCATCACATATCGTATGTAGTATGTACACATCTATTACTAAACAAATACCCTGGTGTCTATACATATATTTGAGGAGTAAATAAAAGCACCTATCAGTTACGCACTGTTAACTCTACTGACTACGAGGTGTTAGTTCCGGAACTTGGTAAAAACTACTGTGTTGCAACTTTATGATCCTCCCAAAAATATCCAATAAAGTATAGCAAAGATGGCATCGCGCCATTCCAACCGCCTTGTCTCTTTGTCTCCAAATGGATTGCGTTCATAGAAACGCTTCTTTAGGGAGATTTGCTTCGTTTTTATGTGTTTGTCATGATAATAAGCAGAGAAAGTAAATATCAGGTTACAAGCGTTGGTGCGTTTCGATTATTTACATATTCCGTATATGTCAAGTAGCGAAGTGAATCACCTTTGGAGGTATCGTTGACTTTTATATCGTATATTACACTTGGCCTAGCAGAGAATAACATTTAGCGAGCTTAAAATTGTGGTTTATTTAATCTATTTATAAGAACATTTTAAAGGTGACATTAAGAATTTAAGGACGTTGAGGACATTATTAGATTGACTCAGCACTAAGTACTAACGTTCCATGCTGTAATTATAGTTTTAGTGAAGGATATAACTTGACTTATATCATTTAACACACCTTTTCAGTAGACTGGGATTTTAGCACACAGATATTACTCAAGTAATTTAGGAAAATATTGGCTTGTTGATTACAAAAACAATCATAAGGATTATACCTTTATCTTTTGTTTCAGCAACATTATGATAGGAACTCATACAAACGATTTATTAGATTGTGTAACCTTTTGTATAGTATTTTACACGAAGGCATTTTCACAAAGTATTTAAGTGCGTCGTAATTTAAGTATACTTGTATAATTTATCACAACTTTTTTGCACATATTACAGATAAGTCGAGGTATATCTCACAGGGTTTTCATTATTTACTTTTTAAATATAATACATATCAAAAAATCTAATATACACAATGGTAGATAACCTTTTTATCCACAAAATAAGGTATTCAAGTTTAATCTAGTCCATTTAGTTTGCGACTGCGTATTTTTGAAATCTTGTTTTTGCTCTCCGGTAAAATGATGATTTTCGACTTGTATCACTGTGGATAAGAGCCACAGAATTAAAATGTAAGCTGTGGATAAGAGCCACAGAATTATAACGTAAGGTTTCAAGACGAGGCGCCTCTAATATTTTTTTTTTTATGTTTATTTAACGATGACGCCACGGAAACCTTTATTTAGATTTTAGGTATATGCTCACGAGACGTAGTCCCTGACAAATAAGAACACAACTTATTTCTGAAAATTAATAATGTGAATAAAATATTTTTGTTTAATTACAATCTGTATCACTATATTTGGTCAATTATCTAAATATGTACATGTAATAAAGGAAGGCGCGTTTACGTAGGCCGCACAAAGTATTTAATACGTTGATGTATTTATATTCTACATTATTATCTTCAACTAATCGTCACAACATAAACTTCTTCATATTGCTTAAGCCTAAATAATAGCATTAGAAAAAAATTACAAACAATATGAGTTTGCCAGTGACATAACTTTAGAAAGGAAATCCATCGAAAATTCGTTAGTTTATCGTTTCCTCATAGATTAACGTAACGTATGGTGATTGTTATTTGATGTTGGCGTGATTGATCTGCCAGCCTGGTTAGCCGAACTTCGCTCTCCGAGCAGAATTAATTTAGGCAGTTTGACATGCTGCGTTTTGGAATTTTAAACTAATGACTTATATTTGGAATAAATTTGTATATGCGGAGTTTTATAATTAAAAAAATATTTATTTATTTATTTATTTATATACTTTATTGTACACCATAAAAAAGGAACAATAACAGATTAAATACTTAAAACTAAAGACATGGTAACAATTGGCGGCCTTATCGCTAGCTGCGATCTCTTCCAGGCAACCTTTGGATGGACTGGATTAATATAATAAAGAACTAATAAAAATAGTAGGTATGATTATTATAATTGTTTTTGAAACAAACCAGACTCATATTTACTTACATATATGTAATTATATCGCCATATCGGGCACAAATTCCCTACTCGAGAAAGAACTGAAAAGAAAAATCATATCGCTCGACCCGGGATTCGAGCCCGGAACTCCGACTTGTAATCGAATCGTAGTTGTATACCACTTATAAATCGAATATAATATATCGCTCTTTTGAATCAAAATAGAGGCAAGTGATAATCAAGTTTTTATAATAACTTATTTTCGACTCGTTCTATATCCGTTTTAGACATAACATTTATTAATTTACTGTTTCCATATGACAAGTTAAATAAATATTTTAATAATTATATAAATTGTCGTTTCATTTGTGGGATACTAATATATCAAAATAAAAATAATATATTCTGTGACGGTGACGGAAGTGTTAAAGGTATAACTTCGTAATGAATAATAGTATAACATTACAGAATTCACTAACAAAAACAACAGTCCCGTACTAAAATAAAATGTATGAAACCATTGCAAGGAACCTTTACTAGACAATTCCACTAGTATTATGATGACTCATGAACACATAAAATGGTAGATTAAAAATATTCATTTGACTGTAAAAATCACCGACGACTGACGAGTATATAATTTAGATATAAGCATTATACGATAGTAAATTAATTTATTTAAACATAATGCATAATATATTTGTAAGTTCATAACCAAGTGCCATACAAATTAAAGTATTTGACTTCATTTGATAATTATTTGTATAACGCACGTATTGGGTACTATTTCCTTCTCAATGAGGGTACGATTACTAATACGATTCCTGTAGCTACAATGACGTGGTATATTCCTATACATTTATTGGCTAATTGGTTCTGTACCAATTCACCGAGTCATGGAATTTTCCAATTTACAGTCACTTCTTACTGTATTACAGGATGCGTTGTTTACAGACTTCTGTCATCATATGTTCGTTTTTATTGTTGCTATTTTTACACTTTTATTACACTTGCAATAGCGTATTGAATCATTAAAGATTGCTATCGGACATCCGTTGTATTGTCTGTCACAAATGTTCGTATCTAATGATGAAACTGTTTTTCATGCGTACAAAATACAAACTGCGATGATTAACATACAAATGTGTTTCAAAATATATCGCAAATATTATGTTTTATTATCCAATTGAGGTATGGCTGAAATTATAAATAATAAACAAAACAAAATACTTGGTGTAACTGTGAATGTGGAATTTAAGTGAAATGAAGTGTGTGTGAGTGATACACGTGTATTTTGAATGTTTTGAAAGAATAATGTACTAACATCCGAAACGTAACGTAAGACCAGACTACGGCATGCAACGAATGTTTCGACACTATGAACGAATTGAAGTGTTGCACTAATCTGTCTGGGCGTAGCCAGTAGAGAAATCTGTACCAAGAACGGGGTCGATATCGTGCAATTGTAGGCGCATCAGTCCATCCGCTCCGATTGACAGCCGCCGTGAAGTATCGGCGACGGAACACTTTCCGACCGCGACCGATACCGAATTAATAAATTCAACTGTGTCGAACGAAATATGAAACAAAACTACAACCATACCGATACTTCCCGCTGAGTGCCATTAACTGCGAACCAACTGCCGCGAAAGAAGCGATGTCGCCGTTTTACAATTAGATCCGGAAGAATCTCACCTGCGCTGCGCTGCGGTACAAATGCACTCCGTTTCTAATGCTCTGCGCAATTGTGTTAAGTAAATTGACGGAAATTTTATGTAAATACAAATAGAAAGTATTTATATATTTGAATTTGTTGATCTTTATACGAATTTTAATGTTACGCATCCATTCGGGTATTTTTACTAATGAGCATTGAACGCTTTCCATTGGTAGATGCGTATGAGTTGATAATATTTTGCGTCTTAAAATACATAAACTGATACATTGTTGTACGTTGTGGCGAAGCAAATGGATACCATCAATATAAGTGCACCCATATAGAATGAATTGTCCCCATTACAGTGTTCCGGCATAACGGTACGAGTAGTTGAAGTAAAACCGTGGGTGCGCTATAGGAAATCATGTGAACATCCAGAACAATCCGATATACTCCCATGTGTGACAATGCGAGCGCTATGGTAAAAACAACCATGGGGGTCCAATTATATTGTCGAATGAAGCGAGTGATCTAAACATGTTGATGCATTTCGCAAGAAAACACGTAGGGCTGTCAAACTTCTATATGGAGCATGTTTTTCTTTTTATGTTCAAGTATTCATGACTACGTTTTATTGAATCTAACAACTTTTGAGTGCAGCTTGAAATTTAATTAAGATTCTTCACCATGCTCAAATAAGGAAGTGAGCACTTTTGAGATGGTTTGAAAGTCATACACAAAATTGAAACTGAGTCAATGACAATCTAGCCAATTGGAAACATTCAAGGGTTTTCGATGAGACAGGGCAATATTTTGCATTAATATTTGTATACTATTCTATTAGATATGAGGCTTACAACATGCAGCGATAAAATGAGGTTCTCCGAGTCGTAAACGGCCATTGACAATCGTGCACATTTCAAGTACGTTCAGCCGCTGAGAAAGGGACGTATTGTGGCGAAATGAGCCGATATAGGTAGAATATTCTGTTCGCTCGGAATAAAACGATGTATAAACCCTGCCGATGCACTCGAATGCAGCTTCTATAACGGCAATTACGTGTTTACGCAACGCATGCGCTGCTCTGCTACCAGACGCGCCGACTTATCTCTTAATTGTTACTTAATACAAGGTCAATGTTACAGCTCCGTCCATACCATCATAATTATCCAAAAGAAATTGATTATACTCTCGCATCGCATAGAAAGTTGCAAATCAAATATCTAACGACAATGTTATGTAAAAAATGGGTAAATTATACGTGTAAAAAATTGCGAACATTTATTTCAATTATTTTTTATTATATAATTATATAATACGAGTTTTGATGGAAAGATTGGTTTTATAGAAATTTGATCGACGCAGTGAAAGCGAGTTATTAGTTTTAATTTTTGTGTTCAGAATTTGGAATATTATTTTTATTCATTTATTACGGTCTGCTAGCGGTTTTTGTATTTCTACGTGTAACTTATATAATTTAATTTAATTTCTATTAAAACGTATATTGTATTAATTGTGTTTTATATTTCTCACATTATTTCAAAAATTATATAAAAAATTGCCTTAAAATAAACATACACTTAACAAAAATGGAAACATTACAATAACAAACTTATTAAAACAAAAAATAAATTTTCCAAAATTTTCCAAACTTACCCGCAAATTGAAACAGAAATGTGATAAAATTGCAGCCAGTTATTCCAATATAGTTGATTTCTTGACAGATACGATGATATCAATTAGCACATACACATATCATTTGTATTGTTTAGTAACTGTCGGCTAAGTTGCCGGCATTTTCACAACAACAGTACACAAAGCGAGCGCGCGGCACCGCGGTCGGACGTCGGCCACATGTGAAATCAGCTGTGGCTGCGGCGCGCCGTGTACCGCCGAGCCGCTAACGGCACGCTGCCCCCCCACCCCCCACCACCCCGCAACCCGACGCACTCCGCAGATAACACCCAGATAAGATTATCACCATGTTTATTTACGGATAAACACCATCCACAAAAATGCAAGCGTTTGGGAAACCTGCGAATTTTATGTGCAATGTCGCAATATCGTATCAAACGATCTCGATTTTCAACATATTTATCGCGTATGCGTGACTGGGTTGTGAAACCATGCCTACTAGGTATATTAAGAGCCGCGAAAAGAAAGGTTTATTCACCTCGATAAGATAGATATATTGGCATACATAAATACCGGTTGCTAATAATTAATAGATAACATTGTATCACGTAACTCATTAACGAATAAACTTTATATAATCCAAATATAAAATGATCAATTGCTTGAGATAGTTTTCCATAGACTAGTTGGTTACATTGGTAATTACTTTTACAACAACTATAGAAAGTGGGTGACATTTTAATGATAAATATATATAGATAATAGATAATATAATCTATCCCTACATCTAATAAAGTAATCGATCGATGTCTGTACATGAAAGATAAATGAGAATAACTAATATGGGGGCAATATAAAAACAATAATTGTTAGAATTTTGTGCACGCTTATCTTAGAAAGTGTTGAACCAATATTGTTTAATATTAGTACATAGGTAGCTAGCTAGGACGCCCTGCATGAACACATAGGCTGCTTTTTATCCCGGAAAATGTAATGTTCCCAAGGGATTGTCTAGACATGCAAATATTGCAAATTGTTTCTTACTTACTCGAAAGGGATGGAATGGGACAGAAGAGGACAGAATTACATGCCTTGAGTAAGTCGGGACAGGGCGGGATATATCGGGACAGAATGGTAAAAGCAGTACAGAAGACAACATTGAGTTTAAATATAAATAAAACAGTATAGGATATAATATGTTTCTGTTGTGGACTGAACTCAAAAAGTACACCTGGACAGAGCCGGGCCAACAACCAGTTGGTAATATGTTTGTTGAGCTTATTTATATATACTTCTGTACAATATGAATCATGTTTTGGAATTTGCTACCTAAATGATAAGAAGTCATATCACGAATACGGAAGCCGATGTGTAAAAATGATATCAAAGTTTAAAATGAGGGAGCAGGGTACCTAGATAAGATATGAAAACCTTTAATATCGAACGCAAATATCTTAAAAACCTTGCGCATATTGGCTAGTCGACCTTCTAGTGTCTGTCTACAGGCCGACGTAAAATAAACAGTATGCACGATGTGCGAGAAAAAATTAACAATATATTGATTTATAGGCTGAATAAAACACACTTGATGCCCAGACAAGCTAAACCAGTTTGAAATGGATCCCCTTTACGTTATGTTAGGGTCTAGGACCCAAATCTGGGCTGTAATGCGAATAAATGAATAGATTTTAAAATAAGAACCCATAATTCTATTCCGCTAATATTTTTTAATCAAGGTTACCTTGCTTATAGGTATATTATCATTACCTTCAGCCTCCACCAAGAATCTCCATAGCGACCTTTTGGTAGCGGCATTCGTCGACTTCATAAATACTTGACTAGACGGTTATGGAAGTTATAAAGCCATCTCACAGGAAATCGACGTGAAGCGACGGCTTTGCTGTTGCGTTTCGTTCGATGAGTAATATTGCTGGATACCCACTACCTTCTTCATATTTCCGTCTTTTATCCTTCCAGCTCTCCTCCTGATTTGATGGGCTGGCAACACATCCATGATCCAAGCGTTATGGATGTTCATAGGCAGCAGTGATGACTTACCATCAGGTGACCTGTTTACTCGTTTGCCAGACCTATGCAATAAATAAAATACTTGCAGATATACAGTACTCCTCCACACATAATATGTGCTCGTTTATCTAACTTACTATCAGTAAGTACAAATACAACCTTTAGTTCCTTTAGTGGCCACAACGTCCCTTTGTTAGAGATAAATGTATGTTAATGCATATTATTGTGGCACGTGCTCGAGATAGCATAATCTGCTGTGTTTTGTACCACTCGTGTGCTATTGACCATTTACATATTTTCTGTATGGTCATACCTCACTTTATGACAGCCTCTGCGTCGTAATTAAACAGCCGTTTGTAAAACAAGAGGCCACGGGATCGATCCCCGTACCGAACCAAGTGTAGTTCCTATCTAATTCAAAAATGTTTGTTTTGGATCTCAGTGTAATGAGATCTTTCGCAGTTTTTAATACGTGCGATACGAGAGGAGATGTATTTGTAATCATATCATCATCATCATATCATATCAGCCACACAAAGGCCACTGTTGAACATAGGCCTTCGCCAAGGATCTCCACAATGACCTGTGGGAAGCAGCCTGCATCCAGCGACTTCCTGCAACCTTAGCCAGATCGTCCGTCCACCTTGTAGGCGGGCGTCCGACATTTCGCTTGCCTGTACGTGGCCTCCACTCATGAACCTTTCGGCCACAACGGCCATCGATTGTACGAGTTATGTGCCCGGCCCACTGCCACTTCAACTTGTCAATCCTATGGGCTATGTCGGTAACCTTTATTCTCCTACGGATCTCCTCATTTCTGATTCGATCTCGTAGGGAAATACCCAGCATAGCCTTTTCAATGGCTCGTTGAGTGACTTTTAGCCTTTTAATGAGGCCCACAGTGAGAGGCCACGTCTCGGTGCCGTATGTCGTCACCGGTAACACACAACAATCGAAAACTTTTGATTTTAGGCACTGAGGTATTTTAGACGAGAAGACGTCGCGAAGTTTCCCTAACGCTGCCCAACCTGACCACTTGTCCTAAATAGACATATTCGTCTACAACTTCGAGAGTCGAGCCCCCAACTCCAATGGGGGTGGGCACAACATGGATATTCGACATGATTTTCGTTTTGTCCATGTCCATTTTAAGACCCACCTGTTGGGAGACTCGATTAAGGTCTTCGAGCATAGTGCTAAGGTCTTCGAGCGATTCTCAAGACTACAATATCGTCGGCAAATCGAAGGTGAGTAATATACTCATTGTATTTATAATAGCGTCAATGTTTCAATGCCAACAAACAATCAAATCTTTCCTCTTAATTATATTAATTAAGAATACAGCACTACTTAAACAGGATGGCTATAGTATGAGTCATAGGTATGACTTGTGCACTATATTAAAATATTTGTTGATAAAACAAGCCGACTGAAGTCAACCCCTCCAAAATTGTTAAAACTGGTTTTAAAATATACTCAGGAAACTTTTTTGTATGCTATTCACCTCGATAACCTTTGGCAATGGCTTAAATAAAAAGCTGGTAACCTTTACAAATTGAACTACCGTACTTGTGACCTATAACTCGTTTTTTAAAGAATTTCATGTTCCAGTATCGTTTAATATAAAAGTGAGTATATAACATTTCATGTTTTTGTTACTGCTTCAAGAATTCCCTATGTATGAACTACAATTCCATCAAACATTTTTTTTAAATTGTATTGAATGGCGAGACGATCAAGCTACTCGCTTGATTGTAAGCGAGACGACCGCTCATGGACAGTAGCAAAACCAAACAACACCATGAATTACCAACGAATGCTTTGGCAATCTACTGTGCTCGCCATACTGGGACATAAGATGTTAAGGCTCATCCAGTATTTACTCTGGCTGCAGTGTATTTTAAACCGGAACACAACAGTGTATTTAAACTGCTGTTTAGCGGAAGGAACAGATATTGCGGTGGTACCCAGGAGGCCTCTTACATCTGAGAGACCTACCATGAGTAAATGTTCAAACTTCAACATCTGAAACGACTTTCAGCCAATATTCTACGTCTGTAGAATCGAAAAGTAATATTAGATTGTTTATTTATTTTTAGCACGAACAATGCATTAATGTGCACCAAATGGTAGCTGGAAATGAAAAGTGAATTTGCCTTTCTCGTTAAGGTCTTTTCTCTTGCATTCTATAATAAACTACTTTCTACGTCGCCTACAGAATATTGATTCTCAAAAACGCCTGTTTACACTGATTGTGAATTCAAGTGACAAAGACAAATGCAAGTCTCGAGAATGGTTGTATCTTGACGAATGTAGTCGTGATTTGAATGCCATTTTCAAGCAAATTCGAGAGACGAAATGCAAGCTGCAAATAAATGCGACCTTTTTAGACATCCGTAACTATTGAAAGCAAACATTGAAATAATAATGTAATCAATCTTATTGACTTGTCATAAATTAATTAAGATAATATTATGCAATGATTTGACAGTCTCCGTGGAGCAGGTGGCCACCTGCCTTTTGGTGGTGGTGGAGAAACAAGAGGCAATCAGTTTGATCCTTCTACCGAGATCAATATTAATTTTGAAATGCAGGATAAGGACTATTTACTTATTCATTTGTTTTCACTCCGCCTAAAAAAATCGAAGGGTCCTTCGTAAACTATCGAAACTAAATTCGCTACTTTGCACCAATATTTTTTTTGTGTCTACTTGTAATTAGTGCAATAAAACAGAAATGTATTTTATAAGCTTCTATAATTTACATAGGGACCGTCATAATACCCATGCACATCCTAAGAGTTGCTATTAGAGGATTGCACGTCATTTCTTATAAATAACGGTTGTACGCGACATGCATGGCAAAGATGATGTCATTAGCATAGACATTCTCTCCTAAACCGCAGCTTAACATGACTCACGTAGGTAAACTTGGTTACCGGTATTTTCCATAAAAAGTGAAATGTATTTAATTGAGACCAAATGATTCTTTCAATTTTGATTATATCATTTAATATCTGACGGATTAATTAAGATTAGCGCATCTATTAGCGATATAAAACACATATTTAAGTTATGTAAACAACTAAGCTACTTTCATTGATGACCCGTGTGGACGGATGCCAACTCACAAAGCCTTATTCATGGCAATGCTATCCGAATCACCTTGATCTTTGAGGCAATTGTGGGTAGAGCCGATAGTGCTGTTTTGACCTCATGCGGACACTCTGTAAACTTAACACATTTTATAAATAATCCTTGACCAATCATCATTTCCTGATTTTTTTTTATTTCCACTGCCTAGGAGAAATACTATAATTTCTTACTATAAATACTATAATAATATAATTTCTTAAGTCCGTTGTATGTAAATAAATTTGTTTTATAAAGAACAATTTTTAGATTTAATTTTTCTTCTTCTGTATTATGATGTATTGATAAGGTAGTGTATATTTTTATACATTCACATTATGATCATGCCCATGCAATATGGATAAAATATAGTAATTTCATTATATTTAAAGTAACAAGTGCTTAAATATTTTAGTTGTGCATAGTACATAAACTACAACTAAGTATTTGTAGAAGCCGCCAAGGCCGAGTCGCACGGAGATCCTCTTTTATGCAAATAGATGCTAATCGTATATAAGCATTTAATTAAGATATATTATACTTGTAAAGTGAAAAGATTCAGTAATAGACTCTAATTAAAATACTATACTTGCAAAATAAATAACACCAATAAACAGTTTACTGTCGGAGGTAATTTTTAGATTCATTACCATTATACAGATAATATAAATAGAGATATAACAAAATTTAACATCGCGCTATTATTTGAGACATCAGTCAAAAGGAAAGATTAAAAATCTGTTCATTTGAACTAACATCCCTAAAAATAGAGCCCAAACTTTTGTATTTACTGAAACTCTGCCTATAATATAATGTAACCTCAATTTATATACAATACCTAGCGTCCCAATGAAGGCAAACCTACGTCGCCTCGTTATGTACATACATGCTACATTTTACTGAAATGCAATCCTACTTAATGTGTAGATTAATTGTTTACTTACATGTAATGAAAAATTAGGGAAATGGATTGCTTTTAATCATTTCCGCAAAAAGAAAAAGTTTAAACTAAAGACGTAGACGTATTTATTTGTTGTCAAGTTCCGGCGGAGAAAATACTGTCCCTAGCATGTAATTTTGTTGAAAGGCAGCTCTAGAAATCTGTTGTTAATAATAGTCATAGATTTCCAACGTAAATAACTCTTTTTGCGTTCAGTAAAACTACACCCATAATCTATTTTTGACATAAAATATAAGTACATATTTTATATTAACCGTTTTTGGGTTTTGTACTTAAAAAAAAGTGTGTGGTGGCCTGTTGGTAACCGGACCAGATGCGACTGTTAACATGTTCACGGTGGTCGCGGGTTCAAATCCCAGGGCATACCTCTGACTTTTCGGAGTCATGTGTGTATTGATAGTCAATCACCACGCACTAAAACGGTGAAGGAAAACATCGTGAGGAAACCTGCATACCATAGCGGTTTATAAGAATTTCTATGGTATGTAAGTCCGCCAACCCGCATTAGGCCAGCGTGGTGGACTATATGGCCTAACCACTCTCAATCGTAGCGACGATTGTAGAGTAGGCCCATCCCTTGCAGTGGGACGTATATGGGCTGATACAGATACAGACTTACAATGAATGAGTCAGTACGCAACAGGAAAGAAAATTTTATAGATCCAAAAACGAAGAGACAAAGATGTTACAACTGCGATGTGTATGAACCATTAGAAACATCTGCGAAGGAGAATGCCCATATTACTATGAAACTTCGTATCGGTGCCAAGATTGTTGGGCCTCAATGAAACCTAGTTTTTTTTTGTGTAAGGAAAAATATATATTTCTAATAAATATTAACATAATTGCGGCCCAGGCCCTGAATTCTTGGCGAAATGAACTCGAAGTCCAATAAAAATATTTTTTTGTCTTAAGCTCTTTGAACAAAATGCAAAATGTGATAATAATTATTTTATTTTATAAAAATGTATCACTCGGGATAAAACAGGAAAAAGTTTAAGGACAAACTATAAAAATACTGCAATTACTTATAAGCAGTATCAGAATCGGAATCATCGGTATTTTTCAGCCGTACTATGAATAGGCATTCTCCTTTTGATAGTGGATGAATTTCCAATCTCGCAAAATGGAAGAGAAGGGGAAAGAAAAATAACAAGCCTCCGGCAATCTTACTAACCTATCAAATCACAATAACAGAACCTTCTTTTCATGTCGGTTTTCTGGGAGCCACAGCTACCATCCCGGTCAAACCGGCCCATCTCTACATATAAGGAAACAACTGTATAACTTCAGATTTTTTTTATTCGTGCAATGTGAAGGTTATCGTGGTCTCATTTCGTTCCAACTGTGTATTTAGAATATTATCACTTGCGCACTCTGACACTCAGTACATTGGTGCTACATTGTAGGTGAGATAACAGCTTGTACTTAGAGGTGGCTGCTTGGAGAAATAAGGCTATTTACCTTACTTTCAATGACTCTCTTTCGACTAATATTTGCAATATTAAGTATATATAACTTTATAAGAATATCAGGCCAAATAAAAGGATTACGGGATTATGATGCAGGTACCGTGGATTCAATTTTAGATAGGAAATTACTACATAGTTGAGCAAACAGTTTAATGGAGACCGTACTCGGTTATACATGTAACGCACGTTAATTGACTTCAAAAACAGAAGATTATCAATTCGATGTGTATGTTTGTATTTTGTCAGAAATGCACAGATTATTATTTTTATTTACATACAATTCCATATTTTTTATGGGGCTACTGTATCTGTACTATTTTACCTATATTTCGGACGTCAGTGCTCTTCCTTGTACATTTCACATGCTTAGTTGTATTATGTAACAATGCTGAACACAAGCGTCATTTTATCAACGTAAAACAAACTAGATGTAAAATAATAATTTTAATTGTTACATCAATATTAAGAATGATGAATTTTCAGTAGCCATGATAATCCCGTCAAAGCGATGGAGGTAGTGGGCCGCTCACCTACAAGCAAACTGCCGGTTTTCCCTAATTGGCGGAAACAATTGTTGCTTTCGTTTAACTTCTCCCGACAACCAACAGACTAATTGCGAGCCAACCGACCAATATTTCGGAGCTACAAACTATGTATCACTTTAATAGTTGTCTACCTATCGGCAACCCATTGAATATTTTTTTCCAATATTTCGCTGTAGGGAATCAGTCATGTGTATCAACAATATTCAAAGTGAATAAACGGCAAAGCAAAACATATCAAGGAAAAGTGCATAATTTAGAGATTAGTATTTGAAGTCGTTTCCTTTTCGGAGTCATGTGTGTATCGATAGTCAATCACCACGCACTACAACGGTGAAGTAAAACATCGTGAGGAAACTTGCATACCATAGTGATTTGTAACAATTTTCCTGGGCATGTAAAGTCCGCCAACCCGCACTTGGCCAGCGTGGTGGACTGTATGGCCTAACCATTCTCAATCGTTCTCTCGATTGTAGAGCAGGCCCGTGCCCTGCAGTGGGACGTATATGGGCTGTTACAATTTATGAAGTCCGTCTATCCGCATTAGGCTAGCGTTGTAATTTATGAATAAAGCCTTACTGCTCTCAATCGAACTCTTGGGTTTAAAAGAGTCCCGAGTTGAACAATGAATTATTATATGCTGGACACAGAGTATAGTTGTACAATATGTTTTGACAGCCTTCATGGTTCAGTTGGTTGGTCACCGACTGTGAAATGATAGGCTCTTCTTATAGCGACAAATATTTGTGTGATCCAAACGTCGATCCTATGACAGAAAATTTGTGTAATCCACAAGTATTTGTTTTGGGTCTGGGTATCTATGTTGCCAAGAAGTCTCCCGTAGTTCCTGATACCCACGACACAAGGCTCTCCATCGTTGTGCGGGATCAGGACTATGTGACTGTTGAGTGTATTTATTTATATACTTTATATTTGGTGTAGGTACGGCAAAAGCTTCACCGGTACGATGGTCTGCTCCTTGATATAAATTTCAACGTTTTATTCGCTCTATCCTCGTTGTTACAGAGTAATAGCTATTTAAATAGTACGCAGTAGACGCAAACGACCATGATGATATTTACTTTTTTGTTTAGTGGCATTATCACGAGCACGAATAATAGGTACTTTATTTTTTCGCATCTATTTACACGGTAGTGCCACCGCTAAGAGCCAAAAGTCAGGGCTCTACCTATTTTATTATCATCCTTGTCATCGTTTTATCGTTTTGTTTCTTTTTTTCTGGTTTCGGTTGGCATCATAATATCAAAGAAGCCAAATTTTGTATAAGATGTATATAAGAGAATAATTATGAAACACACAGAATTTGTACCGAATCGCTACTGACTCACTCGCTCAAAGTCACCTAAACCTCTTAAGTACCTAGTTTCTGAAATCATGGAAAAAAAATTGGTATGTAGACTAGGATTTTTACAAGACAAAGGAGTTAAGGCATCTGCAACTTTTACCTTCCACGACCCCATAAATGGAGGGCGACCTTCAAAATCTGAAAAACACTTAGAGTAATCCTAAGAATCTGAAAATTGAATGCTGTCGGTTAATAGCCAGTTAAGGATATAAGAAAATCAGCGAAGATTATCTTATATATATTATATTGGGAGTTATAAATACCGAATCGCGCAGACACTGCCATCTAGTATCACAATGCTGCAACGCTTGCTAAACTAGGTTACAATATACACTCTGATGACTCGGTTAACTTTAAAGCTACTGCAGAAGATTTTCGCGAGATGGCACAAATAATATTTAAAGTACGGACATAGTACGCAGCAGCAAACACTGCCTATTATATTTTCTTTCTCTTTATTTTACATACAATATACATATACCAAAAGAAGACCACACAATTATAAATATATTTAAAGCAAGTAAAACGGTGAAAGAAAACATCGTGAGGAAACCTGCATACTATAGCGGTTTATAAGAATTTCTATGGTGTGTAAGTCCACCAACCCGCACTGGGCCAGCGTGGTGGACTATATGGCCTAACCACTCTCAATCGTACTGTCGAATGTAGAGTAGGCCCGTGCCCTGCAGTGGGACGTATATGGGCTGATACAGATACAGAAGTACATTAGGCGGTCTGATTGCAATAGGCAATCTCGTACAGATGACCTTTGGATAGGTGAGGAATAGGTGATAGAAAAGACAGTCATTGGTGTATAGTGACATAAATATATTTAATTTTATGTACATAATCCACAATTTAACTCGCTACTAATTAAATTACACCACATTACTCAGGTCAGAGTTGAATTTGATACTCAGTCAGCGTATCGAATTGAGCATGAATTTGAACATAATATTTCAGATCCGAAAAAAAAGTAGACTCAACCTTTTAATTGAATCTCCGGTAGATCTTTACTACTTGCTCTAAAACCGTAGAGAAAGAACTGTGCGGTAAGAAGCTACCGTGCCTCAACTATAGCTTTGGTATTACTCACATCCATCGCTCCTGGTCAAGTCACGCCAGGGATACATTGGAGAGCAACAAACCTACCAATATTCTATGAACAAAAAATAAGTCGCACATTCAATATCATTTCTGATAATAAATCCTTTATTTTCTAAATATTTGAGCAACGGAATATTTATATGACTGCGAATTAAATACAGAAATAACAATAAAACAATAATTACAGTTTACAAGATAGTTTTATTTAAAATAGATATAAAGTTATTCGAATAAATTCAAAGGTAAAAAACCGTGTTTATAATGAAGGTTGTTAAAAACCATTTTGTGATTCACTGAACAATAGCTTTGTCTGTGTTTTTATCTTTTACATGGCCATTGTTAGAAGTAATTAAGTTTTCAATCACACCTAATTTGAAGATAGAGGTACCTAATAAGAAGATTTTGAGTTTACAGCATTAGTTTCACAAATAGTTATTTCCATGCCATTTGTTTTGTTTTTTTATAAACATGTTTACTGCCATACAAGAACAATTGTGAACTATAACGTTCCGACCTTGATTCCCAGATGAGACAATATTTGTTTATGCTCATGAGTCAATCGATGAATGCAATTTGCGCAGTATTGAATTTATGTTGAATGCACCGGAAATACAATAGAGAATAGTAATAATATCCGAATGATGTGCAAGAAATTCTTGGGAATGCAAGGTATTATTATTTTATGGTGTTATAAGGTATTGGTGCAATGTTGAAAGCTAAAAATCTAAGGTAATCTATTCCTTCTTTAGTATATATCATTTTCCACCGAGTAAGATAACACTATGGTATACACTTTCTCTTGTACAATTTTTCATGGTTTTCTCCCCGTATTAAAGCTCGGATTACGGACAGCCCTTAGAACCAAATGCATATCGTAATAGGACATGTTTTGATATGAAAAATATTCTGCACATTGATAACACTGGCATTTATCAGCTCCTGGTCCAAGTACCTGTAAAGAAATGTTATTTACATATTTAATTTACTGTGCGGCAGCGTAGCTCTACCACTCTCAACTCTTTTGAGAGTGGTAAAGCCACGCTGTTGTAAGTCATGACTCAGCATGGGCAGGCTCGACCGGGGAGATACCACTGTCTCACAGGAGATCGACGTGAAGCGACTACGTATTTCGTTTGGTGAGTGAGATTTGCCGGATCTCCAATACACTTTTCCTCTTTCCATCCTTTTTCTCTCCTGCGCCCATCCTGAACTGATGGGTCGGCAACATATACATGATCCATTTTATGGAGCATTATGGATGTTCATCAGTGATAGTGATCTCTTACCATCAGGTGATCGTCTCAGCTGTGATCAGCTCGTTTGCTGGACCTATGCTATGAAAAAGAAAGCATCTGGCCTGCTGCCTGTCCAGTTTTGATAGCATTACTGTTCCCGTTGTTTCAAAGTGATACTCTTGTAAAATACCCACGAGATATAAAGTATAGTTCGTAAATTGACAAGTTTGGTTTGTAAGATTATCGAAGTATAAGAATAAAATGTTTTAAAACGCTGACAAAGCACCTGTATTGCTGTTCCGTATGATGTCGTTTATGAACAGCAGTGAGAATTTAGCATTAAGCATATGACACTCTTTATTCATAGTCCGGTCATTTTAGACATTTGAAATAACAAATATTCCGACAGAGCCAAATTTTTGTGGACAGCTTGGGTTCACCATCAGAAAGAAATTTTCAAAAGTCCCCATCGATCCCATGTATGCTAAAAAAGTTATTCGGGGTCAAAAGTCAAAATTTCAGGATTTTTGGATTTTTCTCGAAAATGGTAAGTTTTTTCGAAAAATAACCTCAGACCAAATTTGTAGATCCAAATATTCTCTACAATAAAGTCTCAGTCATTTTTTTTTCTAAGAGTCACCATTTCTGAGATATTGCGACTGCAAGAGTTATACATGATATGCACACATTTCCACGCCTCCTGTGAGGTAGTGTACTCGACGCGATTTTTTTAGCGTGGTTTCCCCAGTAGGCCTACTCCACGAATTGTCAAGATGTAAATTTCAGGGAAAATACTTTTCTAAATGCATAATGAATATTGATATTGATATTGATTTTGTATTGGTTATTGAGTTTAAGTGTAGTTCTGATTTATTTTCATATTTTAGTCTGATTCATACTCTTCAAAGTCTACTTCAATAGTCATGTCTTCTTCTATTTCTTCTTCTTCCTCTTCCTGGATGTTCAAAAATTGTTCAAATGAAGGTGAATCAGCTGTTTCTTCATCAAAATCACATAAGTCTTCCTCTATTGTATTCAATCAACATTTGAACAAGACTGACCTCGGCAATTCGTACACGCTAGAGAACGCGTGGAAATGTGTGCATATCATGTATAACTCTTGCAGTCGCGATATCTCAGAAATGGTGACTCTTAGAAAAAAAAATGACTGAAACTTTTTTGTAGATAATTTTTAGATCGACAAATGTGGTCTAAGGTTATTTTTCGAAAAAACTTACCATTTTCGAGAAAAATCCAAAAAACTGAAATTTTGACTTTTGACCCCGAATAACTTTCTTAGCACACATGGGATCGATGGGGACTTTTGAAGATTTCTTTCTGATGGTAAACCCAAGCTGTCCACAAAAATTTGGCTCTGTCGGAATTTTTGTTATTTGACCACTATTTTTATGTCTAAAATGACCGGACTATCATTTTATTCCACTTGTCAATTATTTATAATTTCTTGTATAAGTAGGAATAGCGGCTATAAAACCCTCAACTAGCCATAAGATCTAATATGGTTGCCTTGAAATTTATAACCTTGATAACGAACGTAAAGTAGTTTTAGAAAGCGTACATATACGCATTATTTCAAAATAGATCTTCAAGGTATGATGCTATTTGAAATGGGAATGCGTGGTGTAGAGCAGATTTAGAAATTAATGCAACGAGCAATTCTCAGCACTTATAAACTATGCGCCTGATATTTCTTCCACAATGTTTCAATTGTAATACTCGGTTTATTGCGAGCAATATACGAGTAATGTTTGAATTCATGTTATTTATCTAGATTATGTGCAGATCGTTAATGGCTAGTTTTACTTTTAACCAGTTTATACATACATAAACTCAAGCCTTTTTTCCAGAAGGGGTAGGCAGAGATGCCAGGACACCCATATTTCGCCTCGTATATTCCGTCCCACTATGTGAGAGGGGCGAGCTTATATTAGGTACAAATTCCAAACTTCGGGCTGATAATGCATACAAAAATCCAATACATCTTTGCCCGACCCGGGATTCGAATCTGTGGTCTTGGATTCTTTGTAACCGTATCGTACAACTACGCCACCGAAGCAGTCGTATTGGTATTCAGTTTATAAAATTAGTTAAATGCATAATATATAGTTGATTCAATAAATTATTTCCAGTAGCACCTAGAATTGCATTTCATTTTAGAAACATAAATGAAGAGTCCAGGCGTTGTGATAGTTTAATATAAATTATTTATAGTGATGACCCGTATTTTGTAAGTTCATATTCCTATTGAATAAGCACTACAAATTACCAAAATCTCAACAAATAAATTAAAACCACCGCCGCCAAATAATGTAATGAACTGACCTCCCCGACTGTGCATCGGAAGACACCGGTTGGCACGTTTGGTACTGCATCGAAGGGCGGTATCACGTCGTTGGACGGCAAACATTGGCCGTATTTTCGACACTGAAAAATCAAAGAATCTGAAACAACACTGGATATTAAAAAACCTTAACTGCAAACCAATCCATGTTTAACTTTGATTAGACAGCCTTCGTGTTGTAGTCGGTTAGACGCCGATTGTGAAACGTAATGACGCGGGTTCGATCCCGCACTGGAATAAATGTTTGTGTGATCCATAGGTATTTGTTTCGGGTCTGGGTGTTTGTGAGACCGAAGTCTCTCGTAGTTTCTCACATCCACGACACAAGACAGTCTTAGTGTGGGGTTAGGAATAGTCCTGTCTTGTATGTATGTGATCATCAGAAACAGAAATGGTCACTCTTTTGGAACGTATAGAAAAAACGAGCGCTGAGCTGGGTCTTCAGATTAACAGGACAAAAACCAAAGTAATGATTGTGGATCGCACTTGCAAACTGGGACTCAATGGCACACTAAACTTAGAAACTGTCACGGATTACATATATCTGGGTTCTAACATTTCTAACACTGGCTCCTGTGAAACTGAGGTGAGAAGAAGGATAGGTATGACCAAAAGCGCCATGAGCCAGCTGTCGGGGGTGTGGAGAGATAGGAACATTAACAAGTCGACTAAGATTAGATTGGTCCATAGTCTTATCTTCTCCATCTTCCTGTACGGCGCCGAGACCTGGACCCTCAGAGTAGGTGACCTTACGGTCACCACATCTCATGCGTCGATGTAAACGCATCGACGCATGAGATGTGGTGCTGGAGAAGAATGTTACGTATTCCCTGGACAGCAAGAAGAACAAACGTGTCAATACTCAATGAACTCAATTTAACAACAAGACTCTCGACCATCTGCCTTCAGCGAGTTCTTGAGTACTTCGGACATATAGCCCGGAAGAAGGATGATAATTTTGAGAAGGTCATCATCACCAGTAAGATCGAAGGGAAGAGACCACGAGGCCGGTACCCGTTACGATGGTCCGATCAAATCCGTGCTGCCCTGGACACCAGCATACACGAAGCTTTATACACCGCAAAAAAAACAGATCCAGATGGCGCAATATCATCAAAGTAAAAAATGCCCATGGTGGGGGTTACGACCCTCAGCAATGAGGATATCGAATCAAGGAGGAGGTATGTATGTGACTGTTGGGTGTATTTATTTATTATTATTTACTCCACAAAGAAAACACGTAAAGCATCGCAAATTCATTCCCAACATTGACGTCCATCCAATCCAACATTTTGCACAACAGTTAAGATCAAATTTTAATAGCAAAGCACTCACCTCATACATTGTTGGGGTTGATGGATTGTAATCACTTGGGCAAGCGCAGCACGGTAGAACATTAGGATCCTTATCTTTGTCTCCTCTTTTCTCACCACCAGACCCAGATGAACTCACGGAGTTAGAAGTTCGTTTTGTCGTCTCTACGACGTGTTTTGATAACGGACTCAGGGAACGGATTATTTTGGAGATTGGAAACATAGCTATGAAATATAAGAAAGGCGGTTAAACATCTGGATATATTTATGGGTCTTGGTGTATTTTGCAGGATAGTTACATTATGATAATTTTATGAAATCAGTGATTGTATCTACGTAATAAACATTTTTAATGTTTTAATTAAGCTCAGCAGCTGTATTTTCTTGATAATTTGACAATTTACATGTCACAATGAATCACAGACGAATAAAAAAAAGCATTTTCGTTATGAAATAAACTGCACACTAGGAATGTTGCGCATGCCGATTTTTTCACATCCGCGGATGTGAATGCGGATTGTTTAAAAGCTTATATAAATATATTATATGAATAAATAATTAAAACAATGATCAAGCAATTATTCACATATTTATTAATAAATTACTTATTAAGTATAACACAATTTTTTAAACTTATTTTAATATTAGTAAGTGAAGTTAAAAATAATGCTCCTAGCATTATACTTTATGAAGAGTAATATTATCGCCTATTCTGATTCATGAGGTCCGTAAATTGAACCCGCGGTACAAAATAATTGTTCGCTGGGAACACTGCTTGCTGCTTGGTGGAGTGGATAAAAATCTTCGTACTATCGGTGATAATATCTATAATTCCTCTCGATGAACAATCCACTACTTAAGAGGATTTTCATCCACATGGACTCTTTTTTTACTGCGGTAAGAAGGGAATTATAGTGCTACCATTTTTTTTTGTTTTTATTTCAATGAATGGTGAGACGAGCGAGCGGTTCGCATGATGGTAAGTGATTTAACCGCTCATGAACAGCATCAAAACCAAACAACACCTTGAATTACAAAGCAATGCTTGGCATTCCACTGCGCTCGCCATCCTGAGACATAAGATGTAAAGTCTCGATATGTCCAGTAGTTACTCTGGCTACAATGTCCTTCAATCCGAAACACAATAGTGCATTTAAACTGCTCTTCGGCGGGAGAAATAGACCCAGGCGACCTCTCACATATCAGAGACCTACCACCAGTATATAATTAATAAATTTTCTGGTATTTCTTGACTCTCATCTTCACTAGAAGAACCTAACATCATAGCAAAGTCTTCTTTTAAACATGGCTTTCTAAAGAAACCTGATGTCCCTGGTCCTAGTTGTTCCATATCCTTTTCCACGGAAAAGGATATGGTACAACTAGGTCATTTTCATTCTTTTAGCCCCCTCGGAATTAGCACAAAGAGAATCGAAAACGTCATTCTTAGTATTTGTCATCATCAAAATGTCTACTTTAATCATGGACTTTAATCTTCTCCTCAGTTATCGGTGTCAAAAATTTATGCTTATAGCGAGGATCTCAATAGGTGGCGATGATATATAAATTGTTCTCTTCCAAGCTGGAAAACTCATTTTTCAAAGTTGTGACGGCTTCTTGAATCGGATCAAACTTTTGTGATCTTGTTAAATACTCGTAGTTATCAATTTTATTTTCAAGCATTTGAATTATTGGTATCACAGATGAAATAAGGGCGCGAGAGCTGTTCAGTTTTCGTGTGGCTTCCTCAAAAGGTCTTTGTAATTCAATAAAACTGTCAATGTTTTTTTCATTCTTCTGGCAAAATAGAATTAATGTCATTGTCAATGATATAAAGACCATGATAAAGACTTAGCATACTTTGCCTTTGCAAAACGGTCGGACATTTACTTCTTGTCGCAACTTGTATTATATTTGCATCCGCATGAAAATCCGCATTGATTATTACGGATGCGCATGCGGATGCAGATGTAGATGTCTAAATCTATGCGGAAGCTCCGCATTTGCGAATGCGGATGTGAATATTCGCAACATCCCTGCTTGCGTGCAAATGCGTGGTTGTCAAAATAATAGTCCAACAATTATTATCTATTAATCGCATTGTTTGAAATTTTTGTTAATATGTGTTTACTAATATTATAAAGCTGCAGAGTTTGTTTGTTTGTTTGTTTGAACGCGCTAATCTCTGGAACTACTGGTCCGATTTTAATGATTATTTCAGTGTTGGGTAGTCCATTTATCGAGGAAGGCTATAGGCTATATATCATCACGCTATAACCTATAGGAGGAAAGCAGTAGTGATATTTCTAGCAAATACGAGGAAATTTTGTTCGTTTTTCGTGGTCCGATTGGTCGATATTCTAACACCCGGGCGGAGCCGGGCCCGACCGCTATGTTATTATAAACAGCATTTATACTCGTAATCTACTAGTATTAAAATGTCCAATAATAAAATGTGAAAAGGAAAAAAAACTGTTATATTTTGACAACAGCGCGACAACCACGCATTCGCACGCGAAAAGACCGTAGACAATCTATAGCATATTTACTCAGACTAAGTACCATGCTAAGTACTCACTTAGTCTGAGCATATTTACGATTAAAAAACATGAACCGACTTCAAACTTGTAATAAAAAGAGAGAAATAAATCTAATCTTCTACATACATGTAAAATACCTAAAATCAACAAATTATCGAGCTCGGTGCCAGCTGGACGACTATAAGCTATATTATGTATAACTCCATGCCACGAAATTTGCGGCAAGCATTGCGGGGAATAGCTAGTAGCAAACATACAAAAACTGTGCAAATATGATAAAATTACACATATATCGACTTCAAAAAAAGAGATTAGGAGATTAGAAATATTGTATGCTTTTTAGTACGTGTGTAATATTGTGAGAAGTTGGTACACAATTTTTGAGATGTGTTAGTTTATACCAGCATCTGTCTGTATCTGTATCAGCCCATATACGTCCCACTGCAGGGCACGGGCCTACTCTACAATCGAAAGTACTATTGAGAGTGGTTAGGCCATATAGTCCACCACGCTGGCCTAGTGCGGGTTGGCGGACTTACATACCATAGAAATTCTCATGAACCGCTATGGTATGCAGGTTCCCTCACGATGTTTTCCTTCGCCGTTTTAGTGCGTGGTGATTGACTATCAATACACACATGACTCCGAAAAGTCAGAGGTGTGCCCTGGGATTTGAACCCGCGACCACCGTGAACATGTTGGCAGCCGCGTCTGGTCCGTTTACCAACAGGCCACCACGCACTTACACCACCACCATCATCACCAGCATCTGAACATGTGCCAAATTTCAGAAATGTACGTATGTTTGTATTATTTAACCAAGCGTATCTCGAAAAATATCGCTGGTCAGTTACGAGCAAGCACACGAGCAAGTTTACCTGACAGATCTGTCTATTGAGAACTTGTGAAACCGAATTGTGTTATATCAAAGAAAAACAATATAACAAAACAAACGGATTTATTTTCAAGTCATATTACACTTTTTCTTAGGTCTTTACAAAAAAAGAGTATCTAGCAAAGCTTCATGACCAGTACCGGCAAGCCCGCTGCAGGATTATCGCTCGCCGAGGAACCGCCTTGATTCGGTGCGTGGCAACCTGTACAACAGTCAGGGGTCAACAGTTTCGTTCTCTGCTTAGGCATCTGTACGCCTACAGAGGCAGACGGCTGGCCTACGCTAGGAGAGTCCACGCCTTCTCGAACACAGCCGCCTCCGCCGTGTGTTAAAGGATTACGACCTGGCTGGATTCCTGGGTGCGCTTCGAAGCAATCCGCTTTACACGGTAGATCCCACAAGCACGGCGGGGGCGGCTTCCAATGTACACAACCAGGTCTTGTGCAAGGTTCTTCCTTAACTACGGGTTTACCCTTTTTTTGACTACGATTATAAGGTTTCGAAACATCTTTAGGTGCTACCTCCTTTTCATCGAACCTTTTAAGTATAGTTTTTATAGTCTCTTCATCAAATATAAATAAGGAACGCTCCGCATTGGCTGAAGGACCACTTGCACAAGGACAATTTGTACGCGGCATTGGATTAGAATACGAAGGAGTAGATTTATAGTCAATGTTCCCGCCAGTTTTACTCTGAACAGAAATAGCATGTGAAGTGGGACACTTACAGCATTTTCCTGATTTGTCAACAGAAACATCGGGGACAACGCCTTTCAGCTCACAGACGATAAACCTCTTGCCGCCGCCAGAACCAGTTTCGGAAGCGCCTACTGAGCCGCCCCCGCCTTGCGCGCGCATGTGAGCTGCGAGTGGGGCAGGATCTGCCAGGCCACGAGCTCGTGCCAACTGGCTTGGTGCACACAAGGGATCTGGCATAACCAGACACGAGGGCTCGCCGCCACACCCTGTACGTCGGCAGTCATGCTGCAGACCATTGCGTTTGATGCAATGGCAGCTGTAGTACATTATGCCTCCACGTAGCTCTCGACTCTTCGTTCTCTTTAATTGATTTTCCTTTTCATCCTTTTTTTCGACGCCAGCCTCCTCCGTTCTTGCGCCTCCATCAGAAGGTTTGGCCTTCTGTGGACAATACAATTTTAGTTGAAATGTTATTGTAATAAAAACCGCTCTGTCCGCCGTGAAAGATAGCAACAGTATTTACCCAGGGGCTAGAGGATGAAACACCGCACTACCACTGCGAGACCAAGTCGAAATCACTGAAACGGGTGACGTAAGTCTTGCCAGGTGGGGGGCGACGCACGCACGGCGGACAGGGCGGCGGACACGGCGGCGGGCAGGGGCCAGCGCGGCACAGATAACGAATCGACCCCTGCTGGAAAAACTGGCAGTCTTGCAAACCATTCCGCTTGAATGCAGATCGCGGCAAACACTGCAGCTAAACAAATAAAAACCTTTTATTATTTGGACTGTTCCAGTGGGCACTATTATACCTTTAGAAACCGTGGTAATAATTTCCAGAATACTAACCGGCGGACCGCAGTCTTCATATTTGTAGCATACCATAGGTCCACAAGGAGAACACCTGTAAGAACATTGATATTGTATAGTGTAACACCAGCCCTAGACTGCAATGTTTGCCCGTCAAGGCGATAGGCTTGTGACCCTTGGGCCCTACAGACAACTTGGGACAGACTTGGGCGTAATGCTTTGATTACACCAGAAAACCTAGGCCGCCCTAGTGGAAATACCACCATATACAGGAGAGATTGTGTGATAATGTATTAAATTTGGATCAAATTTTATTTGATATTGCCATATTTTATGAAATTAAAAGAAGATCTTTAAAATATCATGTCAAAAACTATTTAGATGGATTGGTGGATTTACTACAGAATAATAATATATTCTACTACAACCAGTGGAAAATCATTTTTTATACGTACTTTCATAATAATGTAATAGAAGAATCGTAATAGTAATGACTAAATGTTTAAGTGTGTTTTTGAATTTTATTAAGTTACGTTACGTTGCATAAAAAATTATATAGTTAAACTTACATTTTGTAGATATTTCTCTCGTAGCGATGTAATCAACAAGGGGAGGTGGCTTTTTTAATTATTTTATTTATTACTTGAAAAATAAAATTAGTTACATTAAAACACAAAAATTTTGAAATTTTACAAAAATTTTACATAAAAAATTAGGTCCGAACTATACGGGGCCAAAAAGAATCTGCGTCAATCAAAATTTTCTTTGGCCACTTTTTTCCTGTCTGTTCTCTTTTTGAAATATCAGAAATTGTAAGAGGCCAGTGTTAATAAAAATGTTCTCACTATGAAGTTTCATTAAAATTGTTATAACTCGTCTTGCGTTTCATACTTCTTTTTAGTATCATTTTAATTCATTTACTGTATTTACAGATGTAATCATTATCGTCGCATGTTACATATAGCTCTCAAAGAATCGGCATGTGGGTTGAAGTAGTGGCTGAGACAGGCGACACGGGACGGTTCACACATAGGAGCTGGCAAGACCTCGCATAAGGGGGACGATTGGCATCCACTCCTACGACAGTCATATTGAAGACCGTTTCTACGCAGGCAATGGCAATCAGTATACAGAATACCTCCCCGAAGTTCACGACTTCTGCAAGCGCGAACTGGAACGCAAGGCCTGCATCTACCCATGTTTATTCTGAAATAAATACATTCTGTAAGATAACCGACTTTCGTTTGAAATTCCAATTATTAAATTACGATCATCATATAAATTAATTATTTATTAATCTGTCGCGGCATAGTGACTGCACTGTGCCTGATGGTAAATGCAAATACCGTTCAGGCAGAGTTTTAAATGACACCAGACAGCAGTCCCATGCCATTCGATACAATAATGCCGGCCTGCTGAAGAAAGTTGCGGCGGAAGAGCCCAATTATAGGAAGGACAGGTGTGACGGCAGACTATTCTAAAGCTTGATGGTGCGTCACCAAAAACATGGAAAACCTTTCGATTCAAACGCGTCAAGACGGTTTGAACCATCAAGCTATGGCTTCGCAAACCAGCACGCGTGGTTTAGTTTAGCAAAGGAGAGAAGGGGATCGAATAAAACAATACTTCAGTTCATTCGCCACAATTCAGAGTGCAAATACATAATAAAACATTGATGAAATATTGAAACTGCTTTTAATCGAATGATGCGAGTACTGGGCTAAAGCACAAAACATGCGTACTTAATTATTATTTACGCTTTTTTTATAGTATATTTATATTCCACTGCTGGGCAAAGGTCTCCACTCTCTCCCTCTACAGTTCGCGCTCTAAACAGATTTCAGGCCACGTAGGCATCCAGGTAGTCTCGCCAGCGTTTCTTAGGTCTGCGTGGCGTCGTCAACCGCCAGGTACCCATTGGGTGATAATATTTACCCAACGATCTGGATGCATTCCAACATTCGCTAGCTCGAAATATAGATCACTATAGAGTATTTAAAAGACATTCAGCATGGGTTGTGGATATCTATTAGATGCAATCAAAACAATTGTGTTGCAAAATTATTAAGTTTTTTATATCTGTTATCTTATGGCAATCATATTATCTCTACTATTAAAGTGCTCAATTTTGTGATACATTACAAACGTCTATGTCCAAAAGGTATTTAATAGCCTTGAAACAGATCGCTCAAATCGTCATCCACTCATCTCTGTTCGTCTTTACAAACATACACGAAGCATACAAGGCATACAATACCATGTAGTGACCTTATGATTTGTGGGAAAATCTATGAATAAATAATATTAAATTTATTTTCACACTTACCGTTTATTTGTTGCAGATTATATTACCGGTTAATTTAGCAATTTTTTTGGTTTTACAAATTTTATGTAATTACATGTACACAGCGAATTTTGTGTCTATATGAAAATTATGATTATAGGAATAAAAAAGTCCCGTTGGTTATGCCATTATTTGCTTAGACATTCCAATTATAAAATTTTACTTGCTTAATGTTTTAGTACTGCTTTTACACAATACATCGTTGGGTTCACTGCAACATTGTAATGCATATTGATAAAAGATAATTCCATGCTGGGAGCAGTGTCTGAAGTCTGATACTTATCCCAAAGTGGGATGGTTAGTTTGTTTGGCTCTCCCCCCTCGGCAGTTCTACCTATAGTGTTGACAATCCGAAGTGAAGAGGTCGGTAATAATAATCGTTCCAGTATGTGCTTTTACTCTCAGTATACACAGATTTTTTTTTCAGATACACCGATGTGATAGAAAAACTCGCACAAACGTTGAAATAATGCCAATTTCTAGAACCAAACGTTGGACACCTTTACTATGACTGCATCCACTTATTAAACCTCATTTCTATTTTTTGAAAAAATATCTAACACTAAGTAATGCTGGCAGTTGACAGAATAAAAACAAATTGCTGAATCTCTCCACATTTGAATTATTCTTCCACATTCAACAGGAACCGAGGTGATGTAATAATCTAAATTGCAGCAGTAGGGCAGTACAGTCAAATCATCCGAGTGGTAAACATTAAAAAGCAATAAAAAATTTAAAAGATTATTAAAATCTTATAAAAAGCAGTTCCTGTAATTCTAGTTCGCTTCGAACTCTTATTTCGACTCTTCAAGTACTCGTACTATACTCATACTCTCAAGATGTAAGTGCTGGAGTCCAGATGTACCAGGGTTTGTCTCTGAGGAAGTTGATACATCTTTGCTCGTTTCCAGGTGCGGACCTTGCGGTGGTTGCTGCGGCGGATGCGGCGGCTGTTGCTGCCCATGCATCACCATCTACACTTGCTGCACCAAGATTTGCTAGTCTTGCGTGGAAGCCGGCGCTTCGTATGTCTTGATTAGTCGTGATGTGGCGGAGCGCAGTGGCGTGCGATTCCATGTTTGTTCAGTGCAATAGTGCCGTCATGTGCAAATAAACTATAAGCGTATTTCCTCGTTTCATTTTAACATTGGTTAAAAATCTCGCAGTCTACCCAACATTTAATCTATCGTTTTTGAACGCGAAACTAGGCTGATAGTACATTCACTGCAACTGTCTGCCCTACTTATTTCCTCACCTCGCCTGGCTTCACCATACATTTAATGGTGGCACTTCACATGGCTGTTTGTATTTGCTATTGGGTATTTGTCGTATTTGGCAAAATAAATGACGTTAAAAGCAAACATGCAAATAGAGGCAAATATGACACGTATTTGTTATTGGCCTTGCTTGTCAAATAGGCAAATAAGGCCACACTTTCTTTCGTTTGCCAAATATGCCAAATACACAAATACAAATAGCCATGTGAAGTGCCAGCATAACAATTTATTAATGGTAACATGCGATAAAACAGAATAAGCATAGACTTATCAAACGCTTGCGCCTGCCATGCATAAGAGCAATATTATCACTGAAACATATCTCGGTTGAAAGAGTCTTTTGCCTGTGTCCGAGTGCCAGTTGGGCGTTAAAAGGCAGAATCCCTTACTAGTGGCAGGTCTCATATATATAGGTACCAACCGAAATGTCTATTTCTCCTCACCAAACAGCAGTGTAATTGCACTGTTTCGGATTGGACGTTGTAGCCAGAGTAACATCTTATGTCTCAGATGGCGAGCACAGGGGAAGCTCAAGCATTGCTTTGTAATTCAAGGTATTGCATGGTTTGATTTTGCTTCTGTGCGGTCGTATCGCTTACCAACGCTGCATCAGGCGAACGGCATGCTCATCTCGCAAACACCTACCGACAGCCACGACGAGGTATCCTTAGTTAAGGCCCGGCGCCCATTATCGGCATCGGCAAGGAAAAGGATCCTTCGGCATCCTACATGCAAGCGCACACTATCGGCAATTATGCTTTGGCATGCTGCAAAGTTCTTAGGGATGACGAGGCGTCCTTAAGGATGCCGCACCGTCCTGTAGCTTGCCGAAGCGTCTCAATATCGTATTTCTCATCATAACAGTCGCAGAGTTGTTAAAAGCTAGTTGTCTGAATTGTATTTAATATGGTGGACTGGGATCTAGTGTTCATAGCAACTCTTCTCCATTATACTTACTTTACTCTTTGGTGTTGTGTGAGTCAAATGATGCAAATGGCGGATGCACCCCTCGCCCCGCAGGGCAAACTATCCCCCGAGTGTTGCCTCGGCGCCGGCGGCGTACCGAAGGTTGCCGAAGGATGCCGAAGCATCCCGAAGCATTCTCAAGGGTGCCGATACACCAGTCTCAAGCATACCGAAGCGGTATTTTTGTTATTACGACCACATATTACGGAAGTTTCTACTTTATTGCCATTATGTTATAGTATATTGCTATTTGCCACCTAAAATCCTCAGTCGTACCGATGCCGATAATGGGCGCCGGGCCTTAGGCATCAATCGTGCTCTTTTATAGACCTAGCTCCGGTAATCGAGTAAACAGGTCGCTTGATAGTTGATAGTGATCTCCTGTGTGAAGCCGATTATAGCCGGGTATCTTGCGAGGCTGGCTCGCCAAGCATTTCGCCTCGAGCTGAAATGAATGACGTTGCCGCGCGCGGTCACCGCTCATATGAGCTGGCTTACTGTCGGTAAATGGTGTTCAAAGGGCGCTCAGATCAAGGGATGCATGTGTATTGCCTCGGTACGCTCGCACCATGAAACGTAAAGGCGAAGTATTTGTTCACGTAGGAACATGCGGGCGCGGTGGCGGGTGCAGGCGCGATAGACGTAGCGAGTCGTGTTCACATTGATCGCCAGGCGTTTGCGCGACTGGTCAGTGGTGTTGTCAGGAGTTAAAAAGATTGGACAATATCTTTTATTTTAATTAAAAAACGAATAAGCTGTATTAAACAATATGATGAAAAGATGCTATCATATCTAGCGACAAGTTCAAACTGATATATTATTGTCGCGAACGCGCCGCATGCGTTTTTTGCTAGTTTGTCTGCTATTTACACCGCACGTCACGTGCGTTCGTACATGAAAACTTAACGTCAATATGTTTGATATTTCGTGACCGCACCCGCCACCACGCCCGCGTATTGGCGGATAAACAATGACTTAGACCACAACTTAGACCCACCCAGCACCCGACCCGCCTCGCCTCGCCGCTTGCTGTCCACTCATTGTCGGCAGGTGATCAACGGGTAGACGCCGCGTTGTCACAAACGTCGCATGGTCAACGAGTGGACATAGCGTGGTCAGCCAGCGGATTTCACGTACTCAAGGAGTGGAATTCGCGAGGTCAACGAAATTCTGAATATTCTGTCAGGTTATGTCAAATTTAACAAGTCGTGAAATTTACATTCCGTGGAGCCAATGCTCTCATATATCAAAGCTGACGCGCTCCATGACGATGGAAATGAAGAACGTAACAAAAAAAAAGCTTATTTGCCCTCGCATGAATCACTCGTGGGCCACGCGCGCTCCACTTTATGGCAACGCGCGGTTCACTCGGGGCTCATGCGTTGCAAGCATTCGAACAGCGAGTTGTCATCGGGTGGTCAACACGTCGTACGCTCGTAGACGGTTTACGACCCAGGCGATCCGGTGACGTTACGGAGTTGATGTCCATACAAATTCAATTTCAGAATATTAACTGCGCGAGGCGAGAAGGGTTGAGTGCCGGGTGGCTAATGAGCTGTGACTTTATTTGTACTTGGTTCCATGGTCCATACTTCAACGTATACTGACGCCTCGCAGGTTCGGCGTGGCTCGGCGAGACTATAGTACTGTCTACCATGTATATGTGTTATAATAGAGTAAAAACTATAAAAAAATATTAAAAAATCATTAGGTTTCTGCCGGCACACTTACAATTAACATAAAAGCTCCACGTTTGTTAAAAATTGTAACAATTATGAACCAATATGCTGGCGCTATCAGTTGTTGATTGTTAGTACCGATTACCTTAACGTTGTTTATTGATAAATGCTGATAATATTTGCAAAAGAAAGAACACCGTGATTTTATCACCTGTTAGCATCATAATATTAGCAAAAAAATACAAAAATTAAAAATAAGGTTGGTTGCTATTCAACCGCCTCACATAATATTTTGAAGAAAAAATAAATATAATGTCATTAAAACAATTTATGTCGCTAAAGCCGTAAGACTAAACTGAAAAAAATCATAAAATATCTAAATTTTCAGTGAATATTATTTTTTTATTCAACTTTAAATCAACGCTAAATTAAAATGTGTAGTCCAATTGAAAAATTGCCAAGTTACAAGGAGCCACCAGAATTTATCCCTTGCCTTCCAGTAGCGGTCGGTATCAATTATAAAAATACTTATATTAATTGATCACGCATCTTCAAAGCTACCACAAGTCACCAGACCATTCATATCATGATTACAAGCCAATTGCCAGTCATGATTATAAGACGCAGCATAAGCCACTTTTCCTATAGCAATCAATCCACTTTCTTTATTGTCTATTGCTATCGATTAAGATATTATACTAGAAGGGACACTCAAGGAAATTATTTGTAACAAAAATGAACGGTACCGTGCTACTCCTTCTATTTCTGTCTCTGGGACGCCTACACAGTAAAATTATCCTCGCTTTCGCTTTACTGGGTTCCCGTGTGCTCATGCGAATCCTTTAAAGTCATGTACCAGCACAATACATAAATACGCTCTAGTATAATACTTCAAGTGTCCATATCCTAGCCAGTATAGAAAGCAACTATATTTCTAACTCCTTAAAGTTAAATATCAATTATTGTTATTTAGGGACCAAGATGCCTTCCATGTGGCATGGATCCGGTGACACTGCGCCGGCCGCTGATAGTCCACGACAGCACCTTCGACTACAGACCCACTAGCTGGCCTGGAATGGTGCTCAACAACCAGGACAAGAAAGTTCGATACCAGCTCATTAACTATGAACGCCCTGTAAGTACTTATTGCGGTACCCCTGAACAAACAACTTGTATAATGGATGTTGTAGTCTATAAATGCAGTACCACTGACAACAAGGCGTTTAGCTCACACTGCTTGCCTAATATTAAATATTTACCGGTCTTATCAAGCTGCACAACTTGTATAATGGGTGTCGTAGTCTGTAAAAATAAATAATATAAGTTCAAAATGAGTGGCCTAAACTGAGACCTGAGTAGCGCTTGTTGGTTAGACGTTATAAAGCGCTTTACACCCCTTAGCCTACCAGGTAAAGAATAAAGTTTAAATATTAATAGGTGTACATTATCAATCATTGTTATTTAGTATTATAATAACAAAGCCGTTTTATAATAAAAATCAATATTGACATCGTTGAAAAATCAACAAAATGCGTATTTTTGCTTACTACACAATCATTATATGATGTGATATCTCTCAAAATACTTTTTAAAACCAGGAAATGTCGAAAATATCCTTTGTTTCGTAATTCGTCCCCTACCTAAATATTTACATTCAATATTATGTAGAATTTATGGCCGGTTGTCATAACAAATGCGCCATAATAATGATCCTAGCTTGTGCCACTTCACTCAATCCAAACAAGCATATGTTTAATGCCAAAATAAATGTCCAGAATTGCATACTTGACCTGATCTCCTACTGGTATTCTAAACAGTTCCTGATATTGCATACTTAACCTAGTATTTTATAAATATTTCCAAATATCCAATAATTATATTATAGTTATGGTTAGACAAACATATAATAAATTTGCAACTGATTTATGTCTGTGCAATGAACATTATATATGAGAAAAACTTATGGGGGGATTGTGTTAACGTAATAAAACCCAAAATAATGATCGTTAGATTTTTTGTTTGTGCATTTATGCACACTAATCTCAGAAATGGCTTAAAGGATTTTGACTAAATATGATATGGAGGTAATCGACACCCTGGATAAACACATAGGCTACTATATAATGTAATCCTGTATTGTGACTCAAGTCATGTGCCTAGAGTCAAGGTACAGGATGGGAAAAAGAGTATGTACAAAACGGCGTTTGAACACCAAATAATATGTTTCTGATGTTGAACGGACTCAAAAAAGACGCCGGGCCAGACCATTAGTGGTTGAATATATCTATTTTATTCACTTCATTCTATAAACATTGGCTATATAAAGCCGGTGCCGAATAAAATGACTTGATATTCCAAACAATGGCTGAATTATATAGCCAGTAATCTACGTAGGTTACAATGTACTTGGACTGATTAAACTCATCTCTTTGTGTGGTATAGTGTAATGTAGTTTATGATTTAACACGTTTCTGCGTCTTAATGCAGCTCTTACACATGCGTAAGGAATTTTCTAACATTCTTGTTTTCCTCCACACTGTTTTAGTCCACAATTTAATTATTATTATTAATGCTCAGCTATTTGTTATAAAAACATTTGCATATGATGCTGAATCTTTTCTTCCTTTTTCAAATATTTTCCTAATCGACCAAGGCCCATGTCCTCCATTTCATTTCATCTTTGAAATTTTGAATTGTATGAACATTTAGAGGCGATTCGTTCTCCAAGTTTTCTGGTATCAGCGCTGTAGTAGTCCAACTCAATGTTCTGTTTTTTTAAATATATGGTGCGTTGGGCTAACACATTAATACAAGAATGGAAGGGCATAGACAGCAACCGAAAACAAACCAGAGGTGGTAGTTTTAGTGACTTCAGATACAATGCAATTAACAATTTCGAAAAAAAATGGTGACTTGTAATAATCTTAATAGTGTACACCCTTTTATAAAAAATACAATCACGTACATATACCTGAAAGAATATGCTAAAAAATATGGTACACATACGCTTAAATTATTATTTTAGCAAAAATAATAGATTTACCACCTATAAACGATTATACTCGTATTTAAAACATCACAAAAATTTGCCGCGTTTTGTTGCGACATTTTAGTTGCATTTTGTCTGAAGTCACTAAATCCACTACTACCATCGATTTTTTTTTCAGTATCAGTCTTCAAATACCCTGTATGAGTTCACGTTTTTACCCCTTATGCATTACTATTACGGTGTTACCCCAACGCACCTTATAATTATTTAAGAAAAATATTTTGAAAGCATGCTGCGGCAACCTTACAAACCTAAGTAATCGCCACAGATAGTTACTATTAATAGAGACAAGGAGAAAATCATAAAAAGAGTAATAATATTCAATCCAATGAGTTCAGCAAGAGGTATAGCGGCCTTAAAGCTATAACGCAATGATTTACATAAAAATTACCCATGTAATAAAATAACGATATATGCTGTACTCTGTCGGACGTACATAATGTACATACTCATACGCATTTATTCGTTAATATTGCAAATGTGTAGCATTTAACAAAATTGTAAACATTTAACAGCGGAACTTAACAATATCTTCGATTTATGAGGTCGTTGTGATCAGGCATTATCCATTTTGTAGTACATTGAAGGCAAATTATGCTACCCAGAAGTTGATTCCTGTTTAGTACTAGACCAGTTTGGTCACTTTAACGTGGATCTCATTGAATCATAGAACAAACTTTTGCTTCCTAGTAAATATAAATGGGTGGTAGCAATTAAAGACTTAGGTATGACATCATCGTCATGGTCATATCCCATAATGCAAAGGTAACTTGGCCCTTAAGAACTAATTTCTTATAATTTATAGTTATAATTTATCAATAGAGACGAAGAATTTTCATTGTTTAATAATAATGACACAGTGAAAATCTTATTTGAAATTAGTCGTGACCGGTTGTATGCTAATACATAAATCAAATTTTGCTGTTTTACAGGTTAAATCTCATTATCCCACGTGCGCGCACTCGTACAACTACTAAAGTAAGTAAAAGCCATTTTATTCATCTGTTCTTCTGAGTCGATCATTGATATCAGTGTATTCAGTAGTACATCATCTGGGATTATCCTTGTTCACCATTTCATACTTAAAAATAGAAGCCCAGTAGTTTAGTATGACATTTAATTGATGTCTCGTACCACTATTTTAATATGTAGATACACTTTTATGAAAACAGAAACAAGTTGCGTTAAGAAAACTTAATATACGAGCCCCGATGCAAAATAGTTCGTCTAGTGTGAAATTTTGTCTGTGAGATTTTTTCTAACTTCATTATTTTTGTATATCTATATAAAATATTAAGCTGTTCTACTATCACATGTCGCGTTACTTATGTCATTTTTTAAATTATGAACCAATAAACTATTTTAGCTTTTTAAATTTATACATATCCAGTTTTAAATTCGAAGAAGTTATAAGCAAAATGATTCGTCTAATTTTAATCGATGCAAAAGAGTTCGTCTGTCGGTGAGTTAAATAAGATTTTCCTTCTTAGTACAATTATGTCGCATAATTTACATTTGTAAAAGTAATTCTGTGTCATTTGTCAAGTGAGACAGGATAAATTCTAAAAAAAATCAGTTTTGTTCAATAGTTTTTAAATAACATTGGGTCGTGGCAAACCTGTGTGTGAAGAGCTTCGAAAGCGAATAGATTATGGGGTCGATGCTAGCAAATCAAGTTACCAAATATCTAAAGACTTGATACTTCCCAGGTCTACAGTTCAATATATTATTTAGCACTATAAAAAGAATAGAGCGACTTCTTGTTTGAAGAAAACTGGTCGACCACGCATCACAAGTGCAGTAGAAAACAGAATCATGAAGAAAATTATCAAAAATAATCGTCGTACTCGAGCTGGAGAACTCACGGTGCAATGGCAGGACATGATTCACAAAGACGTCGCAGTTGATACTTGCAAAAGAGTCCTAAAAAGAATGGGTTACGGATTTTACACCGCTAAGGAGAAACCACTGTTGACTGCTGTACATAAGAAAAAGAGGTTGGAGTTTGCTCGTGATAATTTAAATTGGACTTCCGATCAGTCGCGTAGTCTCATTAGGAGTGACGAGTCCAAATTTGAAGTGACAGTCGGCGATGAAAGGAAAAAAGTGATTCGGAACAAAAATGAGGCATTTCATACTGATTGTCTCAAACGCAAAGTGATGTCTGCATAAGGTGTTGGTGGTATGCAGTTTGTGGATGGTTCTATCAATGCTGCAAGGTATCAAAACCTTTTGGAAGAGAATGTACTGCCCTCTATTCCGTCACTTAAGCATCAAGATTCCTTCATTTTTTAACAGGATGGTGCTTCTTGCCATACTGCAAGGACAACAAAGACGTGGCTACTGGCGAAAAGCATCCCTACATTTGAATGGCCATCTAACAGCCCGGACTTGTCGCCGATCGAAACCCTATGGTGGAAAATGAAAAAAAGTTCTCCGTAAAAGTCCATCAAGATCGAAGAGCGACTTAAAGGCTAAACTCTTGGCTGTCTGGGAGTCAATTACACCAGAGGAGTGTGCAGAGTTGGTTGCCACCATGCCTCTTCGCATTAAAGCTGTCATTAAGAGCAAAGGCGACACAACTAAGAAGTATTTTGCGTGAGTGACAAGGGTAGACGAATACTTTTGCGTTATGTTTTAAAGAATACGTTTTAATTTTTTTATGTTATGTAAAATCATGAAAGAATTTCAGTTATGTTAAAATAAATTATAAAATGTTCCTTAAATTGTGGTTTACTTTTTATTTAACGTTCTTAATTATTTTGCTAATATTTACTTTCTATATTTTACGCTTTGCACTATTTTCCATACTAGACGAACTATTTTGCATCGGGGCTCGTAAATCGTTTACTTTTAAAGACAATATATTTTAATTCGGGCACTTGATTGGTTGTTTAGGATATTTATACAGGGTATATCAAGACTGCTACCGAAAAGGAAGCCAGGTGGTATCATAGTTTTAGTGACTACAGATACAATATAACTACAATATTTGCAAAAACTTGTAACGACTTTTTTGGTCGTTTTTTTCTATCGTCGTATTTGGGTGGTAAATATTTACTTACATGATAGTAAATACATCCCTTATTATTTTATATAAATTACCAAAATAAAAACTATTATTTATGCAATTTTATTACATGTTTTAATTCTATAGTCGAGACGTAGTAAACGATGTTAAACAATGTAATTACCGCGGAAGTCATATTAATGTAATAAAATTACATTCATACTTTGCCATCTGCTCATAACGCGTTGAGGCAAATAATACTATTGCTGCCTTACACGTGATTGTGGTCAATTAATTAAATAAAACAATGCTATATTTTCTAGTCTATGTAATGAGTCATAAGATACATCGTACCTATAGATATACTATGGAGTCTTGAAATAATTCCGAAAATTTTCATCATGATTTGTTTTAAATGGAAAAAACTCCGAATATTTTCCCATATTTGTCCGTTTTGAATTTCGAACGAAATGTAAGATAGTGAAAAATTGGATAATTTGAAACGGGGAAAATATAAACAATCTGGCCGTCTTGTTTTATGCACCAATTTGTATGTATGTATGTATATTGTGTTATGACGTAAAACTCTTCTTTTTTTTTCAAATAATTACAATTATATTAATTAATCTCTAATTTCAAATGAATTTGGTCTTTAAAGTACCTAATAATACAAATAAATGGATATTTGTGCTACTAGCAAGTTTTTAATTATTAAATCGATTTAAAAACTCCTAGGCCGTTCATTAAATGCAGTTTACTTAATTTTGTTTTTTTTTCCCGAAAATAGTCCTGAATTTTCTCCGATAAATATAATTTTTCCTTAAATTACACAATAATATTATAAATAACAGTGTTTAATGTATAATATACAATAAATAAAATTGACTATCGAATATTTAATTACACCGGCAATACATGTGACCCACCATTTATTCTTCATAAAAAATACTGTGCTATTTTTTAATTTACACACGAATTTCGAGCACTTTACCTTTGATGATAATGATTATAAGGAAATATTTTTAAATAGATTACCAATGTTTAAACATGACATATTACTGGCCACTTTCTTTATGTATCAAAACCAGAGATGAAACGGATATCCGGTAATTATCCGGTATCCGGCCTATCCGGCCTATTTTCACTATCCGGCCGGATAGTGCGCTACTATCCGATACCGGATAATAAAATAAATAAATATAAATATCACTAGATGTTAAATTCGTTACGTTCTAAACTCGTCTATATCGCGATTTTCTTTATGTCTATATTCTTTTTCGTTGTCTAATCTATCTCTGTATCAAATTTCATCATAATCGGTTGAGTAGTTCAGGCGTGAAAGCGTAGCAGACTGACAGACAGACAGAGTTATTTTCGAATTTATAATATTGTTATAATAATGGATTATTTTACACAAAGCAAATATGAAAAATATTTCCGATCTTAATCGCGCGTGCATATTCAAATCAAATTGTAACGCTATAAGCGGCCGAATATCCGGTAGCCGGATATCCAGCGCTCCGGCCTCGTAGCTAGCCGAATATCCGGTATCCGGTATCCGGCCAAATCACTATCCGTTTCATCCCTAATCAAAACGTCTATAGTTCCACGGTCACCGATTCAACCTCGTATCAACCTACTTTCTATTGAGTGTTTAAACCTTTATGTGAATATTTAAAATAAGAATTGTCAAAATAGAAAGTTTGTGACAAGAGCAGTCTTTACATTCAATCAAAATTTTTAATTTATTAGGAAACAGTCAAAATTTTCGGTGTCCTTATTTAGATAGTTAAAACATATTATTTAATTAAGAAAATGTGTAATAGAGCAAGTGTAATAGGTCAACTACAAGGAATTATGTCAGCTATTAAGTAATTGGAACATTTACTACCAATTACAGAATCCACATCTGTAATTTATCAGCCCATAGATATACATACATTCATTTGCAGGGCAAGAACCTCTAACAATCGAGAGCACGATTGAGTAGGGTTAGGCCATATGGTCTCCCAACGTGGTGGACTATTTGGCCTACCTACATGTTTTGCTAGAAACGTAAAAGATCTCGGTGAAAAGTAGAAATATTGAATCATTTAATTGCATTTGTTTGGAGTCTGGTTGTGTTTGTGCAACTGAAAAGTCTCTCGTAGTTCGTGATACCCACGACATACGCGATCTTATGGTCGGATTTGGTATGTAGCTATAAATGTGACTGTACGGTGTATTTATCTAATAAATTCGAGTTAAAAACAACAATCCAAATCGAGCCGAGAAGATTTTCCGTTTTTTTATCTGAGCTAGAGATCAAAATTTTAGCATTAGAATGAAGCATTACTTAATGCGTAGGTATACAAAGATAGATAAAAGTGCCTTAAAAAAAATTTTTTTAGGTACATTTCCCAATCGATTTTTAAGTGCCTGACTAACTATTTGATCAAGAACAAATTAACTCTATCATCGTCTCTCTTAAAACTATTCCTTATGTACTTCCTTTTCGGAAAAACCGCTATGGTATGCAGGTTTCCTCACGATGTTTTCTTTCACCGTTTAAGTGTTGACTATCAATACACACATTACTCCGAAATGTCAGAGGTGTGCCCTGGGATTTAAACCCGCGACCACCGTGAACATGTTGGCAGCCGCGTCTGGTCCGTTTACCAACAGGCCACCACGCACTTATTTTAAGAATTTCTATGGTATGTAAGTCCGCTAACCTGCACTAGGCCAGCGTGGTGGACTATATGGCCTAACCACTCTCAATCGTATTGTCGATTGTAGAGTAGGCTCGTGCCCTGCAGTGGGACGTATATGGGCTGATACAGTACAGTACAGTTTCGGAAAAAAGTCTTAAAGATAATTAAAATAATATGTATACGCTAAGTTTTTGATGTATGCAAAAACCGACGTAGTATGGATATGAATATATTCTGGCTTGTAATCGTAACCCATTGTTCCAGTGGTGGATGTGGTGGATGCGCGCCCTGCTGCGGCCCTTGTCACCCGCCGTGCTGCGGAGGAGGCTCACTCGTCACAGTATACAGTCAAGTAGCACATATCCAGTGACGCGGAGCTCCCGTGAGCGCGTCGGCTTATCCCAAGTCATTTTGCTGTCACTTTCATTACCCTATCAAATATTCTGCACATCTTAGGCTTCCCTTCTGTAACTTATATGTCTTGAAACTTATATTTATACACTCTTAGATCGTTATAGCAATTTAATAAAATAGGTATGTCATTTGGGACGTCGGCGCATCCCTTTTGAATGAGATCATCCTTCACTGGTGCAATCAGTGTTGTTATAAAACCAAATTGTGTCATGAATTTGGATACACATAATGCCCAATGTTCTTCCAGTATTTTAGTAATTCCAGTATGTTCCACTCCGAAACTGCGTAATATTTGTAGTTTATTTTCTTTTACGCATTTACCGGTTCGGAAACCTTGACGCTGACTACTCCAATGTTAAACAGAAGAAAATATTGGCATGTTTGAGGTACTCTTCGTTACAAAAACACACAGTTTCCATGCCCGCACCTGTAGGATACCATGTATTGTTTACATTCCTTGACGTAGATAAGTTTTAGTTTAAATTTATTTTGACAATAAATCAAATAGTTACTATGATGTCTTTATTGATAGACAGCCTCAGTGCGTAGTTTCAGAGCAAAACTCGTTAAACTCTTGAATTTGAATTCATATAGAAAAATGGTCGTATAGATTCGATGTCGCTATTCCAACGCAAATTTTTCTCGGAATATTGTGTGAATTTTTGAAATAAGTAGAATTCCACCAGGAAAATATAGAGCTATTAAACTAATTTGTATCTTTCCCTAACAGATGCAGTGCTTGCTGTTGGGCAGCCTCCTTGTCCAGTGGCTTGCTTCGACAAAGCTGTTATAGCCATTGGCCGTCACTAACCGCAATCGATGGCAAAAAGACAAAATATTGTGAAGTTAATTTGGTGAAAGTGCATGCTGTCTAGTGATCAACTGTTTATGTGAAAATGTTAATAAATATTGAATATTGTTACAAATATTTTTATTTAGCAAAACGTTTTAAAATTGCATTGCAATTCTTTGGGCGAAGTTTCATTTGGAATTAGGTAGTTACCTAAGATTAGTGAGAAATGTATTTCTTTATCGACATTATAATAGAAGTGATGTATGTTACACAAACCAAAGACTTGCGTAGTTATTATCCTGTGATATTACCGTAGGTAAGCACCACTACGACTGTCGTAGTCCTAGACAGATGGGAACACATTTTATTACAGCAGATAATATAAAATGGACCCAAAAACCCTCATAAAACCTTAAACTGTAACAACGACAGATTTTATTCCCGGTTTATTCATTGGATTCCCACTTCCCTCCATAGAAAAGTGGATGACAAATCAAGAGGTAAACTGTAAAGCAACTCGAACCGAATTATTATTTTATTTAATGGGACCTATTATTTTAGACTTAATTCAAATCATAGGCATTGCAAAAACGCCGGAAAGAATGGAATTTCATCCTAGTCTCCACTAGATCCATGTAGTACACGACCCTAGACGATATTCGCATATCCAACATGGTTTTACGCTCATTTTTTCGCGGACTGTTCATATTCGCAATAAGGTGTTAAGCAAGGGCATACAGGCGAATCAACGAGCTCAAGAGAACATCTACATTTTTAAACGAAATATCAAAATGAAATTCCATAGCTTCAGTGATTTACTAAACCACACCAACAGCCTACTGGATTAATAACAGAAATCTAGGTGGTCCCCCACGCTTATAAATAGGGGTAAGCGCCACCCGAGCTCACTCTACTAATACCTTCCGTGCAGTTTGGACGTCATTAGAAAATTTACAGTATCTTCAATCAAGATGGGTGTTTGTCCTCCGCCTTGCTTCCCTAACCCTTGTTGCCCGCCTCCGCCGGTCTGTACGCCTCCATGTGGTCCGGCGATGCCACTAGTCTGCCAGAACAGTGTCCCGCCAGTCAACCGCTGCTATCCTGTAAACCCCTGCATCAATATCTACAGCTGCCACACGCAAATCTTGTGAGGTGATTATAATGCATTGTGCTATGGACTTGAATACAGTGTGATTATAAATTATTTGCTGATTGTTGTTGTTTTATTTTGCAATGGTGTGGAGGGGCTTTTGATCTTGTGTTGGTAATATCTATTAACGATCTATTTCGTCACTTTTTATTGTACTTCATATACAAACATTGCGGACCTAATGCCAAAGGCCTTATCTAGCTACCTTGAGATGGTGCATAGATTACCAGAAAGAGGTTATTTGATGCCTATTTCATTAGAGATTATTGAGCTATTACTTTGTCGTGCTAGTAAAAAATATATTTGATACAAATACTAAAAAGTGTAGTAAACTGCCATAATGAAACATACATACATACTTAAACGTCACGCCTATACCCCCCCATAAGGGTAGGCAGAGACTATGCATCTCTACGTTTTCTCGGCCCTAACCTACCTCTTACGCTTAGTCCACTTTCATTAATCTCTTCATGCATTTTCATCGGTTTAGGATACTTTTAACATGACCCTTGCGTAGGATGCCGTCAATTTGGTTGATGTAGGTTCCATGGGGTCGGTCCTTGATAAATACTTAATTATTTCCACATCAAATAAATATTCCACAAAGGATGAAATAAATAATCTATCTAACATCTCTGCATTAATTGTAACGAAGAATGCAATACCCACGCACAATGCACTCAGTGATAATAATATTAGGGGAACACGGGGGAATTGGCGCCACTTAAGCAAAAACTCCTATATCTTTTGAAAAACATCATTTCTAATATAGTTTTTGATGTTTTTTAACAGCATGACTAATCAGGTTTATCTTATTAACACAGAAATTAACAAGAAAATCAAAGAAAAACATTTATACTCATTTTTAATAAAAGTAACATTGGCTCCCATTGCCCAAGAGTACGGGGTAATTAGAACCAGAGACAGGGGTAATGAGATCCACCGGGGCAATGGTAACCAGAACAAGAACATATAACAAAAATTATATACCTATAACATATTTAGTATGTGCTAATAATTTATACTTATGTTCATAGGAAACGTAATCATATTATCTCTAGGAACATGCAAAATCAGTCGTATTATTAAAAAATAACAATGACTTATTGCCTGATACAAAAATCATAAACATAATCTTTGGCGGAATTACTTCCTGAACATTGAGCATCTATACCACATTTCGTTCCATTTTCCAGATTCACAACAAATCATACATATGTTGGAATCCTCATCAACGCAGTCACTACTGTTGTCATCGCAGATATTCTGGAAATTGACTGATTCATCTGATGAGCCGATATCGTCTTTAAATAGGATTTTTTCTAGCTTTTTAACATGCTTTCTTAGTAGTTTTTTTTCTTTACTTGTTTAAAGTTTTTACCCTTTCCTTTCGGTTCTTTATTTTCTTTCATGAGATGTTTATTTTTCTTTTCTTTTAGTTTTATTTGGAGTAGCAGTAATTATTTGCGAATGCTGTTTATGTGTTCGTTTTCCAATATTTTTTCTGGTTCTTGATCTGTTGATATTCCCGTCTCATCCATATTAAATGTTTGATGTGCTTCATATTTATTTTTTATCATAAGTTCTTCAAGATTTTTGTAGAATAGTTCTACTTTTTCTTTGTTAAAGCTCTTAATTCTATTAATACTTGTCAACTCTGGTTTGCGAACACTAATACTAGTATTTCCTTTCAAAAATCCTTCAAGCCAATTTGGTCCAGCGCTCTTACTTTCCTTCTTAAAATTATGAGGTATCTTCAATTTTTCGGCACAGTTGTACGCTATTTTTTTTGAATTTCGTAGCGTCTAATCCGAAGAAAAGATTTGTCATACGAATTAAATGACCAGCTAGATCTGTTTTTGAGCAAGAGAAAATACTGGTTTTCTTCCGAGACGAGGATTTCATTGCTCTGATTTTCAATATCTTTTTTGCAAAGTACTATATGGTATTTTCAATTCCCGGGATGCTTTATGCAGAGAAATTCCATCATCAACAACTCTCTTGATAGCACGATCTAGTGCATCCAGACTCCATTGACACTTATCTGTAATTCTGTCCCTTTTTCGAGGCATTTGAAAATGAAACAAAAAGAGCCATTTGACTCCAATTACCCCAAATGCTCATTGTTAAGTTTTCACATTATTATGAAAATACAGTTAGTTATTTAAATAAATTGATGTTTCTATATAATTTTGTAATGATAAATCTACAATAAGAACAGGAGATATTTATAATAAAACTGTTTGTATACTTACAATGTGTCCTTGAAAATCGTAAAAAATTAGATCGATTGGCCGAAAAAGCGATGTGTGTTCCGTTTACACACCAAAAGATCACTAACTCACGATGCGACCAGTCACGCGTACCTCTCCTAAGTCCTTCTAAGTTACGTAGTAACAAAACAGGATCTAACTCGTTCAGATACACGTAAACTAAAGTAGTTCTCATTACCCCGTGGCTTCGATTCCCCCGTGTTCCCCTACATAAACATGTTTTATCAAAGTTAACTTTCATACAAACCATTTAATTTTAGAGATATCCAAACATTATCACGTGACAATAAACAAATTAAAATAACTATCACTGGCGAATAATGATGTGCATAGATACCATTTAAAAACCAAGACAATTATGACTTAATGATTTTAAATATGTCTAGTCATCGAGCTGAGCTTAGTGAGGGTTTCTTGTACACAACCTGACGAGTTAATGTAGGAAACAAATAGGTCAAATGAAAAACTGTTTTGTAACATTACTATATTTTAATCAAATCAGTTTTAAAAACGTTACGCAAGACGAGCACCAATACATAAAAACATCTCCATATGCTACCTGAGGGGAACGCACACTGGATAGAAGCAACCAGCCTGAGGTCCCTGAAAATATATGCAAAATCAATATTAATTCCCCAAAACATAATACACTGGCTGAAGTTAATGGTTAAAGTAATGAACTTACCTGTCTCACATAATTGCTGACTGAATATCGCACGTTCGGATTCCTTCTCGTGAAGCATTCTCCTGGCAATCCTGAAGGTCTGGTCTGGAATACACTGTCATGCACGATCAGGGGCCGCCGCCTCGTCACTGGGTCTAACTCGCAATGAGGACAGCAGCTGCGGCATACTGGCAAACACGGGTATGGGGCAGGCGGGGCTCTAGGACATATGGGCCGCTGTTTTGGGATGATAGGCGGTGGACACTGCGGATTGCAGCAAGGTAGTACTGGTTGGTAGCACGGCGTCGGCTCTGGGCAAGGTTGCACCTGTGACAAAAAAATCCACAATATATGGATACAGAAAGTACAGTGCTGAACATAGGTCTCCTCCAAAGATTTCCTCGGATACCTGATGAGAAAGGCCTTTTTCAAACAAAACATTATTGAAATATGAAAAGGCTTACAGGTGGTGGGTCACATGGCTCAGGTGGCGGGCAGCACGGCAGTACTGGAGGACAGCACACTGGGCACGGCGGAGGATGTGGTGGGGGATCAGCCGGAGGACACCTCCGAGGCTTACAAGGTGGCAGTATCGGCACTATCGGAGGAACACAGTCCGGTATGACTGGTGCCGGACATTGCCTAAACACAGGCTTGCAGTTGCAAGGAGGACACGGCGTACAGGGACACGGCGGCGGACAACATGGCTGACAACAAGGAGGGGGAGGGGGACAATTATATCGACACGGTCCTGTACCACACGGTAGAATAGCAGGACACGTTGGACAGAAGCACATAGAACACATTATAAACGTCTATAAACACACAAAAAATTTATACTTTAAAATTTTATAATTTTTAAGATTTTAGATACTATCAGGTCATTATGACAGAGTTTTTTTCAGGAATGATCTGTCAGTGGTGACAAATGTATAATTTCAGCCAGTATCAAGAATTTGAAATTGGAATAAAACGAAAAAATAACATTTTATTGGATGTCAAAAAGACTGCATATTCTGAAGTCATTGTCGCCAAATTCGTAGTACCTATTTTGTAATGAAATAATAATAATAAAAAAACAGCAAAAGTTAAAATGAGTGCCCCTTTCTACAGTTTCGATCCTTGTGTTTGTACAGGCATGCCCTGTGGGGCCTGTTATCCATACTCGACGAAGCCCTGCGTCGCATCGTGCAACGACATGAGGAGTTGTTCGGTGTGTCCTGGCGGTGGTTGTTCGCCTTGTCCAGCTCCAGTGAGACCGTGTCCCGAGCCATGTCCCGCGCCGCCCATACTGCCGTGTTTACCTGCATGTCCGCCATGCGATAAGGTTAGAACTGCACATGCTAATCTCAAAATAACTGCATTTCACAAAAGACTTAGGTTTTGGCGTTTTGTCAACGTCTAAACACTTTTGTGATGCTATTCTTGACTGTGTATTTACTGTGTATATCTGGTTTTCCCTCAGCCGGCCAATCCGGTGCCAAAGCCGGACACGCTCTGCGACACGGCAGCTATTCCATTCTGCCGGCCAAACCGGTGCAAGCCGTGTCCTTGTTATTGCTGCACGGAGCCGGCAATTTGTACGCCGAAGCGGTGCAGTTACCCAGGAGTGCCTGTGTGCTCGGGATGCGGGCCTTGTATGCCCGTCTGGTAAAATAATGTCTGTCTGGAGATGGTGCCGTCATGTCATGTGATAAAATAAATTATCAGTCTTCTATAAGGTGCTTTTATTTAATTGCATTAACAAATACTCACCACCAAGTACGTTAATTACTACGACGAAACAGAAAAAAGTAAACAGTGGCACATACAAGTTTATTAATATACCCTGATGTACCTATGTTTATTAATTGGTCTTAATACATTAACTACATTGATACACTGGTGTAATTGCTAAACCCGTTTTATTAAAGTTCAAGTTCATAACCTGGCAACAATAAAAATCACACGTACTTACGATCGCATCAGTATACCCGAAAGGATAGGTAGAGGTAGGTAGGGGTACCTGAATAGATACCACCGCAATGTCTTATTTCTCCTAGCCAAACAAAAGTGTAAATGCACTGTTGTGTTACGCTTTGTAGTATATTGTAACCACTAGCCAGACACTGGACTGGACTAAACGACTTAACATCTTATGTCTCAAGATGGCAAGCGCAGTGGAAGGCCAAGCATTGCTTAGTAATTCATGTTGTTTCGTTTTGCTGTATATGAGCGGTCGTATCGCTTAAAATCAGGCTTATTACAAGTTCGTCTCGTCATTCATTGGAATAAAACAAAAATGTAGATTGTTTACCGAATCCATGTACATTCTTACTGCCTCGTGACTGCCTCGGTTACATAGTTGTACAGGTATGCTTGCAAAGCTGAAGTCTCGCGTGCAAGGCGAAATATGAGTGTCCAGGCACCTCTGCCTACCCCTTCTGGGAAAAAGGCATGAGTTTATTTATGTATGTATGTAGTTCTTACTTCCATGAGGTAGCCACCATGGGGACGAAAACGAATTTCCTGCATCAAGAAAGCACACTCATTGAATAAAATGCAAGTATTTTTATAGCAATGAATGACGATACGAACATGCCGTTCGCCTGATGGTAAGCGATACGACCGCTCATAAACAGTAGAACAAACCAATCAACACTTTGAATAACAAAGCAATGGTTGGTATTCCACTGCGCTCGTCAACCTGAGACATAAGATGTTGTCTCAATATGTCCAGTAGTTACTCTGGCTACAATGCCCTTCAATCCAAAACACAACAGTGCATTTACACTGCTGTTCGACGGGAGAAAAAGACATTGCGGTGGTACCCACACAGATGGCCTCTTACATATGACAGACCTACCACCTGTATAATATATTGCTTTCACCATCTAGCATTGTTCTACCCACGAAATAGAAAATAAACAAATTTCTCTCTTCCGTGGCTCTACCCTATGACAACTTTGAAACCTACACAAAATGGATTCCCTGACCAGAGAATCAAATCCAGGGCTTCTTGTTGTTGTAGAAGGATAACATAAAAATCTAAATGAAATTGTGTAAATTAAAATGCTTGATCTCAGGAAAGTATTAAATGGTTTAAAAGTTGAACGCATTAAATCCTGTTTACATAAAAGTATCAGGTTCTCAGAAGAATCAATCTCAGTTTAAAATATCATCTATCAAATACAAATGCCATAAAGGTCATTTTTTATAAAGAAATTGATGTAATCACACAAAAAAAATTTAAGCTAAAATTTTATAATAAAATATAAAAATAAGATACAAAAACTACAGTAAGTATTTGTTATAAACTTACAATAACAATATTCATGTTTTTTGTGTTAACATTGTTAATCAAATCAAGACATTTCCCTCTTATAGGAGTAACTTGTAAATCTCTTCCAACATACAACAATTACTAACCTACCTAAATATCGGTGACGATTTGCAATGTCTGTGTTGCCGCGAGGGTATGAGAGCTTTCGACCTTGTGCGAGGTACGGATGCGTCAGGGGCGAATACAGCATCTACTACAAGAGGCCAAGGTACGGACAGCCGAGGCCGCAGCCGTTCCAAAGAGAGACCACGCCTTGCTGCTTTGGACCATCTAATGCTCCCGTAGAAAGGTAAGATATTTTACAATGACAGTCACCGTGGAACAGTCGGCTACAACGCCCCCTGTTATAGGAGAGGCCGTAGGTTCGATCCCCGCACCGAGATAAATGTTTGTGCAGGCCACAAATATTTCTTTCGAGTCTGGGTATTTGTGAGACCGAAAAGACTGTCCGAGTACCTGATAACCACGACACAAAATTCGATCTTAGTGTACGGTCAGGAATATGTATGTGACTGTTGGGTGTTATTTATTTATTTATTAACAACATGACAATTTTACACTTGCAAGGGAAAATATATACAATAAGGATGAGTAATATGATGATGATCTCATCTCACAAACATCATCGACTTGATTGATTGCTTTCCTTAACTAAACATCTGCAAATCTTAGGAGACAAAAATGCAAGTCAGAAGTGTAATGTGAAATGAAACTACAAAACAATGAATCAATTTTTTAATATTTACAGGCCATGCTGTTATGATTACCCCTGCAAAGCACATTGCTTCAACCACGGTGCAACCACAAGACCCAGTGGAAGATACGCGCGAACAGTATGGTATCCAGGGGAGTGTTGCCCCGTCGTGTCTCCATGCCAAGCCTTCACCTGTCCCAACCCACCGTACCATCCATGTTGCTACCATACATGCAACAAACTCGTCTGATAAGGAAATTAAATTATCTACAACGGTTTATAAGCGATGTATTTCAAAATAAACATTTGTAAATCGTCACTCGTGCTGTCTAATAAACACATAAGTATTAGTTTTTTGTTTAACATTGAGCTATCAGTCATTCCGAGTGAAGACATCTGAGTACTCAATACTTGATGTATATTGTTGTTCTGGCAGCTATGAGCGTTCCTCCCACGTTTGAGCTACGATGAGCTTCAGATCGTAGTGGTTTTCGCGCTCTTTTCGCGATCAGTTGCCTTTATCGCCTTACTTGCCATTTTCACAACATACGCTCCGTTGGAACATCGTGAAAAAATTGTGAAACTTTTTATATGCATCGTATTTACGAGACCTGAATTATTTGGCAAATATGGCTGTCGTGTGTGCATTTATAATTCTTAGTGTTATTGGTAAGAATTTAAAAATTACATCATTCGCTACTTATCCTTAAGTATAAGTTTTATTCTTATAAGTAAAACTAAAAACTAATATAGATTTTTTTGTATTAAAATCTTTACTCAAGTATGTGAAACTTAAGAAATATAATGCATGTCATATTTGTTATTAAGTTATTGATGGTATAATTACAATTTTCTTGTTGTTGATAAGGTAAAATAATCTTAATATTCTTATGAAAAGACACATGGAATTGCTAAGAAACAGGCATTAAGTTAACATTCAATTTGAAATTAAAGTTCTGTTCCGTATCAAAGTTTAAAAGCAACGTCTTATTGTCATTCAAGAGATAAAATCTTAAATATTCTAGCCACAGTGTCAACACTCATAACTTACATCATATATATCTTATTAAATTATTATTCAACATCCATAACTTGTTGCTTACAATACGATTAAATTAATAATTTATCTTTCGCGCATCTCAAACATGTTGCGAACAGTAGCTTAGAGTTTAATTTATCGTGGGGATTCGTGACACCAACCAGCAAAATAGTCAGCCTTGTTCCAATATTATTTATGGTTTTATGAGTTCGCAAATCGTCGGTCTACTTTATTTAGTATCGGTAATTATGCCACAATCCCCATACACCGTAGCCATACACCGACCAGAGATCTTCCGTGTCAAATAGGAAGTCGTCATAGACATTTTGTTAGCATTTGTAGCGCATTGCGCGTAAAGTCAGTTGTTAATTAAGAAGTTTCACGTTCTGACCTGACATGGAACACATGTTTATAAGAAAAACAAATATTTGCAATGCGTCTTGGCAGTGGGACTTGAAAAGTTCATAGAAGTTTCTGTTACATGAGACATATTGTCTGTTTATTTTTTATCCCGGCCCGGCAAAGTGATTACATTGCTTATGGTGGTATGCGTAATCTCATCCAGATAGAACTTTAATTGCACTCGCAACTTTCAACATCATTATCATTCTCAATCATCATCTCCAGTCAATCACCATGCACAAAAACGGGGAATGCAAACATCGTGACGAAACCTGTATACTATACCGATTTTTATGAAGCCTTAGCCTCACTAGACCAGCGCGGTTAACTATATAGCCTAACTACTCTCAATCGCACTCTTGATTGTAGAGAAGGCTCATGCCCTGCAGTGGGACGTATATGAGCAGATATAGAGATCATCCTCAGTCAAGAACTTCGCTGCGGAATGTCGTCCACACCTGAGAATTTCTAGCGATTTATTAGAAGCATATTAACATCGTGGAATCTTCATGTCGCAGCTTTATCTTACCTAATGTCAACAATTAAGTGTATTTCATTTACCTATTCAAAATTTATGTCGTCAAGTACATTCTGTATACTATTTTAGAACTCGCAATTTAAAATTACATACCGGTAAATTTAAAATTACAGTAAATTATATTCATTAAAAGATTTATTTATCAAGAATATTAAATAACTTTGTCAAGTTTTTGTTATAGCGGTTAATGGTAAGGCAATTTTAGACGTGGCATGCGTACCTCTTTTAGAAAGTTTTGCTTCATAGTATATTACGTTAAAAGTATTTTTATGTAGGTCACATAATTTACACCATTTAAATATTCCTCAGTATATAATTTTAAATTCATTATTCTTTCACAACATATGTATGTTCACTTAATGTAGGTATAATAATGTATTTAAATAAATCATAAAACGCTTACGTTTGTAAATATTTTTTTTTAATTTCTTACAACTGCAAGATATTTTTTCGATAGCCCCCGTGGCGCAGTTGGTTAGACGCCGGCTGTGAAACGAGAGGGCACGGGTTTGATCCTCGCACCGAGGCAAATATTTGTGAAGCCCACAAGATTTTTCTCTGGTCAGGGTATTTGTGAGACGAAAAAGTCTCTCTTAATTTCTGATACCAGTCGACGACACAAGACTTAATGGGGGTCAGGACTATGTATGTAACTGTTGCATATATTATTTTATTATTTACTGAAATACAACAAACATTTAAATGCATACGGAACCTATAAACTTCCTGTATCGTTCATTTAAAGAAACATTGGGATCTTATTTTTAACTCGTTTTTCGCTTCCTAGTGTATCTGTAAATAAAACCATATGTGACAAACTACAAGAGCAATATTGAGCCACTTGCCCATGAAGGATACTTTTAAGTCATCGGACATTATTTTAACTATGACATCATTTTATATTGCGTTTGCAGAGTCATTTTAATATGTGTTTGTCATAATATTGCACTTACCATACCGAAGCATATTGAATGCAATCACTGATAGTACTCGTAGGTACTTACTTGAATGCAGTGATGAGTTTTAAATTCATAGTCCAGCGCGATTCTATTTATTTTCATTTCTATTTTAATGTAAGAGAAACTATAAAACATAAAATGGGCACGAATAAGTAAACCACTACAAAGTAATAACAATACAAATTAAAATTTTTAACTCTTAAAATCGTTGAGTCGAGCGAACGAGCTAGAGGTCTCATCATCTTTGGTTGATTGAATAAAATATTTTTTCCCCAATGCACTTTATAATATCGTTCTTAAGGTATTCCCCAACAAACACGTAGGTACAGATATATCTGAGAACTTCCTTATAACTCGATTAAAAACATGTTATGATAACATTTTAAAACAACACATTCCTTAAAAATCTTCCACTGTCTAAATATATTTTCTCTGGAGTGTGTCTTCTGTATACAACTGCAGCTAATATTATTTATAAATGGAAGAGATGGTGTGTGTGCGTCTTTAACGAATTTGGATGAAATGGGTTATATAATAAATAATAATAAAACATTTATTAAATTCCTTCCTTAACCTAAATTAACAAACATAAGTTTACTTAGTCTATGTGCTTAGGCTAGGTAACAGGCGTATTGAGATACTGCTGATGCTTAAACTAGGATAGCCCTGTACTATAAGCACCAGCTGCCATCCGTATGTCGCAGGGCCTAGTTGAAGTGGGTGGTAACAGGTCTTTTAGATTTGTAACATTTTTAGGGTAATTTAAAGTAGTTATAATTAAAGACTAGGAATTCTATAATTTTTTAACAAAAAAACAAGAAAATAAAATAGAAATAAGTTTAACACAAATTACAAATAATTGCCGTTTGGGACACCGAATTTAAGGCACATAAAATGCATGCACGCATGTTTTTCTGTGTGTGCGTCAGTAGTCTTTTTTATGTGTGCGTGCATACATAATATGTGCGCATATGAGCGATAGTGTGTGTGTGTGTGTGTGTGTGTGTGTGTGTGTGTGTGTGTGTGTGTGTGTGTGTGTGTGTGTGTGTGTGTGTGTGTGTGTGTGTGTGTGTGTGTGTGTGTGTGTGTGTGTGTGTGTGTGTGCGTGCGTGCGTGCGTGCGTGCGTGCGTGCGTGCGTGCGTGCGTGCGTGCGTGCGTGGTCAATACTGTGTAGTCACTAGTCTTAATCGGTAAATTTAATATTTTATGACCTAATACTATTGAAGCGCTGGATTTCCTAAAAAACAATAAGGTCTAAGTAGGGCTGGCTTTAAACAAATCATTTAGAGCGAGTTCAAGTTCACGACTCATACACAAACACACTTTATACCTATTAGCTAAAATAACATTAATGTTTTCTTTATAACAGGGAGTCTCGGCGCCCGCCAGCCGGACATAGACATCAACAGGTTAGTATATTGACGCACAAAATTTGGCACGGCGGCGTGTTCATCGCATGTCTACCAAAACTATAATAATTTCTCTAAATAACATATTTTATTTTGTTGCGCCGTCTCAGTTGTCTGTATTAAAGTGATCAGAATAAACGTGTACTCCGCTCCAGTGTTTGACTTTCTCATTACAACTGTTGGATTGTTTCATCAAACCATAATGTGCGTATCGAATTATTTCACTATATTCCAGTAATATATATGTCTTACCAAAATAAATATTCTACGTCATGTGTTAGTGTTGTCCATACAGTTCGCAAACAATATACTTTCAGATTTCTTGTTTTCAAAATATTAAGCTGACCTTAAAGATATTTATACTTGTAATGATGTGGCGAAAGATAGCCAAGTATAAAATATAACCTTGGTACAGTATAAAATGTTTCGCACGTTAGTCCAGAATTAACGAGAATTGAAAATCACTATTATTTCTTTTCAGAGTAATACTTTTACCAAGGGGGAGAACTCATCACGTCTCTCCCAATAACTTTCACAGTCGTCGTTCAATTGTAGACGTCAGGCGGCATAACAGGAACAATGATTATGACTATCGTAGCCGCGGGTTCTCCCGACTACGCACGCCGTTGCAATTTATACACAATACCACGTCGTCTGCAGAGACGAAGACGCCCCTCAAAATCCACCAGCCAAGAGAAGACCCCCGGCTGTTCTATCAGTCTGCTTCATATATTGAAGAAACTCATGGGAAAAATATAAACCCAGAGGTGATGTCGGTTTACCCAGGTAGAGAAGTGGTCAGGGCTGGCGAAGGCCACTACGGATCTTCACTACGCCGCATTAAAAAACATGAGTTAAATGACGTAGCTTATGGTAAAATCTGTTTCTTTTGTATTATTAACCTTTAGCCTCTGTTTTTAGACATCTAATAATTGTTTTAAATATTCAGGTTCCAGAACTTGTGTAAGATGTCCCCATGACAGGACGTTGATAGCTCAAGTTGGTACCAATCGAGTCATGCTGCAACATCCACGCCTCCTGTCATGTTCCGGTAGAAAAGCTCCTCGAAATGTCCGGTTTGAACACATGTACGGACCAAAATTTGGATCTTTATTAGAACAAGGTTCCCATACAATCATAGGAAAAGTTGTGCTGGAAAATCAAGTAAGTTATGCAAAAACAAACTTTACAGAATCTTAGCTCGTGGAAGTTACAGTTATAAACAAATTAATTCGGATTTATACTTGTAATTACTCGTTTTCTGACTCTTTGATAACGAGAGAAGTGCGTTCCTATTATTTTCAATCTGACCGGAGATATATAAAGTAGATAAGGTTTTATCTCGCCATCTACTTATTTGTTTTAGGAATCATTAATATTTAAAACGTAAATTCCGTCCGAAGACAGAATTCAACTACAACATAGACCAAACAGGTGGCCTAAATTTTCGTTTATCAATGTTTTTATTATAAAATGTCTATCCGTCGACCGACTTGCTTTGAGATTGTAATACACAAACATGGCCTGAATCTTCTTTGATAAATTGCTTTAATTTTATGCATGCATATAGACAACTACACATCCAGTTTACTGCACAACACATTCTACATAATTATGATTATGCATAAATTGATGGTTTCAGATTCTACAGACATGTAAAATGCAGGTTAACATCCTGGTGCAATTTTGTCCTATACCACATTATTTGAAAGCTCATTGCGGAAAGGAACAAAATAAAACGTGTCATTTTTCCTGTCGACATTCTAAAATGGAAATACAAGGCAGTTCGTCATTAACATGTGGAGATGATATGAAGTGGTTAGGCCGTCTACCTGCTTGTAGTGGTAAGTAGATAAAAACGATACTTGCGGTTTTTTTATTGTTCAAGGTTCACTATTGGATTTATTTTAGAAGTCACTGTAAAATAAATACCAACACATTAATTATTATCCTAATTTAATTTTTTGCCGTTATACTTTTATAAACAAAGGTTCAAAATTTTATAATCATCATCTGTAGCCATAAGATGTTCATTCCTCAATACAAATCTGCCGATAGTTTTCCACTGAGACCTGTTGGAACGACCAACGATGCATCCAACAATTTTACTGCAACCTTTACTAGATCGGTGGTCCAAAACTCATTTAATATTTCAATACAATATGTACTCATTTTATTTTCAGTTCGCACCTGTTGCAATCCTTTACCACCGCCAGAACATGGTCATATCAGCTGCAAGGGCGCCACGACCGAAAACGGTTGGGGCCTTCAAGAAGGATCAAGCTGCCGGTTACAATGTGCAAAAGGTTGGCGATGGACATCTCGAAAATCTGCTGTTTGCCATCGCGGTACATGGACCCAAGAACTAACGTGTCAACCGAAAAAAACAAAATGATACTTTATAGATATTAATAGTACCTTTATAAATAACAACTTAAACAATATAAATAACAATTAATTTCCTAAAAATACATATATTTTTTTTGCAATAAATGACGAAATAAGCATGCCATTCACCTGATGGTAAACAATACGACCGCTAATGGACAGTAGCAAAATCTAACACTATGAATTACAAAGCAAAGCTTGGAATTCCACTGCGCTCGCCATCCTGAGACATTAGATATTAAGTGTCATTATGTCCAGTAGTTACTCTGGTTACATTGTCCTTCAAACCGGAACACAACAGTGCATTTACACTGCTGTTTCGCGACGGGAGGAATAGACATTGCGGTGGTACCTACCTACCCAGATGACCTCTCACATAATAGGCATGACGAATTATTTTAAAATCATGTTCTATAATATGGATACACATTTATTATGTACGAAATAATCTATATTTCAAGAATTAACAAAGGTTTAACACAGTTTTAAAGACATTTTTCTTATAATCTTTCAATAGTGCACAGAAAAAGCTAGTACTAGTCATGGCGTCCGTTTTAACGTCACCACTAGGTAAACATGTCATTGTGTCTATGCGCAGCGAAGAAAGTTAACGAAACAAAACATATTTCATTTGATAAAAATGAATTCTAAAGTCTATAAGTGGTTCCGGTTAAATTCACGCTCCACATTTCTAAAGAAATTGGTAATATTTACGGCAGTTTTACATAGGTGTGACGTCATGCGTCGTGACTAGCGTTTCTGTCAAAATGGCCGGTTGCTATATTTTGTACTTTTATTTTATTGAAAATCTTGTTAATCTCCAATTCTGTATTAAAACTAAAACATTGTTTTAAACCCTTCTAATTTGTATTTCCCCCTAACATCGTAAAATATTTGATATTTTGATACTGTCCTCACGCCTATTATAAGAGACCTACCACGAGTGGCAATACGTATAAAATAAGACCAAATAATACATTTTATGTAGATCTTATTATATAAGTCTTGTTCAAAATACCTATATTGTTTTTTTTTACCCTCTCTAAAGATTGTTGGTCTATAGCCCAATGCTTTTATTACTTGTATACACACAGATGTGGTGAATGTGGTGACGTATGGATTACGGACTGAGCAATATCATCTGTTTCTTATTTGTATAATGTTTGTATATTTATAACCGACTTAAAAAATGAAGAAGGTTCTCAATTCGTCAAAAACTTTTTTATTTATGTACACCGAGTACTCGAAGACGCATGAACTGATATGGAGTTTTTTTTTGTTTTACTTTACAGGTGATCCCATATAAAAATGGTGAAGACACCTGAAAATAATTTATTGTATCCATTAAAATGTTCAACATTATTTAGATTCAGTCATTTTTTAATCTACCACCCGGTTCAGAAAGCAATTTTCACTAGAGAAGAACGGGCAAGAAATTCTAGTGTTACTCTTTCAAAACCAATACTTGTGTTTATTGAAAACTAAAGGAGTATTAATTGTTATTATTCAACTTTAAATTCAATTACCAATCACAAAATAGCGTCCCGAACAAAAGACGCTACGAAAAATATTTTCAGAGTGAAATGCAAAGAGTAGAATAATTACTAGTGAAATGTGAATGTGAACCACAGACCAAGTAGTACTAATGTGAACCAAACAAAACAAATCTTAACCCATCTTATTTTAACATCAATACGTAAACCTATTTCTGGAAATCCTCTTTAAGTGGCATCCGTTCAAAAAGTTGTTAAGTTCCTAATGGCAACCGCATTAATATCTTAAAATAAATTATTACGACCCTTGTGTGCCGTTTTACTGTACAAAAACGTCAGTAATATGCATTAAGTACACTTTTCTAAGTAAGTACCATTTTTTTAAGAAACGAAAGAACCTAATAATATTATTTATTAAAGAAAAAATTAAAGGACACGCTAACCGACCCACGGTTAGCGTTTCTGAACGCACATAATTCAAAAATAGAAACGAGTTTGGCATTAGCGGCCGTTATTATATTTTGAGTTTTTGTTTGCTACGAGGCCGTAAAAAATGCAACTTTAATTTGTTTAAACTAAATAGAACGGGATTATAATGTGTAGTTTGTTATAATTAGCGAAGAATATTGTTTTGTATTATAGTTTATTAATAATTATGGGGAGTAACACGAGTAAAACGAACAGCGAGACAGCTGTTGTCCCAAAAAACGAAGTAGACATCAGTAGCAGTAATCCGGATCCTCGGTCGCCAACCCCAGAAATAATACGGACTCCGCTTCAGGTATGCACAATTTTTTTACGAACTTTATTTGGAATATATAGCAAAGCATTTTAAGTAAAACCCTGTTTAAAATATATATGCATTTAAGTAAACAATATGCGTCTCTTTCAATCCTTTCCTTTTATTCAATTCATACGTACATATTATTTTTTATCTGCGAAGTAAACGCATAAAGCTCATAAATATAATTTTTAAATGTATTTGGTTTGTTTCAGAGTAAAAATGGCGGCAAACATAACATAACTAAAAATGTTGATTTGAGAAAAACCTTTGAATGCGCTTCGGGCGAAGAAAAACTCATACATAATAATCCAATACTTTCTGCTGTAATTAAAAATCATTTGCAATCATATGACCCACGCTCACCAACACAGAATTTTGAACGCACACCAATCATTATTGCAACCCAAATTGACGAATTAACACATGACAAAAAGTTACTACGACTTGAAAGTGAAAACTGCGCAAGTCCTCAATTACCTAAAGATCTTAACAATACAGATTGTAAGGAATTGAATGATGTGAGTTTAGATTTAATGGTCCCTAAAAACCTTTGTAATGGTTTCTTTGATATGACTCTAAATGATTCATTTAAGGACGGCGAAGAGCCTTTGGGCTCTTCAACTGTTTCTAAAGAAGCTATTGAAGACAACATATCCAATACAAATGCAGAAAATAAGCCAACAACATTGTTAGAAACAAATTTTGATTATATTGAAAGTAATGACTTTAAATCAGATGATAGTGAAGGGACTGAGCTATCTGTTAATGATTTTGAAACAACAGAAGATGATATTAAACATATTCCAGTTTTTAAAATAATAGAACAAGACCCACGCTCACCATCAATAGGCATTGAAAGAACACCTATAGTGGTCCCAAAAAGCACAGAAAATGTTGAAGAAATGTCAGATGATACTTTGATCAAAGTTCTACAAACCACCAATACGGAACTTCGTCAAGCTGTCACCAATGCACCAAACACTAATACAGATGGTTTATTGATTTATGAGGATGAATCTACAAACTTAAATGAAACTCCTAAGAAACATATAACGACAAGTAACAATGGCTCCAGGACCCCATTGTCATGCATGAAAAATAAGACTGATGTTGGCCATGCTCGCTCAAAGTCGGCTAACACCTTATATGATCCTAAAAATCAGAAATTGGTGCAATCCAAAATCCCCAAGCGCATATCGCACATTCCAAGATTAAAGACTCTGTCAAAACAAACACAATTGATACCAACAGGCAGTAGCATTTCTTTGAAGAACATATCAAAATCAACAGTAGTCAGTGGTGACTGCGAGAACACCCCTCCACATTCACATCGTGACAGATGGGATAAAGACACAAGTATTGTTCTGTGAACATAGACTCTCATAATTTTAAATTTATTATTATAAATAGACTTGTTTTCCTATGGTACTATTTGATAGTTGTTTGACATGCTAATTAGGCATCAATTGTCTACAATAAGATGTGCTTTTGACTCTAAATAAATACACATTGTTTTGTAATATTTTTTTCACATGTTAATGGACCCTATATACCTTACATGTATTACTTTATCATTATACAAATATTTTATCTATTACAGTAGATGTCAATAATAAAATAAGCTAGCACATGTTTTACATAAACTTCACTAGTAAGCTTGATATGAAAATTAAAATATGTCATAGTCATTCCCAAATTGTAGCATGTTGTTATGTATCACAATAATGAACATGAGTCATATAATTAATGCATAGTAGAAAATCAAAGTATTATTTTAATTGAATTCATCAGAAACGCAATAAAAACAACAGAAAAAAACGAAAGTTCAAAGCTAGTAATAATTTTTGAAACCAAATCTTGACGAAACAACTATTTATCTAAACCTAAGAAGGAAAACTTCAGTTTTAATTTAATGTTTTTATTTTACACATAAGTACAACATTTAATACATATTCATACATATATTCGCAAGTTTAAATATTATTTTCATTAACGCAATACAACAAATATTTAGATACATATGCAAATCACATAGTACACAGTAGCTTGGCTAGCTTTCATGGAATGGTTTTGAAATTGAACACCGAAATGGAGGTGATTAATCTTGTTACAGAGTAAGCTCAACACCTATGACGTCATTGGTTAGTACAATAAACTCTTCCCTGCTGTACTGCTTCACAGCCCTCGAAGAACTAAAAGTCAAATTATTTACCAATCAATCATTAAAATAAGTATATACATGTACAAATACAAATAAATACAATGATTAATACAGGCAATAGGTATAACAACTTTAGAACACTACTTTTTACTAATATAGCTCATAGCACTTCTAAATAATGATGCTAAAAGATTTTACAGAAATCTATTAGACCCAGTATTAATCTTATATTTTATTGCAAATACATACAACCATTTGAACTGAATTTATAAAACCAATTTAATTAATTAGGTTCAGAGTGCAATTACCAAATTATACATAATATACTTGGGCAACTGTTGTTCTCCATAGCATGTTAACTGGGAGTATGAAATTTATAAATATTTCAATTATGTAAAGCTGTAATATTTTAGACACTTATTGAAGAAATTTACTATTTCCTTTGATTATTTTGTACATTTCATACAATACTAATAAAAACTATATTTGGCACTATACTAATAAGTATGTGGAAACCAGTAAATTTGGATAAAACTACAACTAAGTAATAATTAGGGTGCAATATATTATGTAATCTCACTGCATAGGTTATATAACATAGGGTACCAATGTATAATTATGTTATAAAGAAAATTCATTCAATGTTACAGGACAGCTATGAAATAAAAATGAAATATTTATAAAATTATGCAGTATTGTAAACTAACAGTATGCAATTTCTACAGGTATACATTTTTTACTTCAATTTATCACATATTCAAATATTATGCATATTAAGAAATTAACTACAGGACAGGATTGAAAATAGGCACTGAAAGGAATAATAAGTTTAAAGTTGGCCTATATGGATATATAAGAAATAATCAAGAATCAGACAAATATATATATCAAAAAGATATAACATTATAAATACAAATGTGGTGTTTAACCTTTTGTATCAATTATAATTATTATGTGGAATGATAACAAGAATATTACACATATTTTTTTCTATTAGCAAAGTTTATGTCACTGTATATTATCAAAATCACTAACACATTCAGGTAAACAAAATCTCCATAATATTTCATGTTATGGGGGACATAAACTATGTGCTAATTAGTAAAGAGGTAGATGTCACACATTTCCATTCAAATATTAAATACTAGTGGTTTTGGGGCATTGTATAAGGTAAAATTACATTACTATGTGAATTTACTGGCAGGATAATGTTTGTTTTGAATTTTTCAGTTTGACTGATTTCAATTCTATTTAGTTGAATATTATGCACTACATAAAAAGCCTGCAAATAAATTCACATAATAAAAAAAACCTAATTTTCGTGCTATGCACACACACCTAACATGAATATAACATCTTAGATAAGAGGATTGCACAAAGCTTCATGCAATGGCCATTGATGTTCACTTTTCATTTGTGTCTTTTTCTGCCATATCATCTGCAAGGAAGGTTAGTAAAGATGTTATTAAATTAATTAATTTAAAACACATGCAAAAAACATTAGATAAAACCAGTGAAAAAAACAGTTGTATTAATATTGATACACTCAGTAAAAACAACTGATAAAACAGTAAGTTGTTGTAACATTTCATATTATGAACACATGTGGAGAAGAGATTAGGGGAATGAATATAACTAACTAAATACATTTCAAATTGATGATAATACCTTGCTCTTTATACTCAATATTCTGTGAAATAAATTCACGCAGCTCAGAATAAGCTTTGTCCAAATTGTCATTTAGAATGGTGATGTGGAAGTTTCCTGGTTCTTGACCTGAAATGTTTAAAACAAATAAAATTAATGGTACATGTTAGCTAAAGACAGCCACCTTTTTCTGCCCTCCTATTGGCTGATATTTGACAGGTTGTATGCATGCACGAACATATGCATGAATTACTATTTAATTCCACTCAAACTCACTTTAAAAGAATAATAGCGAAATATACTTTCGGTTCTTAAAGGAATTAATTGCAATTTGTTGTTTTATAATTAGTTATCGAGAAATATTGGAACGCTATCAACATTACGATCAAGATAGTATCAATGTTTTTAAAGACTCAAATGTATGACAGCGCTCGCTCTATACTATAAATACTCTAAGATTGTATTATTTACGCAAGTTCAGTCACAGGTGGTAAATAGTATTATAGCCCAATTTGATGCAATTTCATTTATAGGATTTCTCTATTTAAGAAGTATTTTCTATTTTGGTAACATGAATGTGTAGCATAAATTTATCTAGGAAAAATATTTGTACAAATATACAGGGTTTCCCAGAACTAGATAATAATAATATTTACAGGAGATTTTTTCAGGACAAAATTGTGAAGGTAAATCAATTATCAATTAACTCCTATCAGGGATACTTAACAAAAAACAGCCATTCTAGTAAACATTTAAAAAAGTCTGCTTTGGTCAATAATTTATCATTTCTGAAATGTTTAAGACATATTCTTAAGAACTGCATAATACATTAAATTAAATCAAATGTATTTTTCAAGAAATTGATTGAATTCCGCAGAGAATATTTTTTCCATTATTTATTGATCAACTTACATTTTCACATACTGAAAAAAACATGTAATATAGTATGTATGGGATGTTAAATCAATAAAATTGGTAAATTCTATCATAAATACTAAAATTCTTCTATATTTCTACAGGTTTTTTAAAATTAAGTTCTTAGTTTAACATTTTTCTACTCAATCTTTGACTTTTCCGAGGATATTGTATGATGTCGAGAATAGTTGGTTAGGACTTTTTTGTTGGTGTGCTATCATAGTTTGGTTTATCTCCCATTATTGGTTTATTGTCTAGTTCTGGGACACTGGTATACAGTTTTTTTTTTATATCTTATAATAAAACTAGATGGTCATGAATTCACTAATGTTGGATTTGCCTTTTACTTTTTAAACATCCCATCTGGTGAAGTATAATTAAATGATATTGTGGATCAAATAATATTACCAAATAAGATTTCCCGGCGAGCTGTTTCCAATCTTTTCATTAGGGCTTCTTCACTTTCAGTGTTGCGAGCACGCAGTCTTCTTTCCAGTTCACCAATAGATGGGGGCATCACAAATACAAGCAGTGGGTTGAGATCTGTGTGTTTAATCTGTTTCACACCTTCAATATCAATATCCAGAACACAAACTTTACCTGTGCGCCTCACATCATTGACAGCTTGTTTGCTGGAAATAAACAAGAATAAGAAATTACTATTTTATTCATTGGCAACTTTTGATTCAATTTTATTGAAGGTCTCAATGTATCCCAAGCACATTTAAAAAGTAACATTCTGTAAACTGAAAAATAATCTTGAATTCAGAAACAATGGTCAAATCATGTTTCTTTTCACTTAAGTTGAATACTTTTGTCAACTAAATAACTGAATTGTCTTATTGAGAATAAATATGTTTATATTGTAAGACCTTTTATTTATTACTCAGACTCAGATTATGCATGTAGGTGTCATCATGGTGAAAAAATCTTAACTTACAGGCATGAGAAACCACCAAAGATACTGTAATCTTGCAGTATAGCATTCATCACACAAAAAATATCTGGGTTCAAGGAAGAAACCAGGAATAAGCATTTTTAATGAAGTACTGTAGAGAAAAAACTAGCAGAATGAATTAAATTACTGTATTGATGTATACTTTAAATAAATACTTGTAAAAACATATGAGTTATTATTGATTCCACTGTCATCATATTAAAATATGCAAAGGTTCAGCGCTGGAAAGGGAAACAAGTTGATGGAAGCACTGCCAATTTTCTCTTGTTTTTTCAAAGTGCTCTAGAGTCGGTTATTTTCGACAAATTTATGTCTGATGCAATTATATAAACAAGGATAAACAATGTTCTACAATACTGTACTAAAATAACCCCTAAGGGAACCAAATAAACACTGAGTCAATGACTGAATGAACCAGAACTTCTAATAATGGCATTTTGCCAATTGTGCTCAAAACAACGAGCACATGGTCAAATCCGATTAGTAAAAAATTCAATATGATTTTCTTACCTGGTTCCATACATATTTCCGCTGAAAATGGCCGTTTCTATGAAGTCTCCTTTCTCTACAGCAGCAGACATGTCGGTTTTGTTGGTAAAATGGTAGTGCACACCGTCTTTTTCTCCTGGACGAGGATCCCTCGTAGTGTGCGACACACTAAATCCAAATTTATCTGGGAATTCTTTCAGCAAACGCTTCAACAGTGTACTCTTCCCTGATCCCGAAGGTCCGCATAGTACAAGAGGACGAGGCCCTTTTTGCACCATTGTCACAAAAACTGTGGAAATAAACGTGTAAATTGAAACACCGGCAGCAAGACGGCAATAATACCGATAGATATTAAAAAGTGACACTACGTTTTAAAAAAGACGTGGCGGTATCTTTTATTGAATTACCCTCTTTTATAAACTGTGTAACGATACGACTACGGTTTATTCAATGTGAGGAACATGCCTCACATGCGCATACTCGGTAAACATCAAAATTGAAAATACATGCGTAGAAGAAAGGATAACGTGAAACGTCATGTTAAATGTCACTATTTGTGCGAATATATAAGGGTTTATTTACATGCTCGGATAAGTTTTGTTGAAAGTTCAGTTATTATAATAATAAATTAAATGATTCTTGTATACTATTTCAAGAAAAGTACTATCTTTATCGTGGTAATATTATTACAATCAGAAGCGGAGTTACTATTAATCACAAACTAAGAAGTAAACTATTAATACATCCTATTATAAATAATCTAATAGTGGGATCTAAGTATTTTAGACCTCGCCGTAGAGATAGACCACAAAAACTCTCGATCCAGACTCTTGACCTCATGGCCGAACGTCGATCTTTGACGCTGCAGTCTTCCGTTGACGCCGAAACATATCGGCGGCTCAATAGACGGATCTGGAAGTCCTTGCGACACGATTTCCGTGCTCACAATACTGTGAGCATTAAGGAGACAATTGAACGGAACGGAGGCTCCAAAGTGTTTGCAAGAGACTTGTCTATTGGACAAAGCCAGTTGTCTAGGCTGAAAACGGACGATGGCCGCGTGGTATCGACGAGGGCAGAGGTATTAAGGGAGATCGAGAGGTTCTACGGACAGCTTTACACCTCGGTTGCCAAACCTGCTGTTAGCTCGGCCGAAGACCCGAGAGCCGAGTTGATCCGACACTTTAGCGATGATATCCCGGACATCAGCCTGTGTGAGATTGAGATGGCCCTGAAGCAACTTAAAAACAACAAGGCGCCGGGCGAGGACGGAATAACTTCAGAGCTTCTGAAAGCGGGCGGAACGCCGGTACTGAAAGTCCTTCAGAGGCTCTTCAATTCCGTTCTCCTCGAGGGCTCAACGCCAGAGGCATGGAGCAGGACCGTGGTGGTACTGTTCTTCAAAAAAGGTGATAACACTTTGCTGAAGAATTACAGGCCCATCTCGCTCCTGAGCCATGTCTATAAGTTGTTTTCGAGGGTCATCACAAATCGTCTCGAACGCAGGTTTGATGACTTCCAGCCTCCCGAACAAGCCGGTTTCCGAAAAAGCTTTAGTACCATAGACCACATCCATACGCTTCGGCAAGTTATACAAAAAACCGAGGAATATAACTTGCCGCTTTGTTTAGCGTTTGTGGACTATGAGAAAGCCTTTGATTCGATCGAGACTTGGGCTGTGCTACAGTCTCTCCAGCGGTGCCATATCGACTATCGGAACATCGAAGTGTTGAAGTGTATATACAACAACGCCATCATGTCGGTCCGAGTACAAGATCAGAGTACGAAGGCTATTCCACTACAGAGAGGCGTGAGACAGGGAGATGTCATATCTCCGAAACTGTTCACTGCCGCGCTGGAAAATGCCTTCAAGCTCTTGCAATGGAAAGGATTCGGCATCAACATCAACGGCGAGTATATCACTCACCTTCGGTTTGCCGACGATATTGTAGTCTTGGCAGAATCGCTGGAAGACCTTAGCACTATGCTCGAACACCTCAATCGAGTCTCCCAACAGGTGGGTCTTAAAATGAACATGGACAAAACGAAGATCATGTCGAATGTCCATGTTGTGCCCACCCCCATCGGTGTTGGGGGCTCGACTCTTGAAGTTGTTGACGAATATGTCTATTTAGGACAAGTGGTCCGGTTAGGCAGGTCCAACTTCGAGAGAGAGGTCAATCGTCGAATCCAACTCGGTTGGGCAGCGTTCGGGAAACTACGTGACGTCTCTCGTCCAAAATACCTCAGTGCCTAAAATCGAAAGTCTTCGATAGTTGTGTGATGCCAGTGATGACTTACGGCACCGAGACGTGGCCTCTCACTATGGGCCTTATTAGGAAGCTCAAAGTCACTCAACGAGCTATGGAGAGGGCTATGCTCGGGGTTTTCCTACGAGATCGAATCAGAAATGAGGAGATCCGTAGGAGAACTAAAATAACCGACATAGCCCACCGGATTAGCAAGTTGAAGTGGCAATGGGCAGGGCACATAGCGCGGAGATCTGATGACCGATGGGGTCGGAAAGTGCTCGAATGGAGGCCGCGTAGCGGAAAACGCAGCGTAGGACGTCCACCCACAAGATGGTCCGACGACCTGGTAAAGGTCGCGGGACGTCGCTGGATGCAGGCTGCCTCCAACAGGTCTCTGTGGAAATCATTGGGGGAGGCCTATGTTCAGCAGTGGACTTCCTATGGCTGATGGATGGATGGATGGATTATAAATAAATAATTTTTATACAGTAATACTTTTTGTTGCTGATTGAAAGTTCTAAATAATTTGAAAAGATTTTTAATAACATTTATATTTTAATCAACGATGAAATGAAATGAATAATAATAGTGAAAAAGAAAAACACATTACATACAATGCAAACGCGGCGGCCAACAGGTTCACAGTGGTTACGAGTTCAAATCCCAGGACACGCCTTTGAATTCACCACCCACTATAATGGCGAAGGAAAACATCGAGAGGAAACTTAACTTCCACCGTAATGTAAGAATTTCTATGTAAATTCTGCTAACTCGCACTACACGCGTGGTAAACTGCTTGTAAGGTCTAACTTGTCTCAATCGTACTCTTAATTGTAGAGGAGGCTCGTGCCCTGCAGTGGGATGTAAATGAGTTGATACAGTAAAGTGAGGGCAGGGGCGGGGCTGGCTCCAGATTGACATAATGTATTTATTACATTGCTGATAAAATTTATAATCACAATTAATTCTTTGTATATCGATAAATAAAGTAAAAAAGTGTATGTATATCCTTTAAAAAATCATTATTACGAATTCGAGTATTGAAATCGTACTATATTACCCCCCCCCCCTGGCGTAAAATAACTATGTGACCACCCTCTGGCGTAAAAGAATTATATGACCCCGCCCAGGCATAAAAGCTGGATCTGCCCTTGAGTGAAGGATTAAAAATAGTACCTAATTACGTGTATTTATTTAAGCCACCAATTATTCTCTTGTAAATTAGCCTTTTTTATGTTTGCATAATTTATTTGTAGTTTCAAAATGCAAAGTGCCTATGTGATTTTTCTAGTTATCAAACTGTTATCCAACATGCCGCGAATTCATAATTCTGTTAACCAGGCATTAAATTTGAATTTTAGGATAAAATTATTAATAGTTAATTTTTGCTGTCTCTAGAGGACGTTTCTCTAATAGTTTTCTAGATGTAAAGTACCCTATGTCCTTTTATGTGTCCCTAACAACGTATATGCAAACTTTGATGATGATCAGTCAAATAGTTATGTTATGCAAGAGAAGCAATACAGATAAACTCATTTTGTGATTTATTTTATCAGTAAGAATGTTATCGCTATTGGCTGTACTGTGTAGTGAACTGCTTAAGAAAATAACTATGCTATTAATAATTGTTTCCGCCAAACGTTCTCGGCTTCGTAGTGGCTACTGGCTTCATAAAACTAGCCAAACGAATCAATTCGTTCATCACTATTGTATTCCTATCGTTATCAGCGTTACAATATTGCCCATGCAGTACTATTTTTTTTATTTTCAGTGATCTCTACTTTCTATTATGATAAGAGTGATTATATGACCCTAATTAAAAACAATATTAATATTATTAGTACGTATGTAAGTCGATGGACATGTTGCCTGTATGTACATGTCTTAAAATGCCTTATATTGCAGTTTAGAATAAAATATGATGATACACATAATAAAGCATATTTTTTTTATTCGTAAAAATGATTTTGATTGATATAATATGTATACAGCGGCTTATATAATGAGGTAGACTTTTATTTTACCACATAGTTTTTTCAATTTGTATGTAACTTAGTCGAGAGTGTCAAAATTACTTTATCGCATGTATATTTTTTATCTGTGGATACAGTTTTCAAGATCGAAATCAATGTTCAGTCATTATTTAACTAATGCATACTTTTAGATACACAAATTATAAATTTTAATATCAAATACCTTTTAGATTTATTTATTTAATTTTTTGTGTATATAATTTGATATTTGTGCCAAATTTATGTAATCCCATATAAATAACAGTAACTTGACTATTTCCGCGTTCTGGTTAGCCAATCAAGGATCAGCCTCATTGGCCAATCATATTTCGTAGTTACAAACGAAGTTTTGGCCGTTATTTTAGAGCTCTCTTGCAAATAACAGCCCACATCAAGTAAAATCAAACGGGAACCGAGCAGCCAAGACTGACGGCAGTTAACGTGTTTGAATGTAAATTTATTTACATTCAACTAGGGGATCTGCCGTTGTGTATTTGTGGCGCTAAGTACTGGATATAAGTTTTGGAAATGGAGATTCAGGTCAGGAGACACAGGCCGGTAAGTGCATAGTTTGTTACCTGCGTTTGTGAGTCTAACTGTACACATATTTTATATTTTTCTTTGTGTGTTGTAGATTCAAGATCAAGAAAATGTGTACGTTATCAAGGGTAAAAGTAGTGTTGCTTTGCCAACTAAGCGGCAAGGCTTGACCATGCGTGGGGCTTTAGGGGACTTAAATGCCAATGTTCAAGCTCAGCGTGAAGTGGTGGGCAAGGTTGCTGTTGCTGCAGCAGAATTCGAGAAAAAAGCCTGTCAAAATCGTGGCGTTCTTCGTAGGTAAGGAATTTATTTGCTACATGGTTGATCAGCTGATCGATCTACCCGCATCTTTTTAAAATAACAGTAAGGAATGTTTCAATAATGTTTTTGGACGTGCATAACGACCGCGTTCTAAGATGTCTACATTCAAATATGGTATCAGTTTATTACCGTTTTCTTTGTTTAAATTAGGTTCAAAATTTTTCAAGTTCAACATTTGCAGGTATGGTGTGTACTGTGTAGGTATAAAGTAGATATTTGTTAACACGGTCTATGCATATCAGTTTTAGGCTGAATATTTTTCACAGTCTTAGGAATATGAGTTTTCTATTTAATTGATTCATTTTATACTTCAATTCTTTGCTGGGCATTATCTCTTTTCAGTTATGATGTGACTGATAATAATTACCATTAACTGTATCATGCACTTTGATTATTAATTATGTATTTAGCTATGTTCCATAAATAACATCACACAGCCTCAATATGGCTGTGTAGCCATATAGAATTAAGAGGCATTATTGTGGAAATATATTTTGTCGGAATGACATGTGTAGTATTCAAAACATGTTACAACTTGTTTACAGCAACTACAGCCATGTTCAGTCAAAAATTGATACTGGACTTGCATGTAAGCCCGTCATTCAGCCGTCTTCAAGGCCTCCACTGAGACGGGAGGAAAGCACTGCAGGACTTGCTGCAAGAGCTGTTGCAAGAACCAGAGTAAGTATAAACTTCTATTGTCATGAATACTATTCAATTTATAGTAAACTTTGCCACATAGTTTACTAGTAATTATTTTTAATACCAGCCACATAGATACTCTCATGGCTTAGAATTATTTCAGTTTTTAACAGATATTTTTTTACTTTTATATTTTTATTATATGCAAGCAGCATGTAGTCCACTATTTGTCTTAATTACCTTCACAAAGGATGATTTTACTGATATTTTGAGGAGGTAGCATTTTATATGGTATTTTTATTTAATTACAATGCATATATGGCATCATACAAAGTCATGTTATTTATGTGCATAATATGCTCAAGACATGCACAGTTCATTGTTTTGAGCCGCAGTAAATGTGCTACAATTACTTCTTTATTTCCTATAAAATAAAATAATATCTTGTACATATATGTGTGTAGCTGTAGATGCTGATTTAAAATGAGAGAGTGCACCATCATCAGGGAGACAACAGGATATTAGTCTATTAAAGACAGACTTATTGCTTATGTATCCTTAAATTATATCAGACATTTTGGGGTTTTGTATATTGATACTATGGACTCATTTGGATTGACCCGAAAATGGACAGTATAAAGAAATTTGTGACTGGGATCTCCAAAATACTCAATAACTTTCTTCAATTTTTTTATTTATTACTCCCATTTGCAAAATGCCAACAAGTGGAATAGATGGCTTAATGTGTTACTAAGTCACCATGTGTAGTTGCTCTTCCTTCAGGATATACACACTTGCTTTCTAAATTTGTAATCGAAAGTTGGTTTTGCTAAATTTGCATTTTATTTATTAATAATAATTTGTTTATATCTACATATATATCATGGCCTATTTAATTTTATTATATTTCCGTTCTAAAGTTATAAAATATCGGGATATTTCGACTGATTGATTTAGGTCTTGAATAATTCATGTGTCATTAGCACATTATTATTGAGGAGTACCTACTATTAACTCTCCACTGAGTTTATATTGTTTGAAAAAATTTATACCAATATTATGTAGGTCAAGGCCATTTAACTCTTTATACATAAAATACATCATTAACAAAGTAAATATTATTGCACACGGTATTGCAAACGATTTTTTTAATTGTTATATTTAATAATACGTCGGGGGGTTCATTGACGGGAAAAAACGGTCTCATTATTTAGACAATATACTTACACCTAATAACATGGCGTAAAAAATATTGATCAAGTTTAGCATTTACTCACTGCAATAAATAAAATACATTTCATAGATATTTTTATTTAATTATGTTAAAACCTGCGAATCATTTAAATATCGAACGTATTCCTAGAACCGAACCTGCGACCTCATTTTGTGACCGTGTATTCGCCCGCCAATCCATAATTGCTTTGTTTCTTGTAGCGACGAGCGTATTATATAATCTTTTCAGTATGGCTGTTGGATATGTCCTGTTTGTGCTGAAATGTGTATTATACTTATTTTGCGCAGATTATAGCAGTAATATTAATAAAATATACAAAAGGATGTCGAAGTTTAAGACGGTGGCTACTAAAAAAGTATTTCGAAAATCACTTGCAAATAATATAAATATTTATATCAATATATCGCGTGTTTTTAATGCTTTCAAATTTTAGAATACACTGTCTATGCTGTAGATTTGATACAATGGAAAAAGCGATTTTAGGTGAATGGTAGCAATAAAAAATACACACTATGATAAAAAATTGTGAATTTGCAATAATTTTGTTATATAGGTACATAAAAAAGGTGAATTATTAAAACAAACTATTCATTTCCAGGCTGCTCTAAAAGAGAGTCAAAACAAGCCCAGTGAATTAAAGGAAACCGTAAACATCTGCATACAGGCGAAAAAATGTCAAGACACTAAGAAGTCTAAACTACCAACAGTCAAAGAAAATAAGGAGAGCAAGTCACTAAAGCCAGTTGTGAAAGACTCTATAGAATCTTTGGGGAAACTCAAATTAGTTGAAACTACGAAATCAGACCAGAATACAATTGTTAATGATCCAATTGAGTTGGCGAGGCAACATGCCCCCGCACTTGAGGCTTTTGAAAGTGATTCCACCCCATATCTACCAAGTGACATTGAAGACATTGATGCAGGGGACAATAACAGCCCATTGCTTATGTCAATTTACATTAAGGATATCTACAAGTACTTGACTGAGCTAGAGGAGAAATATCCCATTGAACCTGACCATTTGAGGAAACAGGTAAATTGTGTTTTTATTTTTTATTTTACGTAATCCATCACAATAGATAGACAACTATTTTTGTATGTAGATATTAACTGCAGACCACTTCCAGCAAAACTTCCCGGAGGACGCCTTTGTTAAATAGCAATCCTCTATGGCCGAGAATGATAATGATTGCTAAAAGTATTAAGTGATGTTTAATTTGGCATAGTAGTTATAAAGTATTCAAGAAGTTTATCAATATTATAATCATTGCTTAGCATCATATGATATTGATAAATGTTGATATGTGATGTATGTTGCAAGATGCAGGCTACCTCCAACAGGTTGCTGTGGAAATCATTGGGAGAGGCATATGTTCAGCAGTGGACTTCCTTTGGCTGGATGAAGGATCATATATTATTGGAACTTAAAAATACGAATTTAATAATGAAGAATAAGGCTTAATATTACATTTATCTATAAGATTCTGTATACCAATGAGCTGTTACATTTCAGGCTGTTATCACTGGCAAGATGAGGGCAACTCTTATTGATTGGCTTGTGGAGGTCCAACGGCAATTCTCTTTAGTTCTTGAGACATTCCATCTCACTGTTGGTATAATTGACCGGTATTTGCAGGTAACTAGTCATAATAATTATATAAAATATTATACTTTTCAATGTATTAAAACTTATAGCAAATTCTTTGAATATTTTAATTGTATTAGTTCACTGTTTAAGAATAATCAATAAAGTTAATATTAGTCATTGCTTTTGTTTTCAGTGACCTTTGTATGTATAATTTTTTGAAAATGTTATGTGTAAGCTTTATTTACTCATGCCCAATGTAGATGGCGTTGACAGTAACTTCAAACTTAGGCATGCTATGGCTTCATAATCCAGAATTACAGGCAGTTGATTTTGTGAAATAAATTTAAGTGTCATGAAATAGCATTATTCAGCTAGTCTGAATAAATTAATACATATCCAATTTTTTTGAAAAATTAGTTCATTTCTAGTATTTGGTATATTTACGAACTAATATATGCTTAGATATATATAATTGGCACTATTACTACAGAAGTTTATACTCTTATTCAAATTATTGCAGGTAGTGCCAAATGTGCAGAGGAACCAGCTACAACTGGTCGGCGTGACGGCGATGTTCATAGCCAGCAAGTATGAGGAGATCTATGCACCCGACGTGGGAGACTTCGTGTATGTGACCGACAATGCCTACTCCAAGAGCGATGTGTTCCATTGCGAACGCGACATTATGTCCAAGCTGGGATTCTGTCTCGCACGGCCCATTCCCCTGAGTTTCTTGAGACGGTGAGTGTGTTAACTTTCAGATTTAATTATTTTTTATTTTGCCACACAATTACTCTCAGTATATAAGTATTGAAGTGTACCAAAAAGTTCATAGGCTCATTCTCTCTTTCAACATTTCGGTGTTTACAGCATTTGTTTCATATTAATTAATGTAGTTAAGTTATTGGGATAGAAAGTTAAAGAAAATTGGCTAGGTCTAAACTATTTCTTTAATATTATGATTTATCTTTAGGTTTGTAAAAGCTGCGCATGGAACATCGAAGAACCATCACTTAGCTAAATACTTCGTTGACCTGTGTTTGGTAGAATACTCCATGGCGCACTACAGACCCTCGGAACTCGCAGCATCCGCCATCTGCCTCTCGCTCCACTTATTATCAAACAAAAAACTCGAGGATGTATGGACACCTACTCTATTTTATTATTCTGGCTATTCTTTGGGACACATAGACCCCATCATTAGGAAATTAGCAAAAATTGTAATTAATGTTGAAAATTCAAAATACAAAGCGGTCTACAACAAATACCAGGACGTGACACTCGCCAAGGTGTCGAGCTTGCCCCAGTTAAAGGGGGAAAGTATCTACGAATTAGCCAAAATATCATCTAACTATTAAGAGTAGTGTTTGTATGGGGCAAAACAATGGATCTTGTTGCTGTGCTATGTGAAGCGTGTGTTTCCAATGTATTTAATTTTAAAATTCAATGGACTGTTTGTATAAGGTTTGTTTTAGGTACCTGGCTTTCTTTAGTATTAATTTAGAAGTAGTTTAATTTTAGACAAGTTTGTATGACGGTGAGCTATTCATTTAATGCTATCGGTGACATTATTTATATTTGTATTTACGCGTTTTAACACTTCAAATTAACTTAAATCCTGTTTTCAGATTTATAATTTTGTTATGATCTAATATTTTATCACTAGCCATCTTCGCCAGTATTGTATATTTTTGACGGTAATAATATATGTGACAAGTATGTGTATGTAATTTTATTTATGAGGTTTCGGAAACCCCGTTCATGTTTACTTAATGACCGTAATAAATGACTAGAATAATGATTATTCTAACAATGTTTCATAACATTAATATAATATGACGCACAACGGTATTTATAATACAGAAGAAATTGGTAAAATTACTTCATAATTATTTTAAGGTAGGGCTGCGCAGAATTTGTTGCGGTGGTTGGAAAATGACTACACTCGCTACAGATGTTTAGGATATTTGGTAAAGTATGAGGTATATTTGGTTTTGATATAAGGAAAGCGTGAATAATTTGTTGTGCGATATTTCGTCCCAGTGCATTTTGCGGCGCACGATAAGAAACAGTGTGCTTTGTGCCACGCCATGAATATGACTCGTGGCAACGACTAGCGCTCTTCGTATGTTAGGGACCATTTGCGTGAACTTGTCCACTGTGTTCACTTTAACTTAGAACCAAATAAATAATAAACTATTTGTATTACGGTATTTTTAAGATAAATTGTACATTTTACGATAACCACTTAATATAATGTTTTTATAGGATGTAATTTGATAAAACTGTGATTAGATTGTAACATCGCCTTTGTTGAATATATAATGTATGTTTTATAATATTTTGTTCTTTTATTAAATCGTCTGAACATATCGTGTCATAAAAATTTTTAAACACGAAGTTTTGCTAAAATAAATTGAATTAATTCAGTTTTAGTTAACATTACCAATGAGTACTATTTGAATCATTGAGGTATTATACTAAACCGGACATCGGGAACAAGATCTGTGTATTATGCTGGTACAGGATTGGAACCCAGTGAAGTTGATGTTATTGCGTAGGCTTGACATAGAAACAGGAGTGGTACGGTACCGTTCCTAGTTACATTTTGTTTGCAATGTCTTCTCTAGTATAATGCCTCATTTATGTGAATACAATAAATAAATAACTTGATTTGAATATTTTTTCAGTTATTTTACTTTTCCATTTTGATTTATAAAACCAAGTGAACCATCAGTATTTAGTAATATGCTAAAGAGTGCACAGAGATTCATGCACAAATGTATCTCGATGTATGATTTAAATTATGCTCGGAAATGTTTGTTAGGCGGCGCGTTGGCACCGCTGTCCCTTGCCAGCCATTCTCCGGTTGCGTTTCCACACTGTACCGTCCGCAAATTCGAAGAATTTATTAACGTTCGGCGGTTGGCCGCATGCTCTTGTTTCTTTTGCTGGTAGGACTAGCACCGACACTAGTGCGCTAAAGAATCCTTTGTTCTCTTTTAACCGATTCGTTGCGACGCCCATTTTGGTGCACTTTTATGCGTGGCGACGAACAAATATTTCGTGACACGACAGTCGTGTCAAGCGCCATATCAGTTGATGACACGCCTATTGTGCCATCAGCCATGTACAGAATAAAATGCTCTTTTTTCTTGTTTAGCCTTGAATTGTATTCAGTCGACTTCCAAAATCGAAAGTAAACGGTCAGTTACTTTGTGTTAAGTGGTTTTGAACTAATTATATATGTGTTTCACTGAAAATGGATGGTAAGTGACTTTTTTATTCAGATGTTGTAAACCTTTTGTACTGTTTTATGATTTACATACATATCATACTGGGATTGTAGGTTATAATAAAGATTCTAATTTCTGTTTTCATTATTTGATGTCATTTGTTGTGTTTCATCGATTTGTGTAGTAGGCAAGTGCCGTAATGATAGCAGAATATGGATACAGATATTTTCCTGCAAAAAAATCTACTTATGTTTTGTTGTCTTTACAGGCGAAAGAGTTATAGAAGAGTAAAGAGAAAGAGTTATAGAAGAGTGCCAGCAATATTTATAAATAGCCGGCCCACAAACAATAGACGCCGGCACCTTTGTTTATGAGTCCTTATTAGTGTTTCACGCAAAAAGGAACCGTAAGACAACACAATATGGTATTTTCCAAAATCTTGCCGAGACGATCTAGCCGACTTAGGAAACTTGTTTACAAAATAAATTTTTAAGGGATCGGAACAAGATTTAGCAAATGTGAAATTCATTTATTATTTATATGTAATACCTACCTACTTATGTATGTATCTAGGTATCTAATAGCTACTTATATTTATATTAGCCCGATAAGCTAAATAAGATAAGAAAAATAGATGCAGCTATTAATAATAATTCGAGGTAAATAATGCATTTCATTAATACGTACCTAATCGCAGTAATCGTAATGCAACTTATCGAGGTTGTCAACCCCTGGAATTATCTGATTTGCATTATTTCCAGAAACGAAGTCTATAATAATGATCCGCATTCAAAAAGATTAATGTTTAGTTCAAGAAGCACCTCGAGAAATTTCGATTTGAGCGAGATAAAAGACATTTAAAAATGACACGAAACGCGTGTCATACGCCATATGTAAAAAAATTGGATGGCACGTCTGTCGTGCCATCCGCAACGAATCGGTTAATGGAAACAGTATGCACTACTTTTTGAAATCTAATTAGCACACCTTATTTTCTTAGTAAAATGCACGTGCTTGTAATTTTGAGCGTATATCGACGTAATTCAATTCATAATTGTAATACATTAAATAATTAAGTTTTGACTCTTCAATGATAGAATTTGAGATAGCCAGTTTTAATCTTTATGTTCTAGATTTCTGTCATGTTCATAATTATGAATGTATGTGCTGGCAGTAACGTGCAATAATATTTGATTTAGTAGCGTAGCTTTGTTTTTTGAACGTTAATATATTTTCTTTTTTTAAACTTATTTTAACCCATTCAATGCGGCGCACGCCGATCGGCGTATTATTTTTTCTTACTCAGATGCTGACAACGCCGATCGGCGTAATGTAGAGTTGTTTTATATTTTACCTAAATTTGATTTTTTAATTATAAAATATAGACCAATGTGTTTATAATTTATCAGTGAAAAGCCTGGTACAAATAGTTTCTGGATATTTCAGTTCTAGAAAAGTTGAGTTTTCTTACTCAGGTGCGGCAAACGCCAATCGGCGTTTTCCAGGGATTCACAACTATTGGTTATAAAAACATGAATAGCATATTTATTTATTCTATTAAACAAACTTATAATTAAGTTAAATGTGAAAGTTTGTGAGTGTGGATGGATTTGTGGATGTATGGATGTTTGTTATTCTTTCACACAAAAACGTCTCGACCGATTTTGATGAAATTAGTTATAGGGATAGCTGTCACCCTGGTTGACACATAGGCTAGCTTTCAGTCCGAAAAAAAAATTATTCCCGGGGTCATCCTACGGAAATATTACAGCAGTCAGGAATTGAAATAGAAATATTAGCTAATTTTTAAAATTGGAATGGGTGGCTCCTAATTTGACAGGATAGGATTGCAAGTTTTTCGTCATGGAACTGAGAGACGGAACAGAACGGGACATAACTGGACGGGAAATATAATTAACAGTGTTCAGGAAATTCACAGCCTCCGTGGCGCAGGTGGCTAGATGCCGCCTGTGTAACGAGAGGCCGCGGATTCGATCTCCGCACCGAGAGAAATGTTTGTGTGGCCCACAAATATTTCTTTCGGGTCTGGGTGTTTGTGAGACCGAAAAGTCTCTCGTAGTTCCTGATACCCACGACACAAGACTCGATCTTAGTGTGGGGTCAGGACCATATATGTGACTGTTCGGTGTTATTATTTAATTCATATAAGTAATTATTACGCGAAATAATATGTTTTTGATGTGGACTGGTTTAAAAACTATCTACAACCGGACGAATATGGGACCGCTAGTCCTATTTACATTATACATGAATCCCTATTTTCCTTGGTCCTGCTAAGTGTCTTAAACACTTTTTTGCTTTTTTTTTAAACGGTTTTGCTGCTTAAAAACAGTTTATCTTTTTTGTCAATATTTTATTGATACTCTGGCAATTATCACATCTTGATATTTTAATTATTTTTTAATCTCTTTATTTGAACTTTCACTTTTCCGTTTCTTTTGTGGTGCCAATAACGACTGAGATAAGTAAATGTCATCCCAAACAATATATCAATTAATATATTAGGCGACTAGAAACGTTTTCTCTCTGAAAAAGAAGAACTGCATAAAAAATCAACGTAATAAAACTATTTTACGGATATTGTCGTAGTATTTTAATATGATTTATATTCTATTTCTATTATAAAAAATGTAAATTTCAAACCATCAAATTTTATCCATTACACTGAAATCAATTCCGTCTATTTAACGACACCCCGTTATGTATACGTTTTCAATCAAGAAGATTGAGATAAAATATTTACTTACATATTATTAAATTATTTTTATATATTTTATTTATAATTATATTCCTTTGATAATTTTAATAATAATAAGTACCTATACACTAACTTTGTATTGAGATTTAATTATTATGAAATAAAAAAAAAATGGTTTGCAACCCCTGATAATATTCGAAGGTATCAATAATATCATTTTTTATGCTTTAAACAAGGATGTTTGTACGACGGGGGAGCACAATAGAAATATTTATCAAATAAAGAGATTTACTCACCATTTAAATCCATAATCTATAAAAAAACTGCAGATATTCCTTTTCTCAAATTTCTATCAACAAATCTTCACGAATCTCATACAAAATTGGCTAAAATAATTAAATTAATTCTGCTACTTGCTAAAAACAGTCCTTATTGCAATAATTATAGCGTACTACTCGAGAAATCCCATGAATTCGAAATGAATAAAATGAAATTCTTAACGAAGTGCTGAAAACGCCGATTGGCGTTTTATTTTTGATCCGTCAGGGGCGGCTCACGCCGATCGGCGTTTACGTTAAGGAGTATGCCGCATCTGGATAGCGAGAGCAAAATTTGTTGCCGCATTGAATGGGTTAATCGCGTTGGTGGCCTGTGTGAAGTGGTCGAGAATAAAAAAATCGCACCTCGGAAGAATTTCTATAATTAGTAAAAGTCTACAAACCCGCACTAGACCAGCGTGAGGGACTATCGGCCTAACCCCCCTCAATCGTATTCTATGTTGTGGAGGAGGCCCGTACTCTGCAGTGGGACGTATATGAGCTCATACAGAACAACAAAAAGATCGAACAATTTTGTAAATATAGTTGTGTGGAACTGGCAACTCCTTATCACGCAACCCTCAACGTGCGGCAAATGTGAGTGCTTTTCACAATTTGTTTCTATCACTCATCATGTGCTAATTCATTGTGAACCATGCCTGTACACGCTTCATAAAAAATATATGAGATCCATCCTTGGTCTCTGAAAAAAGAGCAAAGTGTGTGGGGTACACACTGTCGCATTTACTTCCAAGAGACAGTAAGTCTACATCTTGTATATACTCAGGCAAAAGTCTACCTGGTTGTAAGTTTTAAGATACCTAGCTAGTTGCAATGTTCTGGCGTGGCGTTGGAATAACCCAAGTTACTAGATTCAGTTACTATCACTCACCAGACTTTAGTATATACGTGCCTTAACACTATATATATTCAGCTTTCGTTTTCTGCGATATTTCATGCTATAATTCTTAAAAAACTTGCGACTGTCATTAAGATACGTGCCAAATACTTACTTAAATTATAAATTACGCATGTACGAAAATTTCACACAAATGTGTTACAATATGCAATACAGTCATTCTACCTAAGGACTATAACATGGTTTTAAAAAGTTGTTGAAATTTGAATTGTTCGAAGACTATGTCAACAAATCGCAAAGAACCATTCCGATTAAGCCAGTTTCCAAACATGAAATTTATTGAAACGGATTCGTCCAATCGGTTGCTACAGCGCCACAGACAGATGAAGGCAATAAAACTCTGCGTGGGACGTTTAAAGTAATACTGATTATACAACACAAATTAAAAAAAAAAAACATATTTAAATCAACATAAGCAGTAAACGCGGCAGTTATCTAGTTGGCGGCGTGTAGTTAATGCAATGGCTGGACCAGCGACCATGTTGTTGCATTTTTGCAACAAGCGCGCGTTGCAATGTATGCGCACAGTCGTTGTAATGCCGCGAGAGCCTGTCTCGTAAATATTTCGCGTACGCAATTTACAGCTTTGGGAATCCTCTTAACGGAATACAGGGGCAGTTAGTGAGCCCCAGGATATTTATAATTTTAACGACGACCACACTAAACCGCTATTGTTCTCTAGATTACTTCTGAATTACAACAGGCATTTTAATCTCTTTGTAATGAAATCTTTTGCGCCACAGAGATTTATGTTGTCGTTGTTTTTGGCCCATTAAAATTGCATGAATTCTATTTCTGCTGATTGTTTTTACAAAGTGGTAAATACTAACTCAACACGTTTATCTCACGGTCGGTTAAGTTATCTATTATTTAAGGAACGTTTGATTAGCATGTTCAGTGCGTTAGGAGATGTCGAGGGTCTTTAATCAGACTTTCAGCCTGTGGGGCGTGTGAAATATAATATATGGACAAGGACGGTTACGAGAACTAGATCATTAACGCACTGTCTGAACGTCCTCTAAAAGCAGCGCCGCAACGAACGCGTGAAATACATAATCAAATGTGTGAAATGTCGTTATTGGCACCGTGCACGAATTAAATAAGTATTTTTATTCAACATATTGATCTTTATCTTCAGCCAGGCCAAGTCCTTCGCTTAACACATTTCTTCAGTGGCACATCACTGCGATTTAAGAGGAAGTAGACCAGTCTATTAGCAGGTCCTATTATACCGTAGTCTCCTCCTTTTTCGTAGTCTGGTACTTCGATTACTGAGCCCTCGGCGTTTTCGTGATGCGACTCCACGTGTCACGATGTTTGACGAAGCGGTGTGCGTCGTAATTTCAATTAATTTATACCTAAGTACTTACTTACTATTCATTAAATCTGTTCAATTGAATACAAGCAGGAAGCGAATTAAAATGCAAAAATTGTTTATACTAATTTGCCACGCAAATGTATGCGACATGCTGTTCTGCTACATTACACTAGTATGTTTTACTTTAGGGTAACAAATAACATAAAAATGTGTATTGAAAAACGCGTTCCTTTTACTTAAAAACTGATAAGTATGGTTATGATAATAGGCATTACTTTTCACGTCTGTTATCATAGCTGTTATCCAGACTGAGTGTTTCGGTAAAAGTAATTTGAAGCAATTAAGTCTATATACCTACCTCAGAAATGAAGCTTAATAAGAAAGTATCTGTATTTATCTATATAGTATACCTGCTAAGAATATACTCGTATATTGCAATAAGGGTGCTGACGTGCAGCAAGCAGATAATAAAGCCTTTCCCGATGTAACAGCTTAAATATCCACACGAGTTAGTTTTGTCTGGCAACAAAATGTTTCATATTATTGTCGTGTTATACTTTTCTACTTAACGTCGGGAGTCGCAAGTGTCTCCGAAGTAACGGTGCTTCCGTTGTTTCACCAACTTTTAACGAGTTTGTTGGACACGAGCGGCAGTGAGCAGCGAGCTGAAGTGGCAACGACCGCCGAGACTTCTTACACATATGTTACACCGCACTATGTAACGTGATCTTGCCTCCCACACTGTTTGTAGCGTTGGTCAGGAATTGCAATTGTTTTGTTTTGACAATATTAATGTTTTTAGGTTATCAGGGGGGCTATGATCATCTCATTTACATATTTGAGGCTATAAGATCTAATGCGAGATCTAAGGCTCAGTTGTTCGGTCAGGAACATAAACTTTTTGATTCAAATCGGTTTATGTAGATATACCTACCTGACAAATCAGCCTGGCGTTTAAGCCAGGCGGAAAATACTTCTTATGTATGACGCAAGTATGTAGGTATGGGTATGCGTATCGGTTATTTGATAATGAGTAAAATGTAGAGATATGATCAAGGCTTTTTATTCTAGCTAAATGGTTTACGTTAGTTCAAGAAAGATCCGTAAACCTCCAAAGAGCGTAGAGTCAGCTAACCCGTAGAATGTTCATGTAGCTGTTCCCCGCGCCTTGCTTACCTTGTCAGACCTTTTGTTAGTGTTTTACTTAAGTCAGAGATTCTACTAAAAGAAATATTTGTATTCCCTATCTATACTTAAACAATTTCAGAGAAAGTTTTAGCAAAAAATATAGCATTATATTTTTTTACGAAACTATCCGAGCGTCCAAAAACTTCTCAGCTACTAAAAAAACAATGTCGACTATTTTAGCTGCAAGTTTCAAACTAAACAGAAAAATAATTTAATGATCTGTTGATTTTTCAATAAATAATAGGTGTACAAATAAGTTTCCGCCGTTTTCTGTCAACATAATAATGTTGATTGCGAATGAACGATAATTTTAATTTAATCGAAGCATGGTCCATCACAGGCAACTACTTTTTCCCATCTTTCAGGCAGCGTTCGGATTCCACGTCTGAAGATTTTCTTATCTTTTGAGGCTAAACACGAATCAATCCAATTTTGGGTATCGTCATATGATATGAATCGCTGTTTCGATAGAGCATGTACCATGGACCGGAACAGATGATAGACGGACAGCACAATGTCTGGTGAATACAGCGGGTGGGGTAGTATTTCCCAATCAAGTGTTTTCAAATAGTTTTTCACCGGAACCGCTAGATGCGGATAGCATTTTTATGAAGAAGAATATTTTTGTCGTGTCTTAAATAGTATTAAGGGCGTTTTCCTTCAGAACACGGCTCAATCTCATCAATGGAGCTCGGTAGAGTTCCAGTGATTGTTTCGGTTGGATTAAATAACTCGTAATACACCACCACACCCAACTGATCCCACAAAATACACAGCATGAGTGTTTTTCTATGAGTATTCGGTTTTGATGTAGATATTGACGCGTGGCCAGGTAGTCCCAATGATTATCTTCTTTTTGAATATCATAATGTATCCACTTTTCACCACCAGTTTAAAAACGGTGATTTAGTCGTACAAGACTGTATCACTCACGACATGTTCTCTCGCTCAAGGTAGCATCATTATATACTTCTATGAGCAATCGATGCGCCTTAGATGCAGATATTTTTAAATTAAAAAAATAGATTAAAAGTTCCCGCAAATGACGCTTATTTGGGTCAAATGTTGTCATTTTTGGATCAAAAAAAATATATGATGCTAATACAAAGTTAATAATTTGATAGAGTTATGTTGTTCTTGAATGAGCAACCTAATTTTCAAGCTGGTTATCATCTGCGAAATTTAACGTGAACTTCGTGCTATGTCATTTCTATCAAAACGGCGGAAACTTATTTGTACTCCTAATATATTTATGATGCCGTTTTGAAAACTGAACATTTCGCTAGCAATTTAAATCGCGAGTTACATACAAATACGTACATATTCGATGGCTATATACCTATACAAATTATCCATTTAACCATTTCGGTGCAAGGCATGAGAATATTGCGTCTGTCCCTATATTAGGAAAAAAATGTGTTGTTTTGCACGATGCTGACTTTAGAAAAAATAAAAACATATTATATTACAGACTACTGTTTTCTTTTTCTTTTCTTATATCCATCCAAAGGTTGTCTGTAAAAAAAAACACCTAGAGCGCTAAGGCCGCCCTCTTGATTTTTTTGTTTATTTGTAATATGTTTAAATATTTATCCTTTTTATATGCAGTTAAGAATAAATAAATAAAACTGTTGTTACCTATGACGTATAATCGCCGAATCGTATTTTAATTAATGTTGTACTTTTCGGCATTGATTGGACTTATTTTCTCAAAGATCGTTATCCACGTATCCACATCTGAATTGAGAAAGATCTTTGACTTATCGGAATTATCAGTGACTTATTAGTTATAAACATTGGGTTGCTTATATTACGTAACTTCTACCAGATGCTTTAAAGTTCGTTGGAAAAGTCTGTGAGCTCCAAATTAACAGACATAATATTTTAATCATAAAGATATAAGACTCTACGATACATAGCAGTTATTATTAGTACTGATAAATAGAAACGCTCTTTGCTTATGCCTTGTGGCTATATGAGGGCGATCAGCGATCCGCGCCGGACCACCATGGCACTTAAAACTGTCGTTAAAAGGGGCACATTCAAAAGAGCCGTATAAATAACGCAGCCAAACAACATTTACCTTGGCGGTGATATTTTACCATTTTTATTTACCAATAACAACTGCACACATGCGATGCTATCTCAATAAATTTTACTGGTGGTAGGTTTTTCATATCTGAGAGGTCCCCTGGGTAGGTACCACCGCAATGACTATTTCTCTCGCTAAACAGCAGTGTAAATGCACTGTTGTGTTTCGGATTGAAGGACATTGTAGCCAGAGTAACAACTAGACATATTGAGACAGGGCGAATGCAATGGCATCCCAAGCAATGCTTTGTAATTCAAGGTGTTGTTTGGTTTTGCTACTGTTCATGAGTGGTCGTATCACTTACCATGAGGCAAACGGCATGCACGTCTCGTCATTCATTGCAATAAAAAATATAACCCTTAATATACAATCTATATGGGAAGAAATGTCAAAATATGTTTAATAAACCTCATGGATCGTCGGATAAAGATATCAACGCACGATTAGAAATGTGCACTTAATCAGCAACTACTAATAAACACTAATAATTAGTCATTAAAATGCGTTCCGCTGTTGATCCTGGCTTAAAGGAGTTGCAGTGGCGGGTGTGAGCGCGGGATAGTCTCTAAAGCACTATAGTAATATTAGCGAATTCTAAAACCGTTACTTCATCCGAATATATTCCCAGTATCTTAAAGTTAGGCATTTGTACTCTGTGCTGGGATGCAAGTGGGAAATGTATTTTAGGTTTTGTCGCGAATTTGGCAAACCTGATACAGGGTAAAGTGTTTCAGTGTTTCATTTCAAGAGACACAGAATCTAATCTAATGGGGATTTTTAGGTTTAATAATTTGAGATGACATTTAAAAGCTTTAATATTTCAAATCCATTTAAAATCCATGCGTATATTTCTGGACATCAGAACAATATCTGTTATCATGATGAATTATTTTGTGTAAATATTACTGTACTATTACAGGTAGTACCTATGGATAGAACAAAAAGGAAAATTAGCTAAACATCATAAGAGCTTTATCTCAATAAAAAATATAACAATTTAAGGACAATTAAACACTTACAAATTATTAAAATATTTTGTTTGAGTGAAATTTTGCATTTACGTTTAATTGTGTTTTTAAGCGGTGCGTGGTTGGCGCCCAGCGTGGTACTGTGCAATATGCTAACTTGCAGACACAAATGTGCGGGTGGAATTTGCGATTGTTGTCGTTGTTGAAGGGTCGCACGAATGAGTGGATGCCGTAAAAACGCGCCTCAAATGGGGTGAAAACTGTCGACGTGCGCCTGATCCCGGCATTCCGGACAGAAAGCTAGTGATGCGCGCACAAAGCATTACGGTTTCATTTCATATCGATGTATAGGAAGGAGTATGCCTTTGATGCTTTTACCTGCACTATTTATGTAATGGATTGTGACCCAAGTTGAGATAGATGTGGATTTACAAATGTACATACAAAAATACATAAACTCACGCCTTTGTCCTAAAGCGAAAAGCAAATAAGAAGAAACTAAAAGTTGCTTACTTTATCGGTAAAAATTAATGAAAGTCAATTTCTTATGATGTCTCTGCCAACCTCGATTCGGGCATTCTGATACAGCGTGGCAACGGCATTTTTTACGAATTAATTATTATATTTAAAAATTAAAATTATTTATTACATATTAAATACTAGTAATTAAACAGATTAGGCTTTATTTATCACAGATTTGTCGGAATCGGTTGAATACTTCCAGCATTACCAGGGGTAAGAGCTCAAATAAAAACCAACATTTCTTCATCAATAGTTTTAATATGTAGCCCTTTTAAGTCAGTGTTAAATTTGTAGAACATTTTTAAGGAATTTAAAACAAGATTAACAACCGTATAACTCTGATATCATCGAGATTAATTTCAGTTTCAAAGCTGATACAGTGGTCGCAGCGCGGTATCGAATACGAGTCATACTCGGTGAGAAATTACTGCGGCATGCTTCACGATATTTTCCCATGGTTTTATCGATGTAAGAAACAACTAGATAAAATGTTCAACTATCGATATTAAAGCGCTGTAACAGTGCTATCGTGAACACTTATTAGGCAGCTTATTTTATTAGCTTCGGTGGGTTTAAATCAGCTCGTTGTAGACAGGTGGCGCAATCGTCACCCTCTACACGTCCGCCGATAAATCACCTTTCATTTGATTTGTTCTCGTATAGAGCGGGAGATTAGTGTCCCAATACGTGCTCAAGTGAAATTCTATTTGAGTTCATTGGTATTTGTGTACACTAAACCAATTTAGTAATTACAAATCGAATCCTTCTCTCAGTGTATAAGACATATTGAGCAAATTTACAGGGCTTGATAAATAAATTCCGTTGTTGGGCGAGGCATTGGTGTTAACGTCAGCAGCGTCCCAGGGTCAGAGTGATTGCTCCATCTATCAGTATGGGCCAGTCGTGAAAATAAAATAAGAGGCAAATTATCGCTGTCGCTGCAAAAGGTGGTTTTTTATGTACCTCTGAAATATGGAACGTATTTTTAGCGTGGCTGAAGCAGACTGATTTAGCACGTTGAACTAAAAAGCAATGTAATAAATATATGGTGAGTTATTCTTTATTCGCTAGTTTTGTTTTGTTTAAGTATTCTCAGACGTATCCGCGGTAAGTGTGTACTAAAAACTACTCTCATTTCCGACAATAATTCTGTACCTTCCGACCATTGGGAGAGGTAAGCGTTTTAAAAAATAAAGAATGAAGCTGCGGCTTTAAGAGCAGCTATAAAATTGCCTATTGTCGATGCAAGTAAAGCCGACATTAAACACAAAACGATTCGAATGCGTCGCGACGTAAAGTATTGCAGTCCTATGATTCCCTGTTTTATTCCCCACTTCCTCTATTTTATGTACGTGGAAATGCGTTTTTTCTTTAAACCTTAGTGAACGGCGATGTTCGACAATTGGCATTTTAATACTTTTCGAGTACCGAATGAGTTGATGTTTTGATGAAAAATGTACGATTGCGAGTATTTACTATGACTAAAAAATATTTTGAAGCTTTCATTTATATCAGGGCTATTTTATAAGTTTCATAAAGTTTATTTTATTATTTTATATTTATTGCAGGATAATCCCCAACATTTATCCAAAAATCTACTCTACCAAATTGAGGAAATAATATTTTTGCTTTATTCAAATGGTAGGCATATCATAGTAAAACATTACGAATAGGTTACCAACAGAAATGTTCATTAAAATAATATTGAAAATCCCGTTCAGAAAATATATTTTATTCATCTCTAAGAACGCTTGTCTAGAAGGACACATCGAATTGGTTCCATCTAAAGGAATTTTATTTTTTAATTTTTTATTATCGACCTCAGACCTGGTTAAGGTTGCAGGAAGTCGCTGGTTGCAGGCCGCTTGCAACACGTCGATGTGGAGATAATTTGGGGAGGCCTATGTATAATAATTGTTCTTAACAATGGTATTCAATAAATAAATTTGTATCGGGTGATTTTTCTGAGCGATGAGTAACAACCATGAACCAATTATGATTTCCTATAAACTCGGTGCTAGTAGTTATATCAAGAAGAATTAAATAAGGATTTTAATTACAGAACGGAGTTATCAACGGCTAATGTGAAGTATGGCCGCGTTGGAAGATTATAGAGAAAATATGACTTGACAACCGTCGTATTATTTAGAGTTTAATAAATTATCTAATTTTATCATTTTTATAAAGATACATTAAAATACCAATAAAGTGATGGATATTACACAAAATTAATAAACGTTAACGGCGTCACTAATCTGGAGATTATAATTTAACTGGGGTGTACCACAGCCAGAACGAACTTGGAAAATTGCACAAGAAAAAAATCGCCATAGAAAACCTTTACAAAAGAGGTATTAAGCATGGATAGATTTAATTAGCTCTCGTGCTCGGTAAATTCTTGTTTTTATTGGTTGAGGGAGATTCTCATAAAAATACGAGCGTAATCAGAAAGCAGTGCTCTCTGCGGGATGTCAGCGTCAATTGCTGAATCCCTTCCGGTTCCGGCGCGCTTCAGCAGTCAACTACCGGTTTAGATTCATAACTTCCCCGCTTAGAACACACTCACTTTGCCACTGAAAAATACGCTCGTCTCGCCAATATTTATGTGTCGCCATAAATTTCCTTTAAGCCGTGTCTGATTATCTGACTGTTTTACACTTTTGACTTTTGTACAGTTGTTCGGTTTGCGCTTTTTATTACCACAGGTAATTTTTAACATTAAGTTTGTATTTCTTGTTCATAAAAACATGTGGGCTTCAGAATTGATGTAAACTTTGTTTATATACAATCTCACAACTAAAATAAAATTTACAAACTTTCCTACAGGTCGTTTGCTTACCTCCTAAACAGGGATATTTTGTTTAGAGGAAATACGGAGTTGGAGCGTTGCTTGAACTACTTAAAACTTCTGTTGCAAATGAAGCGTTACAAAAATGGACGCCCCTCCGGGCCCTATCTGGAGCTAAGTCATAACCTTGTATTTCCAAAGCGAATATAAAGTTCATCTTTACGGTTTTGGACTTATTCGTATTTTCGTGGAATTGGAATCTGTAATGATTTACTGATTATTAAATTATTGATAGTGCAAAAATTAACTGCGTGATGTTAAGACGGATATCTCAGGTTTATAAGAGGTCATTTCCTGGCGTTTTTGAAGCATCGTGTGTATCTCTTTATTCACTAGAACAGTGCACGACATCATCGTAAAGAAAATAAGTAGCAGGGTGGATATACTCAACTGATCTTTAAAATACACCGGTACTGAGTAATGAGACCTTACTTGATAACGCAGATGGACTACATTCTCTATATTCGTGTAAAACAAACCTAAAACATCCTTATAATCTAATACGACAGGAACCGTGACATGAGGAAATTGTCCGTAGTCCGTAAAAATGATTACAAGTGTGGCACGTTTGGCGCGCTGTAATCGCCGCGCTAAGATGCCGAGACTCGAGTCCGCCCGCAACTCGTCGCCCTCGACCGACGCTTCGGCCGGCGACGCGCTGAGCCGCATTCGATCCCAGAAGTCACTTTTAAGCCATTACTTACTCGCTTGTTTTCGATTTGTTTTTTCCAACGAAAAAAGACAGCGCGAATACAAGCGAGACTAACTTTGGGGCAATCAGCAGGCCCAACTTCGGCAGGGGTTAAATCAAAGGGTTCCGGTTTTATGAAGACTTATTTCAGACTTACCTTCAAGTTGAAATTAGATTTAATCTGGCTCGAAGCTTTAGGATTGAATTTTGTAAACAATTTCGAATACCTCTACAACTTCCAGGCTTTGTTGGAATACCATTGGGAACTCGGGATCCTGTTGTTTAGAAATTCCTTTGAAATGAATTCGTACTTACATGAGGTTGAGTTTTGTAAATACGCGGCTCGGTTCCCGTTCAATAGCCACATAGCATGTGTAATGTTTATTTAATTGAGTTTATTTTTCAGTTATTTTGTATGCGGGAAATGATTGTTGTATGTTTATCGGGCAACAAATATCTACGGGGAGTTCTTTCGAACAATACAAATGTGTAGTCTGGCTTTAAAAACAATGACTGTTATTCGGCTCACATTGTATTGTTTTTCGGTATTTATCAAGTACCTACGCACATTGTGCTTTTAAAAGATGGCTTTGTTTTTGTGCCAATTAACAATTTCGCTTTTGCGTGTTTTACTTTATATACAGGGACTAAAAAGTTAGTTTTTTCCCAAAAGAGTGCATCACTTAGACTTTAGAGTATTCCTATTGCTTCTTAATAATATTTTACATTAATTATAACATATATGTATCTACTAGTTTAATAATACATACTTATTTGGTCTTCTGCTCTCCCCAAGTGGAAAAACGGGATTTATTGAAGTAATATTCGGATATTTAATGATATATTGTTTATTCAAATAAAATCAGTGAAAAGTAGTTTTATTTCAATGTGTAATAATTGCGTAAATCTAAGAAACAAATGTGCTTTTAGTTGCCTTGTTTCTTTTGTTTATACCTCCACGGCCAATTACAATAATGTACAATCAGCTATCAGCAAACCGGGGTATTAACTATCTCGTTTATTTATAAATATTCAGTTTGTAAAAGGTATGAATCTCTTTAGCGTGGCAAGGTGTGTGATTCGTAAGATCGCATCGGGCACTCAGAGTCTCGCAGTGTGAGGTTTCTTTGGCCGTAACAATAGCCGCAAGACCGGATGTGTGTTTCCCTTTGTACCGAGGCTTTTAAGTTTCGCCGCCTACATCTCGATATCCATCACCGACAGAAAAAAAATCATTTTATTTCATTTTACCAAACTTTTTGCGAGGTATTAGTTTATTGCATTTTGGAAACAAGATACCAAAATGTTAGATATATTTTTATTTTTTGCGTATGTTTATTTCAATTTGCAGTATAAGAGATGTGTGTTTTTTTATTTATCCTTCTCTGCAGACAGTACGCGGCGAAAAGGCCAGCGCGGGTTTCATGCCATCACGATTTTTGAACGGCAGGTACGCGGTCCCTTTGTGCGCCACGCCACAAGCCCACACTCTTTCTTTCATTGTCCAGATTGGCACTCGGGGAAAATCGATGACGTGTGCCAAATACTGCCGCCTGTATTTGTACTGACGTGCAATATTACGATCCCTTATCTATTAGTGTCTTTTAAACAAGAAAACTATGTAGTTTTCTAATTGGAAATACATATAGGTGATAATAAGTATTGTTATTAATTTGGACTATTGATTTTATTATTTTGGATTCTCAATTATTGATATAAAGACGAGCTTTTATGATTTTTATTATTTTCGAATTTTGTCATTATTTCGTATTTTAATATTTTTTTATATTAAGTGGGATGTTTGTTTGAGTTTTGTTTTCATTGGATTTTGATATTTTATTAACGCTTTTTTGTAAGTATTATTTTAGTTATTTTACATAAATTACATTTTAATAAGTGTCCTAATTGTGGAATATTAATAAGGTTTCTTACTTTGTAATTTTGATATGAAGATTATTTTTATAAATTTACTAATTTTTTAGATTATGTTTTTTTTCTATTTTAATGTATTTTCCAATGCCAATGCAAAGCCGCCTGGGTGGGTATCACCGCAATGTCAATTTCTTCCGCCAAACAGCAGTTTAAATGGACTGTTGTTTTTCGGATTGAAAGACATTGTAGCCAGAGTAACTACTGGACAAATTGAGACTTAATATCCTATGTCTCAGGATGGCAAGCGCAATGGACTGCCAAGCATAGCTTTGTAATTCAAGGTGTTGCTTGGTTTTACTACTGTTCATGAGCGGTCGTATCGCTTACCAGCAGGCGAGAGGCATGCTTGTCTCGCCATTCATTGCAATAAAAAAATATGGAATCATGCTTTTATATCTATGTATAAATTGAAACCTGAGATCTTAAGATTTGGAGCTTAAGTCTTTCTGAGCTATGAAGGAATTAATAAATTATTTATGAATGCCTCGGTGGCGTAGTTGTTCTACGGTACGGTTACAAAGCTAAGGTATTGGGTTCGAATCCCAGGTTGGGCAAAGTAATATTGCATTTTTCTATTCATTATCAGTTCGGAGTCAGGAATTTGCGTCCGATATGGCGATAGGCTCGCCCCCTATCCCATCGTGGAAGGAACATACAAGGTGAAATGTGAGTTTCCTGGCACCTCTGCCTAACCTTTCGGGGAAAAAGGCGTGAGTTTATGTATGTATGTAATAAATTATTTGATTGAAAATGAGTATTATAATGATGAAAAAATCACTTAGAAATGCGAAGAAATCTAAAAAGATATTATGAGGTGTCAATGAAATATTTAACATTTCCAATTATGTTAATGTTTTGTTTTAATAGAAGGAAAAAGTCCCCTTAAACATTATAGCGATTGAAAGCATACTGACAAGTACATGAATTATTAAAATATTACTTTGTGTTAGGTGTGCAAACATAAACTAGATGTTATATTTCTAGCTAAATTGTTATATTTTTTTTGAACCCTAAATTAAAATACGAGTGTAGCAATGAAAACTAGAATATTAAAATCACATAGATAGTTTTTGGAAATGTAAACTGTTTTTTGTGACTGTATTAGGTGGATTATAAAAAAAAGTCTATCACCACCATGTCACTGCAATGTCTATTTCTCCTCAAACAGCAGTGTGAATACACTGTTGTGTTTCGGATTGAAGGTCATTGTAGCCAGAGTAACTACTGGACATATTGAGACTTAACATCTTATGTGTCAGGATGGCGTGCGCAGTGGAATGCCAAGCATTGTTTTGTTGTTTGGTTTTGCTACTGTTTATCGCTTACCATCAGTCATACTTATCATCATTACCGTCGTATCGCTTACCATCAGGCGAACGGCATGCTCCTCTCGCAATTCATTGCAATAAAAAAAAGTAGTATTAAAATCTCCGCAACATAGAGAAAGTTTTTTTATTTAGACAAAGCGGGTGTATAATCATCTTTTGTCGGTAAATGCTCTATCTGGATTCTGGCCAGCATGGTATTTACTAATCCTCATATCACCTACTTAACCCTAAGACATAGCTAGTTCGTTATAGTCCATACATACCTACAAACACACGTCTTTTTTTTTCAAAAAGCAGAGGCAGAGGTGCCAGGACACCCCATTTCCTCACGATGTGATAGGGTGCGAGCTTATTGCCAAATCGGGCACAAATTCCTAACTCTAAGCTAATAAATAGAAAATCCAATATCATTTTGCCCGATCCTTGATTCGAACCCGAAATCTCAGCTTTGTAACCGTAACGTAGTACTACTACGCCACCGAGGCAGTTAGTTAAGGAACGATCTTGTTTTTCCAGAAATGCTCAATGTATGTAATTTTACATTTGATGAAAATTTAAAACGCTTAATCTAATTGAAATATACAAAAAAGTATAGTATTGTATAAATTATTTATCCTTTAAACGCTTATAAATAATAGTAATAAACAAATAACCATAAATAAATAAACCGACGCGGTATCTCAAACCTTTCTCCGATACACGGAGGCTGGGCTAAAAGCTAATTATCCCATCGAAACCTCGAGAGTTCTGCCATCAAATCGCATGTTACTCTCGATTATATTTATGGGGGAGTAAAACGACGTGCTGAATTAAGCCAACGTTTTTTCTAAGTGGGTATAAACGTAGAGCTTCCTCACGTTTACCTTTACTCTGAAATGTCGTATTTTACGATCCATTTCGCCTGAGGGCATTTCCATTGAGCAATAAGCATTTGACTGGACAAGCGGACGCAATTATTCAAGTTTCCATGTAATATTTCTAGTAATGGTTTAAATATTCAATTGAAATTTGAACTTACTTGTTTGTTTTTGCGTAGATAAGAACACAACACGGATAGCGTGTTTCAATCTGTACTTAAAAAATATAAAAATTATCTTTCTATTTTTGGTATCTTCAAATTTTTATAAGTCTCATAAATAATAGTATTAATCGTCCTTTTATATTATGGAAAAGTCGGTCCGTTCCACTGAAATTAATATGTAAAATTATCTCCGATATATGGTAGAAGAATAATATTTTCAAGCAGTGCACGCGTTCATTTTAGAAATCATAGAGATGCAAACCCGTACTAAGTGGTTGTAATAAAATATGAATATTTTATTCGCGAGTAATGGACTGGCCAGCGGTCACGTGTACAATGTTTCTTTTGGTTGTATTTTTTAATTACTTCTTCTGAAAATATTTTATCACTTTAGTGTGTAAATTTAAAAATAGCTTTGGAGTAACAACCGCAGGACCCGAGTGTAATAATTAGTCCTCTTTTAAAAGACACACGTTGTTCACATATCTACTTATGTTTCGTTAAAACGATTTTGGAATTAATGAGTCTAGTCCACATCAGCAATATATTATTTCGCGTACTGTTTTATATTTAATGTAAATTTGTCTCGCCGTCGATTTTTTTTTGGTCCCGTCCTGTCCCATGTCGAAAAGCATGCAATTCTGTCCTGACATGTTTCGTAGCACCCATTAAAATAAATTAGTATAGCAAATATGTTTATTTGAAGTCCTGACGTGGGATAACCGACGGGAACACTAAGTACAGTCAGGATAAAAAGTAGCCTATCTGTTATCCAGATTATCAGCTAGTTTCCTGCCAAATTTCATCAAAATTGGTCCGGCGGTTTGAGCGTGAAGGGGTAACACACAAACTTTTGCGTTTATAATATTAGTAGGACAGTGTGTAATTAATATGTATTTGGCAATAGTTTACGCAAGGCCCTAATTTTTTAGCGGGATATTTCGCCTCCTTCTGATACGTGTAGCAGGACGAGACTCGTGATTTTCAAGTCACTTATAGTTTCAAACAATATAATCAAGAAGAAAATTAACGAAAAAGTTTAAAACAAATCAAATATCCCGTAATTTGGGTGTACAAAAAGGTCTACGTTCATCTCGAAAGCGGTTTTGTTTCATGTCAAACGTGTGTAGCGTTGCCACAGTCCGTTAATTTAAATAATACGGAGGGTATTCACGAGATGGGACGTTTCTTTAGCGGACATGCAAACAATTAATTACCCGAGTTATTAATGCCGGGCATTAGTTACCAGGGGTTGCGTCAGTGGTCTTTCGGACTCTGTACGTCCGCGGCTTATTCGAGGCTATTTAAACTATCTTTTAATATAAATTAAATCGTTTACGCTGAGGAATGTGAGGAGATTGTTGAAAGGAGTTTCTAATGTTTAAGTTGCGGACATGGGGGATATATTAAAGAGGTCGGTTGTTGCTCTATCGTATGAAGATTCTGTTTAGCTATAAACATAAGACTGGAAACTTGGTATTGTTTTATATTTTGGCCTTATAATTGAATTGGCCATCATACTTCCTAATTTGAACAAATTCGAGACAAAAACGTATGTCGATTTTTAAATTAAGAACACTTTAATCTCAGTCTTATAGGTCTCTTAAAACAATCAAATGACGCTCGATGATAAATTTCTGCAATAATTAATGCGTAAAGTTTTTTATTTACAGTAGGGCGAGAATTATTGTTTAATTTCTTTGCACACCGGCTGATTCATTCGTTATTACACCTGTTTTGCCTATAATTTTGTTGGCTGAGAGTTGTTGCTTTCGTAACCAATTTCACTTTTTAAATATGTTTCTTAAGCACAATTTTTTTTCTATAACCCTGATTTTATATTGTCGGTGTGATATTAGGAATTGATTTAAAGAATTTGCATATAAATTTCACGATGGCATTACATGTATGTATTACTGTAATAAACGATGGCTGTATGTTTTTTATTGCACCACTATAAAAATAAATAAATCAGATAAACAAAACATTCTAATAAATTTTAGAACGAATTTTTATTTCGCAACAAAGGGTAAAAAATACTGTCGAATTTCCTAGCTAGCACCTGTTATTTAAAGTGTTATTGGTTAAGTAAAATAAGAGTAAATATTTTTTAATTTGTTTAGTCTTTTAAATACCTAATTCTATGAATGATCCAATTAATAAGTTTCAAAATGTAATTAAAGTTAAGTTGTAAGACAAAACCGCTTGGGAATAAATAGTTTTTTTTTAAATTGTAATATAATTTACATTATATGGTTATACACCGACATTATTATGACTTATGGCATGAACCATTGTAATTTTATATGGCTATCAAAAAAAGAAAATAAGAAGTCAGTTCGTGTTCCTGAGGGAGTCTCTTGTGCAGTTTCTTCTTCACAGCTACAACACGTTCCGAAGCGGTGGTAGCAGAAATTAACAATTCAAAAGATCTTATAAAAGAAATTTTAAACTTCAAGGTTCAATAGGGCGTCCACGGCATTCTCATATGCTTATGGCACGTATTTTGGTATTGTACTGTACTAAATCAACCCATAGACGTCAAACTGACTGTAACTGAAAAGTACGATTGAGAGTGATTAGGCCATGTAGTCCACTACGTTGGCCTAGCGCGGGTTGGCGGACTTTACATACCTACCATAGAAATTCTTACAAAATCGCTATGGTATGCGAGTTTACTCACGATGTTTTCCTTCACCGTTATAGTGCGTGGTGATTGACTATCAATACACACAATATTGTTGACTAAACTATTAATTAGTTGCTGCACAACACAACAACCACCTTAATTATTTCAATAGAAAACACTATAAAGGTGGCACTTCAAACCCGGCTCGCTCATATAGAATTGTAATTGGCTACTTATAATAAAAAAAGCTTAAGCGTCATCATAAAAATATTTTATTGAAAAATGATTGAATAACTTTTTTTGAACATACATGACAGTGATTATGACGGTAATACATTCACATTAGTAAGGTGTCTTGGGGTAACACCGTTATAGTAGTACGTAAGGGGTAAGACCGTAAACTCATATAAAATATAGGAGTTTACGTTTTTATCCCTGTCCCCTTTCATCCTTGTATTACGGTGTCACCCTGACGCACCTTATATATTCCGATTGAATATTATCTCTCACTTGTCTAAATATGCTGATCTCGTCGTAGCTGGATATACATAATATGCTGAATTCGACACGCAAATATTTCAATAAATTCCAACTTTTCGTGCCGTAGTTAATTCTCTCCACTTAAGTTCATTAGTTTTTTTTTATTGCATAAGATCGGAAAACGAGCCAACAGGTCATCTAATGGTAAGAGGTCACTGCCAGTTGCCACCCACGTATATCCACAACGCTTGGAGAAGATAATTCACAGAAAGAAACGCGACGGCAATAATGTCGCTTCACGTCGATATCCTGTGAGTGGCATTGACAACAGCGTGGCTCTATCACATAAAAAATATTCAAAGTTCAGTTGAGGGTCGAATTTCCATGGGAACAAAGTCTACTTTAGTTCTGGTAAAAGTTTGACACGTGGCAGCCCTGAAGGCGACGTATATCGGAACGCTAAACAGTTTATGCAGTTTATGTTAAAAAGTCCAGAGCCGCCCCTACCGAGTCCGCTAAGTACAAAGAGCGAGAAAATTTTATTATTTTCTATGTCGGGCGAAGCTTGTCGGGGTAACTAATATAACTGTTATTATTGTACTTACACAAACATTTAGTTAAGTAGCATTACCTGGCTTTGGGAATTTCTTCATCTTTCCCTCACGTACGTGTAAATGAACATTAGGAACGTGTACTTCTGAAAGATAAGATTTTATTAGTGGTAATAGTTCCAAGTTATTGAAAACAATTATACGTTGTACTTGAATAATAAATGACGAGCTTTACATATATTTCTTGGTAAAATGTAAATCATGTATTTATTGATAATTTTTGGTGTCGGAAAATTAATTAGTTCGATTGAAATTTTTTGCTCAAGCGCGTGGCTTAGATTTAGATATTTGTGCAAACAAAAGTATTGATGTTTCCAGAATGTGATATAGTTAGATATTGAAGTTACCGTTATCATAACAAAATAGTATAGTTACACGCAAAGTAGAATCCATTGAATATGCCAAAACCAATGTTAAAATGTATTCCTATACAACTGCCAAAGATACATGGAAACCAACATCCCTTACATTGTAACTTGTAAGACATGGCATGATCCCTTAAACATAATAAAAGTGATCTTGGCCGATCGTCGAGTTCATAACATGCCCACGGGGAGGGTCGAACGTCTAAATTGTTACGGTTGAACACGCTGTACATAGCCAGTTATCATTACCTACCCTTGTACAGGGTGTTAATTAACAATCGACAGGCCAAAAGCCTTGAACGAGTCGTGTGCACGGCCAACGTTGATAACGTACGTGTAATCCGATAAAATATACCTATTGCCCGCCGGCCGCCTCGTTATTTGTAATTACTTCTGTACCTACACGTTTTTATGATGTGCGGAATTTTTCCTTTGCGGCGCCTAGTTTATCTATAAAAGTTATATTGGTTACAATACTTATAAAATTAAATCAGGGTAGTTTTTAGCACAAGCAATTCTGTATCGTATCAACAATGTTTGGGTCAATTTATATCTTCCCATTTTTCAGGGCTTGGAATGCGATTTAAAAGAACGATGAATATTATTAGATTAGGTAGTTTTTTGTATTAGAGTTTAGAAGGCTTTCTATCCTTTACTGGCTATTGTCATTGCTAAATATCAAGGAGGTTTGGTAGCTCCATAAACCGGTTTCAAAACTAAAATATTTCAGAATGGGATCACAAGAAAATTATAAACATACTGAGATAATATTACTTTAATTGTCTAAATGACAATTTCAAAAATAATTCACACTTGTTGGTCGTATAACAAAAAATCTATATTAGTTGGTATATCAAAGACATTGTTGAAGGTAGATTTTTGATTCTCATACAAACTACGATTTTTGACTTATTCGGTTTTGTTGCCTAAGCGACGATATAATTTTGTATGTGTGTATATAATATTAAACATGCCAATTGCTTCATTCATAAATTCAAATCCAGTTTGAGCACAGCGTACTTCAATCCTAACCACTATTACCGATGCCAATAATCAATCGAAAAAATTCGGTTGAAGTCAATCTGGATTGTTTTCTACTTTTCGATTGATCTGTTCCATATTGCCATAGTTTTTTTACTACTGAGATTGATTATAATTGGCAATATAGTATCAGAAAAAAGATTGAGCTGTCAATCTCAAACGGCAAATTTTGGATTGGGATTGTTTATTGGCAGCGGCTGTTTGTCAATACAATCTAAGCCAATACGGATATTGACAGCCTTCGTGACGCCGGGTGTGAAACGAGCAGCCACAGGTTCGATCCCCACACCAAGACGAATTTTATTCGAGTTTGAGTTTTTGTAAGGCAAAAAGTTTTCTGATACTCAAAAAATTTGATGTTAATAAAATACTTTATAGAATACTTGCTTTAAGCTGACTAGATCTTTAATTAACATCTTGTACAGTGGAGACATTTAATTAATTTTATTTTTAAAATTGTTTAAATGGCTGATCCAACAGTCAAATTATTTATGTAGTTTTGTAGGACTTAAGTTAGCTGGTAAGTTCGTAACATTGTATTTTTATATTTAAATAAAATAAAAAAAATAATTTATGGCACAAGATTGTATCTCACAGTGGGGCCAGGACGATGTATGTGACTGTTGAGGGTATTTATTTATTATTACTGTACGTAATCTTGTGAATCTACTATTGACATTGGGTACTATTACAATTTCAGAATTCAAATAATAATTTTGCTACACAAAATTGTGCAAAAAATAGTCAATATCTCTGCCTTAGGAACTATTGAGAGTGAAGTCTAGTACTTATTTCAGCAAAAAGCACATGTCTTGTATGATTTGGCTATAAGAAATATACAGCCAACAATATAAGTTATATTAATGTTTTTGTACGACTGATATTGTTCTTCATGATGTAGGGCTTTCAGACACTAGGTTTATCACTTGTCTTTAGAACGCATATTAGAATTTCTTACGTATACCTTAACAGTTACTATTAACTTAAGTGTTGTAAAATATCCATAGTAAAAGTTTGAATTTACATAGTGAAAATAAATTATCCAGTTAATGAGTTAAGGAATAAGTCATATACTATTTTATGACTAAAATTATAGTTAGAATCCTGTCATGTATTTAATGGAATAACATGCATAACAATGTATGGGATGTTATGTATGAGATTTCTATTTGTATTTGTTGTCTATTTGTGCAATAAAGAAATAAATGTAATTAGAATTCCAAAAAATACTATTTAATCTGATTTGAATATTGTCATGTGACCATTTTCGCAGATTAGTTTTTACTTGTACAGGATTTTAAGAGTCCCTATGAATGTCAGTTAATATTGGATTTAGTAAGCTAATGTTTTACTGACGTTATCGGGTTTGTATTTGCGTATCGAATTAAATATTTCGGTTGCGGTCGCCTAAAACATGCCTGTTCAGATATCATTAATATGAAATCAACTGTTAGTTTACAAATTATATGACTAATTACCATGCATATTATATTTTATTTATTATGGAATACATTTGATCGTATAGTTAGCTCGTCTCATTGTTCGCGCACCATAATCTGTAAAAAGTGTCAACGAGACACAATTTACATAAATAAATATGCCTACAGTAAAAGCCTCTGATTCTAAGATTGTTACTATAAGTAAATATTAAGGATGACAAAAACACGTCTTTATTAATATCAATCTTCACCAAGAACTCATGGAGAAGTTACAAATAGTTGTGTTTTCGCCTGATGGTGCGCGAAACGACAGTTCGTGTACAGTAGCAAAACCAAACAACACCATGAATTACAAAGCAATGCTTGGCATTCCACTGCGCTCGCCATCCTGGCACATAAGTCTCAATATGTCCAGTACTCTTAATGGTTTCTTTGATTTAGGAGAATGTTATTTATTTAATGTTTTCTTACACTGTAAAGATATATACCACATAGAAATTACTCAACAAAAATAATAGAACAATTGGCGGCCTTATTAAACTAGGTAATTTCTTATAGGAAACCATGGAATGGATATATACATAGTTAATCTTACACATTAAAATAAAACTATTCTCTACGGATTTTATCGCGGATTTGGTTTAATATTAACATTTTTTAACTTCCCGAGCGATGTTCCGATTAATTTACAGCTTTCGTGTTCATAGGGCGGACTGAGGTATTAGACAAATAGTTGTCTGAATTATAATTGTACATTGTTAACACTTGGGATTGGAATTCAATCGCTGAATGAATGACGCCCTGCATCTCGATCATTGGCCCATGTTATATTATATGCTTCCGACGTGACCGCCGGACATGACCGTATGACCCTAAAACCACTCTAATTTACAAGTAATTGTTTCATTGTTTTTTTTTTAGTTCAACCTGTTTTTTTTTTGGTTTTCTATACGTTATTTTGCGTTGGACATCCATCCAAAAGTTCGAAGGAATTCTTAATAAAAATGCAGTTATTGTTTCCAAGAGGTCGCTAAGAAAATTCTTAGCGGATCTCTGTTTTGCATTAGACTTCTTGGTCCTGAAAAAGGTTGTACTTTACTTAATGATGTGCCAAAAATAATTTTCTTTGTCCATAACATATAGTTCGTTGGAAAAATTGATTGAATTTTCAACGTAATCGCAATTTTTTAATGCGGCAGCAGATAACAATGATATATAGGAATAATTAATAGTACTCATTTACGACAGTGACTTGTTGCCAACGGCGTGTATTAATTGTACATCTATTAACTGTTGAATTATGCTAATTGCTTATTGTTGTTAATGCGCACTACTCTTTATTGGCCGAAATGCGTTGCCATTAATGAGATAACATCTATAATGTTTTGATCCGAGATCGCAATCATCAACGCCGTATGAATGACTGATTTGTTTTATCTGTTCGTGCTATTTATTTGTGAAGTAAACAGATTATAATGAACTAGACTGCATTGATGGGACGCTTAGATAGTTAATTTCGTTCAGGTATTGAAATAAAACTATTTTTTCGGATTCAATCGCGGATTTGGTTTCATTTTTACATTATTTAACTTCCCGACGTGTTGATTACTTTACAGCTTTGGTTGTACGGTCGCGATAAATTCTATAAAAATCGTTTTATTTCAATGTATAACATTCTCGTAAATCTAAGAAGCCGTTCGTTTAGACGTTTAAAAAGTACTACATAGTTGTTTTTATTTGTGGTGCAAGTGGTAGAAATTTAAGACAACTATCATTGTTTTGACAAACTTAAAGTCGAAATCAAGGTGTTTGGGGCAAAAACGCCCACTCATTTAGTTTTCTCTGCTTTTTTCTTGCTGTTGTAACTTTTTGCCGAAATATATGTTTTAATGCTATTTTGCATAGTATCAATTTGTTTAAATATTAACAATTTTGATTTTACAACCTAGTTCGTAGTTATTGGATGGTTGACAAAGATCCTAAAAAGCTTGTTAATTAGCACTTTTTTATTGCATTGCTCTGGCAAACAAGCGAAATTGATGGTAAATCAATGAAGCTCCATAATGCTTAGTTCTTGGATGTGTTGTCGGCCTAACAAATTGGGAGGATAGCGGGTAGTAAAAGGATGGGGAGAGGAAAGGGGAATTGGGCATCTGGCTATCTCACTCACCGAACGAAACGTGACAGTGAAGCTGCAGCTTCACGCAGATTTCCTGTGGGACAGTGGTACCGCCCCGGACAAGCCTGCCAATTTATGTTGAGTTATGACTGATAACAGCGTGGCTTTACCACTTCCATTAAATTTACCTTTCATTAAATTTCCAAATGCATATTCAATAATTAATATTTGCCGTTCTTAGAACTAACTGGTGAGTTTTGCATCAGTATGAAATCTGCCCTCGCCGAATACCGACGCCAGGCTTTGACTCGCGGCTTCAATTTCATTCCGTTTGATGTGTTTAATTACTTTGTTCTTGTTGATGCCTGCTGCGGTCGTCCTAAGTCGAAAACGCTTCCAAAACTGTTAGTGTTCCCAAATTAAATGTAACCCACGTCAAACTAAGCAAATAGTTTTATTCACACAACGAAATCATTAAACGCCGTACCGACTTTGTACCAAAATGCCACTCACCGATATTTGAGTGATTTGGGCACTGGCCGGGTTGACTCGATCTTTAATTGTTAATTAATTTGTGTTTTACATCTGAACACTGTTTTTAGCTTTATTAATTGCGATTTCAAGTTTAGTATTTTCTAGTTGTTTGACATTTGAGAGGAACGTTTTGAACTTGACTTGTTGCTGTTGACTGTCTGTAAATATCTAGCGATTTAATTAATTTTATTTTTTATTTAAAATTATTTATTTTACAAGAACTATTAGTCTTTGTTTATTTCTAGTTGCGATTTTTGCTGGACTTATATCATATTTGGCGTTTGAGGCTGAAGGTAGTAAAAACAGTTCATCGCTGACTTACTAAAAAGTAATAGCTTAATATCTATGCTGTTAAACGTATACTGTTGATTCTAGTATCGGGCTGAGCTATCGGGCAATCGTCTTTTGATTATACAAATCTTTCTTTTATCTACCCTGCGTGTTTGAGGATATAGAATATGTCCATGTTGCAAGTAAACGGATAACCTGTATTTTAAAAAAAGGTCAAATATAAATTCTAAATACACATTCTGCGATTAAATCCTTTCCGACTAAAATTGAAAACATTTTGCATCAATTTACGTAAATTAGAAAAGAACTTGAGGAAATAAATTGAGCACCTCAATTTATATCATCATAATGTCAAAGTTTAACGAGCTTCGAGAGTACCTAAAGCAAATAATAACAAAACGGGTTAATTTTAAAGTAACGGGTGGGCCGCGCACCAAGGACGAACCTTGGGTCCACAATATATCTTGTGGGCAGGCAACCGCGATTTGACTGACGGCGCACTCTGAAAGGACATTTATCAGTCTCACTAGCGGGTTAAACTAAACCAAACAACAATGAATTCCCATTGACAAATTATCTAGCGTTTCTAGTTCTATTGCCGCTTCTTTTGACTAATTGACCCTCGCGATTGCATGTGCACTGTCAATCACATTGAACGCCGAAATTTTTGTGCAAATAATATTACGCAGTGAAATTTATCATCGTAGGCTATATCTCATAGAACGCTACATAAAATAAACGTTTGTCGATGTCGAAATTGTTATACAAATATAAATAAAAGAAATGCATCGGAAGAATTCTGCAAACTCCAAGAAAACGATATCATCTCAATCTTTATCCAGGGCGAGTCTCACGAAGAGGATCCGACCGCATCCGTTGAATGTAAGCCACTTATGAAAATGAATGTAAAACGCGGATAAACCAAAGCCTATTTTCCGCGCGAAGTACACCGGGCGGTTACAAATTGCTTTGGGCAAAGCGTAAATTTTAATTTTATCTCTAATACCCAAATGAGTACCGTGACTCGACATAATAAATGTACTTTTCCCACGTTAGCGCTGCGGTCGATTTCTGTACAACAACTTTGCACTCTTCCATTGAACAACCGGAATGCATTCTATAAACACCACGATATAAACTAAAATGAACCAGTATGCAGCGTTGGAATTCCGACTGAACGCCCAATTAATTAGTATTATGCTCCCTCCTAACTCGATTTCAATTTAAACAAACGTCAAAAACGCGACGCTTATTCTTGATATCGCAGTCGATCTGTGTGCGAGTCACGACGGGACAGTTTATTTCAACTTCTCAACTTTTCCGGGAGCGTTCGAATGGGGCATAATTTTCATAAGGAACGCGCTGTTGCGCCCCAACGCAAAAATTAGATTCATCAGTCTCTCCGGCACATTTGCTCGAAACATTCTCCTAGCTGCCAATTCGATTGGACCTGGTAACGAATGCGTGAACGCGAACTTCTCTTTTGCTGCTTTGTATTCGCCTTTGCGAGATAATTTCTTCATACACGCGTCTTCATCTTATTTATTTAGCTCCTGTAAAATTACACTATCTCCTTTTATTTGCCCATTTATTTTATCTTTCTAGTTAAAATATGGAAATTCTGCAACGGCGGTGTATATAAAGGTAATACAATTAGGAAGAACAAAAGAATAGAATAACCATAAAACTGAGGCTTCATTGCGTAGGAATAATCTACGGTTATTTGATGTGTGCGTAATTTTATTCCAGCTGTATTTCTTTGAACACTGGAAATACGCTGAGCGACTAGTTAAACGTAACTTATTATTGAAGTATGAAAGTGATTTCTGGAATTTTACACGAGTTTTATTGCGCTTCAATTTGTTTCCGTGGTTTGTGTTACAAAGAAACTTAGTAAGTCAATCTTGTGCCATTAAAATCGTTTAAGTTGTTATTGGTGTTTAGTCGGTGTAGCATAATTTACTATTTTTATTTGATTATTTCATGCTTCTAAGGTAATCAAAATATATAATATATATTCGTTAAAATTTTCTGGTATTTCAACAACTTTTGGTACTGTCATCGTATTAGATACCGCGTAGTATGCACATGGGTCTACCGCTATTTGAATTTATAATTACCAGAGTAAATTTATTCTAAAATACTTTCCACTCGGTATACTTTTTAATCACAACTAATGGGAAATTGAGTGTTATTTGAAGGCCAGTTTGCGAACACCAGGGAATTTTATTTATACTGTCGAACAGAATGGAGCACGAGAAACATTGAATACAAGGTGGCGTTCGGGACGCAAACATAATTTACTTATCTCACGCGAGACCAGAAAGTTTCGCTCAAACAAATAATATAGGTTTCCATCGGTGCGGGGAGCACCTGGGCGGCACTACGATCGGTGTGTCCCAAGGGAAATAAAAACTTTGTCGCACGTCGCTTGTCCTAAAGCCTTCTCAGTCTCCCAGCTCCGCGACACGTTCACCGATTTGCTATCGACGTACACTTTATAGCTTTGATTCTCAACGACACACTACGTTTACGATATTGTTTCACATTACTGCCGACTCCAGTAACGCATCGTTGTAAAACTTCGCCCGGTACACTCAAAATGTATGTGTCCTCAGCTTGCCTTCAGCCTTGTTTTCACTTTGTTTGAATAAGTGTTACAAGCCAGTTCCATCACTCAAATTAATGAATAATCTATGAAGTATCAACTCCCCGTGAGTACTTTAATTTAATTTATCACAAGTGTCTACGACAAAATTAAAGTCTGCAGTTCTCGGTACCAACATAGGAATTTCTCAAATGACTTCGCTAATATTACTAGTGTTGAAAGTTTCCGACGTCCCAAGTTCGATAACTGCTCGGATCTCTGTAAGAATTTTTAAATTAATTCAAAGGAAAAATAAAATTAACGAAGTTGGTGAAGATTAAATTATACTCGTCGTAATTTGTGTCAAGAAAGTTCAGATGTAGATCGACGTTTTTTTTTTTGTAGCAGGAAAATAGGTAGTGGGCGCGAGAATATTAAACAAAAATATTTGCGTCAGTCAAGCTATCGAATATTGATTATTTTTGATAAACATAGCTTTGAATAGATTAATATTTTTATAATATTTTGTCGATAAACGTATTCTCTTTTAAGTTGTTTTTTTATTTAAGCGCCTATTTCATTGAGGGTAGTTAGATATCTTTCGTTTTCCCAGTCCTTGTACGCACAGTGAAGTGGTGTTTGAACTTCCTCATATCCCTCGTTCACTATACAATCTATAAAATCTTTGAATAAACATTTGCCTTCTTTGCCCTTTTGCACTCGTAAAAGGGGTCTGTGAAACTCCCCTAAACTTATTTAAACTTTTACTTTAGGAAATCCTTTTCGCTAGCAGTTTAAATGCGAAATAGAATATGTATTAGAGAATAGGGTAAGATAACTGGAAGTTGGTTTGGCAGGTAAACAATCGCACCATAAGCGTTCTTGAAACTTCTCTAAATAATTGAAGAAAACCTTTAAAAAATAGTTTTGTAACAAATGCATCATTTAGAAGGTGAAACATGGGTCATTTTTCTCAGGTTGATATATTATGAATAAATTTATATTTTTTTTATTTTATACATATATTATTGTTCCGAAATATTATAGTTTTGGCGGTGAAAATTGAAGTAGATACGTCATAAGTAGAATAATCTTAAACACTGAAAAACTTGCTATTAACTTCATAGCTAACTTATAAGTTAAATATCATGGAAGAAAATCACCATGCGAGATTGGTAGATCTTAAAACCTTCAAAGGGTAATGGCAAATTGAATTACAAACCATTTGCTTTATTACTGTTCCTGACTTATAAATTATTCTTTTTTACAATTGAAGATTATTACTGCACTCGATGCTGTTGTGTACTGTCATCCATTCACAGTGAAGGATATTTATAAAGAGGACAAAATAACAGCACTACAAAAACCGGATCCTCTTTTACATATTATGTAAATAATTTCCCCGTAGCACAAAACTTTCGGGGCGTATTCAATACATGTGTCATAGAAGACATAAATACTTTGTGAAAATATATTGATAAGGGTATAAACACTTTCCAATAAAGCCTATCGTGTAGATCGGCTTTGAAACTCAGCGGGACCAAAGTTAAAGTTCGCCCCGAGGTATGTCTCGGATCATCAAGGAGGTTTTCTAATTTTAACTTCGCTTTAACCGAGTAGGTAGCGATTTTTGAATTATTTTGCCTTAGCGGGCTCATCAAAATTTGTTTATCTTTCAAAGGCGTCTTAGCAGTTCACTTTTTACTTCTAAGAGTCGGGATTAAAAGTTCAGAAGTTAGGAGTCTATAATTGCTGTACCCGTCGGTTAACTGTCAGTCGAGGAAGTTTATAAGCTTTTGAGCGGTCCTAAACTATTATTTGTGTTTTACAATATTTTTTGGATCAGCTATTTGATCAGCTATTTCAACGATTCGTAAATGTTTATCCGGTATCAACGAAATTCATGCAATACCAGAGGACTGTACAGAGTATTGGTAAATAGTGACATACGTAAGAGGGTCGCGTATCGGATTTAGCCTGTGAATCTGTTTTAACCAAACCAGCAAACGATTCGACCAGTGAAAGATAACAATTACTCCCTGCAAATACCCCCCATATACCCCGAAAACCCAGTAATTTGGATTGCATTGCACTGACCATCAAGCGCAGAGTAATTTGACGTGCCAATAAAAAAACATGGGATGGAGATTAAATATTGGATCTCCGGCAATTTCACTGATTGTTAAAGATAATAGATAATCTCGAATCGGGTACTTATTCAGTTTATATCATTTTGGACATTCTGGTACCGGTCTTAAGCCTCACCATTCGTATTTGTGAAGCAGCTATCATACAAATTTTATGACATTACACCGCTTCAATACAAGAATTTACGAGTAACTCATGCATATTGTCGGTATTCTCTGCAGTACTCCGACCACATTTTTCTAAAGAGAAGGCACTTCAAAAACTTGCATCAGTTTATGGTGTAATCAAATTTCGTGGGTACAGGTATTTTCTTGCAGAGTTGCAAAATCTACGGTACAGGAAAAATTGATGTGTAGCAGCCCTGGTTACATGCTTCTTATAAATACTAAAAATGTGTAGTAAGTCAAAATAATATAGTATTTTACTTAGCTTGCGTGGTGGACTTTATGGCCTAATCACTGTCAATCATACCTCGATTGTAGAGGAGGTCCTTATCTGCAGTGTAACGTATATTGGCTGATACAGATACAAAATACAATTTTATAGTAATAAATTATATAAATAAATAATAACACCCAACAGTCACATACATAGTTCTGACCCCACACTAAGATCGAGTCTTGTGTCGTGGGTATCAGGTACTACGAGAGACTTTTCGGTCTCACAAACACCCAGACCCGGAAGAAATATTTGTGGGCCGCACAAACATTTCTCTCGATGCGGGGATCGAACCCGCGGCCTCTCGTTTCACAGCCGGCGTCTAACCAAATGCGCCACGGAGGCTGTCTATTACATTGTAAGATATTGTAATATTTATTTAGATACTATAAGTACGTGGGAATACTGATATAAATAAAAAATTGCTTATTCATCTTAATAAAATACAAAACCGCGATACGAACAAACAGATAAATAATTTAAATACATTTCTCTATACGCAAAATAAACATTTAATTGTAGTGTCCCCCTGTTGTTATTGCGTTAACTGTTAACATCTACTAACATCAGGATTTCAAAGGTATTTTTTTTTCTTTATTTTTATTTGATTTTCAGGGTAATAAAACTCGATTCTATTTTGATTGCTAATGGTGGTAATTTTTAAATGGTCATAATTGATTTTCTTCATTTGTAGACACGATTATATACGATTTAACATAGAAAGTATTGCTTTAACGGAGGTAAGAAATTTTTTGGTATCATTTTACCTACAATGTTCTTTAGAAGAAAAGCTTTTTTGTTTAAACTCTACGTGATGAATTTGCAATAAAAAGCTTCTCCAAAACAAGCTATTTAAAGACTAAAATAAAACGATTTTTTAATCCATAAAACTATTTTAGTATTGTGTAATTCTACGTCATGTGTCATTGTTTAGAGATCTGGAGAACGTTCCCGGAGTCAATATGCGGAACATTTCCTATTACACGCCCACTTCTTTCCGTGACCCGTCGGATCATATTGGAGTTGATACTACCAACCATTACAAATAAAAATGTTAAAAATATTGCTCGCTTCTTTTCAGTGTTTGTTGTGGGTTATCATTGGTAAGTATTACAGAAAATAATATGTAATATTTAAATCCAGAAACTAGTCAAGTGATTGCGGCTTATATCTAAATCTTTTTTAAAAACCCTTCCGTCTTATTTCATCATTACGGCTTCTCAAATAAAAAAAAGAAACTGAAAAAATAATGAATAACATTGCAAAGAAAAGGTATTTTCATTGCGAAAGGTGTGCAAGTTTTCCTAACTCTGTATAATTCGGGCCATATTTTTATCCCAACACAATTTGTAATGGAAGCGACACGCGGAGACAAGAGAGCAGCAAGGCGGGCGCGGGGGGCGACGGGCGCTGCGCGGGGCGGGGGCGAAATTACTTGCAAATTCCATTTACGAAGTCGGTAGCCACGCGTCAAAAGAAACAGCTTGCTGTCTGCCATTCGGTACCTACGGTCTGGTCTAGCTGTTTTGTTGAGGAAAAAAATATCGCGAAAATAATGTGCAGGTCTTTACTTTTAGAATTGTATCTACGTTAAACGTGTGGCGTGGCGCATTTGTTTAGACGCAGTGAAATGAGAGGCAATGGGTTCGATCCCCACAACAAGACAAATGTTTGTGCGACAGATTTTTGTTTCGGGTCTGGGTGTTCGTGACACCGAAAAGTCCTTCCTAGTTTGTGTTTGTATTGTTAAATGTAGTTGTAAATTTCCGTGTTTCTCAGATTTTGTAAAATACTTTTGGTTATAAATAAATAAAAATAAATAGTTTCTGACACCCACCCTACAAGACTCGATCTTAGATTGGAGTCAGATCTATGTCTGTGAGTGTTGGATGTACTTATTTATTAAATATTTATTTTTTATTCATATTAAGGTATTTTGTATGAAAAGCCTTCCATAAGTTTTTTATTTGCTCCAATGTTTACGTCTTTATTTATATTGGTTTTTATTCGCTCATACGTAAGTATTTATTTTATTAGATAGATAAGATTTTTCAAGGAATTATCCATTTTCATCCGTTTTTATTCTGAACGTAATACCTATCAATTTCGGCCCATCTGTAAGCAATTCATACATTTTAAAAGTGCTTGGAATTCTTTGATATTATAGGTGCATTTCTAACACCAACGCACGCACAAGCACTCACATCTCTATTAATCTATGGGTAATTTTCCGTGCGGGAATCGAACCTGCAACATTCATCCTAGAGAGTCTCATACCCACTCGACGGCATTGTCACATAATACAAAATATTTGTTTATTTGAAGTTCGACTAATAACCTTTAAATCCAGTGCGAGATGATCCCAAGTTTGTTGTGTCTGTGGGATGATTACAAATGGCGGGCCGGACCACCGATTGGTATGTAAGTTACGAGGCTTTACCGCGAACTTAGCTCATTACCAGGATACGTTCGCAGAATGACAATGGCGAGAATTTTTACTTCATTCTCGTCTACGCTTATTAGGTGCTCAGAGACGTGTAGTGGCGGGAGACTCGAGACCGCTCCCCAACCGGCATATTGAATTCGCTTCCCCCACCTCTCAGCTTTTTCTAGTTTAAAAGTTAGCTGTTAATTCTAGAGGCGTGTATCGTATTGCTAATAGTTTTAGAGGTTTTTAAAAACTTGAAATTAGAACGTGCATTTTGGTTTATTTTTTTGAGGTTATTGTAGTACATTTTCTGATTAGTCAGATCTAACAAACGAACATATCTCGATAGTAAGTGATCATTGCACACGATTAATCACAAAATACGATTATGGGTGCGTTGTCGGTTTTTCAGAAGGGGAGAGGAAAGGGAATGAAAAAGAGTACAGGGAAAAAGGGGTAATGAGCATCTGGTAATCTCACTCATCGAACGGAAAGCGAAAGAAAAACCATTGCTATGAGAGAATTGTACCAAGGTCCAAGCGACCAGTAGAGTGGTTCAACCATACTTCCTGTGTAAATCTCTCACAGCCGAAAATTTGGTATGCAAGTTGCGTTCTTAAATAATAAAGCGAAAGCAGTTCCGATATGCACATACAGCAGTGTAGTTTGTATTGTGTCGGAATCAGCTCACACTTCGCAGATAGCGTTCACAATGTTGAATTTATATTTATTATTGACAGTATCTATTCTGAGACGTGTCACAAACGTTAGCCTATGAATAATTTACGCGAGAGTCGCGACCGCAAAGTGTTTATTGTGATAGCGCCTGGCTTCGCAACCGCACTCTCATGTGAAATAAAACACCTAGATTTTTCCTCTCAATCTCCAGAGGTATATCTCTTAAAATTATTCAATCCAAAAGATCACAAGTGCGGCGCGTCAGTTTTGCGAAATGTGTTGTATTTTAGGGCCACTGAGTCCGAATGTGGATATTTTAAGTGAACTGCTTCCGGAGTACCTTAGCGAATGCGGAGCACTGAATGTAAAGAGTCATGCTCTTGGATTAGAATACGGCATTGAGGGCCGAATGTGTTGGTAATAAGGTCGATAATTACTTGCGGCGGCAACTACCCTTTGGTGAGACTCGGAATCGACGGAAGTCGGCAGTAAATAACAAGCAAGATCGGATTATTTCGATAAGATCGTAAAATGAAACAAGGCGCGCCCCGGCGAGACGTTTTCTTTAGGAATATGTTACACGTTAGCCGGCACATTGGCCACGTTCCGATGTAAAATGTGAAAGTTTGACTTGGCTCATTTTCTACTATCTGACCGTTGCACTTTTCCACATTTTCATACATAGACATTTTCATACTTCCATTACTTGTGAATAAAGCGCTTACATTGTTTCTTTTGTAATTTCTACTCCACTTTCCAATAAATGTTTTTTGTCTTCAGATTTAAAAATAAATTAAATTGAAATAGAAAATCGTATTAATCGTAAGCGTAAGCGAAAAAATCTGGGTATTGGATACACTAATTCGGATAATTAAAAATAGGTCGTCAATTAATTCAATGACAAAAATTAGAAGGTTATTTGACTATCCAAAAAGGTCAAAACTCAAGCAGTTTATATAGTCACGGACAGATTTAAATGCCGCCCAGTGTGACCGCGGGTGTAGGTTGTATCCGCGGTTGAGCGGCATCGAGAAGCACGCGCGTGGCGCGACGGGTCAGACGCGTCCGCCGTCCGGTTGCAATCTTATTTTTCCGGGCGGCTCGCTGGCTCTCTGCCGGCGGCTTATTGCCTACGTGCCAGCGGGCCGGTCGCGCGCCCGTCATATTATTCTATCGAGCGGCTATCGGCTGCGCCCACACGGACGATATTAGTATACCCGACGCTGCCTTCTTCAGATATTGGTCCGCATCGTAAATAAAACTGGCACAGCGGTAAAGTATCCGCGCGCACGACTAAAGTACGTTACTTATCGCCTTAAGACTACTTACAGCTCGTTTTGGCGTTGCGGGTAAATTGATGCGGTCTGCGAATTGGCTATGCCGTGATTTTGATGTGGGTTGGTTTCGTTATCGACTGATATTGTAGCAAATGTTGTGTATAAAAATAATGCAGAATATTTTTTGTTATTATGGATTAACAATTCACAAATTAGACATAAAAATAAATGCTATCTACCTACTTAACATTAAAGATATATTTTCTATTCTTTAATAGTGGAGTCTGACCCAATGAATACAAGCTAACCCTTTAATCGTCGGGGCAAAACAATGGGGTACGTGCGGCCCAGCGCGTTATATCGCAAACGTCGTCGCGTAGGGTTGTCGAAAGTGAAAGTTTTTATCTGGCTCGGTCCGGCTAGGCCGGCCGTTTCTCGGAGGCACCTCTCGATCGCAATCGTGCAGGTTGAGCGGTACACTAACCGCCGGATAATTGCTGATCTGCCGATACGCTGCCTGTTGCCGATACAGGTGGATGTATCGCCAGATGTTCCATTTGATTTACTCACCATTGTGTTTGAAACTTGCTGATAATACCGTTTGCGTAATACATATGATGGATCGCTGTAATCGTTTATGGAGTTGAATGTTTTAATTACTTTTTACGATGTATGATCAAGTAATATAATTTAGGATTATACAGAAAGATATAAATTCTAATACGTAACTTATTTTAGTTTGTGAATCAATTCACATTGGGTCTGGTCATTACACTTTGATGACCGCTGTTTTTACCTACTGCACTACATAGGCCATTTGAATATATATTTTAACTGGTGTTGGTATGTTTTCTTGGTGACGATGATATGTTTCAGACCTTCATACTATTTGGGTATAAGAATAGCTTAATAAACCACAAAAAATCTCTTTATTTAGTTTGTATGTTGATGCAATATGAGTAGAGCTTTTGAAATATTTGATATATTTTAACATTACTTCAACCCGTCACATCAATTATTCCAATGACAAAAATAAAATTTATAAGTATTATAAAGTTTAATCTACTAAACCACTATCTAAACGGCCATCTTTAAAGAGATCCCGTTACGTCACCATAACAAAACACATAAAAATAGATTTCCATTAGCCGTACAATGGAAAGAAAGTGTTTAGTGTATAATCGCGTCACGTTAGCGGTTTCGGCGGGCGTCGGCACGGGCCCCTAATAAAATGAGCTGAGGTAACGCCGTGTTTGTAGTGACGCCCGCTCGAGATGATAGATACGGCACGCCGGGCCCCGCGCGCCTCACGCCCGACTCCCGCCCGACTGTCGCCCGACTCCCGCGCGACATCGCTCTTCTAAACCAACAACGGGTGACTAGCCTCAACGCAACTTTTCTAAACCCCCGCGCTTGTTAATGGTGTTAGTGAGTTACGGTATAAGTCTGTGTTTAGATTGTCTTTGAGGTTATTTATGCGTAACAGTACGTAAATAAGATCGGGTCTGCATCCCGGAACAGATAGGCAGAAGATAGGAACAAGGAGACGAGCCCATTACTATGCCGGGTACAATGTCCACTAACGGGTAATTAATACGAGAATTTTTATATCGTCAACGTATGTATGTAACATTGGAATGCCTGTTCTTAGATTCGAACCCAGGATCTTGTCAACCCCCATAAATCAAGATAATTAATTTACTCAGTCTATCGCCGCTCATTGCTGGACGTAAGTCTTCACAGACGAGAGTCTTTGCTGTCTCAACCCAGACCCGACGCAAATATTTGTGGGCCACACAAAAATTGTGTTGGTGCGGGGATCGAAGTAGCGACCTCTCGTTTCACGGTCGGCGTCTAACCAACCGCGCCACGGAGAATATCAATACCAGCCAAATCGCTGATACCGTAAACAAAAGTCCGCTTGATACAGCTGTAAAATAAGGAATTTGCATGGGAGGTAGTTTACACTCTGCGTTCCAATTTGCATGTTTAATACCAGATACGTAAAAATATGATACAATACATATTTCAAGGCAACGGACAAATTCAAGTACCTTGGGTTCGTACTGCATGAGTCCGGTGACATCGACCTTGACGTCAAAGCCCGTATAGGCGTTGCTTGGTCTAAGTGGAGGGAGGTCTCGGGCATACTCTGCGACCGCAGGATGCCGATGAGACTCAAGGGTCTCATCTATAAAAACATCGTGCGGCCGGTGCTCCTGTATGGTTCTGAGACGAGGCCTGCCCTCAAGCGGCACGTCCAGGAGGTCCACGTCGCGGAGATGAAGATGCTGCGGCGGATGTGCAACGTTACGCGTTTGGACAGAATCCGTAACGAGCACATCCGTGGCAGTCTTGGTGTCCGCGATGTGACTGATAAACTCCAGGAATCCTGCTTGAGATGGTACGGTCACGTCCTAAGGAAACCGCAGGAGTACGTCGGTAATGTGTGCCTGAGCCTCAATGTTCCCGGACCTCGACCGCGAGGTAGACCAAAGAAGCGCTGGCTAGATGTCGTCAAGAAAGATATGAGGGTCAATGGCCTTACTATTGAGGATGCCGAAGATCGGGCGAAATGGAGAGGAGAATTTGCCGGAAGGCGGACCCTGGCACCGGCCGGGATAACGCCAGGTAGAAGAAGAAGACATATTTCAAGGCACATTAGATAAGTTTATGGACGTATTTATGGTTAATATTAAGATAAAAATTATTTTGGATTTTATATACTTAAAATAATTTGAAAAGTATAGAAACAGGCGACTCGCATTATAAAATGTTGTAGAAACTAGACCAAGATAAGCTTATTATTCTCATCTAAGCTTTATAATCTAAAGGTTTTCTATTACAGTGCCTCGTTGATAAAAGAATGTCATGAACATTATTCTAAATAGTATATGGTGTCTAAAAGAATATTAAATATAGGAAAATACAGTAAAATATCTTACCTCGGTAGTGAATAAATCAACAATTTAATATAAAACGGTTGCGCCTAAATTACGCTTAAAAACTTTGCCAGTTTTAATTCGCTTATGAGAGATTTTAATTTAGCGAGAAACTGTTCCCGAACTTGTTATAATGTATTCGTGTATTAACAAAACACTGACCCAACGAATACTGAGACATACTTCTGGGTTATGGATATACAAACAATAATATTACTTGTACTTTGTTTTTTTTTTTTATTCTCTCTAAACAGTTTATCCTTTTATTGTGTACAATAAAGAATTAAATAAATAAATAAATAAATACTATATTTTAATTTATTTATAGTAAATTGTGATTGTCTCGGTGGCGTAGTTGTACTAAGGTACGATTACAAAGCTGAGGTCTCGGGTTCGAATCTCGGGTTGGGCGAAGTGATATTGGATTTTTCTATTCATCAGCCCAGAGTCAGGAATTTGTGCCCGATATGGCGATAGGCTCGCCACCTATCACATTGTGGGACGGAACATACAAGGCGAAATGTTGGTGTCATGGTACCTCTGTCTACCCCTTCTGGGAAAAAGGAGTGAGTTTATGTATGTATGAATGTAAATTGTGATTTTCATATTTTTTAAACCGTAGGTAATAGGAGCAAATGGCTCCTGTGGTTGTAATTCCTTTTTTTATTTATTACCTGGCGCATCAACATGTGGAACTATTAAGATATTAGGTGCGTTGATGCCTTTTCATAATTGGGAATGAAAGGTGCCTCTTTCATTCCTTAATAATCTCATTCACTGGCCGAAACTCAACACAGCCACACACCTCATGCCAATTTACTGCGACACGTTTGTTTTGTTTTACTTTTTTTTTAATAATTATATTTAGCATGGTAGATGTATTTTTCAAACCGTTATCAATGTTTTTCACAAAAAATATTTTTAAAACTGAAAGCAAATACGTATCATTTTCCTACAATTTTTTTGTGGTCTTTCTGTGTCAATTCAGCGAGTTTATATCTCAAGTGATTCTTTGTGGAAAATCTCAGAGCACATTGTATCGTTTACTTTATTGTCACGAAGAGAAAGTATCGCTTTGCATTGCAGTAACATTTTTCTTTATGAATGCCCTCGCCCCTTTTTTATTAATTCCTACGTCCGGCTTCGAATAAAAAGGAAATGGTTCTATGTATATGTATACTTACGATTTTATTTATGATTATGTTTGGGCAACGGGAATAGAAGAAGAATAAGAATAAAAACAACAATTCTAGAACCGTGAGTCCATCAAATCTCAGACAGAGATAAATTGCAATAAAACCTGTTTAATTTAATATTATACTCGTAAAATAATCTCCGAGTTTGCAGTCTGCGGGATTTTGACTAAGTGCTACATCAAAATGCGAGGGCGGTGTCTAATTTCTTTTTGTAACGTGCTTGAAAAAAATATATCATCCAAGCTACCTTTACAGTGCGGAGATTGTTTGTTTCCTCACCGGAAACGCACAAGTCACGATTCAAAACACTGAGCAATGGACTACTGTAATGGGGAGGGGATGTGAGTTGATAATTACTTGATTAAACAGGAATATCTTACCCTAGGGGTGACAAGAAGGGAGCGCTCTCGTGGTTGCCGCGCCGTCCCCATACTTTGCTTTTGTATACGCGCCACCGTCAATAAGTATTATTGTACGGAAATGTAAGGATAATTAATTTCCTTTAAGATTACACTGACGACGGTAAATTTATTTATAAAGTACAAAGACAGGACAATTGAGATCGAAACTGAATATCCCGATTGTAATTTTTCGTATGGCGTTTGAAGTCTGAGTTAAATGGGAAATGAAAAGGTTTAGTTTTGTTTACTCATTATTCCATTTGTAATATTTCGTGAGCACACGTTTCCAAGTAATAATGCTATCGGCCGGCACTATTATTAGTTTGCCAACAAAGTATTTATGCACCGTCCAAATGCTGCGCGGCTACTGAGTCGTAACTTTTACTTTTTTATGAATATGCGTGTTCTATTTTAATTAAAATTTCTACGGAGAGCTGAATATTAACGGCTTCTTTAGCTTTGTATTTCTTCGTCTGAGTTTACTCTGAAGGAATTACTTTGTCTAAACATATCTGGAGTATTATGTCGGCAGTTTGCGTCGTTGTATTTAAGAACTGAAGTTTCCTTGTTCGTCGAGGATGCGGTGCAAAAATGTTGTAACGGAACACGAGCTGATTCGACAACTTAATGACTCATTCAAGAAGTCATAAAGTTGGCGGCGTCTCACTGCTTAATATAGCTGCGTTGCAAGAAACAATTAAACAAGCGGCACAATCATCCCGGAGGGCTCCGTAGATATTCGAACGCCATGATTTGGATGTGGCAAGGCTTTATTATTGAGCCGTAACTTTCCAACTTCCACGGGGGAATAAACAAAATCTAATTATAATAACACGAGTGGGTTTGATAAATTAATTGCACAAGAATTTTGGGTCGGCTTATGCCAGTTAATTTTTTCTTTAAATTGAAATATTGAATGTGATGGTGTAGTTGGTGACGAAAGCGTTTCGTGTCGGAATTGACTCCTTTCGCATTGGGCAAGGCAAGGTGGCGATGTTGGCAAATGAATTCGCAGTTGATATTCGTAAGTCTGTGTGAACGTGGCAAGTGTCGAATGGCGTGTAATACGAGGGGTATAAATCGCGGAGACACGGTGACGGGCGGAGGCGCACTTACACGCGGAATGAGACACATATACGCCGTGTGTGATGTGCGCCGCGCCCGGGAACTCGCTGAAATTTCCTTTTAATTGTTTCACTGAACGTACGACGTTCGGCATATGAACCGTTTAGGTAACATTCGCGCTGTTTCAATATTAATTAACGTTTTTGCGACGTTAACACAACTTTTATTGGTACTTTGTATTTAAACCGTTTCAGTTACGAGTATATCGCCGGATAACACTCCACTTGCACAATATTCAAATGAAATTGCATCTTTGCCAAAACTAGCGGGAGAACGGCGTCGCTTACATTAATATACAATAGCGTTTCTGACCCTCCTTGTGTCGCGGTCGCCTCTTTGTTTTTATAGGCTGTTGAATAAGCATTTACTAAATAATTTTTGAGTCACATACCAAATTATTGTTTTAGCGACACTAATTTACATATACTATATTTTTAATCCAAATATTTTTAACATGCAAATATCTCCACGCGTAATAAATAATTGATTAGCACTAAACTTGTTAAATCATATTCATTATTCAAAATTCAGTTACATCCGCAACTAGATTATGAAGCGTCGGTATTATGAAGCCAGCCTATCAATCTAATCGAATTTAATCAGCGTTTACCTGCATTTCGAATCAAATATAAATACGGTTGAGTGAAATTGTACTGCTAATAGTTGATATGTGATGGCGGGGCCGGGGCGAGTATTGAAGCCCACCAGTGGGTAGGCTTGCATCAATAGCAAATGCAATTAGTTGGAGTGCACCGTTTTTGATGTAGTATAGAGTGCCGACAGAGGCTCGTGGTTCGAGAGCTGTCCGGTATAAATAATCCATCGGTTAATCGCGTACGGGTCGAGTTGTTTATATAAAACTGGAAGATCGAATGAGCTGTGTGGCTCACGTGAGTACATGAGTGTCTGCTCTCGCGTTTGTTTTGCGGCTAATCAAACACACGTACTAGGAATCTACTATTCTAGTTTTTATTTTTTAATTTTTTTGAAGTGTTGTTTTTGGTTTCGTGTATTTTAAGCCTTTTAAATGGTGACAATGAAATACTTAATTGTGTATTGTGTTTTTTCACAAAAATTCCATTTATGAAATTATTTTTCATTGAATAAAAATTATATATTTTTTAAACTTATCCTTTTACGTATAGAAATACACAAAAAAAAAACACATTGTGTACATTTACCATATGTACCATCAAACCTGTGTATCAAAAAGAAAGGCAGAATCTATGGATTTCCATTTCGCCCGATTGTGGCACACCGCTATCGCTTCATCCATTTTCATCAATCTCTTCATGTGTTCTCGTCGGTTTACGTTACTCCAAACCTGTCCCTTATTCGCTTTATATTTCGGAACTTCCATGTCTCTGTTACAGTTATTTCGGTTTTCTATCTATTTCAATAGTTCTTGACCTTTTAGTCACGACGTTTGACGAAATTTCTGTCTAGCCATTGAACACCCAGTTGACTGTCTCGTTTGGTTGTATGTTAATACAGTAACGAAATGTAAATAAATAAAGGATCTTTCTATCTATTTATAAATAAAACATGCAAAATTATTTTAAGGATGGCCTTAGGATGGCCCTGTGGACCACGTGGAATCCTTCCAGGGACTACCTAATGTTCTGCTGGCCATCAGTTAAAAATCACTGATCTATATTAGAACTATTTTAGTTTACTTTGCAAAAGATAATACACGAGGTTTATCAATATGACTGGAGCAAAGTAAAAAAAAAACGTAAACGCTTCGCCAAACAGCAGTATAAATGCACTGTTGTGTTCCGGTTTGAATAACATTATAGTCAGAGTATTACTGGACGTATTGAGACTCAACATATTATGTCTCAGGATGGCGAGCGCAGTGGATTGCCAAGCATGTAATTCATGGTCTTCTATGGCTTTCCTACTGGCCCTGAGCGATCATATTACTTACCATTAGGCAAATGGCATGCTCGTCTCTTCATTCATTGCAATAAAAGAATACCTATAAGCATGAAATCACTAGGACAAAATACATGAATTAATTTTCAGAAGAGTAATAGTTAATCGTTTTCAAGTGTATTTCGTCGGGTATTTGGAGAAAGACAATATGACACGTTAAATATAAGCATAAAAAGCTGCATAAGCATAAAATAAATATTGTGGATATATTTTTTTCGAAAAGGAGAGTTTTGATTATGTATTGATAAAGCACATGATTTTTTGACTATTAAAACCAGAAACTCTCCTTGGCTGGGGATTGTTATTAAATATTTCCCATAAGGATCAGTTTGACAGACATTAGTATGGCATGACTTCTTTGCAATGACTTTATAGGTAAAATCATTTTACCTAAGGTATAAGACCTATTGCACCACCAGTACGTTTATATGGGCTAAAGAATCCATGTGAACCAATAATACATATGTTTTTTTACTGTCAAATGATATTTTAAATATTCGATACATAAAAAGTTGCGGATTAGTTTTCCGTTGCAGTGGAACGTAAAAGAGAAATATATATGTTAAAATTTCCACTACACGATTTTTCTTTTAGCTGTGGAAGTTAACAGACTAAGAGCAATGTTTTAACAGTGGCTGAAATGGATTGAAATATCGAAAAAAAAAGGTTTCACGGATAATTGGCATACAGTTGAGCCGTTCATTAAGTCTGGTTTTAATTTTATTAATTAACAAGGTGCCTGTCGAGTTGAAAGTAATGTTGAAAAACATAATATTTACATGCTGAAAATCTGTCGATGTGTTCAACATTGTTGATTTACGATTTCATTAGTTGCGTGGTGCGCGACGCGACGTGACAGAAACAACATGTATGCACGTACTATGTAGGAGTAGTGTTGTACTGATTGCGCTGCCATTGTGGACCTTTGCGCTGCTGGCCAGAGGCGTCGACAGACATGAATCTTCATTATCGATGCTTTCATCCCTTATTATGCTTTTTTTATTTACCTATGGCATGATTTCCTCGAACTCTTGTAGATTTGATTTTTATTTCTGTGCAAAACAGCCTCATTTCGAATCTAGGGTTAGATGCGGTTGCGTTGAGTATAAGCTTAGGCTAAAATATCTAACTTTTAACTAACTTACAGGTTGTACCAATGCTTAAGGCTTCTTCCATGAAATTGGCCCAAATTCTAATAAATATATTAATCTAATTTTGCAACAAGGTGGCCCAAATCTTTTTCCTTTATATCTCATAGAGCTAGATAAGTTAGCATATTCTAATTTGTAATTATTTCGAAGAGACCTGCGAAGACTAATAACAATTGTGAATTTCTATTTGTGCTTTCAATTTAATTAAGTATTATTACCGTTCCAGCTTAATTCACTACCGATATGGATAGTGGCTATCAATTTCCTTGATTATCTTTATTTGCTTGAGCAAATGCTTATACTTTCAACTTTTGTTTAACTTTTTTATTAAAGGTAATAGTCAAGTTATTTGTGGACCTATGCTTCACCTACCAATCTGTACTCTATCAGTCCAGACAATCAAGACTACGATTGAGAGCGGTTAGACCATTTAGTCCACCAAGCTGGTCTAATGCGAGTTGGCGGACTTTACATACCATAGAAATTCTTACCAATTCCATGTGATATGTAGGTTTCCTCACGATGTTTTCCTTTACCTTTATAGTGCGTGGTAATGACTAGCTATCAATACATTCATGACTCCGAAAAGTCAGTGGTGTGTCCTAGGATTTGAACCTGCGACCACCGTGACCATGTGGCAGCCGCATCTGGTCCTTTTACCAACAGGCCACTATATATTTACACATACATACTCTTATATGACAGCCTCCGTGGCGCAGTTGGTTAGCCGCCGCCTGTGAAACGAGAGGCCGCGGGTTCGATCCCCGCACCGAGAGAAATGTTTGTGTGGCCCACAAATATTTATTCCGGGTCTGGGTGTTTGTGAGACCGAAAAGTCTCTCGTAGTTCCTGATACCCACGACACAAGACTCGATCTTAGTGTGGGGTCAGGACTATGTATGTGACTGTTGGGTGTTATTTATTTATTTATTTATTTATTTATTTATTATACGCTTCACTTACCCATACGTGGCCTCAAATCGATAAGTTTATTCTTCCCTGACTAAGGAAGTCGATAAATACAGGCAGAAATTTCGCGAAACACTACGTTGTAGCAAGTGTTCCCTCTTGAATACCACTTTTATTAGTCATAGCTCAACCACTGCGAAATATGATCTCCGAATTCAAATAATCATATTGTTCATTGTAGTGTTACCTCTTTTGGAGAGCATCCAAAGAAGTAATAACTTTGCTGTAATGTTGGCAACGTGTAATTTTATCCCTACAAATGTTATTAAAATATGAGATACAGTAAATAACATGCAAAACGGAAGCACAAATTTTATTGGTTTGCATAAAATGGCCGTAAATTATTATTTCAATAATGTTATTGTTTACTTAATGGTATGAAGATATATGCGTATTTAATACTTTTACATGCAAATTGAATTCTCGAATATAATAGCATCCCATAAACGGTTTTTAGAACAGAAAACTGTTCACGTGGTATGAGGCTACTTTATGAATTAGTGCCTTAATTGAGGTGGGAATACCTAGAAAACCGAATTGGAGCGTCAATTTCCCTTTTAATGTAACACAATGAAAATGTGAGGAATCCAACAATATTGTTGTGCTTTCAGCGCTTCATCCTACATTCTCAGAAGAGATTTTAGATATCCATAGACACCAGTAGTCATTTAGGAACCACAAATTGCTCGATACTATTGAAGCAACATGTCCGTTTACTGAACGGATGTTGTACCATCTAAAAATCACATGAAAAATTTTTCCAGTATCGCAGTATAACTATTTCCCTAAATGTCGACTTTTAACTTAGAAAAATGTTTATTTTTATTGCTATCAATCCGTTACGTATATGGGCGGTGGACATCCGTGTAGATTGATTGCTTTTTCCACAGGCGTCATCGCATAGAAAATATTGCGAATGGGTAATTGGATATACGCTATGCGTCGCTCGCACTCGACGCCGCTGTCGGCGAGGCCTGCCGCTGACGGCTCGCTGACAAATAATATGACGGACTATGAATACTTACACCTATCGGTTTCAATGCAATTTCGCATTAAGCAATTACGCGAATACATTTCACATTTGTATTGAAACACGCACTCAAAAGTATTAACGAAGCCGAGATGGTTAAATAAAAGTATTTTTATTCAAATATCACATGCTACTTTTCACAAATAACGCGGAATGTACGTTCAAAAGCGGCTACATTTCCGCATGGAAAAAGTTCGTGCATACTGAGGAATAAAAACGCGGAAAAAATAAACGCACAAGATTTATTCTTGCAATTTCCCATTGCCTGCTCGCTGCGCGGCTTCGATCGTCTTATAAGACAAATATGGTTGCACACGCGAGATAAAAATAGATCAAATGCAGCTTGCTAACAGAACACCACTCCAGCAGCTAACTTATGTTATTGTGTTCTCGGCAAACTCGAACGTTTCACTATAGCACTAAATCTTTGCACTCGCGCCGGGTTGATGTGTAAGTTTGCGGATACTTCTGATTAAATTAGCTCCGTCTCAATGCCTTTTTGGGATTAAGCTTGTTGAATTTTGCATCATTATCCTTTGTTTGGCACTAATATTTATTAACAAATTCCTGCGATTTTACTAGAAGTGTGAAATGTAATAATTAGCTTATTGTCCTTGCGTTATCCATAACTAACGTGACCATTTATGTTTTGTGCCAGAGCGGGACATCTGTGGAATTAAATAATAATAAAAAGTTTTTGGAGTTTTACAAGATTTTAATAAAGAAGATTGAATTACAAAAAATAATCATAGCACTAAACACAAAATAGTAAGTTAGGCACGATTTATAAGCCCCAGTAGTGGCGTGACTTCCAGGCAGACACATAACATACTCAATACTTATGGAAAAGTTTTTTAAATCAAGATTGTTTTTCACGAAAGTGCTGAAATAATTTGACCCAACCGTTTTCAGTAATAGTTCGATAAAGCATTTCGAGTGGGAAATACTTTTTGATCATCGTTTGGTCTGTTAGCAAAAGCGGGACTATGTAGGCCTTGCTGGGGACACCGGGACAGACTTCCTGAAAGCGGGACTGTCCCGCCTAAATCGGGACGTATGGTCACGTTATCCATAACCCATTATGGATAATAGTTTATACATCCTGAGTTCTAATTTCAAGTTGGATAATACGCTATTTTAATAATACATATTTTGTAGTGATCATTATTTCCCACGGTAATTAAACAATTACACAATTAAATAAATAAAAGTTGAGATAAAAACTTATCTCAACTTTATTTATTAACACCTACTTTCCAAACTATCTTTATTTAATTTTGTTTGTATTATCCAATTTATGCTTAACGATAACCTTTGAAAAGTGTGGCGTATTTTGTGCAACTATAATCATACAATGATGGAGTGTAATTGGCATTACATGTCGGTTCCATTGGTATTCTTGTTCAGCAAATAATAGACTCTCATGCATCGCATGCATTTCAACGTACAGGCGAAGCAACAAATAATTGCGTTACAATCGAGAAACTCATATTGGACTTGACTAATTATAAAAAGATAGGGGATATCGTCGTAGAAATCCTGTGCGGACATTAGTAATACGTTATTTTGTCAAATTAAAAACAGTACATTTATTTACGCAGTATGTAATTAGTATTAAAAAAATATTTGTATTGGTAGTCAATCACCACGCAATGAAATGGTGAAGGAAAACATCGTGAGAAAACTTGCATACCATAGGGATTTATATAAATTTCCCGCAATTGGCTAGTATGGTGGTCTGCATATGTGCCCTTACCCCTCTCAATCGTTCTCCCGATTATGGAGGAGGTCCATACCCTGCAGTGTGACGTATATGTGATGATGCAGAACAAAAAAAAATCCCATATACTAAATCAAAATAATACCACAAAATAACTAAACCTGACCGAGTATATAAAACTTATCCATAAGACTGCATAGCCACTTGATAAAAAACAAAAAAGCAGTTTTATTTTAACGCCGTATCGCAAATCTTCGCGGCGTCTAACAAAGGGATATTTCGCATTGTGTTAGTTTAGATACAGACCTCTCCAAGGAACAATTTGTCTGTTCTAGGAGCCGTTATAATCGTATTAAATGGAAAATTTTATCTCAGTTTTCTACTTGGAGACGATAGTTGTAATTCCAAATATTAATATTGCAGATAGGTATAAATATTCACGAATATAATTTTATGTGGGAATTTAAAGATGTTGTTATAATTTAGTTTGATAACAATTAACTATAAAATCGTGTTGAAAATGCTTTTAAGGGTTCGTGAAGTGTAATTTCGTTACTTTTAATTGAAGTAAAGAATTGAGTAGATTAATATAATTTCGTCGAGTATCGGGAGATAAGTTTGCGTTGCCATTCGACTTTATAGGTATACAGCGTCCCCGGCGCAGTTGGTTAGACGCCGGCTGTGAACCGAGGGGCTGCGGGTTCGATCCATGTATCGAGACAAATATTTGTGTGAACCACAGGTATTTGTTTCGGGTCTGGGTATCTGTGAGACCGCAAAGTCTATCCTAGTTTCTGATACCCACGACAGAATACTCGGTCTCAGAGTGGGGTCAATATTTTGAATGTGACTGTTGGATTTATTTTATTTATTTATTGTATTTATTTAGTTAGGGCTGCACTTATCAAGTGTGGTACAATTACTGTTGTGTTACCCACAAATAAAAATAATTTGGTACAGAACCTATATATTGTCAATTGTATCGGGAATCGGCCAACCTAAGGCAGTATCTTCGTCCTAGTACTAGCCAGAACTAATGCGTTTTGCACAATACTGGTTGAAAACTATATTATGTTGAAAAAGTACCAACACAAAAAATCGAATGTCATACGGTAATGTTAGGAATATATTGGTTCTTCTCTCGGTTAGGAATGTTTTTTTTATAAAGAGGAATGTAATGATTATTTACTCTATGATAAATAGTTTAGTTGCCACGATAGACACGGGATAATTTATTTTAACTTCAAAAGGAATCTAGTTCCTTAAAGTAAATTAGATAGATAGTTAAAATATTCAGTACGGATGTGAAGAAACTGTAGGAATAGATATAATTCATTTTTATTTAATAAAAGTTTAATCATATACTATAACATAATTATTACTCTGACGATCTTCCTATAAACTTTTTTTTTAAACCTATTTAACAATGACATCGAGTTGCAAATAGATTTATTGTTGGATATCACAGATATTTCCGTTATAAATAGTTATTTTTCTCTTGATTTCTTTTAACCATAAGTTGTGTCTCATAAAAAGACCTGGTCAACTTGTGAAGTGTGGTGAACTAAGACTGCTTCCGAGGAAATTGATAAGAGTGCCGGTATTTTCTTGTGCAAACCAACGTATTCCCGCACCGTTACGAAAATAGTTCTCTCACACTTAAGGTGAGGTGAGGTGGGGACAATTGAATCGAATATTCGCGAGTTACGGAAATGCGACCCGATTCCTTCGTGGAGACTTCCGATTCGATTTTGGGAATTCGCCATTTCAATGGATATTATAGGCTCTGCTTGTAGAAAGAGGGCGGAATGTATTTTTAACTGGAATAAATTGCACCGATTTTGTAATGTGTGGATTCCGTTCTTAAATCTATATTATAGGTGGATAAAACTAGTTTATTTTAGCGATGTTCTAGAATAGTAATGTCAGTTTCAATGTCTATTAAGGATATTTTTGTGGGTTTTATGAAATTAAAATGCTAAGACCTATTAAATGATTTTATTTTATAGTAATATTATATTAACACTTTATAAATGGTATGTGTATTATCTTCAATACTTAACAGATGTTTTCTTATTACTATAAGCGTGAAATAATAATATTATAGTATTTTTTCCTTTTGTTGTTTGTTTCTTTTACTGCTAAATGTTTACTATATAAAGCTGAAAAGTGAAAATATTGTTTGTTTAACCCGGTAAACTTTTCACGCGGGAAAATCCGCAAGCAATACTAGTCAATTATAATAGTATTACTCGTATTCCCCGTTTATATCTATATGCAAAGAAATCTTTTCCCCATCGAATAAGCGGAACCAATAAATGATGAGACGTGTCTCGGTTACGTAATGTGAAATTATGATCAATTTGATAGTTCCTCTCGAATACCTTTGATAGCGTTACAAACCGACGTAACGTGAATAGAATTCGGCTCAGCGCGCTTTACGCGGGCAAATTTATTTTTTTTGTAAGGCCCTTTTTCACAGACACTTTAGCTACGACCACACGGCGGGTAGTTGAATAGTGCTTCAAGGTTTTATTTTTCAAGCTCGCAGTAAAATGTTTTGAAAGGACCGATTTCACTTTGCGCCGGTGTTGTGCCCGCGCCCGCATGTCTCCACTATTGTAAAAGCAACTACAATCGCACATTATTGTTTCCACGACGACGTACCTACTCCGTTTTATTCCGGTTTTCATGCAGAACCGTATCTTTACACGGCTGAGTTATGGTGATGAAATTAAAACTCAGCTTTTAGTCGAACGTTTTGTTTTCTACGCAAGCGGTAGCTCTACTTTCACGGAGATGTTTTTGTCGTTCTCTTTATTTGTAAAAAAGTGTAATTTGAACACAAATGTAAAAAGCTTTCGGATAAGCGAAATCTTTTATTCAATTTCGAATATACCACACAATTCCTTATTTATTATTTGTAAGTTGCATCCAAAGCAATTGATAACTACGGAAGCATTATATTTGTTGGGAAAGCGAGCCAATCAGAGAAGTTTGTTAAAGTACCAGCTAACAACTAGTATTGGAAAACGTGAAATAAAATCCACATTTTATCCGCATTCGATCTACATCTAACCATTGAGTTATGTGATATGTCCATACAGAGTTCTAGTATAACAGAATAGAGTTAGTATGAATTAAAGAAGGTTCTCATGGCGTGCATATTAAGTGATGCCGAGTGTGGCTGGGTGAACAGCTCCCTTGCAGCTAGCACGGCCGCAGCTACACTGCAAATCATTAGCAGGATAGAGACGGCTGCGGCGGACCACACTCGCTGTTTGCATTTGTAATTAATACACTGTTTGCACTTCTGATTTACGATACCGTCCGTTGTGCACTACTAATGTGTTAATAGCTTAGAAAATTAACATAAATACGTGCGTAAGATTACCATCTCATCACTAAATATCACTCAATTATGCCCATATTTCACCCTCATCGTAAGCGTAAGCCAATATAATTCCAGAGGAAATACAAAATTTTTCAATTGCATTCCACTGAAAATATTCAGATAATAATCTGTTCAGTGAGACAAGTATTGTTAGACTGAACGCCTTGCATATAATGCAAGAATATTTTGAATGTTGCATTATGTTCTACTTATGTTTTCATATTTTTACAAGAAATACAATTGTGTGTATAGATTTGTATCAAAGCTGCGCCCTCTCCGTAACAATATATTGAAATATACCTTATAAGGTAACTGGGGCATAAAAATATTGTGATACACATGAGTCCCGACAAATAAATAACTGACAAATATTTCCAATATAATGTATTCATGAGGTTATACCCTGGATTAAATTACCTTCGAAGCCGAGATTGTTGTGCCGAAAACGTTGTGTGTAATGAAATACTGGAGAAAACGGCACGCACTAAACGAGTCCTAGGGGTGTGTCTTGCTCATTTTGGTTTCGTGAAAAATCGTGGCGATGTTGCCCCCTCCCCCTTCCCTCCCGCAGATCCCCTCAGGACTCTAAGTCAGCTCTCGACCTCGCTGGCTCAGGGCGAGGGCGTGGTGTCAGTTCGACGAAGAATTTGCATTTTTAGCGAAAGTACATAGACGCACGTCCCGAACAGACGGATTGTGCGGGAAGACGAATGATCCCGTGACGTGGATCTACACCGAACTCATGTTGTGGATGTTTATTTTGAAAATGGCGACGCTGCACCGAGCGTACTTGTTACAGAATGGAACATATTTCGCGAGGATGCAGAAGAATTGAATTCAAGTTCTAGATAATTATTGGCTTCTATTATAGTATTATTTTTTCGGCATAGATTATTTTCGATCACACTAGGATATTTGTATAATTAATTTATATACGTTCATGCGTCAATCAATAAAGAATTAATATGTAAATATTTCCCCAAACTATTATGATTACATGTTATCTTTAATCAAGTTTAAACACACTCTCAACAACTGTACAACTAATAAAATCACCTCCAAACAATAACGTTAGTGTATTCCACTTAAATATTAATATGATACCATCCCTCGTTGTTTAGAAGCAATAAAAATCCGAAAACTTACTTTCGCAAGATAAGTTCAGCTTTGCTTTGAGCTTGAGTGAAGTAGAACGCACCCGAAGCCCTACAAGGAATAGGCGTGTGCGGAATGCATAATAAAGTAGGAGATTAAAAACTACAAAACCTTGTCAATAGCAGTGTATTGGACGCTGAATGTTGTCTATACCGATCACATATTTATGTCGCTGTGTTTATACAAAATGGTAATATAAATTATTTGTAATTTTTTTTTTTATTTTTAACACTATACATATAGTATAGGTGGAGCTATTGCCTGTTACCTACCAATTTTCACAATTTTTCATATATGATGGCAAAAGTATTTATGGTAATATTAGACGAATGACAAAATGTGAACGAAATCTATATGGTCGTTTAGGTGCAGAATGAGTTTTTCCTTTATGGTTTAAGCAATTTATTCTCAAAATGACAAAATAAGTCACTTACATGAGAATAACAAAGAAAGCTTCAGTATAATTTGATCGTTTAATTCGTTGTAATTAATAAAAAGTAATTTAATTAGTTTTGGTATATATTTTAGTAGGCAATGTTGTGTTTTAACACTGGTGTACTCTACATTCAGTATTATCGAAAAGGAAAGAATAACACAATAAAAGAAGAAAACAACTAATAGAAAGGATTTATCAAATTTAATATATAATTTTGCCCAAAGAGAGCCAAGATTCTAGGGTGTAGAGTTACTACCAGTTGAAAGTAACCAAGTGCTGGATAGGCTGTGCTAATCACGCTTACTATAGAAAACACTAAAATACCTGATGCTGAAGATTTCCATTTTTTTTAAACGTTGTCTTGAATTATTTTCCTGGTTTTGCAAAACTATTGGTCTCTCATGATGGAATATACTATTTTTATATAATATTTAAAGAAATAACGTCAACTGCAGAGAGCAATACTGAAATCTCTTGACTTTGTTCTTGTTCCAGTATATTGCAGGCGACACACAGTGATTCGTCTAGAACAAGCTAGGAGGACAAAAACATTTGAGTGCGTATGTTGGTTGTTTTGGCTACGGACAGTTATATTTTAAAGGAGAAATGTGTTTTTGAAAGATTTTTTTTAATTTTTTTTTAATTCTGGCCCGGCGTAGTTGCCCGATTGCGCCTGATGGTGAGCGCAAATACCGCCCAGGCAGAGTGTCTACTGGCATTGGACGGCAGTCCCATGTCAATAGACATAATTATGCCGGCCTGCTAAGATGCCTTTTCACACTGACCCAGGATTATAGGAAGGAGGGATTGTGTGGACCGTCAAGCCATGGCTTCGCAAGCCAGCACGCGTGGTTCTGGTTAGGAATGGAGAGGAGGCTTTTAGGATAATAGTAATTAAAACACAAATTACATTCGATGAAAAATTTAAATATAATAATGGCAGCTTAGAAAATAAATTAATATATAATAAAAAACAAAATAAAAGCATATGTACATAATACGACTAAGTAATAAAAAAATATAAAATTATTTAATAACACTTTAAATTATATACTAATAGATAAATTAAGTTCACCTATACGTGACTGTTTCCTGGTATGATGTTCCCAAAATCTACGACAGTCTTTATTTTGAGCCTCTTGAGCTTCTTCAGATAGTTGCCCTATTGGGCACAATACAAGATTTAACAACCTCTGTACTATGTACAAGAATTTTATGCACAGTGACAGGCATATAGTACCACGAATACAAAATTAGATAGAGGGCCCTAGTCTCTGAACAAAAATTTTCAAGTATATTTATATTTATTTCGTAACCCGAAGATAAAGTCGTAACAAAATATCGAATTTTTGATTAAATCAATATGACCTTGAAGCCTACTCTCCTCTGATGATCTGGATGAGCAAGGTCGACACACAGAAATCGTAAAACTTATGTTGTCTCCTTCTAACCAATCTTTATTATTAATTAAAAACCGATCCAATGACTTATATGATGCCGCCCATTTTTCAGTTAATTTTGACGATATACTAGATACTTTCTGTTTAATAGCCCTTAACGAATCACTGGTTATATAAGTAACACCAAATTTAAGACTTATATGTTCCAATAAACGAACATTCCGCTCTTCAATGGAATGCTTTCGTCATTCTTCAAAAAAAACACTTTTCGAAATGGAGAAGACACATTCTGAAAAATGAAATAAAATCCTTTAGTGCGGGAATGCGGTGAAAAATTATATCTCGTTTTAAAGGTGAATATCACTACTATATACTGTAAAAAAATTAGACTGGATACATTTGGATATAAAAAGATAAATACGATTAAAATTTCAGAACTTGACAAAAAAATAGTATTTTTCAATAATATATTCCAAGTCGTAATGAACCAAAGTTTCTCATATTAGAATCTTATGGGTGCTAAAATATAAAAGCACTGACCCTCGACAGTAGTATCCATCACAAAAATCACGGTAATATATCACACAAATTGAATGAGATGTTATCTAAAGCACTGCAAAAATGCAACTACTCTAATTAACTTAATGCAAATATTACATTACTTACCTTCGCTAGTCAATGATTCGTCCCTGTGAAATGTTATTCACCATTTCTACTTGTTTTTATGACATTGGGGGTGTTGTTTACAATATGTGACCACTAATTAGTTGATTCTTGGAAGTGACTTTTGTCCAGCTAGCTTGTTCTAGGCGAATCACAGTGCGACGCTTAGTTACGCTTATTTTTAATTCGAATAAGGAACTCCAACTGCAGAGAACAATGCTGATTCCTCCTAACTTGGTTATTTTTCCAATATATTGCATACAAAGCCTAATTACTGTATTTATGTCCATCTATATTAGCACAGATATTTCTGACTAATTGGTACGGGCGTTCCCCAAATTAGTGCACCGGCCTATGCTTACCCAATCAATGTGGGTTGATGGACGAATGTATGTTATTAGACTGTTGAATCTGGTATTATGCTATGTTAAGTTGGATTTAAAATAAAAAAAATCTATTGGCTTCTACTCTATCAGCCCATATACGTTCCACTGCAGGGCACGGGCCTCTTGTACAATCGAGAGTACGATTGAGAGTGGTTAGGCCATATTATCCACCGTGCTTGCCTAGTGTGGGTTGGCGGACTTTACATAGCATAGGAATTCTTCCAAATTCGCTATTGTTGTATGGTTTTCTCGCGATTTTTCTTTGCCGGTAATGTGCGTGGTGGCTGAGTATCAATACACACATGGCTCCGAAAAGTGACGGGCCCTGGAATTTAATCCCGCGACCACCGTGAGCATGTTTGGCGGCCGCGGCATTTCTGTGGCTATTGATGATGAAATCCGGTGTCAGAATTTTCAAGGCAGGTACATATTGGTGATGAGGCATCAAGATACGTGGCACTGAAATTCAACATTAGTTGACGTCATTGTACATACCGTAGATTTAAGCGTCCTCCATTCCACATTCAGACCAGTATCAGTCTAGTGCTGTGAAATCAGCAACATGTACGCTACGTACTAAGATTAGATCTCGATCCTCATTTATGGATAAAGTGTACGAGCCACAAAATAAACATCTTAACTAATACACGCGGACGTCAAGATAGATTTTAAACTTCACTTTTTCACGATTATAATACAAAGATTTTTCTTTTAAAAGTCCGCTTATCCGGAGCCGGTGGAAGCAAATAAAAAGTGACGTGGCGGCTGCAGGATAACATTAATATCATGTTTCGGGTCGGACACTACAAAAACTCGTCTTGGACTTTTTGATCATATGAATTTTTAATCTGCCGACCGTCAAAAAGAGAGAACAAAAATAGTCGCTCCAGTTTGGAGACTATTACAGTAAGTGCATAGTTCGGGTATCGATCCCCACTCGCGTCGATTTTAGACGATACATATTAAGCTTCGTCGTGTATCACTTTACCCACTGCCTGTCCTTGTCGATTGTTCCGTTTTATTTCTTTTACATATTGTTGTACGTTTGCTGCAGTGAATTCAATAGATTTTTCTTAGCTTTTCGTTTACTTGTTGGTAGTGTAAGTTATTGCAATAAAATGTGCAACATATTGCATTAATTCTCAATTTCTTTTGGGTATCTAATATTGATCACAGTGATTTTTGAACAATACAATTGTCTGCAGTAATTAATTATTAATCTTTACTGATAATCAACACAGTTTATTTTGATGATGTCCTATTTGTTTAGCGAAGAGATTAATGTATAATTTTGAATGTGCCGGTGTTCACGTTTGTACTTTGATCATTCTAATTCACGGCTATAATAACACGTGACATGAAGCGTAATAACTTGCGACTCGTTGATGATGGGTTATTCAAATCGCGGCCACGGCACACAGGTATTTAACTCGTCATAGTGGCCTACTAACGCAAATGTGCCTCTTTCGGGATTACTCAATGTGTATACGGTTTAGAGCACACCGATATAATTGTGTTACCCGCGAGATATGACCTCCTAAAATCAACTGTGTCACATTCTCCTCCCAACACAGAAAATAACTTAAAAACTTAATTTTCCCCAACAGACACCTATGTGTAGTATTTAATGTGTAATTGGGTCGTTATCGATGTTCCCACAACCAGAATAAAGTGCTTGTAATATGTACGTACACTTATTTACTGGAGAGCAATATAATAAGCATTTTTCAAGCGGAGCGCGATGTCTCAGGTGTTGGCCCGCATCTGAATATTGAAACGAGTGTGATCAGAATCGAGATGCAGTTTTATTGTCACTCCATACGAGTAAAGCAATGAAATTTTATTACTTTCTTTAAAAAATTCAAGGTAGTTTCCAAACGTAACGTGTGTTCGGGCTTTAGTTCATGGAACTATCGAAACTATTTCAAGTTTCCAACGCTTTTTTTGTGTTAAACGTGCGCGATGGAAATAAAATATTTTTATTAAAATTTTCTAATATTCTGTGCTCCGGTTTGTTTATTTTATGGTTACTGGAATATGATTTAGCTGTGCATTTAGTTATATTTGTTTCGAACTGAATGGCCAATAGATTTGTGTTTTATCCGGCATGGAAATTATTTTTTTAATACAGAAAATAGTTGAATATTTAGTATTTCAACGAAAGCTTGGTTGCCAGAATTATCTATTTTGTATTCAATAAATACAAATATTTAGGCAATCGGCAAGCAATGTTATCAGGGAGCTTATTTGTGAGTAAATATTTTTGGGACTACAGTTAAAAAAATATATTTTAGTAATTCTTCTCTGTATTCTTGCCTGTTTTAGAGTGTTCTTCCTTACAAAATAATACTTTACACAAAACATACATTGTATGTTGATAAAAATATCACCACCAATATTTTAACATGAGATCTAATCTTGTTACATTGTTTAAAAACCTCTCTCGTACCGGATGATATAATTTATTCACATGAACTTTTACAATTTTTTAAAGATTTTTCCTATGCTCTTATCATCTCATTAGCTTTATTCAAGGCATATCCTATGACTTGTATATTGTGATTGAAGAAAAATGTTTCTATAAATCTATTGCGTTTGTTTAGTTCGACTCTGGCAAAACAACTGACCGATTGTTGAAAACAAGGTTATAGTACTTGACACGATTAAATTTTCACATTGCTATATAATTATTATATTGACATTAAGAATTTGCGTGGCGTATCGTGTGTTTAACCCGTCGACGTAAGAGGAAATGAGCGTCTGTATCTAAGGATTCACACGCGAATGAGCCACCGTGCAGATTGTTACGAAATGTGGCGTCACTAATGTACCTAATGTTGTATGAAAGGGGCGCTATTGCTTTATCTGAGTCGCGACGTTTAGCGCCGTGGGCTCGGCTGTACAATGATTAGTGGTATTATTCATGACCTATGATTTACTGTATAGGAAAATACTCCTTTATTTACAGGTGGCGGTGTGCCAGCCAAGTGTGGTGAAGATCGAATTTTGTATTTTTTTTAATTTTTTTATGGTCTATAAAACGTTTTATGTTATAGGTACTGACACAGGCACTACTGCTTTGCTAAGACAACTAAGTGTCTTAAAAAGAGCTTATATTCTATCCAACTCACAGAGTTTAACTTCGTATTTTTTGCTAAATAAAACTGTGTCAGCTAAGTACGAAATTATATGTGTATAGGTTTTTTGTTTGTATTCTGAATTTGTATTTTGCTTTTTTTATTGTTATGAATGGCGAGACGAGCATGCCATTCGCCTGATGGTAAGCGATACGACAGCTTATGAACAGTAGCAAAACCAAACAGCACCTTGAATTAAAAAGCAATGCTTAGCATTCCAGTGCGCTCGCCATACTGAGACATAATAAGTTACGTCTCAATACGTCCAGTACACTGGCTATAATATCCTTCAAACCAAAAAACAAAAGTGCATTTACACTGCGGTTTGACGGGAGATATAGACATTGCGGTGGCATCTACCCAGGCGGCCTCTGACACATGAGAGACCTACCTACCACCAGTAAATAATACTTCTAATAGGCACAATAACTAATGAGTTGTTCGGTGTTGATCAATCTGAATTACGATGGTAAAAGCCGTGCTCTCGAGCGTGGATTGATTGTGTAGTTATTAATGAACTATGTATAAGTATGTATTATGTATATTCATCTCGATATCTTTGCAGTTGGATGAAAGCTTTTTATGTTCGCCTGTTTATTTTACGAAAAAAAAATGTGGGTCTATAATAAATAATTGTTGATTTGTATATGTTTGATATACTTATTATTTTTGTCATATACTAGCGGTCCGGCCCGGATGCAGATATACTTTTCAAAATGGCGGCCAAAATGTTCAATTCCGAGTATTAATTTAGAATATCGGAGCAAAGGATCCTCAGATATCGATAATGAAACCAATCAAACCACGAAAAACTAATAAAATTTCCTCGGATTTGCTAGATTTTTCACTACTGCTTTCCTCCTCTAAGTCATAACGTGATCATATATAGCCTATAATAGTATTCCTCGATAAATGATCTATTTAACACAAAAATATTTTTTCAACTCGAACCTATAGTTCCTAAGATTAGAGGCAACAAACAAACTCTTCAGCTGTATATATTAGAATGGATTAAAGCTTAGTTTTCACTAATAGATTATCGAATGTCGCGATTATACAAAATTACAAAAGCCTAATATCCAGTAACAAAACAAAACACAGTTATATTTCTTTATAGTAAAGATGGATATCCCTGTTTCGTATCTAGTGGACTCTTCGAAATTTAAAAGTTAGAGCATAATTTTCTGCTCGAACAGCTAACTATATCCGACATGCAGTAAATTTACCTGCCTAGGAAGAAAAGTACGGGGGAAGTCGCTATGTATGGCGTGGACAGATTATAAAATTAAGTGATTGGAGACTTGGTTTCTACCATGAGATAGTCTTCGTGGAATTACTGTTCGCCGAGAAGTATTAATTAAAGTTCGCTTTACTGGCAAAAAAAAATGCATGCCTAAGTGTCCTTTGCAAGAATTGGGGATTTTGATTTTCATCAACTCTCTGTAAACATGGTGAACCAAACATGGCTTTGAATTTTGCAGACAGTTGTAGAATTATACGCTAAATCAAAATAGGGCCAAATACAAATATTATTTGTTCTCTCGCTTTGTTACGGAAGCAAGTGTGTATGTATGCATAAAAGACATGACTTTATGGAATTAGAGCAGCGTGATTCGGGCACCTGATGACAAGAAATCATCTATAACATTCACAACACCGGAGTAATCATCAGTGCGTTAAGGCCTTCGCGCAAAGGGACAGAATGGCAAGGGATTTTGTCACCGGCCACCCACATCGTGCTGAAGTATTCGGTCGGCTTACCACGGCATCCTGTGACGCGACGTGGGGTCCCGTCGAATGTTGCATGTTGACGCTGAAGTGTACATCGGCAACGTCTGCTCCCTGATACATATATCATATCTAATGATATAAAATGTGAAGAAAGATAAACTATCCTACATTTTTTGACTAGCGGCCGTTCTCTATATCCTATCTATCTTTAACTAGAGGTTAAACTGGCTACCATTATTATATCGGTTCAATGCTACACTTTATTAAACAAAGATAGACATATATAGTTATCTTGTCTAGCTATCTATAAACATATGCACCATATCTATATTTTTGTATTTTTGTTAACAGAAACGTAAAATGCATCGAAATATCTAATGAAATCTCTAGTTAAAGACAGATAGATTATTAAGAACGGCTGTAGGACGTATTCGGGTAGAGCGAAATCGTGGACGATTACCTCCGCTTCTGTCTCATCCCGCAGCGTGACACGGCGTTCATCGGCGGACCGTGGCACACCGCGGCATCCCGTCGGGCGATCCCTTGGCATGCTCTCCAATGCCGTGTCAAGAAATCCCTTTCGATGCCAAGGCATTACTTTAAAACACTGCAATTTATGTCGTACTTCTACCAGGTAAGTTTGAATATCTACACTAATATTATAAAGAGGAAAACTTTGTTTGTTTGTTTGGTTGTAATGAATAGGCTCAAAAACTACTGGACCGATTTAAAAAATTCTTTCACCATTCGAAAGCTACATTATCCACGAGTAACATAGACTATATTTTATTTTGGAAAAATAGGGTTCCGTAAGATATTTGGATTTTTCGGACACAAACTGAAAAAAATCAACCAAAGAAGTTACTTATTTTGCGTACGCTGCCTAAACTACAAAAGATAGAACCATAAAATGTTATAATTAATTGTAGATCTTATAAATATCTACAAAAAAGTCCGCGACACACTATACCTATCTATGTCGAGTGAGGCACAACAACCACATTTTTATTTAAAAATCTTGAATTTTTTTTTGGACTACATATAAACGCGTTTATTTTACTCATGCTATTAATCCTTATCAAAATAAATTATTTCATCAATAAGTACAGTTTATGTTGATAATATTTGGTCTTTGAATGATTAAAATTGGACGTTTGGTTTTGAAGTTGTGATGAAATTAAAATATTACGATTTCTGCTGCACGGCCCGTTGTATAAGATATATATGGATGTTTGTGGAGAGAAGGGACATAAAGTAAAATAGAATCGAAGGTACGGGAGAGGGCTGGGATAGATCACAGATTTGTTAGGACGAAATTTAAATGCACGTTATAAAACGGGATGGATAATAAAGAGAAGGGACGGGACGGATTCGGAAGAGACTGAACAGGCGGATGAGACGGGATTGAGCCGGACAGTAGGATAGCTACGTCAAGTTTAGGCATACAAGAGTTTATACGAAAAACAACATGTATTTGGTGTGGAGTGGAATCAAAAAATATATGCACCCAGGCGAAGCTGGGTCGGGCCGCTAGTCCTTTATAATAAAACAAATTTCCTTGCTATTCAGCATCCTTGGTTTAGTTGGTTAGACGCTGCCTGTGAAACGAGAGGTCGCGGGTCCGATCCCAGCACCGAGAGAAATATTTGTGTGATCTTAGGTCAGGACTATGTATGTGAATCTTGGGTGTTATTTATTTATTCTGCCCCGGTGTGCGCTGGCCATAACTCGCCTTTGAGGGTCACACAAGAAACAATTTCCTCCCAAAAATCCCTTAAAAATATGACACAAATCCACGTATGTGTGTCTGTGTGAATCAATTACGTAATCTTTGACCGTGGAGCGGCTCGCGACGGCAATACATCAATCAGCCCGTTGTCGACGTGACGCGAGCCTCGCAATCAAATAAAATTTAACACAAAAGCCTGCCAACTGCCGCGCGTGTGTATCTATAACGTATTATTGTTTTGGTATTAAATATACTGTATAATTTATTAGATGTGTGTTTGAAGTTTATGGATCAATTCATAAGTTTTACTGACATTATTCTCAGCATTTGAGATGTCTTATGGGTGTTGTGATGCTGCATGTCATCCATTTCAATTTCCCGCATTGTTGAGGGCATATTCCCCCAATCATTTCGGTGGTTATTTTCGCCGCAAATACTTCTACCGCAATAATTATGGCGGGTTGAGTTGAGAGCTCTCTATTACGAAATTCATAAGCACACCTAGTTGAGATAATAATTAACACAACAAAATATTTGGAATGAAATTGATTATATGCCATGTAAGTAATCGAATTAGTATAGTGAGAAACAGTATATAGTAATGTTAGTATCTAATTCAAGTTATATAATTAATATTTTAATACACTGTACCCACAAATAATTATATTTAATTCCTATATAATATCACAAGCGGCCAGGACATTTTTTGAGTCTAATCTACATTAGACAAATATTATTTCGCGTATTAACTTTTTTGTATTTAAACTTTTCTCGTCCCGTCCCTTTACATCCTGTCCTGTGAGTCCTGTCATATCTCAATCAATTATATAAAAGCATACAAACTTGTCCTCTTATATCCCATTTCATTCGCCTTATATTCCAAACTATCTCTATACGTTTGAATTCCTCGCTTATATCTTGGGAACACAATTTTTTTGGGATAAAAAGTAGCTTATGCATTCATCAAAGGTATCAGCTACCTTCTTACAGAATTTCATCGAAATTGGTTTAGCCGTTTGAGCGTGAAGAAGTAACAAACACACAAACTTTTGCGTTTATAATATTACTAGGACTAGGATTTACAAGTATTTCAGTGGTATGTGAAGTCCACTAACCCTGTAATTTTGGCCTGCGTGGTCGACAAAGGCCTAAATCCGAGTGAGCTTACTCTTAACAATCGATGCTCAATTCCTGAGTATATCTATTCCCTATAGTGAAATTATTGATAAAAATCAATAATTAAATTAATAAAGTTTATAGATAGTTTCATAGATGAATACACAAACCAATACTGATAATTTGTCCCGGTTAATTTAACCGGCTCAATTCCGTATAAGGTACATTAGCAGGTACTTAATTTGTTTGAAACAATATGGGGGTATTGGCCGCGGGCGAGGACGGTGCACATCCCTCTAATCATCCACCACCTTGTGTGTAGCACCCTTTATTGTATGCTTCGTGTATATTCACTTACTACGTATGTATATGGATGCAGCGATGAGTTAAGGGAGTAAAATGAGACATTCATTATATCTATTAAAATTAATCTTGTTGTACAACGTTGAGGTGATGTTTAAGGTTCTGTTTGAAAACCTAAGAAAGTTCATGTCACACTTATTTTGTGTGTGAAACATATAATTCACATTCCTTGTATAAAACATACCCAAGTCATACTGGTGTTCATGAAATGATAACGATAACCAAAAACAGAGTACTCGTCACATCCAGCCATCAAAAACAATATGACATTCAAAAACTCATTCTTCAAAACCACTCTTATCGAAACATTTAATTCCATTTAACACACAAGAGAAACACAATCGGAATATTTCACGCCTATTAACTTCGTTCAATTTGTGTCTGTAATCGACAAAGTCGCAATACATTGATCCGCGCGCACCGTTGGTTTTAAATGTAATGCTTGCCGTATTATCGTCATGTGTCACTTGGTTGTCGGCAACACGACTCTGCTCCATGACAGCTATCGAGTGACGTTTACCGCTAATGTGGGCCTTCATGTCATATATCAAGCATACGCATTAATTAAATACCTATTTGGCTTATTGTTCCTATTTACGCGTGTTTGTTTGGCTGAAATAATGGTTTTCTTAGTCTGCGTGTTACATCTTTGTATATTGTTGTGACTTTTTCGGTTTGGAATATGTATATTCGAATTTTAAATTTTAAATTCATTTGAATATCGAACAAATAATGTCTATGCATATTTGTTTGGCTCTGGAATTTTATAATTCGTCTTTTGTTTCCTTTATGCATAACATTTTAGTATTTTTGGCTCGTTTTAGTATAGCATCTTTTATGAAAGTTTCGATGCCCTAATCGGTAATATTATTTTGATAACATCATTTTTGTGCACACGAACAAGAGCATAAAAAAGATTCAGATAACTTTCCGAAGTTGTAATGTAAATATAATGGATGAGGAAGTTAGAAATTTGCTGGCCGCCAACTATTCAATATTTAGAAAAATCAGTTCTGAATTTTCCGTTTTAGCTTCTGTTTGTAACGGCAGTTAGCATGGCAATGTATAAATAAATGTGAACCTCATATTACTATGTTGTTAATGCGAATAAATACACAATAAATATATATTTTATTTTCCAGTGATCGGTAAGTAAATAAGTGCAACGGTAGGCTTCTTTTCTTTAACACGTTGAAATGAACGATATATTTACCGACGTATATCAATAAACATAAACTGAACGGAGTAAAATGTTCACGAATTAATAATGTGAAAAAAAGTTGCTTCCAGGTTCGCTTACAGGTTCCTTTCAATTTTATTTCATCCGAGATGCGTCAAAAAAATCAAAAAGTTGATTGTTTCGTACGCCAATTAATGTCAATGTTTATGCTTCGTTCCCTTTCGTCGTAGAAAAGGCTTACGTTCGGACGTTTGTATCCGGATTCGAAACTGTAGTTCAGAATATTTTCCAATTTGGTGGCAAAAATATATAAAGCTGAAGAGTTTGTTTGCTTGTTGGTTCAGATTGAACAATTATTGTGAATGAGACCGAAAATATTTGGTGCACCCGGGCGGAGCCGGGCCTGGCAACTAGTTTAAGGTAAGCAGTCCACAAGTTTTCCAATAAACTTATTCAGTTTATTTATGTAGGCGATCATCTTTTTTAAAACTGGCACGGCAAAGCATTTCACGTGGTGGTAATCGCAAAGCTAGCCATGCAAGGATTAAAATGAAATGTTTGAAAGTTAATTAAATAAATAAATTCTCGAAAAGATGTTTAGAAGGTACGGAAGAATGAATCTGTGAAAATCACGGACTAGGTATATAATTATATTTTATGGACCGAAATTCACCTGTAAGGCCCTCTACAGTATACGAACCAGTATTTATAAATACTGGTTTTTGCGTTAGAATCACACATTGAAAAGAATATACGCAAACAATATTTTTTCTCTATTTGACCTATTGAATTGGTATATCTAAATCTGTGGAACTTATTGCTAGCGCTGGCATTTCCGGACCAATACGACATAGCTGCCTTTAAAAAAAGAGCGTAATCACATCTTAAAGGCCGGCAACGCATATCTATAGTGTTGCACATATTCATGGGCGGCGGTGATCACTTACAATCTACACTTATTACTATTATTTACTTACAATGCTCGTTTGCCCATAAAATAAAATGTAAAAAACTCTGATTGTACCTACTGAATTTTTACTAATAATATAGAAAAATTATATTTTTTTACCTACTGAATTTGTATCGAATTCAGTAGGTACTCTCCGGCGCAAAGCTAAGACGAACTGCAACTAAATCTATGAAAACCGATTTAATGTGTAACTTTTCGTCCACATTTCCTCTTCATGATACGCTATATTAACATTACCCGGAGGAATAACGGGACATTCAGCAGAGAATGCACATTCAGATGTAATTAAAACTCGTGTAATTGCATTTTCTGACATGTTCCCTCGCAGCCATACAATGGCGAATAAAAAGTTATATTTACAACCTTTTATTTTCATTAAATAAAATGTTTTTTTATTAAAAACACGAAATATATTTAATAACTTAGACATGCCATGTATTTAATTAATGAAATGTTTCTTGGTTGACATAAAATGATGGCATGGCAAAAGACTAAAAAATACCACTTCCATTTATTTTATTGAAATGATTTAAATACGAGTAGAGTCGGCTGTATAGTTATAGATATATATGCTATTATAGATATATATCATTTTAAACATCTTACAATGTTGAATTATGCGAGTAACCCGCGTAGTGATTAGTAATTTATGTCCTAAAATTAATAATTAAAGTACTGTCATATAGAGAGATACATCAATATTATATATCTGTTTCTAGAATACATCCTAGAAGCATAATTTATTTCATTCCTTTCAAGTAATTAAGAATTTGAGCGCTATAACAACTAAGGTATAGTCAAGGAAGAACGTATCTATAATATTATTTTTTTATCCTTTAGAATTTTTTCACAAAGGTACATGGCCGGTCGATCGCACCACGTGACTTCTAAAAATCCGGTTCTGGAAATAGCGCCGCAACGCTTAGATTCCATTTCTGCCGGGTCCTCTTGTAAGTGGCTCCACGACGAATACCCAGCCTCTTCCAATGATTGTCCTGAAAAGAAGAGATATATTTTTATTCGCTGCTATTTAAGGTTACCTATGTATTTACCAATATACAGGGTTATTTTTTAAAGACTGTATTGTAAAGAAACGCTCGAGTGTTTGTGTATGTGTAGTTAATAAGTGGACTTGTTATGGTCGTGCGTATTGTAATGGGGCATTTACACGTTGGCTGAGGCTGGGCCAACGTCTCCCAACTCCAAGCTATCAACAACGACAAGCCAAGGCCAGCCGGGCCAAACACACCGATTACACGCTGGCGTTGGTGGAAGCTGGCCGAGGTCGGCACAGCGTGAAATGCCCCATATTAAAAAAAAATATTTACTAATGGATTATATTCATGATTTTGAACCATCTGTCAAAATTTGAATATTGTTATTAAAAATCCAAGGTTATTTACCTTGGATTTTTTACTAATTACACGAATGTTGATAACAATATATGCTATGTATGCGTATATATGAAAAACTGTTTTTTAGTATGTACATACCCTTTAAAGTCCTGTATTGATAAGGAAACATAAGATCACTGAAGCCTATGTACAGAATGTTCGGATCAGGTACTGTACCAAGTAGATTTTCGCTCAAAAAACTAGTGATCAGTGTGGCTTCGTCCGCTGAGTTTATTATAGCCAGGCTTCCCTCCTCAGACTTGCACGTTAGATAAGCATCGTACCATGACAATGGCTCCGCATGGAACTTGTAGCATTTACCATTGCTTTCTGGGGAGTAGCCTGCGAATCATAATTGTTGAAAATAGCGTTGCGTCAGAGGCTTTCAGTGACTACATTAGTAGAATGGGAGAAGCCCAACATTGTGTCCAATGTCCATTGGTTTGCAATACCAGTGACCTATAGCCAAATTGGGTTGTCTAATAAAATTATCTCAAGGCTGATTTTAGAGTCACGCTGACCGCGCGCTGACTGTCGGCGCTGACAGCTCAGCGCGTAGCTTGCGGACGGGGGTCAGTGCTGACAGTTACGCGTTGTTCTAAAACGCTCCTTAGAAGCTCATACATTTCAGCTGCGCGGTCAGAGTGACTCTAAAATCAGCAAAAAAAAAGTTACTAAAAAAAAAAGAAAATCTATACGAATAATAAAAATAGTTGCTAGTCCTATCTAGAGATTCCTATGACTCTAAGTCGAGCGATGCCTTTATATTCCTAGTGTGATTTCCAAGGGAAACAAGTTTCCATGAAAGAACAGAACATGCAAGACACCTAATTATGAAGTAATTTTGCGATAACTTCTACCGCTATTAAGTTGTATCTACCCCATCTTACCAAGTACACATCTTGTAGTTTTACTGATTACTGATTCACAGGCAGTTAAAAAACCTATTTCAGGTGTTGAATGTTTTTTTTCTTTGTTTATACTGAATTCAAAAGTTATTTAACACGGACAACACATTCTATAAATATAATAATAGACTTTAAAACTGTCTATTAATAGCCGTTAGCCTTAAACACAAATATTTCGCAAAAATCTCATTCCTCGCCGGACAAAATATTAATTATTTGTATGGAAATTCCGAGTATACGTTCAATAGAGGCGTAGTATGCACAGAGTTAACTTAATAGCAAATTGTGTGCGTTCAATTTTAGTTTCGTATGTCAGCTGTTAGTTAGCCAGGCTTTTAGTATATCTAGGAAAGTAATGATGCCGCTAACGGTTTTTTCTTTTAATTTCATATTTTTAATAGTAGTTCATTGCTGTTTCCACGAATTTATATGATATACACAAAGTACAATAGGATAAAAAAGGTTTCTACTCTTTCTAGTAGGATGAAAAACATAATAGGAAGCATTGAACAATAAATTACTTTAGAGCCAAATAACGTTGAGTAGTCTGTTTAGCAATTGTGACAAAATACAATATAAAATAGAAAAAAAAGTGGAATGTAAATTTCCCTGCGGATAACCGATTAACTGCATTACGCAAGCGAAGCCTCACCCAGCGTCTAGTTTATGATATTTAAATGAAAACGTCTCCGCACAACTTTAAATTGAATATTTTTATGCGAAGCATTACTATTAGCAAATTCATGACAAGATTTTGTGATTTTGATGTCGATAAATTGTATGTGTATTTGTTGGTAAAAATCATGTAGTTAAAGATTTTAGTAGATAATAAATAAATAAATAACACCCAACAGTCACATACATCTATTGTATTATAGATAAGAAATAATATTGTATATATTGAAATATTATAAGATTATTGTATATAGATATTTAAATTATGTATTTAATCTTGTGTTTTATAAACATTACCAAAGACCATTTACTGTCGTTCGATACTTTAGTTAAAGCATGAATTAAGTAATTTAGTCTTCATCCGTTCTAACGAAGTTTAAAAGTATTTAGATCTAAAAAAGCAAGGCAATTTCAGAATGGGATGGAAAATGTTTAAAAAATCTACTTACCCAAATCAAAATTATCGCACTTCTCATTATACTTAGTATCGTTCCCGAATATCTTGCAAATGAAGGGGTAGATGTCGTCGCAGGAGCGGTCGTCGAACAGCCCCTCGCGCGTCATGACGACGCAGTGCTCCGTGCCGTTGACATTGTCCGGCGTGCCCTGGCTCCACAGCAGCTCTAGCATTGTGCCGGCTATTGATTCCCCTATGACGAGCAATTTCAACGAGATTGATTTAGATGGTTTAAAAGTCAACAGCTTGATAATGGCTGAAATTAATACTAATTTTATAGTTGGGTAGCTTTTGCAGATTAAGGGGAGGATGTCGTCGCAGGGGCTGTCGCCGATCAGCCCTTCTCTCGTAACTACGAGATCTGATATCCACGACACAAGACTCGATCTTAGTGTGGGGTCAGGACTATGTATGTGACTGTTGGGTGTATTCATTTATTTAATTTATTTAAAATGCGTTATGTATGCCCTCTAGAGTTTCAATCGTATATATACTCGTATTCTACGATTAGTTACCACTGAACACTATGTTAGAACTACATACACTAATAAAATCCACCAATATCAATAAAGAACACGGTGTAGTAAAAATAATATAAAAATTACCCTTAAGTGTGACATAGTCTCCATTAGAAAATTTATCGTGCAGTCCAATGAAGATAGCTGTGTAATGAGCCTTCATATTGCTCATGAGTAACTTGAGGTTTTCCATTTCATCGAGTGAGTCTGGCACGAGGAGCGCCGTGCCTTCAGCTTCACAGATTTGTCTGGCTTGATTCCATCTCGTCGCTAAGTCGTGGAGTCGATAGAAAGTTTTGAACGCCTGAGCCCACATGTAGTCCATGCGGAATTTCTGCGCTGACGTAATCTATTAGAACAGGTTGTTGCCAATTCATTTGTGATTCTTTTTTGTGCTCCTTACCGTTCACATTGTTGCATAGTTGAATGACTATAGTCAGGATAAGAAAATATTTTGTTGTGTTTAGTTTTTTTAATTTAACTTGTGCGTTATTTTGAGTGTATTTACTCGACATATTCAAACACACGATAAACTTAAATCAATTTTCTTGTTCTGCTATTACATAAGAAACTTTAATTAAATATTGATTCGAAACAACGCGAGGTTTGTTATGTAAATTCAATTATTCAACAGAAATCAGACACACTTAGGTGACATTCAAATTCAATTGGCCCGCATCGGTTGCGCTCGATCGCGCGCTCAGATATCTCGGTATCAGTTTTTCTCGTGATCGAAGCCGCGCCGACCGCCCGCACCCGCCCAACTCGGTCCTTCCTGTACGCTTATTTGAATCTCCTTTCTAAGCGACTTCCTTTTCTGTGAGTGTCAGGTAATTATCTGTGTGGCATTCCAATTTTACGATCGAACGGTTAATTCAGTTTAAATCTCTTCGTGTAATACGTAGGCAGAGCGCCTAATCCTAGTCGATCGGGACCGGCCCGCGAATCTGCCCTCGCCGCCGACACCGCTAAATGTGGAGCGGATCTTTTTTCGCGTTCACGTAGAATTTTTCACATGCTTTTATGACCTGCATATTTTTAAAACAGGCTAATTTAAATTTTAAATCATATTTGAGTTGGACGCGCTCAAATTTAGATGCACCATTTTTGGAGGCACGTCCTTTGTTTCTTAATTTAAACATGTATGAGAAATTCATGGATGGAATTTAAAAATACTAAATTGAAGTTTGTAAAGATTTAGAGATTTTCCTTTTCCACTGAATCAGATGTCGGTGTCAGTAAATAAAGTTCTGTGCCAACTCATCGGCCGCGCTGGGCTGGGATCTGATAAAAGTTGTCGGAAACTTTCTTTTGCGATATCGCCACCTTCGTCATGTAAATTGGACAAGTTGCGGCGCGAGCGGATGATGCTTGTTTCATTGGTAAATATAGATTAGCTCTTAATCCACCAGTTCCCACAAAATTGTTTTCCACTGGAGGAAATACGATAGGAGGGGTTGCTAAGCTTTCTCCCTTATGTTTTCAGGGGAAGATATTTATTAATAAGTTTGCTTATATATATTGTACTTTAATTTAGAAATATTTATTTTATTTATTTTACTGGTTGTTTTATATGTTAATAGCGGCCCGGCCCAGCTTCGTCCGGGTGCATATAGATTTATCTACAATAATATGCACGTATAATACACATAAACCTTCCTCTTGAATCACTCTATCTATTAATTCAGATTTTACCTCGTATATCTTCTCAATTGCCTACCCAATTATTATGTTTTTAAAGATTTTAAAACAAGGCCACGAAGAAGAAATCTTAAAAACTTTACTTTGTTATAATGAATATATACCTATTTCTATTCTTTTTTATTACAAATATTTCAGACTTCAAACTTTACGTGCTGGCACAAAATTGGTTTTGAGATAAAATATTTTTCAAAAAAAAAATCTTTATACGCATTTTTTATAGAAGAATGTAAAAATATATAATAACATTTTTCATTAAAAATACGTTAGTGAGAAAGGTGTACAGAACGGGACGATATATTATGTTCATTCACATAACCGAATGAGCGCAAGTCTATTACATTTCGATACAAAAAAGGGAATGTTGGAACTGCTCGATTGCTTTTTAAGGATAGAAAGTTTTTATTGAAACGGAGTAGATCCAAAGTGTAAGCAACTGCCGATACTTTTATCCTTTTCAAACCGGTTAACCCGTAAACCATCTCAGTTTAAGGAGGCATTAAATCGCAACTCAAACAAGAACCGTTACACTGAAGTTAACTCACATATTGCTTTGTGTCACGAACGTTAAAGCGAACCGAGTATAGTTGAAGAGATGCTAAGTTGGAGTGAGATGGGGGATGCTAGATGAGAGAATGGGTGTGGAGGGCGTAAAAGGAGAAAAACTACATCGCTAAAAGTGAATGCGGTCGAAAGCCGCGCTTATTTTCAGCGTTAAGTGCATGGATTTTTTCAAGTGAAACTATGAGTGCCGGCGCGGCGGCGGCGAGGTGGATGGGCGACGCGCGACGTCTCGCCCGCACAGTCTTCGCCACACACTACTCTGCGGGCTTGCATGCCACTAACTCCGACTAATTTTGGCTTGCTTTATATTTGTGCTTTAGGTACACTTGATGAAACCTTTTAGTTTGTTTTTGTAGCGGTGCAAAGTGACGGCACTGACGTCCTGATGTTGGCGGAATATTTATGATAGGAAAGAGAATGGACCTGATTGTTAGTAATTATAATAAGACAAATCGACTCAAATATATTATGTTATACTTCACATGCCAGTAGTTATTTGACAATATTTTGCCTTAGGCTGTATTATTTCTGCCTTAACAAAATACATCAGACATATATTTATTATATTGTGTACTTTTCCTACAAATGTAATAAGGCAAACCAAATTCAAAATTATTATTAAGGCAAAGTTACATTACGGGATTGTTATTAAAAACCTCTTAAATCATCCCAGAAGGGCATTTAAGTGCATTATAAATTAAATTCAAGTTTACACGGCATCAGGTTAATTACGCAAATGCATGATGCGGTCCGCAGCCCGTGACGGTAGATAATTAGGCTTTTAAACTTGGATCCGACAAATTGATCAGTCATTAAAGTGCGTGGCTTTTGCCAGAAATTATGGCATATCGCGGCGGCCATGCGATAGTTTATATACAAACATCTCGATAAATCTATATGTAACATGCTGTATACATACCTAAAGTTGTATTTTTTATATCTAAAAATGGATAACTAAATACTCATTGCGTTAGTAAGTTTTGAATTAAAGCGTGTAATTTGATACTTATACCTGCTGTAACTTCATGGGCACATTCTTTATAGTGGAAGAATTTCATAACTTAGATTAATTTTACATACATGCATATGCATACATAAACTTACAACTATTTCCCAGTGGTAGGACACCCACGCTTTTGTGTGTTCCTGACCACGATGAGATAGGGGGCAAGCCTATCGCTATATCAGGCACAAATTCCTGACTCCGGACTGATGACTAATGAATAGACAAACGCAACATCTCTTTGCTCGACCCGGGATTCATTGATAGTACAACTACACCACTGAATCAGTCATTTTCAGATATTTTTAAATATAAATATAATATGTTCAAGAAATTATTCAGTTTAATCTACAAATTAAAGCGTGTGATTTATTTATTTTATTTTTTATTTTAAGCACTTTGTACAAAGACGTAGTACCGGCGGACCTTTTACAGAAGAAAATAAATGTTATAAATAGATTTAATTTTAAGTGATTACTTTTTTACTGTGTGGTTCGAAATATTCTGATTGCTCATTCCATAATGAATTGCTTTATCAAAATGTTGTTACATTTTGTAGCTAATTTTAAAATTAAGAGAGATTCGAGTTGCTAGCATATTTTTATTGCAAGGAATGGCGAGCCTAGCATGCCATTCGTTTGACGGTAAGCGATACGACCGCTCATGTACAGTAGCAAAACCAAAGAACACCATGCAATGCTTTGCGTTCCACTGCGATCGAAATCCTGATACATAAGATTTTAAGTCTTAATTGGTTGATATTCTAAATTGATAGTCGGAATTGAATATTTTGATCGCCATTTTGAAAAGTGTATCTACACTCGGGCGGAGCCGGGCCGGACCGCTATAGTAAATATAACAGAAATAAGACAGTTAAAAGACACGGCAAAGTGAATACAATGCACCATGGTAGCTCCAATGCAATTAAAATTGTGATGATTATAATATTGTCTCGCTGGTCGCCAAATTTAGTTCGGTCTGTTCAAAATTATACTCACAAGTTGGACAGTTTGGTTTTCCGCAAGCGTATGCAGTGATCGCTATCGAGAGAATCGCTAACCTAGAGAATTATAGGATCCTTCCACAGTTATTGGGTTTCCAACAATTTCTATCTATAGGTTAGGCTTAGGCACGACGACTTGGAATGAAAATAATTTGACAATCTACGGGTGCTAATATTAATGACTTCGTGGCTAATAATACTTCTGCCTACCCCTTCAAGGACAAGTGCGAGCTTATTTTTTGTAATAAATCAATTTTAATACAAAATATACAATTGAACAAGTTAAAATGTGTGCTTAAGTCGAGACTGCAGTGCTAGTTTTAACGGACAGAATAACCAAGATATAACGTTACATTCGAAACTATTGTAACAAACGCTACCTCCGGTGGATACGTGAGAATTGTTGCTTTAGCCAAATTTCGTGAGAATGTAGCACGCTCATAAAGAACGACTGAGGACCCGAGAGCCGACGGTCTCAATGAATTCGGCGTGCACTAGTCAAAGTGAACACCAATTAGCATAAAAGCATATTCGGTACCTGTACGGAACTGCAGTACAAAGGGGGAATAGTATTTCTTCACTACATTACAATCCTTTAACTCAATTATAGGAACTAACTAAATTAGCACCATACTTAATTTTGAAAAAGGAATTACCTATTTAAGTGTGGCGCGAAAAAGATAATTAGACGGGGGAAAACGGATAACTTTAATTTGTTCTTAGAATTTGGGAAGCGCCAAAAAGTCGTTAAACCGAGATGTAATACGGATTTTTCCTGATCTAACTCGTGAATGTCTTCCTTATTTTTTATTTACTGATAGAATATTGAATGCTTAGTTGTCATTGATATTGTTAAAGTAGGTGTATGCCTTTTAATATAACTTGTCTGCAATAAACTTCATGGTGACGTCATTGCAATCCAAATAGAGTATCCACATACGATATGAGTATTTACGGCCAGTTAGAGAAGCTTCTGCGTAATTAAATTGGATTTTCCACCATCATATTCAGTACTGTTCTATCACTAGTGATTTACACCTACTAGTCTCCCACAGATTTCTTATATAGCCTGTATTGTGCGATGTGCTTCACAAGGATCTCCCTTAGATATTTTGTGTAAATAAATAATATTTTCTTATCCTGCAACATTGCTTCGCAACTAATTTTACATGAATTTTTCATGAGAGCTACGAAAATAAAATAAAATAATATTATTTATATTTGGAGAGTAGAATGAATTATAAATCAGAAGAAACTAACACTAGAAGACTAATTAAAAATAGATGTAGATAATTACCGAAAATTAAATATGCCTTTTTATGGAACTCCCTTTGTAAGTTTAATCTAGTTTTCTACCTAATATTTATTTTATTGTTGCGTGTTCTATTTCTTTTCCTTGTCAGTCCTCGTTGCGCAATTGATTCACAAGTCAGCTTTGAAATAAGAAGCCCTGCATTAGATACTCTTATAGGTCAAATGTTCTTGCGATCCATTAATAATTGTGGTTTAAGTTTTTTAATATGTACTAAAACTTTTTTCATAATTTCTGATATCCAAGACTTAAGATTTAGTGATCTACTGTGAGGTCTGATGGCTATTTGATATTTAAAAGTAAGTAGTTTTATTGTATGCATTGATAGTTGTTTTAGAAAGAAAGAAAGAAAACACATTTATTTGTCACTTAACACAACGCACACACTCATATTACATAAATTTCCATAGACAACACAGAAATTAGACATAAAAAAAAAAGTTTGTGCGTCGCAAATGAGTGACACGTAGGTGACCACTCAGCTTAATGTTGCAATGCGGCGCGATCCACAGCGCAACGCTGGTTTTCAGTGGTCACCTTGAGTGACATGCGAACGCCAGCCGACATATTAATATTATTTTAAAAGTATTAACGCATTTTAGATCTGAGTTTTTTAATATGTTCTAAAAGTACTTTCATGATTTCGGATACTTAAGATATGTATTATGTGCTATCTAAAACTGAAAAGTTCTATTGTATGGAAAAACGTTTCTTAATATGCAAGATGCATTACACGACTTGTCATATGTGGGTAATACTCGAAAGCCCTTACCATCGCATATGATAATGATGTGTCTTACTTCCGACTTATCGATATGTTAGTCAGGTGAAGTTCGACCATAAATTCATGACCCATTTCCAAATTCTGCTTGGGTCCAGATATATTATTTTGAGGGACACAAGGTTGCTCGAGGCTGCTCAAATAATCATTATATTATGAAGTAAAGAATGACCAAGTGATATGGATATAAATATATTATTTACTACGATTGAAGGGAGAATGTTCTTCTTCTTCTTCAGTCACCGAAAAATCATATTTGCATATAGGTCACCTTCGAAATTTCTACAGAGATCTATTGGAAGTGGTATGCCAAGGAATTATTTAGCCACACAATTGTAATAACATCGATACTATTAATAGTCTTAAAGTACAAAAATACGTCGTTCACATGAAACGTGTGCCGTCTATTGGGCCACTTTATCGCCGTAACAATACAATTCATCGTTTAAGGTAAATAAAAATAACGTGTTTTTGACATTCATAACGTTATTGTGGAGAATGTATAGGGACGGGCCGCACCTGGGCCCCGACGCACTCACAATGGGCCCTCACAATACGCCCGCCAAGTAAACTGAATAACTTTATTTAAGAACACAATAAACCACTTTTTACTAGAAAGGTCTATATTGTGTAATGCTACCTCAGTTCGGATAGGTGAGGAAAAATAGAAAGCAAATTTTATTATGGCTCCAGATAAGGTTCTGAGATGACTGTACTTTATTTTATTAGATTTCAGCAAAAAGGTTAGCTAAGGACTAAAATATCGAATCTGCAAAACATTCTTAATTTAAATACTTAAAATTAAATTTCATTCTTTGTTTTTTGCTGTGCTTTTTATATTTCGAATTTGAAATTAAAAAAAAGAAAATATATTATGTTCGGCCAGAAGTCACCCATCCAACAATATTTTTTAACATTTTGCAGTAATCTAAATTATGATTATATAATAATTATTACATTTGCAAAACACTTCTTCTCTTGCTTTAATATATAATATGAATTTAGTGCTTAAATTGTTTCGTAGCATCTAATAACTCATTGTGATAATATGCTGTGATAAATAATGCGATTTTTGCAGTATTTTACTTCATTGGTTTAAAACCTAAGGAGAAGCCCTTTAGTACATTTGAAGTTACAAAAAGATGACCGTGAAAATTACGCTAAAGTAAATGTTAAATTAAATTAATGTAATAGATTTCGTCTAAACGGTGAATCGTGGTTTTATTTTTATTAATATTTTTGTCATAACACAAGAAACATTTCCAAAATCCTTGTGAGATAACTAATTTTAGTAACGCTCCACTAGAGATGTACTGGAGCGCGCGCACCACTCACGTCGGATCACTTTACGCGCTTTCCACGCTGACCATAATATATTAATGTCAATGCTCGAATATTATACATTTAAGATAATTATGTCAATAAAAATTTGATCAAATCGAACAATGCAAAATGCCTCTTGAATTGCAAGCCATTATATTGTGACCAAGGCAAATCAATGTTTTGTTTATAAATAACACGTACAATTCAGAATATGTTTAATAAAAACTGTGTAATGCAATCAAAATACACAATTTTTCGGCAGAACCATTGAATAACGTTTTCAGCGCGGGACGCTCAGTCGCATGACATCACTTGTGTTGTTACGTGGTCGGTATAAAAAATATTCCATTGCTTTATTTAAATAAAACTGAAGTTTTCGAACCTGTCTGTACGTAACTAAATATTATTCAAGCGCGAAAAATATTAATATCAATTAAAATAAATCTTCGCATTATATCCGTTGTTGGCAATGATTTTGTTGTGCTGATATGTATCCCTCGGGAGCTTTTTGTTCTACCAGGATAAAGTCCGGCAGAGGATAGCCAGTTGAAATTTGAAAGCCGAGATTGTAAAGTCCATTCTGGCGATAGCTGAACTATTTGTATCCTGGGGAGTTACACAAATAAATCAACATACCTTATTGTGGCCTATGAAGACTGCGTAGAGAAAAAAGCCTATTAAAAACATATGAATAACTATAGAATAAGTTTAAGTTTTCAAATATTGTGATCTTTTTGTCTGAAATGAACGTAAAAGAGAGTAAGAGTTTTAACAAATCACACGAAATAGGTCATTGTACACTGTCCCTCATAAAGATTGCGATGGTGCGATTGTATTTTCAGTTGAGTGTAAATGCACCTCTAATTAACTTTAATACTGTCTTCTTTTTCAGTGATACGGCAGATTTTGTGGATTCGATTAGCAGGTACCGCATTTAAAAAAAAGATATAGATGTTAAGTAGCTAATCGTATAATTATAAGCCAATCATTCTGTCACATTCAGTCGTTGCCGGCCCTCTTGTGTAAGTCGTGCCACCATCTGGCCTAAGTGCGTCTCACGCTACGTTTCCCAAGACGTATAAAGCATGAAGCAGCAGACCGGGCTCTGTGGTGTATCTTGGGAGAGGCCTATGTCCAGCAGTGGACTGCAACAGGCTGATAATGATGATTCTGTCACAAAAGAAACAAGTTCCTACACCAGGTAAATAGCATAAAGGTATGCAGAATATAATATGACAGCCTCCGTGGCGCATTTGGTTAGACGTCACCTGTGAAACGAGAGGCCGCGGGTTCAATCTCCGCACTAAGAGAAATGTTTGTGCGTCCTACAAATATTTATTTTGGGTCTACGTCTATATGAGATCTAAAAGTCTTTCGTAGTTCCTGATACCCACAACACAAGACTCGATCTTAGTGTGGGGTCAGGACTACGTATGTGACTGTTGGGTATTATTATTATTATTATATGCATGCCTACAATCTTCATACGTACATACAAATTGTAATATTATTTGAAACTGCGGCAAGTGAGTGTATTACAGTTAAATCGTTATAAAGCGTGCTCGCAGCTTGTCTGAGACAAAGGGTCGTGTCATCTTATAACCAAGGCTTCGTCCACTTCATTAAGACATGAATTATGAATAGACGGGCATTAGCATCCATCTGGAGAGCGGGCAACTATGGAGTACTATTGTTATGCAGATTGTGGACGGACGTCCCCCGCTCGGGTATTGCCTATACGAAATGTTTGTAAACAATATACGATGTTCGCCGTTTTAGTTTTAATTTCTCTTCCCTGGACGATTACAGGTTTTAAGAACCAAACTTTATAAAAAAAATATACAACAGAAATAGAGTAACTACTGGACATAACATAGAATATATCACAGGATGGCAAGCGCAATGGAATGCCAAGCATTGCTTTGTAATTAATGATGTTTGGTTATGCTACTGTTACTACTTTTGGTATGAGCGGTCGTATCGCTTACTATTAGGCGAAAGGCAAGCTCGTATTGCCATTTATCCTAATAAAAAATTTACACCTATGTAGGTATGTAGTTTGTTAATGACTTGGGACTGTTTTATGTTCTTTTGATTAAAAATTAAATAATCCTTCGTATAAATATGAATATTGTATTGGCAAACTTTCTCCTAATACTTACGAAAGTAGTTCTTATATTATGGCATTCCTACGACCAGTTAATCTATGCACTGATCGTTGCTACCTAACTGAAAAATATAATAACTATCAAGGAAGTGTTAAACAAAGCCACCTTGTGACGTAGCTTTTTTGCTCTATTCCATAGTTTGCGTGAGGCTTTAGGATTTTTATGCTATATCGCAGAATGTTCGATATCAATTTCATGACCAGTTTGCCTAACATATTTCCTACTATTTCAGCCACAGGAAGTTGACTAGTATAGACCTAGAAGTCCATGAAGCGGTCTAGCGACTTCCTTCACTTTTGAGAATAAGCTTTGTCTACCACAGTCCTAAAGTGGTTGGTAGCTCTTTACCAGTATTTGGTAAGATGCCTTGGAAATTAACGTCCAGAACTCTAAGAAAATTCTGAGGCAACAAGAGTTTTCTCGAAAATACCTTGATTGTATGTGTGGGTAGACGTGTTTATTTATACCATAATTTATTCTTCCCGGTATGTAAATGTGAAATACGATACAAATACCGTAGGTTAGTAGCCTCAATAACTATCATCTGCAGTAATTGTCATAGATTGATTCTTATCGTAATTTAAAATAATACGAAAACTTTTGCTATGGCAGATGCTGGATACGACAAGCCCAAGACCGGGTAAAATGGCGGGATTTTTAGGAGGCCTATGTCCAGCAGTGGACAACAGTTTAGGCTGATGATGATGATGATTGCTATATTATTATTTATGACTTTACTGCACACAAGTAAAAATAATCTAGATATAACAATTACTAAAAAGTACTGTTGGCAATTACGTAAATTAACGTTTTACTGCAAAAGTAAGCAATAGCATAGATCTCGAATGTTCAACAGCAAACCATTGTTCCGGATTTGAACAGTAATCATCTCTGTTTATGTTTCGGTGAGCACTTAAGATGCAAACAGTGACAACCAAACGGCAATCCTCATGGGACTCTCGTGTGTACATACGCCTATATTGGGTTAGCGAACCACTGCTCCCAACAAAGATGCCAGAATATCCATACATTTGGACCTGTGCCCCTTTGACAGTACGCACAAAGACTTCAAAGGGATGTTTTAGTATATTAAGGGAGGCGCCATTAGTTAAATAAAACGCAGCATTGTAATGAATGTAGGGAAATATTTCTATGTAAAAAATGTGTGTGTTAGTGATCGAATAAGTTATGAACGGTTATTTGAGAGCATATTTCTACAATGCTTTGGAAATACAATGCTTTACAAATACAATGATTTGGAGTTATGATATGAACCTGAATTGTGTTATGAATGCTGTCTTCAAATGACTTATATTATTTTTTCGGTTTTTTTTGCTCATCAAGTCCTTGGGAGAGACCTATATTCAGCAGTTGACTCCCTGTGCTTGAAAATGATGATAGTGTTTTTTTATTTTCAGAAAAATAGCGACAATTTTTGCATACGTAATATTTATTCTTGCAATACTTTTATCGTCAGCTCTATCCCGAACAAAATATACATAGCCTGCTTACTGATATAATATTAGTATTTTGTTTTAATAATATTTCTAATTACACAAAAAACCTAGTTTAAATTGCCAACACAGTTTTATTTTAAAAGCAATATACCGTGTTCATAACCAGACACAGAGAGGCAGACGGGTTGCACTTGAAACAACGGATCCCACAGGGTTGTCGCAATGAAAATAACAAAGCCTGAGGTAATTTCGCTAATGCAAGTGGTTACACCCCTATCTTCATCGCACTTACACACGCTTCGCCCAGGTACCTATTAAGAAGGTCCACACAGGATATTGTCAGACCCTCCTCGAAATTGTCTATTTTGACTAAGTGTTAAATTAAGGTGGCCCTTATTGTAATAGTGGGACGCGTAATAATGTTTTCACCAATTTAATTATGTTGTATGAGGATTTATTGAGGTAGAAATTAGTGCAGTATATTTTGGATGTACTTTTTAATTTGTTTGACGCTTGCATACTATGCAATATATGTGGAAAACTAAATTAAATATTTGTGTGTCACAAAGAAAATGAAATACCGTTTGGTTTATGACGTTTCCAACTTTTATTTTATTAGTATGTTGCGTGGAAATAATCAATGAAACACATAATAAATTACTTCGTTTATATATTTTGTTTTGCAGGCATTAATATACATTTATATAAGGCCGATAAGTAAGGGTTGGCAGTTACATAGATACACAAGTAAATACCATTTTCTAAACAAAATGGCGAGATAACAAAATTGTTTCGCATCTTCCCATTAACCATAACAACGAAACATCGATATTACACTTACACGTACAGTTTACGAAATAATTTCTCCATCAAATTTAACAATTTAACAAATAATAACAATTTACATTTTTTTCTATAAATTTAACCACAATTTTAAAATTTACATTCAATTTTATTCCCATTCTGGTAACCGAATTGAGTTCCGCCGAAAATTATAAATAATGAAATTAAAATAATTATCTTGTATCATATTTACATTGGTTATGATTTATTTGCTCAAAAAACATTTAAAATTATTAATGCAAATGAAAAATGTGCAACTGATATTGTATTTAAGAAACCAGTTAATTTTAAAGAAAATAACAATCGGAAATAACAAAATCAAGCCACAGATTGTACATATTTTATATAGTTGGGTATTTGTATACTGTTTTACAGTTAAATCAACTATGCAACACCAGGTGGATATACTATCAGCTATTCACAAAACATTAACCGTTTTATGTGTATTACATAAGCATTTACATTTATTTTATTAAGCTTCACAATCGATTAAATACTATCACTTATTTAGTGTCCTTTTCCCACATTACGAGTTATAAAAAAGTTACGAACGTTCGCGACGAGCACTGAATCTTCTGCCTCCACCTAAGGATATACTGCTGTAATTAAGCCATGCACAGTATTAAGTTAGATTGAAATATTTCGTTGATCCAACCCGGATTAAAGTAAACAAATCTTAAGGATCAATTTTGCTTCACTTATAAATTCGTTAGAAAAATCCTTAAGATCGGAAAACGAAGGTATGGATTTCAATTAATATTTACATTTTACGTAATTAATGTCATAATTTTTTTCCATCATTTTACAACGAAAAGTTAGCATTCAAAATAAACCTATAAACACTTCAGTTTTTTTCAAATACGACTATTAAAAATCTATCAACACTTAATCATGTAATTTTTAAAACATAACAAATAATAAAGAAAGTCCTAACTTTGCACATGGTTCGCAGAAGAATGTTTAGCACGCGGCGAGTACCCAAGCCGGTATTAAAAACATTGCGTTCAAAACGGCTTGTATTGCCGAGCTCCTGTATGGTCCTCCTCCGTCCAAAAACCCTGGATCCTCAGCCCGGGTTCCGCCTTCTCGAAGCGGACCCTGTAAGCTGGAACGAACGTCATTTGTCTCTTCTGATGCGAAGTCGCGGTCGTCTTCTTCTGAAGACTTACGGTTTGGTAGTTCCATTTCTACAAAAGCATAGTTAAATTATTGTTGTTACCAATTAAAAATAAACAATTAATCGAAGGTAAGACTTTTGCGATGTCGATCAATGCAGCATCGCAATTTAGTTTTCTATTCAAGCACTAAAAAATATCAGGCGATCAAAAGTCTGGTCAACGGACAGCAGTCAAACGAAATTTTAACTGGCCACATACTATAAAAAAATAAGTCTTCATAAAAAAGAAATTTATACGATTTTAATATCAATATGAAGCATCAATTCGAAGATCGATTTAAAAAAAGAACACTGTTTTTAAAATAAATAAAAACGTCCATCGTACGTCAAAATTTTAGAATGTTGTAGCCAGCAGGATTAATAGATATTTTGGTGTACTAACCGTACAGCCTGCTTGTGCCTTCGGCGTCGCCGATGGAGTTTTTGGAAATACATTTGTATCCGCCGATATCGTTGTGTTGTATGTTGCGGACCACGAGCCGCATTTGCACGCTGTAGGCGGACCTCGCTAGCTCGCTCATCTGGTATTTTTCATTGGATATTATCATCTCACCTGTAATAATTTTAGAATTATATTCACGTAAAATAACCTTTGCTAGAACATTATCAAGTAGTGGTTTCATTTTATGAGATAATGATAATATTTTGTGACGATTCTTTATTGATAGATTTTTGATATATTTCTATAGGAATCGAAAATTTTGCTAGTAGTAATTTCTTCTGCGTGATAGAATTTCTCGTCAGAATCAATTTAATTTCCTGTCGGTTTAAGTATTAATTTACTGACGAATATTTTTAGGTTTTAATGTGTGATGAATGATTTTTCTTTTACTAAATATTACAATGTCAAACGGTCGTTCTCTATATCCTATCTATCTTTAATAAGAGGTTAAAATAGTTACTATTACTATGTCGGTACAATTCTACGCTTCATTAAACAGAGATGGACATATATAATTATCTTATCTAGCCATCTATAAATATTTGCACCATATCTATTCCTTTCTATCTTTGCTGCTGCGTCGAAATATCTAATAAAATCTCTTGTTAAAGATAGATAGATTGTAGAGAACGGTAGTTTATTATATTATGTTCTGCCTCGTTGGTGCAATTGTACTATAATATAATAATAATATATATTTATTAGGCAAAAACATAGTTACAAAAAGAAGAATGCAATTATGAGCTTAAACCTCCGTCTGCTGAACTAGATAGAACCTGTATTTCAACACACGACGCCCCTCCCCTTAGAAGTAATACTATCTATGATTACAAAGCTGAGGTCTCAAGTTCGAATTTATCAGCATTATCAGCCCGAAATCAGGTATTAGTGCCCGATATGGCGATAGGCTGGCCACTTATCACACCGTGGGACGGAACACACAGGGCGAAAAATGGGCATCCTGGTAGGATCTCTGCCTACCCCTTCTGAGAAAAAGGCGTGAGTTTATGTATAATTATATGTATCGACATGTAATTTTTTTACAGCATGTTTTAAAAAATGTGACGATGAATATTTTATAAGTATTGGCAAAATGCGAGAAGTGCTATGAAGAGCAAAACGTTAAAATGTAATTCCACTTTTATTATTTGTCTGGGGTGTCATACTCTTGCATTATTGAATAAGTGTAGTCTCTGGTACTACGCTGTAGGACTTCATTATGAGCTATAAAAATAGTAATAAAAATAAAATAAACCATCAGTTAGGAAATCGTAATGAATTAATTTTCAATTCCATTAAATTAGTTTACACGTCGTTTTGTAATGGAGCGAATATAATACCTAGAGAACACTAATATAGATATATGAGAAATTCAATATCAATTATGAGCAGGTGCATTTCGTAATGGCTGGAAGCACTTTAAATGTTCTTTGTGCGGTGGTACGTTCATTTGTTTCAACGCCCTTTATTCGATAGGCGCAAGCCTTTCCGTCCATTTATATTCGGCCACTTCCTACCATTGTCCGGCCGATATCGAATTGAAATATTGTTTCGACATGTCGTATGCGGAACAATACCCAGCATGCTCACCGTCGACATTATGTACTTTTTGATGTATATACCTCTATAATGAAATACGATTTTCACTATAATAATATTCCATTTGACATGTTGCAATGTCAACAGTGTGTGTTGATTTTGAGGGAAGTGTTAACATTATTTTGTTCGTGTACAATTTGTCAGTCGGGAAGCTTAATGTGCTCACAAAACAATAGTAATTACCGACGATAAACTAACGCTGGTTTGCGATTGTAAAGTTGTTTGAACGCACATATTGTGTCCACGGTAACGTGGATTGTTTAATCTCATTAAACACGAATGTATTCATGATATTTCTAATATTATTCCTTAGTAAGTATAATGATGTGTAAACAAATATTGATATATTTTAAAATTATAGTAAGATTTCTTTAGCATAAAAATATTCGAGAAATTTTCATATATTTACCTTGGTATATAATAAGCAGTATAGTACAGCGAATAATAGTTCCAAAACATAAATAATATCTATAAAGAATATTTTTTGGTATGGATACATAATATGGTGTATTTGGTTACTAAAATATATATTTGCAATTTGCTTACATCGAGTAAACAAATTGCTGTAAATATGTAAGTTTTGTAAAGTTATTATTTGATCGAATATATATTGTGTACTAAGTATTAACGATCTCCCAAATATAACAGATTTGTTGAATGAACTCGGTTCTCGCCTGAAAATGTATGTCAATGAAAATTGATACAATCGATACCTAATCATTGAAAAGGTGTAATCACGGCCGGGGCTACCGAATAAATAATTTATTGTCTATGGATGGGGTAGTAACTAAACTATTATTAAATACTTGGTTCTTGTTTATAGTAATTATTTAAAATTGGTTTTTATTTTTTTGCCGGGTATTTCCTTGTATTTGTGAAACAAATACATAGTAATTTAGGCTGTATGATAATATTATCCTTTGACAAGAATTTACACTTCAAAATGAGACCTCTGGGTTGGCTACAAATGATACTTGTTACCATATTATGTAAAGAAATATTTTTGAAATCGATTTTATCATCTTAACTGGATTGAAAACCCACCGATTAAAACTTAAAATAGGCGGCTATAAAACGGTCAAAGTTAAAATAAAGTGGGTGGCAGTAAAGTTCGATAACATGTAATTGAATCTTTAAAGACCGATAAATGTTGGCTCTAACGCATACAAACGCATTTTTATTAAAAGAAATCCGTTTAGAATGTCTGCGAGTTAGGCTTGAGCGGTTCTGTTGAATTTTTGTCGTTAGCTACATTATTACCGTGGCGCGGGCTCGCTGCTTTCTGCTCGTTCTACATTAAAAATTGCTTGCATTCTTCTTGCTTCGCTTTATTTTGCGGGAGGAGTTTTGTATTTTTTTATTCTACAGTCACCACCGCTTACGAAGATATTAAATTGAAGCATTTGACTTTTAGAGCCGTGGTAATAAAAAGCGATCTTGTTAAGAATGCGAAACATAAACTAATCAATAGCATTGAATTATAACAACGTGTTGTGTACGTGACGGTCTAAGTCGATTATTAATTGTGGTCGAGCCAAAGACATCAAAGTGTGACAAGTGATGTTTGGCTAGCGCTTGACCCGTGAATTGACCACAAATCTGTGGTCGTTCGGTGCAACTGACACCTCGACGGCGGTCACGAGTCACGGCTACGCCCTCTTTTGTTTATTACTAGACAAGTTCGTTAATTAATTAATTATAACTATTCAAATTTATACAATTGTGCAGTCGACGTTGGAGACCACAAATTAATTTCCTTTCTTCAAATTGAATCTTGGAGTTACAACAGTTGATAATTTAATCATTTGTATCGTTCCATTGTGGCTTTTAGGCTGTTTATACTGAGAACAGATCAGTTTGCTATTTTGAGTTGAATTATTAGTTTTGGCGGAATTCAATTAGTTTAAATATAATTTAAATAGGAGTGAAAAGTTCGGATGGCGTGCAAGCCATGTCTGAGTGCGAGATGCGGACACACCCATTCCATGTCGGCCGCGGCCGGTTTGCCGCTTGTCCCATCTCGTCACACCCGTGTATTACCTAATTTAATTTGTAGTCCGCGCAATTTATGGGCCACAGAAGAGCCGTCAGCCTCCCTATTTGTTAGTAATGTCTGTCCAGACATATACGTTTCGCGCCACAAGTTTTTTATTGGTCACCCAAAAGTTTTCTCGTGTACTTCAACCGCAATAATGGAAACAGCTAGTTCATTTCGTGGTACATTAGCAGCAGACGTTTTAATAAACGAAATGTAACGTATCAAGTTATAAACACGTCCAATACTGGACAACCGAAACACCTAAATAGCATATGGGACGTGTCATAACACTTCAACAACTGCACGAGTAATATTTGAAATTGAATTTATATGTCTACGAATATTGTGGTAGGTACGTGAAAGTAAATATTGTGACTGTAGCCTAAAGCAATTTGAAACGGGCGGGCCAGCGGTCTTTGTTGCATATCGGGCGGTAATAGAATTTGGTCCGCTTTTTGCGCGGTCGGGCGGGCCGGCCGCGTAATAGCGGGTTCGGTTGCCTTTGTAACTGCATCTAAATCTGCCTGCGCTATGTATCCCCCTGGTTATGGTATAACCAATTATTGCACTGCGATATTCTACCGCTTGCAAGATTATTAATTAGCTAGCTGTCGGTTTACATGTTATTGTGTTAGTTTGAAATGCTATTATTTATGTTGGATGTATTTTTACGAAATGCTGGTAGGACGGTCGTGCGTACGGAGATTACGGCGTCGGGCGTACGGTATGGAATACATTTTAAATTACACCCTGTCATATGTATATTTAATGACGAATTTTTATTTATCGTTAATCAATAAAATCATTCTTTGTACATTGCTTCTAAAGGCGCAAGGAATTTAATTTATTTTTACGGTCTCAGTGAATAACAAGTAGAATTTTCGTGCGAGAAAAAGTAAATATATAAAGCTGGGAAATTTGCAGCGCTTTCAGTCGTTTGCCCGTATTAGTAAAAATATTTTTGATCTACGAATTGAAATTAAATAAAAATATTAATTATACCGACCATGAAAACGTTGACTTAAACTAAACTTCGACGCTTGCTTTCAACCGCATAAAATGTTCGATTAGACCGACGAAAAATAAGTATTAAAGTCCGCATTGCGAAAAAGTTTTCCTCGTTTTATTGGGGTTCAGTCGGCGGGTCCGTTCCCGCGTGCCGTGCGCCGTGCTCTCCCGTACACTCCCGTATACTCCCGTACATTCCCGTATTCCCCCGTACAGTGCGTGGCGACTGGCGACGAAGCCCGTAAATCCATACCTAACTCGAATTTAGTGGCCGAACGTTGTCGCAGCTTCGCTGTGGTTACCGTTTGTTACAACGTATTATCCAGTTTAGATTTTATTTTAAACACACCCACTATTTGCGAATACGGCTTATGTATAATTGAACACCATTTATACGGGATTAGTTGTATAAAATCATGTTTGCATATTTGCGGTGCTGTGTTCATACGCGTTTCGGGAAACAGTAGTTCCGATTTTTATGATCTATGTTGATTGTGTTTTGTCACAGTGCAATTGAAAATTATAGACACTGGTGCGTTGAAATACGAGGTCAAAATTTTCATATAGATTTACGACATATTGGCGCGTTTATTAACAATATTTTCAGTTTTATTTGCATGCTACGGAACTCTTCATTGAGCCCAGACAGAACGTCCACCTAGGACTGTTTGGTAGTTCAAGTCTATATTTAGTAGTAATCCCGAGTTTTACAGTTACCAAATGAGAATTTGCTTCACAGCTTGACACAGACTTTTTTGTATGATTTAGTAAAATAACGTAAAGAAAATATTAAGTTTATCGCGCCTCATCGCCATTCCGAGGTAGAAGTGCTTTTGTTCATCTGTCACCGGGCACTAAATAAGCAACTTTTACCCTGAGGGTGCTATTTTAATGAGAAGTAATGAAGTTCCCGAGCTCTCTGATGTTTTGGTAGGTGAGAGCCTTATTTGTATTAGTTAGCACGTGTTTTTGCTCATCCATTGGTATCTTTTACGATGCTTCTAGTTCTCTAACATTTTCAAATGCTAAAATACTTTTCTTTAATTTACTGTAATAAGTTTTTTATAGCATAATATACGGATCTTATTTTATATAATTTTAATTTTTTTTATCCTTTTTTGCACCATACATAGAGCTACTTACATTAATGAAATAAAATAATAAAAAAGTATAAAAGGCGGCCTAATCGCACTGGGCAATCTCTTCCAGACAACTTAGATTTTCATACTGTTTAGATTATTTGATTTATCTTCACTGAAATGAAACGGCCTCTATGGCGCAGCATGGTCTTTGGAATCAACTATTAAACCTATCGGAAGTATATATTCTGAATACCGAATCTAGATTTTTCATCAATATTGTGGGACCCATCCATCTGGTGGTTAGTCTTTCATATGTGAGAGCCTAGGCCAGCAGGCAGTGTAAATAGTAAATGCACTGTTGTGTTCCGGTTTGAAGAACATTATAGCCACTAGCCAGAGTAATAACTGGACATAATAAGACGTAACATCTTATGTCTCAGGATGGCCAGCGCAGTGGAGTTGCTTGGTTTTCCTACTGTTCATGAGCATTCGTATCGCTAACCATCAGGTGAATGGCATCCACGTTTTGCCATTCATGGCAATAAAAAAATCTACCCAGTTTCGAAATTCAACATGGTGTTTAAAATCCCCCTTGCCTAACATGTGAATACTCACCAGTATGATGTTTGTTGTAACCCAGCTCTACATGAAATAATCCGAATAAATTAAACAACAATGAAACCAGTATTAGAGAAACACAATTGCGATTAGATAAAACAGTTCATTTATTAATATCTGGCGCGGCAATATTTCACGCTGTCATCGTCCTTATAATTATGAGGTCGTTAATAAGCCGTGGCGCAGGCGCCATATAATCAAAGTGAAAATAAATCTTTTCAGAATGAAAAACGGACATGAAATAAACGCATATTTTTTCCTTTTAATACAACCATAAAACGCCGGCCTATAAGCAGGCAGCCCCCCTACGTCCGTCAAAGAGGATAGTACTGACGTGAATAACGGTTGGTTTAATGAGTGCTTTAACGCTTTCAATGTGCTTTATGAATAATGAAATTAGTTGCTTATTCCGTTCTCGAGGTTCGTGCTTGGGACTTAATAAGGTTTATGAGTTACGAGTGGCTCGTAAACGTCTTTGGCGCAATCAAACATTATTATAATTACTGTTTCGTTTTATCTGATTAGCGATTTCTTGTAACAAGTTTTCTGAGCGATATAACCTCATGCTTTATTTATAAGATTTTAAAATAGTTATGAATACACGATGTATATTAATTAATCCGTGTTTTATTAATAACGTATATCCGATACGTGGTTCTGGTGCAAATTAATGAAATGTAAATGGAATGTCACGAAATATGAAGTTGGAAAATGCATCCGTGATATACCAGTTAGTGAATGTTTTATTACTGATCTATATCTTACGAATAATTTATGTGATATGTTATTTAAGTAGCAAAAAATATTAGCGGATTATTTGGATATTAGAAAATAATAGTCGATTGTAAGAATTTGTGGACTATGTATTTTAAATGCTATGCATAAAACTATACAGTATAAGAAATATTAATTTGTAAACAGCAAAACATTGCGATATAATTTAAACATTGAATCGAAAAGTAGCGTCGTTGTATTTTACATTATAGCGAAAAGTAATTTGTGAGAAAATTTAATTTGAAATGCGAAAAACATTGCCAATAAAATATTAGAAATTACGTAAACTCAACGTCTACCATATTTTAAATCAATATAGATAGCACTCACAAATATCAAGGCGAATTTACAATTCAAACTGTATTCCATTTGTAAAAGTTCAATTTGGTTATATTTACGAATATAAAGAGCAGTTTATTTTTATTTCGAGTTAGTTTCACAGTCTTTGAGTGAACAGTCTCGCATACATTCAAATGTCTGGGTTCAAAGGCAATAAAATCAGTAAATTTTATTTAACGAGTAATACGCCGTTAAATATTTCTGCTAGTATTTGTATTTTATGTCTCATTTTAAATATTTATTGGTACACAAATATGGAGTGAGGGTGGCGAGGGTTTTTCTCAGTCACACAATGGGTGAGCAGTTCTGTGAATATAGTCAAACATTCGATGAAATTGAAAACAGCGGTTAACTGTCAACTGATATGGATGATACGGTATGCGGTATATATATATTTTTATTGTCAATTAAATACATTTTAAAGTATTTTACCAGCTATTATCCTATTGTGACGTAGATTCAGCGCATCATTGTTGACTTTTTTATTTTTTTATTGCTATGAATGGTGAGACCAGCATACCATTCGTCTGATGGTAAGCGATACGACCGATCATCGACAGTAGCAATGCTTGACATTCCACTGCGCTCGCTTTCCTTAGACATAAGATATTAATTTGCATTATGTCCAGTATTTACTCTGGCTATAATGTCCTTTAAAGTGGAACACAACAGTGTATTAATACTACTGTTTGGCGGGATAAATAGACACTGCGATGGTATGTACCCAAGCGGCCTCTCACATATGAAAGACCAACCACCAGTATACTATCATATATGTATAATGGCTTGCCAAATTACCTTTGGCTTAATGACTTCAGCCATACGGGAGGAAAAGAAAAGAAAAATAAAAAAAATACCGTTTTCTCTTGTCCAGTAGTTGATCGCTTTGGGCGACGCTTCGACGTGGCACTGCAGTGTGACGTCTGTGCCAAGCGGTGCTCCCACCAACTGGTTCGGCACTTGCACTAGCGGGTGGACTGTAACAAAAAACATTATTACATCTCTAGTTCTAACAAATATTTGTTTGGTGTGAGAGTTGGCAGAGGTGTCAGTGTGCTTTGTAGCTGTCTATATCTATTGTAATTTTTATTGCACGGCCTTCGTATGGTGTGATGTTTGGGCTTCAGTGAAGGGCGTTGGTCCAATGATAGTTTTTTTTTGAGTGTAGTGATCAGTGGTGCGACAGTTTTAGAGCTTGACAAAACATTGCTGATGCTGAACGTCAATCCAACCTAATGAACTCGAAAATACATTTTATCAACTAGTACATGTTATGTTATTGTATTGCACATTTTTATTATAAAAGAGATGGGTACTTTCTAGGAAACATATTTGTGTCATTACGTCGACATTCACTTGTTATTCTTTGAAAAAATTTCAAGACTGATATTCTGCCCACACATTTCCCGCAAGTTCTATAAGCCCATGTTGACAAAGGTACGCATAGAGAATGGTACCAAGAACTATCGTACACTTGGAAATAATTCAAATTGTATCGGTACCTCAACGAATTTAATCTGTAAGGGTAATAAAAAGGCGTTGAAGACGGTGTCCTTATATTCCATAGTACTAACCGATTTACAGCATAGATTTTATTTTAACTTCTGTATCAGGCTATACACGTTCCCCTGCAAGACACGGGCCTCATCTACATTTGAGAGTACTATTGAGAAGGATTAGGTCATATAGTCCACCACGCTGATCTAGTGCGGGTTGGCGGACTTTACATATCATAGATTTTCTTAGAAATCGTTATGGAATGCAATGTTTCTTACGATAACTTTTTTCACAATTATAGTGCGTGGTAATTCATGATGAATACACACATAGTGTCTGTAGTCACTAAAACCACCACCCGGCTTCGTTTTCAGTCGGTCTAGATGTATGTATGTCTTTTAAACAAGAATACAATAGTATTTCCTATATTGAATGGTGGGAGGCGTTTACAAACACAAACTTTATATGCACAAACATCCAAGTCCGGAACAAATATCTCTTGTAAATATTTGTTCGCACTGCAATGGAGCCTGCCACCTTTAGTACGCAAGAAAGCTTATATTTTTATCTCAACTTATTCTATTTTGAGACGGGATATTGGATATCGCAATACACTGAAGCTACGTGTAAAATTGTGAATAAGTAATCGATCATCAATATTAGTAATATTACTAGACAAGTAGACAGTAATTTGTTAAATCACAACACAATTAAAAAACCAGACCAATTAAACACATAAAATGACACCTACATTATAATACCTCAGTACTTAAAACCATTCACCGCTCTAATTTCCAAAAATGTGCACTCAAACCGCATTAAGCAAATATGTGAGAAAATCGCGTAAAGCGGTAGGCAGGCCGGCTAAAGTGGCCTAAGCGATTCCAGCCGCGTTTTTGTTTACATAACTTCCCATTTTCACCTTCTGTTTATGTAAAAGCACGTAAAGCTTTTTGCATTTGGCATGAAATGCATATCTCATACGAGTTCACTGCAAGAATTTTACCGGCTGGTTCGTTTAATATATTACGTTTTGCCGCGGTTTGCCACACTCGGTTTTTGACTTTAGCATTTGCGCCTTAACACAATGTTATTTATTACTGGGTTATGTTTTGCTTAGTAAATATTTTTGATGCATCTTTACAAAGTGTAAGAAACATGGTTACAAACTAGAACGTGATTGTTACAAATTAATGAAAAACTTTAAAATTTAAGTAATTAAGTTTAAAATATCGATTGAAAATTAATGTCTGTATCCTTCGATCAAATATACACTAGATACAACATGAGCGCTTAGAAAATGGCACCAAAAAAGAGTGCTTAAGCACTCTTTCGCCTTCAGTCACGCACCGACCGTTGCATCTAAAACGTCGCAACAATTTAGACAATATTATGTGAAAAGCTACTTTAAGCTCCAGGAATAAGGTGGAATTTGTGTTAATGTATTTGGAATATGTGATCTTTTTGTTTACTTTTTTTAATGTCATGCATCGGTGCCACTTTTTAACAGAACTTTTACAGGGAACTGTGTATCTAGTGTATATTTGATCGAAGTCTGTATCTCCCGCCAAACTGCACTGTTGTGTTCCGGTTTAAAGGACATTTTTATTTATTTTTTTATTTTATCAATCTTTATTGTACCCTGATTAATTATTATAACAATACAAATGGGATACACTAAAATACAAAAGGCGGTCTTATCGCCCTGAGCGATCTCTGCCAGACAACCTTTGGATGGATATGAGGGAAGGAGAAAGAGAGGGCAGTGTTAGAATAAAGAATAAATGCTCAAAAGAAAAAAGACAATGTAACCAGAGTAACTACTGGACATATTGAGACTTAAAATCTAATGTTTTAGGTTGGCCAGCGTAGTGGAATGCCAAGAATTACTTTGGAATTCATGGTGTTGTTTGGTTTTGCTACCGTCCATGAACGGACGTATCGATACGATATATCATCAGGCGAACGGCTTGTTCGTCTCGCACATCATAGCGATAAAAAAATAATTCAAAATTACTGAGGAAATAATGTATCCCTTAAAACTTTATCTAGAGGAAGGCATGCAGTTATTATACCATTTATAATATTAAAATAGATTTTAGAGTATCCTGTTGACGCAATACCCTGTTTGCGGTTTCAATTAATGTTATAAATCCCGTGCCACTCTACAGTAAGGTTAAATTTTACTTTATTTTTGATTAATCCGCTAAAGATAGTTTTAATAATACCAACTACACAATCTTCCTTGTTAGGCAATGCATTAGTAGTACTATGTTATAAATTTTGTTCGGAGCATACACAAAGTTTCAACTCAATCACATGAACGAAGCTGAACTCGTAAAATACGGACATACTCAATATTTTATATAAAATAAACTGGATATCTTGATGTGATTTATAATAATATAGTATGCGCGTTTTTACAATGTATGTGTTTTTACAACTCATACAGAAAAAGTCAGACTTAATAGTGTCTAGATAACTAAAAAAAACTTGTGGTTATGCCATTGGACATAATTAAATAATTTTGGCTATATGATGACGCGATACACTTTATTTAACTTTTATGTCTAGTGTATATAAATAAATGAATTAACCCAACATATATAGTTCTGACCCCTCACTACGACCCATCTTCGATCTTGTGTCGCGGGTATTAGGATCTAGTAGAGACTTATCGGTTTCACATACACGCTGTCACCCATACCCGAAACAAATACCATTGGTTCACATAAATATTTCTCGACGTGGGGATTGAACCCATGGCCCATCGCTCCACAGCCGGCGTCCAACCAACTCCGCCACGGAGGCTTTATCAACCTTTGAAACTTGTAATAGAAACTGAATGACCTAAACAACAAGTTTTATTCATAAACCTATTTTAATTATCGAATGTTGTGTCTTTTTCGCTCAAACTACATTCAACAGTCGTTCGAAAGGGACAAAACATTCGATAAACAAAAAGTAAAAATTGTCTTTGAATAAGTCCGTTAGCATATTTCTTTGTACTCTGAGTTTCGATTTACAAAAATATTACAATACGCGGAATTTACCTCCACGGCGATTCAAGGAGTACAAATATTGGTTGAAGATTTGTAACTGTGTAGATTTCAAGTTGGCAAGCTTTCACATTAGTGCATCGCTCGCGCAGTGTTTGCCTATCCACTCCGCTACTTTGGCGATAAAACTCCTTTGCGTCTGTCAGGTGTTTACGTTCCATATCACTGTATTTGTACTTAGTTCCCGGAGTTAGTTCTAAACTCATAATTAATAATATTAATGCCGTGCTTGGTTTTGGCTTCAGTATCGAATGTGTCACGTTCAGTGCTCTGGAGACCAATTTTATATATAGGATTTAATGTATGTACAGAATGTTGCTTACTGCTGGCTGTTTGCTAGATTTTATTGGGAATTATATAGGATTAGAAAACATAGAAGTCATGAAAATAAACTATACTAATATATAAAGTTGAAGAGTTTGTTTGTTACCTCTAATCTCAGGAACTACTGGTTCGAATTGAAGAATTATTTTTGTATTGGATAGATCATTTATCAAGGAATGCTATAGGCTATCATCACGCTATGATCTATAGAAAGGTTGCAGTAGAGAAAAATCTAGAAAATACGAGGAAACTTTGTTCATTTTTCGTCTGATTGGTCGGTATTCTAAATTGATAGTCGGAAATGGTCGCCATTTTGAAAAGTGTCTCTGCACCCGGCCGGTGCCGGACCGGACCGCTAGTATAGTACCTTATATACAGTACAGAATGTATCCACTGATCAAAAGTTATTTGTTTCGGTTGAGAGAATTGAACGTACACACATAATCATAAAATATAACTGGTAGAACAACAGCCAATACTAGTTACAGCGCCAGTGATCCTTCTAAATCGCAACAATATCACAATAAAAACAATTTGAAGTAACACTGTTTTTTTATTCAGTCTATGAGATTGCCAGAGGAGCAAAATTTAATATATATTTATTATAACAGATGCCTTTGACATTTTGAATAAAACAAGACCTTTTCGCACATCTACGCGGTGCCGGCGCAAAATATTGTGGACAGTCCATGGGACAGTCCAATACTCCCCTCTTGTGTTCTACATTTTGTGTTCAGTATTTGCTAAGTAGTGATAATTTGCAACATAATGCCACTTTTTGTTTGCCTAATTGAATTCACAAGAAGAAATATAATCCTTAAAATAAAAATTGTTGATCGGCTAAACCATTAAACTTTTTTAAATAGCCTATGTGTTCCACTATTGGGTAAACGCCTCCCTTTGTGGGGAAAACCACTTGACCCTGTCCTTGGCATGATCTTGCTATAAAACTACTAAAATATATTTTAAAAATCTCGTGCACCCCAATTTATCAAAAAAATACTTATGAGCGAAATCAAGTTTCCAAAAAGTGTTAATTTTAGTCAAAAGAAGGGATTATTTAAGGAATGTAAACAATTGCACCCCGGAACTCTATTTAGGGTGAATTAAGGAAAACGGAATTTTCTTCCAGGACCTTAGATCGGGGCTTATTTGCGGTTATTCTCTTTGACCGTCGTTAAGTTCCTTTGGACGGCTTTTACGAGTTTGAGTGGCCAATTTAGCGAACAAAATCTGAACGATCAGAATTTTTGTTCTAATTAATAATTCCAAAGGGCAACGAGGGCGGCGCTTGCTCCTTATTAAAGGAATAATACGACGGGCCAACAATTATTCTATCGCAATAAAAACTTATAGAAAAAGGCATAAAAAAGTTTCAGTTAAACTTTAGTGAATCAGTTCGAATGTATAAGTTAAATAACGCGATTAAGCAATCCCTAGGTATATAAGTATAGCGTTACTCAACAGCAATCAAAAGTTACGGGGAGTTTTCTCGGGAAGGATTCCACGCGGAATTCTTCAAGTGACAGTTTGATTAACCGAGTGGCGCACACGCTCTCCTCGTTTTCGGATTTCTTGGCGTTTTGTACTTACTACCTGCAATAAATGACTTTGAAATTTATTAAACAACACTACTCACGCGCTGCGGTAACATTATACGCTTCGCCAATAATAATTGTTTATATATGTTCATACAAATCATCCTTAAGACGCGAACATTCTTGAGGCGGAAGATATCCCCAAATTAATTACGCTAACCTGTTTCAGTTCGTTTGCAAATAGATCGCGATTTGCAAAGGATTTGTTCACTTGGCTCGGCATGTTTCTTTTTCTTTAAACTCAATTTGTCGTCTCCCGACTCCAGTGAATCAAGTAAAGAAACTCACCGCGTTACGAAGCACTTACAGCAACAAATGAATTGCTTCACTTCTGGCGCGCCTAAAAAACTCTTTTTATGTCCGCCCACCGCGGCCGCAAGACCTCCCCGCCGCTGTTATCATTCGTTTTCGGAGAAGGAAATTTAAATTAAATATTTGAGAGCGTTAATTTTGTCTCCTCATCGAGCGAACGCGGCGCATTCTTTGTGAAGTAATTAAACTGAGTGGAAGGGTTTCAGACGACAGTAGTTTGTTTGTTCGCTTGAAATTGCGTTTTCTATGGAGTGAATTTGCTCTTGTCGTCAAGTGCGACTTTGAATCTTATTTATTTATTTATTTATTTATAATTCTTTATTGTACACAAAAATTAATAAAATAATTTTACAACTAAGAAACTTATAACATAAGAACGTACAAACGGCGGCCTTATCGCTAACGGCGATCTCTTCCAGACAACCTTTGAATGGATTGGAATGAATAGGAGAAGGAAAATCGAAGATAGTCATTAAAAAGGAAAGGAAGAAAATCATGTACAACTAAAAGCTTTATAAATAGGCATTATTTATATATATATATAAACTTACATAAACTACACAAAGTAAAATGTGACTTTACTTACTACACATATTATACTATAAACGTAACGAAATATATATATATATGAGAGAAAATGTATTTATACATAATATATTACTGTTGTGACAAATAGTGCGTTCTGACTAATCTCTTAAAAATAGGCAGAGATTTAGCAAGTCTTATTGTCAGGGGTAGCTCATTCCATAAGCGAGCAGCATGGACAGTAAAAGATTTATCTAGGAATGATGTGCTGTGCTTAGGAATTTCTAGAATAAAATTTTCTGAAGACCTAAGAGATCGTACATGGGTACTGCTTAAGAAATGAAAGCGACGTTTTAAATAATTTGGAGTCGTGGGATGAAATAATATGGTATAGAGAAGTGAAAGGATGCGAGTATTCCGGCGAAAGCGTATTGATAGCCACTTGAGTTTAGTTCGATATTCAGAGACGTGGTCATATTTTTTAAGTCCAAATACAAACCGAATGCAGAAATTTTGAAGTCGCTCAAGCTTTTCAAACTGGGCTTCGGTGAGATCTAGGTAGCTAGCATCAGCATAATCAAGGAGAGGAAAAAGAAGAGACTGGACAAGCGCAATTTTCGTGGGAATAGGTAGAAAATTTCGTAATCTTCGCAAGGACCCCGCTGCAGCGAACAATTTACGACTAAGTTGTTGCAATTGGGGACCCCAGGATAAGTTTTTGTCGATTAAAACGCCCAAGTTTTTTACGACATCACAAAAAGGAATAAGGCAGCCATTGAATGAAACCTGGGGTAATTGATTTAAATTCAGTTGCGAAACCATCCTGGAGCTGCCAACAACAATGACCTGAGTTTTAGAAGGGTTTACTGTGAGACCATGCATCCCACTCCACTCATTGATCCGAGTGAGATCTTTATTTATTGCAGCAATAGCTTCCGCCATTCTGTCCACCGGAGCATGGTAGTAAATCTGTAAATCGTCTGCATACAAGTGGTAGGAAGAAATAAGTTTATAGGATATTGAATTAATAAATAGTGCGAAGAGTAAAGGAGATAAAACGCCGCCCTGAGGAACGCCAGCAAAGGTATCACACCAAGCCGACACTGCAGCTTCAATGCGTATGCGCTGCCGGCGCCCAGTCAGGTAACTACGAAACCAGTCAATAACCGCTGGAGATATGTTAATAGAGCGAAGCATACTTAATAGAACATCGTGGTCTACAGTGTTAAACGCATTGCTAAAGTCTAGCAAGGCTAGCACCGTTAGCTTTCCGCTCTCCATTGCAGATCTGATGTCGTCTGTAATATTAACCAATGCAGTGGTAGTACTATGACCAGGACGAAATCCGGATTGAAATGGATTAAGGAGATTGTTGTCAGTAAGAAAGGAACTTAATTGATGATGGATAAGGATTTCGAGGACCTTTGAAAGGAACGGTAAAATTGAAATAGGCCGATATTCAGAAAAGGATACAGGATTAGGTTTTTTGGGAAGAGGAATAACTTCTGCATCCTTCCATAAAGATGGGAAGACGAAGTTCGAGATAGAAAAATTAAGGATATGACATATGATAGGAAGAATTTGGTCAAGGATAGGTAATATCATACTTCGGCTGATACAGTCATTCCCAGCTGCATTGGAGGAAATTGATAAAATGCTCTTTTTAACATCACAATCGGAGAATTGACTAAAGACAAATTGAGAATAATTAGGGGTTGGAACAGATGAAAGATCATTAATGGTTTTATCTTTTGTAGCCCTGTCAAAAAAGGGAGATGCTGTGAAGTGTGAATTTAATAAATCAATATTTATGTTATGAAAACTTAAATCAGGACGTGACTTTCCAACTCCCATAGATCGAAGAAATTTCCAAACTTTAGCTGGATCACCGTTTTCAACAGATTCATGGACATATCGGCGTTGAGCATTTCTACACAACTTATTGCAGAGATTACGGATAGCTACAAATTTTTCCCAGTTCAAAGAATTAGGTCTACGCTTAAACCTAGACTTAGCTGCAGCTTTCCTTGATAACATCGACTTAATTTCATCCGTGAGCCACGGGGAGGGAAGGTGTTTTAATTTAACTGTGCGTAATGGAGCATGTACATCATACAGTTTTGTAATGTTGGTGGAAAAAAAGTTAACCTTATCATCGATTGTACTCGAGGTAAGCAGAGGGACCCAGTCAATGTTGCTGGCATCCTCACGAAGTCTTACGGAATCTACCCCACGAAAGCAGCGCCGCATCACAACCTTACATCTATCTTTAGGGGGACGAATTTTAAAAGACAAATAAATAAGGTCGTGATATGAGAAGGCATCTGCTGCGCATTGTCCATGCTTCACGACAAGATGAGGAGAAGAAACGAAGATGAGATCAAGGAGTGAAGGAGTGGAATTAGGGAAGTGATGTGTGGCATGGAGCGGTAAGATAGAAAGGTTACAGGAATTTAAAACAGAAGATAGCAAAGAAGAGCGGTGATCCTTCTTCAGAAGGCATGTGTTGAAATCTCCCATGATTATACTATGACTGTACGATGGAGTGAGATTAATAAGAATGTTTTCTAAAGAAGAGAAATAGTCAATGCGAAGAGAGGGGCAATAATAAACACCGAGAAGAATTTTAGTGTGAAGGAGTTCAACCTCCAGGAACAGATGCTCACCACCATTTGAGGGTGGCGGCTGGGGTGACGTATGTATAATGGAATATGAAATACCGGTACGTATATATATGGCCACCCCACCACCACCGCCAGCGGTACGATCGTTCCTGATAAGTTGAAAACCGGGAAGAGAGTAGGAACTAGAAGGAAGGCATGGCTTCAGCCAAGATTCTGAAACAAGAATAGCATGGAGATTCGCACAGTCAAAGCTAGCTAACATATCAGTGAAATGGGCCGGAATACTCTGTGCATTGATATGCACGACATTGAAATTCTTATGAACATCAGAAAATTGAGATGAAAGTGTATCGCATAATGATGGAATACTAGAGAAACTGCTATTGTCACTACCTGCCGAGAAAAACTCATCAGAATCACTATCGATTTCACTCATGCTAATTTAGTTACTAAATATATGTATACTTATATAAATAAAGTAAAATAAAAATGTTATAAATAAATAATATGATACAATAGATAACAAAAGATCAAGCAAAATGTTGTTAAAATATGTATGGCCTACTTTTAGGCACCCTTTGTGACACCTGCCGGTTGTGTCAAGTGATTGCAAAATAAAAAGAATATAACTAAAACTTGATTACAAATAAGAACAAAAACAAAAATGATAACGGCCGGGTAAAAAAAAAAAAAATATAATACTACCTTAAAACTATAAATTATAACACCTTAAAAACTATTAAAAAAACATTAACTTCAACTTAAAAGCATCATTATAGACAAAAAAAAAAACTTATTATTTAACAAAACACAAAGAAAAAATACTATTATGTAGGTATAATCTAATTGAATTAAAATCAAGCTGTCTATACAAAACAAGACTTCAAATATTACATGTTAAATGTTATGAATATTAAATAACATAATATGGAACGCGACAAAGTAAACAATCAAAATGACAGCACAAAAAAATAAAAATAAAATGTAAGGTAGGTAGGTAGCAAAAGTGTAACACAATAATTATAGTAAACATTACAACAAACAGTTTTACCCGGCCAGTATGCGAAAACAGTTGTATCAAATGATTATTTTTTGTTAATGGCTGTGCGCTTAGACCTCGTCATCTTGGCTCGAGCTCCAGTTTTAGTGTCGTCGGCACTCCCGATGTGAGACAGGTCATGAAGACAGTGAACTTGATTCCTCACACCATCCGTACCAACAACATAAATATTGCCCTCCTGAGTCCAACACTTTGTAATGCCGAATTTCGCCCGAGCAGCCATAAATATGTCATGACGAGCTTTTGTCAAGAATTCGGACATGGTGATTCCGGAACCCTTGAGCTTGGTTTTGGAGTACCATAGCCCATCTCGAACCGCTGTGTCATGGAGCTTAAAAAGAATGGGACGGGGTTTTTCAGGCTCAGAGATGCGTCCCATTCTGTGACATCTTTTTATATTAAGCGGCGAGAAGTCCTTCAGCTTGAAGTGGTCCTTTATCACATTTGCCACCAGAAGTGTAGTGTCCTCCTTACTCACTTCCTTCACACCATGCAGCAGCAAGATCTTCCTACGGCCTCTCATTTCTATGCTGTCGATGTTGCGTGCAAGAAGCTCAACCTGCTGCTGAAGACTGCTAAGAGCCTTGGTGACGAACGCCCGGAACGAACCGAAATCAGCTGCCAAACTGGATGCGGTGGATGAGCTTGGTGATTTTTGCAACTCAGTATCAAAGTCAGCCATCCTCTTATGGAACATTTCCATCATGTCAGCCAGTGTATCCTTGATGGATTCCATTGCAAACAAGTGTTGTGAAAAAGTGTAGATATAAGAACTGTTTATAGGAGATAACACTACACCGGCAAGTAACAGTAATTAACTGATTATAGCATTCATTAAAGCTTATTTAGAACAATAATAATGTGTATTATTATTTTTTTAATTTGAGAGCACAAATTAACCGTATATACTAGAAGACTACCCTCAGAAAAAAAAAAAAAAAAAAAAAAAAAAAAAAAAAAAAAAAAAAAATCTTACTTGTGTTCAGATATGAATTGGAGTAAATTTATCGAGATTAAATCAACTCGTCGCGATAAAACATTACCGTGTGACATTGCCGACGGAATTATGCGAAGCTGTTGAATATCTATAAACATGTACACGCAGCCGTATACTATCCAATCAGACGAGTGTTTACATCGGAACTGCCAATAACAGAATGCAAATACCTAGCGGACAAAGCGCTCGTCCAGCAGACCTGCAATGAAAAACTTTTACACAATATCGAACTAAAATACTGGAGAGGAATGTTAGCCATTGAATTTCAGACTGTGGATAAATTTAGCGATTTATTTGACACCTGGCAACGTTGTACAATGGACACAGAAGGTAAGAGTGTCATGCCACGTGATTGAAAGGGTTTTTAAAAAACACTCTATTACTTTATAAAACCCTTTGGCTGATGAATTGAGTGTCACAACTGCGTAAATATTTAACATGTTTGGATACGAAATTAAATTACGTATTAAAAGCAGACGCGTTGTAACACGAAGTAGTTACAATGTCATCAGGTTTTCGGATTCATGAAATGATCAACGTCAATTCCCAGCAGTCGCGTGCTATCCGAGCAAATGGTAATGTGTGTGGATGGTGTGTTGTGTGCGTACACACCACTATAATTTGTGCAGTGATTTCGCGATCACTGTGAAAGCGACCGGTCGATCACGCCACATAAGAGATTAATTTGTCTGAGTGCTGTGGCCCGCCTATCTAGAAGAATCTCTGCATCAAACCATTGTAATTTCGGTGATTAGCTCGTATGTTAAAATATTAGCATTCGTGTATTATAAACATGCATTAATCTAATTTTGAACTTATTTGTATAGGTATAGTTTGCATACGATATTTAGAAATAAATGGGACATAAATTAATGGAGTTAGTTTAACATTGTTTCTTGTTTCACAGTCTGATTGATAAATTCTAGACATTATGCTGAAATATAGCCAGATAGCTTAATGTAGCGTTCAGAACGATTCACTGAATATCTAGACTTCAGTTAATACAGTAAAACTGTGTTTTACCGTACGATATTTAAATATTAATAAATCCTGTGTTATACCTGTGTAAGCAAGTTATGTTGAAAGAGTATGCTTGAAGTAAGATAATAATGTAAAAGCTGTTTTCAACTATAAGACATTTGGGTACCATTTAAGAAATTATTTGTTATAAAACCTTGGTAGAATTGAAACTGTTTTAATTATATATCTTAGATATTTAATATTATTAGTTTAAATATTAAAACAAATGTCTTTTTTTCAATATCAATCAGTAAGTGACGAGAGCATCCCTACAGCCGGGTTATCGCTAGGTTGAAAGGAAAGTAGGAGTAAGAAAATATTAGAGATTGTACAAAGCATGCACAGTCGTATATATAAGTATATACACCGTATATCTGCTCAGTTTGAGTGTATTCTGTACTAAAAGTAAGACAGCGCAGGAAGCTCACGAGGCCTAAAAATGTAATTTATAACTCATTTGTGACTCGGGTACGACGGGCCGGGTATTCACGTGTACAACTAAAATGTTAACAAGAAAAGGTGAATACTACACACCTTCTACCTGGCCTTATCCCACACGTGGGGCCAGTGTTGGATCGCTTACTTAGAATAATGTTTTCGACAAGTATCCAGCCCATGCCCAAAGACATTTTATTAAAAATGGTACGCCAAAGGAGGCTTTGAACGTGGAGTACCAAACCGTCAAGAAAGTGTTGACTAGTAATTGAAATTATCAATTGCTATTTGACACAATGATGCCGAATAAATCCCACATTGCCTGCCTCGGCGGCGTAGTTGTACTACGGTATGATTGCAAAGCTAAGTTCTCTGGTTCGAATGCCGGGTCGGGCAAAGTGATATTGTATTTTTCAAATCATTAAGAGAGCGGAGTCAGGAATTTGTGCCCAGTATGGCGAACGCCTATCCTTTTAATCGTACTCTCGATTGTATAGGAGGCCTGTACTGTGCAGTGAGACGTATATAGGCAGCTACTGATACAGACAGGCAGTGGGCTCCCCTCCTATCACATCATGGGACAGAATACGCATGGCGAAGCTTGGGTCAGTAGCATCTCTGCCTACCCATTATGGGAAAAGGCGTGTATTTAAATCACATGATTATAGTACACATGCTGCTAAACCAATAAGGCGACCATCACAGTACAGCCACCTACGTTATGTTATTATCTGTGAAACCTGCTGTTGTATAAGTTCCGTATAATTACAGTTTTTCAAGTTAACAAAGTTGAGTTTTCTATGCACTTGTCGGGTTCACGCTGTGTTTGAAGTTTATTATGACTTTATGCTGTGTCGAGTTACAAAGTTAGCAGGTTTCTTTAAAATTATCTTATACTAGCGAGTACATGTTATTCATTGTTGTTTTAAAATTGAGGCGAAAAATATTGTGTTTTCTACTTATCTTTGAAGTTGGAGCTCTTGATTGAATGTGATTATGAGGATCAAAATTTTTAATACTTTAGTCTCTCTACTAAATACCTCTGAATTAGCAATGTGAAAAGAATAGTGATAAATTAAACGCATTTTGTATGTTATATCGTGAGATATGTAAATGATACAATGGTAATCGGGCCACAGAAGCGTCAGAACGGGTAACTTTTGTATCAGATATGTTCTAAACTGGAGATAGTTTCATCCAAAATGTTAGTAAACTTAGGTAACATAGAGCAACGACCTTTATAAAGAGTATAGTGGCATATTAATATTTTATCCGTATAAATGCCAACGTTCTAATTAGTAAGAAGGCGAAGAATATTAATAATGTGAGACATGAATGAATAAGAAAACATTTTCCACTTTCAAAGCTTCAAAATCAACAACCAATATGAAGTCTAAACATTCACGTCAAACGCTGCAGCAGAAATAAAGCGAAACTAAACGCTAGTCAACGAGGCAGTAACTTTCACTAAACTCGCCTTGTGACTACAGCTCGTACGCGGTGTGCCGCTGTACGTTAATTCAGATGCAAGCCACGCACCGAAGATGATACGTGATAACACGAAAATCTCCCAATTGCTTACGTGTTCGCGTCGGGCGGGATCCCCTCTCCCCTGACTAACCGAGCATTGAATAACTCCTGGTTATAAATTAGACTTCGCGATCGTCTGATAAGTGAGTTCGGCAGGTAACGCTTTTTGCCCGTGCTTTACGCAGCTGAAGTAGACTTTATGGATGATTGAATTGATACACGACGTGAATATGTAAGTAAGGCGTGTCTTGTTTGATTTTCAAAGGAAGCTGGTAAACATACGTGTTAATAGGTCAATATTTATTTGCTGTTTCTTGGTCGTTTAATACTGGATTTTAATCATGGCGTGAAGAAATTAAATACTGTTATTAAATTTCGCAGATTTGGCAAGTTATGATAGTTTTAACGGTAAGACAAGCAAACTATCAGACGAACTTGATTTTTACATGGGCGGAACTGCTTTTGTCATCACAAATTGCAATACGGAGTGCATTTAAATTTGTTGAAATTCAACAAAAAAGTCAATTTGATCTGGAGAGTTAGCCAGTTTTACTGCAATGATTGATATTAAAATAATACACATATTAAAAGATTGTGTGTATATGATTATATTTATAGGGTATATTGGTGGGTATGCATAGGCCCGATAATTATCTGATTAACGGCTCTGATTAATTGCTTTGAGTAATCCATGCTAGGCTGATGCGGGCTAATAAAAAATAAAATCGAACTTTGGTTGTATTACCAAATTATTTTGATTATAATCTATATTCTACACCAAACAGTTATAGCGCAAATTGATAAATATTAACTTAGTACCGAGGCCATCCTTATAGAAATAAGAGAGTTCCATGCAACCTTTAGTATCAAAAATATAAATATTTAAACGGCCACTTCAGCTCATCTATGCATCACCCTAAGGTAGAATTAGATAATGCCTCCGATATAAAATTCATCTTGTATACAACATATACGAAGTTTAATAAAAGAAAAATACATTTTCTAATATAAAAATGAATACACATATTACTTACAGTGCACATGCAGCATTATTCTTTTGCTGACTGAAGGCGGTACTCCGTTCGCGGCGATGCACAGGTAAGCGCCCATCTCCGAACGTGTCACTTTAGTAAGGTTCACCACCTCGCCCTCCAGAGACGTCACTGGCAAAACAAATTGCATTCGGTTATACGTAAGTTATTACCAGAGATATGTCATGGAGGAAGTCTGGAATATATAGATGTCTAGTGTGGGAAATATATGATTTTTTTTTTGGTTTTAGGAACTAATTCATTGTCTGTATGGAGGCCGCTAGAAGGAGCTGGGGTAATATCCAACAATGGATTAGGAAAAAACTGCTGCGAGAATGTTTTTGGTTAGATGGGTACCTATTAACAATACATCGGTTTAAACTGGGTAATTCACTATAGAATTTTCATGCAACCAAATAATATTTGGTTCATAATAGCCTATGGTTGGTATACAAATTATTTACGCGTAATTTTATCCTGTCTCCATTTTGTCGCATCCAGTTTCCGGCGAATTCTCGCTATGATATTTTTTCCTAAACAAAAAAGTGTGTACTCTCACAGAAACTTAATAACAAAGGCCTTAAAAATAATTAAATGAAGTGTTTTTACTATTCATTCTCCTAAGGAAAGTTGACGTCAACCGACCAGGCTAAAACAAATATTTGACGTACTCTGTCGAATAGCGAACAAGTAATTGGAAGAAAAAGAGAGTTCCATGTTGGATTGCATCAAATAGTCAGTACAAGATAATTGTTGCTTTGAGTCCGTGTTCTAAAATTCCCTTATTTTGTACCGTTTTGAAGGGATTTAACTAGAGTACAGCTCAATAGATATTGAGGTTTATCTAGAATCTAGAACATCAATCAATTAACAAACTAAAAAATGGTAACGGCCATCAAACTGTCTATTGACAATCATAGACAGTTTTAAAACCTCTTTTTTATTTACTATTTCGATACACAATCGGTACGCCACCGATGAAATTATATGTTATTTTATATATAAGTATCGTGCAAGGTGACGAGCCTTTATAGATGTTGTTTGAATGTGATGTTTTCTTCGCTTAAATTAAATTGAAAAATATTCGATTAGGACCAAATATTCGATAACTAAAAATAGGTTTTAAAACACTTAGTTTATCTAGAATTAGTGGTTGATTTTATTTATGGTTGGTGCATTTCCACCTTTACAAAGGGGAAGAAAAATGACAAGAGAAAGGGACGGGTAACATCCGTATAAATAATAAATTAATAAATACACCCAACAGTCACATACATAGTCCCGGCCCCACACTAAGATCGAGTCTTGTGTCGTGGGTATCAGAAACTACGAAAGACTTTTTGATCTCACAAACAGCAGACCCGAAACGAATACCTGTGGTTCACACACATATTTGTTTCGGTGCGGGGATCGAACCCGCGGCTTCTCGTTTCACAGCCGGCATCAAATCAACTGCGCCACAAAGTCTGTCAATCGACATTCTGTAAGTACTTTAGTTTATATAAATAAAAAAATATGTCGCAGTTTACAAATGCAATAGCACGATTGACAAGCAGACATGCACATTCCAGTGTTATGATTTCCCGACTCGTTGTCATTGGAATATGCAATTATTTGTTTTTATTCAAAAAACCTGTCGCTAGCCGTATATGCTGCGGTGTGAATAACGATCCGGAATCTACCAGGCCGCTCGCAAATTGGATATGAGGTTTTTTCAGATATTAGCTCTATTGTTCGGCTTTTAGGAAAAATATGTTTTTGTGCGCGATCATTTTTATGTTTCGCATTGTTTTTGTTGCGTAGTGTGTATAATATTTGCAAGTATTTAGTGTTTAGTATTCTGGTTTTGTTTCTACCAACCCTTATCTATCAATCACCGTATTTATTTCTCAAAATGATTTCACTTACATTTTCGCGAACGACTGCTAAGTGGTTCAATACTGCGAACTAATTGACTTTATCAATTTTATTACCGCAGAATTGTTCTTATTCAACCGCCAATTTATTAAGTAACGTTCAAGTTTTCTTGCGCGGTACCTAAACACACTTTCTTCGGAGTTTATATTACTAAAGTCAAGAGTGAGGAAAATCGTTCAACTTTCCATCCTTTCTAGTGCTTACTTTACATTTCGCCAATAACTGGGAAACACTTGGAACCTCCAAAAGTTGACGGGTTGGGTAAACAAGTACCGTTAGTGGTTTGAACTCGAGCTGTTTTCCTGACACCTTGCTCAAATGGCACTCCAGTACGTTTACAGCCATTATTCAAACAAGAGGATAAAAAGCTGAGGCAATATTTTCCGAAGGAACTGTAGGGCGTTGATGGTTTAAAAGTGTAGAGCTCTCGGTCTCGAACGACGGTTCGTTAGCAAACAATGCGAGAATAACGCCAACTATTGAGACGGTACGCGCTCAAACTTGAAAATTATCTATAAGTTATCCATGTGCGAGCTTGGGCTCGGTTCATTATGTTCGAGATTTTTGTTTCAGAGTTTTAATGAGGGTTATCGAATCAGCTTTCTTTACGTAATTTTTTATTATTAATTGTTAAACAGTTTATAACTCACTCTAAATCGTGCTCTCGATTGTAGAAGAGGCCCGTGGCCTGCAGTGGGACGTATATGGGCTGATACAGTACAATACAGGTGCGGATAGTAAATTCTTTATAATGTAAAATTATTCATAGTTACCGCGATTCATACTGCGATAAAAACCAATTCTCTTTGCGATGATGCTTTAAAATACAATTAGCTGTACATTTTGAGAGAATGAATTACTTGATTAAAGGAGGAGTATAATACCGCTATTACTTTTACATTAACATCATACTATTATCTATACTCGTATTTTTGGAACTTAAAAAGTAAAATTCACTGAAAATGTGAACAAGTTTTGAGTCGGTTAGTTGGCGCTACTCTATAGTTTTCGACGCTGTCTTGGAAGCGGGCCGCTGAATAAACTTGGCCTGTCGATGTGTCATAAGTCAAGTGACGCTCGACTTCCACGGACCCTAGTGGTTTTTCCACAGATACAAGAATTTTAGTAATAGCCACCGTTGTGCAATGAAATCAATTTAAGTGAAAAAATAGGTTTTTTCTTTTCAATTCTTTTTAGGCTCGTTAATAAACTTATCCGCGGGAAATAAATAATATTGATATTAAATAGTGAGTCTTCATTGTATTCACTTCATAGAAAGAGGATCTTTATTTAAACATCGCTAAAAGTATTACTAAAAAGAACACAGTTTAAATTATAATATAGTAATCAGACTTGATGACAATCATAAATTGAAATATGAGAAAACTGGTAAAGTCATACTTTATGAAAGTTTTCGATACTAACAGACAATAGATGAAAAGACAATAATGTATTAAGTGGAATTAATGCAACTACGTGTCGTGTCGCCTTTGCGGTCTGTGAAAAGTCAATGAAAGTCCACAAGCAACACTCCTGTAGAGGGTCCTCAAGTAAAATGGAAAAGCAACATTTATTCTCATCCCCGCTCTTTGTTCTGAACTTATATTTTTAATTAAGAATTTGAAACGCGTCACACTGCCTGGCTAACTAATATTTCCGTCAACGCAAACGTTTGCTGAGCCACCAAGAAAACTTCACGAGCCATTGAAAATTGATTATTCCTAATGGATTTCTTTATAATTGGATCGGCTGTGATTCTTTTATCTGATTGTTCGTTTTACTTCAAAAATCATAAATTTATCATCGAGAGAGTTAGTCAATAATGGGGATTAACGAGGCTGTGCGGCGCCGAGCTCGTATCTGTTTCAAACTTCCCAGAGTAGATGAAAAGCATCGAAGGGAAGGATGTCGGAGTTAATTTGCATCACTCTACGACTAAGTTTCAACCATTCATTCGCTTATCTGCATAATTTGGTGTAGAACATGAAACAAATAGGCACGCGACACGCCGTTGTCACCGGGAACATGTTTTGTGCGACACAATAAAGGGCAAATTTTGAATAATACCCTTTTGTTGTTGCCACTGTTTTCTGTCGCCCTTACAATTATTATCACTAGTCATAATATCCATCTCGGCGACTTTGCCACAAATGTTATTGTATTGTTTATATCTCTGGATTTTCTGCGCTTTTGATTGTAAAACTAATTAGTATCACGGTGATTAGGGGCGAAGTAAAATAAAATGTTATATATTTTACGTAATTGAAGAGGAAATAATAACTGTAGAAGATAATTTAAACTATATAGTGATATAGGATAGAAAAAGATAAAGTTTGATAATATTACAAATTGCGAAGTAACATAAAACGTAGCATATATAATGGTACTTAAGCAACGCAAAAGCAATACACTTTGAATAAATACAAAAACATTGCCAGACGGTATAGACCAAAACGCTATAGACTTCAAGATTGAATAGCTCACACTGAACTATTCATCGGGGCACCTAGAACGCTTCACAATTTGCTGTATCCGTTGACATTCTACATATATATTGCCTTAATTATATTACTAGGCTCACGTCAATTCTGCCTTTGAAAGAGCCTTCGTTTGTGGAACAAATTTTGAATGGCGCGACACTCACAAAAATGATCGGTGACCTCATTAAAAAACTATATCTGTTCAACGCCCCTCAAACTTTACTCATTGGAATATTCGTGAAGAAGCATTGGCCTTCGTAATGAATAGCTTGTATTGTTTCCTACTCAGATTTATGGAGGTAACTTGTAACGGCTTCTTTAATTAGACTTCTTCACTCAAATTGATGATTGTTATTGATGTTAGTAATTTAAAATTGGTCGAGGTGGGGTTTCACCGTGCCTCGCTAAATTATCTATAATTTGGACAAGAGCTATTTGTGAGTATCGTGTTACTGTAATATTTCCGGGGTTTAATTTGAAATTATCGTTTTAGGTGTTTGTTAGTTACTCGTACTCGTATTGCTAGAGAAATATATGGAAGTCAAAACGCCTTAGCGCGCTCTAATCTTAGCTGTGGTATTGAACTGAGCTCGTTGCGAAAGTCATTACCGGTAGTACTTTGTTAGCTTAATGAATTGACTGATGGCAAGAGAAGGCCTGAACAGTGGTAGGGTTAAGTGGGACCTGCTGATTAATCACCCTGTCAGTACCGTTTCCAATTGCCACTCGTCACGAATTCCCTCGTATAATTTTTATGCTGAATTTTAAACGTTGAAGGATAGTATTCGTTTTTTGTGTACAGAGCGCCGCTGTTATTAAATTACACTATTTATTAACATAAACCAATGTTGGATGAACAAATATTGTTTGTTTTCAAAAGTCTTTGTGGCCGAGTGAAATTACTGAAGGAAATTATGTGAAGTGGTAGAGCGACGCTGTTGTCAGCCATGACTAAGCATGAATGAGCAGGGTCGTCCGGGGCGGTGCCACTATCTCACAGGAGATCGACGTGAAGCGACAGCTTAACTGTCGCATTTCGTTCTGTGAGTTAGCTTGCCGAATGCCCAATACCCTTTCCCCTTGTCATATTTTTCCTTTCTGCTCTCCACCCAATTTGATGACATCCATAATCCAAGCGTTGTGGATGTTCATGGGCTGCAGTAGTTAGTTACCATTAGATGATATGTTTGTTCGTTTGCCGGATTAAAACCAGGCATTAAAATCCTCAAGCGTTCTCTTTCTTTCTCCCGTCCTTCTCTATTCAGCTACTCAAGCAGGAGAAGCATCTATGATCCGACCCTTATCACCAATTTGCGGATTTTAAAGTATGAATATCCTAACATGGGGTGAAACCCCTTTCCCATAAAAAGCCCTTATCTTTTCCGTTCATACATATAAACAGAATAAAGAAAAGAGTTCTACACTTTTTAAGTAGGTCACTTACGTATTACTGCTATTCATAAATATGTTTGAGCTTGTAGTAAATCGAAACTAAGCAGAGTGGAGCATAAATTATGAGTGTTTTAGATTATGGTATTTCATTCAGCACACTGGATTAACTGGCATTACGGACTCAAATAGAATTTAAATGAAAATTATGAACTTAGTAGTAACAGGAATTTGAAAAGCACGTGAGTTCACTCACCTAACTCATTGAAAGCTAGTGGTAGACAAAGTTCTGCAGTAGCTAGCAATGAAGATATTATGCCGGAAAGCGATACGTATATACAAAATAATCACACTTATATCCCATAGTAGTAGGTAGAGACTATTGATCGCCATTTGACTCGAAAGCAATAATGCCACATATTTTTAAGTATTTTTTTTGTGTTAAATGATGCATATTTTAAATCAAATAAATTCGGTTACCATCTAGCCGACTTGAATACACTCTATTTCTGTTATGAATCCAACTTATAACAACTCAAAAAATCAACTTATACTCGTATTTATGTTGCCCACAGCTTGGCAAAGCCAATCACTAGACTAATATGTAACAAAAACTATAAAACATCGATAAAACAAATTAAAAATCGAACAACAAGTGAGTGAACATCGATTGATGTAAAATTGTGACGATAGATCTGTGGAACACTTTATTCGGCATAGTGCGGAGACGAGGAGGTAAGTAATTATTCCCGGACCGTCTCGAGATCGTAATCCGGCGGGATTAGAAAGGGCGGTGTGAATGGTAATAGGAGTTGCCGAGGTGCTGCGATCTGATTTACTGCTAAGATTCAATAGTGAATATTTTAAGCTGTGATTTATTTGTTAGTGCCCCTTTTTCGAGGTTCTTAAACTTTCGGATCATTTTTTACTTGTCGTTTATTATCAGATTTAAATGCTTTGTTGTTCTGTAATTTATTTTTGGGGTGGTATTGAAGGCTAGATTTATTTTCTTTTGCCTACCTACACATACAATGCATATACTACAACATATTGTATGACATATAACTATGGATGCAGGCCGATTACAATGGGTCACTATAGAAATTCTACAGCAATAGGTTTGTATAGACCTATACATAACATTATATATATAATGAATATTCGTAGAGCTCTCCATTTATGAACCAGAAAACCAACGTGTGTGTGTTAAGTTTCGATAGTCCAATATCACGTCACATTATTTACAAAATTTAGCCTATTTAGGAGCGAAATGTACAATCTCGTCGTATATCTAGTATACGATCCCAAGGCATGCAACTCCAACATTAAGGAGCAAGTGTGCACCATAGCGGACAATTATTATCGTTCGTTTCAACGAAAATGACAACAATATTTACAGCCGAAGTGCACTTAGTACGGCTGTGATACGAGGAGTCGTGAGTTCGGTCTCAGCGCCAATATTATAAAGAAGGAAGATTTTATTGTTTGCTTTGAATAGACTTTGAAACTATTGGACTGATTAGAAAAATTAATACACCATGAGAAGATTCTACATGATTCCTGAAGAACATAGACGATAGAATATTTTCAAGAAAGAGTATCTGTATCCGGGCGTTGCCGGGCCGGACCGATAATTAATTATTTATATACACCGAAAAAAAATGTCGTAGTTTCTAAAACCATAAGGCGCAAGATGACATGTACCTACTTTAATCTTAGATCAGGACCTTATGAATCATTTTGTGTGCACAATTTATAACTGTGGATTTTTCAGAAATATGCTGTTCATACTAAATGAGGTAACTAACCATCGGAATAGTATGTTTACAGATTCGCTATTATTAAAAACCAACATTTAGTTGAAAAAGCTACTACAATACCTAAAAGCAGTAGGACGTAAGTACTGAAACTAGGTTAGACTTGTCTAGTTTGAGAACTCTGCAGTTGAGAAGGTTCTCTCGTACAACTTATATGAACCTTCACTTTGTAATATGCATATTTGATCATTTCCTCTATGAAATGATGCATCTTTTATATCTTAATTAATAAATACATTAAATGAATTTCTTCTATGACATTATGGTCAGTCAAATGTGGATCCACTTAATGGTTTCTTAGATTTAAGCAAATTTTCAAAAAAATGAAAACATCCAGTGAAACGAAAAGTCTAATGTAATCGAAACGTCGCGTCGGGAAGTTAAAAAATTAAAAGTTAGATCAAATTCGCGATAAACTCCGCAAAAAATAGTTTTATTTCAGTGGATTTTACTCATAATTTTTAGCATATTTTTCGATCTTGAGCCACTAAATTCACCTTGAGGCCTTTCTAACATATGCTTGCTGGATGAAACATGTTAAGTCAATCGTATGTTCGGTGTATGTCCGATGAACATTCACCTAAATATTTGAACAGGGTGGAAATCGCAGTGTTCCGACGTAAGTGGTGCGCGCGCTCCAAGACATCTCTAGTTGAGCTTTAGGCTGATTTTAGAGTTACGCTGTCCCCGCGCTGAGTGTCGGCGCTGACAGCTCAGCGCGTAGCTTACGGCCGGGGGTCAGCGCTGACAACTACGCGTTGTTCTAAAACGCTCCTTAGTATTAGGTTTGGGTATTATTTCAATTAAACTCGTTAGAATTCGTATAACTGATTGAAATATATTTTCGCAATGACGTTACAATTACATGACCAAGACAAGACAGAACAGAAAACACAGACACCTCTACCGACAGGAAACGGAAACTCAATTTATTCTTTTATGAATGTAGTATACAACAAAACGTTTACAAAGATAATCGAACTACTTTATACATTTACATTTTATTCAATACTTAGAAGTTCATACATGCCAACTGTCAGCGCTGACCGTCAGCTCGGGGACAGCGTGATTCTAAAATCAGCCTTACTGAAATTAGTCGTCGCTCGATAACGATGTTGAAAATGCTTGCTTGCAATGATGTTTTAATAAAGATGACGCATATCCATATTGCGTGACGCTTAAAAACTGTCCTACTGTGCATATACATACTCATTTGTTAATACTTTATGACAATTTTAGTGAATGAAATAGATTATACAGAAAGTACGAGACGGAAAGAGATAGCATTGCGCTATCAAAACATAGAATCGAAGCGATAGAAAAAGAAGGGTGACGATAAATAAAACTGCCTATTTGGTTTTATGAGAATTTAATATATTAATATTGAAGTTGCTACGTGAGTCTACCTGTGGTACGCCATCCTGAAACAAAACGTAATTTTATTTGCTTACAACCATGAAAAAATAAAGAAATAAATTGTTTTTTATATTAGTTTTTACGTAAGCATGCACTGAAAAATCGATCTTTTATTAATATTATTTTTTGTTGTAATGATGGCAAGTGATACGACCGCGCGTAGACATAAGCAAAACCAAAAGACACCTTAAATTACAAAGCAATACTTGGCATTCACTGCGCTCGTCATCCCGACACATAAGATCTTAAGTCGCAATAAGCACAGCGATTACTCAGGCGAGAATATACAAAGCTGAACATAATATGGCATTTAAACTGCCGTTTGGCGGGAGGAATAGACATTGAAGTGGTACCTACCATATGTGGCGGCCTCTCACATATGAGTAACCTGCCACTAGTAAACAACCGATACTACAACCGATGGTGCAGGTTTTTTATATTTATATATTTTCGTAGTTGTATATTTTAATTCATAATTAGAATGTGCTAAAATAATATTAATTGTTGTTATAGGCATCCAGTCACGATCCCCTCTTTATGTTCGAACTGTACTTAGTGCTTACCTATTTACGTCTCAAGAGCTCATCACGTGGAAATCTGGAACCATTCAATGATATATATGTATATATTTACACTTTTTGATTGACTATACAAGTACATATTCGTATAGTCAAGCTAATGTATTTTGTATTGTTCGTGTTTGGATTAAGTTATATATTATGAAAATAATACATAACAAATAACTTAATCGTTTTAAATATGATTGAATTAGAAATAAATATGAAACAATCCAAATCCATTCAAACTTTTATCGTCAATTTTCTGTATCTTCGGTTTCGCTTCTGACTTATTAATCTATGACGCACGCTTCTTGTCTCTATCGCACTTCAAGATCTTTGTATTAGGCGATCCTTCTTACACAATTGAAGTCGGTATTTACTAATTTAAAATAAAAATTAAATTTTGTGTGGTTTTTATATACTTACGTATGGTGTGTAGCTCCAATTCAGTTTCATATATTTGCACCATAGTTTTTACACTTTTAAAACACACAATTCGGCACTGTAGATAATATTTTCGTAATAAATTATGTTGACAGCACTGACGTCTTCCCTCTGTCGCCGTTGCCATGCGACTAGATGAAATTACACCAATTGCCCGAATTTGAACGCCTCACTTTTGAAGTGCTAGTGCGATATCTACGTCGTATTTGTATAATATATCATTGCTTGCTTGTATTATGACAGAAAGATTAAATTAAAAAAATGGCCGTTTAGTTGAAATCGATTACATAAAGTTAATATGGTATTTATTTATTAACGGTTACTTTTTTGAAGCTTCAAATATACTGACGGGCTTATCCTTTGTTTTGAAATAATTGGCTTGCAAGTCATTTTTTTCTTTCTCCAATTAGTGCTTTGCAAGCAACGTAAAGGCAGTGTACCTTATAATCTACTCAGTGTGTCCATACATAGTTTTTTATTGTTTTTATCCAGCAAATTGTTGAACATTGTAAGTTTTCCGTATGTTTGATATCCCCGATCTAGGCATGGCTGAGGGAACAACGTTAAAATGTTTAGAAGTAAACCAGTAACTAAGTTTGGTCTTATATTGTATAAGCGTTAATATTTAATGACTTGATAGTAATATGTATATATAAGTCACGTATTAACACATTAAACATTCTATCTCTGCGAATTATCCTCACGATTCTTATTCATGTAACCTGCCAATACCGAGAAATTATGTCAAAATAACTGAACCAGGAAAATAATATTAAAAAGCTGAGGGTGGTGTAAATGTGAGGTTTCAGTTGAACATCTTTTGTGGGAAGATCGCGATAAAAGAAAACAGGAACAAGAAATTTAAATTGTGTGCTGATTACGGTTTTGTACAAGCCACAATAATTTTTGACACATTTTTATGCAAATAAATAAATAAATAAATAATAAATAACACCCAACAGTCATAATATCGCACATTTATCTATAAATAATGTGTCAATATACGTCCCATTGAAGAGCACTGGAGTATTTCACGATTAACGAGCAAGGGATTACTTACTATAACAATTCGTGAACTACTATTATGGAGACTGCCCTGCCTTCACACCCACTGCTGTAACTCCTGTAAGCCAGGATCAACAGTGGCACGCATTGTAATGACACCGAGCATTAAAGCTCCGCGAGTCTCCGGGAATGTCTAACTTGTCACTTCATCAACTACTATGAAATCAAGTTATGCAATATGAAACGAACGCTGTACTTTACGCTTTTGAAGTTAATGTACACTGCCAATAAATTATATAGATAAACCTTAACCTTAAAACCGGTCATGTAACAATAGAAATGCACATAACCCGTGTGGAAACAGTTCAAAAATAATTTAATTCCGTAACAAATGTGATGCTTACAAGATAAATTAAGTAGAAAAAATTATGGTGGTTAAAGTGGTGGTTTATGTTCGCCCACATTCGAGTAAATAATTCGCGGCCGGCACGCAACCTTAATGACCTTAGTGTTACATAAAATTTGCATGATTTTACAGCCGTTTAACGTTTGTTTAAATATCATTATTTATTGCCCAAATCGGGCGGCGATATAATTCATTATGGCTTAATAGCGATGCCGCTGTGCGAATATGGAATTGTGATACGTAGTATTGTTGAAAAATTCAAGTGTATCTGTCTGTGTTATTTATTTATATAACTTAACATACACTGCCTCGGTGGCACTGTACTACAATACGGTTACAAAGCTGAGGTCTCGAGTGCAAATCCAGAGTCACCCAAAGTGATACTGGATTTTTCTCCTACCCCTACTGATAATAAGGCCTGAGTTTGTGTATGTACATATATATGTATGTACTTAATATATGTAGCCATTGTATTTAGGCGGACTTAATACCATAGGCATTTTCTGCCAGTCTACCTTGATATCATGCCGAGATGACAGTAGTAGGATACATATGATCCTTATTTTATTATTATTCATTTTGCAGGAGTTCGTATTTCCATTGGAAGGGTTTTTAACACCGATTCTTTTTTGCTGTGTTCTGAGTTCATTATAAAATTGGTATAAAATATTTGAAATCGAAAAAAATATTCCCAAGTTTTAATAGTTGTTAAGCTTATATGGCTTTATGCTCCCAACAAAACAGTATTTGTTAATTTAACAAAATTCACGCCTCTAAATTGATTGTCGGTGGAAGCAGGCTGTTTCCAACAGGTCGCTGCGGCTGACTTTATGTGATCGACAGGTATTTGTTTCGAGTATGGTATCGAAACCTACCTAGTAGTGCCTGATACTCACAGTTCAAGGTAATAAACTTATGGGCGTAACTATGAGGTCCGTCTTAAGAGAGATTGCATTTATTGATATTATTTTTATTTCCATCAAATTATTACGAAACCGTTAAAGATACGTTTTTTTTATCGTTTAATTTTATTATTATAATTCATTTTTGTGCATTATTTGTCTTTTACTTTTTCTTTTCTATACACAAAGTATTTATGCTTAAAGTTTACAAAGTATTCTGCATTTAAAATAAGTATAAAGAAGTAGAATGAATGTTACAGTAAACTTAGTTTTGTAATACAACCAAATGCTACAAAGCGAGACTTGAAAAAACTTACAAACGTTCAGTTGAACAAATTATGAAGGATTATGGTTTGGTTGATGCAAAGAACAAAAAATAGCTAATGTAATGTTTATTTAAAATTTTGTAAAGCATTGTATGTTACTAATTAAAAGTATTTAAATTTGAACAATATTAAGTAGACGGTAGATAAGATTAAGTTTAGGAAAGGAGGACGGATTATGGATATGAATATGAAATGAAAAGTGACGAAATAGTTTTCTGTTGCCTTTCACTTTGATATTAGTAGTCTGTCACAGACTTCAGAAGTCAATTACTAGACCATTGACTGTCTGTGGTGTAAATATACCTAATATACCCAATATCCACTTTTCCATCTCTATTAACTGCCATCCTTGAAGAATAGAAATGTATATATGAAATCTGAAGATTTTTTGATATTCATAGTAGGCTGTGTGTATTGATAGTCAATCACCACGCCCTATAACTGTGAAGGAAAACATCGTGATGAAACCTGCATACCATGGTGATTTGAAGGAATTTCTGTGGTATGTAAAGTACGCAAATCCGCATTAGGGGCCCTACTATATTCATCCGAACGAACGAACGAACGAAGTTCGAAACTTCGGACGATCGAAGTTTATATACGATACGAATGTATCTACTCTGTAAAAGTTCGAAGTTGTATAACGTACATCGTAACCATAAGTCAATTACGACCATAAGTATATGTAGGTACATTCGTATCGTATATAAACTGCGATTATCCGAAGTTTCGAACTTCGTTCGTTCGTTCGTTCGGATGAATATAGTAGGGCCCTAGGCCAGTGTAGTGAAATATAAGGCCTAACCACTCTCAACCGTACTCTCGATTGTGGAGGAGACCCGTACCCCGCAGTGGGATGTATAAAGACCGATACAGTATACATGGCTGTGAGCATTTTCCTCAGGTGAATGGTAGATGAACCACTACAAACTAATACAACGCTTCTATGTCGTAAAATGATTCTTTTTTCGCTACAAGGTGCTTGGTTTTTCAAATTCAAACCTAAAATATTCCCACTAACTCCCTTCTTCACATAATTACGATAGTTTAAAAATAAACTTTTCTAACGCCAACTTATCTTAGATTACTTCAACATAAAGTTTATTTGTAACTTTCCGTTTTTGAATATTCAATAAACCGGATACATTTAAAACCCCGGAATAATCTGCATCGTTCAACTTGTCACTTTTTATTTATACCGTGGTTACTACTTGGTTATGACAGTCCGGCGGATACAATGACCTATTTTTAAACAACTGTAGATATTTCGCTTGAAATGCAACATAAAGCTTTCTTTATCTACATGGTCATTTTTTAAATTCTAATTTGGTTAAATAACTCTATAGCTTCCTACAATCTCCATGTATTTATATTAACTTTTTTTAATATTTTAGTCCATGATAGTGTGAAAGCTAATTGCCTATTACTTATAGGCGTCTAGACACATTTGTATATAGCCTTTGATTTTGATTTAATCTTTTTCACTAAAACAGAATTACTATGAAATTAATAACTAATTGTTTGGCAAACTACTGGCAGATTTAATATCGCTATTTCTTCTTTCAATGAAACTTATTGCATTACCTTTTGATTTAACAAGCCGACTAACCTTCAATTTGGGCCATAATACATCCCAAAATTTAACATAATTCATGTTATCGATGCGTGGTATAACTTACCTTTAGTCTTGCCCTGAGGCCCTCCTCTAGATATGATGTCTCCTCCGTCCTCCCTGCGCCACACTATCTTCGGAGGAGGGTAGCCCCTCGCTTTGCAGACCAGCTTAGCTGACCCTCCCTCCGGTACCATCATATCACCAGACGTCTCCTCATAGATTATGTCTGGAGGTATCACCACTTCCAAGAATGCTGTCTGCAAGGGATAGTGATCTTAATAATGCGTATTAAAGTAAATAAAATAAAAAGTATTATTTGTGAAATAATTTATCACATTTTATAATACATTACTAATTAAACATATGAGAGAAATTAAACAATGCACAACAAAATTCAAAACTAATAAATTTCATGACTATATTTGCATCATAAACATTGCGAATGACAATGGAATTATCAGGATACTAGTTAATCTAAATATTAATAATTTAACCTGCATTTTCATAGGATCAGTATTAACTTGGCACATGTACTGTCCCCTGTCTTCTCTCTTCACGCCTCTGATGTTGAGGGTCCACGTGTTGTAGTCGTTGTGGGTGACGCTCAGCCGCGCATTGTTTGTGATCACGTGCTCGTGAATCGCAAGGATCGCCTTCGTATCCGCCTTGATCCAAGCTACCTGTCCCGTCACCATTGATGAAAATACACATTCTCACATATCATACACTAATATATCTAACAGTTCTGAACACAGCATAAGGATAAACATCAGATAATTTGTGGGCCACATAAACATCTCGATGCGGGGATCGAACCCGCAGACTCAGTCATAGCTCTCCAACTAATATGCCACAGAAGCAGTCAAAATTAATAAATATAATTTCCACAATTACCCAAATTCAAATATGATTCGGAATAAATAATTGAGACTACAACGAACAAGTCTAATTACAAGCGAATGCTTCCCAAGAGGCAGTCGTGACAACGATCCTCGAGCTGGCAACACTATCTTGTTGTGAGCGCCGCGCAAAATGCTCTCGGAATTTTTAATTACATTTTCGTTTGGTCGCCGCTATGAGGGAACTGCGGGCGCGCTGTAAACGCCCTCGTTTCACCCGCTTTACCAAAAGCGTCGACATCGCAATAGAAGCTAATTTCCTGCATAGCGCGTTACAAAAAAACCAACGGGAATATGCCGTTTATACAACTGTATGGCACGCTCGAGTTCGGTATTAAAGTTTATTGTTAACAAAAATGCTCAAATAAATGTTCGCTTCTCATCGTAATTATGTTAGCTTGGATATTTCCTGCATACTTTATATACACAATATAGATTAGGTTAGTCAAGAAGATAGTTTTACTGGCATCAATAATGTACAAGGTGCAAGAATAATGTGCACTAATAGAAGAGAGACAGAACTACTACACATTTAGTTCAATAGTGCTTGTGCATCAACGCTAATTGTGTCGCTAATCAGGTGCTTACATAGTGAAGTAATGCTACACAGAGCAACTCAACCATTACATTTTCCTTTTGTATACTCTGCAATAGTTTGTTGCAAGTTATTCACAATCATTTCTGATCTCAAAAACGACTTTACGTTCATGCTTTCATAAGGATTATCTTCAGTGTCGTGGATGATATAGCGCAAACAAATCCGATTGAACTTTTATTGGGGGAAATATTTACACAACAACAATTCAGACGCGCCAAACGTGACGACTGTGACATTTTTGAGGTCAGATACGATCGCAACATTATAATTATTAAAGATGCAATTTCAAAAACATACAGTTTATTGTGTTCAATTGGTAATTGAAATTGCATTGTGCATTACGCAATAAATAAACAAAGAGGAAGTAAACAAAAAACATATTTACCAATTAACTCATCCATACCAGCGGTGCATATCGAAGTTTTAGTAAATTCTTTAGTTTGTGTAAATTGTGGGTGGCGTTAGTGTAATTTTGAAAACATGTTTATCAAACCGATAGCCAATATTCTCGTAATGATGTTTATACACAGGGGAGTTCAGACACGAGGCAAGACGGTATTAATCTTCAGTAATTACTCGGATCTATACAGATGGAAAATTATGTGACGGTACACGCGGATAGAGTAGGCATCGCGAGGAAATCGAGTGACCTGTGCTAACGGCCCCGAAGAGACTATTATAGAACCTTGTTTCTTTTATCGAATAGATTCACCAATCGAATAAGTATTTACGATTACAGCTTCATTGTAGTTACATACACCCATGAGATTAGGAATCTCTGGTTATGTTCACGATTCTACGGTTCAGGTAACAATGTGGAAAACAATACACGAATTTGTTATATCGTTTGTCATATTTAGAAACCGATCATGTGATTGGTTGAGGTTTTGATTTAAATAAGTCGCATGCGATAATTTATCGAAAATCATAACGATAGTGGCCTAGATTAACTCTCGGGACAGTTTGAGAGTGCTCCCTCTCGAAATGATTGAACGGGGACCAAGGGGGTTTGCCCGGCTTTATTTTAATTTCGTAAAGTGACTATTTTGCAACGTAAATTCCTTGGTCGAGTGAAATGTCCTCGTGTTGATGGACATTGCGGTTTTATCGCAGTGATTGACTTACTTAACGCCAGAAAGAAATAAAATAAACCAAACTTCGACAGTATAAGTGCAGTAATGGCATGCGAAGTTCCATTTTTAGTGAACGAAAAACAGTGCATGGTTAAAACCCAAGAAAGATTAAACTATTTTTTAATTCTTGGATTTTAATTCTATGTGCTGTGTAGTGTGAACGCAAGTGGTGCTGGGGTGTCTAACTATACTACGATTGTGGAGAAATTTACAGTTTATTAGTGCATATAGTTGTGTAACTCTATGCTAGGATAGAGATAAGTACTAGGTGCTGTGGGTTTTGAAATAGTGCTGAAGAGGTGCGAAGGTCGTGTGCTATAGAAGTGTGGAAGTCAGTGCAGAGATCTAGCCGTTGAGATCTATAACTACCCACCTATTCGCAAAAATATTTACATACTAGAAATGGAAGAAATTTGAAGTAACAACAGTTAATTTCCGTATGCTGTTAGTGCTAGGTTTATTAAGTATGTCATATGAATAGAAGTAAAGTCTTCTGAAGCAGTAGTAAGTACGAAGAATTTTATGAAGGATACGAAAAATGGCGTCAATATAGTAAAGCTTCACAAATTATAAATTGCGTTCCTTTCGTTTAATCTACTGTCAACAGTTGTTTCACGATCAGAAAATTCTAAAGACCTATGAGAGTCTAAGAAGTTTGTAATAGACGTCATGCTGCTAAAAGTTATAGATCTCAACGCGAAAGTGCCGAGTGAGGGTGCTCCTCTATGTTCTACCTGTAACGAGTCAGTTTGATACACACCCTGGCCGTGGCGGAGTCGCCACTCACCCTGTAACCACCCAGGTTATTGACCACACACGTGAACATCGCGTCACGACCTTGTGCGATCGTCACGTTCTCCAGAGGATACAGGAAGTCCGGCTCCAGACCTAGAGCTGCAACAATATTAAATAAATAAATATACACTCAACAGTCACATACATAGTCCTGGATCCAGACTAAGATCGGTTCTTGTGTCGGGGATATCAGGAACTACGAGAGACTTTTAGGTCTCACAAACACCCAGACTGGAGACGAATACCAGTGGATCACATAAATATTTGTGTCGGTGCGGGTGTCGAACTCGCGGCTTCACATTTCACAGCCGGTGTCTTACCAACTGCTTCACAGAGGCTATTTAACAATATACTGATATTAATGGTTTATCTAGTGTATTATATTTGCGTCCTTTTTGGTTGGTTTTTAGATAGTAGAATTATTCGTCTCTTATATCTGTTTGATTTATTTTACTTGCTACGTTTTCGGGGCATACGATCGTCGGAGGTACACGAAGGAACCACCATGGTCAGATAATCTTTATGGGTTATAATAGGGTTCAGCCAGCATAATTGTCTTTCTTTGGTTGATACTTTATAAAGCCAGCCATGACTGGTTTGACTGTGCTTTTGAATGGTACAGGTAAACAGGAGAGTGTATGTTGCACACATATTTAGGTTTCCACACCTGTTGAGGCTCCCAAAAAATATTGGTATTTTTGCTCGTGGGTATAGCCGTGTAGTTTAACTGTATAGGCAAAGCTAAGCGCGTGAGGTGTTAATCCTTCTTTCATAAAATCTTACAATAAACCCATAAGCGCCACAGGAAGAGAGAAAGAAATAAAGAAAAAGAAGGTGTAGGCTGCTGTGTATTTATTTTGATGCGTCAGTATATAATATCACAAATTTGTGGGGTTAGCGCGACATGACTTTCACTGCCATATTGCAAAATAATTGAGCTTTTAATTCACGAATACATACAAGTATTATATCTATAATAAATACTAGCGCTATGTACGTATTACCGCTTCTCGCAGCTATAAATTGTCCGAGGAATACCCGCGGTCCAGTTTTACCAAACTCGTTCTTTTCTTTAAGCACTAATTACATAAAATCGCTATTTTTGATACTCGTTCATTTCCCGTAGTCAAAATAGACAATAAATAAAAAATAGAAGATTAAAATTTGGTGTATAAAACTTAATGAATGTAAGTTTTAGTTGCGACGAAAAAAGTTTCCTAAGTAATACAATATTTATGAATGTTATTATACTTTTATCCAATTTTACAACTACAATTTCCAAGTTCCAAATTTAATATTTGAGTGGTTTTATGATTGGTGGATTCATTTTCAGTTTAGCATGTGAATATCTATTTATAAATGTTTGTTTCTCATACGATTCTGCTGCCCTAGTACAGATGTCGCAAACTCTATTCATTAGGGAAGTTGATTCCAGGTCAGCGGCTTGTATTAATGAGCGACAGGCCGCTGTTGTTTTAACGGTTTTGAGTAAGCCACCTGAAGCATGTTTTCTGTGATAATCCTATCATGCTACATGCTAATAAGGATCACTTACTAGTAGTAAGGCGTCCGGAAAAAATCTTTGCAAACCTATGCAAAATAAGTTTTGGGCGCTATCAGTAAAGCTTGCTTTCTAAATGAAAAAGGCTGCATCGTCCAATTGTGGAGTATGGAATAAAATAATAAAATAATATGATGGTGATCGACTAAGAAATTGGAATAATTAAGCCGGACATTTTGGACGTGGAATTCAGAATATTTGAGCGAATTAAATAATTATTTTTATGCTTTATACTTATTTTATTTCCATTTAAATTTCGGAACCTTCTTCTAATGCATAATATAACTATAATAATACAAGAGTGATAAAACCTCTTAGAAAGAAGCTCAAGAGACAAGCCACCATTTTTTAGGGATCCAAGTTGAGGAGCCTTTTAATTGTATCGTGTCGTGTCCAATACTAGAATATATAGGTATCGACTATTCTGTATCTGTCTGTATCAGCATTTACGTCGCACTGCCGGGCAGGGCGTCTACAATCGAGAGCACGATAGAGAGTGGTTAAGGCCATAAAGTCCACCACGCTTGCCTAAGGCGGGTTGGCGGACTTTATATACCATAGAAATCTATATATTAATACGTGATGCAAAAACTTTGGATCCCTTTTTACGAAAATTGCGCGGACGCAGGAGCATAAAATTTGGCACACTTATAGTTTATGTGTAGGAGAAGTGGAGAATGCTAATATTTTTCAATAATAATGCTTATAAAGTACATTAAATCAAAAAATAAAACATTACACACACTGCCATGCATTTCACACACACATACTCTGTGGTCAAATTGTTTCTATTGTGTTTGTCAAACATTTAATGTTCATACCGTTGATACGGTAAACTCATCCCTCAAATTAAATAACGTATTTAAATAAAGGGTTCGAATCGACAACATATATCCGCAATATTAGATTAATGGCGTATTTTAAATTTTAAAGATGTAAATTAATGACAGTAATGAAAAGTGATTGTCATTTAAATTGGTTGTCAAATATTTATGCATGCGTTCAGAAATTTATTTTGTGTAAACTGTGGTGTAAACTAAGGAGAATATATCAAGCTACTTAAATATAGACAATGAAATAAATAATGTTCACACGCAAGAAGTTATGCTTACTCCTTTTCAAGATCGAATGTAATTTTTTTCACGAATTTTTACAGTGGCCTTTCCTTCGCTATAATTCACTGATAGAAATGTATATCGTATCGGAATGGGATAGGTTATATTATACCTAAAGGGAGTGAAAAAGGGTTGAAATATTATGTCAAAGAAAATCGAAACCACTGAATTTATTTCTATGAAAATTTATATTTTAACTCAATTACTAACAAAAAGCATTGTGGGGCTGAAATAAGGCAAAGAATATTTGATGGACAATCTAAATCGCTAAAGTTTTTAATGTCAAAAATTCATAAGGCAATCTTTTTGTATATGGAGAGACGGGATATAGGTAATAGAGTGGAAGTTACGGGAGAAGGCTGGGATAGCTGAAAGATTTGATAGGACGAAATGTAAACGCACGTTATAAGACGGTATGGATGATAAAGAGAAAGGACGGGACGGATCGGGAAGAGACTGAACAGACGGTTGAGACGAGATTGAGTCGGACAATAGGATAGCTACGTCAACTTTAAGTATACAAGAGTTTATACGAAAAATAACATGTATTTGGTGTGGAGTGGAATCAAAAAATATATGCACTCAAGCGAAGCTGGGTCGGGCCGCTATTTGTTTAAATAAGTATTCTTTATTTTACGTCTTTTTAATTTCATATAATTCGTTCAAAAAAGAAATTGGCAAATTACAGTCTTGGTCAAATCTGTGGTTATAGTAGTTTAGTTTTCGACAGTAGAACCTTAATAATGTTTAAATATTATATTTAAATAATGTATATTGAGTGGTCGAATTTCGACCATTGGGCGACCTCTAGTTCTTATAAATCGCTATAGTATGCAGGTTTCCTCACAAACTTCCTTCTTCGGTTTAGTGCGTGGTGATTGACTATCTACACCCACGTGGTTATTACAATAGTTAAATTGCATTATATAATAGAGGATATGAATTAAAATCTTCAACTTAAAAACATTTTCACACATCCTACACTACGAGACAAGGGCTAAGAGGTTGTACCGAGCCTTACACGAGACCACGAGTCACTTCATCCTAATCCGTGTACACATGTATATACTTGCGGTATACAACTGTAGTTAGTGGTAATAGGCTGGGCTCTCGACCGTAACGCTCGACATTAACGTGGTTTTAAGGGAAGGCCAAATAGTTACACTATTTTCAAGTGTGGTTCCGCTTTGGTGCTTTTAATTTCGTGTGTTATTATCCTCGTTTAGCTTAATGACTTAAGAGATGGACTTATGTGGGTTTTTACTATTATCTATTGCCTTTTGTACAAAACTATGGTGCAGGTTTCTGTGACTTGTATTCGCTAGTAACAGGACACTCGTTTCCACCTATGTAAATAGTTCTCGCAATTAAGTTGCTTTTCAGCACGAGCCTTTGTATTTGTAAAGAACACAGAATAGCCTTAGACCTAGGTCTTCTAATTCTCAGACGAGTTCTATGACCTTTAGTGGGACCTACATGGACTGATACCTATTATATTTCATACAATATATCCGGCAAATGAGTATACATGTCTTATCATCTGGTGAGATGATAAGTAATAATTGCCACCTTTGAACATTCACAACGCTGAAATTATACATAGGTGTGTTGCTGACCTATCAAATCAGGTAGAAAGTGGGAAGCAAAACGTATGACAAGAGGAAAGGGGATTGTGCATTCGGCAATCTCACCCAACACTTCCCGTCGATCTCCTAGACAGGAACCTGCTAAATCATGTTGAGTCATAACTGACAACAGCGGGATTCTACCACTTAATAATTTTTTTATTGCGATAATGGCGAGACAAGCGACCATTCACCTATTGATAAGCGATATGACCGCTCATGGATAGAAGCAAAACCATACAACACCATTAAATACAAAGCAATGCCTGGTAATCCATTGCGCTCGCCATCCTAAGACATAAGATGTTAAGTCTCAATAAGTCCTGCAGTTACTCTGGCTAAAATATCTTTCAAACCGGCCCACAACAGTGCATTTAGACTGGTGTTTGACGGGACAAATAGACATTGCGGTGGTACTTACTACCCACCCAGGCGGCCTCTCAAATACGAGAGACCTACCACCCGTAAATATATACATACATAATAAAATATTGAGAATTAGTTAATTTCCATAAATCATACCAGTTTGTAGCCATATTCGTACCGTAACATACCGGGGATTCCACAATTGAATTAAATATATTAAATAATTGTTTCTGTCGAGAGCTGTCTAGGACACGATGTAGGGGCGTCAGTCGCAAGGATACAAACATTTGTGTTAAATGTAGGTAGAGTTTTATTTATGGGGTTGTCTGACATCCCTAGTACAGGAAATCTCATTTGGGTTCAATGGTATGTTGGCGTTACTGGTTGCTTTATCATTGGAACAAGAAAAGGTTGCGTGGGACATTAGCTTTGTCCCGAGTGAAATTTTTTGACCAGTGATTTCAGATCGGGTATATTTTTATTTCGTTTTTATAGCTCTTTATTAAAAATATATATATTTATATTTTTTTTACCAACGTGCATACGTACATAAACTTCACGACTGTTTCCTATAGAGTAGGCAGAGACTATGGATCTCCACTTTACTCGATCCTGACATACTACTTTCGTTTCGTCGATTGTCATTAATCTCTTGATGCATTCACGTCGGTTCATGGTAATTTTAACCTTACCCTTGCGAAGAGTGTCATCAATTTGGTTCAGGTTTATTTTTACCAAAGTAGCTAATGATTTTTGTTGTATTATATTTTAATGAGCTAATTTCAAAAATGATAATATAACTTCTTTATCTATCAAATTACTAAGCTTGTCAATTGATTTATTTGATCTTGAGTCTAAATAATTCGTAACTATTTCCCAGCTCAATGTTGTTTTTTTTTGTAAAATGTTTATACTCTTGTACTTCATTAAGCATCCATTCCTATAAGCATTGTATTCCCTAGAGCTATATAATTACGAAAAGGTAAACAAGGCGTCCTATTTTAGCACTTCGTGGTGAAACTATCGCAGTTAAAATTAATACGGGTCCTGTGTGACCCAACTACGCCGATATCGAGATATATCACCTATTAATGACTCGGAAGTTTTCTCTATATATTTGTTTTATGATATCGAACGTTGTACTTTTGTGACATCATAAGAACGTTGCAACGATGATCGCGATTGAATTAAATTGCGACAAAGAGTGATATGCAATTCATTTTATTAATTGATGAGCTGAGAAACGTGAAATGTTTCACATATATCCCATAAAAATTCATGTTAGCTCCAAGAAACGATTTTTAACAGAGAAAAAAATGGCTTGTGAAAGTTTACATGAAACTTGGCCGTTTTTGAAGTTAAAAAATGAAGTCAGAAACGGTTGCCTTCGGAATTCTGACACTAAACTTGCTTACTAACGAAATAAAATTTTAGTGAACTTGCCGTTTCTCTTCCTTCTTTCTAAGTATAAGTTCGCATGACGTAATAAAAAATGGTATTTTTCATGCAGAGAATATACGTAAGTTTCGTATAAAAATCTTCCCCTTGGCAGCAAATGTAGGTATTGTCCCCTGCGAATGGATGGCTAGAGGCGTCAATATTCTACGTGACCAGTTACTTGTGTCGCGTCCACGGAAACATGTGTCGGAAGTGAGGACTATCTATTTGCCCATAGAATGGCGATCACACTACTGATTTATTCGTATGTATGTGATGCGAAATAGAGTGAGTTGATTATGTTTATTACTCTCATATACAACCTCTATTACCATTAAATCATTGAACAAAAGACCTGGCAGCATGGATTCCTTAAGCGATCTATAAAGAAGAAAAAAAATGCATTCCTTTTTTGAAAATATTTGAATTGAAAAAACTTTGTTCAGGAATGTAAGACATGGAGTTTAGGCGGGAAATGTGACAATTTGGACTGACTGTCTTTTTTAACTAGTTTAGCATAGTGCTGACTCGTAAAATGGTGTATTTACATGGTATGCTATATTTTTTTACCAACTCCACGTAAATTATAATATTATGCACCTATTTGTATAACATGCATTACATAATTTTAACTATACTTTATTTTTGCATACCGAATCAAATAGTTAATGCCCCACAGAAAAGTAAAATGAAACACATTATAATTTACATTTGCTAATAGATCCGTATTCAATTACCACCTACAAAAAATGTTTTAATTGAGAACACAAACAACTAAAACACAACATGAAAATGACTAATAATAAATGGCTTTTGATTAAAAATATTGGATTTTCGAGTGAATGCAAACATGAGACGGAATTTGTCCATATTTGATGACGGTCATGTGTGGCGGGCTGAGTGGGTCAATTGAAACAGCACTGCAAATGTCGCCGAACTAAATGCCACGGACATATAATACAGTATATTATGTACTGTGAGCCGCCAAAATGTCGAATCTTGTTTGGACATCGTTAACATTCAAGTTTTAATTGGATAAATCGTAATTAAAATGTTGCTCTCTTATGAGATGACCTGAATTATTTATAGTTTCATATGATTTTTTGAGTATGCGAGTTTTTTCTAATTATTTTGGTCTGCCCCAAACTGGATAGGTACAAGGTGTAGCAAAAAATCGATACATTTGGGTATAAAACTATATGACAACTTATTCACTGTTTTATGCAGTGTCTCTATCAGTATTGCGAATATTTTACCACCACCAAACTTGATTTTAGGCTTTTGTTATTCTTGATAAATACGTGGTTCACATACTTTGCATTTATCTAACAACCTAACAACAACATTTTAGTTATTTTAAACGTACTTCAATTAATTAAACAGTCCATAGCGATTTATCCAAATAACTCTTAACAGCAATATATTATCACACGACTGTCTCAGTTGCGTAGCTGCACGGTACGGTTATAAAGTTGAAGTCTCGGGTTCGAATCCGGGTCGGGCAAAGTCATAGTGAATTTTTAATTTATTATTAGCCCGGAGTCAGAAATTTGTGCCCGATATATCGCCCGATATAAAATTTTGCCCTGTCACGTCTTGCGACGTAACATACAAGGCGAAATATGGGTGTCCAGGGAACCTTTGCCCCTTTTTGGGAAAAGCCATAGATTTATGTATGTATTACATATCATTATGCTTTTACAATACTTGTCGAAGAATAATAATAGCACTTTTTTATATTTTTGCCATTTTTACTGAAAATATGCCACATATTCTTACATACATCCGTTTTCCCATTCTTATAACAGATGGAACCTGTCTATATGCATTCAGATTCCAAGAAGTCATCTCTTCGATGCACTATGAATATAAAGTATCCAAATCGCGCAACTCAGACACCGAGCGAGGTACGTACGTTTGTATAGATGATCGGACTGCCGATAACTAGCCAATAGACTCCACGATTTGCCGAAATTGTAAGCACTAGGGAACTGTATCAGAGAACCAGATATTTGTAAGCTAGATATCCGGTTTATGATCGTAGAGATATGCGATATTCTATCGATAGGTGGACGTCCAATGTATTTGACTTTTCAATAAGAGACACTTTTTTGTTTGGGGTTAATTTATAGTTTCAATAGCTTTTTTTATAAATAATATTTTTTTTTGTAGCATAGATCCGGCAAACAAGCAAGTAGATCACTTGGTAGCAAGTAATCAATGCCGCCCACGAACATCCACAACATTTGCATCATGGATGTTTTTCCGGCCTATCAAATCGGAAGAGGAGCAAGAAGGATAAAGGATGGTAAGAGAGATGGACTATTGGGCATCCGACAGTCTCACGCACCATGTTCGATGCCCGGGCCATGAACTCTGTGTTAATGCTTTGTGTTGAAAATCTTATGCAAGTTAACTGGGACCAAAGGTGAGGATATAAATATGCTTCCTTTTGGGTATTAAGCTTGGTAATAGACACTAGATACAATTCTGCCAACTCCTTCGAGACAGCAGACGCGAACTTACGTTCTATACATGTAAATCTACTCCAGCCGTACCCAAGCGGAGAGTTCGGATACATTAAGCTATGAAATCTCAACTATGGTCAGTGTGAGACAACAAACAATTTCCTAACACGATTTAGTACTTTCGAGAGATAGATCGGAAGTTAGAACATCTAACAACTCCTGTCCAAAGCGCTGCAATCTAATTTGCCGAATTTATATCTACATACACCTGGTCATACAGCAAATTATGCTTCGGTAACTACATTCGCCGTAATAGCTTTGGTATTTGCGCATGTTGCACCAAACAATATCTCGCTTAGAGGTCTGGAATGTTTCATATTAATAGAGTTTTAGGTATAGTCTGGTCTGGGAGCGACGCATGCCAAAGGGACAAAGGGCTTTTTTAATTTAGGAATATCCAATTTTGGTAGACAATAATAAGCGTTTATTATGGGGACACCATGACGATGGATGAATAAGATGTACGAGTCCATGTTTTAAAGACTCTATGTTTTGAGATTGTCGTAATGTTGTTGCCAAATGGATCAATAATAATTATTGATTCAATAAAATATAGAGTTATTTTTATGTAAAGCATGAAGTACGAAGAAATAAAATAGATTATTCTGAGCACTTAAAGTAAAAATTAATTATTTTGTATATTCAAATATAATATAATATTGTTTAAGGGAACCAAAAAAACAAATTAAGAACTACAGTAATCAAACTATCGTTTTATGAACAGACTATTTGTGAGATTCTGATAATCAAGAATTAACTTTAATTTGAAAGTAGATTTGACATTCTTACTACAATCTTTTAACACTACTGCGACAAATTAATAGAATTTTATCCGACGATAAGTTCCGTGCAATGCAATTCCACAAATGAGAAATAGTTATCTGTCTACCCTATCTAGTTGGACAATTTCATAATTCACAATATGATCAAGTCAACTCGCGTTAGACCGTATCAGTTTTCCACCATGGAGTAATTAAGAATAAATTAGATCAAGAAATCGAGTAACTTTAATGATCAAGTACCTTTTCAAAAATGAAGCTTCGCAAAGGCACCGAAGATCTGTCCGTATTACTAGAGTTGGGCAGGCGCTTCATTTGCAATTTGGTTCAGTGATTTCGTTCGACCTCTCGACCGACCGAGAGGCGAGGCTCCGAGTGAATTATGCCTATTGTTGTTTCGGGGGCAGCATGCATCACTGTGCATTGCTAAGCAGCGTAGAAAATAACTAACTAAATTCAAAAAAGCATTTACATTAATCTGTCGTAGAGACTCTAGTGACGTAATGTAATAGCTCATGATATATTTTTTTTGTTTTTAGGTCTTTGGGAAATGTATTTTATTACATTTCATCTAATAATAGGGTTGTGTCCAAGATTTCATTTTGAATGGTATGGAATGCTTCCTAAAAAGTGTCGCTTATAAAAGACAATGAATTTGAAAACAGCATCAAAATTTGATGTAAAATGACTGAGATATTAATTATTTTTAATTGTGCGGTGGGGACACTCTTTGTGTGTTTCGCACGCGTGCACCTTATGGAAGATGACGTTAGGCCGTCCATGTTGCATCCATGATTATGCATAACGTGACCTTAAAATAAACAATAATAAAAATATATAACACTAGCCTATCGCTGTGTATGTATCTTCTCTTCTCTTTCTTCAGCCTATATATCCACCCTATGCTGAGTGTAGGCCTCTTGTAATGCACACCAGGTTAGTCTGTCCAGGGCAGTCCTCATTCAGCTTCTCCCCGCCACGTGGACCAGGTCGTCGGTCCACCCCATCAAAGGTCTGCCCCGGTTTCTATAAACGGTTCTTTGTCTCCATTCTAGCACTGATTTACCCCATTTGCCATAATTTCTGCGGCATATTTGGCCCGCCCATATCCACTTTCGTCGAGTTTTAGTTATGCCAATGTCTATGAGTCCAGTTCGTCTTCGTATTTCCGTGTATGTATAGAAATTAAAAAATAATACCAAAACGTGACCCCTTGCGTAGGTCAATGTGACTAGATTTACACTACAGACCACCGTTTATTGTGGTCGTAATTCAACCGGATACGATTGTCCTACTTTCAGCGAATCGCCATAAACGACCTTTTTTAAAAAATCGGTATGAACCTCGTACTGATTTATTTCCTACATTTAGTTATCTAACACATTATAGTCAACATAGCCCTTTTAATAAAATGGACCTTATCTGTTCGCTAAGTATGTAATCTTGCTATATTTATAGTTTTAATTCTAAACTCAACTTTTCGAATATGTAAGCCATTAAAGTAAAAGCCACATTCAGGCCATTCAACACGGGAGAGTTTATGTAAGTTACACACGAAATAAATGTGCTATTTATCACGTTCGCCTTTTAAGCCATACTATTAGAAAATGCAACTTAATTTTTTGTAAATACTAATCCTGCGTGATCCTTGTTTGTCATTATCTGAGTGCGTAATATACATTTAATGACTTTCTGTACGGTACTTCTAGATGGAAAATAATGTTATTTCTTAAAAGCATTCGTGCACAATCATCTCGACTGACGTCGGCTAGATGAATCATCATAATTATCCACCCGTTGCAGTCCACTGGTGGACATAGACCTCTCCCAAGGTACGCCACAGAGCCCGGTCTGCTGCTTTATGCATCCAGTTGCTGATGGCCCTCTTGTGCAACTCGTACCGCCATCTGGCCAGAAGACGTCACACGCTAAGTCTGCCAAGACGCAGTCTCCACTCCAGAACACGCTTACTCCAGCGGTTATCTGCTCTGCGACATATTATGTGGCCACATACTGCCACTTCAACCTACTAACTTGAATGAAACTAATTAAATGCACTATAAATTGACAAATATTATGTCTGTGAATATTCATTGATGATGTAGAGCTTAATATTTTTGATAACATTTTTTGTTTAAATACAACTATTATGTGTTATGGATTATATCGCGGATTTGGTTTATTTTTTTCCATTTTTTTAAATCCGCAATAAAATCCGTAAATAATTGTCGTATTTAAACAAAAAATATTATCAAAAAATATGTAGCTCTACATCATCAATTAAATCGGTGTATAACAGTTTTATTTCAATGTGTAACATTCGCTTACATCTAAGAAACCATAATATTTTATGTTTCCATGTTTTGCTATACTAATTTATATTCTTATATCCTTTATTTCTTATATCCACCTCAGGGTTGTCTGTTAGACATTGCCCTAGAACGATAAGACCGCCAATTGTACTTCTTATGTATTTGATCTACCATAGTATTTTTTGTGTGCCATATAGTGTATATAAATACATAATTCATTTGATTGCACGACACTGCATCAGCCCGTATATGTCCCGCTGCAGAGCACGGGCCTCCTCTACAATCGAGAGTACGATTGAGAGCGGTTAGGCTATATAGCCCACTACGCTGGCCTAGTGCAGGTTGGTAGACTTTACATACCAAGTTTCCTCACGATGTTTTCCTTCACCGTTATAGTGCGTGATGATTGACCATTAATATCAATATTTATTTGGCTTGGTTCAAAGATTATTGTTAGTCATCAAAAGGTGAACAAATAGAGATATTTCCTTTACAATGTGAGGATAAATCAATTTTGACTATTTGGACTGGTGCGTTATCAGCAACATATTTGAAGTGAGGTAAATATTTTTCTGTAATGAGTATATTTGGTATCAATAATATGACACCTCTCACCACATATTACTAAAGAACAAAATTCCGTGACCTAAGGGGTCTTAAATAAATGGATGTAGGATATCACAAAGTCGATCGTTCATGATCGTGAGTCTTCCCCGAGGGTCCCGCCACTTACGATCGCTCGTCGTGTCCCAATCAGAGGTTATCCCACAAGTTGTGCCGTACCGATAGCAAATACACTTATAATATATTATGATTTTTTGCAGTAATAATTTATATATTATATATAAAATGCCGATAATTTATATAGCTGAATTGTGTCTTGATCGCTTGGTATACTTTTAATAAGATATAATAGCAAACTAATTTGTCTTTTTTATATAATTATGTCTCAGTATGTAAAATTTACTCCGTGGTCTTAATAGTCAACTTCATTCTTTGAAAAATATTATGATTATAATATATAACATTAAAGTGTGGAGTTTAATTAATTACAATTATATATTATTGAGTGACGCAAAGTTTTCTTAATTAGAATTTAACATGATCATACGTGTACAAGTGGAATATTTCAAACCACTTAATCATCAATACTAAACAAGGCTTAAGCAGATCAATCAAATTCAATACTCGTTTGAAGATGAATTAATGTCCCGAGCAGACGTTTATAAGCTTAGCGTTCCCGCCCGTCGGCGATAGCACTTAATTATGTTTTTTTAAGAAACATTTGTTCTAACGCTTAGCTCCATTACCGTCAAGTGTTAATTAACATTAGGGTTTACATATGTTTGAGACCTAGTAGACTGTGTTATTTTAATGAAAAAAATATATGCATAATTGATGGTAGAAAAATATTTTTTATTAAATGTGTTTAATTGAATACGTGATATCAAGAGTAGGGATGGTCTTATTCAAATGTTTGAAAGTGTATAAAAGTTTATATGACAAGCGCGGCTCACGTCTCGTAAAGTCGCATCGCGGTGTGCAAAACAAATATTTTCCTAGACGTTTTTGAAGTCGTTACGAACAAGTTAGACTGGGACGGTCCACGAGTCGGCTGCAGTTCGCGCCACTAGACTCGCGCTCCGGATTTGTTTGCTCCAACTAGTTAAATGTTAGTCCAAACTTTATTTCGGACGTCGGAGTCTTCGAGATGTTGTACCCCTCGTTATTGTTGTCTCGGTATATTTAGAGAGGCTCAGTGGAGCTGAAGCGCCAAACAAACATTAGCCTGTCTAACTAATTATTGCAAGCAAATATTGAACCACTACTTCGACTCTACGCATTGTGTCTATTAAATACTTTACGATAAAATTAAACAAGTACCCCTCAAATACTTCAAAAAAATAATATTTCGCGAGATGCAAAAAATGTAATAACGTGTACCGCAAAAAAAGATGGGCCGAGTAATAACCGTGAAACAATGTTGAACGAAACCAAGAATTCTGGCTTGGGGTTTGAAAGAGCTTAGTTGGAGTAAGGAAATTCTTTAACAACATTGTTTCCAAATTAAAACAATCTCATAATTGCACATTCTCTAAGTTCTTTGATGCAGTGTAGGTATCTTGGCGGGTGGTGGGCGCTCGGAACTGTCGAGTGGAGGGCTTGCGTAAGTTTTGAGGCAAAGTTAAGCCGATTAAGTGTCATTTCCGCCGCGGAACTAGCACTGTTCATTAAATATTTCGAGTGACTTAATTGCTCGGGTCGGGCGTCTCCCAAGTTTTGATGTGAACAGATTCGTCCTCGCTCTTGCTTGTCTTCGAGGCATTAAGTGGGAATGGTTTTATGTTATTGTTTAAAGTAAACACAGCGAGTTTTCATTGTAGCTGAGCGTTGTTTTAGTACGTTTGTTTTATGCGTGTCTACGAGTAATGTTGCTTCTGCGATAGGCAAAGTGGCAGCACTGCTTGTGTTTTCTTTCCTTATCTTTAATAGTTTTTTGTTTTCTTTGTTAATATTAATGCCTGAACAGTGGGACAAATTAAAATTCTTAGAAAAAAAGTAAACATGCAATTAAGGGTACTTTGTTTTGATATAATCTTTATGTGTTAAAAGGTGTTGGTGGTTACGTGTTTTGAATTTTATGACACTTTTCATGGTCTTGTACAATTGTTATTTTGTTTACAACGCGACATTCTTACTTACGTAGTATAGCTTCTAACAAATTCTTGCTTTCTTTTTATACAAAATGATGATTATAAATTGATGATTTCATTGTTAATAATTATAGTCTCTGTGGCGTAGTGCCCAAAAATTATATGTTAAGCAACTGACTACTCGCTTAATGTAATAGGAACACCAACATTAGTGTAGTCAATTATTTGTGGCCTCAAAGGTTCCGCCGTCGTTTCCGATGCCCCTTTGACAAGACAGCGTCTCGTGAGGGTCGAGGTTAATTTAAATGAGACTAATGGGTAATTTTTAAGGCGTCCATTAAAGTCTTACGTATATGGTATATATAGGTAAGTATAATTAAGAAAGAATGTCAATACCGTTTACTATGTTAGATTTATTTCATTTTTATTGCAATGGATGGCGAGACGAGTCTGCCGTTCGCCTGATGGTTAACGATACGACCGCTCATGAACAGTAGCAAAACCAAACAACACCTTGAATTACAAAGCAACGCTTGGCACTCCACTGCGTTCGCCATCCTGAGACATAAGTTGTGAACTCTCATTATGTTCAGTAGTTACACTAGCTACAATGTCCTTCAATCCGGAACACAACAATGCATTTACACTGCTGTTTGACGGGAGAAATGGACATTGTGGTGGTACCTATCCAGGCGACATCTCACATGAGAGACCACCAGTAAAATATTTTGAGGCTATATTTAAAAACATATCTTCTATAGAAGGAAAAATAAAATAACAAATGATAATACAACATTATTCCTTTATATTGAGGAGTAAGCTGTGTAAACAGGGGAAAATATGTGGCACAATCGTGCGGACACAATGTCCATTAGAGTCAATTCGTCTAGACGTTGGCACGTGGTGAAACTATTCTCACGGGTAAACGAATTACCTGCGTTGCGTAAATAAAAGAAACTGCCGGCCGGGATAAACCGTATAACAATTAAGGCGAACCTTTTATGTGTGCGTATGTGTGTAAATGTAATTCTGGAACTGTTTAGAATATGAAATGATGAGAGGTCCGCAATTAGCTAGTCGGTGTGTTGATTTTTCTGAGAAGATAGTGGTTGCAATATTTGTGTTATTTATTTATAAACACTTTATTGCACACACAATAGGGGAACAAATACGATTGGAATTCACGTATATAAGAAGTAAAATTGGCTGACTTTTCGCTCAAAGGCAATCTCTAATAGACAACTATGGTGCGAATTTCAGAAAAGGAATAAACAGAGAGCAGTCTAAAATGGATTTTCAAAGACATTCTCGGAAAATTGGTAATTCACTGAATTATTGTCATTTGACACTTTATGAAAAAGTAGATACATCATTATAAATAGACCTAGTTAATGTTATCTATAAACTAAACATGAAATCACAATCTACAGACTTTAACTGTAAAAGAAAACCTCCAATATTTTAAACTTCATTTTATTATTGGAAAGCTTTTGCAATCTGTCTGAGACCTAAGTTAGCAAATAGGTTGTGTTGATAATAAAATCTCGAAAATGTTATAAATATGTATAATAAAAAATAATATAAACTAATAAAAATAATCGCTCGGTAAAATTAACCTCTCATAAAGGAATGCAGACACCACAATCCCAGTAGGAACATATCGAGCTCTCTGATAGATTTGAAGTGTAATCTAACGTGACCTGCGCGGCCAATAGAACGTGACTCGTTTGCAAACCACTTATCGAAAGTGCCTACGTATTGGTCGATAAAAAACTAATTTGCTAACTTTCATCCGATTAGTGAACCATTCCAAGCGTCGTGAAATACTCGCACTACTGCAGACAATTCCACAATTACATTAAATATCATTTCTCACGTTTAAAAGTATCGTAAAGTGCATCTCTCTCATATTTTTAATACGATTTCTTGAAATGGTTAAGTAACTTGAACAAATCCTCGAGATTGCAAATTCTTTTAACGAAGTGACGTTTATTAACAAAGGGTCGCGGCAGAATGTTTTATGGAAATCAGGTCGTTTCGAGAGGGCAGTATGCTAATTATTAAGTATAAACGGACCTCATTATTACTCCTGTTGCTTGCTATTAAATTACGATACTTAATAAATCAGTAATAAAGCGCCAATACATACATACATAAACTTACGCCTTTTTCTCAGAAGGTAGGCAGAGGTGCCAGGACACCCACATTTCGCCACGTATGTTCCGTCCTACGACGTGATAGGGGTTGAAAGAGTAACAAACACCCATACATTTAGACAACCAGACATACACACATCCATCCTTACTTACAAACTTTCACTTTTATAATATTAGTAAGGATATACGTCCCACTGCAGGGTATAAGCCTCCTAAACAATCGAGAGTACGATTGAAAGAGGTTAAGCCGTCACCATATAGTCTGAAGCGCCAATTGAATGTAAAAATAAATCCGTAAAGTCCACATAACACGAGCAAAGTAAAAATCGTGCTTTATAGATCAATAATGTACGTAGATATCTGTACATGTGGTGATCGGTGTGGCTCACTTTTTCAATATCCCGGACCTAATGGCCGCCAGATGGCAAGTTGGGCAAAGTGATGCTATCAAAAAGCGATAGGCCGCGGTTTCGCCGGTTATCGGAGCACTTTGCGCTTCCCGTGACGTGGGTTAACTTACACAACGTGTACACGGGTTTACACAATACCATTCCAATAGATACCGTTTGGAAAATTGATACGACAGCGGAACGAACGGTATTTGTGGCAGGAGGCATTAGTTTCGTCTCGTATTGGACCTGTAATTGTTCTGATTAGGACTCGGTTTGTTAAAGTAGTAAAGTGAGATAGGTAATTAATTCGCTCCCTAAACTTATTATTTTTATTCTACATTTTTCATACAATATAATATCATCAACAATAAAATCCTTTAGTTGCAGTAAAAAAAACAGTTAGTGAAAACTCCAATTTTGTGAATATCAAATTTGCAACAAGTGAAAAATATATATCAATATCTGTTAATCAAAAATGTAATAAGATACTGGTTCAGAAAACAGTTTTGATTTCGCAAATTACAGTTTCCAATACTCAGTTAAAATTTGCAATATGATCCCTATTAAAAACATAACAACTTTTGCATCAATATAAACAGACCACAAAATATTTAGGCATCCGATGTATTTCTGTGCCACGGAAAAAAAAGGGCCTGCATTTTTTATTCCGGGTGTGCATGTACGTGAAATTTTTGTTTGTAAACATGCTATAAAGGAAAAATTCTAGCACGTTGCCATGCTATATAAAAACATGTTTAAAAATACTGCGTTTTTGTAATAAAATATTGGGTAGACCTTGTATAACCCTCACTGGAAAACGTATATCAATCAAAACCTTTTACGTTATTAAAAACTTCATCCAATATCGGTATTAAATTTAGACCTAAATATTATGCATTTTTTTATTTTGTATGTTTTCTTAGGAAATTGTATGTAAATGATAAACAAAATATATATTCTTGAGTTTTCACCACATTATTATAGAAGGTATTCGTGAAATAACCAACCGAGTTAGATCCGTGTGGCAGACCAAAATGCCTACCAACAATAGGTCAACCTCAGGTAAAAAGCTGGTCAAAAGACAAAATTGTACACTGAAGTGTTATGAAGCGCAAATACCATGAAAGTGAGGGATAAAGGCTGATAGAAAAATAAGAAGACACAAGTATCTTACACATGTAAATCTTCAGAAACTGCAGGGGTCCTGGGTTCCAATTCACCTCTACCCGTAAGTCGGTTCACAATTCAAAAGATCATTGCTGACCAAGAGTCGAGAAATAATAAATTCACCCAACACTCACATCCTGATTTCACACTAAGATCGAGTCTTGAGTCGTGGGTATCAGAAGCTACGAGAGACTTTCAGTCTCATAAACATTCAGACCCGAAACAAATACTCGGATATCACACAGATATTTATCTGGGTGCGGGGATCGAGCCCGTAGCCTTACGTTTCACAGCCGGCGTCTAAGTAACTGCGCCACGGAGGCTGTCAATTTCATGTAGACTGGAAATAATAAATTATGACTATAATTTATAACCACATTTATGTGTTCATAATAATTATTTGTAACAGTTGTGCGGTAACAAAGCGCTTTTAATTTGAGTTAATTGTATTTGTTACGACACACGATTATCTGACGGTTCCGTTTTTGCTTCAGGTGTAATTAGTACCGTAACAGATAATACATTTAGTTTCGTATCTCGTATTAAAACGCATTTATTTAATGTAAAAATACAATTTTAAACCTTTGCAGTCAGTTATGTACTGGTAGTGTATTTCTATAAACGGAGTTTACAAATCAATATTAATGCATTCTTAGAATTTCTAAGCCTCAAAGAGTATACAAAAAATTACGCTCAGTCAGTATATCTGTGGGTATCACTGAACTAATAGAAAAGAGCTCGTTATGTTAGCGTGAAAAAATACATTTCTGCAACACATTTTGACAGTATTTTAGTAGTATTTTAGCATTTTCTTATACTACTCATTTTATGTGCAACTAAACGACGAAACCTAATATGATTTTTGGTCTAACATAGCCTGAATACAATATCATCGGTTGGCGCTATTTTTTCAATATGCAAAATTGGCGTTTTAGTCGGTTAACATTGTTATTCAGCGAGCGAAGTCGACGTCGCGCACGCCCGCAGCTTATCGTCCGACCCCAGCCGCTGTAAATTAAATAAATATACACCTAATGAGCGGAAATACAATGCATGACTAAGCTAAATTATTGCTTCATCTTTATTCCGCGATGATTTCCTTTGCAACATAAACAAATCATAAACTTCGCAAAATGTAAATTTCAAATTTATTCACGTAAAACTCCTCTCAATTCTTCAACTTTTGAATGCTTGAACTATAATTTATTGCTCTGTCTGGATGGTTTTAAACAGTGAAATAAGTAAATTCGACATCAAGATAGGGCGGGCAAGGCAGTTTACGATAGGGAGGCTTTGTGCAATTCGACTGGTGAGTTCTTTTGCATGAATTACTAAAGAGATTTATTGTGGAGATAAAAGCTCGTGATGTGAGATATTCCTGTTGTGTATGGACAATACAGAATATTTTACTGAACCCCGAATCACATTATTTTCTTAGATAATATGGGCCTTTATTGCGTTTTGTATGAAAACACAATTGTGATACTTTTATTAAGTATGGATTTTATGTTTCTGTCTAAATATGCTGCATGTAATTGCAATTATTATGACAATATGAATACAAATATTTATTTCCATAGACGTATATGTAAAACTGAATTGTCAATTGGAAGAAATATCAAAATGAAACATGTAGTACGTGTGTAGTACAGATAATTTATAAAACACATCAAATATAACAAACAAAGAATATTCAAGATATTTTAATGTGAATTTGCCTAGACTGGTTTTATCTTTGGAGCTTAACGCATTGTTCCCAATTTTATTCCAACAAAAGTGTCCGTTAGCCCGTACAGAGAGTGCTTGATAAAACGCCCAGTACATGAGGGTAAGAAATAAGAAAGGATGAGTTTTGCTCCAAGTGGCCATGATATAGAAAGAAGAGCTCTCTTATACCCTTGTACATTGATCTGAGTGGGAACGTACAGCTTGTTTCGTACGAACACATCCTTTGAAGCGGTCGGCTAGACGATCCTTTGAACGGTCCACGGGTGCATTTTGATAGCACTATCGATTTCAACAGTGAATAGATTTTTACTTTATTTCCGCCGTGCTCGAACACAAACGTTGAATTTTATTCCAAATATACTCTTCACATGTGGAACAGTAAGTGAATGAACATTGAACACTGAACACATGGACTCACAAAGGAAATGTCAAACAATTTGTATTTCGTGTATTTCAAATATTATTCCCGTATCAAAGTTAATTGTTTCAATTCGATTCAACTCAGCAAATATTGAACACGGTTTAAATATATTTAAAACACGAATTTACACAAAATAACATTTATATAGTAGACACATGTTAAAAGAATAATATTAGTCAACGTGCTGTATAATATTTCCCGCTAAGAAAAATGATATTTGATCACATTAATCGAACATTCAAAGTATTTGTCTTTTGGCTCTGACCCCGTCCCACTTGCGAAGGGAGACTGTTCGAGAATTTCAATTTAGGAGAAGAATGTGCCGACATAACGTGTGGCCCGAGATATTTTGATAGGACATGTTCGCCGTGAATAAATTTCTTTCCACATATTAAAACTTTTTAAGTGGTTTTATTTATTATCAATCTACGGCGAAGTATTCCCGGCGCATACTTTTATGGAGTTTTATTTTAAATTTAATTTCACTGTACTTTGAAAGTTGAAATTTTAACATTGTTAAACGTAATGAAACTGTGCAAAATTTAACATTACTCTTTTGATGTTTAAGTTTCGTGTTGATTCATTTATTTAAGTATTAAAAATAAATCTGTTCAATGCTTTTAACACGTTCCCTGTGTAAGAATTTTAATACGATCGCGGAACGCGGCCGCTCACAAAGAAGAAATGTTGAGATTCGCAATTTGTATGTAGAATACATTTCACCTTTAAATAGGTTATTTCCACGTTCTATTTTATTGCTTTTAAATATGTTTGCCATTAAATTGTGTATATTATTGATAATATTTTATTTGAATATTGTACAGGCAATATTCAAACTTAATTTCGGTTAGTAGCCACCATACGTATGTCGCACAAGCCGCATCAGACAATCGCTGGAGTAAACGTGTTCTAGAGTGGAGAACGCGTCTTCACAAACGTAACGTGGAAAACATCTGACCAAATGGCGGGACGACTTCCACAAGAAGGCTGGCATCGACTGGATGCATAAAGCAGTAGGCCGGGCTCTGTGGCGTACCTTGGGAGAGGCCTATGTCTAGCAGCAGACTGCACGGGGCTGATGATTACGAATATTCAATTAGGAGACATTTTTTGTCGTCTAGTGCAAGGTTTTATTCTTGACATTTTTCGTGAAAGATAGGTATTTTTTTTTATAAATTTCAGCATGAAAAAGAAAAAGAAAATGTTACAAATATTTTTACATAGGCCGATAATACTGAATCAATGAGGCAAATTTCTTCAGCTAACATTATTGTATCTAATTTAAAAACCAACTGACAGAATATCGGATAGGGAAAGATAAGCCTATTTTCATAAGCCATATCAAATTCATTACGACAATAAACTCCCAAATGTATTTACAAGGGATCACGTCATGAATAAATTTCGTCAACAGAAAGTTTGATGCGTAAAATAGCTGTGGCAAGTTAGACAAAGCTTTGCGTACAACGACGAAAAAATGTTCTCTCTTCTCTCTCTGAAATTCATTTCCAACATGAGAGTTTTTACGATTCAATTTTTTTTATGGTTTGTAAACGCTTCAATGGCGCAGTTGGTGAGAGAAATCTGTGAAAATGGATGCAGCAGGTTTGTTCACTAAAAAAACACAGTTTTGTGACACAATTATTGTTTCGGATCTCGGTGTTCTGACGTCGGAAGACTTGGTATCTAAGTTTTAGGTCGCGGCTGTGATTACGAAGTGTATTTATTTATATATTTTTTGTTGTATTTGTATAGTAGACTAAAAATCTATACGGCGGTAAGGGAATAGCTAATGCATCAAATTTTTCGAGGGCAGACAAGCAAACAGTTAATAAAATGGCGGACGCCCCTCAGTGCGTGACTGGCGCCCGAGTGTATAACAATTTTACATCGCATAAATTTTCTTGTCATATTTTCGCAGTTTACTGACATTATAAAAGCAGATATAATAAAAATATTGTATGCTCTCCGACATTGCAGATAAAACAAAATAAACGACGGTGTTGGCGCAACGCTGCGACAAGTTTCTGACAGGGGTTACGGATTCGATTCCTCCACGAAAACGTTTTTGAGTAAAAACGAGGACCTTGGCATTGGCCGAGATAACGCCAGGTATTTTACCTGAAGCTGAAACCGATTTTTTTTATAATGACCGTTTCTTTGATTTACTGCTGTTTTTTTATCTCATTATAATTTTTGTATTTGATGTGTGTTTTTTATATCTACCTTTTGGTGCTTCGATTGTTAATTTAGTTTATAATTATCTTTATGGTATGCATTTCTCCAGCTATTACATTTCCTTTCATCACAAAATATAAAATAAATTTAAATGTATAAGTACTGCATATAATACAAATGTCAGAAAAAAAAAAAAAAAAACATGATATGGTTACAGTATCTAAAAAGATCCAGTAATCTACTAATCACATGAAAAATCTACTCAGCTATCATATTATTTATACAGAATTATATCCAAAATTACAAATGAAACATTAAAGTTTTGTTTCAATAGATAAACAAAGCTTATGGGCGAGTGGAAAGGGTGTTTTGAGGTAGATAATACCCTTATGAGTGTTCGGAGGACAAGTGACGACGGTCACGTTTTTAATTACCCGAGTCTCATCCGTAACGCGTCACCAGGGGCTTCGACTAGAACGTGTATTAGCCTACCTTGAACCTTCATTGGAAGTTTATTTTACTCTAAAACTCACTTTGTCACTTCCCTATGTTCTTCTCTTAATGTCCGTTAGTTTATTTAACTCGTCGAGTTTAAACAATGGAGTTATTTTTTCATTTATGCCTGGTCTGTAACAGTTTATTTTTGTGTTAATATTTTTGTATGGCGTCGCTGTTTTGTAAATTTACAGGTATCATATTGTGCTTAATTAAAAGCATTGTATTTTACCAATGGAATATTACGTTGTCAATATTAATTTAATTGTGTGCGTATTTGTTTAGATATATTGTTTTTTTTTTACAAATAAATAATAAAAGAGAATAATAGACTTATGCAAATGATGTTCTTATTATTAACAATTTTTGTAGGTAATGTAAACATCCGTTGGGGTGAGGGCTGTTTCCGCGTTCTGCAACTGTATTAATTGATTAAAAACCAAGAAAATATTAAGTTTGCATTTTTATACAACATTCTTTATATGGAAAAAGAATATGGCACTCAATGTTTGTTCAATACTGACAAGTACGCGTTGTCACCGCACATCAGCCACTCCACTCAGATGCGGCTGAGGGCCATATCTCATTTCGACAGCATTGACAATCCTGACGCGCCACCAACTCAAGAGGGTAATAAATAAAACAGCTCGCCTTTCCCCCAATCCAACATAAAAACGCGCCTCATCCGAAATCTGCATGTTTATGAGTAAATATTCTATAAACAAGTCGGAAGCCGCTGTCGGTGCTGGAGACAGCAATACACCGAATTGCATGCAAATAAGATAACAGCAATAAATATAAGCTTTGTTCTTTTGCTCCGTGCCATTTCCTTATTGCTCGAACGTTGCTCCGCTGTAATTCTTTCGAGTGCAATTTTGTTTCAAAAATTAATCATTTCATTTTCATACAAAATTGTATTCTTATACTGTGTTATACGCCAAACATGATTTTCACGCTTTTTCGCGCCTGTCACAAAATCACTAGGGAAGGATTATTCATCGGCAGTGTCCAAACAAAACGGCTCATTGACTCGCTGATTAATTGCAAGGACAGCCGCGGTGACATTCCGATGCGGAAAATATGCAAAAAAATATTATAAGCCTTAATGACTCAAATTAATGACCGCTATTTTTTACGTTGCCTTTTTTGTTCTAAATTAGCACAGAATATCATATTGTTAGGAATTTGGATATTATCAAAGCACTCCCTTTTTTATTAAGTAGAGTATGTAGTGGAATATGAAATAAATTATGGCATCATTTTATGTTAACACGTAGTTGGCATTCCGAGTGGCCTACGCAAGTGTGTCGTGTTTCACATAAGTAGGGATTTCGCAAAAAGGTTGTAATAAGGTATGCAAGCCCTCTTTCCTTTGTCGGCCACTCGCTCGCAACGTGACGCGAATCACCGCGTGAGATTTGCTAACTCCGAGCGAAGTAACCAGGAGGTGAAATGTAGACGACACAATTCGCGAAAGTGTTTACTCATTCAGACATTTCAAGCGCAAGCTTTACGGATACATGCTGGTGATAGCTACTTCGGCGGAATACAAATAGATTTAGAATTGCATACGAAAATTCAGTTACACCGGGAATAATGCGGAGTTAGGCCATCCTCATTTATTATAGAAACCGAAATTTGTATCATAGCGTAAAGGTAAAAGCTGGGTGAACACGGGCGGGGTCGAACGGCCGCATCATTGTGCGGGCGAGCCGCGGGCGCGCGATTACAATGCCTTCACTGTGACATTTTCGCTAATGGTTCCAGGGTAGGTACAATAAAACGACAATACGACGGGAGATAAGGTGGCAAGTGAAAATTTTACGAGATTAATTCTATTCCTTGCTCTTGGAATCCCGCGGTGGGCCACTGACCCATTTATGAATAATACATGTGTGTTTAGGTCCATTTCGCGACATGCCCTTTATCTCTACTTTTATGTAATATCATAAGTACACTTATATATATATATATAAATGACAAGGGAAATTTGTTGTTGTGTGATTCCCGTGGTATTTTGACCCCTGGTCCGTATTTCAAATGAGAATGCCTTCGCTTTGAGCGCTGAAAGGGTGTTCCTACCACGCTTTTATATATTCACCGTCGTCGAATTCGCTTTGAAAAACAACTAAAAAATCCATTTGTACACGGTTCATATTTCGCATTGACGGTTGTTTACCATACATTTTTCTTGTAAACCTGTCACAAGGGATTTGGTCAGTGTTCTCGTATAACTAATTTGCAGTAGATTGTATAAATGTAAAGTAGTAGGTAATGAGTGGGTGTCATGAAACGCGATTCACGCAAACGCTGTGAAAGCTTGCACTTTGTGAAATGAGACCGAGTGCAAAACAAAGCCGATGTGGACACAGACCGCGGCACAACTGTCGTAAATGTGCGACAACGTGTTAAGGTACCGCATGAAGGGTAGCTATCGTTAAAATAATACAACAAGCGCCCGGAACTATTTTATGAAACTTATTTAACTTATTTCGGAAGTAATAAACTGTTTTACTGGGTTTGAAACGTGACTTTAGGTTTTAAACCACCGTAGTATTTTTATCCGCCTTTGTCTTATATCTAAGTGGAAATACTGTATTTTAATTCTGTTTTTTTAAGGTTAAAAATGGAATGCATCTATATTTTGAGGTCTAATGACACAATTTTAATTTTGTAACAATAGATAACATGGACTTCCATGGGTAAGATTTATGTTTGATTTCTTATGTCTCTCTGGCATTGTGTTTGAGTCCAATTTCCGGTTCAAACTTTGATTTTTCGCCTGGTTTAACATCCGACTATGTTCTCATAGCTTCATAGATAACATTAAGTCAGGGATTTTTTTGTCAAACAAACATTCTCGGTCTATAATTTTAACGCCCATATACTTATTCAAATTGTAAAATCATTTGAATCTTTAGCATTATTCTGCCCGAAGATAATGAGATAATATCGACCATAAAAGAAACCTACACAATCAATACAATAGTACATAAAAACAAGTATAAAACGTGAAAGGGAAATGTGTTTGCGTATTACAAGGTAAGTAGCACGCAGACTCGTTTACTGCGGCGTCGTTAGCATGCGGCCGTCCTTACGCTTGCTAAGCTTAGCCTTTGATAGACCCACGCGTCCTAGACAAACAGTCTTACCTCAATTTGCTTTATCCGATGACGTTGATGTACTGTTATGTTCAGCTAATTATATTTTAGTAATAAAGGTTTTTTTATTTTCAGTTATTTTTTATTAATTTATGTAGCTCTAATTATCTCTATTTATAATTATTTTACTACTATTTGTATTGAAGATGCATGCAGAAGAATACATAATATGTAGTTTCATATAAATGTCATGAGTTATCTTTGTTAGAGATTCAAATATAAAAATATAAAATAAAAATAAAATAAAGATGAGTGCGAATACTACTGGCATTTGCTAAACTTTCTGAAGTTTTTCACAAAGGCCCAATTATATAAATTGCTGGATGATTACCAGACTTGTAGCCGCTCAATATTGAATTACCAATAACCAATGCATACTTCATAAGAGTCAATAATAAGGAACACCGATAATACATAAACAATGACAATGAAATAATATCACAACAACATATTTCGAGCCATCCGACGTAGCTAAAAATAACAAAAGGTAAAAAACAAAATTTCAATGATATAAAAATTTGCACAATTGCTAAGAACAATAATGGAGTTAAAACACAAAAAGTGTATGCGGCGGAGTGTCCGTAGCGGGAGAAACATCCGTTTTCTGCGACGGGCCGTGTAATTGTGAAAACCTATTCAGAGACAAAGCGAAGCATTTTATAATTAAACCTGTACAAGTAAACAATTTGCCTGCACTTTCCGAAGCGATTTTTAAGGTGAGTGGTTGAATTGTGGTTGTTTACGGTGTTTACACCTCTGGTGCCGAATCAATTAATTTTGAAGGACTGTCTTAATCTTTAGGGCTTGTCTTTGGTTTTTTTTTTAAACAAAAATATAATTAAAATTGACTCATGGAAATTATATACTTATATTAATCGCATTAGAAATAGCTTAGTTGACTTGGAAATAAAATAAAAAAATCTGCATTGGATTAATACGGTAAGGGCCATGCGCAATATTCAGCAACATAGCCAATTCTTACATATGTGTAAATACAAATAATAGAGAGAGGAGAGACCACTAATAGTTAATACTCTCTTACACTAGTTGATTCTAAGCTACTTTATGACATTCTGTTTTTATCACATTATGCGAAAGAAAATGCTCAACAAGAAGAAATTAAACAAGACGTTATTATTGTGTCTCTCATCTAATATAACAATAACGTGTATATGTTTTATATGATCTACCGACTGTGGACATTATATCTAGATCAGACTATACTTACCATCAATGCGTTAAAGTTACTTTCTATATCAGCTCATATATGCTCCACTGCAGGGCACGGGCCTTCTCTACACTCGAGAGTGAGTGTGAGTGGTAGGGCCATACATATAGTCCACCACGCTGGTCTAGTGCGGGTTCGCGTACTTTACTTGCCATAAAAATTATTACAAGTCGCTATGGTATACAGGTTTCATCACAATGTTTTTCTTTACCATCACAGTGTGTGGTGGTTAGCCATCAAAATAGACATGAATACGAAAAGTCAGAGGTGTACCCTTGGATTTGAACCCGCGAGCACCGTGAGCATTTTGGGAGTCGTCTCTGGTCCGTTTACCAACATTCCACACACATCAAAATTTTATGTACCAAGTCACAATAATAAATTGTCAAAGGTTTTTGATGATCATAGATATAACAATATAATACTTACCAACAAAATTGACATGTAACACGGCCAGAACTAGAAGGCGCGCAAGAGGTCCGCCGATTTTCGCCTGAGCGCCCACCGCCATGTTGGATCAACGCGTCACTGTCCGCTGCTGCCGTCTTCCAGTCCTCAACTTCCACGCGAGCCCCGGTCTCCTCATTATTATACTCTCTTCAACATCGAACCTCATGTGATCTGTGAAACAAAACACAAATCAATGACCGAAAAACACCACGGAAATTTCTATCATGACCAAAATATTTATGTTGTTCGCATAGGTTTTGTTTGTTCGAATTTATTGGTGCCTCTTGAAATATTGCATAACTTAAAGTACCATAATATATTTGAGTACATTTACGTGACTTAGGAGAATGTACAAAATATTCCATATTTTTATTCACATTTCGCTCGCGGAGCACCACAGAAACATTCGAACGTTATCGAAAATATGAGTGAATGTAGACGGCTACGTGCGGTCTGTTCTAAAAGAATTTGATATCAAAGATTCGCTCGAGGCAGCATAAACAGTGTGCTCAAAGCGTTACAAATTAAAGTAAGCCCCACGTTACAAATATCTACATTAACATCGGCATCGAGCAAAAATGAAAAATGTTTTTAACGACGACGAATGAAAGAATCGTTGAGAGTATATATTACCATATATTTAGAAATATAGTCCATGCACACGGAACGGCATTGAGTTTTTGCTTTCATTTTTTGCAATACGTATGTTTTCAGTTAATGGATACATGCATATTAATTAAGTAACCACACAGCATGTCTCGGAAAATAAAATAAGTGCATTCTTAGAATAAAACTCGCTTCTGGTTAGCAAATATCTTTTAGTCTCTTCTGTTGTGAAATACGATGTGCATTCATTCGATGTCGTTCCATTTTGGCTAATGGAAAATTTTATGTACAGCCTCGTGATAAGGCTCTCGTTTTTATTTAAAATGAAAACATATTTATTTCAGTCTACAAATATATGACATGGGCATACACTACTATTGAGACGAGTTAGAATTTATTCTGCTAGGCTACTCTAATGTAGTCGAAGAATTTCTGTCTTTTCAATGTTTAATGATAACTCCCAAATATATGAAGATTTCTTTACTACATTTTTCCTTTATCCTAAAGAGGATATAAACATTTAAATCTTGAAAAGCTAATTCTGAAAAATCAAAGTATTGTGCCCTGCGTTCGAAAATCCGATTTCTGCTTAGCTATCGCTCACATAAAATATGAAACCCACGTAATTATAGACTATATTTTGTTTTAGAGCTACACTTGAGTTACGTATAGCGGCTAATGTTTAGGTTGGCAATGACAAATCGTTCCCGAACGCAAAGCGGTATTCGCATGAAGGTGCGATAACAACGTGATCGCCATCGGAAGTTGTAATTAATGCCAGCACCACATTATGCGTTTCCTTTCCGGCTATATGCATGCGCAATGGGCACAAAACGTTTGCGTGTTTGGCCTTATGTATTGCTTATATATAGACAAATAAAAATAATGTTCAATTTTGATTGATTTAATCTAATTTGTCAATTAGTTGTTGCAATGGCCAAATAATAATGAATGACCCTCTTTCGTAGGTCTTAAATTCTGAAAAGAGTTTTTTAAGTTTAAGTCTGAAAGTACAAGTTGGGCTCTGCTATATGCGTAAGTGTGTCCAACTTGTACTTGCTTGCGATTAAATGGCGTCAACGATTTGTTTGATAGTTTTTTGATAGTCTACTAATGTAATCAAACGGTGTAATAATTTAGCATAATCTATTTAACTGAACAGTGTTCGGTAATTGATCATCTGGTAAGTAGAAACAAATACTGCTATTTGTCAAAAGGAATAAGTGTAAAATTTTCAGTACTAACAATCTCAAAGTTTGAGGATTGTAAAAGTGGTGAAGTGGGAAGGTACTATTTGTGAAATTTACGAGTCTGCGGGTTTCATTCCGTTGTCTTTTATGATATTAGTCTTGCTTCCTTGGTTGAATCTTTTTAATTTGTGGTATTATTAGTATTTTCGGTTTGCTATATGCATTCTCAATAAGAAATAATTAACGCACTTGAGTTTTGTGTAAGATATATTCAGCCGTATCTAATTACAAGTATAGACTGTATAATAAAAATCTAGATAATTTTAACGTAACAATTCGTATAGAATAAATATTGCAGGAATGTTTATTATTACGTTGTTAAGATCCGGCTCCAGGGAGCTAAGGGTAGGGCATGTATGAGATTTTAATTATTTTTTTATTGCTATGAATGGCGAGACGAGCATGCCATTTACCTGATGGTAAGCGATATGACCGCTCATGATCAGTGGCAAAACCAAACAACACCTTGAATTACAAAGCAATGTTTGACATTCCACTGCACTCGCCACCCTGAGACATAAGATGTTAAGTCTCAATTTATCCAGTAATTACTCTGGCTACAATGTTCTTTAATCCGAAATACAACTGTACATTTACACTGCTGTTTAGCGGGGGAAACAAACATTGCGGTGGTACCTACCCACGCGGTCTCTCACACATGAGAGACCTACCACCCGTAAACATTATTAACTTATTTTTAACAATAGATCCGATCTCATCCAATCTCAAATTCTTCGTAGATCATTCCAAAAAGGGTGACAGTGGTGACGCACAGGTCGCCTCGGTTGAGAAAGAAAAGGTTAAGTTCAATTCCCTGACTCGAGATAAATTAAAGCGTGATCCGCGAACGTTTGTTCCCGACTGACCTTAAGGGAACAAATACTAGCAGTCGGTTACACGAGTAGAAATACAGTTTTTTAAGGTTATTAAGACAAGACAATTTTTAAAAAACCTGCGTTAGTGTAGGTTCAGGACTATGTATGTGAGTTTTGGATTTATTTAAGTATTCGTGGACAGGAAACTAGAAAACGATAGTAAGACTTTTCCATACCTTTTCGAGTGTTTCCGTGTGTTGGTACAGATGTGTAGTAATTTGGCGATATTAAAATTATATACATGTCTTCTATTAACTATTTCTATTAGGACATTGATGTATGTATATATGTTATGGACGTTGTTGATATAAATATGTTTTTTTTTAATATATTACTATTGTTAAGGGACCAGGAAGTACAAAGCACTCGATGGTAAATTGATATTAAGTAGAGATGACCTTTCGCTAGGCTAGACAATAATTGTAGTCTGCTCGTAATTAGATATGTACAGGCTGAACTCGAAATAGGACATTTACAATAAGGCGGTAGTTGCCATATAGACGGATACAAATCCTGTTACTGTATTAGCCCATATACGTTCCACTGCAGGGCACGGGCCTCCTCAACAATAGAGAATACGATTGAGAGTGGTTAGGCCATATAGGTCAGCCTACAAACAATAGCAACACACATAGCTCAATATTCAGCGGCATAAATAAATATTTAGGCGGTTGTTCGCGGTAGCCCTGTACTACGTCATTGTGTGCATTCATAAGTAAAGCTTTAAAGTTATGCGCCGGCCTCGGTGAATTATTTCAATTTGCGACGGTTGGAAATAGTTTCCATGTCGTGAACTTTTTAAGATTGTTTTCCATGGCTGGCTTTTGTATGCGAATTGAGGTAATGTGGAGCAGTTTGTTTGTATTTAAAACGACTTGAGTTTTACCGGGTAAAGTAGTTTATTAGTTTATGTTGCTTGCTATTTATTTCATAATATGACGTGGAAATTAGTTTACTGCAATATTACTAAGTTTTTTTCACATAATTATATAAATTTCAATCTATTATTGCAGGGCATAGATCTCTTCTCGATCTCACCCTTACCCTGGTACACCAGTTGGCTCTGCATCGTCATTTTCGTAACGTTTGTGATGGTGTTAATCCATCTGCCTACATTACTCTTGACATATTGTTTAATTCTAACTTGTTTCAATAAGTAAAAATCTTTCATCAGAATATAGACTGAAACATGGTGCTGTATAAAAATATTCTTTCAAAAGTTTCGAAGAGCCTGTTGAACAAAGAAATAACTTTAAGACACTCAGCGATGCATACTTTGTACAATAAAGAATACAAAATTAATTATTGTATTGTTGTATTGCCATATTTTCAAATGCAACATTTATTTATTTTATTTTAAAGCGTCGCATATCCACATATTTGAAAACCGCCCTACGTATTTTTATTTTTGAGAACAGTACATTTTATTTTAAGAGCACACTTTTGTACGGAAATTTACCAACAATCTAAAAGATTAAAACGGAATAAAAGGGTCACGGAACCAGCCGTCCTTGTAAATCAGCCGAGTCGACACTAAGTGACATCGAAAAAGATGCGTAGAATTGTGCCCTAAATGAAAAGCATTTAGACATCAAAATGATCTCTAATATAAAGGGAAAATGAGTTTTTTGTATCGTGTTCTACCTTTTGTAGAATATGTCTACGTCTAAGGCTGAGAATCTAATGCCACTTTCATACTAAAATTCACTCCAGCATCCAAGAACAAGTAGGTGGATATGCCAATGTGCAGTGGCAGAAGGAAAGCTATAGAGTTTTCCATAATTTGCCAAGGTTATTTTTGAAGACTTGATAGGGGACAAGCTCATTGCCAAGCCCAGCATAATCCTGTATATTTGCATATATTTACCACTGCCCGGCTGTAAAGCCAGGCCAAATCGTCATTAATGGAGTGGTTTGAATGCGATGTCGTAAGTATTTTGATAAATTTCACAAATAATTACTACAGCATAGGGCGCGAAGCTAGTAGGGGAAAATAAGCCACTGTTCGACTCTTGCACAGAAATATATATTTGTGGAATCAAGCAATAGTTATAGGAGGTCTGGAATGTTATAGCATCTTACAGTCAGAATCTTCTAGAAATCTAATATCTAAAAAACCATCAACCAATCTCATGTTATGAGATCAGCGAATTGATGTATTTAAACTAACGTAGTCAAAACAGTGATTAGCGAAAAATAAATGCAAATGAAAAGCGTAATGTTGTTTCAGTTTAATCAGTACGTCGGGATTGACACAATATACTCAAATTAATGAATGATCGAAAACATTTCACTATCGTCGAATTGGCAGTTCAGGCTCATTTGTAAGAGCGGCAATTATAAACCAGGCGTAATCAGGGCGCGGACACTGCGGTCGTGATCCCTGATTCAGCACTAGATGTCCGTGATTAGTAACAAGGGATACCACCACCTCATCATCTGTTTGTTATTGTTACAACAAAACCACTTACATGGTTTTTGAGTGTATTATACACGTCAAATAATACATGTCAATTAATAATCATTAAACACGAGGTACTGTAACTCATAATAATGAGGAGTTAACTGGTAGGATTGAAGAAAAAAGTCATAACTTCGAAACATTTACAAGTAGATGAAGATTGCGTGCTGAACTATTTAGTCTTGTAAAAGTCAAATGACTGTATGCAGAAGTTGCTGTTGCTGCTTTCACCACTAAGTGAATACATGAAGAATATCATCATGAAGATGACGACAGTCACAGTTACGGGTGGTAGAATATTCTTACTCGCCCCGATGTAAAACGCACGAAGTGTTTCGTAATTTGGGTATGGTAGGTGAATTACCGCTTTGACCAGGCCTCTGGCCTTTGTGTGGATTTGTGGCGACCGTTGAGAGATAGTTAGGTATGGTGGAAACTTAATTTGCAATAATTTCTACTTAGCAATAAATATACTGTAATCGCTTTCATTGCGGGAATAAAAAAATATTTTGGAACATGAAAAACAAAGGTAAAAGACTGAATCATCATTGCACGGTAACCGGTGGGATTTTAAGGGCCCGAGGTCGACCATTATCGTTCAATATTTGTAATTTCTTCGACGTATCCGAAAAATATTAATTGCCCAAGGCGCAATTACGACAATCAAAAGCGGTTGATCGGACATCGCTTTGTGTTCGTATTATGAGCTACTTTTATTTCCTTTTCAGATACGACGTTCTTTTTGGGATTCATCATTTCATTTAACATTACTGGGAAATGAATTTGACGTGCAATTCTTTAGGAATTCATCCAATACGTTTGAATCGCCCTAATACGTTCCAGCGATCGTAGCTCTACTTATTTTTTCATTCAAAGAATCGTGTTCGGTATGACTCACTTTATCACATAATAGGATCAAAATCTTGTTCATGGAATTTGGGTACACCACACCTTGTAATGACTACCTAACCATGCCTTGGCTGTGATGGTTTACTCAACTGAAACGTCTGTCTGTGGGTATGCTTTTAACTTTTTTTATCTCTGGTGGTAGGGTTCTCGCCTGGGTAGGTACCACCGCAATGTCTGTTTCCCGCGCCAAACAGCAATGTAAATGCACTGTTGCGATTCGTATTCAAAGACCTATTGAGACTTAACATCTTAAGTCTCAGGGCAGCGAGCGCAGTATAATGCCACGCAATGCTTTGTAATTCAAGGTGTTATTTGATTTTACAACTGTTCATGACCGGTCGTATCGCATACCATTAACATGCTCGTCTCGCCACTCATAGCGATATAATCCTCGCCAAAAAGCTCCTTGTATAATCAATGATGCAACTATAGTATATGGTCTAACATTTTCTGTCAATAACAAAATCCATAGTCGAAACAAATGTAACCGGAGCCCTCGTAGCGTTATGGCCTAAGCGGAGTATTTGCATGTCATTCGTCAGAGGCATCCTGTAATTAATGCGTACACGGACAGCATCGGGGGCCTAATGAATGGCGGGTGTAACGTGTCGCGCAAAAACTTGCTCGTCATACGACACGCACGGCTCGCGGTCACACTGCGGGCGTATAAACCACTAGAAAATTCCTAAAATGGATATGTACGGCAATAACTTTATTTGAATGACGACTGTAGTCAGTGTGCTAGCAACCTAATGCATGGCCGTGTGGATAAATTTTGCAGCTTTTGACTCGAAATGCGTCGTTAGAACTAACACTAAACAGTTGCTGAACAGTTTACATACGGGGTACGAATTGTCGATCATGTCTATGGTGAAATTATTTGAAATTTGAAATTGAAAGGTAACGTGAATTGATGTGGTCACTGAATTGAATTGAATTATAAACCAGTTTGGATTATGCAAATTAACAACATGCAGATTTTATTTCATGTAGTCCTTATTGTTTTGACTTAGACGTAACGTTACTGAAAGCTACAAGGTGAACAGTTGACCCAATAAACATTGCAGGAAGTCACCGGTTGTAAGATACTTCCAATTCATTGCGGTCCCTCCTCATGATAGGTCAACGTTCTGTAGCGAATGTCCTGTGACTGATTATAATTATTTAACATTAAAATGTTCAAAATCTGAGAAATTTATATTATTTTCTTCTTACTGAAACTAGCTTTCTAATTGTATGACAAGCTTTCGCAACATAGCAACTTATTATATGTATGTTTTTTTCAGTTAAATGAATATTCTCGGTTAAAATCAAGATACCACTTAACATTTACCTGATCTAAGAAATTAATAAAATGAGTATTGTGGGTTTTTGCGATTGTTGTTTAGCCTACAATTATGTGGGCTCGTAACTCAATTGTATCCTTTCTTGTAAAAACTGCAGAAAAACATAAACTTTATTTCATTTTTAAAAAACTTAGTTTAAAGGCAACTTAATGGCGGATGAAGTGGATAAAAAAAACTTAATTTTTTAGAACAAAAGTTGCAATCTGGCTAATACAAAATAGCCATGTTCGTATGGTATAACATTAAAAATGATAAATCTTTCACGCGAAAGAGAATGTTGGCCATAAGCCATTTTTCAATCCACTCCTAAAATTGGCAGTTTCCCTCTGCCAGATTTTTATTTCACCTGCATTAGTTTAACATCTGGGAAACATAAATAAAAGCTGTTATTTAACATAATAATTTTGTTATCGTTGCCATTTTTGTATTGTGTGTTTGCATGGTAAATTCAACATTTTTTACATATTTTTAAGCTCGTTTTAATATGCAATGACGAATATTTTTTATGTAATGACATTATCTCTAGGTGTTTTAGCATTTTTTACAGTATTTCTTACGACGCAATTATATCACTGCGAGATTACAAAGCCGAGGTTTCGGGTTCGAATCTCGGGTCGGGCATTGCAATTTTTTTTATTCATTATCAGGCCGAAGTAAGGAATTTGTGCCCAATATGGCAATAGAGTCAAACGAGGCGAAACGTAGGTGTTCTGGTGGCACCTCGGCCTTCTGGGAAAAAGGTGTGAGTTAATGTCTGTATGATTTTTTACCTTTTTTGCTTTAATCACAGTCACAAACTGAATATATGCCGCACCCTAGTGTGTCGATAGCGATCAGTTTAATTATGTTCATGTAACGTAAAGTTAAAATTAAATATGCATGAATACATTTTTGTTTGTTAAAATTGAAATTTCAAATCCTAATACAAAGCATAAAACATTAATATATATATATATATATATATTATGTAATTCATTTAATTGTTACATTAAAAAAAATAATCCTAAATAAAATAATACTTACTTTAATAGAACCGCTAGCAGCTTGTGTCGCGTACCACAACTAGCCTGTAGCTATAAGCCGCGTACGAAATTCTAGATGTCAAAATGATGGCACATATTGGCCGGCTATTGATTTTACTGGACAGCGGTAAAAATTTATTTTGGAATAATTAATTTTGTCATGGCGAGAGTTTTTGTCGAAAATATATTGTACATCCGTTGGTTTTTTAATGCTTAAGTTAATTTGTAGTTGACGTGGGTTAGCTCTTTTATTGATTGATATCTACCTTTACGCAGATTAATAGAAAATTATATGTAAAAACAGCCATCAGAATTCAGAATATAATATGTACATGTTTTTAACGTGCCTTATGTGTCATCCGGTGAAAGACTGCCATTTCTCTCCAGTGAGATCTCAATTTGGACTGCATCGCACTTATCATTAGGTGCATTGTACTCATCATGCCTTCAATAAAAAAAATATGTGCCCTTGTAAGTACTATAAGGGTTAATACGAACAAGGAGAAGGAAACTATGGTCATGAATGTATTCCAGGTAATAATTTCATTACATCAAGGCACAACTATGTCTAACGTTACAAGCAAGTCTTTGATAAGGAAATTAGAAATTCGTAACAGGAAAATCTCCGGTGAAGGAAATTAAAACTTACTGCATAAAACTGCATGAATAAACGAACTGTTAAATACTGAAAAAACTGTATTTAACACAATATGTACATGTATCAGCACATATACATTCCACTGCAGGGCACGGGTCTACTCTACAATTGGGAGTACGATTGAGAGTGGTTAGGCCATATAGTCCACCACGCTGGCCTAGTGCGGGTTGGCGGATTTACATACCATATAAATTCTTATAAATCGCTATGGTATGCAGGTTTCCTCACGATGTTTCCTTCACCGTTTTAGTGCGTGGTGATAAACTATCAATACACGTATGACTCCGAAAAGTCACAGGTGTGCCCTCGGATTTGAACCCGCGACCACCGTGAATGTTGGCAGCTGCGTCTGGTCCGTTTACCAACAGGCCACCACGCACTTTAACACAATATATTCTAATAAATAATTATGTATATGTTGGTTTATTTTATTTCAATTGTCAATCAATGATTTAATTTCGTTTCGTAAAATTTAAACGGACTACTCGTATTTATAAGTAGTGCAAAGTTGTAATAGTATTTATGGATAATTATTGTTCTCTTATTATTTTTCTCTGGTATTATATAGCATCCTAACCTGTTAAAGATCTATTTGTTTAAAAATACTTAGTATACGATCTAGATAAACTTATGATTATGTGTATTTTTAAACAACGGGTAATGACTAGATTTGGTGAAATAAAAAAATAATAATATGTAGATTTCAGGTAGGAACTAATTTAGAAAATTAAAGAGTACGAGCTAATGAAAATGCCGGCCGAAACAAAAATAAAATTATAATCACAAGCTCAAGTATGTATAAATATATTGTTTCAAACACAATAACAAAGTTTTCATATAAGCGTCAAATAGAAGCTTTATGTTCACTTCCAATGTCTAACTTTACTCATAATGAGAAATACTTTCAATTTTTCCTGTGTACAACCGACATACAATTTAAATCGCCGTATTTAATATACATACACTTTGGGTTAAGAATATAAGTACTTTTATTATACAATTACAATTATAGCAGTGTTTAATGTTTTGATATTTATTTATTAATCGATTTCATAACAATACACAATATTTCCTTCTTGAAAAAAGCTCCGAGCAAAATCCGTTGAATATTTTCGCAAAAACATTGCAGAAAAATAACCTGACTAGATATTATGATAAATAGTTAGTTAATAAATTAAAAAGTCGTATTTTCATCTCGTTGTGAAAAAGCGGCACCGGTGGTTGGCTAGGTGATAAATCTAGGTCTCTGTGGGGCCCGTAATTTTTATTACTCCAACATCGCCTATTAAACTGGTGACGTACGTGAAAAATGCGCTACGTGGCTGAATACAGCCGTGATATACCGGAGCTATTCGCATATTATTATTCGGCACTGTACAGTTATTTTCAGTGCATTCTTTTATAACGGTTTTGTAGTTTATTCAGGTTTGTAGTGCACGCGTTTATTATGCACAATTTAGTGCTCAATATAAATCAGCGAATAAGTATTCACGCTTATAATTTATGGCACACTTCTACCCCGTTGTTGGAGGGTAATGGATGCGCCCACAGATATCAGCGGTGTAGCCGTCTTTAAATTACTCACTGTTCAGGAAGCCAACCTCACTCGCGACTACAAATCCATTTAAATTGTGTTTCTCACACTATTTAGATAAGGGCTTGCTGATAAAAATTAGCTTTACCGCCGTTTAAGGGTTAATTAATTTTTATTACTTCCTCCAACTTGTTCTTCGTGATTCAACTTTTTTCTAATGAATGAAGAATATAGGTTGCGGTTTAGTTTATGATTGTGTTTTTTTACTCGACTTTTACGCTTATTTCAGTGTTGGTATTTTGATTCATAAGTTTATTTTTAAGCCTAGCCAATGTATTTTCGATACTAGTAATAAAAAATAGTTTTTCATAAAAAGTCTTCTTCATAATATAATTATAAGGTTGCGCACATCGCTGTGTTGTGAAGTATTGCACGTGGTATTTTGATATTAAAAAGCAAAAAATATATGTTACAAAAGTAACAAATATAACGTCCTTTTTGAAGTTTGGAATTTCACTGTTTTTGAAAACAATATTGTTAGTTGAAAATTTGTTTTTTCCAGGAAAATAAAGTGATCCATTAAATTTTCCTCGACGGTTTGACTCCCTAACCCAATTGGAATTGATATTTTTTTATTTCGGAAAATTGTATTATATTCGTTGCGAGTCTCTGGGAAGCGAACCCCGCTTATATTTTTCGTTGCTTTATTATTATTTCTGTGTACATTTGGGAACCTATTACGGAATTCCCACGATCGCAAGATTAAGAAACGCTGTAACAGGCTATAAAAATAAATGTTTGCTTACCTAACCGCTCTGAGACCACTAGCCCAAACATTCTGGTAACATTGGTAATTAATGAATATATAAATGCTAATTTGGCGTAAATGAAACAACACTAACTGAATAATTAGCGGTTCATGTAACAATAGCGTGAATTAGTTTTTTATTCGGAAAAACGAAGATTTTATTGAGAAATTCTTCCTAGATTTCTACTTAAATTGATTTTTTTCCAGACACAAAAACCCCGTTTTGGGCTTTATTAAAACCATAATAGTTTGCGAAATAAATGTATTCTAGAATGAGATTAAGCCCGGTTAGACACAACTATAATATTGAAGGTGAACTTTAGCATATTCCATGTGACTGAATATTTAAAACAAAGTTGGGTGTACCGAGACACCGCTTAAAAGCTATAGATTTTAGGGTTGTCGTTGCGAAAATCGATAACAAGAACGTTTTTTCAGAAGTTTAAAATTAACTCAAAGAACAATGGTGAATTCCGGGTTGATCCTAATTTGATGTTTTTTAAGTGGCATATATACGGTTCGTATATTTTTCAATATTTTTATACATTTTTTCAACTAATCATATGAATTATACAAAGCGGGTAAAAAAAAACCTTTAAAATAGAAAGCTATTTGAGTAATACCGGATTTAAAAACAATTATTGGCGTAGTGTTGACATTTTATATTTATTCGACTTAAATAGTTTGCCATCTAGTAAAGTACTTATTATACGAGATAACTTTGTCCTTCAATATAATATTGGCAAATTCTCGCAATTTATCAGTTATTTGCTTCTATAGCAACTAAACATAATATATTTTCTGCATTACAAAAATAAGTAAATTCAAAGTATGATATGTGTCTGGCCAAAAAACTCGTAAAGGAGTTTGTAACATAACGTAGATATAAGTATTTAAAATAAAAAACTGGAATCTTAGTGGGTACATCTTACCGTCTCTTTTACACCCGCACACTTTAATGCATATTAGGACTAGTGACGTCAATAGTTTTGATTTGCATCCCTTTTCTTTTACTCCCACTACAAAATTTGAAACTTGATTCAAACTTGTTTAACTATGACTAGATTTACAAAAATGATTTGTTTGCTTGATTTAGGTTATGGATACCTTTTGAGAAATATCAACAAAAAAGTGAGTCAAAAACCGTAAAATGTACATTAAATATAATACAATATAATATTCCATTACTAACATGGTCACATCGCAGTAAGGAATTTATGAGAGTCATATTAAAAACAAATAGTTGTCACATTTGGGCATCGAACTCACGGTCTCGCGTTCGAAAGACGTCTTCTCGCCAATTGTCTTTTGTAGGCTATCGATCTGTTGGTAACAAATTCGTTTGGAGTAAAAGAATTTAATGCGCATATTTACAAAAATCTCATTAACTATGAAGAATATTAGAGCGACTCGTAAACAAAAAGGGACTTTGTCAAAATTATGTTAAACGTAAAAACAAATTTTCAGTCAGGTAAAGGAAAAATGTAAAAAGCATACAGCTTTTTTTATCAAAGCTCTTAAAAAATTCCGTACACAGAAATTCATACAGAAAATGAATAGAATATTAAATTATGTTGGTCCGCATTTTGTAAAACTGATGAAGCTTCTTGTTAAGCTTTCAAGAAGCTTTTAACTTAATGAACAACTTATTAAAAAAATGTATTGACTCTTTATTCCGGGTGTTTCGAACAATTTAATATTATGATAAAAGAGTATACAGAATCAATATTTTGACGCCCCATCATGGCATATAATTTATATTCATTCCGTTAATGAATTCCTATTTTAATAATTGATATTTGTTTGAACTGTGTATTCCTGTGGCCTAAACTAATAATCGTGGTTTCTGTGTTCTATTTATTAAAAATAACTTATTACGTATGAATCGCTATTCGATAATTTAATTTAAAGAGTAATGTATGATATAAAATATATTATGTCAAACAATATGTTATAAATATTGGCTGTATAGAGGTAACCCTTTTTTAATTTAATTTTATTGCGTAGGTCGACCCTTTTCAAGTTGAATTAAATTTTGAATATTATTTGAATATTTTTATTTTATATCAATATTTATAATTACGTATGTGGGTTGTGATACTTTTTATTAATGTTTATAGTTGTATAATAATTTTAATTTTATTGAGCATAAGCGCTTGTTATTGTATGCCCTTTCTATACAGTTTTGTAATTAAATTAAAACTTTTTATGTGTGTAAAAGTACTTATATAAAAATGTTTTTTTTTTTTGGTTTATAATGATCTGCCATTTATAATTAACAAAAGAAATATATTTTTTAATTTGATATGAACATACAAATTTACGTACAAATTTACGTAAACATACGTATTTTACGTAATATAATTAAATATTTTTTATGTAATGGTAATACTTTAGTAACCGACTTAGTTTACTCATTTTTTAAAATTATGTTATTAAAGTTTAAACTATTCGTTTTTGTTTTAGCCGTTTTTAACTACAATATCTTCACTCAAATGGCTTGTATGCATATAAATCCAGCAATTTTTCCGAAATTAATTCAGTAGTTGAAAGACAGAGAACGAGGGACCAGTAACTTTTTATAAAAAAGTCTGTATGGAAATTTCAGGCTATGTGTATTTCGTCTGCAGTGAGCTATGCTGCGTCATTCCCATTTTTTGTTCGACTGTTGATGTATTCCTCTACTTTACTGTCTGTGAAATGTGTTTCAAACTGGACATCCAGCTCAAATTCAAAAGCTACAGAAAATACTCACCTACTCCATAAAGTTACAAAATAACTATTATAACTTGTTCAATCTGCACACCGTCTCCATGCAAAAATTCCTCTCCACATGCACTTAACTGGATGCCACTAAATACAATATCCATCCATAATCATCAGTTTAATTAATTGTCTGCTTAAAGCGATTACTTTTACGTCAGACGTGGAGTTTATCCGGTAAAGTTATATTAAATTTGGGCGAAGTCAAACACAAAAGTTTGTCGTATATTCGCGTCTGAGCAACAAACAATGCCGGCAAGTGAGCCGGACGCGACGCGGCGCGGCGTCGAGTAAGCGAGAAGTTGCGAAGTGTGTTCGCGCGGCTCGGCACAGCCCTAGCGCGCGGCCCAGTTCGCACTGACTTGTGTTCCGAGGCGCGCGACACACGCCGCGCGCGACCGACTTGAGAGCGATATTACTGCGATTCATGCGCGGATCACTGGGTAGGAGGAGTCTTCCTACCAAAACCACGCCTACCAAGGAGCTACACATTTCTTTTTCAATATGTGTAATTCAATTTCGCTTATGTCTTCGCTGGGAAAGTTGATGCCCCGTTGTCGTTCAACACGATGTTTTTATGTAAACTGTAATGTAGTTCGCGAACCGAGTTGGCCCGTGATGCTACGCTCCGTGTGATTTTCTCTTTTCTTTTTTGTAGCCAATTTCACGTGCTGTTGCTTGTTCATATCTACTGGAATAATAAAATATAAGGAAACTTTGAATGACAAATGAGCAAAGCCCTCACGTGTTGCTACGTTTTATGCAGTTTATTTTAATTAGAAAGTATCAATTGTACGAACAATTTAGTTTAATAAGCAACACAATTAATTTAGCTAAAGTCATTAGTTGAGTCAATTTTAATCCGTATGTAGGTGGATGTTGATGGTACTGGATTATCGCGATGCTAAAACTATACTCCCAAGCCGCACACGTTTTAGACCGTAAAGGAATTCACTAAATTATAACAGTAAATTAAGCGCTAGTTTCATTTGCGTTACAAAGTGAATTATGTGTTAATGTCTTAGTTCTGTCACCACCTAAGTTACTACGGTTCAAAATTAATACAGTGCCATAAGCCAGCGCTAATACTCTGCGTTCTCGCACTCCTATTTACTGTATCAAATTTTAAGAAAACATGCATGTTGAAATATGCTTTAAGTTGTTGATGGTAAAGTTCAATTTTGAATAAGGATGTTGAAGGTAGATTGGGTTCAAGGTACACGCGTAATAATTATTAAGTGTTACACCTATTTGTTTGGTGTCTTATGTAACTGGAACCTAATGACAACTGACATCTATGAATTAGATTGCGCTTCGCTGTTTGTCTTCATCACCCATAATAGTTAAGCCTAAATAAGTATCACAGATGTCAGACAACGAAAATTACATGATAAAATCTGTACAAAACCTGTATACTCCATAAAATGGGAAATGATGAGAGCAAAAATAAAATAATATCAGACGATAAGTTTAAACGGTAGATATCATTTATAGTGGCTTCATTTTGTTTGACAAAGACTAAAGAGCCTACATCGATAAGACTGTGCCTTTTATTTTTTGACATTTTTCAAATGGTAAATTGTACGGAAATAGTAGCCAGAAAAAAAACATTAATACCATTTTCACAATATCTATAAAAATAAAACAACAAAAATTCTACAAAAAATCAAATAACAATGATGCATAATAATTCCCTGCTATCACTGAAACTCATCCAAGGAAAAGTTGTATAAAATAATTTCCATTCCTTCAACATCATCACAAACTAATTTATCATTTTGTTTCGTCAATAAAGTACAATGGCAGCTGAAAAAAAAATATTTTCCAGACAACAAAGCAGGAAACTGTGCAAAAGTTAAACTTTATTGCACCTGTTTCAAACATGCAAACCAGAACCAAACACCAATTTTCTTATCAAATTTAAAAGACCAACCTGAAACAGCGAGAAAATATTTCTAGCAAATTTTTAAATCACAACACCTGTATGAAATATGATACAAAAGGCAAAAATAAAAAGAAACCCGGTTCACTTTATAGTAGCTAGTTTTAAAATGACTACCGCTTGAAAGCTTTACAAAAAATGCAACAACACTTTAACGGTTCAACTTTTTCATACAGCCGTAAGAGGGTAAGTCCGCTGTAATCCTGGCAAGTTTGCAGCCAGATCGGCTCAAGTTAAAGAAAGCAAAAGGAGGCCGATAGCTGACTCCCCGGGGCCTCGTTTGGACGGGAGCGATTTTCGCGGTCCGTTCTTATGATTAAGTCAATTCTCGCGGGATTCGGAATCGAGAATGCGACTGCCGCTATAACTATCTTGATATTTACAAATATATTTATAGTAGTACTCTTTTTTATTATTTAAATATATTTTTAAAGTGTACATTGATTTGTAAAAAATATTAGTAATTAAATCAATATATAAGAGGCTCGAAAAATGTAACCTTAAATATTTTGAAAATAGAATCATGTGCTTAAAAAATAATACTTGTTACCAAAAAGTGTCAACCTTTTTTTACTTTTTTATTTATATGGAGAACGCAGAACCAAAATAAAATATTTTTTTTTATTGTAAATGGCTGGTTATTTTAGGAGTATTTTCAATTAGTTTTCAATGGAATATTACCAAGATATTCTATCTCATTCCTCAACTAAAAATATTATGAACATGTGTGGATATAAATGGCTTCCTGCCAAGCCTTTTGGCAGTAACGTTAAACACTAATAAGCCAGCGCTTTAGGATTATAGAAATGTCTTTCATAGATAATATTATTATTTGGGAACTCAAAAAGTGATATAAATACTATTCGAGACAAAGCGAAATGTTATGTGGACTGCTAATGAAATGAATAGAAATATACGATATTATTGAGAGGAACACGGAAATACGATAAAGGGGAGAGCATTTCGATGGAACGGAAAGTTGTATTAGTCAAATTTTATTTATTTACGTATAGAAAGAGAATTCCACCTGTTCGAAACAGCCATGAACTGAATATTTTATTTTTATGTTTTTCTAAATGCATAAACTTTTTAATGAATGCAAATGCATTTAAGAGGAAAGAATGAGACTTGGCCTAGTAGGTAGCGGATCAAACAAATTTGATATCGTAGTGGTTCTTAGATTTGCGCGAATGTTACGAATTGAAATAAAACTATCTTTTACGGACTTAATCGCGGCTAGTCCATCCCGTTACATCAAAAACAGTAAAGTAATCGAAAGGCCGGGAATTAAAAAATGTAAAAATTAACCAAATTCGCGAAAAGATTTGAAGAAAATAGTATTAAATCATATTCGTAGGTTCGAGTCTCCAGGCAGGAGGCAGGTTTTTTTATTGCTTAGGTCTAGCAAACGAGCGAGCAGGTCACAGAGATGGTAAACTGATGATCACTGCCGCTCATGAACATTCGTAAAGCTTGAATCATGGATGTGTTGCCGGTCCATTAAATAAGGGGAGCAGGAAGGAAAAAGCATAGGAAGAGGGTAGGGGTATTGGACATCTGGCAATCTCCTCACCGAAAGAAACGCGACATCGAATCTGTCGCTTGACGTCGGTCTCCTGTGAGACAGTAGTACCGCCCCGGACGAGCCTGGCTATTCATGCTGAGTCATGACTGACAACAGCGTGGCTCTACCAGTTTAATATAGTCTTAATTTTCTACCTTTAAATATTTATAATATAGAGTGAGCGCTGTCATGCATTTGAGTCTTCAAAAACATATTAGATATTTCTTTTTTTTTACCACAATATTGGTAGCACTGCTATATTAGTGAAAATTGAACTAATTATTTAACAAAACATTGCTGTAAATTCATCATTTTCAATGGAATGGCATGGCCCTAAACTAGTTTGTTTTTACATTTTTAAAGAATTATTGGACGACCTGAGCTAGCAACTAATAGCAGGGTACAAGAAGCTGGCTCGAAACCACAATTTTCACAACGTTTTTGTAGTATCGGCACTCTCTCTATATTATAAATACTCCAAGTTTTATATACATTTTATTTTGATTACTTGTTGCTCGGTCAAATCAAACAATCAAGTTTGTGGAGGAAAACAACGTGAGCAAACTCGTAAACTTGAGAGAACATTCCAAGAATGTTGAAGATATATGAAGTCCAAACGGTACTAGGTCACCGTGGTAATTGATGGTGAGATTACTACTAGGAACTAGTAAGAGCTAAACCCCACACGATCAAAGAGGAACTCTGCTAGCAACGGCATGTATATGGTCTGATATTTTTTATATTATACAGGGCGTATCAAGATTGTGACCAAAAACGAAGCTTGGTAGTAGTTTATTATTTTATTTATTTGTTTTATTTTTATTCTTTTTTGTACACCTAATAAATCATGAACTAAACTAATATTTAAATAAGAGTACAAATGACAGTTGAGGCAATCTCTTACCAACTACCATGGGATGGACATAAGAGAAGGTAAAAAGAGAGAGTTTTAGTGGTTTCAGACACAATACAACTAAAAATGTTGCCACGATTTTTTTATGTATTTTTTTCTTACCGTACGTCGCATCGCGGCGTATTTGGGCGATAAAAACAAAGTTATTCCTAAAATAATAATGTGCACCTTTTATTTTTAAAGACACTATGCTACGAGAGTTAAAAAAAGTCGCATGTTTTTAACGATTTTTAGAAGCATTGCGTTAATAAGATATACTCTGTATGAAACGGGTGATGTTTTATTTTAAAAAAGTTGATGTTTTCGAATTATTGTATTATTTTTTTGTTATGGTTTGATATCGCTTATAATAAATGCTAATACAAATTAGTCTTTTTAGATACGCTTACAAGGTTTTTAATCATCTTCAAGTGATTAAATTGGGAAGATTTTCCACAATAATTTATCGCAGTGAACTTTTTGTGTTTCACTGTAAAGTTTACCCTATTAAAACATTAATTACAACGTATTCGCATGCGTAATGGAAAGGCAAAATCAATTTCATTTTTAACTATTGAGTTGGAGAAAGAGTTAATTTTGTCGCAATCGGGACAATTTTCCTTTCATCGGATGGGAATTGGGCATATTGAGGGTCAGTGACATAAAATATTGTAAGTTTAAATGTAGTGACTTTAAAGGCCAATGTGGCGATACGGGCATTTTGGTAGCCTTTAAACCATGAGTTCTTGGGTTGGATACTAAGTCGGGCAATCCACTTTGTATGATTTTTGTGCTTTTATGAAAAACTTCGTCATCGATTATTTAAAATATGCTTATTACTCGTTGTAATTTCTTTGATATGAAACTCCCTGACGATGTTTTTCTATACTATAAAATTTGGAATATTCAATTTTCTCGAAAGCAGATAGTGCGTGTAATTTTCAGTGTTTTAGTTTAAAGAGAGTATTTTTAAATAAAACCGTTGCGTGTTCTATTGCCCAATAACTACACTGAATAAGTAAATGCCTCAAATAAATCAAGTTAATTGCGCCGGAACACCTCGTATGAGCCGGCCTTCGTACAGTTTCGACGCCGTGCCATCGTCCGACCCTTTTTATTCCAGTAACCTTTCGATAAATATCCGTGTCTTTATGAATTGCATATTTGTTATATTATTAAATTCCAAATATTTCCAATATAAATATTAATATTGTTCGCGAAAAATTTGGTATATCTTGTACGCATTTTTGTGATGTAGTTTAGGTTTAGGATGGTTTATAAGCGTTATGTGAATTATTGCATATTTGAGGTTTGAGATTCATTTATTTCTCCAAAGAATACATCGATTCACTTAAATGAGAAACAATCAACCTATACATACAATAGTTCTTGAGCTTTGCAAAAGTTTTTAACATTCAACATAATTAAAAACCACAAGAATACGTAAAGATAGTGTTGACGACGCACGCGCACATCATCCCGCGTAGCATATAAGAAACATGTTTTGTAAGGTCTCGTCACGCCACGATCGCAGTATGTGTGGGCGGATTGGGTGCATTTTGTGGTTTTTTGACCTATTTTATTGAATAACTTCGCACCCACCGCTCACACATTAATGATTGATTTTTAAAGGGCGTGACGAGACCTATCTAACGGTGTAAGATACATGTATATACGAAGGATATTTGAGTAAATAAAGAGGAAAATGACCGCGCCCCATAGTAAAAACGGACCCAAAAATAGGAACGTTTTACGTGGGTCTCCCTATGGTAACGCCTCGGAGTAAATAAGCTGGCAAGCGAAAATGGAAATTCACTGGATCCAGAAGAGCTCTCCGAGGAAGAAACGAAGAAACCTGAAGACACTCGAAGCCTCAAGAAACCTCAAGAACCAAGAAGCCTGGAGAATCCTGAAGAAGTACGAAGCGATCCGGACTGCGACGTTGCTTGTCGGCGTCACTACGATTGAGTACTCCGGGGCTACCATAGGGCGGGGCGTGGTCGATTCCGCGTATATTTTATATCGTGCGTTTCATTACGTTGCCCGTCCTATACAAACCGCACCTTTCGGAGCGACCTTTCCTAGGGGACTAGGCGTCAAATAGAGTGCCCGAACACGCACCAGGGGGTGCATACGCTGGGCTCCGGCGCCCGAGTTCAGGACTCGGATTCTCGCCCAGTGAAGTCGCGGTGGAACGTCGGTGCCCGTCTCCGGGTTCCCGACCTCCGCACGCCTACAGATAGAACACAATATTTGGTTGGGTTTTATTATTTTTTTTGTTTATGCTCTCCTTTAGTAATAAAGAAAAAAATAGTAGCAGTAAAGTTACCCACTTAAGAGTTCTTTATTAATATTTCAATGGCATATCCTGTCTATCCAACTGCATTGGTTCTGATTGATGTATTAAGTAGCCATTTTTTAAAATAGGTTGATATCTGGCTTACAGATAGTTGTTAGAATTTTAGCTAAGTAAAGAATTACTTGGTTGTTGTTACAGCGCTATGCGTTGGAGACCCAATGCTTATATTCTTTTTTTGGAACTAAATTTAACGGTTCATGAGGTGTGTAAATTTTTATCAAGGTAGTGTTACATCATGCTTGTTTACTTTTATATATTATCTAAAGTCATATTTCAGGCTCCGAAACTCCTGGAACATTACATACATTAGCCTTGATGGACATTGGCGACAGAATATTTTCAAAAACATATATCTGCACCCAGTAGGAGCCGAGCCGGGCTGCTAGTCCTGAGATTAAACTTCTTAGATCAATATTTCACCTTTCGTTTGGTTATGGAAGGAAATGCATTATAATTAGTTGGGGCTTTATTTTAGTGTCCCAAAGAGACTCGCCGACCTTCGGTGCACGGCGACGATTCTTTGGGTACCACTGTTCATTTTGGCTGGTAATAATATGGTACAGTGATGTGTTAGAGGACGAAAGAAAACTATCATCAAGCCGTCATAGACCATCAGTTAGTATCGTAAAGAGATAGAAAAAATTGTATAGCAATATTTTTATTGTGCTTTTTTTATTCTTAATAAATCCATTTAAGCAATGCAATGGCGAGTATATAAAATAAATACATTTTCACAATAAGTAAATTTAATTAATTATATTAACAATAAGACAAGTAATATAAAAAATGCACACGTTTCGAGTTAGTTAAACGAAAATCACTCAACATCATGCCCAGTGAACAAGAAAGGATTGCTCAAGCCGGGCCGTGATTAAAACTTTAGATTAGTCAAACCTGAAGTTCAAATAAATGCCGTAACAATATTAAAGTATGCGTTTAATTTCGACGAGCGAAACCGAGCCGAAAATACTAAACTTGCCGAGTTGAAAACTAATAATGCAACAACTAAACAGTTGAAAGAGCCCGGAACAAAAACGGGCGCTCGCCTCAACTGCGACGGCTTCAATCCTTTACACAAACATATACGTATCTACATGATGCCGACATTCTCTGATAAATTACATTCGAGGAGATCGTGGCTCGGTGGGTAACATTTAGACTTAGGTTTTGTGACAGGGTAAAGTTGATGTCAGACCCAACTATGGAGTTGCCACTAGGCAGTTTGGGACCGATCCTATGGCGATAAATCCGCTCAATATGGAGCTGACATATTTTAATAGTTCTTAATGGCCTCACGGTAATGAACAAGTTCCGATACCTTCAACGTATTCCACCTGTCTAACTGCCTGGTACATGTATGGGTAAATATTACTTTTTGATCAATCAAGGGCTTAATCTTGGGCAATGCCTATTTATGTTGGCCCTCTTCGTAAAAACCCTTAATGGCACAAAAGGCTGTATGAAATGCTTTCTTAAGTTCATTAAATGATTTAGCTTTTTGGATAAGCTGTCTTGCTTTAGTCCGATTTGCGCTGACGAATAGAAACTCACTCATATTAGGAATCCAGTTTAGTTGCGGCAGAATCCAAGACTACAAAAATAACACGTGGGCAGGCTATTAAACTTAATATTCAAACTTGATATTCAAAGCCATACAAAGCAAAACATGAATAAAAACAGCACACCCACAGAAAGTTCTTTGGAGGAGCGGCAAATAAAATTATGAGATGAATGAAAGGAAAATGCAAGTTGATTTTAATATGTGAACGTATTCGCGAGACTCGCAATTCTGCCAGCAAAAAATCTGGCATGCTTCCCCAAGCTTGAAATTACGCAAAAAAGAAAGCAATATGTTTTCATTACATAACAAATTCGTTTAATATTTAATTTTAAAAGGGCAAAACGGTGACCGAATGGGGCTGGCGAAATATTTACTCTACTAAACTAATTTCAATTGTTAGTGTTAATAAGACTAAAACATTATTTCTAATTTGCTCCTTGATTTTCTAATGTTACGGCTTATTTTATAATTATAATACTAAAATTGTCGGACGATAGGGATGCACAAAATAGTTCAAAGCGTGCAATTTAATGATGCATGTAAATACAAACTGATATCTTTTTCCCAGTAGGGGTAGGCAAAGGTGCTACCAGAACACCCATGTTTCGCTTGGTGTTTTCCTTTCAGGATGTGATAGAGGACGACCCTTTCGCCAAATCAGGCACTAATACATACATAAATAATCGTCACGCCTGTATTCCATAGGGGTAGGCAGACTATAGACCACATTAATACCTTTTATTATTATTATTACGAGTCTGTAGCATCCCACTGCAGAGCAAAGGCTTCTTTTTCCGCCTTCCATGCATCCCGGTCATGGGTTTTGTATGACCAATCCTAACTCCGGGATAGCAATTAATACAAAATCTAATGTCACTTTGCCCGAACCAGGATTTGTACGCGAGACATCGGTGTTATAAGGGTACCCTAGAACAACTGCGCCACTACCATATTTAATGATATCTGTTAATTAGCTTTATTATAAAAGTGGAATAAAAATATAATATCCACTTAATTTTAAAATAAAACAATAATGATGAATAATTGACTTGGCAACATGAGGCCGCGAGTGCGATCCTCACACCAAATATTCGTGTGATCGGCAGGTAACACTTGTTTCGAGTCTTCGTGTTTGTGAGGCTGAAAATCTCTCGTAGTTTCTGATACCCGCGTCATAAGACTGTTAGGTATTTAATATTGTTAGGTGATTTTATAAATATACCAAAAACATTAAAAAAGTACTGTTCGACTATCCGTGGATCCGCTGGATCATGGTGTCTCGTTGTTTAATTTCTCTTCGGTGACTAATTTGCTTCAATATAGGTACGACCCTTGATTTGACCAACTCCAATTGAAACGAGACTTCAATCGCGCGCAGTCCACTAATTTACTACGTGGCAATACAAAAATCTTGCAATTTAAACAAATCATAAATCATACAGGAAATTGGATTACACAATGTTAACTGTTATTAAATGCATTCGGACTGAATTAATAATTTAATGCTTGAAAGATAATTAGCGCAAATCAAACACACCAACATCAATTATCGCAAAATGGCAAACAATCGTTTAATTACTCACTGGTATGGAAACCGCCAAATTACGCGACAACCAACTCCACTGCCGTAAATATAATTAACTTTACAAGCACGCTTTTGCAGTAGTACGGCAGCAAATCGAAATAAATTCATTAAAAACACGCCAATGCACTCCTTGTCACAGCACCGATGTGATATTGTAAAACCCGAATTTTAATAATGCTGTTTTTATTATAACACACCTCGCTATTGTCTGCGTGTATTTTGGCAGTATTTATTCAGTAAATTAAAGGGTATTTTAGCTGGTCTATGGCTCGTTTAATAGGTTCGATTCTCCTCGGTTTGTGAGGAGTGTCAAGCCTTCGTTTATTCTTCTTCTTGAGGGTCTTCATTTGTTTTGCCACTTATGAAAAGTAAAAATACAGTATGTTTTCCATGTGAATATACTCTGGTAATTTCGAAAATATTTAAATTAAATAAAAATAAATTTAATTTTAAATTAACATTTCTTAACAAATTTTATTTTCCATGTATGTGTGAGTCTTGGTAAACTAGGAGTCAAGCCTATACTTTATATTTCCACAGCATTTTATCTGCTTATTTAAGAAAGTCAATGAACATAATATTCTGTTTTTGTTATAAACAGTGTTGATGGCAGAATATGTGTATCCGCCAGAAAAACAACCACCATACATGCTGGTGGATTTTGCTTAGTGATCCGCGCGTGTAAAATTTCGGGCTAAGCCTGTGTATATCGGTTTTCAGCTTTGGTACAGTTATGACGACGGACGAGACATAATCCAAATATATTATCAGTCGACCTGGACTTCTCTGCAGTGCAGTCATTATAAACAGATAAAAGAACTTCCAGATTTTGATAAAACTCGCTAGATTTGATTTCGCGGTTTAGTTAAAAATACAATCTACTGAATTAAAGACAAGACAATGGTTACATTGCAGGAAGGAAAAAGGCCGTTTGTAGTCAAATTATGAAGCGCTCCGTTCCATAAAGGAATCTGTGACTTAATTGTGTTTCGACATTTATGTACCTAATTCTCATATTTATACTATTGGGACCGTAGCGTGTGGTATTCTTTCTCATTTGGTTGATTTAATGTTGGAATATGATGTCTTATAATATACTTATATGAAAATTATGTGTAGGTATTATTGGGAAAAAAAAAATGATGGACTGCATACCTGAAAGTTTTTCATAAAGATAGGAAGAAAAAATAGTTAGTCGCAGTCATAGAAAAAAAATGTAACGTACAAATAACATAAAAATAACTAGAGGGCGCCAAGTGCTACGATCTAAAATACTTTAAAAGTGGTAGAGCCACGTTGTTGTCAGACATGACTCAGAATGAATGGGTAGGGTCATCCGGGGTGGTACCACTGTCTCACAGGAGACTGACGTGGAGCGACAGCTTTTAGTCGCGTTACATTCGATGAGTGAGATTGCCGGATACCTTCCTACTTCCTATCCTTTTTCATTCTCGCTCCCTTCCCGATTTGATGGGCTGGCAACATATCCACGATCTCAGCGATGGCAAACATTATGATTATGGTTATTCATGGGTGGCAGAGATCACTTGCCAACCCGCACTAGGCCAGCGTGGTGGACTATATGGCCTAACCACTCTCAGTCGTACTCTCGATTGTAGAGTAGGCCCGTGCCCTGCAGTGGGACGTATATGGGCTGATACAGATACAGAGATCACTTATCATCAGCTGATTTGTTTGCGCGTTTGCCGGACCTGTGCAATAAAAAAAAAACCTCTCTCTTCATCAACTCATTAATCCCTTCAATAATAAACTCAGCTTATAAGCCTCACATATATCAGTAAGTCAGGGTGATAAGTTAACATGACTATAATTCTCGAAAAATTAACGTGAAGTAGGCAGGTCGGTCGCAAAATTATATCTCAAATTATTCTGTGATATGGACCCTCGAGTATTGGTAAATATATCATTTAGTAGTTTTGTATCATGATTGAACTAGTCGTAAAACTTGCCAAAATAACGTTCATGCTTCTAATTAATATTTTTATAGTTACAATAACCGAACCTGGGGCTTTTGGTTCACGGCTCAATTCTGGCATAACAGTGTATGCGACACAGAGACTGTATATAGTTAATCCTTAGGTTGAGTTGCACAGACTAACTTTGCCTGTAACTCTGACTTTGAAAATGTCATTGCCATATATTTGTAACGTATTTTACATTGCTAATGTATGGGATTGACATTTTCAAAGTCAAAGTTATGGGCAAAGTTAGTTTGTGCAAGTGGCATTGACGTTTTAAAAATGAAAACATCTTAGGCAATTGGGCCTTAGTAGTACAAAGAGGTCTTAGAAATGGTCGAAACCATCATATTATTTTGCTACACACCCTAGCACGAAATATTTTGAATTCATAAAATGTTAGATTTAACAACAATGATCCCTTCAAATACACGGGATCGACATACGTGACATTAACAGAAAATTCAACTGAACAGAACAAACTTATTCCCGTATTTTATTGTACAAAGCATTCCATATTGTGAGTAATGGAATAGCTTCAAAATTGCATGAGGTGGGTTTGTTATGAATATGTTAATGTCGAGGTTCTGTCGCTATCAAGACTCGGATTGAGTAATTCCACTTCTAACTGCCGGCAGTGCGGTAATAAAGCAATAATGGTTTAATAATGAAATTGTTTTGTAACAGCTAAAGCCTTTCGCAAGTTATTACTGAGTTTAACTGGGATTTTATTTATTATTTGTATTATACTGGGTTTTCGGGAATGAGCCGTTTCTAGCCATTAGACCACGTTTTATCTAGTAGACAGTGTTTGTGGCACAATTGGTCAAGAAATTGCCTGTGAAACCGGAGGCTGTGGGTGCAATCTCCGCACCGCGACAAATGTGAGCCACAAATATTTGTTTCAGGCCTGGGATGTGAGAGATATGTGACTTAGTTGGCCAACACTGTTAGGTTGGCTAATTTTCATGTACACATGCATTGGTCTACTTTAAGAACGCAACAATAATAATATTTTTTCTAGTCATTGTTCCAAAATTATAAGGAGGCCAATGACAATTTATTTATATTTAAAATAACAATTATAGACGTTAGCCATAAAATGAAATAGCCAAATTGCGGCAATTTGTCGAATTACTTTCGTAGAAAAAATAAAAGTGAAGCTCTAGTAGTTTAGCTTGTCTCGGAGGACCATTAAAAAGGTGTGAGCCCGCGCACCGCGCCTCCGAATTTGTCAGCGAGCGTCGTGAAATTAACACTACCCGAACATAAGTTAGAAGATACAGGGCCGGCGGGGTTTCTTGTCGATAGAATAATATTAGATATAACATCCTAGAGTAATCTTTAATTATACTGAGTAAAAGGAAATATTTGTGTCACTTTTTACTCATGAAATCATCTTTCTTATTTTGGGAATTTTAAAAATGATGCTTTTCACACCGCAATATCAATTATTTTGCTTGCGATAGGTTGCTTCTGTATAAAAACTTATCATGATAAGATGTTAAAAATGAGTATGTTAGTATATTTCACAAACGTAGTGTAGGACGTCCTGCTGCACGGTGGACATGACTTGAAAAAAGCTGCGGGTATCGGATGGATGAGGGCTGGTCAAGATCGAGGTGGTTGGCCCATACTTATGGAGGTCTACGTCCAGCAGTGGATGGCAACTGGCTGAGTATATGAGTATCTTTGAAAACACAGGGAAGTGTGTGAACCGACCAAAGCACACAATCACGTGCATTTCGTTTTTAAAATTCTACATTTAAACTTAATCATAACATTCTTGACAATAAAATTTTAAGTAAACACAAACCAAAAATTTCGGACAAGTACTCTTAATAATTAAAGTGAGTAAAGTGAAATTATCGCGAGATGAGCGCGGCTCTAAAGTCGTTTCGGATGTAGCAATAATTGCAGCGCCATCCCTTTCTGTAGCGACGCTGTTATTAAGTTGAACAGGCATTACAGCTATGCAGCTCACTACGATGCGGTATCCGGGAACACGCAGCTCCAACGGATTCTTGTAAAGAAAATTGAATTTTATGAAATGCAACGAAATTAAGCTTCTTACTCCGTTTGAGGACAGCTTTCGTTTTATTGCACTTGGTAAACTTTTTGAAACTTCGAATACCATAATATGCAGTTTACAGAAAAACATAAAGAAAAAAGCAAACTAATCAGAAGCAAGTTTAGTAGGTCCTCTTGTTTTCTGTAGAGTTTTTCCATTCGATAACAGGGAATCTGTGGAATTGACAACGGACTAAAATTGTTTTTGAGGAAAATGTATGTGTTCTTGTACTGTATCGATGATAATTGGAATACGCTAAATTGTATCAGGATAAGTAGTAATGAGCTAGACCCGACGGTGACACAGTACTCTTCAGTTAATGAACTAGTACCGTGTCGTGGATATCAGTAATTACGAGAGTGTTTTCGGTATCACAACAAATTCTAATTGATTATGCACATTTTTATTTCGGTGCGAAAAGAGAACCCATCTTTTATCGTTTCGCAGCCGGCGTTTTAACTTTGCCATATATACCTTTGTTTTATAATATACTTGATTTGTCGTCGTGTGTATAAATTAAGTCTACTACTCTCATTATATATATGCTGATATTTTTTTTTTATTCATGTATTTGACACGCCATGAAGAGTTTACATCATATCAAATCATGTTTTTGACATGTATTAGTGAGCTAAGCTTGATTTATTTAAAAGGTCCGGCAAACGAGCAAGTCGATCACCTGATGATAAGTGAGTCCGGCCGTCCATGATCCTCCATAACCCTTCGACAATAGATATGTTGCCGGGCTATCAAATCAGGAGAGCAGTGGAAAGAAAAAAGGAGTCCGTCGGCAAATCGACCGAGGGATAGACCAAAAAAGCGCTGGGTAGATTTCATCAATGAAGATATGAGGGTTAATGGCCTTACTATTGAGGATGCCGAAGATCGGACGAAATGCACCCTGAAATACGAAAGGACCCTTGGCACCGGCCGGGTAACGACAGGCAGAAGAAGAAGAAGAAAATTGGGAAGAAAAGAGGATGGGAAGAAGAAAGTGGTATTGGGCATCCGATACTCTCACATTGAACGAAACGCGATAGTACAGCTTTTGTTTCATGTCGATCTACTGTGAGACAGTGGTACCGCCTGCCTATTTATGCTGAGTCTTGAATGACACCACGTGATTTATTTTTACACTGCAAGATACACTACAATATGCCTGTTGTTGAGTGGTTTAATGTACTGTGTCTACCGCTTGCCCATTGCTGAGAATAGGAATTTTCTACCACCGAGAGTTCAATTGTAGTTAGGTCACAGACCACCATGTTGTCATAGTGCGGGTTCGCGAACTTTACATACTATACAAATTCTTATAAGATAAACACTATCATATTTCATTTAATGAATGAAATTTAAAGGGTTGGATTTGCAACGTAATTACAGGAAGCTGTACATTTGTATGATAATAAAGATGCAATATGCATTTTTAAATGTGGCATACGTTCTGATATGCGTATCATAAAAAAACATATAAATATCTAAAATAAAAATAAGATATCTTCTCAGCCAAACAGTCAACTGGTGAACATGGCCTATGTTACCTCATATGCCCTATGCCTGTCAATAAATTGGACTTAAAATTTTACGGAATCGATATTAATGAATATTTTATGATCACTGCCTCGGTGGCGTAGTTGTACTACGGTACGCTTACAAAGCTGAGGTCTCGGGTTCGAATCGCGGGTTGGGCAAAGTGATATTGGATTTTTCTATTCATTATCAGCCCAGACTCAGGAATTTGTGCCCGATATGGCGATAGGCTCGCGACCTATCACATTGTGGGACGGAATATACAAGGCGAAATGTGGGTGATCTGGCACCTCTGCCTACCCCATGTGGGAAAAAGGCGTAAGTTTATGTATGTATGTATGTTATCATTAAAATTTTATTTTATAAATATCAACTCTATGCATTTCGATTTCAAACATCTGTAAAAACTTGGTTCATTTGGTCGAATGCATCAGGAATTTTAATACTTTTTCCTTGTCTTGAACTCTACTTATTAGTAGTGTAGCAAGCAAACCTCCTTTGTTTTATTACCATTTCTTTACGCTTTCAAGACTAAATTATATGCTATAGAGTAATTTGGAATGAAGAAGTAATTATTAACAACTACTTTTTTAAAAGTATTTTTCGATTATGCTGTAATGACTTATCGATACAATATTTATATATTTTTGAATCGTGTCGTAATTGGTTACCGTTCCAATATAATATATGTTAGGTTTTAATCAAAATATGTTTACAAAAGTACTGGTAATCGCTGAATCGATTGACATATGAAAAGGATTGTTTTTGGAATGACACTCTTGGTTACGGATTCGGAAAAATGGGTTGCATGATTGTAATTGAAGAGATTTAGTTCTCCATTTAAGATAATTTATATTATGATATTAAGATTATATCTGAAGAAGTATGAATAAGTTCCACTCAATGTGATAAACTGGATTTTATAGTAAATATGTAAATAAAGAGAAAAGTGTAAGTATCGAATGGGTTTTATTATTTGTAGTCGATAGAATAGGTCCCTGCCCAGGGTGTGTAGTCTTACATTTCAGAAGTGGATATAAAAGCTCACGTGCAAGTCGTATGATGCTACATTAGAATTTACCCACTGAAGGAATATTTATTGTTCAATATGACAGCATGATTTCAAATTTTTAGTGTCAAATTTTCATATTTTTATTTTTATTTTCAATTTTGTCACCATAGGGTGAAGTAGTAAGTACAGGATAGAAATCAATCCTTTTGGATGGAGTTTCAGGAAATGCCGCTTGACTCGGATAAATATCTTCGACGCCATCGATATCATCGGTAGAATATAAGTCAATGTTCGACGCCCTTTTGCTGACATCTGACAGAGGTGGCACGGAAGTAAGAATTGGAAAACGAGGCAGCCGTAGCCAAAGTTACTACGATGGGAGTAGCGATCTTAATCCCCGCATCATAAGTGGCACCCACCCTGAACAAGATGATGATCGTCAAAATCGTGAATGTGAAAATCGTTACAGTCGAGAGTTACACAGTAGGGAAAAGAATCTATGGGAACATGAACTCAATAGGCAGCGGAGGTAACTTCACATCCTCAAGGAGGACATTATCAGGAAACGTAATCAACATCTTCAACGAGGTGATAAGGACGATAATGTAAACGATGTAATATAATGTCACATAGCCCTTATTTGAAGTTTAAAGATGTTTTTAAAATCATTAGAATCTTAGAAATCCCAACCAGTCACAGCAGTAACTAGAAACAATAGTTTTGTTAGTCATCAAAATATTTTGTCTGATTTTGATCCGTCATTTAAAATCAAAGAACCGACTTTTGCCGATTAAGAAGGTAAATAAGTGTGCCGCTGTCTATGGTTAGGACGAATGCACAATTGTGCACTATAAGTACTATATAAAAACTTCAGGGATTGGCTAAAGTTTTGGTACGAGAGTCATAATTCCATGTTGTTTACTTGGATAAATAGCAGGAAAATCTTTTCAGTGTTTTTTTCATGTAAACAGAATTATGGACAATCCCTGGAGGATATGCTCCATAGACGATGTAAATTGGATGAACCACTAGAGATATATTATTACGAAAACTTAGCCTTATTGTACCAATGCGACCTTAGCGGTAAACGTGCTGTAGATTGTTTAATTCATGGTTTAAATGATAAAACTATGAAGTCTAGCGCTAATGCTCTTCGATGTACTGAGTCTGAAGAACTGCTACAGTTCCTTATGAGTTGTAGCAATACTCTGAATAGAATAAACTTTGAACGTAAAGAAGGCAGTTATAACAACATTCGCAGAAAGTATTCAAACCAAGTTTACACGGGGCAAAAATGTTTGCTACAATTTTAGAGAAAAAGGACATACTTGTTCAAAATGTTTAAAGCTCTTGTTGCGGTGTGCAAAGTGTAATCTTGTAGGACATAAGACTGAGAGTCGTATATTTAAAAATAATACTCAAAAGAGTTAGGTCACTAATCTGATTCTAATTTAAAGAATATACAAATATTGAGCTCTAGTTTGAATTCCAAATACATATATTAAAAGATGCTCAATAAATGGGATATCTATGAATTGTTTTGTTGATTTTGGTAGTAATGTGGCATTGATTACTTTAGCTGCTTCAAAAATGTTTGATTTACACCCTGAAGAAACATCGTTAGGTTTGAGGGGTTTCGGCAATATAGTTGTGAAATCTTTGGGTATAGTTAACATTAATTTAAACATTGACGGTGTTGAAGCACGAGTTCTGTGTCAGGTCGTTGAGGATGCGTTTTTAGATCTTCGACTCTTAGTTGGTCAGTCTTTATAAAACTGCAAATGAAAAGTTTTGACATAAATAAAAGCATTGTTTCAAACGGAATTTGTCAAAGAGATGAGATTAACATACCTGTTACAATACTTGCTGATATAGAAATTTTTAGCCCTATTACTGTCAAAATTTGGTTTAAACTCGCCTTAAGACAGAAACACCCTTTTGGATAACAAGTTTATCGTCTTACATAATTAAAATTTTGTAATTGTTGGAGGAGTTTATTATGTTAAGGATAGTTTACTGTATGTAGATATTTATCCAATGGCGGACGTTGTTTTATTACGAAAAGGAATGACAGTAGTACGAGGTACTATAGTACGAATGGTCAATCGAGTCGTAACGTCAATTGTTGATTTGTCTGTAGCAAATTAGGCTAAGATTGATGAGAACCAGGTTCGTATGGGAAGAAAAACGTGAGTGCGTCTCAAAAACAATCTTTATTCAATGTATTAAGAACTTATGAACATTATTTTGATGTAACTTTGAAAGGTCTGGGCCATACCCAAATTGCAGAAATGGATATAGAATTAAACAGTCATAAACCTGTTGTTTACCGCCCATATAGATTGTCACATAAGGAAAGGGAACAGGTTAGGGATATGGTTAGCGAAATGTTAGATGCAGGAATCATTAGAGAGTCTGTTTCGGAATATGCATGTCTAATAATATTAATTCGCAAGAAAGACGTCTAAGAATGTGTGTTAATTATTGCATGCTTAATTCTATAACGGTCAAAGAGCGTTACCCTATGCCATTTATCAAAGATGAGATTGCATGTATGTCAGACCAAGCCTATTTTATTACTTTAGATTTAACATCCTATTATCAAGTTCCGATTATTGAAAATTCAAAATCATTTACTTCTTTTGTCACTCCAGATGGTCAATATGAATTTAATCGTATGCTTTTGGACTAGCAAACGCCCCGGCCGTATTCCAACGGATAATTATAAGGTTTTATGCTCATCTCAGTTTACTGAAGCTACAGCTGATTGATGTTAGTTTGATTTACGGAAAAAAGTATCGACCAATGTTTAGAAAGACTTGAAATTTTTTTGATATTAATAGACAAGCGAATTTAACACTTAACTTATCCAAATGCTAATGCGTCATTGATTTTCCTCGCCCTAGTAACCAAAATGCAGTACGACAGTTTCGAGGGTTAGTTGGATATTCTAGAAAATTCATAAAGGGCTTTGCAACTTTATCCTCTCCTTTAAATAAACTTTAAAAAAAAAAAGAATGCCACTTGCTAATGGAGAACATATCAGGAATAGTCGTTTTTAGATTTAAAGAATATGCTTGTAGATAGACTTATTTTAGCAATTTATAATCCGGATGCTCAAATCGAGTTACACACCGATGCTAGTAAGATTGGTGCTGGGGGAATATTATTTCAAAGGCTCCACGATAGTGATGCTTTTCGGCCGGTTGGTTATTAGAGTCGGCAAACGTTACCCGAGGAGAACATTTTTCACGCCTATGAGTTAGAGACACTCGCAGTGATATGTTCTTTAAAAAGGTTTAGAGTATACCTACTAGGCCGTGACTTTAAAATCGTTATCGATTGTAGTGCTTTGCGATCAACATTTGTCAAATGCGATCTTATTCCTCGCATAGCAAGGTGGTGGCTATTAATTCAAGAGTTTAATTGCACCGTAGAATTTCGAACAGGAACTAAAATGACTCACGTAGATGCTTTGTCTCGCAACCCAGTATGCGAAGTCGAAAGCTCTTTAGAATATTTTCCCTCAGTAATGTCTATAAAAAGTGAGAATTGGTTGACTACTTTGCAGCTTAGAGATTCTAAATTACGTAGAATTCGAGACATTTTAATCAGTAATCTCGATTCTGACGATTTAAAGTACATAAAGAACAATTATTGTATTCCAAACGAAAATTTGTATCGATATTTAAACGGTGACAAAACTAAGTTACGTTGGGTGGTCCCTAAAGGGGCAAAGTGGCAAATATTACATAAAAATCATGATGAAAAAGGACATTTTGAAAAGACTCTGGATCGAAAAAGAGGTGTTTATTGGTTTCCAAAAATGCGCCGTTTCGTTAAAAAAATATGTTGAGGCGTGTATAGAGTGTGCATATTCTAAAAAGAAAACGGTAAATGAAGGCGAATGGCCTTCATACATCCTATCACAAAATTAGGTGCTTTTTCACACTCTCCACATCAGTCCACAAGGTCTAAACGAGGAAATTCTTACATTTTGGTAGACGCTTTTACAAAATTTGTGTGGATCAAGTCAGTTCGGAATACGAAATCTCAAAATTCTGTAAAAGTTTTGAAAGATATATTTTATACTTTTCGTAATCCCGATCGTATTGTTTCTGATCTTGGTACGTCTTTTACGTCATATGCTTTTAAGAAATTTTGTTTGGATAAAGGCATGAAGCACATTTTTAATGCCGTTGCTAGTCCTAGGGCAAATGGTCATGTCGAATGGTACAACCGCACTATTCTTAGTTCGTTGACAGCTCAGAATCTGAATGACAATGATAAAGAATGGGATAATAAAATAGGAATTATACAATGGGGTTTACATAATACAAATCCAAAAACAACAGATGAAACTCCCTCGAAAGTATTGTCTGGTCTTTCTATGAAATCTGAAATAGATCCCCAGCTGAATGAAATTGTAACGGAGACAAGAGATAAGACTGATCTTGCTAGAATTAGAGAATCTGTTAAAGATAATATATTTAAAGATTATGAACAGAGTATACAGAAGGAACGCTACGATAAATGTAGACGTCCTTTCCAAATTTATAGTGAGGGAGATTTAGTAAAAATCACCAGAAGTTGATTCAACAATGACGATAAAAGCAAGAAACTTTTATCGTCTTACGTAGGTCTGTATAAGGTAGTAAGAGTTTTAGATAATGATCGCTATAAAATTTCGGCCATACGCCGAAACAAACACAAATCAACAGAAGTGGCTGACGGAATGTCGCCTTGGATTCATGTGGCTTCTTTAGAACTAAATGTTGATGATAGCGATAGTGATAGAGATAATGATAGTAAGGAATCTAATGGAAATGAATTGCTAATTAAATTGGAATGGTATATTTATTATTAAATTGAAGTGAGAACTATGGAGTTACAGAGATTGGTATGTTAGATATGTCAGATCACACCATCAGTACAGTATTAATAACACTTAGTGAGAAGTTTACACGAGGTACGCAAGGCTTATTAATATAATTTATGTTGTCTCTGATGTAGGCGATCGCAGAGATATACAACTGATGTATTTATAAGTCTTAGTGAGAAGTGTGAATGAGGTACACAAGGTTATTTGCAAAGTTGATAGGAGTTGTACTAATAACACTTAGTGAGAAGTTTACACGAGATACGCAAGGCTTATTAATATAATTGATATTTTCTCTGATGTTGGCGATTGCAGAGATACAACACTGATGTATTTGTAAGTCTTAGTGAGAAGTGTGAATGAGGTACACAAGGTTATTAGTAAAGTTGATAGCAGTTGTACTGATAACTCTTAGTGAGAAGTTTGCACGAGGTACGCAAGGCTTATTAATATAATTGTTGTTGTCTGCGCTACTGGCGTTAGCAAAGATACACAAGTTATGTATTTGTAAGTTTTAGCGGGAAGTGTAAACGAGGTACACAAGGTTAATCAGCATTATTGATATGGAGCTAAATATGGATTATAAAAAAATGATGATTATAGCTTGTAACAGATATTCTCAAATTATGTATTGATGAGTTTTATTGTAAATGTTATACGAGGTACACTAGGTTCATTAATATAATGGATGTTGTCTGCGCTATTAGCGTTAGCAAAGATAGAAAACTTATGTATTTATTAGTCATAGTGAAAATTGAAATGAGGTACGTGAATGCATAAGGAATCACGTTACCATATTAAATAATTGTATATATTTGTATTGTCAAAGAAATAATATATATAATTTTTCTTTTTCATGAATGTCAAAGCAAGAAGGCAGAGTTAATTTTTTTCTTTTGTTTATGTGCATTAGGACATGCACATGGTCAAGATAGACGAGTGTTAGGTTTGAATCTCAACATATTAGAGTGTATGTTTTTATTTTTTTGTTTATGTGCATGGGGACATGCACATGGTCAGGATGGACGAGTGTTAAGTTTGAATCTCAACATATTAGAGTGTATGTTTTTATTTTTTGTTTATGTGCATGGGGACATGCACATGGTCAGGATGGACGAGTGTTAGGTTTTAATCAAAATATGTTTACAAAAGTACTGGTAATCGCTGAATCGAACAAGGTCTAAACGAGGAAATTCTTACATTTTGGTAGACTTTTTACAAAATTTGTGTGGATCAAGTCAGTTCGGAATACGAAATCTCAAAATTCTGTAAAAGTTTTGGAAGATATATTTTATACTTTTCGTAATCCCGATCGTATTGTTTCTGATCTTGGTACGTCTTTTACGTCATATGCTTTTAAGAAATTTTGTTTGGATAAAGGCATGAAGCACATTTTTAATGCCGTTGCTTGTCCTAGGGCAAATGGTCATGTCGAATGGTACAACCGCACTATTCTTAGTTCGTTGACAGCTCAGAATCTGAATGACAATGATAAAGAATGGGATAATAAAGTAGGAATTATACAATGGGGTTTACATAATACAAATCCAAAAACAACAGATGAAACCCTCTTGAAAGTATTGTTTGGTTTTCCTATGAAATTTGAAATAGATGCCCGGCTGAATGAAATTGTAACGGAGACAAGAGATAAGACTGATCTTGCTACAATTAGGGAATCTGTTAAAGATAATATTGATTATGAACAGAGTATACAGAAGGAATGCTACGATAAATGTAGACGTCCTTTCCAAATTTATAGTGAGGGAGATTTAGTAAAAATCACCAGAAGTTGATTCAACAATGACGGTAAAAGCAAGAAACTTTTATCGTCTTACGTAGGTCTGTATAAGGTAGTAAGAGTTTTAGATAATGATCGCTATAAAATTTCGGCCATACGCCGAAACAAACACAAATCAAGAGTTGTGGCTGACGGAATGTCGCCTTGGATTCATGTGGCTTCCTTAGAACTAAATGTTGATGATAGCGATAGTGATAGAGATAATGATAGTAAGGAATCTAATGGAAATGAATTGCTAATTGAATTGGAATGGTATATTTATTATTAAATTGAAGTGAGAACTATGGAGTTACAGAGATTGGTATGTTAGATATGTCAGATCACACCATCAGTACAGTATTAATAACACTTAGTGAGAAGTTTACACGAGGTACGCAAGGCTTATTAATATAATTTATGTTGTCTCTGATGTTGGCAATCGCAGAGATATACAACTGATGTATTTATAAGTCTTAGTGAGAAGTGTGAATGAGGTACACAAGGTTATTTGCAAAGTTGATAGGAGTTGTACTAATAACACTTAGTGAGAAGTTTACACGAGATACGCAAGGCTTATTAATATAATTGATGTTTTCTCTGATGTTGGCGATTGCAGAGATACAACACTGATGTATTTGTAAGTCTTAGTGAGAAGTGTGAATGAGGTACACAGGGTTATTTGTAACGTTGATAGCAGTTGTACTGATAACTCTTAGTGAGAAGTTTGCACGAGGTACGTAAGGCTTATTAATATAATTTTTGTTGTCTGCGCTACTGTCGTTAGCATAGATACACAAGCTATGTATTTGTAAGTTTTAGCGGGAAGTGTAAACGAGGTACACAAGGTTAATCAGCATTATTGATATGGAGCTAAATATGGATTATAAAAAATGATGATTATAGCTTGTAACAGATATTCTCAAATTATGTATTGATGAGTTTTATTGTAAATGTTATACGAGGTACACTAGGTTCATTAATATAATGGATGTTGTCTGCGCTATTAGCGTTAGCAAAGATAGAAAACTTATGTATTTGTTAGTCATAGTGAAAATTGAAATGAGGTACGCGAATGCATAAGGAATCACGTTACCATATTAAATAATTGTATATATTTGTATTGTCAAAGAAATACATAATAAATATAATTTTTCTTTTTCATGAATGTCAAAGCAAGAAGAGGCAGAGTTCAATTTTTTCTTTTGTTTATGTGCATTAGGACATGCACATGGTCAAGATAGACGAGTGTTAGGTTTGAATCTCAACATATGTATATGTGTTTTTATTTTAATTTTTGTTTATGTGCATAGGGACATGCACATGGTCAGGATGGACGAGTGTTAGGTTTGAATCTCAACATATTAGAGTGTATGTTTTTATTTTTTTATTTATGTGCATGGGGACATGCACATGGTCAGGATGGACGAGTGTTAGGTTTTAATCAAAATATGTTTACAAAAGTACTGGCAATCGCTGAATCGATTGACATATGAAAAGGATTGTTTTTGGCATGACACTCTTGGTTACGGATTTGGAAAAATGGATTGCATAATTGTAATTGAAGAGATTTAGTTCTCCACTTAAGATAATAGGTAGTCTTACATTTGTAAGAATACACACCCTGGGCAGGGAGCTATTCTATCGACTACAAATAATAAAACCCATTCGATACTTACACTTTTCTCTTTATTTACATATTTACTATAAAATCCAGTTTATCACATTGAGTGGAACTTATTCATACTTCTTCAGATATAATCTTAATACCATAATATAAATTATCTTAAATGGAGAACTAAATCTCTTCAATACAATTATGCAACCATGTATGCAACCCATTTTTCCAAATCCGTAACCAAGAGTGTCATTCCAAAAACAATCCTTTTCATATGTCAATCGATTCAGCGATTGCCAGTACTTTTGTAAACATATTTTGATTAAAACCTAACACTCGTCCATCCTGACCATGTGCATGTCCCCATGCACATAAACAAAAAAAATAAAAACATACACTCTAATATGTTGAAATTTAAAACCTAACACTCGTCCATCCTGACCATGTGCATGTCCCTATGCACATAAATAAAAATAAAAATAAAAACACATATACATGTTGAGATTCAAACCTAACACTCGTCTATCTTGACCATGTGCATGTCCTAATGCACATAAACAAAAGAAAAAAAATTGAACTCTGCCTTCTTGCTTTGACATTCATGAAAAAGAAAAAAGTATATATTATTTCTTTGACAATACAAATATATACAATTATTTAATATGGTCACGTGATTCCTTATGCATTCGCGTACCTCATTTCAATTTTCACTATGACTAACAAATACATAAGTTTTCTATCTTTGCTAACGCTAATAGCGCAGACAACATCCATTATATTAATGAACCTAGTGTACCTCGTATAACATTTACAATAAAACTCATCAATACATAATTTGAGAATATCGGTTACGAGCTATAATCATCATTTTTTATAATCCGTATCTAGCTCCATATCAATAATGCTGATTAACCTTGTGTACCTCGTTTACACTTCCCGCTAAAACTTACAAATACATAGCTTGTGTATCTATGCTAACGACAGTAGCGCAAACAACAACAATTATATTAATAAGCCTTGCATACCTCGTGCAAACTTCTCACTAAGAGTAATCAGTACAACTGCTATCAACTTTTCTAATAACCTTGTGTACCTCATTCACACTTCTCACTAAGACTTACAAATACATCAGTGTTGTATCTCTGCAATCGCCAACATCAGAGAAAACATCAATTATATTAATAAGCCTTGCGTATCTCGTGTAAACTTCTCACTAAGTGTTATTAGTACAACTCCTATCAACTTTGCAAATAACCTTGTGTACCTCATTCACACTTCTCACTAAGACTTACAAATACATCAGTTGTGTATCTCTGCTATCGCCAACATCAGAGACAACATAAATTATATTAATAAGCCTTGTGTACCTCGTGTAAACTTCTCACTAAGTGTTATTAATACTGTACTGATGGTGTGATCTGACACATCTAACATACCAATCTCTGTAACTCCATAGTTCTCACTTCAATTTAATAATAAATATACCATTCCAATTTAATTAGCAATTAATTTCCATTAGATTCCTTATTATCATTTTCTCCATCACTATCGCTATCATCAACATTTAGTTCTAAGGAAGCCACATGAATCCAAGGCGACATTCCGTCAGCCACAACTCTTGATTTGTGTTTGTTTCGGCGTATGGCCGAAATTTTATAGCGATCATTATCTAAAACTCTTACTACCTTATACAGACCTACGTAAGATGATAAAAGTTTCTTACTTTTACCGTCATTGTTCAATTGACTTCTGATGATTTTTACTAAATCTCCCTCACTATAAATTTGGAAAGGACGTCTACATTTATCGTAGCGCTCCTTCTGTATACTCTGTTCATAATCAATATTATCTTTAACAGATTCCCTAATTGTAGCAAGATCAGTCTTATCTCTTGTCTCCGTTACAATTTCATTCAGCCGGGCATCTATTTCAAATTTCATAGGAAAACCAAACAATACTTTCAAGAGGGTTTCATCTGTTGTTTTTGGATTTGTATTATGTAAACCCCATTGTATAATTCCTACTTTATTATCCCATTCTTTATCATTGTCATTCAGATTCTGAGCTGTCAACGAACTAAGAATAGTGCGGTTGTACCATTCGACATGACCATTTGCCCTAGGACAAGCAACGGCATTAAAAATGTGCTTGATGCCTTTATCCAAACAAAATTTCTTAATAGCATATGACGTAAAAGACGTACCAAGATCAGAAACAATACGATCGGGATTACGAAAAGTATAAACTATATCTTCCAAAACTTTTACAGAATTTTGAGATTTCGTATTCCGAACTGACTTGATCCACACAAATTTTGTAAAAGCGTCTACCGAAATTTAAGAATTTCCTCGTTTAGACCTTGTGGACTGATGTGGAGAGTGGGAAAAGGCACCTAACTTTGTGATAGGATGTGAATGGCCTTCATTTACCGTTTTCTTTTTAGAATACACACACTATATACACGCCTCAACATATTTTTTTAACGAAACGGCGTATTTTTGGAAACCAATAAACACCTCTTATTCGATCCAGAGTCTTTTCAAAACCAAAATGTCCTATTTCATCATAATGTTTACGTAATATTTGCCACTTTGCCCCTTTAGGGACCACCCAACGTAACTTAGTTTTGTCACCGTTTAAATACCGATACAAATTTTCGTTTTGAATACAATAACTGTCCTTTATATGCTTTAAGCCGTCAGAATCGAGATTACTGATTAAAATGTCACGAATTCTACGTAATTTAGAATCTCGAAGCTACAAAGTAGTCAACCAATTCTCACTATTTATAGACATTACTGAGGGAAAATATTCTAAAGAGCTTTAGACTTCGCATACTGGGTTGCGAGACAAAGCATCTACGTGAGTCATTTTAGTTGCTGTTCGAAATTCTACGGTGCAATTAAACTCTTGAATTAATAGCCACCACCTTGCTATGCGAGGAATTAGATCGCATTTGTCAAACGTTGATCGCAAAACACTACAATCGATAACGATTTTAAAGTCGCGGCCTAGTAGGTATACTCTAACTCTTTTTAAAGAACATATCACTGCGAGTGTCTCTAACTCATAGGCGTGAAAAATTTTCTCCTCGGGTAACGTTTGCCGACTCTAATAACCAACTGGCCGAAAAGCATCACTATCGTGGAGCCTTTGAAATAATATTCCCCCAGCACCAATCTTACTAGCATCGGTGTGTAACTCGGTTTGAGTATCCGGATTATAAATTGCTAAAATAAGTCTATCTACAAGCATATTCTTGAAATCTAAAAACGACTATTCCTGATATGTTGTCCATTCCCAAGTGGCATTCTTTTTTTTAAAGTTTATTTAAAGGAGAGGATAAAGTTGCAAAGCCCTTTATGAATTTTCTAGAATATCCAACTAAACCTCAAAACTGTCGTACTGAATTTTGGTTACTAGGGCGAGGAAAAATCAATGACACATTAGCATTTGGATGAGTTAAATTCGCTTGTTCTATTAATTTCAAAAAATTTTCAAGTCTTTCTAAACATTGGTCGATACTTTTTTCCGTAAATCAAAATAACATCAATATAAGCTGTAGCTTCAGTAAACTGAGATGAGGCTAAAACCTTGTAAATTATCCGTTTGAATACGGCCGGGGCGTTTGCTAGTCCAAAAGGCATACGATTAAATTCATATTGACCATCTAAAGTGACAAAAGAAGTAAATGATTTTGAATTTTCAATAATCGGAACTTGATAATAGCCGGATGTTAAATCTAAAGTAATAAAATAGGCTTGGCCTGACATACGTGCAATCTCATCTTCGATAATTGGCATAGGGTAACGCTCTTTGACCGTTATAGAATTAAGCATGCAATAATTGACACACATTCTTAGACGTCTTTCTTGCGAACTAATATTATTGGACATGCATATTCCGAAACAGACTCTCTAATGATTCCTGCATCTAACATTTCGCTGACCATATCCCTAACCTGTTCCCTTTCCTTGTGTGACAATCTATATGGGCGGTAACCAACAGGTTTATGACTGTTTAATTCTATATCCATTTCTGCAATTTGGGTATGGCCCAGACCTTTCAAAGTTATATCAAATGAATCTCAACATATTAGAGTGTATGTTTTTATTTTTTGTTTATGTGCATGGGGACATGCACATGGTCAGGATGGACGAGTGTTAGGTTTTAATCATAATATGTTTACAAAAGTACTGGTAATCGCTGAATCGATTGACATATGAAAAGGATTGTTTTTGGAATGACACTCTTGGTTACGGATTCGGAAAAATGGGTTGCATGATTGTAATTGAAGAGATTTAGTTCTCCATTTAAGATAATTTATATTATGATATTAAGATTATATCTGAAGAAGTATGAATAAGTTCCACTCAATGTGATAAACTGGATTTTATAGTAAATATGTAAATAAAGAGAAAAGTGTAAGTATCGAATGGGTTTTATTATTTGTAGTCGATAGAATAGGTCCCTGCCCAGGGTGTGTAGTCTTACATATAGATAACTAGTCTACCACCATCACGGACAAAACGTGACTATTCGAAAAAAAAAAACATTCACAAACAGTGAATTTTATATAATGGTTTTTAATAATTATTATTTCTCTACCAGTGATTTATATATAAATATAATAATCCGTTTGCTGATTTTATTTTTATGAATAAATTAAATAGCAATGCTACTATGAACAAACGCCATCTACTTCAAGTCCCAGGAATTCCTCCCTTAAACATACATATTTTGCTCAATGGTGTTTAGGTGGTTCATATTTTACACGACGAAAATTCCAACCCCTACACCTTATTTAATATAATAAAAGTCCGACAGGTGGCGTTACTGGTTATATGAAACTGTTTGGGGTAGTTTAACCATGAGAACAAAGATGGCACGTCTCGTATATTATTAGGAATTGTATTTTCTGCCTCTGCTTTAAGGCTGCTTTGCCCCTACAGTATTTGGTTCAGTACTTCCAATATAGATGGCAGAAGTACGGTTTTTTGTGATAAGAGTTAGCTTGCAATACATTTGCCTGTCGTTTCATTTCAAAGATTATAACATTAGCGCTTTTAATAGAACTTAATGCGTTTGTAATTACTTGGATTTGAACGTAGTATGTCTGGAAACAGTTGATTTTTACTGGACCGGATTAAATAATACAAGTGTAGATATGATTCATGGCCATATGTTTTTAGAATTGGATATACTAGCAATACCATGTCAATTATATTATTATAAATTGAGATTAAAAATAAGACGTATGTGCCTACATTTTTTACTATGTACTGAATGTTTTATCTTATTTTTTTAGTAGTTATTTTGACGGTGGGTAATTGTCACCTGTTATTCACTCACTATATGCGTTTTTAGTAAACTTGTATAAGTAGTGTTATATTCACTGGCTTAAATAGATTTTTATGCAGCACAGAATTACAAAATAAGTAATAAATCAAAGTTTATATGGCAACTCATCACCGCTTATAATCCATGGAAAAGATGATGCGGGCCATCAGGCAAGTATAAGAATGTTCGTCTTCCATCTGAATCAAGTAATATATGAAGTTCACAGAAAGGTTATAAGAAGGAACCTATTCTAGTTGCTGCCTCATTTCTTTTTTGCTATTGTAGCACTTGCTGAAGTGACTTCAATTAATTATCGATTCATAAGATGTCGTTAAATACTATTACAATACAGCATAAAATTGAATGCTTTAGTTTGTGTGATGTCCAGAAAGGATAAAGTCAAGACTGCTAATCCAGAAAATGTTTATGGCCACGACATCAATATGTATTTGCAAGAGGAGTTATGGACATATAATTATGGACATAAATTATAGATGTGATGCTACTATACCAGTTATAGCAGGTACTACAACCACTTTCAAAAATATTAATGCAGAAGTCACAACGGCGGGTGAAATGAAAAAATATGAGTATTAGAAATAAAATATTCAGCCTACTATGAGACGGCAGTATTCAGCTTGTAAAATAAGACAATGCATGCCAGCGGAGCCGTACGTGTCGGGCCTGAAAAGTTTGCGTTTTGTTACACATCCCTGACAGATTGGATTCGTTTTATTTCATGTTAAAAATGTGCATATCTGCTGTGTATTAGCTACGGGCGGAATGCGTCGCTTTCACCGTGAATGAAAATGTGCCCGGCAATTAGCTTTCAGAATATTAAAGTGTATATGTATGTCGCTTATGGACGTCAGATTATTTTTGATGCTAGAATTTCAGAACTGGTGAGGGTCATGCGACTTTTAGTTGAGTGCGACATTTTATTGCTTTTCTTTTTGAGTGGATACTTTATAGTGATGATGTTCCTTTTGGTATATTTTAGACGTTTGTTGCTCGTAGTTAATGCATTTATGAGTTTACTAAATTATTCAAGATGACATACCATAAGTATCTTAGTGTTAAATTGGGACTATTTTCTAGTTACTCTATATTTAGTGCAGTCCTTAGGTGTGGGTCCGATTACGGTGACAGCAAAAATGTTACTTTGCGTCAATTTTCTTTAAGTCAGTAATACCACACTGGCCAAGCCAGTTCACTCTTGTCGTTTTGATTAATTTGTAAAACTAGCTTTGACGTAGCTCTAGTATTATGACGTCACGCGCTGAGATATTGTCTTTAATACGGATGAGGCAAAGTACAAGGCAATAGATCCATAAATATTCCAACGTAAAGTATTCCAACCCTTTCTCATAGGGGAGTAAGCTATCTACGCATAATTTGTAATGCAATTATTTCCGTGAAGCAATCTTAGCCGTAGCTGCTTTATGCCTTCCAAATTCGTGGCCTCACAGAAAACGAATGCACTATAATTTTAAGCACAGAAGTGTGATATTTCAGCGGCTTTCAATTTTATTTTTATCCACTGTGAACCGAACTGTGTGGTGTCGAACACTTTATTCTGTTTGAAAAGTAACCAGATTTATGGAGCCATTACTGTGCTATATTGGACTTTAAGAATAATAACATATAATATTTACAGTGTGAATATTTTAAGGTTCCCTAAATAGTTCGGAAATAAGTTATAGAGCTGTCAAACGTTGAAAGGAATCAATACAGATTTGGTTAGTATTTTTTATCTGTTCCAGTAAAATTGTCTATTTGTGGGCTTTGACATATTTTTCTAGTTTGTCTATTATTGCCACCAAGGAATAATGAAATACAATTGTGTTTCCTATTCAAGGACATTAGCTAAGGATTATTGGGAAATAAGCGACTTAGTAATCTCGGGATGATACACACTATACAGTGTTATTTATAAGCAGACTTCCTGCTGCCAATCAGGCTAATGATCGTCTCGTATTTTACTTACTCTTTTCAAAATGTTTTGCACACAGGTTAAATCAACGGGCTACCTTACTTTGACCTACGTTTACACACACATCCTAATTAGTTAGCAAATAAAATAAATTTCTGAACTAAAGAAAATAACCTTACACTTCAATCCTTTCAAGTAAAACTCTGCCATTTAATAAGTGACTTTTTTTAAGCAAAAAACAATCGGAAAGCATAAACAAACACTGCACTTATAGAAAGCGATCCTTAGCGCCTAGCTGAGTGCAATATTGGTGAAATGTAAAGCTGCGAACGCCAATATGCAAGCGAGGACGCCGGTGTAAATTGCTAAAGTTGGTGTGCCGTTGCAATTTTCACAGCCGTATAAAATATTGTCAAGCAAAAGCAGACACGGCTACGAAGCCGCGGACCCTCTTTGGCTTTTCGGCACGTTTTCGACAATCGTGGTGTGTTCACAAATTGATTTCTGGATACGTATTGGCCGCGAGTCGCGTGTGTCCTGTATTTTTGTTGTTGGGTCAGACCAATTTTTTTTTATTTAGATCATCGCGTGGTTCAGACTGCTAAAATATAGTTGCAGTTCAAACTAAGGGCACATATCATTGAATTTTGGAAGTAACAGGTAAATAGTTTATTAATTATCGGCTAGTGCTTGTTTTAATGACAAAAAAAACTTCGTGAGCGTACTGGTGGTCTCTCGTATGTGAGAGGCCGCCAGGGTAGTTACCACCGCTATGTCTATTTCACCCGACAAATAGTTTGTTTCGATGTGAAGGACACTAACAAGGACCTAATGGACATATTGAGACTTAACATCTTATGTCGGAAGATGGCGAGCGCAGTGGAATGCCAAGCATTGCTTTGTTATTCAAGGTATTGTTTGGTTGTGCCACAGTTTATGAGCGGTCGTATCGCTTACCATCAGGCGAACGGTATGTTCGTCTTGCTATTCATTGCAATAAAAAATACTGATGATCTGAGAATCCGGAAAAAACAGAGGTATACTTACGATTATAATCCGCGACTCAGCCTCGTTAATCCAATCAGTTACCAATTGAACTATAGCCCAATTCATATCATATTTAAGTTGATCTATAAAATAATAAATAAAACTCGTACGGCCTTATTCATAGTCAGTTTATAAACGTATTTTAGTTATAGAATGTTTTGTCTCCTTCACTCAAATTGAATTCAAAAGTTGTTCGAATGGGACAAAATATTCGACAGCTATGATAGGTTTGTATACCGACTCAAGGCCATTTTTATTTATTTACAAGATAATATTAGGTCTTTATTCAAGTCATTGCGTTCTTGTTGCGTCAAAATGCGGATTGTGTTTACCGTATTAGAAATTACTGTACAATGAATGTTATTAAAATTAAATGAAAGAAAGAAATGAAATCGTAAAGCACTTGTTGAGTATTAAATGAAAGAAACCGTTCTCAAGACGTTTTGCATATTTTACTGAATGACTCAAACAACAGACACTGAACGATATTGTTTTATTAGAAAATGTCTGGCTACAAAAGGAAGTAGAAATTCAAATAATGATACATTTACGTTTTTTTGTTATACCTAGCTTGTTTTTAAATTCACTGGAGGATTTTCTAGTGCATTTCGACTTATATGACAACTATGAAAATGGTCATTTTTGGATACGCGTGAGTTTGTGTCCGCTTTTTTAGAATGAATTGGAAGGGTGTTATAATATAAATAGCTTACTGGGGATCTCCTTTACCGGTTGAAAGGCGACAAGTTGTTGTCTTGACGTGTGGGCTTCGCCAGAGAGATTGGAGCATAAGCATTCTTATTTAAAACCCAGTTTTGCACGTTAGTTATTATTACTACGCGACGTTGTTTATTTAAAAGTTTATACTCTTTATGCTTCGTACTTATTGCCGTCATACCGAATAAATCAATTGCAACAAAAAGAGCTCTCCTTCCCCAGACACTAAAAGACAGTACATGTCTTTAAAATCGTGGTCTTTCAATATATAATTTTCTTCACTAATTGAGTGGGAACACAAATTCCTTGTAAACTGAGTTACCTGCTGTACTGTACTGTATCAGCCCATAAACGTCCTACTCTAGGGCACGGGCCTACTCCACAATCGAGAGTACGATTGAGAGTTGTTAGGCCATATAGACCACAACGCTGGTCTAGTACGGGTTGGCAGACTTTACACGCATTAGATTTTATTCAAATCGCTATGGTATGCAAGTTTCCTCACAATATTTTCCTTCACTAATAAAGTGTGTGGTGATTGACTATCAACACACGAATGACTCAGAATTGTGCCCTGGGATTCAAACCCGCTCCCGCCGTAAACATATTGGCAGCGCAAGTAGTCCATTTACTAACAGGCCATTGCGCAATACTTACTATATACGTCTCAATGCAGGGCACAAGCCTCCTCTACAACCAAGAGTACGACTGAGAGTGGTTAGGCCATATGGTGCAGCACGCTGGTATAGTGCGGTTTTTGTTGTAATAGTTAGCTGCTGGATTTTATTTATTACGACACTAGAAACTGACGACTGACGACTGCCTCGGTGGCGTAGTTGTACGACGGTACGGTTACAAAACTGAGGTTTCGGGTTCGAATCCCGATTTGGGCAAAGTGATATTGGATTTTTCTATTCATTATTAGCCCAGAGTCAGGAATTTGTGCCCGATATGGCGATAGGCTCGCCACCTATCACATCGTGGGACGGAACATATAAGGCGAAATGTGGGTGTCCTGGCACCTCTGCCTACCCCTACCCCTCCTGAAAAAGGCGTGAGTTAATGTATGTATGTACTATAGAAACTAACGTACTCGTGTAAGTGTTTACGGTTGCTTGGCCTTATAAAATGTCTTTTACGCGTCTCGGTTCATTTATTATAACTACTTTCTTTTATATTATGTACTTAAGATTTTATGTTTATGAGATGTTTTACGCATGGAGTAAGACTTGAAAAACTGGGCTTTATTTTAAAATAAAATCTTCACATTTTTAAGTATATACCGGGTATATCAAAACTGCTACCGAATCCGAAGCCGGGTGGTAGTTTTGGTGACCACAAACACAATGCAACTAAAAATTTCGCATATAAACGCGCCATTTTTTTTTTTATATCCTCTATTTAGGGTGGTAAATTCATAGTTTTTGCTAACATAATAATGATGTTTATCCTTACGTGCCATAGTATCAGTAAAAATAAAAGGGTGCACACAATTTTTTAGAAAATAAAACTGTATTTACCCAAATACCATTGAAAAATCGTCACTTTTTTGCAAAAAAGTTAGTTGCATTGTGTCTAAAGTTACTAAAACAACCACACGGCTACGTTTTCGGTAGCAGTCTTCATATACCTTGTATATTAGAATGATATTGTTGGTAACTTTATCGTAAACAAAATCGCAGTAACCTTTCAAATATTGTTCTTCAAAATTCACATTTAAAAGACACTCGTACCAACTTACCAGACATTATTTAAACTTCAACGAATTAGAAACTATGTTAAATATTATAATTCATAACAGACTTTGAAGGACTTCTAGGTTTTCAACAACAACATTTCGAAAATACATAAACATTATTTTTCTGTCTGATCGAGCTCGGAGTTTCTCTTTTCATAAAATCTGATATTAATAATGTTTAATACTATGTAGTTATATGATTAATTGGCAACAGCTTAGCCAGTTTACCTAGACACATTGAGCAATATTGATAATCCTCGGTAAGGCGGCCTAATCAATACCATTATGTCATCACCTTAAGTCAGCTCTGATCCTGTATACAATACGTGGGTATACTTAAGTATATCTGTATCAGCCCATATACGTCCCACTGCAGGGCACGGGTCTACTCTAACATCGAGAGTGGTTAGGCCATATAGTCCACCACACTGGCCTAGTGCGGTTGGCTTTACATACCATCGTTTTTTTATATGTACATAAGTACTTAAGTATATGCGATGATCAAATTCAATGGAATAATTACTTTTTAAGGAAGTATAATAGTTATCAATAATATATTAGATATAACATTGCCTGATTCTGAGATAAAGGCAGAGTTTTTTACTTCAACAGGTATACATTTCAGTCTCGGAAAACTCATAGGAAATAATATTTTAAACAGAAAACTATAACAATCAATGTCAGATTTAAGAATCGAAAGCAACGTTAATGCTTACTACTAGGCTAAAAGAGATGAATTAAATCTGTAACATATTCCGATTTCGTAATTAAAGACAGTAAACAAATCAATAAAATATATTTTTTAAATTGTCATATCCTTATCAAACTTCTGATATTTGCGTACTATTTAGTAGCACATCGCCATACACAGCTGTCAGATTTAGGCAAACAGCAGTGTTGTGCGAGGCGGAACTGGGATCCGCTCTGTTTCTCACATTAGTTCAATCCCGATGAATTGGCCCACTTGCCTGGAGAATGGTTGAATTTCGTTTAAGCCTGCGCTCCACTGTAACGTACGCCTAAGTATGCAGTACAATTTAATTAAATTACTCAGCTACCAGTGAGTATTTGTAGTTGAATTTGTTTAAAATAGTTGTATTTAAGTATTTTTAGTAGGATTGCCGGTGCGGTCGCTTGGTTGGTTGCGTTCGAAATTCAAACTAGTAGTGATATAATCTTTGATTACGTCGGATTTCAGAATTAAAACAATGCTTAATGGAATTGAAATTTGAATGTCAATGGTTATTAATAGTTCAGTTAGAAATGTAGGCTTCGTTTTCTACCTGATATGTCTACAAGTCAAACTGATTCAGTTCGTTCTCTACTCTCGAACCTAAATACACACTCCAAAAACATAAATCTCTTCATTTGATTGAATAGAACTCTGTAATTAGTGTAATATGATAGCATTTGTAAACGCAATTTAGACTTTGATTTATTATCATACTTTAATATAATAATAAATATCATTTCATTCTCGAAGTAATACAAAACAATAAATTGTGCGATTGTTATTTGTATTACCGAAGCAATAGACACAAAGATTCCAATAATGGTCTGCAATGAGCAGCGAACAGTTCTAATAACTCTTGTAATCACAAAGATTGATATGCATTCACAAAATATTCTCATACAAGGACTAATAAAAAAGGACAAGGAACAAATTGCCTAATTTCTCTTTATGTATACAAAGTGTGTTCGAACGTGCGCAAATTGGCCGTTAACACACACTAAAACAATTTGGTGTGAAGGCGGGAACCTTATTAAAATGTTTAATCTAAAAGGCGACTGAAAGCGAATACACTTCATTTAATTTTTGAATAAATCTTATGAACATTACACTTGGAGAGACATGTAGACATTACTAAGAGTAATTTTTCTGAATGATTGAAGAACTTATAAGTATTAAAATTGTTCGCTTTACTCACTAAAACATCGGCTACTGTTAGTTTTTAAACGAGCTTATGTCTCAATTAAGTAAGGATGTTTTAAGACCTTTTGAAGCTAGTGTGGGATGTAAAGAGTTGCTATGCACAGCTCCATAAGTGTCTGACGGTACTCAATAGGTGTATCCCCGCTTTGAAAGTGACGCCCGGGGCACTAGACAAGGCTTTTAACACGTAATTGCATTAATATGTCCCGTCGTACGACACCTACGAAATTAGATGGGCCTACACTCTTACGTTTATCTTACTTCGCCTTTTAGAACGTGTGACGCAATTATTTTAATGGAAACTGTGACATTGTTTAGCGTAATTTATAAATTAACACGTAAAAATGTTAATGCTATTTTTGAAATATTTCTGCTCGTAAAAAAATATGTTTTTTAATACTTGTATCAGCGAAGTTAAATTTGAAACTTAAGTGTAATTGGTAAATTAAAAAATTAAGGAAGAGTATCACTAGTGTTAAAATAGGAAAAGTTAAACAATTAAAAACTATACTTTGACAAATAGTAGTTAGAAAGTGATTTCGTACACTTTGTTTTTATTAAAGCGCTGCGAAGTTTTCACTAAAGATATAAAATATGCAAAAGTTCTTAAGTGGCGATTGGAAACGAACATTATTAGCCTTTTGTGCTTTTGTGCAATTAAAATAAACTTTCTGCAATTTTTATTTACTATTCATAAACCACTATTATATTAATTGAAGAATATAAAATAACAGTGGTATTGCCTATCAATTACGATATGATAGAAATCGTATTAGAATTTTGTATTTCTATAAAAATTGAAAAAAATATAATTAATAATCTTCAATGAAAGATAATGTGCTGAGGTCATTCATATCCTAATTTTTTCTAAGCATTTTTAAAGGGTTGGAAAGTCAACCCGTAAAACATACAAGTTTCCGTGGTCGTGTGTGATGACGCCGGCTTGCAGTCCACAGCGCGTATCGATTTAACCCGACATTGCAACCCTGTTGTTGACATACCCCATCGTTTCTGCAACGGGTAGGCCTGCAATGCCACTCCATTTTCATTTTCCATTTGTGTCTAAGAGATACCACATTGGTTGGTAATTGAACCGCGGACGTCTTTGATATATCGGCTCTTTTATCGGATTGGACGGACGCAATAACAGACCGTTGATTGCTTCCAAGTGGACTTGGAAGATTGATTATTTTCTCGTTACTGTGGGGTCTGTTGTATCCTCTGCTTAATGCTTATAGGCTGTTAATTTCGCATTTGCTTTAAATAACTCCTGTGTAAGATGAAGTGTTATTTGTATACGAGGTTTTTTGTTGGATTTGGGGATTCTTATCATGTTCAGCGTAGATGCAGGTATTTTATTTAAAATAGTAAGTTAAGGATATATTAACTTTTATTGAAGCAACTGACGGCATCCAAGTTACAGAAAATATCACTCAGATCGACAAGACTGGGTATTGCAATACCATCAAGCATTAGTAAATTGATAGTATAGTTTTGTATAAGTATTTATATTTCGGTTTTATTCGTTCAGAACAATGAATAATATTGTCACCCAGACAAGTGGTTGTAAAATTAGACGCCAATTACTTCTACAACACGCCTTATAGGATCACCTAAAATGCGTTAACTCCACGTATGTAAGTCATGAAGGTAGGTAGAAAACTTAAGAATACCATTGTTGTCATAACACAACGGCATAAAAATCCCTTTTTACATAAGATAACATGGCACGTGGGACAGAAAATATTTAAATTACGCTTCCATGCAATGTTTTTGCAAGACATTTTTATCAGAAAGTATGTTTATACGTCTAAATCGGTATAGCAAAAAAAAAAAAATAGGTAACATTTGTAAAAATATTGTTGGTCAGGCCAGCCGTCCGTCGGTCGTGGCCAAAGCTCATAAATAAACAAAACTGGATGCTCTGTCGAAAAGTTCCGTGGAAATAAAAAAACTCGAAAACGCAAAATTTACAACCGGGAATTCAGTCGAGTTTTAATTAACCATACGGCGAGTGGCGGAGTACATACGCCATATGCGACATAGATAACAGTAAATACAATAGCTTCATTACACAGCTTAACGGGATACATTTTTTTGTATTAGTGAATATTTCTTTTGAATGTTGCTCGCTTTTCTCTCAATATTTCATTTTAGCTGCTAGTTGTGAATGCACGTAATTATTTCTGTTATGTGTACCTTTTAGTTTGTATATTTTTTATCGATAGGTGATTTTAGTAAATTGACAGATTGTTAAGTCTCACGTTAGATTCAAAACAGATACCTACCTCACATTTTGATTTCAGGTATAATTTTATCAGTCTTTTATTTTAATAACTAGTTTTAACTATGGAAGAAATCGTGTCATGACATTGTGGGAATTTCGCATGTATTTATTCATTTCATTAAGGATCTCCAACAATACACAGTATCATTTTAACACTATTTTTTACAAGTTGCTTTCTGATGTATATACCAATTACATATAGTTCAAATCCATAAAATATTATTAGGCTTCAGTTAGTTTACTACATAACCTGCCTTAAAAGACATTTGAGTCGACCATTCGAGTAGGTTTGCGTAGTAAATGAACGCTCAATTCCGCTCTCGTAATGTGGGCAAAGCACATGTTGAACTATGTAGACAGTCGTCAACAATCCCGCCGAGGAAAAGTCCAAGCTCGGCTGTGTTCTGTGATTCATTCCACGGAGCTTTCCATTTAGACCTTAAACTTGGTACGATACGAAAACATTTCGCACTTAATTATCTAAACTGATTGTAAATTCCACGATGCCAGAAAGATAATTGTGATCTTTAAAATAATATCAAAGCAAGACTTTCGGGAGCGTTTAAGCTTCGGTTTATGAATTTAGATAAATGTAATGGAGCGGCACTTAAGAGTACTCCGTATCATAGTAAGTCGTAGCTAATAAAAACTATACAAAAGTATTTCGTTTGGTTACTAAAACATATCTGCCTGGAAAAACCAAAGCAAAAAAGAAACATAATTTACTCTGTAAGAATGTGTCATATTGTAGAGAGACCACATTTTTGCTCTTCTTTTCATTATGCTTTTCATAATCTTATTATGTTCTTTAAAAAAACCATACAGTCGAATTGAGAACCTCTTACTTCTCTTGAAGTCGGTTAAAAACTGTCATGACGCGGATTTTGGCATGATAGTAATAAATAAATCTAATTGTTAAATATATGAACCAGTGGCTTTCTTTAGACCTATTTTTTAGTCACTTTATAAGAAATATTTTTGACGCGACATTCGTACCTGCAAACGTCGTATTCATTTTTAAATTCACTTCACACCGAAAACAATATCACCGTATCTTCGCTTAGTTGCCTCGCGCATATCACTGGAGCGAGCACTCAGCGTATTATTTTAGGACAGCGCGACTAAAATACAGTGAAGTATTAACATTTCTGCGTAACCAAAAAGTTTATTTGTTGAACTTACCGAGTCATTTGCATACATAGCAACAAAACAGGCGTGTGGGAGCCGCCAGACGTGTGAAAATGGCAAAGTTCCTCGTATAGGTAATGAAGATGAACCAAGACGCGGTAATCCGCCGCGTCGCCTCCAACTTGGTAACCACAGCCAGGACCGCTTCCGAACTTAATTTGTTTGAGTTCATACTTATTTGTGGGTTTTGGATTGCAAAAACACGCTCTTGTTACATCAGGTTCTTTGGAGCTTTTGTTATGAAATATCGATTCGTAGCATGTTTTGTTGATCGTAAATGGTGTATTTATATTGACATAATTTTTTTTTAAGTTTGGTGGCTTTTTGTGGCTTTTTGTTCTTTCTGTCCTTATTACATCATAATAAATGTTCATATAATCACCATACTAAGATTTTCGTGCATTTTTCCCCTACATAGCTGTCTATAGGATAGTAAGATTAGAAGCAAAGTTCTCTATTTATTAAAATCACAAATTACATAATTACAATTTTATGCATAGTTTCCACGAAACCATATTTCGGTTTGACCGTGGAATCACTTGTGGGTCTCACTTTATCCTATAAATTAAATGACAATGACAGAAAAAAAATCTTACTTGTATCATATTTACTGTACTACGAATAGGGATGATTTTCGGGAAACATTACAGAAAAGCGATGTAATACAGGCATGAAATACTTATCAGAAACAAAAAAAATAATATTTTGTTACCAAAAATGCAACAAAAGAATTAAAACAACAATTGCTATAAAACTGATCGACTAAAACAATGAAAGATATTTTAGGGAGATAAGTGAATAAAACACCCAAACAATATCTAACAACTTTTATTATTCCATTTGTCCTCACGCCGAACATCTAGCGATCACAAAACTCGTATTTATTACAGATTTCATCCATTATTCGTTTTAATACATTAGTAGAATAAATCACATAAATTAACAATTATATTTGGTTATACATAGGATATCATAACGAGCTTTAAGTAGCACAATATTTGTTGTGAATATTTTCGTTGCCTTTACTTTCATTCACCAATGCTTATACATATAAATCTTCACATTTTTAAGTATATACAGGGTATATCAAGACTGCTACCGAAAACGAAGCCGGGTGTTAGTTTTAGTTACTACAAACACAATACAACTAAATTTTTTTTTTATGATTTTTTAAATATCATCATTTTTGGGTGGTAAATCCATAGTTTTTGCTAAAATAATCATTTTAACTCTTTTTTACCTTAGAGTCTTTCTAAATAAAAGGGTATTCACTATTATTTTAGCAAAAACTATGGATTTACAACTCAAAAATGATGATATTAAAAAAAAACATAGAAAAATATTGTCGCGTTTTTTTGCCAAATTGTTAGTTGCATTGTGTTTGTAGTCACTAAAACTACTACCCGGCTTCGTTTTCAGTAGCAGTCTTGATATACCCAGTATTTATATGATAATTATTATGGATGATACGAGAAGTTTAATAATTCCTTACGCTTTTCAAACGAAGACGATATTGCATCCAACAGTGGGCTGTAAATGGAGTGATATACGAATAGGTATTAATAAATAGGATAATTTATTGTCTATATTACGCATTAGGTGTGAAAATTACCCAGCATTAGGCTTGGTAAACTAAGAAGGCTGTTCTCGAAATGGTGGATGTTAGACAGGCAATCAAGCATAAGATGATAAGCGAAATAATTTCGAAATATGGTTGAAACGTCATATTATATTAATTTAGAACATACAATTCAAGAGGAGAACCGGTTAGTTTACATTTTAAACAAAAGCCGTTTTGCATTTGACCTTCACTGGGGAAATAAATGGTGGATGTTTAGCAAAAAACTTAATTGCCGCTTATTCACGAAGCTTAAACCAATTATCGTGAAAATTTCACGTCCCTTAATTCGAATATTTATTGTACAATAAAGGCTATAAACGGATAATTGTCTGTGTATGGCATTAACTTTTTATATACTTAATGGTTATAGCTTCATTACACATACGTACATAAACTCACACCTTTTTCCCAGAAGGGGTAGGCAGAGGTGCAGCCATGACCTACGTTTCGCTTTGTATTTTCCATGCCACGATGTGATTGTGGGCGAGCCTATCGCCATGCCGGGCACAAATTACTGACTCCGGGCTGATAATGAATAGAAAAATCCAATATTACTTAGACCAACCTGGGATTTGAACCCGAGACCAAAGCTTTGCAATCATACCATAGTACAACTGAGCCACCGAGGTACATATAAATGAAATATACATAAGAACAATGAGAACCTCTGTATCTTTAATACGCTGACTGTTGAATAAGAATCTACAGGTTCGATTCATATACCGATAGAAATAGTTGTGTTACCCACAAGTATTTTCTGGGTGTAGTGAGATCCAAAAGTCTCTCATAGTTTCGGATACGTTCGTCAACAGGCTTCATAATGTATGTCGCCGTTGACTATGTAATTAAATTACAAATCAACATTTCTATGGTTAGCCAAAACGATAGATATAAACGTAATTGTGTTTGTAGTATAATTATTAAATACATATAGTAATGGACCGGCTAACTAGCATTCAGTAACTAATGGACCGTAACCATTGCTGTCTGGAAACTCCCACAATACTTGCAGTGCGTGGGTGTTTTGCTGACCTTTGCTTATTCAGTGACAAAGGGGCAGTGTGAGATCAGAGTATCCACAGAGAAATTAAATTACCTATCACTACATAGTATAAAACAAAGTCGCTTTCTCTGTGTCTATGTCCCTTTGTATGCTTAAATCTTTAAAACTACGCAACGGATTTTGACGCGGTTTTTTTAGTAGATAGAGGTATTTAAGAGGAAGGTTTATATGCATAATACGTACATATTATTGTACAAAAATATATTTGGGCCAAGCTGGGCCGGGCCGCTAGTATTATTATATATTTCATCGCCCGTATCGCTTTGTTAATTCAATGTAAATCTAACTTTGGTATTCGGAATATTGCGTTGGTGTTTCTGTAAATATTAGTATGTCTGATAGTTTATTCTCATTAATATTCAATTGAGTTTGTGATCATTTTGAATTATACCAACTGTTTTTGCAAATGAGCTATATAAACTCGTGATTGATAAATTTTACTATTATTATACCTTTAATTTTATTTAGGATTCATCAATCGTACTTAGATTTTTATGTCAATGTAAAACAGATTTTATAAATGGTTTCTTAGTTTCACGCGAATATTGCAACCACCTTATTAAATTTAATATTTGTAAAATAAGGGTAGTTAAATTGCAATAATCACTGAGCGGATTAGTAATACCTAGACTGTCCCGTGATCACGAAAGCTGTAAAGTAATCGAAATATCGGGAATATAAAATATTAAGATTTAACCAAATCCGCGATAAAATCCGTACAAAGGAATAGTTTTATTTCAAGATTTTATGAAGTTGTTGAGAAATGATCGCAAAGAGACAGGAGAAATATATTTCTGTCCGAATTTAGCTTTTAATAGCATGAAAAGCAATTAGGATTATGGTAATGCCCACGCGGGATTTTGATATTTAATAATTACTTAAATCAAATTTAAACGAACAACAGTTTAATTATTACCGGTCAAATAATCAGAACTTATTCGTAACACGGTAAATCAGGCAACACATGATTAAGCAACTGAGCAGCATATTTCCGTCAAATACCTAGATATTATCGGATGTTAATAGATACACCCACTGGTCGGCTCTGAATTACTTATTATCAGGGGTATTGTCGTCACTTTGTTTTGCCAGGATAAAAATAGGCCCTCGAATGAACCGCGTCTAATAAACTGTTCCTTAAATAAAAATGTTCTTTATTTTTCTTTGTGTTTTACAGTCCGAGACAGCAAGAAGATGCCGGAGGCGGATCTATCACATCGTGTAGACATTAAAATTTGAACGATATTGTGAAGTCATAAAACTGCTCTTCTATCCACCATTCTACAAGCCTTACTTATATTACGAATACTTTTATATTCTGAAATTCAATATACTGAGTATACGTTTTGCCACTTACGAAATTGTACATAGTATATAAGACGATGCTGATATCATCACGATAACACACCAACAGGATATTAATTCACACGCCGCGGAACTCATCAATATAAATTTTCCATACACTTCAAAATTCAATTAATTTACAAAAGCGCTCTAATGTGTTAACACTTCAACGTTTTTAGTTCGCAACATAGTCAAATATTATTCTGTTATATAAAGTTATATCAATATATATATTTTGCTCTACAAATGTAGATTGTATGTGTAATTATGGATCACAGAAATAGCTGAGTGTATGTTTTGGAATCACTGAAACGTACAACCGAAATTCGCAGGCACGAATGATTGTTCAAACATTTCCATTAGCCAAATTATAATTATTTCACAATGAAATAGTTTATGCATCGTACCAAAGAGAGTGTGTTAAGTTAATTTTACGTACAATGCACATTTGAATATAATACGAAAACTACAGCTGTTAAAGCTTGCACAGAAGAGGAATGTAATTGAGAACTAACGTTCGCACCGAACGCGTTGTCTCCTATTTCAAATTTGTTGATAATTTTACGAACTTTGTTACTAAGTTTGTGTTCTACTGAGTTAATTTGCGTGTGGTTCGTTCTGTTTCTCGTGTTCGCTTTGAGTATGTTGTCGATGCTATCTGTGACGTCAAAGGCAGACTCTCTTTCGTCTTCGTCATCGGATCTGTCAGCCGAACCGAATTGATTGTCCGGCCCTTCTATCGGCGTGGAGTATTTGTACTCTTCTTTTTTGGCTGACACGCTTGTGTTCTTTATGGACGGTCCGGGTATTTCTGCAAATTGAAATAGTTTAACTATAGATTTTATAATTTTAAATATTTTGTATCAAAATGAATATAATTTAAAAATCATCATTATCATTTTACTTTAATTTCTATACATTGTATTATTTAGGGAGGTTGTAGTAACTGCATTTTAATAATAAAATAGTATTCAACACGTTTTTTTGTAAATTCTTTATTTTTTTAAACATTTTATTATATACAATTATGTTTTGCATTTTATAAATTGCCTAAAATAAAAACTATATTTTTTTCTATTTACAAACAATAATAACATGAATTACGATATTTCATAAAATTGTTTACCTAGTATTTTTTTTGCAAAAGCGTATTGTATTCAAAAATATTAAATTTGAGAAGGAAATTGAACGAGTTACGAATCACCGCATAAAAAGGACAAGTTTTAAAAACTTCATTCATTTTTCTGGAAACAATATTACTTTTAATATCTTTGCGCGGATAGTTGTTGGTTCCGTGTGCTTTTCATAATTTGATAAACTATGAAACGTATCCTTTTTTATAATAAAGTACTTATTATAAAAAAAAAAACAGAGGAAAAATAAATTAATCCTTATACTTATCAATTAAGACAAATGTGCTTTTTATACATATGGCAGAAAAACCACACTATTGTTTGAAGACTAGGGTCGCCTATTCCATATTAACTTTTTAGGATTTTATATATGTAAAATTATTTGATGCAATTCTTAATCGCCGCCTTTTAAGCTTGGGCATCGAACCCATCTACTCTCTTTATACAATTTGTATGAAGCCAAAAGACCGGTGACGTAACCAATATACCCTGCCAACCTGCGATAAAAAAAAAAACAAAAGAACATCATCCAATTCCTCACCATAAAGTCGTATAACGCTGTCTACTTCACCCAAGGAGTTCTTGGCCACGCATCGGTACCCGCCGACGTCGGTTGCCGTCAAGCTGCGCACAGTCAGCGCCATGCGGCTCTCGAACGAACTGATCACCGTGTTCACCACCTCGTACTTGCTGGATGATATCACCATTTCATCTAGGAACAAATATTATATATTTATATATTTGTAAAATTTTCTGCAAGTTGCGTCAAGGGTGAGGTAATGCCGTCAAGTAATGCAGGGGTAAGATAAACATTTCCATAACAAATCTATCCTAATATATAAAGCTGAAGAGATTGTTTGTTTCTGCCCGCTAAGCTCAGAAACTACTGGTTCGATTTGAAGAATTATTTTTGTGTTGAATAGGTAATTTATCGAGAAAAATTGCTAATGTGCACTCGAATCAAAAAGCATCTGCATCTAGGCGGAGACGGGCGGACCGCTAGTAAACTATAAAACAGAGAAAAAATTTACTATTCAGGAACATAGCTATTGCTGTAAATATACCTGAATAAAATAAATCCCGAAGCCTAAGCCTAAACCAGCAGTTTGTTAGATGCCGGCTTTAAAACGAGATGGCTGCGGGTTCGATCTCCGCACTGAGACAAATTTTAGTGTGAACCAGTAGTTACTTCGGGTCTAGGTATTTGTGAGACTGAAAAGTCTCTCGTTGTTCCTGGGTATACCACGACACAAGATTCGATTTTAGTGTGGAGTCAGGACTATGTATGTGATTCTTGGGTGTATTTATTTCAAATTAATATTCGCAACTTTGGTGCCAATAGTCCCGATACTATTAAAATTATTAATCTAATATAAAAAGATACTACATGAGATAGATTTCAATAAACTCATAAAAGACAAGCGTTGAGCATTTGCGGTAAATGTCAAAATGCGAGGTATGAAAGTACAAAACAAGAGAAATCGGAAACAATAGAAAGACAACTACAATAAACACGGTGCCATTTCGATACTCACTTGAAGCCGAAATTCGAGAGATAAAGTAAACAATATAGCAACAATGGTTCGTAGCAGGGGAAACGATATTTTTCACGGAACGCCAAATCGGCGACATTTCCTGGTAGACCCCTTTAGTCGTGGCCCAAACAATCTCTACACTGCGGTACGTAAGTATGTCGTTGGCCGCCTCCGAGCCATGGTAAGCCTCTAGTGCCTGTTGTTCGCAAATGATAAAGCGACTGGCTTTCTTTCGAAAACACTACCGAACCGCCCGCTGTGTTAAACACGCTCTTTCACCCGCTCCTTTTATTAGTAGCAATAAAATATCTCACACGGTGCCGCATCGTCGGTACATATTACGCTTATAAAACAATACGTTTTAATGGAAACGTTTACAGCCGTTTAACTTATGACTCAGACTGCTCCGGTGCGAAGTTTATAAGGAAATGATAATACCAGTAACGCCTTTCCTAATCTCCATTCCGATCGAAACTTGGGTTTGTTTACTCTCCAGTCTACTCCGGCTTTACGACGTGCGGCAAAGATGGCCTTCGAACAAAATTACTCGACAAACCCGAGCCTCCCCGCCCGTTTCATTATAACAAGAAATTTCATCTCAATTAATGTCTAAAATAACACTGTAACACTCTTAATTACGCTCGAGTGAGGCCTGCTTAATTAACACTTACATGTCAGCCGCCCTAACATAGATTGATGACAAACGAAAATGACGATCCTGTGCTGTTTGCCCTTTCGGGCTGGTTTGGCAATGGGCCGGAGTGAAAGCGCCAGTCACTCGGCACAAGTTCGCGGCCGAACAAAGGGCTTTGTGGCCGCCGACAATACCCACCATGGATCATAACGCAGACGCAAAACAACTTGTGCCCTCGACGCGTTCACTCATTATCGACTCACTCTCTATTTAGTACAAACTCTCGTAGTTTGAGTAAATAATATTTTATATATTTATTGTCTTAAAGAAAGAAATATCTTCCGAAAGAGCTAAGTTCAGTCAAACAGTACGAAATGTAAACTTTACGACTTCCTAACAAAACTTGTACACAGGCAGTATGTTCTGGTACGTTCATGCATAAGCAGCAATGCGCTGGCTTCTCGATATTAGTTATTAGTATTGTTGGCAGAACCCCCTGGAGACATTGAGCGGTGTTGTAAACTGTACCGCGTAATGGACCAGTTGCATACAAAGCTCTCACGGTTGCAGGTACGGCGTCTAATGAAATAACGTTCTCCAAGACAATGTAGGCTGTACACTGGTAGATCAATCACGGCTATGCATACTTATTCCTTTCCCATAGTTAATAAACTAACCGTGTTTTTTAATGTAGTTTTTGCATTCGAATTCTCAGCTTTAGGGTTGTGCATAATGCGAAACTTAAAATTCCTAGAAGCTCAAAACCCGTTCCCATTGAAAATTAACCAGTAAATTTCACGCGACAACTGCCGAATGGAGAACTTTGTGAAACCGCCGTCGGCTGTGCAATACGCTGGGAATACGAAATAACGCCTAGCGTTGCTCCATCTAGCTCATTACACTTCGTTTTCTAGCTAGGTCACTGATATTCACAGTTTCGAGGGATTGACGTGGGGTACCAGACACGCGTTAGCAATTATGAAAGCCTCATCTGTTATAATATTTGGTTTATAATCGAAACAAAGACTTTAAATTATGTCTTGAATTTATACAAATTGATACAATTGAAGGAAATTACCAGATCATTCTATATCTTGACGGAACTCAGTCAATGATGTTCCATAGTAATTCTACAGAGAATACAATTTAAAGTAATACATTAAAATCACGACCATGGTATGTATACGTTATAGTGATACAAACTAGTAAATGGACAACAAAATATTTAGACAACAGGAAAAAATATAAAGCCTGCAGAATTTTATGCCGGGTGTCCACACTCCACGTAGGTCACTCTTTTTTATTGTATTTGGGGCTTAAAAAAAACAGTATTTCGATAAAAGGTTGTATACCTTTATTAAAACGAATGAAAAATCTGACAACTATTGGTAAAAAAAAAATAAAAAATACATTAAATAAATTATAATAGCTGCGAAGTTGTAGGTAAGTAACTGCCCACCGCAGTGAAATACGGAATGCGTACACCGCCATTGGAAGTTTTGACCACGCTCCGGCCACCGCAACCCTCTCTTTGTGGCCGTACCACACCGCACTCGACGAAGCAGTTTTCCTACATCGTCTTAATATGTTTTGATGATGTCAGGAGGCTCGCGGTTAATTCATTCCGTTATCCAAATTCAATAGTAATATTTGCTTTACAGTGACATTTAGAAACAAGACAAAGTTTAAAATCTTTTTCTTTTATTTTCTTACTCTGCAATTTGTTTTTCTGGTCCGTCTTTCTAAAAATACACTGAAACATAATATTACGCTTGTTTCAAAGCGATATCGGTTGCTAAATCTTCCAATAATGACATAAAAACTATCACAAAGCAGTGCCAAGGATTTATTAAAGCTGGAATGAAAAATATTGTATCTACAGTCTGTTCGCGTTTGAAGATTTCTGTTTTAATATTTTTGCAATTACAGATTCATATACTAGGTAAGTTTTATTTGAAATTTGTATTCGCTTATAATTTTCCACTGCCCAGTTCGAGTCACCTTTCACATTCACAAAAAGATCTTGAGTTTCAGTCCACAAAGAACCTTAAGGCATAATTTGTATTTCGTTATATTTTTAATACATGCCTAAATAATATGTCAAAATAACTATGGCACAAGCCATTTGTTTAAGCAGAAATCAAATACCTTTACATTGCATAACAAATTCCACGTTAAAACAAAACAAAATACATAGTGATCCTTCTAAAATCATCAAGTCGTTACTCACACATTTCGCGTAAGTATCTGTCTTGTAACGTGTAATAAGAAAGCATCTTGGAGAAGAATATATTGTTTTATTATGTCTAAGCTACTATGGTTTATTTTACGCCCGGGTAAGTGTTAATGGATTTTTCACTGGAGGTATCTGCTGGATTTTATTATAACTCCGGAGTTAATGTTTCTACTTTTCAATGTTATTGGCACACATTCGGGTTCTGCGCTTACGAGGCTTGCGGTGCGTGACGGGTTCTTTATTGAAATGCAAGCCGGATATTGATTTTAAGGTGTCGCAAGTCTTAAAACCTGTCTTATTTCAGTTTGGCTTCTTTGTTTTTCAGTTATTATAAAAATAAATGTACGTCGAAATCTTGTTACTTGTGTAGTTCGTCTTTTTGAGTCTTTTGTGCATAGTACATAGTTGTGTATTCATGTTTTCTTTAAATATGCTTAATAATATGTATATACATACATAACCAACTTCTTTTAATTGAACTACCTAATTTTAGATGTATTGTAGAATTATTACAATAAATAATAGAAATCATAAAATAAAAGCTTACTCCGCAGTCTAACTATTACCAAATTACTACACAAATTACAAGCAAAAGGCACCAATGGTATAACATGTTCCGCGATATTACTATGAAAGATTTATATGAGAAACATGTAATTCTAAAGAATTCCATATGGATCTCGCGAAGGCAAGGAGTCGCAATCCTCACCTCGTCTCATACATGGCGATATGAATAAAATATGGATTCATCAGTTGAATAAACGAACATTTCGTGCTCGAATAACCTTTTTCGCAGGGGGAGTGTAATGATCACTTCACACTTTTTGAATATAATGTAAGAATACGCAACCAGTTGACATGAATAAGTTTCAACGTTTGAGTTCGTATCAAAAGGGGATAAGTATGTTTCATATTTTTATATGTTTCCTCATATTGAACGTTTTTATTTTGGTACGGTATTTTTTCGGAAGAGGTATGTACAGGAAAGCAAAATATCGAACGCCCGCCTACAAGATGGACGGACGTCCTGGCTAAGGTTGCAGGGCGTCGCTGGATGCAGGCCGCTTCCAACAGGTCGATGTGGAGATCCTTGGGGGAGGCCTATGTTCAGCAGTGGACTTCCTGTGGCTAAGATGATGATTATGGTGATGATGTGTAGGTGCTCATACTATTACAATAGACAACTATAAATATATTTGCGGCATATAGGAATCAGTCAATCCTTTCACATGCATTTCCTTTCCTTTATACTTCCCTCAATCAACTAGTTGCACTTTTATGAATCGGAATGGAATATAAAAATACCTAAAACTGTAAACAACCGTTTGCTCATACCGAAATATAATATATAATTAATTAACTAAGGATACTCTAGTGTATAAGTTATTATAAGATATGTGTTTCTCATATGATTTATTTAAAACTAGGCGGTAATTATTGTGAATACGAACAAAGCATTTGCACCTGGACAAAGCCAGTCCTGACCACTACTGATTTTTTATTGCTATGAATGGCGAGACGAGCTTGCCATACGATAAGTGATACGACCGTTTATGGATAGTGGCAATGCCTGGCCTCGCTTCCTGGACTGCGCTCGCCATCCTGAGACATTACATATAAAGTCTCAATATGCCCAGTACTACTATTGCTACAATGTCCTTCAAACTGGAACACAACAGTGCGTTTACACTGTTGTTTGTCGGTAAGTTTAGTCAATACGGTGGTACCTATCCAGGCGGCCTCTCGCATATGAGACACCCACCACCAGTAACAAGAATATCAAATATTGTTCTTCCAAGCCCAATTTCCCTAAATCATAGAATACAGGGAGCCTGATTGCTTCCCGGTATTTTATAAACACGTGGGTGTTGGTATCGATTAAGTTAGTTTCGATAGTAAACCCAGTCGGGCCGTTTAAGCGGAAACTTGCCGAATCAAAAGCCAGACTAGTTGGTGGAATGTTTGCTTTACCAACGAAACTTGGTTTGCTGCCGTCAGACTGTGTCACGTTAAGCCAGCCTGTGTAATTATGTACCAGTAGGTCATAACGGTACATTTGATTTAATTCAGTTGGTGAAATACTGAAATACATGTCATGCCGTAAATATTGTTACAAATAGATTTTTTTTTTATTGTACGTAACATTTATTAATACATTAATATAAAACCATAAAACATATTTCGCACTCCATTTTAATATCACAGAATATTTAACAATACATTGGCGCGAAAATAAAAAAACACTATGAACAATAACAATGACAGATTCCAAATTCAAAATAATATTTTGTTTATTTTTAATTGTAATAGTATTTATGGCCAGCTTAAGTAGTATAATTTATTTTATGAAACTCCTTTAAGTAAACATTGTAATAGGGAATAGTTTATGCATACATATTGTCTGCGCACCGATTGCTATTAAGGGTTCGAATCCAGGGTTAGACAGTGATTTTGGTTTTTCTATTCATTATCAGCACGGACTCAGGAATTGGTGCCCGATACGGCGATAGGCTCGCCTGGAATCACATCGTGGGAAAGAACACACAAGGCAAAACGTGGAAGTCCTTTTAGCACCTCTGCCTACCACTTTTTCTTCTCAGACACTTCTGTGAACAAGCCGTGAGATCATATATGTAAATATGTATATTTTGTGACTGTGTCGGTTCAATTGATATTATGATGTTCACATATCATCCAATATTGGCCTATTCACATTATTTTTTTATTGCAAAGAATGGCGAGACGAGTATGCCGTTCGCCTGATGGTAAGCGATACGACCGCTCAATGGACCGCTTACAAATGCTTGGCATTCCACTGCGCTCGTCATCCTGAGACATGAGAACTTAAGTCCCAATGTGTCTAGCTCTAGTAGTTACTCAGGCTACAATGTTATGATATGTTATCACAACTCCAAAGAGGAGTCGATTATATAAGCTAGATGTAACAGCCACTAAGATAATCGCTCACAGAAGGGCGCTCCTCTGAGACACCTTTCAGCACTACCTAGTCAGAATATACCCTCGTTTTGAAAGCAATTAAGACAAATAAAACCCATCCTTGCTAGAGGTTGTCGTCATCTAGTGATAGATTAACTATAGGATTTTGATTGTTCTGGAGCTTCTGGGTTGAATTTTCATTTGCAACCTTTCATTTTCTAAAAGATTTTGGACTACAAAATAGTGATTTGTGTCATTGAATTATTTTTCAAAGGGTTTTGACCTATTGTACCTTACATACTTATATAAATTCGATCAGGCCGGCAAAATTGTATCAACAGGCGAAAGATAACTATTTGTCCCCGATGTTTAATCTATTTGGATTGTTCTGTACCTATTTACCATCATTGTGTTCACCATCATAACAATGTATAAATAAATAATGACCAATACAAAATGATAGTACCCAGTCGTTACAATTGAAAATAAGATAGTTAAACAACTTAAAATAACGTGCATAACTCGTTACTCAGTGGTGCCATCAGGACACCCACGTTTCAACTTCTGTGGTCCATTTCACGATGTGATGAGGGGAAACCCTACCGCCATATCGAACATAAATTCCTGACTCAAGGTCGATAATGAACAGACATTTTTTAATAGCACTTTGCCCGACCCGACCCGGATTCGTACCACAACTGCGCAACGAAGACAGACAACTTGAAATAAATGCTTAAATAAACCAAATTACTCCGCTTACAGCTAAGGTTTTCTGAATTACGCTCGGTGACGTAAAAATGGTAGCCAACAAGGCTCATTCCATGTCTACTAATCAGTTTAGGAGGCCTTAGGGACTTTGTCGCCGGCTTCTATAACAATTAAGAGAAACACGCGATTGACCTCTAACAGAGTGTAGTCGTAAATGAAATGACTTTACGTATACTTCTATTAAGCAGAATTGTCTAATTAATTTAGTCTATTGAGACGTTTAAATAAATTTCTACTTAATGAGACTAATTTGTTGGCAATGTTCATGTTAGGTAATAGCGCCCGAAAATATGAAATTTTGCTAATAAATCTTTATATTACGGGTGCAGTTATATTACGGGGTGATTGCAAAGCTGAGGTCTGGGGTTCGAGTCCCCGGTTGCGAAAATATATATTATTGGATTTTTTTATTCAGTATCAGCTTGGAGTCAGACATTTGTGCCTGATATGGCCTGGGTGTCCTGGTTGCACCTCTGCCTACCCCGTCTGGGAATAAGGCGTGAGTTAATATATGTATGTATTTTATGGATTAACGCTAAGAAAGTATTTTTAAAAACTTTTAAAAATTCTTAAAGGAGTAAATGAGAAGGAAAAGCATGTGTGCATTTGAAGTTATAAATATGGAAACTGGTGTTTGGGCTTTTTATTTTAAAGGTTTTTTACTTTTTTATTAGAGATGCCACCCGGCAACGCCCGGTGTATTAAATCAAGCGCCTTACACATGGTATGAATCGCAAGTTTTAAATTACTGCCATCATCTACGGTGGGCACTATGCAACTGGATGCTTATGCATATCTTGCCATAAACTAATCTTCCAGCTCTTATACAAAGATATTAATTAGAGATACAAAGATACAAAAAATATTAAGAAAATGATAATTAACAAAAAAACTTACAAGAGCCTAGTTGTAAATACGAGTGTTTAATTTTGTAACAATGTAAAAATCTACTAAGGACAAAATTGCTATGTTGTATATTTACAGTTTACAGTATACAGTTAATGTTTTTAGTGTCACTATTAATCATCAAACAAATTTAAAAAAACCACGGACTTAGTTTTTTACACAATAAAATATTGTACACTTAATTAAAATGATTCATCGCTTCATCAACACAAATGCAATGAACGTGTCAACCTTATACAAAATAGTATAAAACAAAGTCGCTTGCACGGTGCACCTGACTGTCTCTATGTATGCCTAATTCTTTAAAACTACGCGACGGTTTTTGATGCAGTTTTTTTCAATAGTTAGATTGATCCAAGCAAAAGGTTTATATGTATAATACTTAATTTGCACCCGGGAGAAACTGGGCAGGACCGCTAGTTAAATAAAAAAACATACACTAAACGAATTAAATTTTATTTTAGGCAATTAGAGATTTTTTGGCACTTAGACGAACGGTGGGCGTACTAACGCTTGCAAGTAATGAGATATTAAGTTTTAATTTACGAGTGCGTTGGGCTTAAGTCTTAAGAAAATTGACCTATTGTGGTGAAATAAGACAAAGCCAGTTAGTTCCGTCTGAGTGGACGAGCCCGTTTACGATCCCGCGCGGACCACCGACAATGCTTTATAATTTATCTCCTGCGGATGTGCGATATTGCCGACGCCATTATCTTTATCTTGATATTTTGTCACATGTTATATTATTGGTCCGAAAGGATCGGTTAATTTGTAATCAGGTATTTTTTATATTTCAATACGCTAGTTTATTATGTATTGATATTGTGGTAGCTTTTCAGAGATACTGAGCACATGCTCAAACGCCAGGCTTGGATAAATATCTATAAGGTTAAGGGCAAGTTCTAGGTAATAATAGGACATAGGTACAGAAACCTGAAAGCTCATCAGAGTTAGATTAATCCTAAAAAAATATGTCTGTACATTTGTTTCCCCAAGATGATTTTCAGTTGTTTCACATTAGTTTTATAAAATGATCGACCCGATCGGTCTCATTTCTGGTGTAGATTTAATCAACTACAACAACGAACATTTAAGATTGAGCAATCGAATAAATAAATGGTATATTTTTAAACTTTATAGTAATCGGACAAATTATTGAATTAAATTAGTTATTTTGAACGACCACTGTTAGAGTTTTTGGTGTAAAATTATTATTTAAGTAAATACGGTTACTTTTATATCCAAAATCTGACCACCTAATTTACTTTCCACAAAATTCCATTCTTGTAATTTGATATTTATTAGCAGTAGTAAAGTTCAGTTAAGTGAAAAGACACCGAATTTGAGTCTAACAATTTGTTAGTTTTGAACAGAGTTGTCTGGTTTTCTTACGAGTAAAATAAATTATTTCTTGACAGTTCTAATTTAACGATTGTAAAATATTGTAATATTTGAAAATAAGGCGAATAAGAAAGTAGAGCTCAAAATGCAATGTATTCAAGTTTTCCACTCCAGTTAATAAAAAAAAAAAGTAATAAATTAATAGTTTGATAAAACTTAATTTTATCATTTCTTGTGCCGTACGTAAATACCAGGTGTGTCTAGACTGCGACCAAAACGAAGCCAGGTGATAGTTTTAGCGACTTGAGACACAATTTAACTAAAAAACTTGCCTTTTTGTTGGTAATGTTAAGGTGTTTGGGTGTTAAATTCATAACTTTTAGGGCCTTAAATGATCATTTAAGCCTTTGTGTACCATTGTGTGTAATAAAAGGATGTAATTTTTTTTAAATTACCTATGTATTTACTATCCAAACAACATTAAAAACAATGAGGTGTTGTGCAATTTTTAGTGGCATTTTGTCTAAAATCATTTAATCTAGCACTAGAATAGTTTTTCTTCCCAGTCTGGATAAACCTGGTATACTGGTTAAGATAAGGTTACTCACTAGAATCTCGGACCCAGTAGTTGATGGACTTCGGTGAAGACTCCACATAGCATTCAAGAGTGACATCAGTCCCCAACGGAGCACCTACCAGTTGATTTGGCACCTGAATCACCGGGTGAACTGCAACAAAATAAATTAAATAAATTGCTTACTCACGAGTAAAAAAATAACAACACATTTCCACAAGAAAATGCAAAATTCTTAAAACGGTTATTCGTGAAAATAGACTAATAATATTAAAGTTAAATCTTGCATAAAAGCAAAATGTCCGCTCGAGTTGACGCGAAGACACAAACAGTCTCTTACAGCCAGAAAATAATTAAAAGCTACTACTCGCTGACATTAAATAACACCATTAATAACACGAAACCTCTGAAAGTTGCCGAGATAAACAACAATTACCACGAATTTGCCGAGGACCAATTTCGGCCTCACTACGAGTTGCCTTCTAAACATTTTGGGGTAAAATGTTTAGAAAAAAGGATTACGCTGATAGAGCAAGACCATGTTGGCATCAAATACCTCAAGCTATTTTATAAAGTATGTTTTGCAACATATATAAATAATCATGGGTCGATCTTCATAGTATGTGTAATTTAATACAATGTTACATGTGTCGATTGAGAAACATTGAACGAATTAAATTTATTAATACATAGTAACAAATCTTAAAATACACCACGTTTGGGTACTTAGATGTACATAACGTGTATATGCAGGGTCGATTGTTGATTTACAATGTAAAACAATGAATTATATCGACAAAATCACCACGTAGCTTATTGACTTTTGTCAATGCTAAATTATAATAATCAGGACCAAATAATCAATTTATCATTCTATTATAGAACAATCGACACTTGCGTTACCGAATAATATAAGAAATACAGCTTCAAAATAATATTTAAATACTGGCTTCTGGTTTTTATTATATTTAATGGATACTTACAATGAACCTTAATGATAATTCTCTTGCTCACAGTGGGTGGTACTCCATTACTTGCAATGCAAAGATAAGCACCCATGTCCGAGCGAGAAATCTTCGTGAGCGTCAATACTTCGTCTTCGTAGATGTCCACTGCGAATATTTACATAATTATAGTATTGAAATTCATAATTTTAATAATAGGTTTTATAGAAAATCTAGCAGTCCTGCCCGACTTCGCTCGAATGCAGATACTTTTTGAATCCAGACAATTGTTATAAATATTTAAATTCAACATTTATTCCGTACTTTTAACTTCCCATCGCATTCCTTTGAGTTTGAAAGAGTATCGAATATATTACAATTCCGTGCACATCCCACGGGAACACTAGATTTTATTGGGACAATAGTAACATATGTGTTAATTTAGAGTGTCAGCTATCTCTATACTACTTTTCATTAAAATTGGTCAAACCACTGGACCACTGGCCAGCGTGAAGAAGTAACAAACAAACTTTCGTATTCATAGTATTAGTAGGATTCAACTGTACCTAACTTATAGTAAACTTATTAGTGCCGACTATGATATTTGAAGGATTGATAATTGTTTATTGCAGTTTGAATCCAGTTATTGACAGACACCTACGCGCATACTTGACCGTATGGCGTATTGGCAAATCTGATCTACTCAATACTACACCGTAAAGTTACCTTTAGTTTTACTTCCATTCGGGTCCCTCAGGACTATGTCAGCCCCGTCTTCTCGTCGCCACATCACGCGAGGTGCTGGCACCCCTTTAGCCCTGCAGGATACCCTGGCTGTTCCACCTTCAGGCACCATAATATCGCCTGATGTCTCTTCAGGTATGAAGTCTGGCGGAACCACAACTTCCAGGTATCCCATCTAACAAAATATGTATAATAGAAAATATATGATAAGAATCTTTGACATGGTGTAAATTCGACCATTATATCAACTAATATTTTTTTGTAAAAATAAAATTAAAATTTAATAATAGAAAATATATGAAAATAGTCTTTAATATGGTGTAAAATACTCGAAAATAACACACAATACGTTTTGAAAAATAAAATAGAATTAAGATTTAATAACATAATATCATGAAATTCGTATATATAATTTACTTTGAAAGTTTCAAATCACGGCTGATAATACACAACAGTACAAAATTCCCACTGTCTCAACCATAAAACACGTGGATATATTAACATTTCACCCAACGCATAAACCATCGACACGTAAACAATAACCAAGCGCTGTCGGAGTGAGTTGTCATAACAGAACTACAAGTATTGGTTCAGTAAAACAATTATCGAAGTAAACGGTCCGTCAAGTGGCTCCACGCCGCGTCAACGTCGCGTGGAGGCCTACAGTGGCGCTGTCACCGCGGGCGATTTATGCTATTATCAGGCCCGGGTATAAATTACAAAGCGACGCAATAATTTAGGTGCACCATGCACGAATCATTACCCGTTGCGTACTACGCCCGTTTTATCCCTCCAATGCTTCCCGTAATTTCAATTTATCGCCTGTTGATACCTCGAGCGAACACTGGCTAGCAGAGTGAAATTTGTTTTTTTGTTTCTATTAAAAACGTAGCAAGAAATCCAGTTGGTCGGGCGGATTGTGAAAAGTAAAATAACATGAGTGATGATCGAAATGCAGCTACTGAAATTTTTTGTCCGAAAATCAATTCCAGATGGACGGATTACGGCAGCTACAAACTCATGCTATGGGTATGGATGATGAATGAAATCACACTGGCATTTTCTCCCACTGAAATATCGCACAACGGCTTCTACGTTCATGGAACCATACATGCATTGGGAATAATCTTCGTCGGCTTGCCATTAGTGTATTCAGAGATATGTTTGGGACAGTACACGAATTGCAACATAATATCTATGTGGGACTTTTTCCCATTATTTTGTAACTTTGGATATGGAATAATTTACCTCATAATTTTAAGAACGATTTATTTAATGGTTTTGACTACTTGGTATTTGGAATATGCATTTTATGCGGCTTTGGATCCCCCGCCGTGGTTCAACTGTGATGACTACAACAACACGAAGTGTATGGTTAAGAGGACTAATATATCGGTGTTTCAACATTGCTTAGAAGCTCAAGTGTTATTTGAAGACGACTGCGGCATGAAAACAGCAAGTAATTGTTTTTTCGAGCGTGAAATTGGTGACAACACAACAAACGTTTCACTGCATTGTGTCCATCCAATGAAAGCAATTATAACGTGTGGTACTATAGGACTGATGTTATTCGTGTTGACGCTCAGGAAAGAGAAGTTTATACAAGTGTATAATAAACTGTTATTGGCCTATGTTTGTATAGTAATGTTTGTGTTATTCTGCGTGGCGACGTCCACCAGCGGCACCTGGTATGCGACGAAAATTAATCTGAATTGGTACAACTACAACTTCACCAACTGTTTCAATTCATTCATTCGCGGTTTTTTGTCTGTGTGCACGGGTCACGGTATAATTATATTTTTGTCTCGTGACGTGCCATTTCGAAGTCCGGCTACGATGACTTCCGTGTCCATCCCTTTATTTTCTTTATTTGTGACGGTGATGTTTTCGCTCATAGGTTTCGGTGGTGTTAAAACCATGTCGTATTATCACGGGGAAGAAGAAAACGTCATAGAAATAGGTTCGAATGCATTTTTTTCAATATTCGCCTCTATGTCTGAAATTCTCATTTACTTCGACGCAATGCCGATATGGGCGTTTATGTGGTTTTCATCAATATTCGCGTCTTTATTTGGAAATTTATGGATACTTTATCTTTATTTAAGAGAAGTAATGCTTGAACTAGAATTTCCACAACGATATAAAAAAATGTCCTGTTTGTTGTTAAGTTTATTTATTTGCATTTTGTCGCTTCCGTTTTTTTGTTCTGATCTGACCAGCATGCTCACAGATGCAACTGAAGTCATTCAAATAATGAATAGCCTGTTATTTTCTGTCGCTCTTTATTGGATTTATGGCTTCAACAATCACAACGTCGACATAATATTTATGATAGGCATAAAAGCGAATTATTTTTGGAAAATTACATGGCTTTTAAATCCTATTCTATTAGTTCTCATTCTTTATTTCAAATGGGAGTATTTAAGTATCGAGGAGCATGACGATTCGTATTTCATAGAATCAATATCGACGCGTTTAGATTTATTCATGTTTTACTTCGTCATCGGCATTTACTTTTTTATTTTAGTAGCGGGAATACTGGCTCAATTGATAACGTACTATCGCAGGGATGAAATTCGGAATATACTTTTTCCGACCGAGATCTGGGGCCCGAGGGATAAGATTTTATTTAAGAGCAGAAAAATGTTCGTGCCCGAAATAATGACGAGAGAGTTTCTGTACAGACAAGTACGAATACACGGTTATTGTAAAAAGAAGAAAACAACGAACACTGTAAAGATAAAGAGTTCTCGAGAATCGTCGGCCGAGGACAAGGAATGGAATGCTTTAACATCAAACTAATTGGTCTATCTGGAGCGTCGGACTGCAATTATCATACCTGGCTTTTCATTGGATCTGTATTGATTTGACACATGTATTGGCCCCGATCCTCCTCTTGAACATTTCGGATGTGCAAATTCCAAATTGTCTGACCGTTGTGTGATACAGACACCCTGTGATTATTTGTTATTACGTGAACATGTATCGCTTGTATCGCTTTGGTGTCGGCCTTTACCCATCCTACCTGAAATGTTATTAATTTCTTAATTAAAATTCATAAGCTTGTATAGAACAACTGTTTATTTGGAACTTACCCTATAGCCTCCGAGGTTGTGTACAAGACATCTAAAGGTGGCATCTCTGCCCATCGGTACCGTCAAATTCATCAGGGGCTCTGCGAATTCCGGTTGAAATGCTTGACCTGCAAATTGTCCTTGTTAAATTTGCCAGGAAATATTGATTGATGTTTACCAACGAATGCTACTGTCTTTATAACTATTTACTAATATTTAAAGAGTTTATCTGAGTTATCCATAAATAGTCAATAATTATAGTAACATCAACCTAAACTAAAATTCTGCTGAGCATATAGACCTCTCCAACTGCATGTAATTAAGATGAGTCTCGCCCTATCTGAACTAGCTTTTTTTTTCCTGACACGACATTTACGCATCTGATGGTGATTGCAAGGTACTTTAGAGTTTCCTTTGGCAAGAAATAGTCATATCTTGCTATTCGACAAAATTATAGTGGTATGCTTGCAGCCGAGGGCAAACAGGTGACCCGACTCGCGGCACTCTAGCGTGGGTCACTGGAACTATCCTATACGTACACTTATGAATGCAAGTAATTCTGACTAACCCACAAGTTTGGAGTCTAGTCCTAGCATGAAAATGGCCAGTAAGTATATGGACCAGCAAGGTTGCTGCATATTTCCAGTCACGCCGCTCCCGCGCTGCCGTTAGCTACCAAATCCCGGGATATCCATGTAAAACTGTAAACAAACACTAAAAATATTTACATAAAATATTCCGAACAGCCTTTCAACGTTTCATCATCGACCTTACAAAATAACATGCAATAATAAATAATAGAAAGGATGGCGTGCTCGCCTAAGTTTTTGTACGCGTTTTCCTTGTTATGTGGGTAAATATAGGAAACATATTAAAGACATCTATATTAAAAGCATGATAGAATACATGTGTTCCTATTATGTACTTTTGATATGGAATGTTGTCTATTTTTATGGAATAATTATTTCGTCCGGTGAGTGAGATTGCCGGAGGTTCTACGACCCTTTCTTCCCGTCGTTTATCTTTCATCAATTTTTCTCCCATTAAAAGGCGCAGGCAATGAAAATTTAGGTTAAAATAGATGTGATTTTCAAATAAGTAAGGCTAATTTGTGTTAACTAGAAATAATTTTTCAAAAAAAGCTTAGAATTGCAATGAAAGCTTCCTTCATTTTATGACGGTGTGACTGGTGTGAAATATGGAGCTGGCTATGTTCGGTGTTTCTTTGGAAAAATCAGGCTATCCGACAGAAAAGCATGGTAATCGACGTAGCCCAACGGATAAACAAGTTGAAGTGGCAGTAGGCCGGTCAAATTTATCGGAGAACCGACAACCGCTAGGGTAGCTGTGTTCGATAGTGGACACTACGCCTCGGCAAACTTAGTGCAAGACGTCCTCCAACCAGGTGGAGCGACGATATTCATAGTATGGGTGGCAGTGGTTGGAGACGATGGCCTGCAGATCGAGCCTAGAGGCGTGCCATGAGAGAAGCCTATGTCCAGCAGTAGACATGGAAGGGTGCTTAAAACATTAACCATTTCTATAACAGAATGGAATACTTAAAAGATAAATGTAACGTTATCCTTAAAATAAATTATATTGGTAGTTTCTAAAACTTTTTCGATGTAAATAAACACTTATGTACATTACCCGATACCTGAACGATTGAATAGTACTTTCATCGATATTACCCACGTATTATGGAGTATCACAGCACACGCGCGGTATCGGTCCCTTCCGATATACTTTTGATCACTCAATAATGATTCAAAGTAACGAGTATTCGCATATGTAGCGTGTTATGGAGCACTGAAAACGCTCCGAATGAGTACGGATGTGGCAACAACTCCATAACTACATTATGTATGAAAACGTTGAAGACATCGTAAGATTCGCGACACTGGGTATAAAGATACTGCAAACTGTTTTTTTTTAGATAAATTTACCAGATTTTTGATTCTATAAAATACGGAAGTATTTACTATTTGAACACAAGAGATTTTTTTTTTAGATTAAAGGTTCTTAAGGGATTTAAAGGACTACAATTAAATAGCTGTGTTTAAATGATCATTATGCCTCTATGAGGAGCATACTAATATATATTTTATGTTTCTTATCGGCACGATCTTTAGGGAAATTCAACAGTATTTTATAGATTTAATTTTCTTGCGAATTTGAACATAAACTAAAAACAGATCCCAAGTGCTTTAGTTAATAGTTGTAAAGTTGTAGAATATTTCCTCAATACATTATGCGTCTCCAAAATATGAAGACAGGGTTATTTTTTCTTCTTTCTACCCTGGACTTACATCAGGCATGATATTACCACAGAAATCATTTCGTCCAATTATTATTAAATCATGGACTATAAATCGGTAATACATAGCATATTGCATAATAAAAATTTTTCGAACATTTGTTATCGGATTGTAAACCATTTGAATGAATTTATAACAGAAAAAAACATGTATTATATATTGTTTTATTTCTGATTTTTTTACAACTGTGAATAACTTTCCAAAGTCGGATATCAATATTGAATTCAGTCTATTAAAATTAAAATCATAGTAATTTTAAAATGAGTTTAAACTGACAGAAATTTTACATTGATGCCCAAAACACGTGTTTTGCCTTTAGGACTATGTTTAGGACTCTGATATAACTTAAAAATATTCACCGTAAGAAAATAAATTGAGTTACAGAAATATAAAAATAAATAAATGTAACAGTCGAAACACTTGGTCGCTACCCTGTCGTTACAAAAAAAAGAGTCTTATCTTTTAAACAACACTTGAACCGAAACAAATATTTATCGATAATATAAACAATTGTATACGTAATATGTGCATCGAGCCCTATTATGTTGTTCCATAGTCGGTTTCCGTGTATTAAATCTTGGGAAGTGATAATATCTGTATCAGCCCATATACGTCCCACTGCAGGGCACGGGCCAACTCTACAATTTAGATGGGTTATGCCATAATGTCCACCTACAAATCAATCCAATCTGTGAGTTCACAATACTGGAATCAATAAAAATATAATCAAATATTGCCATATCATCATCATCAGCTTGTAAAAGTGTCCAGGAGGTTTACTTGTGGAACAGTATCTCTCTCCAACTGCAAACCATCGAACCCAATTCACGGCATCTCTCAATCATATCCGACCACCCACTTTACGTAGATAAACATTTCGTCTAGCCAAGATACGACTTCCAAATAAAAATTATTAGCAAAGAAATAACAAAATAACTGTATATAAAATTAATGCAAAAAGACAATTTTGTAAATAAAACTGACATCCTCCGTGGCGCAGTCAGTTAGACGCCGCCTGTGAAACGAGAAGCTGCGGGTTCGCTCCCCGCACCGAAACAAATATTTGGGTGAACGACAAGTATTAGTTTCGGGTTGGGTGTTTGTGAGACCGAAAAGTCTCTCGTAGTTCCTTATTATCACGACGTAAGACTCCATCTTAGACTATGTATGTGACTGTTGGGTGTATTTATTTATTTTATAAATATGTACCTACTTCTATTTTATTTTATCCGAAGAATTGGATGATTAGTCGGACGATTAAAATCGGATCTAAAATTACACACAAAGAATATATTGATTCAACTTGTTTCCTCATTACAACATTAACTGAAACAAAATCAGGTTTATTGAATCAGTCAATATTGCAAATTTATGCACCTATTTAACAGTATTAAATTATATTAATGAATTTAAATAACAATGTTGATTATATTTCTCTTGTCATACGAGTATCCACCTTTTATGAAGCGTATTAATTAATATTTACATTTACATACATCGGCATTATTGTGAGCCGGGATATTCATTATTGTAAAAATAAATTACGACAATAAGCCTTCTCTATCCGCAATAAAAAAGGAACACAGGGCTAAGGAATCTTGACAAGTATAGAAAATATTATTTTATTATTAATTTATTTTAATTCCTCTCGTTACCTTTTGCGAGTTGCAATATTCTTATTGGGTCTCAACTCTTATTTTTCTTGACCAACACATAGATAAATAGAATATTGAATAGATATTAAAACTATTACAAAGCACTTTATAGGATACACAAAAAATGCAGCTGAAATGGATATAGTTCTAGACTTTGAGGTGTTGTGTTATGATTAAATTTAAGTTTAGTTTTTTGCGGTATAGTTTTTTCATACATATTTTATGACCAGCCATCTTCTGGATACTTGTATATAAAATCATACACTTCAGAAGAATATTCTGCAGTTCAAGGTTATCATCGATTATAAAATTCGGGTAAAGTATCTGTAACGAAATAATTATTTGGCACAAAATACCAAAAACAGTAAAAATATATTACAAAAAAGGACGGCGACCTTTGGAAAGGTTGAATTTATGTTTAAAACAAAGAAATACTGAGTACATATCATTGGGCCCGGTTGGACATACGTGTGAAGAAATAATCCCCGGGGTCGATTGTTATTAACACCGCATGTTTTGCAAATCGTTTTATTTATATCGCGCAGATTATGAATGTAGCTTGTATGTATTGCATTATATTTATAGAAATTGATTTGTAAACACAGTGATATATGTTACTGGTCTGTTTTAGAGACTAGACCAGGGGTGATTTGGATTTTAGAAGAAAATATTGTGATAGAATCCATTTTCGGCCGCGAATTTAAACTTAACTCGTCAAGATACATTATAACAATCCTGGTCTAGTCTTTAAAACTAAAGCTTTACAGTTCAATATTCAAAATATTTTTATCGTATAATCAAAAATACTCTCAATTTTCATTAGCCAGTTATCTAGCGTGTACAAACTGCTAACTTATTTAATAGACTTTGAGAGTGGAAATAACACACCGGAAGTAGGATTAGTAAGTTTAATTCTCCAACAAGCGATGGACACAGATGGGATGGAGTTGACTTATATAGGTAAATTTTGAAATTCATCCATTGGTTGTTATGCAATCAGCTGAACCGGATCTCATGTTTGTATGAAATGATAAGTTACTCGTACATTGACGTTACGGGAACTGGCAAAGAAATAGGTGAATACCCTAGAGATGTGTTGAAGAATGCTTCAGTATTATGGACCGAATTTCTCACAAATGTTTTCATACTTCAAGAACTCGATATCAAAGCAGCGTCTTTCCGAGATAGTACAATCTCGTATACTTGGATTCTTCGATCATACGTCACAGCGAAACAATGACTACATAGAGCGTCTTATCGTTCAGCGTAGAGTAGACGAAAATAGACATTGTTGTGGGACACCACTGAGGTGGACTGACCAAGTTAAAACTGCTGTAGGATGCCCTGCAAACGAATGCACCCGTCTATCGTCTAACAGAGACAGATGGAGAGAGATCGTGGGGCAAGTAACACCATCGTTTAAGCAAAAAAAAAACATATTGGCCACGACTACTCCGCCAGGAGTTAGGTCTCAATATGGCCAGTAGTTATTCTCGCTACAATGTTTTTCAACTCGAAACACAACAATTCATTTACTGGTGTTTAGCGGGAGATACAAAATTAACATTTGATAAGAAATAAAATTTGATCATACAACAATTTCTTTTACATCAATACAAATACCCAAAATCATTGAATATTATACTAGAGCGGACATCGGGTACAAAATCTCTGTCCAGTTTGCTGGTACAGGATTCCCATGTGCGTGTACACAGGAATTCAGTGAAGCGAGAGCGATGCTGATGTTACTGCTTAGGCATGACAAAGACAGAAACAGAAGGAGTAGTACGGTATCGTTCATTTTATTACACACAATTTGTTTGCAGTGTCTTCTCTAGTATAATATCTCTATAACCAGCATCAAGCGGGAATGGAGAACGGCTACTAATCCAATGACATTAAGCTGGTATATAATAAGTTTCGCAAATTAATTGCTATTATGTACGCGTTAGTCAAGCCGCTTACCAAGCAATCTATCAAGTGGAGCGTATGATGCTAATCAAGATTTGGCGATAAGTTAATTAATCGGTGGGACTCCATTAACATATCGAAGAGCACACATATGTCTATGAATTATTAAACTACATATATATAGTAAGCACATTTAATAATCCTGATGATAAGCGAAATTTGCAGACCAGAGCATAGAAAGTAACGAAGACTGTTACTGTCATTACTGCACCAAAATATACACAGATTTTATGTGTTGACATGAATTATAGAGTCATCCAAACAAAATATCTACTTATAAGCTTCGATATCAATAATAATAATTATAATATATTTGATATCAATGCTACAATTATAAGTGATGAATTTCTGGTTTCGGTCAAAAACAGAACACACAACATGAAATACAATGAACTCACCTGGATGTGTATGACGGATGTTCAATCATCTTATATTTAACACCCAACAAGGAAAAATGTTATCAGGAAGTTCTCATAATTGATGAAATATCTATGTGCATAATAATAGCAATATTAGAAAATTCTAGAAATAAATTAGAGTTTGGTACAAAGGCAAGGCGTGAGTGGCAACCAGTACAAAAGCGGATACAAACGATCGACTGCACTGGAAATGAGTGTATTACTTCCCGTTTAGGGTGTACTCATGCGCTTTGAAAGAATACATGCAAGCTACAAGTGGAAATGCTGTACTATATAATTAAGTAACATGTAAGGATGCAGGCCGTTTAAACGAGATTGATGGATATATTTAGGTGTTGATTACGTTCATCTCTGAATAATTTGTGGCTGTTGTTTTCGACTGTGGTGATTTTGATAGCGATGGCATTAAAAATATGGTTGTTTGAATAAAATATATTTACAGAAACCAATCTTAAGTACCAGCTTACCATGACATAGCCTTCGCGCAGTGAGATTGAAGAATATTTAAACCAAAAGGTGTTATTACCTTATATACACCGCTATTCCCTTATTTTGTGTTTTATAAATGAGTTTAAGAAACATTGACTTTAACCTTCCGGGCAGATGACTTGAAATCGAACCAATTAAACAACTTCAATCCATGAAATAATTTTATAAGGATTGATCCCTTATTTAATCGAGAGCATCACGCTGAATTAATAATCTAACGTCAGATTTTAAATTGGAATCGGCCATTCTAAACTAAAGTTTGATGTGCATTGTCTTGAGCGACCTGTCTCAGCGAGCCGCTCAACTTGCCCATGGAAACAAAGTTTACAAACGTTGTCGGAAATTTCATACCGGACGGTAAACTCGACGTACCTAAACATTAATACTAACTTCATTTACAATAAACTTACTTTAGATATGATAGCAGTATTTACTTTTGGTTTTGTGTCTTGGTTGATTTTCGAGGCTTACGTTGAGTACTAATATATTATCCGTATTCGCATGTCAAATAAACAATGATAAGTAGGAGAAAAATCCTAATGGTTCTGTGAAGAGGTGATTAATTTGCTACCTGCTGGCATTGTCAATAAAACTAAAATAAAATTTCAATAGATAGAGAAATTACAATGAGTTATGAACTGAAAACAGACATATTAATCAGAAAATTTAGGATGGTAATGTAACCAAATCTAGGTTTACTTGCCTTTATTTCTAGTCGTGCATCTTAGAAAGTATAGCTATAAACTCTGATTACTGAATCTATGTGCAACTCAATATTAAAACTATCGACAATCGAGGATTTGAAAATAATAAGTCAAAACTAATTCATTCCTCCCATTCAACTGAATCCAATTAGCAAGAAATATTTCTAAAATACATTATACCATTGCTACGAAACCGGCGTGAAACAGATTTAAACAATAACTCCAAGTTAGAACGTGACCAATTATTTTTAAGTGACAAAATGATTTATACTTGTTTAAATTATAGCTATATTGTTTTATATACATTGATCATGTCGAAATAAAACAATGCTATTGTATAACGAAGTTAATATCCAGTCGCTTCATTGGTCTAGCAATTATGGATTGTATTTCTGCCGTCTTTCTGACGATGGGAATGGAACTAATTCCCATATTGAGTAATTCATTTTGTGTAAGTTTTCTGGTGTTTATGCTTATTGGTAGTATACTCATTTATGACAGGCCGCCTGGGTAGGCGCAATGTTAAGCATTGCTTTGTAATTCAAGGTGCTGTTTGGTTTTGCTACTGTCCATGAACAGTCGTACCGCTTACCATCAGGCGAACGGAATGCTGTCTCGCCATTCATTGCATTAGCTTTTAGTTTTATCCAGAATGTCTATAATAATGTTGTCATCCACAGACCAATGTTACTTTAAAACAGATTATCAAATTTTTATTTGATTATGAATTTCGTTTATCTCAAGTTCGAGGTATTAAAGTTGTCAAATGCGCGATTGATAAATGATAAAAGTTTAGTTTAAAAATTCGTTATAAGTATGTAAATTGTATTATATCTCTAAAAATGAATTTAAATTGAATCATTGGAATGTTTTGATTTTTAATATATGTTTGTGGTCTGTATTAAAAATATTAAAGCGGTTTATAAAAACATATAACATAATGAAACAATATTTTATTATTTAAATATATACAATTTTATCATAGTTAAATTATCTGAGTGTTTTAAATAACATACTTATATATTATTGTAATAAATGCACAAATAAAAAAAATCTCAATATTTTAAATACATCTACCATTACATTAATACTTTTATCATTTCGTTTTAATTCAGTTACAAAGAGATAGTTTAGCACATATTTTGATATTAATTCCAAATGCGACACTTACTCATTCGAGGCATGTGGATTGCAATTACATTGTTATTAATGTGATTTCCTGTTAATGTACCTAATATGCGTTATCGGTACATTATGTCAATAATAATTAAACACAGGATTAGATGATAATACAGGGTATATCTAGACCGCAACCGAACTGAAGCCGGGTGCCAGTTTTAGTGAATACAAACATTTTGCAATTAAAAATTTCGCAAAGAAACACGCTATTTTTTATGTTTTAAATATCATCGTGTTTGGGTGGTAAGTTTTTGCTAAAATAATAATTTAAGTGTTAAAAAAATTGTAGTATAATATTAATAGTAGTGTTTAAAAAAATAAAAAGGATGACATTATAATTGTAGAAAATTCACCACGCAAATATGATTATGAAAAAGAAATCGTTTTTTTGCAAAAGGTTTTGTTGCATGGTGCTTGAAGTCACTAAAACTACCACTTGGCTTCGTTTTCGGATAAACTCTGTGTAAGAGTTAGATCAGTAAACAACAAGGAGAGCGATTATGATGGCTTATCATAGATTTTAATCCTGACTGAGATATTACTACATATTATTAGAAGTTAATAAAATTAAATTAAAAGTTAATAAAATTAAAAAAAATTTTGCACGGAGGGAAGTGGACAATATTTTATTTCCAACTCCTCCTATTAATTACACTTTCTGATTAATTTCGTTGCGGGTTAAAGACAAGTTAGACATTCTCGGAGACTCGCTGAGCTTCAATGCTCGGTGTCATAATATTGCGTGCCACTGTTGATCCTGGCTTACAGGAGTTACAATGGTGGGTGTAAGGGCGGGACAGTCTCCTAAGTTAATAAAATTAATAAAAGTATTAGCTCATATAAACATCCCACTGCAAGACACGGGTCTCCTTTACAATCGAAAATACGATTGACAGGGTTTAGGCCATATACTCCACCTCGCTGGCCTAGTGCGGTTTGGCGGACTTTACATACCATAATTTTTTTTTTAAATACCTATTGTTCACAGGTTTACGCACGATGTATTTCTTCATCGTGGTAGTGCGTGGTGATTGATTGTTAATACACACATGAATCCGAAAAGTTTGAGGTGCGCCCTGGGATTCGAACCTGTGATCACCGTTAATATGTTGGCAGCCACGTCTGGTCCATTACCGACAGGCAACCACGCACTTTGTAATACACAATCGATTTATCGTCCCCTGCTTTACATGGGCAGTTAAAAATTGAGCCAATTCATTTTATGAAAAAATCTAATTAAGTTTAAAATAATGAAACAACAGGCAACGGCCAATGGAGTCCAAGATTCATTCATTCACCAAACAGAAACATAGTCCCCAAACTAAGATCAAGTCTTCTGTCGTGGGCATTACGAACTACAAGAGACTTTTTGGTCTCACAAACTCTCAGACCCATTGACAGATAAATATTTAAAAAAGGCTTTATAGAATGTTATCGACTTCATTAGCATTAGCGACTGATTATTATAGGAAACTGCTATGTAGATTATTTACTGACAGATTTTTTAAGGACCTGTGTTTCTTATTTCAGTTAATGGCGAGACGAGTATGCCGTTCGCCTGATGGTAAACGATAAAATCACAAATGAACAGTCCTGAGACATAAGATTTTGTGTCTCAATAGGTCCAGTAGTTACTCTGGATACAATGTCCTTCAATCCGAAACACAATAGTGCATTGACACTGCTGTTTGGCGGGAAAAATCGACATTGTGGTTCCTACCCAGGCGGTCTCTCACCTATGAGAGATCTATCACTAGTAAGTTTATCTTGTATTTTGAGATTTGATTAAATGCATTTGTTAAAAACAATAACTTATGTAATTTTTTTAGTGAAATCAGCCTACAAAGTATCTGGCGATAACTGCAGTGCATTTCAAAAAAAGTATCTAGTGACAAGTTTATCTTTCGCCAGTCGAAACAATTATGCCGGCCGCGACTGAATACGAGTAGTATCTATGTTATGGGCCAAGTGATTAATCGAGCATTATTCATAATGCCCGGGCATTATGAATAATGCAAAGTGCCTATTGGGCAGAGTGATGTAAAGCAAATTAAAATCCAAACAATGAGCCGAAGTGGTAGAATTTAGAATAGAGCACTGGTGGTAGGTCTCTCATATGTAGGAGGCCATCTGGGTGGGTACCACCGCAGTGTCTATTTCTTCCGTAAAACGGCAGTGTAAACGCACTGTTGTGTTTCGGGTTGAAGGGCATTGTAGCCAGAGTGACTACTGGACATATTGAGACTTAACATCTTATGTCTCAGGATGGCGAGCGCAGTGGAATGCCAAGCATTGCTTTGTAATTCAAGGTATTGTTTGGTTTTGCTACTGTTCATGAGCGGTCGTATCGCTTACCATCAGGCGAACGGCATGCTCGTCTCGCCATTCATAGCAATAAAAAAAAAAAAAAAAAAAAAAAAGCAGCACGAGGGGGTGGGTTGGTAGGAGTGGAGGGAGTGTCGCACCTCCCCTGGTACCACTCCCATGTAAAGGTAACGCACCATTCCTGAGAAATATCTATTATAGCAACCTAACCCTTGAAACACTTGTTGTCAATACAAATTAGCTTATGCATCGTCTCCGGCGCTACGGGAAGTTCAGCCCCTTCGCCCTAGCGTAACAAAAGATAGGCACCAATGCTCACCTCCGCAGCTTCGGCTTGCTGGTCGCCTCCGGCGACCAGCCTCAGCCGCTGCGGCTCGCACGGTTGCCTATCCTTCGTTACAGCGGGCGGGGGCTACTCTCCCTCCGCGCCTCCGGCTTTTTATATACACTCTAGGGTCGGTAACCAAAAGACTACGTGAAGTCGGGGTGTTCCGAGTCGGTTTTGGGGCACAGTCGACCTAACTGATCCATAAAGTGGGTACACTAATTTTCTTCTGAAGATAATGTTTCGGACGTTAAAAAACAACAAAACATAAGCAGATCAACCTTTCTAATTTATAGATCTATCGCAGATGCGACAATGCGGCAGCGCACCACGTAAAAAATCACCTATTAATCACATTGCCCGATCATCATGTAGCCATATTCATAATGCCCGGGCATTATGAATACTGCCCGAATTAATCACTTGGCCCATAACATCTATACAAGTAGGACTCAACGCTACTCACTTGTCTGGGGGTCAATATATGAGTTTTCCAACATCGTGCTGTATACAGTGGTTGCCATCATGGCGAATATTTACTAACATCGTAAGAAGCTTTGGAGCGGCAATCTCACTCATTAAACGAAACGCAAAAGCAATGCTGTTAATTCTCATAAATTCTCTGTGTTTTTACTAATCATTATTATCAACCATCATGACGGGAATATTTACTATTTGTACTGTCGTAAAAACTTGCAAAATTCACTCATAGTTTGCGAACCTTACACCCCACATTTCCAACCATTATTGACCTACTAGACCAGTTGTTCCTAACCACTTGAAACCTTGGGTCATCCTTAAACAATTTTCTGTTTTTTTATGCATAGATGGAAAAATCCTTTATTAATTTATATTTCTTCACTGTAGCAACATACAACTAAACTAGTCAACAAACTGAGCGGTCAATGATTATACAGAAATTTTGTCAAATGGTAACTCATAACTAAGGTTGAGAACCATTGTGCTAGACCAACAAGGCATTTACGGGTATTAGACAACTAATAACACTAATAGAAGTTAATCAGTTTATTGATTCACGCCAGGCAGGACGCACTCTAATTAAGGAATGACGTGTTGGAATTCCGTTAACTGCACCGGATACTAATATTTATCAGTTTTTGTAGAGTAGTGAGTCCAAGAAAGTATCAAACGTTTAGATTAACCAATTTGAAACTATAAATTACTGTAACTATGTATGCCCCACGTTGAACTTTAGGTTAAACATGAAAACACGAAACAAAAACATAATGAATTTCTATTTAAAAATTAAGTATGGTACCTAAATAGCATTTTGCAACACAGAATTTTATAAATATTAATTTCTAGATTTATTTAAATTTTTCACAAGATGAATTCAATTAACAAAATAACCCCACAAAAACTAAAAAACAACAAACAAAGTAATAAACATTCTCCTAATGAAATAAAAACTCGAAAGCGCAATTTATAAACGTAAACACAATTAAAACTGTGCAACTAGAAAATTCACTAAAAAACGTATAAAACGCACTCACCTCAACGTTGCACCGCATCAAAAGTTCATAGAATGAGTAAGTTTAGTGTTATATTATTTTTGTGCGGGGGCCGTAGTGTGTCATTATTTTTGTAGTGTTATTGTGGAAAGTTTCCGAGTGCGCGGCAAGTTAGGCGGGCCCAGGGGAGCGTCGCGTGGCGGCCCGCCGAGCGAACGGCGGAGACGAGGGCGCGTCGCACACTGAGCGCCCGATTGTTCATTCAGACCTCCACTCTGTCGTTATTCTTACGCAGATGTCCGTGTGATGGAGCCAGATACCAGCCGATGGATAGAAAATATTAGAAAATATCCACCACGCTTATTCGCTTTGATTTACAGCGCGACGTGTTGTACTCGATAAGCAATTTTGTAAAAAAATATTAATGGGTACTTTTAAAAATGTTTTGTTTTATGTTTCGCTCTAAAACCCATTAACGAATTTGTTATTCCTTAATAGACGATAAGAGGTTAAAATAAGCACAATAATTTAAAAATCCGTTGATGAATATTACGAAATAATTTATGTTAAGACAAGGCTAAGCTCCGTGTTATGAGGGAACCAAAAAAAGCTAATAGTAGGAAATATATTTTTATTTCCCGAATAATTAAACATTTTACTAGATTTATTCTCGTCAAGGTTGAATTACTTATGACTCAAGTAATTTAATGAAATTGTGAGAGAATAATTAGCCAGTTCCCTAAATTTTCAAAGTTATTATTAAGTGAAGAGCTAGAGTCGGCCGTCATCTGGCGGACTAAGGGGTGTCGCATAGCTATACCCTACATATATGTCTAACGCGCCACTAAATGACTTCGTTCTATTGTATCAAAAACAAAAGGTCATTAGAGAAAGGAACTCGTTTAAGATAATCTATTCGCCTTCTTCCAAGTCCTCCGTTTATAGTAATTATGAAATGTAAAATTCTTTTAAGTAGTCACATTAAATATATTAGAGCAAAGTAAAATCAATTAGAAATATGTATTAAGAATGGATGACAGTAAATTTTTCGAAGCTGTTCAGCTCTTTTGATGTGCAGTTGGCATAGGATTATTGTAACCCTCGTGGAAATTGCTGTAATAAGTCCAAGGTGACTCCAGTTGGTAGGAGCGCATCTCTTGTGCATATTCTAGGGGTTCGTATACGATTTTCTTCAACTCATCGTCGTAGCGCAATTCAGTATAGCCGACGAGAGGGAAGTCCTTCCTCAACGGGTGTCCAGTGAAGCCGTAATCAGTGAGAATCCTCCTCAAATCTGGATGATGCGTGAAAACTACACCGAACATATCGTAAACTTCCCTTTCCCACCATTTGCAAACCCTCCACACGTCATAGGCGGAATGAAGCGGAGTTAATTCATCTGTGTAGGTTTTCACCCTCGCTCGCTCGCCGAAACGTGGGCTCAACAAGCAGTACACGACTTCAAACCGATATTCTCTGCTGGGCACGTCTATCGCAGTAATACACGAGCACACACCAAAGCACGCATGTTGATGATGTTTCATGAAACTCAAAACTTGGAATATTCCGTCTGGGACAACTAGAATTTCTAACTGGTCCGTGTGTTGCAATTGCACCTTTTGCACATATTTTGGCAGGCAGGCGGCTACGTACAAGCCGAATTCGTATAGCCGTTGGCGTTTGAAGTTGTCATGTTTCCTTATCGTATGGCTTTCAAATTCTATCGGTTCTAGGCAGAATGGATTACCAAGTTTTACGGGCTGCGAATCCTTCTTACCAAGTCTGGTATTTAGATGAATACCGCGTTTAAATAAATTAGAAATATTATTTCTTCCCAACGAAGATATCAAACGATACATTTCGATAATTTTTTGTCAGCCTTTCTGACAGTTGATGACAAAGCGATTTTTTTATTGTGTAAAAAAGCTAATATTTGAAAACAGTTTTTATATTTCATTTATAGTTTTGTTACTCGTTTGTGTTGTACAGTTTACCGGATTTAGGAGAAATTCAGAACATATTATAGTAAAATATAATTTTAAAATGACTACCTAGAAGCATCACGTCACGAACTAAGCCACCGGACATAATTATCTAGTCCCGATTTTTTAAAGGGCACGACACTGTTTGCCCGTCACCTGATGAGAAGTGGGATATGGTCCCGACATTGCTAATTGGCAACAGATTTACATGCAACTCGTTACAATTATGCTATCACTTTTAAGCTCTCTTGAAAGAAAACGACGACTACCGCTTAGGAATCTGAAGAAATCTCATAAAAATGTTAATATAAGACCGATTTAGTGTAATCTTGAAACAAAAATAATATTATACATACATACATATACATGGCAATTTTTTCCTAAAATGGGTAGGCAGAGTTCTTACCACCTACACCTACCTATCGCCTTGCGTATTCTGTCCCACGATGTGATAGATGGCGAGCCTATTGCCATATCACGCACAAATTCTTGACTCCAGGTTGAAAATTAATATGAATACTCAAAATTCAATACAACTTTGCCCGACCCGGGATGCGAACCTGACTTGTTGTGATCAAATCGTACCTTAGTACAGTCAGGGGCAGTCTAATGATATATCACTTTTTAACTAATAATACTTATCTCTGGAATCGTAATAAGTCCACTAACTTCTAATAAAAATCGCTTAAGGTCAATGTCGGAGACAAAATTAAAACCTCATATGGTCCTATTGAAACATGAGTAACAAAGGAGGCTTAGCGCTGAGGCGGCTTCAGCAATAATCTAGATAGAACACAAAATTGGGTATTAATGGGAGACTTTTGTGCCCAGCAGTCCTTAAGTCTGCAAAGAGTTGTAATGAAAAGTGCCTGAGATATCAAAAATATAATAATCGGGAGATTGACTATTCGTATAATAAAGGGGGTAAAATTATTATAAAAGTTGATATTCTATTGTATTATAACTGTCTGTCTGTTCCAAGTCTGTTCCTATGTATGCATAGATCATTAAAACTACGCAACGGATTTTGATGCGTTTTTTTTAATAGATAGAGTCATTCAAGATGGTTTATATGTATAATACATATATATAGTAAAGAAATCTATTTACACCCGGACGAAGCTGGGCCGGGCTCTAGTTATAAAGAACCATGACACACGTTTTTGGAAAACGGTAAATTATATGGTGTGAATATCAATATCTTGTAATTGGCTTTAAATTTAAAATAAAACCAATGATAATATGAGCAACTTAATTGACGATGGCAATAGGCTCGCCCCTATCACATCGTAGGACGGAAAAAAGGAGAAACGGGGTTGTTCTAGTACCTGTGCCTATCTCTTTTGGGTAAAAGGCGTGAGTCTATGCATGTATGTAACAATTGAATTGAACACATTAACAATTATCTGTTTAAACTGAGCTAAAAACTATGAATATCATTTTTTATAAAAGCAAAATAGAGTCTGCGTTAAATCAGTTGCGACAGAGGATAGCGCAACGTGGTGGATAGCGGCGGAAACTAAAACAAAAATACCAACGGTTTTAATTCTGTCCAGGATAATTTCATCTCATATTTCCCAGTTTAGAGCTTAATAAAAGTTCTGGTTTCTGACAAAATCATTTTTAAAATTCATATTGTTTTACAAAATTTAGTCCTGAACACTTTGCTCGGCTCAATAGATTGTCTGATGGTCTATGGTTAAAGTAGACGTATAGTGGAAATCATTATGACCAATTTTTTTTTATTGCAATGTTTAGCGTGACGAGCATACCGTTCGCCTAATGGTAAGCCATACGACCGCTCATAAACAGTAGCAAAACCAAACACCTTGAATTACAAAGCAATGCTTGGCATTCCACTGCGCTCGCCATCCTGAGACATAAGATGTTAAGTCTCAATATGTCCAGCAGTTGTTCTGATTACAATGCCCTTCAATCCGAAACACAACAGTGCATTTACACTACTCTTTGACGGGAGAAATAGACACTGCGGTGGTACCCACCCAGATGGCCTCTCACATATGAGAGACCTACCACCAGTATAGTATTGAGAAATATAAAAACAAGATTTAATTCAATCAATAATATTAATATAAATCCATAGTCCAACCCGCACTAGTCCAGGGTGGTGGAATATATGGCCTAACTACTCAATTGTACTCTTCATTGTAGAGGAGGCCCGTAGGACGTATATGGGGTGATACAAGATTCAATCACCTATACCAATACTCAGGTTCTGAAAGTGGTTAAAGTAAAGACTTTTACTGATGTTAGGTCTCTCATTTATGAGAGGCCGCCTGGATAGGTACCATCATATTGTCTATTTCTCTCGCTAAACAGCAGTGTAAATGCACTGTTGTGTTTTGGTTAGAAGCACATTGTAGCCAGAATAACTACTGGACATATTGAGACATAACATCTTGTGTCTCAGGATGGCGAGCGCAGTGGAATGCCAAGCATTGCCTTGTAATTCATGGTGTCGTTTAGTTTTGCTATTGTCCAAAAGCGGTGACATCGCATCAGGAGAATGACATCCTCGTCTCGCCATTCATTGAAATACAAAAAAAACTTATGGTCAAGATAGTGTAGAGGCCATGCCTTTTCTTAAGCGCTCATATAAATACAGCAACTGATTATGTGCGTAAACCAGTGGTAACTGATAAGAGAGGACTCTTGAAATGTAGTTACAAACTTTGTGAATAAATTCAACTACCTCAGTGGCGTAGTAGTAATACAACAAAGCTGAGGTCTCAGGTTGAAATCCCGAGACGGGTAAAGTGAATTTGTATTTTTTTATACATTATCAGCCCAGAGTCAGTAGTTTGTGCCCAATATGGCGATAGGCTTGCCCCCTATCACATCGTGGAACGAAACATACAAGGTGAAATTGTGTGTGCCTGTTTGCGGCTCTGTCTACCCCTTCAGGAAAAAAGACGTGAGTTTATGTTCGTACATACATATGTACATACAATTATGGCAATATTTGGTCCTCATCTTTGTAAAACTATGACGATATTCTATCCTAGTGATATTATTAATGTCAAAGCTTTCATATATAAAATACTGATAGATATTTGTTACTCTTTAACCAAAAAATACTGAAAATCTTATAATGATGAAGTACCATCATATTATCTTATATTGGCTTCGGTGGCATCGATGTCTTTCGTAGGTAAGCACTTAAAGACTTCCGCCTCACAGATCATATAAAAACACTCTAAAGTATGAACAAAGACAAAGTCACGGTATCATCTAGTAATAATAATAAAATGGCGAAAATTATCCACCATAATAAATAATAAAGATATAAGAGTAGGCCCGAGAGAGCGGTACATGAAGAACAAGGCTTTACTCTTCGTTCAGATGAAGTTTTCGAGTGGAAGTTCCGACATGTGTCCCGCAAGACTAGCGCTCCACCTACACACAAATACAATTTCAAACTCCCAACTTGAAATCCGTAATACGGAATCAACCTTAGCTCAAGGATATACAATAAATACGCGGTTTACTCACATATTTCGTATTAATTTTCAGTTTCACAACGCTGTTTTTGTTCGGGTTTGGACAGCGTGGGTTTAGATTTGGTTAATCTAAATTGTGATATTACTATTTCATTTCAAACATAGTAATGGATATATTGAAATTTAAAATCTTACTACGTTACATTCATTTCACATTTATATTTCTGTATCAGCCAATACGTCCCACTGCACACAATTGGTTGCTGGAGCTATATGAGAGCTCAACAAAGGACCACTTCATTATTTTAATCATAAATCTTTACTTTAGCCGTCAGAACCTGAGTATAGATATATTTGATTACTGTATCAGCCCACACACCTCCCACTACACGGCACGAGCCTCTTCTACAATTGAGAGTACGATTGAGAGTGGGTGGGCCATAGTGGATTACATTTGTATAATAATTATTTATTCAACAATAGTTCGTAAAATTATTATGACGTACATAGGATCAGCTAACTTCTGTATATTAGGTCACGTATATTTAGTTGTTTGGTCAAGGTGTTGACCGAGTTGTAGTCTGGTTTTAACCAAATCAATAACTGTGGTCCATACTCGGAATAGCAACGATCTAAAACAATATAACAATAATCAAATCTATGTCCTTCTGTAGGGCACGGCCTTTTCTACACACTTGAAACTTGAATATTATGGAGATTTAAAATAATTCCAATAATATGTTAAGTTCGACAAACCGTATTATCCCAACGTGATGGAATGAACTATATTTTTATAAAAATATGATCACTCTTTTTAATATTTAAATGTGGGTTTACTGAGTCTAAATATATTGACATCCAGAGCTGAATATGGCATCCGTGAACTTAACAGTCTCCTTGGACTACTGTGGCTTGAAGAGAGTTTTGCCACAAGGTAGGCAGCGGCTCGTCTGCCTCTAACATTGTAGGGTATATGATCAGTGGTAGCTGCTTACCATCAAGCGGTCTAGTTCGTCTTTCTACGACGACAAACAAAAAAAGAATAGAATAAAGTGTGTCTTATAAACCTGACTGTAGTCATACAGTCGGAGGCAGAGAGAGGTAGCGAGTTCGATTTCCGCACCGAGACAGATGTGTCAGGTTTCGAGCAAGCCGGCTTAATTGTGTTGACAAATAGAGATAAATAATTATCCGTGCTGGATATCCCGTCGGGATATAATTAAATGATTGGTGAACAAATGAATACACCCAACAATCACATATGTACATAATCCTGACCCCACACTAAGATGGAGCCTAGTGTCGTGGGTATCAGAAACTACGGGAGACTTTTCGGACTCACGAACACCTATACTCGTACCAAATACCTATGGGTCACACAAACATAATATTTTGTTTCGGTGCGGTAATCGAACCTGCGGCCTCTCACAGACGGCGTCTAAACAACTGCGTCACGGAAGCTCTCAATCATTGCGCATATCATTGTTTGTATTTTAGTCACATTTACTGTTGGTAGACCTCTCATATGTAAGAGGCCGCCTGGGTAAGTACCACCGTAATGTCTATTTCTCCCGCCAAACAGCAGTGATAATGCACTGTTGTGTTTCGGTTAGAACATTGTAGCCGAAGTAACTACTGGATATATTGTGACTTAACATCTTATGTCTCACAATGGCGAGCGCAGTGGAATTTCAAACATTGCTTTGTAATTCAAGGTGTTGTTTGGTTACTACTTGATGTCATAAGCGGTCGTATCGCTTACCATCTGGCGAACGGCATGCTCGTTTCGTTTTCTTGGCAAAAAAAAAAAAAACAATCTTGCCCGTATATAGATTTGTATCCGTATCAGCTCATATACATCCCACTGCAAGGCGCGGGCCTCCTCTACAATCGAGAGTACGAGTGTTGAGAGTGGTTAGGCAATAATAAAGTCCACCGCGCGGCGCCGGCCTAGGCGTTGGCGAACTTTAAATACCATTGAAATTCTAACAAATCGTTATGGTATTGAGGTTTCCTTATTATACAATATCACTCATTATTTTATTATATTGCGTGGTGATTAAAAATCAATAAATGGCTCCGAAAAGTCAGAGGTTTGCAGCCGCGCCTGGAGCAATACCAACAGGCCACCACGCACTTATGCGAATTTTCCGAAATATGAATTACTATACACTACTCGTATACTAACTATTTATAACAGTATTTTAGTACTTTTATTTCGCATAATATATTTTGCTGGCAGGTCGGCCCGGCCACACCCGAATGTATTATTTTTTTCAAATGTTGTTGGGCTACATTGCAACCTGTGTTTTAAGTAAGAATACATTCTGCAACTAGCTCGAGTTCGACCGAGAGGTAGACCAAAGAAGCGCTGGCTAGATCGTCGTCAAAGTATGAGGATTAACGGCCTTAATATTGAGGATGCCGAAGATCAGGAGAAACGGAGGAGAATTAGCCGGAAGGCGGACCCCGGCACCGACCGGGATAACGCCAGGTATAAGAAGAAGGCATTTATATCTCTCCTTCTTGGGAGTTTGTCACTCTTTCTCACTTTTAGTCGAGTTACTTATTGTTGAGGGTCGGGAAATACATATTATACAATTTTTCCTTTTTAATATTTTACCTATTTACATTTTTTCTTCAACAACGTTGCGCTATGTGGGTCTGCCTTTTGCGGTGTGTAAGGCCTGCGGTATGTTTATGTTTAGAGCGCTGCTGACTTAATTGGAATATCGTAAAGGATTCGTAATCCCTTTTTAATTCCATTAATTTTTATTACACGTATTACTTTTGAAACAAAACTTTATCCTTCTCTGATATGACAAAGGTTGTCTGGAAGAAATTGCCTAGAGCGATACGATCGCCTTTTGTTTTTTTTTTTTGTTATTTCTGTATGTTGTTATTTTCCTATTTTTTGTGTGTAAAATAAAGAATCAATAAATATACAAATAAAACGAAAACAGTGTTCCACAATGTTGCTCTACAAAAGGATAAGCGTATTGGATGCATTATAATAACAAACTCACAACAAATACAAGGAGACATATACGCATAAATTGTTGATTTACGACTCACCGAGCGAACAATTAACCGAGCCAGCTAAAATTACTTGGCCCACGGATGATATCAAACGAAAATGTATCCATTTATCTTTTACAGTCTCATACATAAAGCAAAGCTCAGGCTGCACTTGATTCAGTGTTTCCCGCCGTCCAACTCCAGATTGTGCGCCGCAACACCACAACTTCCGGCTTCCGGTGGCAGCGTTGCGCCTGCGCGGTGCGTAACACCGACCGGATGTGACGTCACGCCCATGTCACTTCCGTATGCTATTGCTACACTACATTTTAAATTGCGACTGTTATCTATTTTATGTACGATTATTTTTTTAAGTTATTTGGTATATTAATTTTCTTGAATGGTAGGGTCAACTTTGTAAGTAAATTACGCAGTTTTGAAATAATATTTTTCAAATGATATAATAATAAATTAGCAGTACGTAAATAGTATACAAAACTTGCCAATAATCGTAGGAGAAGGTCTAGGTTTAGTCACTGCTGGTTCACAGGTTTGACGCTTCAAAATTGTGATTGATGAAATAATATGTGCACTGCACAATACAACTTCCTTTGTTCGTGATGGTTATATATAGACCACAGAGAGACTCGTGTGAAGGTTCGCAGGTTTCAATATACTTATAAATTCAATTTAAAAAGCACAATGTTTATTGCCTCAAAACTTCAAACCACTAAATATGTATTCCTCAGGTAGTGTGGGGCTATTGTAAACATCCACAATTCGGCGAATTTAATCCCACAGTGTGATAGGGAGCGAGCTCGTTATGTCGGGCACAATTTACAGTTGGAAATAAATAATATGGGATGGAAATTAAAAATCTGTTTTCAATGAACCAAGTGCTAGCTAATGCGCTTAATACGATAACTGGAATTCAAATAAAACAGTCAATTTAACACAATTTGTATTTTTGAGTGCCACAAAAGCCTCTCAAACCATCCAGGTAATATAAAATAAAAGCCCAAATATAGGGTGAAATATTGCATAGTTTATGCAGACGCAAGATCTCTGGTAAGGCTAGCCACAGTTGCTTTGTGTTCGTAGATATGCATTTGAATATTTAAAAATGGAACAGTGGTTTACGTAGCAAAATTTGGATACATCTTCCTTTCCGGCCGCGGCAAGCGACCGCGCCGACCCTACCACTCTAATCTAAACCGACGTGTTCTTTAAAAACATTAATATTGCACAGCCCTAGCTTTTAGACTTGGTGTAGTGTTATTATATTAATTGCTTGCTTGGTAAATTGTAAAACATTATAGAATGTAAGACATTCGACATCAGTAATTATACGGTTGTCATTATTGTTTTATCGTTTTTTTATAAGCATCCTCCTTTTTTATTATTATAAGTGTGTCTGTTTTCTTTTTAATTTCTAGTTTGTCAGTTTTTTTTAATTTGTTGTTACCAATTTCTATCTGTAATTTAATTTTTACTCACTAAAACACAATTCTGTATATAATTATTGACAAGAAAAATAAAATATATTTCGTGTTACTGCTTATAATTCATGTTTGTATGTTATTTGTATTTAATAAAATAACATGAAGTTAGGTAGCGGATATGGTATGATGAAGTCTATAATATGTATTATGAAACCGTGTTCAAGTAAGTGAGGTAGAAGAAGATAAGAAATTATTTTTATATTTTCTCTAGGACTTGATGGTAAGCTTCCAGCGTACATTAAATTTGAACTGGTAGAGACACGTGGTACAACCACGTGGGTTGTCAGCCATGACTCAGCATGAATGGGCAGACTCGTACCGGGCGGTATGACTGTCTCGCAGAAAATCATCGTTCGAAGTGATAGTTTTGCTGTCGCCGTTTGTTCCGTGGGTGAGATTGCCGGATGCCCAATACCCCTTTCCTTCTCGCGTCCTTTTTCCTTCCTGCTGCCCTCTCGAATGTATTGCCGGCAACACATCCATGATCCACGCGTTATGGATGTTCATGGCGGCAGTGATCACTTACAAGATAACCTGTTTGCTCGCTTGCCGGATCTAAGCAATAAAAAAAATAGTACACTACCTTATGTTAGACTGTGATAGATCTAAAGTAATCACTATCTAATGTCTACCTCAATTGTCTACCTTGGTTAGACTCCGGCCGCGAAACGTAAGGCCGCGGGTTCGATCCCGGCACCGAGATAACTATTTGTGTGATCCACAGGTATTTGTTTCGGGTCATAGTGTTTGTGTGACCGGAAAGTCTCTCGTAGTTCCTGATACCCACGACACAAGACTCGATCTTAGTGTAGGGTCAGGACTATGTCACATACATAGTCCAATTGAGTGTATTTATTTATTTATCTTAATATATAAGGTTTTATTTGTTTGGTGCCCTATAATGCCTAGCTTCCAATTTCCTTCAAAATGGAATACAACACTACTAACACAGTGCAATTTGGCGGCAGAAGTAGAACAAGCGGTGGGTGGTATCTCGACTAGCTTTTGCATACGAGGGAACTACATTCTACACTCCATTACGTATATTTGAATAAGAATCCATTTTTTACGAGAAGCGAAAAGCGGAGGTCATAAAAGGATATAAATTATTCGGAACATTCACCTCAAGTGATACATAATATGCCGGGACGTGAATTAACGACTGTTCGCTCCGGACAAAGCGCTATTTATTAAGGCTTTAATGCACTGAATACCCAATATGTTGAAAGATTACATGAAATCATTTAGAAAACGATATTTAAGTGAAGATCTAAAGTAGATGAATATGAAATTACCCAAAAAAATTATCGGTCTTTAAAATTTTATTAATTAATAATCATAATCATCATTACTTCAATCCATATTTATCAACCGCCACGCCAATTTGCTGCTCTAATGGCGCATTTAGACGCTTGGCCAACCTCGGCCAGACTCCACCAACACTAGTGTGTTAACGGGGTGTTGGGCCCGGGCTGGCCGTGACTTTTCATTGTTGATAGCTTGATGTTGGTAGACTTTGGCCCAGCCACAGCGAGCGTGTAAATGCACCATGTTTTCACACGTCCTCACTGCCCTGTCAATGTCAATGCCAGCCTAATGTCAGCTTAATGTTAGATACATTAGATATATTTTACAAATTTAATGTATGTCACCTGACGGTTAAGCGTCGATCGATATTGCTTCAGTGTTAAAAGAAACGCGAGACAAAATTTTGAATAGCTTTTCCATAAAAAAACTGTAATAGGCTATCCATTCCAAACTACATTTCATAGTACGCATTACGTGAAATAGCTCATATTTTCTAAATCGCCTTTATTGGATAGAATAATACGTTTATAAGAATCGTGTGAAAGTCCACTTAAATTTCTCTTAAGTTTCTTTCCTCACATACATGAGATTTAGCAACGAAATTAAGATTTTTCTTGAAGGAAATTAAGTGAGCCGCTGCACGAGATTGTAAATTATTTGAAATCTTTTTACTTTCCTCTCCCGCCCGTTTGATTTATTGTTGAATAATTTGCCGTGGATTAAATTGCAGATTGAAATATATTTAGCAGGTTTTCTTAACTCGAATAATATTAAGGAATAAAAGTTTCTTGATTTTTTATGTGGCATAACCCATCTACGTCGATAATGTCGATAACATTGTTTAGATAACTACTGCTTTAATACTGTATCTGTATCAGCCCATATACGTCCCACTGCAGGACACGGGCCTACTCTACAACCGAGAATAAAATTGAGAGTGCTTAAATGCTAGGATAACTAATATTCTAAACTATAAATACTCATGCTATATATTTTTAAACTGTGTCCTTAACTTGAATCACTCATGTACCATCGGTGAGTATAAAAAAATCACATACGCACATACACTTATATGTGGTCGAGCCACTCTGTTGTCAGTCATGACTCAGCACTATAAACACGTGAAGCTACGTTGCGTGGAGTGTTTGTAGTGTGGTTCTGGTCATAGAAAATACTACAATTTCATTTGATTCAACACGTGTCGCGTTGGGTCGGGTGGCGCGGCGATTTAGTAGTATGTTTCCGACTTAAGTCGTCCGGAGCTATACCACTGCCTGTCAGGAGATCGACGACAAGTGACAGATTTGCTGCGTATTTCGTTCTGTGAGTGGGATTGCCGAATGCCCTAAACCCTTTTCATCTTCCGTCATCTTTACTTCTCGCTACCTTTCTGATTTGTTGGCTTGGCTCCATTTGGGGCCACATTTGGATCCAGATCCAAACGTTTTGTCTGTTCATGCATAGCAGTGACCACTTACCACCGAAGACTTGTTTTCTCGTTTGCCAGATCTATCTATTGTATGTATATAAAAATATAGACGCTCAGACCTGGAATAATATTTGCAGTCCTTCAAAATATTTATTCGTTTAGACTTCAATCCGTTACCTTCCATGCAAGTCAACTTAATAGCCACTGTGCTCATCGATCGTCAATATAAACTGCGATATTACTATAGCTGCAATTTCAATTTTATTAATAACAAAACACCCAAATCACTTTCTACTCAATCTTAATACACGGTGCGATTAATATTAAAAACTGAATATGCAAAAGAATGTCCGGACGTGATCATAATTAATGACCAAGTGAAAAAGCGCTAATCTAGTATATTAAGCTGGGAAAATTCGAAGCAGCGCCTTTCAATATTACACACATCATGTTCTATTAATTCGATAGATGTCGCTACTGTATGTTTTAGTTGGATTAATTTATGAAATAGATCACTTAAATACACATTCTACAAGATGCTAAAATGCATTTGGTTTCAATGTATTCGTGTAAAGTATTGTTTTAGTAAATATTTAATGGTAGTAAACAGTTGATGGTAATAGTAAGTGATATCACTGTCTAGATGAAAACAATGTGCTTGGATATCCTTGCTGCTTTTCACATCTATTAAAACGGATAGAAAGTGGAGGAATAAAGGGGGAAGGAGGGATGAAGTTTTTGGGCTTACGGCACTCTTATTCAATGTACGAATAATGAAAGTAAAACTAAAACTTTCGGGGGATTTTATATGACGTAGAGATATAACTCCAATTGTTCAAACTGTAGTCTAAAGTAGCTATACAAGACTCAAATTTCCTAAAAAAATACTCAAAATAGCAACCATAAATTTGGAACATTATGAAATTATAATAAAAACAAAACGCCGCAGACCATAAATACGGGCAGCAGGAGGCAGTAACGTCATTTGAAATTCATCCATTCATTTGTAAAATATTTTTTACTCTACAACGAAATTTGCGAAAGTTCAAAATATATGAAGCAGAACTTAAAATATCACAGATAACACAACTCCACGTGGCTTATTTATTGCTGACTAAATGTATAAAATGTCCGTCTTCATTTTGATATTACCGCTGCAGTGCACGCGACCACGTACGCGAAAATAAAACTCCGTTTATTATCTTGTTTAAATAAAGAAGCCTACATATTACTTTAAGGAGCGCTTTAAAGGGGTAATTTGTTAATGGAGCGGCCGCAAATCTGGCGTTATCTGATGCCGCAACGACCTGCCTTTTCGAAACAAGTAAACTCCCACTGGTATCCGTTTTTTTTTCTAAATAATGTTCGCGACGCCGCTTGTTTAGTACCCCTTTCGCGATAAGAACTCTTAAAGAGATATTAAGGGCTTTTAAAGAAATTGCCTTCAGTTTTCTTAAGGAGCGTAATCGTAATAAGTAATTTACTGCGGCCTAATGGTTTCACACGTTTTTATCGTTTTAGGGTTACTGTAGTGTTTGTTTCATTGAGGTCGTAACGTGTTGAATTGATGGGAGGGTTAAATTTGTTGGAAAAGTATGATATGTGGCGATGGTGTAAGAATAACAATCACACGCTCGTCGCGGCGGCTGTCATCGGCTCATAATCAGAGTACAATGTTTTACAAGTTTTGTTTACATCGTCTCGGCAGCCAGTGATTAATCCAAACATACTTAGTCGACGGGGCGGCTCTGTTTATTTTGAGCCACTTGTTGGATGGCAACGGAACAGTTGAAGGAAAACAAACAACTTTACATATTTGATTGTTAGTTTAATATTTTGAATTCTCTAATTTAGGACTGTGTATTTATAGCGGATTCACTAATAAGATAAAGACTGAAAACACCACGAGTAGGCTATATTTGTGAATGTATAGAAATTTAGTTTACTTTATAAATAGCAGTAAGAATGCATATGTTTTTTTAATTATCAACTATAAGTTTATAAAAAAATGCATAAAAATGTACATTATCCGTAATTTGAAACCTAAAACCCCACAAAATGAATTGTCAGAGTAGCGAATCGAACGCACGACCATGACGACATATCTCTAAATAATGTATTTTCTAATAGTAGTTTTTCGGAATTATTAACATTGGTTTGTTAACTAACAGAAAACTTCAAACAGGGGCTTGAAACTTTTCCGACGCCAGCTGACACAAAACTTAATAGTTACTGGAACATAAGTTCACTACTCTCCTCTCTATTAAAAGGTAAGAAATTATTAGTTGAAGTTGTCGAGCTTCATTGCACTTTACTCAATCAAAAAAACACTTAACTGCAGCGGAAATCAACGTAATTGCAACATTACTTATAAAGTATCCTTGTTTTATTTCTTGATATTGTTTTGCAAGGTATACAGTATTTCGACTGGCACGTTAGACGACACCTGTGAAACGAGTGGCTGCGGGTTCGGTCCCCGCACCGAGAGAAATGTTTGTGCGGACCACAAATATTTCTTCCGGGTCTGGGTGTTTGTGAGACCGAAAAGTCTCTCGTAGTTCTTGATACCCACGACACAAGACTCAATCTTAGTATGGGGTCAGGACTATGTATGTGACTGTTGGGTGTTATTATTTTATACATTGCTCCTGATGGTGCCGTGACTTCCAAATATCTTTCACCATGCAATCTTAAAAAAATAAGGATAATTATTTAGCCATATATAGCCAGGTAACACACTTTTTACCAAAAAAGGGTAGGAACAGGTGCCACCAGGACCCATACATTTCGCCCTGTGTGTTCCGTACCACGATGTGATAGTTGGCGAGCTTATCGTGCTGGGCACAAATTTTTGATTCCAGACTGAATATAAATTCAAAAATCCACTATTACTTCGACTGACTCGGGATTCGAACCCGAGACCTCAACGTTATAGTCGTATCGTTATAAAGTTGTATTCGTTACTATAGGTAGGTCTCTCACATGTGAGAGATAGAGTAAGTACCACCACAATGTGTATTTCGGTTTGAAGGGCGTTGCAGCCAGCGTAACTACTGGACTTATTGAGATTTAACATCTTATGCCTCTGGCGAGCGCAGTGAAATTCGAATCATTGTCTTGTAATTCAGGGTGCTGTTTGGTTTTGCTACTGTTCATGAGTAGTCGTATCGCTTACCATCAGGTGAATGACATGCTCGTCTCGCCAAATAAAAAAATAGTGTATCAGATGATTTTTATGAGCAATGAGTAAAGTAACCTATCATAGTATGACGATGGTGCTGGCACATTTATCAAAAAGATAGAATATGAATATTGAATACGGAATGGCTTATTGTCAACGGCTGATGTGTAGGATGGCTGGGTGGGAAGATCATTACGCTGAATTTGTTCAAGGGCAAACATTGTAGGTATATAAATATGCGAGTCGTATGTTTTAGAGAGCCTTGTAAAAATGTACTTGATGTTGGAAAATAGTGGACATATGACATTGACAACCTGCGTATTATTTGGAGTTTTTATGCTAAAAGTGTCTTTATATTCATCAAAAATATTTACCGTGTGGAGTTTCAGCTCGAAACTATAATTAGCACAAAGAGTCAACTCCTTTATTCGTACCGTGATTGTTAGTCAATTTCTTTCATCGCAAGAGATGTCCCAATAATTCCAATATCACATCTTTTATAAAAGCTAGACATCTCATCATTCAATAGCCTGTCGTATAGGAAACCGCAAAAATGAGCCTCTTTACGTGTAGGTTCCTTTACCTTTGTACTACAAAGTAGCCATTTATATATTCACATATCCAAAGCGTTCAGTATCTAGATACCTTCGTAATGGCAACAAATTGACAAGAAATTTTAGATAAGTGGCTTTTCTTGAATCAGGCAAAACGCTTCCGTTGTTCCTTTCGAGATTTTTGGGGTGAAATAAGTACTGCCTCAAAGGACGCTCTTAACATACAGAAATGTTTTGGATAAACTTGGATATCTATTTAGATTTATGTGTTAGTCTTAGGACAAACGATAAAAAGCGTGGGTGATCATCTACGGACCCTATTCTTAGCGTCTCAAAGGTTCAAGCGACTGTTTTTTGACTCTAGACAAATATTATGTACAGGTAATATCCCGACTGCGACTGAAAACGAAGCCAGGTGTTAGTTTTAGTGACTACAGACGATGTGCAAATTGAGTTTTTTTTTTTAGTTTTTAACTGTTGTCGTTTTGGTGGTAAATACCTAGTTTTTACTAAAATAATGATGTACAACTAATTTTTTTTACAGACGCAAAGGTAGGCAACGTTTTCAAAATTATTTTAACAAGAACTGCGAAATGACTACCCAAGCTCGATGATACTTAAAAAAATCGGCACTTTAATGCATTTTTTTTTGTTGTTGCTTATTGTCTATAGTTACTAAAACTTTCATTTTTGGTTCGACTTCGTTTGCGGTCGCCCAAACTGAATTTTAAAGTTGTTTGATAATTAAATAGGTTTGCAAACTGTATTTTTATTAAATATTGGACTAAATACTATCCCGAGCCGACGTATACCCAGCACCCACATTTGATGCATACTTAATATTATGTAAACTAACATTTTGAAGAAGTTTCATAGAACCATCTTGTACAGAAGAGTCGCATTTCTTCAATAAATAAATAAATAAATAACACCCAACAGTCACATACATAGTCCTGACCCCACACTAAGATCGAATCTTGTGTCGTGGATATCAGGAACTACGAGAGACTTTTCGGTCTCACAAACACCCAGACCCGGAAGAAATACTTGTGAACCACACAAACATTTATCTGTGGGCGAGGATCGAACCCGCGGCCTATTGTTTCACAGTCTAACCGCCTGCGCCACGAAGGCTGTCAATAATAAAATAAAATCAACTAATTGTTCAAATACTTACAACTTGTATTGAATCACATTCAATAATTGTTAAAGTTTTCTTTAGTAAAGCAATAACAATTAACTAAATGTTCAAGAACAACTTATATCGAATCGCATTCAAACAATTGTTTAGTCTATATAGTGGTAAAATGAAGAAGTTTACATATCTATTAGAACGTGTAAAAATTTCATGAAATGTACAATACAAACAGCAGTAATATCAAAAGAAAATTGTTGAACAGTATAATAAGATAAACATTAAAAAGTTGTAAGTGTTTGTAGCATTATTTAGGAAGTAATACCCACGCTGTATCTGTATCAGTCCATATACGTCCCACTGCAGGGCACGGGCCTACTCTACAATCAACAATATTGAGAGTGGTTAGGCCATATAGTCCACCACGCTAGCCTAGTGCGGGTTGGCGGATAATACCCACACTAACAGAAACAAAAACAATATCCAAATGATCATCATCATACCAGTCGTCGTCCTTGCATTTAATTTCAATTCTCCATTATGAGGGCGAGAAGTGCATATTTCATAGCCGGCAGGCATAGCGGGGCGTTAAGTGGGGTATTTTATTGGCTTATTATACAATATTCTAAGCTAAAAATCGTGGAAAGAGTACGTTTTTAATTGGGCAGCGAGCTCGCGTGGTGCTGACGCAAGGATTATTCATTGCCGCTTCAGAGCCAACGCTTCGTCGCCCCGTTATTTCTGTTCCACTTTTTTTATGATCGCTGCCCCGGCCAGCGCAGAAGTTTTCTGTAATATAATATACACACTCCTTTGTAGCTGGAAACTTTGGAAATCTTATCGTTATTGAATTTTTAGAATGCTGCTTTTAATATTTCTTGTAGATGCAGAATCATATACAAATACTAGGTTTGTATACTGGCATAAAAAAGTAATCACAATGCGGCTGATGGTCAGTGTAGTGGAGATAAGACAGAGTACCTAGAGCCGTGGGATTTTTTATGGTTTGTCTTTAAACATTTTCCTGTTTTATCCCGGGCGACAGATTTTTATAAACTAAAATAATTATCATCATATTTTACATTTTGTTCACTAAGCCGAAGACAAAAAATCATTTTTATTGGACTTCGAGTTCATTTCTCCAAGAACTCCGGACCTGGGTGGCAATTATGTTTATATTTATTGAAAAAAATATATATTTTCCCTCTACAAAAAAGTAGATTTCACCGAGACATAATAATCTTCGCACCGATACTATTTATTCTCCTTTCTACGTTGCCATTTACCACCTACATGGTTGTCTGGTTGGTTGTACATTAATACAGTAACCAATGTGAATAAGTAAATGGTTCTCATATCTATCCATAAATAAAACATGCATAATATTGTTTTTAAGTTGGCCTTAGGATGGTTTCGTGGAACACCGGTAATTAACCACTGGATTATAGGGTGGTTGCCAGTTGCATTATGTGAATGTATAAGATCTGACAGTGTATAGTTATGTTTCCAACGACAAAATAATAAAAATGACGCATCTTTTTAAAACGTACAACTAATCCAAAAGTAGCGTGCTTTATCCAATTAATATTGCATTTTATTGGGCTCGATTTATCGCAGTTTGATGCGGTTGTCACACCACCACAAAACGTTTTCACGTGATAAATTTAACATTACGTTTACATTCGAACGTTTCGTTTTGATTAAATTAGTAATTCCGTTTGGTCAACATAAATGTAAAATTTCATTGGCCACATTAACTTGTCATTTATCAGAACACCGCTGAGCTCATTATCAGGTGCAGAGTACTGATGTGACTGAATTGTAAATAAATATTAGCTTCCGTAATGTCACTGAATATTCTTACCTTAAGTTACTCTATAATAGTTTCTTAAAAGTAAATCAAACTGGTATTTAGTTTAAGCCGTATCATAATTATATACTCTAAAGAAAATCTCCAAAAATAAAAATCCCTTAATATTCTTAAAAATACACTACGAAAATTACCATTAAGTACTTATCAACCCCGAAGCATAATTTATGCACCATCCGGCATCCCAAGATAGTGTAACAAAATACACAGCGTAACTGATATTCATATTATTTCACATAATATTTCAAACAACGCGATCCGCCGCGTGGCAGTCTAATTTAGCGTTCCGAGCCAGCGGGCTGCGGCAGCCTGAATTTAAACATTTCTTATAGAAGTGAGGGGGCGCACCGAATCTATTTCACGCACATTACGCGCCTGACTTATGAGTTATTACTGCTGTAAAACTCAGCACACATCAGTCCATTTACTCACATTTTTAATAATTTGAATATATTTTATGTTCCTGTGTCTGGTGTCGTGAGGATCGTAAAATATTCGCGTGCTGTTTGTACGCAAACTTACTCTCTCGGTTGTGAATGTTAAACTTTGAGATGTGTGTTTTTTTTAAAGTCATTTGTTTATTAAACTAGGATCCTTGCTGATAATAATATATTATGACTCTACTTGACACCAGCACTTATACACATACACTTCTACATTTCTGAACTCAATATAATTACCCTACGGTTCCATGTCCTTCTTTCTTCGTCTCATTCCCTTTCTTACTTCCCTCCTTTCCTTCCAATCCCATCCTATCCTATCCTGCCCTTTCATTTCTATTACATTCCGTCTCAATTCTTCCCAGCGCATGCAGTCCTGTTTATATTCCATTTCATCTCTCAATGTTAATCTTGGTGGCTGAAAAACAAATTTCCGATAGAGCTGTAACCAAACCTGTTCGTAGTGTATCTTCAGAAAAATAAACATTTATTAAAATATATGATATTTAAGATTAGACTTTTTTTATAGTTTTCAGTGGTGAGTCAATGTATGAATTATCGCTTTCAAATCATCTTTGTGGTGTAGCTAAGGATCACAGTAGTCAACTGTCAGCATTAAAGTCACGTCATATTTAGTTGTGATTTTTCTATAATAGTTTTAGCCAGATTTCCGACATTTCCGGTAGATCATCCAAAAAAGATTCTCCCTTAAAAACCACCAACACATTATCACATGTACCTACTTTAAGAAAAGATAGCCAAAACAGTGGTGGACTATAGTTTAATGGCCGTTTTCTATACTCTATCTATCTTTAACTAGAGATATCGTTAGATATTTCCATGCATTTTATGTTAAAGTAAAAAAATAGAGATATATTGATATGGTGCATATATTTATATATACCTGGGCAACATTAATGTATACGTCTATCTTTGTTTATTCAAGCATAGAATTCTGCCGACATAATCATGATAGCTATTTTAACCCCTTGTTAAAGATAGATAGGAAATAGAGAACGGCCGTAATTCAACTTAATCGATTTCTCTATTTCAGAAATGTCCTTACGGTTAGTATTGGGCGTATATCATGGACTAATATATGACAATAAAATGTAAATAAATTTATCACCGGAAACAAACAAATTAACAAAATACTTACATTTTGCGGATATTTGAAAAATATCGTATTGTACAATTTAATATAAAATTGCGTAATCTGATAGTTCCCAGCATCCTTATTACTGACTCAGCTCCGGTTAAAACATAATTGAATGGTCAACTTGGATTTCGAAAGGCATTTGAAGCCACTGGTACATGAAAGCCGCTTCCCGCATTTAATTCCAACTCTCAAAATAAGCTATTTATCCAGGTTTTAAATAAAATAGATTATATTGTAAGTTTCAATACAACTTGATGCTTAAATATAATAAATAAATACACCAACAGTCACATTTATAGTCCTGACCCCACACTAAGTTTGAGTTCTGTGTCGTGGGTATCTGGAACTATGAGAGACTTTTCGGTCTCACATACACCCAGACTCGAAACAAATGCTTGTGGTTCACACAAATATTTGTCTCGATGCGGGAATCGAACTCAAGACCTCTCGTTTCATAACAAACGTCTAACCAACTGCGCCATGGAGGCTGTCACTTTATCTATACTAATATTATAAAGCTGCAGAGTTTGTTTGTTTGTTTGTTTGTTTGTTTGAACGCGCTAATCTCTGGAACTACTGGTCCGATTTGAATGATTCTTGAATGTTGGGTAGTCCATTTATCGAGGAAGGCTATAGACTATATATCATCACGCTATGACCTATAGGAGGAAAGCAGTAGTGATATTTCTAGCAAATACGAGGAAATTTTGTTCGTTTTTCGTGGTCCGATTGGTCGATATTATAAACTGATAGTCAGAATTAAACATTTTGACCGCCATTTCAAAACGTGTATGCACCCGGGCGGAGCTGGGCCCGACCGCTAGTTATGAAATAATTGTAGAAACATGATAGAGATACCCAATTTCAATAATACAGAATTATTTTGCTGTAATATTTTTTGTATACTTTAAGTTAAATATAACAAAAAGGATTTTGATGGTTGCGCTAGCTAGCGACAAGAATCATATATAGCCTACCAGTGGAAGTATATTAGGTATCCCAGCTTTGGGACATAATAATATAATATAGTCTAAAATACTATGACTACTACACTGCGGTGTAGTACCCCCCACAATTATAAACCCTTAATTTAACCCTTTTCACAACCAAAAATCTACGAATACACCCCGAGTGACTCCTAGTCGTGTTAATTAAAACTATTTATTAATATTTACGGCTAATGCGGGTTCTAAATTTAAATCCTTTGAGCTTGCAGCCAAAATTTTCACAAAAGACTGGAAATAATTTGCGTCCACTGAAGCAAATTGGTACAGTGCTTGGATCTAACCACCGCTAATCTTCACTGGTTAAATAGAGCGTAAGGACATAGAAGTGAACTGGGCCGATTGGCAATTGAGCACTGTATATTAAGACGAAATCTTATTTTATTATACATATATGGGCATTAACTCTTTATTTATTAAATGGTTATAGTGGCATTACACATACATACATAAACTCACGCCTTTTTCCCAGAAGGGATAGGCAGAGGACAGAGGTGCCTGGAGACCCAGATGTCGTCTTGTATGTTCCGTCCCACGATGAGATATGATGATATGGCTGATAATGAATAGAAAAATCTAACATAAATTTGCCTGATTCGGTATTCGAACCCGAGACCTCAGCTTTGCAAGCTTACTGTAGTACAATTACGCCACTAAGGCAGTCGTCTTATTATATTATTCTGTAGCTTATACTTGGAAATGTCCCTACAGTAAGGAAATAAACCTTGTGAAGGAAGCAGTATAAAGAAGGATGTACGAGCTTTGACCTTAATTATTATATTATAAGTTTATAAAAAAATAAAAACAGATAATTCCAACTATGTAGTACTTAAAAATATCGTTTTAATCTCTATTACTTATTTTCGAGAATCACGAGCAGGTTGTCTCGTGGAAATGAACACTTTTTCCAAGTAGGAGGAAGACTATTTAAAACTTATAAGTACTAAGCATTTAACGGCATTGTACTCGTATTGCTCTATTCACCTCGGGACATTAGGTGTCAAGTCGCTTAATTGTTTTGTTTTTCTTTTGGTGTACATATATACATTGTATGAACAATAAAGAAATAAACAATGGCTGCAATGTCCTTCTAAAGGTAGGCGTCCACATATTCGCATCGTAAGTATTGGACGCATCGCATGGTATTCTTTGTATAGAAATTCATAGATTTGTGCGATCCGTACGATGCGGATCAGTGGACGCACTTGTATGAATGCCTAAACAAAAAATACTATAATCCGTTTGATACGATGCGTCTGACACGTACGATGCGGGGATGTGGACGCCTGCCTTAAGGCAGGCGTCCATATTTCCGCATCGTACGTATCGGATGCATTGCATCAAACGGATTATTTTTTTATAATGCGTCTACAATTTCAGAAACAATCAGATTTGCTTGAATTGCCCCTCAGATCATCGGCATCGGCATTGCCGACGGGTAGATTCGTGCGATCCGTGCGATGCGGATCAGTTGATGCACTTGTATGAATTCTTACACAAAGAAAATGACGATCCGTTTGATGCGATGCGTCAGATACGTATGAACGATAAGGCAATGTGGACGCTCGCCTCTAATCGGTACACAACAATACACTGCTAATTGACGGCAGAAACTGACAAAACGATGATAAGCATCAAGATGGCCTCTTGCGTACAAAACTACTCGGATCCAGGTATATTTCATAATAAGCCTAGTCCTATATATAATTAATTTATTAAATTATTTCTAAGTTGTTATAAATATTATGTTTTTTTTTAATGTGTTAATACGACGTCTTACTGTTGTGTTTGTTTTAGAGTTCAGAATTTCTTGATTTTTTATATTAGTTTTGGATATTTTTTATTCTAAGATTATTTAGTTTTGAGTTTGGTTACTGTTATTAAATATTACTTAAAAATAAAATAAATAAATAACACCCAACAGTTCATACATAGTTCTGATCCCACACTGAGATCGAGTCTTGTGCCGTGGGTATCAGGAACTATGAGAGACGTTTCGGTTTCACAAATAACCAAACCCGAAAAAAAAATTATGAGCCGCACAAACGTTTCTCTCGGTACGGGGATCGAACCCTCGCCCTCTCGTTCCACACGCAACGCCGAACCAACTGCGCCACAGAGGCTGTCAAAACTTTATTAGAATAAAAATTAGAATAAAAAAAAAATAGAACATTATAGATAGCATATAAAATAATAGAAATTATATGATTAAGCATAAACAAAATTGGGAATTTTATTTAAGGACCAACAATAAAAAAAAGCAAATGTAATATAACAAAGTAATACAAATTCATCATTTTATTCAGGCGTCTTCATGTAAAGTGCGAACACAACGTACATAGCTTTATTGATATATTCTGGTTTCTATCGTATATAAAGGGAATCTTTATAGGTCGGCGTAGGCATTCTGGAGTCTCAGTTAGACGCCATAAGATTTATCTCTCTAGTTCCTAAGTCAGTGACTAGCATTAGTGTGTGTCACGAAAATAGAGCAAGTATGTCTCTATAAAATATATTTATTTTATTTGTGATAGTGACCATTAATTTCAAATTATTGTGAATAATTTAAATTTCTATCTCCTCAAACTTTTGCAATGAAATTTCAATTTTTTTTATAACAAATCCTCATAGGTCTAAGTCCTTAGAATGTCTGTAATTTTGAACCAATGTTCCTCGTTTTGGCTTACCCGGGTGCGATATAGACCGGATTCTTCATCTGGACAGTATTACAGCCGCTCTGTCGTGAAAATGTAGAAAAGAAATCTCCATGAAGTTTCGGATTGAACAGATAGATTACTAACTAACAATAAATGGCACAAAACTTCGTTCCTACCCTATCAAACAAAGGACATTAGTCATAATATAATCTGGTTATAGGGCACAACATTGCTTGTAGTGGAGGCAAGCGGTGTGTCATATGATTACCTTTGCGATGGCACAGCGGGTGAGAAAGTATATCGGGTGAAACCGGGCGGCGCCGGCGGAGGAACGACCACTCAATGCTGCCAGCGAGTAGCATCGCTCCTGAACCTCTTAATGCACACGGAGTTATTATTACTTACAAGTTAGTAACCAACAATAAAGCAGCTCTACCTCTTGCCCCTCAAATAAGAACAAAGGACATTAGTCATAATGTAATCTGGTTATAGGGCACAACATTGCGTGTAGTGGAGGCAAGCGGTGTGTAATATGATTACCTTTGCGATGGCACAGCGGGTGTGATAGTATGTCGGGTGAGACCGAGCGGCGCCGGCGGAGGAACGACCACTCAATGCTGCCAGCGAGTAGCATCGCTCCTCAATCTCTTACTACACACGGAGTTATTATTACTTACAAGTTAGTAACCAACAATAAAACAGCTCTACCTCTTGCACCATCAAACAAGAACAAAGGACATTAGTCATAATATAATCTGGTTATAGGGCACAACATTGCGTGTAGTGGAGGCAAGCGGTGTGTCATATGATTACCTTTGCGATGGCGCAGCGGGTGTGATAGTATGTCGGGTGAGACCGAGCGGCGCCGGCGGAGGAACGACCACTCAATGCTGCCAGCGAGTAGCATCGCTCCCGAATTTCTTACTACACACGGAGTTATTATTACTTACAATTTAGTAACCAACAATAAAGCAGCTCTACCTCTTGCCCCATCAAACAAGAACAAAGGACATTAGTCATAATGTAATCTGGTTATAAGGCACAACATTGCTTGTAGTGGAGGCAAGCGGTGTGTCATATGATTACCTTTGCGATGGCACAGCGGGTGTGATAGTATATCGGGTGAGACCGAGCGGCGCCGGCGGAGGAACGACCACTCAATGCTGCCAGCGAGTAGCATCGCTCCTGAATTCGCTCTTACTGCACACGGGGTGATTATTTCATACAATTTTGATTATTTTTTTGGAAATTATAAGTTTCTTTCGATGGAATTAGTGGGAAAATGTATTTTTCAGAGAAATTTTATTATTAAACATTATTTGCTTTGATCAAATATACACTAGATTATAAGTAACGGCCTTAAAACGGCAAGAGAAATAAGAGCACAAATAAGCGTGTGGTCTTATTTGATTTTAGTTTGGTCCAGGAACGTAAAAAATCTTAATTTAAAGGAATAAGGTTAATTGGTCCCTGAAGTTGATTATAATTTAAGACTTCAATTTAAATGTATAAGTATTTAAGCAACCTCGGCCACTTTTGGCGGGTAATTTTGTTCCGGACCCTGCATCTAGTATATAATTGATTGAAGATTATTTAGCTTGATATGATTTTTGTTTTGTGATAGAAAAATGCGGATATTTTTATTTTTTATTTTAAGGAAACATACAGTGCTACAATAACAATACAAAGTAAAAACTAAACACTGATTACATGTTTTCACAGATGACAAAATGAATAAAGAAAAAGCCTTATAAAATAACGTAACATAGGTTAGGTAAATATATGTATCTGTATAAGCTCATATACGTCCCACTGCAGGGCAAGGGCCTACTCTACAATCGAAAGTACGATTGAGAGTGGTGAGGCCATGTAGTCATATATGTATATGTGGATTTCAAAAAACTGAACGCACAAAATAACTAATTAAAAACTATGACATTGTGTGTGTAGATGAAAGTAGATGCAAATATAAACTACACGAGGAACGGAGAATACATAAAAATTTAAATATCTTAGGACTTGAAGGCCCTTTTAACATGGGAAAGGTTGTTATATTCTGGTATCAACGAATGATAGTCATTTGACTATGGAATAACTGATAAATATTAAGTATATAATTGAAAAACGACACTTAAAAAAACGTACCTACCTCAGTCTTCGCTGTTAAGGTCCCGGGGATTTAATACATCCTTTATTCTAAATAACGTTTTTAATATCCTTAGAAAATCGCCTAGTGTGTACAGACGAAATGTATTGAACCTTAACTGATAGGTCAAAGTGAAGGAAGTGCGCTCTGCTCGATGGAAAACATCGGTTCCTCCACTAAAACTACCTTATGACAGTGATTAATATAGTTTACATCTCTAACATCAATTTTTCCTACTTTAGTTTATTTTTTATAACGGACTTACATTTTTCTGAGTTGCGTATTTTTATTTCAGTATGATTTTATTAGAATATTATCTCTGTGGCTAAACTCACTGTTTTGAAAAGCAAATAAAAACAAATAACTAGTGCTATGTACTCCAGATTAATGAATGATTTTATGCATACTTTTCCAAGCACAATTGTGTAAACCTAACAAAGTATCAGTACTGACATTATTCCATGCGGAGACGACAAAAACCTACAATGCGGTAGGGTAAATTCTTAACTTCCAAACCGATAGTCATAGAATCGCAACGTTCTAAATATGAATTTTAAATCAAAATGATTTGGACAAATATTACTACGCGATTCGAATAAAGAATATAAATTTTATGATCCGAGCACTTATGCGAACCCCGTCGCAAAAGCAAATGTTATTGACCTTTTTATTTACATAAAATATTACTCTAAGTTTTCTAAAAGGAAATAGTAAATAATATCGACAACAGAGAGCCCATTTACTTGAATAAATTACGCATCTTTGTATAAGGGCTCGCCGTCAAGCTCTATCGAATAATGTCACTCCATTATAACTAGTGTCTCATATCTGCCTGAGTGTTCATACTCGATGTTCCAATAAAGTTTTGTCAGGGGATCTTTGCCGGCACATAATAAAGTATTACAAAAGCCAAAGACCGTCATTGTTGCTGGTACTTCAATCCCGGGTGCTCTGGACCGTTTGAACCGACGGCGCTACTCGAACGCTATGAATATTTAACTTACAACTTGCCAGTAGCTAGTAGGAATATAAATTATGATTAAATGTCATCTTTACGCAATTTATAGTAAAGAGAATCAGAACTAAGTTGTGTTTAGTGGATCTTAAAGTAACGAGCGATTCATCTGAAGGAGCTAATAAAAATGTTAGATAAATTGGCGTAATATTATTATGTTTCTGAGAATAATAAGTCATTCTCATTGGAATTTTAAAAAACAATTAAATATCTCAAAGAATATAAGCAGAAGTCACAAATACGAAATGCTATGTAAAGAAGTTAAAGAACAAAATCAGTGGGTTTTTGAAATAAGTTTTCCATTTTTTACAACTCAACATGCTAGGAGCACATACAAGCATTGTTTTCAGTAAGTAAATGTACATAATAGTAAAAACTAATGAAATAGTTATGAATTATGTTTTTACAGTATTAAGTTAATGAATGAAAATATATGAGCAAAGAGATCGAAGTTCTGATACCATGAGAAATATTTTATTTTATTACACATAGAGCACCACCGACCACTTACCGCTAATAATACGTAATAAAAAATAGCTTTATAAAATTTTTAATTTAATACATTTTTGTGAGCGCCTTATGTCGCTTATGAAACACTCACTAGGAGACCTCAGACGTTACAGGGTAAGAGCTCTGATTCACATCGGCGTAATTGACTTAACCACCTGGCGCAAATCTTCTATTTTGGGGAGACAATGTAGGCCTCCAGCTAACTACCATGACGGTTATGGGCACCCACGACATCTATGATTCCACGCTCTCTGTTCTCAATTCAAGAGTTGCTATCAGTGAGCACTTAATAATTCATCGAATGTTTTACATTTCATCGTATATCTATACTGTAGATACTTTTGATTCCATCTGATACATACTTTTATTGTCACAGAAACACTTGTAAATAAATACATAAACATATTTATATAATCGATTAATTGTATCTGTAACATCATCATTTTATAATCATAGTATTTTAAAAAGATACCCATTGAAATTGCAAGACTTCCTATCTTTGTATCTTTTTCTTTCCTCATTTTTCTGTAATCAACACCTCTATAATCTTTAATTGTAACATGTTATTTTGTCATTAAGTTTACATCAGATGAGGATTTGGCTTATCGATTTTTTTTAAGACTACTTCAACTAATTCATGCCACTTGCGAGCGTCAAAAGGCAAGCGGCAAGTAGTAAAATCGTATCAAACGCTCACTGAAGGGAGCAGATAAGGTTTTATGAGCTCGCCACGTCGTTTCTACGCGGGAACAGCGAATGTGCACTGCATAGGTTTGTACAGAAAACCAATTACGTCTCCTTTTGTTTAGTATTTTATTGTTCCCTGGCTACTCTATAAACAGAACTATCCGCGCAAGTATTATTGTGACGTTCCAACTTCTGTAATGGTGTTTCATGTGTCACATTATGTTATATTTGGTTGAGATGTGTTTGTTTGTTATTTTTAGGGAAATATTACGTGTTTTGTTTGTGAAGTTTTGTTGAAGTTCGAAATTACAATACTAATAACGGTAAGTAACATATTTCAAAGTATTCAACTTAAGATTTATTGGTATGGCATCCTTTTTTGTAGTATCGCGCATTATTCAATAAGAAAACGTTATCCTCAAAACCCAATTAGGAGATACCAACAAAATCTGGTCTATCAAGTAGGATGAATGCACTCGTGGCTCGGTACAAGTGTTGTCTATCCCACGTATGCCACATACATGTGCAAGTTAAGGGATATATAATTCATATTTTAAAACGTAAAAATCCCCTTAAATACTGATTAGTATCCTTGTGCGAAATATGCAAAGTGTTGTCTATCCCACATACATGTTTGCGAATAACGAGATAAAAAAAAAATATATATTTTAAAAAACAAAAAACGTCTTAAATATTACCATCCCTTTTGCACTAATATTTTGCGCAATACCCAATCAGGAAACATGATTCTTAAGCCAAAACCCAATTAGAAGATACTAACGAAATCTGGTCCATCGAGCCGGATGAATGCGCTCGTGGCTCGATACAAGTGTTGTCTATCCCACGTATGCCACATACATGTGCGAATTACGGGCCGTGACGCGCCGGTGTCGAGCAAACTCGCTTACCTGTCCTACATTGCAACTACACGTCATAACACACGGTTGTGAATTAATTAACGAATGTTCTTGTGTTTTTTTACTGTGGGCCATATTTCAGGTGCAAATATTTACTATAAATATTCTGTTGTATCTTTAGGGTCAAGGTGAAGGGAATTAGAATGTTACTTAGCAATATATAGGAGATAAAATAAAGACGAATTTTGACGGATTTTAATCGCAGAATTGGTTTATTTTTTTTAACTTCCCGACTTTTAGATTATTTTATAGCTTTCATGTGTAATATTCGCGTAAATTTATGAAACAATTATATAGTTATTTTATTTTTACACTTTCTTGTACACCAGATACATAAAAAGACAACATAATAGAAAAAGTATGGACAAGTGGTCTTATTGCTCAAAGCAATTTCTGCCAGACAACTATCGGATGGATATACGAAAAAAGAACGAAATTTAGTATAGTAGATAATGTTCAACTAAATGACAACATAGTACATTTAACAGGCAACCATTACTTTGAAGATCCGTCTTGTATGAATGTATTTGAAGGCTTAAAGTGACTTTTTGGTGCACGAAAGACGTATTTTTTGCGATTCACGTTCACAATTTCAAAATATTTTTTCTCAGTCGGGAAATCGAAGTCACGAGCTCTCATATCATTAGCATTTTCTCACTATATGATAATTAAGTATAAAAATATTTATATTCCCACAACCTTTACGCTTTTTAATCCTGTCTTTTAATTGTAGGAAATTGCTTTGAACCATAAAGCCGTAAATTATAAATATACTATAGATATACTTAGGATATTTCTATACCCTTGACAAAAGTAAACTACAAATAAATAAACGACGTAATTAAAGACATTCCAGAAAATAATATAAGAAATAAGTGATACTTAAAACAAGACGATCATAACAGCTGCGGTTCGGATCGCGTTTTAAATAAATCCGCTAGTTATCCATTGAGCACAAGCCTACGCGGTTATTACGGTACTCGCGAGTGCAACTGATTGCTTACATTTAACACAGAACTGACGATCGAAAACTTCTTGCGTAGAGGAAACGTACCACTAACGGCCGGTCTCTATATCCTATCTGTCTTTGACAAGAGGTTAGAATGGCTACCATTACTATGTATATACAATTCTATGCTTCAATAAACAAAGATAGACTTATACATTTATATTGCAAAACTATCTATAAATATATGCACCATGTCTATACCTCTCTATCTTTGTTAACTGAAACAAAAAATGCATCGTAATATCTCAGGAAATCTCTAGTTAAAGATAGATAGATTATTGAAACTGGTCGTAAGAGTTAGACGTCTATCCATTAATTACAGGATTACGCAATAATTCCACAGAATGGTGCAAGTCGCATCCTTAAATATATCGTGTATATATTTGCGGGGCGCTTACCTCCAGCAACGTACATCTTTTTGTTGGTAAATGAATATTTAGTAGCAATTATTATATTTTTATAACGACATTTATATATAGTCATTGACTTTTCCGGTTCAAAAAGAAAATCTGGTCTATTTAAAAGATGTCGCTTGTACAAGATCATAATATCGTAACAAAGTGGCATGAAAAGTAAGTATATTACCAGTTTGACAATGACCACGATTACATCATGAACGTTAATAATTAAACGAGGCAGCGACAGTCGTCAGAAGATTTTCGAACCGTTAGCATTATAACTGTTCAAGTGGAATGGGAGAAAATAGTTTGGAATTCAGCTGTAGTTTGTGAAGCATATTGGTATCTTGCCGATTTAGCCACTTCATGCAATCAAGATAGCCAAAAAATGTAAATATGCCACTTGTAAATTAGGTGAATATATATAAATGAAAAAAAAAAAATAGAACTTGACTGAGAGTTGGCGATAATGTTAATTATTTATTTAGGACAATAATAGTTCAATGATATATCGGATGGTACTTATTCTATGTTAAGAAAATATATAGTTTAGTTCCATAATTAACAATTTAAATATACTAAAGTTATTTTATAACAACATTTATCCTGTTTTAAGATGGGACAGTCGAATTATGCAGCTCATACACTACAAAGACTTAGTCCATTGCATAAATTATCGAAAATAATGTAATTTATACATCGAACACAATTTTAAACCTGTTAAAACCTTTTTGCAAAAGTAATAAAACTATTGCTTTTTTAAGAACTTGTATTGACTTGTAGTCGCAGATGCTCGTAAGGTAGTAAGGGTGTAAGGCCGTGCGGAGTGACGGCACGGGGTTACGCTGCGAACGTGTCACTTCAATAGCAGTAATGGAATTCTCATGCTCGCCCCGTTCACGGTTTTGTGGTGCTAGTAATACATACTTTAAATTTGCACCGGTAACGCCCGCCAGCGATGCGACAAGAAACTTTTCACAACTTTAAAGGGATCTAAATGAGCCTTATTTTAAGTTCATCTGTCCATCTATACAACGGACGAAAAAAGGCCCATTATATCCCGAGTCTTGTTAGCGTTGAAATGCATTACCATCTGAACGCAGAACTGGGTCACGGAATTAACCTCAACGAGCAAGGTTTATTTTTGAACTATACCTCTTTGTTTGGACATATCTGTGTAGTTTGAGTAATTAATTACAGAAATGTATCTTGGGCTTGCAGTAGTTACAAATACTCAAAGGAGAGTAGCATATTTTATAGCACGTATGTAGAATTGCGACGTCTTGTGGTGCTAATTACATTGCAACAGCAGTAGTTTGTTTGAATATTCAGGATACTTTACAGCATTAAAGGTTTTATAAGAATCCTAATTGTAACGAAAAAGAACTAGAAATTTATAAAAAGTAACAACATTTCCGTTCGTAGAAGTGGAATGTTTGCGGCTGATTGGATTTGTTTCGTTCTCCATTCAAAAGCTCCTGAGTTCCAATGGCGGATACTCGTTTTCAGTAAAACACTACGGTTAACCATTGACTGCGAACGTTCCACAATATGCAGCTCTTTTTATTTTCTTCCTTTTATTTGTTTCTCGGTTTAAGCACTCATTTATTGAGCGAAATGAAAGTCAACCTTCTTTTTAACGTAGTAATTAATTTTTATTACACTTTGTGCATTTGTTTACAGTCTATACAATGGTATTTAATGATTAATTATTTTTGTATTATTTAAGGTGGCGTTTAATATACCGTCTGCGCATTGATGAATCATTTAAACGTAAATTTTAATAAATACCTACTGTTCCCTTTATAGCTCAGTAATGGCACATAACAAGATGATTGATATTTTGTTTGGTTAAAACTAATAACCAAAGCATGCCACGAAATGTATGCGATTGGTAAGGTTAAAACCAACTGAAGTTTTGGAAGTTACACAAAACTGGATAGCGATTACCGTACACGATTGTGGAAATCCCGACAAAGTGGTCCAACTACGTGTCTCCCGTTTAGGGCCCGCCCTGTGTGTATTCGATTTTGAGTGAGCCAACATAATTGTGTCCATTGAAAAGAAAAAACAACTTGTAGTCACATTGTCATGTTAATATTATAAATATTTATTAAATCATTTTTTTCAATGTTCAGAGAAGTAACAAAGAAATTACATAATAATAGAACAAGTGGCGGCCTTATCACACTAATTAATATCTTACAGGCAAACATGGGATCGATATTAAAGTAGGAGAAAGAAAATATGTGCATTTATAAAGTTTAAAACCTAAAAATTACATGAGACAGATATTTAGTATTCTTCATTACTAATGATATGTAAGCGGCTCATAATAATGTTTACCGGGAATTTTTTACTAGTTTTATTTTTGGAATCTATTTGAAGTTGTATTGCATGTTTATTTTATAGCAAACTAGAAGCTAAAAGCAACTAATAAGCGGCTCATAATCATTAGCGCTGTTAAAAAGGACATTTTACTTCAATCGTGAATACATTGTCGGCCTATGAATATAGATAGTACAGACGTCAACAGACATAATGAGCAGGGTGAAGTTTAGGGACTATGAGAGTACTGAAAGTAGGCACTAGGGGACCTCTTTAAACAAAATGTTAAAAGACAGAAAAACTACTGCTGCTCTCGTCCTCTCTCTCTTTCTTCAGCCAAAGAAAGCCCACTGCTAAACAAAACTGTTCAAACTACCGCTTAGCGACAATTAAAAAGCAACTGCCGGAAATAAATATTACTAATATTATTTAATTATTATTTCATAAAATTAAATTTCTATACCGGATTAATAGACTTTTCGAATTTGTGCGTGTATTTGAGGTTAGCTTAAAACGGCATGAGAAAATCTACATAACCAGGAGTTTAGTGTGTTAAACTACGACTTGAATCCCTCTCAATTCTAAAGAAAGGCTGTTCCTAGCAGGGGGATACATTAGATCTAGCTCTTCATAATTGTACCCCAAGAATGTCCGAGGCATGTCACTTACTAAAACGCTAACGTAAGTAAGCTCGGAATTCTCAGACTCCACTTTATTCATACGTTAGAAAAATATCCACTCGATAAAAGAAATTGCTATTTTCTTTATATCTGAGTGTATCAAATCTTTTGTTTGCCTACATCCAACCAAAGCAAACAGACCGATGTCAGACCGCAAAATTTTTATCTGAACATTTCAATTAAATGTTGAAAGGTTTGTACAGGAATGTTCACGATTAGACAAAGAAGTTGCAAAGCTGCTTCAGGTAATTAATCCGCAAGGAATTCTTCTACACTCGAGGAAAATAATCACAAGTCCACTTGACAAAGAACCAAACATTTCTCACTGGTAAAGCATTTCAATGTTTGTTCGGAGGCAATTAACAAAGAAATACAATAATGATATTTACTCATAACGTTTTAAAGTAGGATCTAGTTATCATATCGTGGCCGCTCACATTGCTTTTACAAATTTACAAAATGAACACTGACAATTTTTTTATTGTCAGGTATGGCAAGACGAGCATGTACTTCGCCTGATAATATGGACATGGACAGTACCAAACCAAACAACACTAAGAATTACAAAGCAATGCTTGGTATTCCACTGCGCTCGCCATTTGCAAACATAAGAATTCTCAATACTTCCAGTAGTTACTCTGGTTACAACATCCTTCAAACAGGAACACAACAGTGCATTACACTGCTGTTTGGCACAAGAAATAGACATAGCGGTGGCACCTACCCAGACGAACTCTCACAAATTAGAGACCTTCCACCAGTAACGTACAATGTCCATTCTATAAGCTAGAGCCAGTTAAAAGACGTTTCACAATGGTACTGTTATGGTAAACGAACTTGTTATTTTATGATTGCAAATCCCGGTAAACGAGTCACTTTTTTTTGTTGCGATGAATAGCGAGACCAGCATGCCGTTCGCCTGATGGTAAGCGATACGACCGCTCATAAGCAGTAGCAATACCAAACAACACCTTGAATTACAAAGCAATGCTTGGCATTCCACTGCGCTCGCCATCCTGAGACATAAGATGTTAAGTCTCAATATGTCCAGTTGTTACTCTGGCTACAATGCCCTTCAATCCGAAACACAACAGTGCATTTACACTGCTGTTTGACGGGAGAAACAGACACTGCGGTGGTACCCACCCAGATGGCCTTTCACATATTAGAGACATACCACCAGTAACTGACGGTAAGTGCTTACCGGCGCCCGTGAATATCTACTAAACTTAGATTGTAGATGCATAGCTGTTGCATTCATGTTCTGTTTTATAAGGCTGTTTTGGATACCATTATTTTTATACTATCATTATAAAGGCTTGGTAAAGTGAAAATAGTACAAGAATTTATTGCAGTATTCGTCTTTTTTTTGTATTGGATACTAGTGGCCCGGTATGCTTCGCCCGGGTGCAAATAGATTTCTCTACAATAATATGTACGTATTATACACATAAACTTTACTCTTGAATCGTTCTATATATTAAAAAAATCGCACCAAAATTCGTCGCGTAGTTTTAAAGATCTAAGCATACAGCGGGAAGCGACTTTGTTTCATACCATGTAGTGATTAAGAAAATAATAAGATAATGAACTATTGGTTATACAATAGAAAGTCTTGACAAATACTTGTTCTACACTATGCTGTTATAATGAAGAATATTTCTAGTTAAAGTAAATTATAAAATGAATATTACCTGTTATCTAAGTTTATACAATAACAAGCTTTGTTATTATTAAAACAGACTAAGTACGTTTAAATACCAAGAGTTTCATCCACCTCTGTTGATTTTAAGTTAGACACAGTTTTTGCATCCTTTACAACATTCTGTTTGCGTAAAACAAAAAAGGCTAAGCGAAACGAGGACTAAAAACCGGAATCCATTGTCACAAAAATAGTGCACTCTATGAACAAAGAGATTCGTAAAAATATGCACTCATGTACCTGCATTATAAAGAAACAAGATAAGTTCATACGCAAACCAAACACTGTTAGCTTTATTCGGGGCCATTTGGAAAATGGTTTGTTGCGGCAATATTAACGATATCTTTGAAAGGTCCATTAGGACCAATACCCATCGTAGTGGCTTGAACGAACTGGGTTGAAGATTTTAGTCTTTGTGGGATCGATTCTGGGATAAAATAAGCTAGTTTACTGGTGGTAGGTATTTCATGTGAGAGGCCGCCTGGGTACCACGGGTACCACCGCAATGTTTATTTATCTCGCCAAACAGTAGTGTAAATGTACTGTTATGTTCCGGTTTGAACGACATTATAGCTAGAATCACTACAGGACATATTGAGACTTCACATCTTATGTCTTAGGATGGCGAGCGCAGTGGAATGCCAAGCTTGGCTTTGTAATTCATGGTGTTGTTTGGTTTTGGTCAGTCGATTTGCTTGCCATCAAGCGAATGGCATGCTTGTCTCGCCATTCTTAGCAATAATGTAAATAAAAAAGTACCACAGTTCACGATGGTAGCGAACTTGTCATAATGAAACAAGAAGAGGGTCCACGTGCAGACCGGGTCTGACCTATATCCTCAAGGTAGATAGAGATATCACTACTGATATCGATATAAGCCGAGGGTATTTCCGTCCAGAGATGTGATTGGGCACGAATCTTCCGTCAAATCGAGTTCCATTCTCAGGAATCTCATATGCACTTACACCAAACGATGAAATCTTAAATCGTGTCACGGCTCAATGACCCAAGTCAGGGCTTGAGGTGTTATCCAAGTAGCCAATGGACAAATAAGGAGACATTCTAAGTTTCTTTCGTAATAACGTAGTAAGCATTGAAAATGTAGTATAAAACGAGTCGTACGTGCCAGTTGCAAGCAAAGCGTTCGCGCAAATTAAAACAGACAGACCCTGCACGCGACCAAACGAGTACAAGAAAATTCCATTTATTTGACCAAAAGCATTCAGGTCTTCAGTAGTACACATCTTTACCTTTACATTACGTAGAAATAAACATAAATAAATAAATACACCCAACAGTCACTTACATAGTCCTGACCCCACACTAAGATCGAGTCTTGTGTCGTGGGTATCAGGAACTACGAGAGACTTTTCGGTGTCACAAATACCCAGACCCGATACAAATACCTATGGTTCACACAAATATTTGTTTCGGTACGGGTATCGTAGCCACGACCTCTGGTTTCACAGCCGACGTCAAACCAACTGCGCTACGGAGGCTGTTAAGTACACATCACATAAAGTGACATACTTCAAAATTAGCAAATGATTTTTTTGTTCGTGTAACAAAACGATGACACAAAAATACGCGTGCAAAACAACAAAATGTACTCAGTAACGTAGATTTCTTAACTTTTTGTACGTATTTGTAAATTCCAACGTCTTACCGACATCGACACACTGAGAATATCAATGACCCCTCCTGTCTCCTAGTCTCGACTGATTCCGAGAGACAAGACACAATTTTCTTAGTTTCGTGCTACCTAACTTGTACATTTCCGGGGCAGCCATGCACAGGTTGAAATCTCATTTGAAACATTTGTGCGATTCAATTTTACAATAAAAGGTGAGATCAAATTTACTATTTGTTTTTTCATTCGCTTCTTTTAGTTATATTTGAACATTTATAAAAATGGTCTTTAAAAATGGGATCCAATCATCAATAAAGAGAAACCTCCTAAATGCTTCCTAGAGAGGGCTTCATGTCTCCGGTTTATTATGCTTATATGTATATCCTTTCTTATTTTATTATTTTGGCATACTTCCTCAGTAAAATAATGCCTCATTTTTATATTTTGTATGCTATTAAAGGCGTTGTTTTAATATGTCGTCCCCGCTGAATAGACGGGCTAATTTAATAAAGTCACTTTTACAGAAAAATAGGATAGTTTTTACTATTTTACAAGTAACACATTTTACATTTTACAAGTATTTTCTCGCAAAATACCTTTAAAGCAAACAACATATACTTCAAAAGAAATCTCTGAGCATAAATTAAAACTAATGTTTGCTAGTTACCTTCAACACACATTTATTTAAGCTGATTAAACTATCCACCTTAATTGCAGATTATAGCCACATCTGGACACAAATGTAATTGTGTCAGCCCATATACGTCCCACTGTAGGATAAGAGCCCCCTCTACATTCGCGTGTATGATTGAGTGGGTTTAGGCCATATTGTCCACCATGCTGACTTAGTGCGGGTTCGTGGACATTACATACCATGAAAACCCTTACAAATCCTTATGGTATGCAGGTTTCATTGCGATGTTTTCCTTCACCTTTATAGTGTGTGATGATTGACTATACTATCAATACTCACATAACTCCGAAAAATCAGAGATGTGCCCTGGGATTTGAATGCGCGACCGCTGTAAACATACATTACCTATAACTCACATTTATTGAAGCTGATTAAACCATTCACCGTAATTGCAGCTTATTGGCACATCTCACAACGTTTGTTATTAAAGTTTCTAACTACTTCACAACGCACTACTTCGCAATTAATAGTAAAATCCCCCATTCTTTTTATAATGTAGAATATACTTCAAAGGATTGTCTTAAAATTAATACCTTCAGAATTGACAATCAGCTCTTAATTAATCTTCCTACTAAAACACTGCGCGCGAACAAAACTGCGAACAGGATATTGAATTCCCAAAAGAATCGTAAATAAACGTTTTCAGAATATGTTCATACCATTTCGCAGGACGCCTGGGGCATATAATTAATTTCCGGAAAAATCTGATCGGGAGTCATCGCCAATTATTACCGTGGCTCAATAGGATAGGGTTACTTTGAGAGGTCACTACACTAAGTCAGCTTCCTAGTTATTTTTTTATTATCTTTTTTACATTCCGACCGTATGAATTATTTCAATAAACCATTCAATTTATTACTATGATTCTGATTAATGCTGTTCCCGGAAATTTGTTATAGAACCGTTTGCCTTCATAGATAGGTTTTATGTTCCAGATGCCCTTCTTTTAAATCACTAAATAACACCCTGTAGTCACCTACCTACGCTTGACCCCACACTAACATCGAGTCTTGTATCGTGGGTATCTGGAACTACGAGAGACTTTTCGGTCTCACTAACACCCAGATCCGACACAAATACTTGAAATATTTTTTTCTAGTGGATATCCGTCAGGATAATGACCACTGTACACAATGGTGGTAAATTCATGAGAGTAGGATTTCAACCAAAACGTCAAAATTACTGAAAGTCATAATCGTGTCTCAATTGAATTGCACCGGATACTATTTAACTATAACTTTCCGATCTATATAATTAAAGCAATTTCTTACATACCGTATGCTTAGGTTGATGTTAATTGGTTTATCCTACCATGACCGCATACGAATTGTTTAAATTTACAGAAAATAATTTTGTAGCTGAAATTTCTAATCCTTTTATTATTTGAAAACTATTGACACTAACACATAAGCACAGCTAACAAGTATGTGTTAGACCACCCAGTTTCGATCAAGCCAACATACCTAATTAAAACCGTTTTTTTTTATTGCTATGAATGGCGAAATGAGCATGCCCTTCGCCTGATGGTAAGCGATACGATCGCTCATGAACAGTAGCACAACCAAACAACACCTTGAATTACAAAGCAATGCTTGGCATCCCACTGCGCTCGCCATCCTGAGACATAAGATGTTAAGTCTCAATATGTCCAGTAGTTACACTGGCTACAATGCCCTTCAACCCGAAACACAACAGTGCGTTTACACTGCTGTTTGACGGGAGAAATAGACACTGCGGTGGTACACACCCAGATGGCCTCTCACATATGAGAGACCTACCACCAGTGAAAGATAACCATCTTTTACCGATATATATTCTACCTAGAATGTAAAGCAACTTCGTCCATATAGTCACTTTATGGTGCTAGAAAATTAAAAAAAAAAAATAAGTATACACAACAGTCACATACATAGTTCTGACCCCACACTAAGATTGAATCTTGTGTCGTGGGTAACAGGAAACAAATGCTTGTGGTTCACACAAACATTGTCTCGGGATCGAACCCGCGGCCTCTCGTTTCACAACCGGTATCTAACCAACTGCGCCATGGGGGCAGTCAAAATAAAAATGTCACGGTTACATTATTGATTTTGGATCGTGTGAATATTTCGCCAGACCTTCAACCGCATGGCCAAGTTAGACACGTTACAGGTAGTCTAACTCTGAAACTAAGCAGCCAGTAATGTTATGCATAACACATATTCCTTGGAGCGAGTATAATAATAAACTTAGTTTGTTATATTACAACATTACATTAGCTCGGGCTTCGTAAATGGAAACTTGATGAAACTTGGAACGAAATAATGATAACTATCCAAAATTTAATTATAGGTACTCTTAAAGGATCTAATGGAGTACTTATTTTTTTATTATGACTAGGTTTTTATGTTTTAATATTCGTTAAAATGATATTCTGGTATAGTAATGGATCCAGTACATTCATGCTCTAATTTGTACTGGTTACGTTAATACTGTATTTCTTATAGTTGATTAAACTCTTGTCTATAGACGCAGTTATGCCGGAATTCTTGAAAGTCACACACAGGTATCAAACAGCTGAATATTTCATGGGTCACTATGGTGAATTCTTTGCCACGATGTACTATAAGCAACAGAAAACAGTTTCCTGAGCGCTATGACCTGTCCTTCTTCAAACGACGCTTAAATAGAGTACTCTTCTTAAGTTAGATAGTAACTTGGTTGTACTGGACCGCTGGCACTGATAGACCTTAGCAGTGGGTAGCGGTAGCCGCTTTCCAGACGGGCCACTAGCTCGATTGCCTACAACAGCAATAAAAATGCATCATGTCCCGGCTTAAAGAGTTAAAGAATATAATTATAATCCAAGCATATTTTACAATCGTGGAATATTTGGAACTACTCACACTAAAAAGCATAACCCGGTGAAAAACCATATAAAAATATTTTCTTACATTTCAGAATAATTACCGCATCCTATAAAAACATTTTTTTAAACGTCGACCAAATGTAACTTGAAATCTATAAGTTCATACTTTGTGTAGAAAGGTTATTAGCATTTTGCCCACACTAATAGATTCCACAGAAATCATGCGGTTTCATTAGGATGTAAAAGGATTTAATGTTTGCCAAAGATTTCTGCACGTATAGTATGTAATTTAAGGCTACCTCAAAACATATCGATATATTTGTAGAAATGTAATATTATTACGAAAATTAAACCTAATTTATTTAAAAGAAATGAACCCTGTCAAAGTTGTATTTTCGGTTATAAAGTTTTTAAATCAGTTACGAGGAACAAACGTCAACATCTTACTCCAGCAGATTACCACATCGAAATTGTAGTAAATAGGTCACATGGCACATGAGGTACGTTGTACAGCTATTGTCGCACCGAAAGGCCTAATGAAGGTTCCAGGAAATCCTTGGGTGCAGGAGACATAATCGTGAAACATCATCATGACCATCATTGACAATTAAGGTACTTATTGGTCTTATGGCGACTGATCACACTTACCTGTAAAAAAACGATATGTGAAAAGAGAAGAAAATAATATACTCGTATTACACATTCCTTCAATCTCTATAAAGCGTAAAAGATTTTATTTCTACTGCATAGCAGCAGATATACATAACCAATGAACTCCTTTACGCCCGCCGGGTTGAATAGTTAATTACCATGCAAATGAAAGCAATACAGTATATAAGATACATTTCCAAGTGTTTGTATGTTTTTGTAATCTCTTCTGTAGCAAAATGTTTGCTTTAGGATCAGATCATGAATGTTATGCCTTACCGATTCGGCTTCAACCAAGTAACTTTTTTTCAACTAGATGATTCAAGCAAAAAAAAAAATTGTACGCAAAAATACATTGGATTCTCGATAAAAAAAATATAATTAAATATGTTTTGTTTTTGTGATTTAGATATTGTACTGATTACATCCATTATTAAAACATTAAAAAAAATCTTCAAACACAGCATTGGAACGCAGGTAAAATAGTGACATCATTTGAATGAAATATTCGACTAAATATTACATAATATACGACAAAACAGGTGCGTAAACAAACAAACACGTAATTGAAAAAATATTACTTTTATTTACAGTTTCAGTAACTTATTCACCCGTCAGTACTAAGTTTGTACCTTTCAGACCACAAAATGGATGGCGCAGTGATGTTATAAAAAGAAATACGACATTCCACATCTCTGTTTATTGCCGTACATTAGTTATACAGCTTCCGTAGTGTCGTCTCCGCATGAAATGGGAACTAATGAGAATTTGATGTTTTTTTGACTGTGCTTTTATTTTCCTTGGTAGCGTAAAGATGTTGTTCGAGACTCGAGTGTGCAATGTCACTGGAGACAATATCATTTTAACACGTTGTAAATGGAAAAAAACATGTGGTTAACTAGCTCTTGTGGGTGTATTGTATGACTCTCTGAACATAATAACACATCTTAATAACGGACGTGAAATGTCATATTAGGGAATGTTGGGTTGTAAACTGCTTTGGTTTTTAGACTAAGTACTATTAAATTATGTAGTTTTAGGTGCTATTTTTTTATTGCTATGAATGGTGAGACTAGCATGCCATTCGCCTGATGGGTATGCTCGCCATCCGTGCGATCAGATGTTAAGTCTCAATATGTCCAGTAGTTACTCTGGCTATAATGCCCTGCAAACCGAAATAAAACAGTGCATTTACACTGCTGCTATTTGGTAGGAGAAATAGATATTGCGGAGGTACCTATACAGATGGGCTCTCACATATCAGAGACCTACCACCAGTTATTAACCATTACTTAACATATAAATGTGTTTTGGTAGTAACGCTGAGACGGTCTAAATCTCGGTACATCATAAAAAAATTGTTAAAGAACACTATTATCAGGTTCTATGAAGACATTTGAGTTGTTCACATTTTCCTTTACATGTTTGTTATTTATTTATAACGCTTTATATTAATGTAGATATGTGTAGATTTATATAATATGTTTGTGTGTGTGTTTATTCAATATGTGTGTATAATATGTACATGATATATTTTAAAATTTTTATATTTAACTTAAATTATTCGTACACCATCCATCCTATAGTTGTCTGGCAGAAATTGCTTTAAGCAATAAGGCAATTTGTGCATTTTTCAAATGTAATGTTGTCTACTTTTATATATCTGGTGTATAATAAAGTATTAAAATAAATAAAAAATATGTCGAATCTACGTTCTCTCTTTTGTCGACTAGATACTCGTATACTGCATGGTCCATAGAAGCTATTAAGGTGGCAACATCTGTAACAGACAGCTAAATATATTGGAGACACAGATAGACTGGAATATTTATTTGCGAAACCCACCTTATTTGAATAAAAGTGAAATAAGTTGATTATTGAAATAAAACTATTTTTTGTGGATTTTGTAGTGGATTTAGTTTAATTCATACATTTTTTTTCTGTCCGACGTTTTGTTTACTTTACAGCTTTTGTAGTTACGAGGGGGATTAATGTATTTAATACCTCAGTATTTGTTTCGTGACTGCTACAATTAAACTACCCTTATTTTACAACTACAAAATTAAAAAGTTAGTTGTTTTTTGTGATCTTTCTATATGTATATCATCTGTACCCTTCATCAAACCTTGATAGCCCACAGTTGAGTATGGAACTCGCCTACAATTGAGGCTTTTAATGAAAAAGCTCTTATATCGTTGGCTACCACGGTGAACCATGTTGCCGAACATAATGCTACAGAAATTCTTGTGCTTACCTCTAAGCAATTAATATTTTCTCACGATATTATCCTTCTTTGATAATATGCCTGGTAATTGACTACCAAAAGATCTTTCATCGCCAGATAAATATTTTTTGTGAAATATAGTTTCCAGCAGTGAAGCTCATGAGTTATTCACAGTATGCACGTGTTAGAATACTGTCACAAAATACCGCAACAATTTTTATAAATTTTATTAAAACTACCCATCGTATGATTCACAAGTAGTGGGGAATCGGTAATATAAAGCGTTGTCTCACTTGGATCGTCACTTTTCGAGTGACAACGACAGAGGAAGGACCTTATCCTCGTCGGTAGCAACATAAGTTTGAGAAAGGAGACACATTTCGATCGTGAGTCGTTGCACTGAGCGGAAGCTCTGTGATTGAGCAGTGAGGAGTACCAGGATTGGCAAGTTAAGTTAATTAATATTATGTTTTGTTGCTTATTGTTCAGAATATTCGGATATTATTCTGTAACATTGTAATTGTCGATTATGGTTGAATTAAACCATACTATTATAAATATAAATGACATTTAATATAATCGGTAACTTTGAAACATTATAATAATTATTGACCGTTATGTTATGTGATATAGGTTAAATGATATAGTTAAAATTTATAATTATAGTTAAATCTATTGAACTTCCCATGTTTGTATTATTTTATATACCTTTTCCCACAAAAATCCTAACATCAGAAGTGGGATCGTGTCCATTGCTTTTTATATACAAATTATACTTTTGTTTCAAGGATGAATCACGGCGTTCTGACGGACCTTCACATATAAATTAAAGACGCTGTTAGCTCTACGCGAAACGACGATACTGCACTACCGGTTTTTAATCCAGCCACAAGTGACCTGTTAAAGACTTCCTTAAAAAAATGGGTTTGGTTTAAGTTTAGACTGTCGCTAAGGCAGGTAAGGCCCTGACGGGATCTGCATTACTCTGGTTCGAGCCTTGTGAACCTGCGATGTGTCTTTAGTAAGAAAATCTTTGTAGGGTGTTAAAATAACTGAAAAAAATAAAACTCGCCCAATATTTAAATATATTTTTTTCCGCACTTTCATTGTATAAGTGGGACAGGAGATTGTTTTTGTGTCGTGTTATTTCTACAGAATCGAATAAGAAACAAAAGATTGGGTATTTGAGATATTCTACTTGGCACTTTTAATGAGATTTATTTAATGTATAGATGGTGTATTAGTAGCATCATAAATAATTATGTGTACTAAGTTTCAAGCTTCTTTACTATTGCATAGCGTCATTACAACTTTCAGATGAAATGGTAATTTAAATTGACTTTCTCGATTCTGAGACGGTGTAACTATTATTGTCTATATTGCTTCGTACATAGCTGTTGAATATGTGATGTTGTAGACAAAATAGTAGAACGAAATCTAAGATATTAGCAGCATTTAGTTTCATCTAAAAAGTTGCCTTTCTAAATCATTCCCAAGACGGTACATACGAAATAAAATTAAAAAAAAAATGGTTTAATGTGAAAACATTTGAACTTAGAAACATTCCATGTATTATCTTACATCTGGACCAGTTTAGTGACTTATTTGAAACACGTGTATTTTAAGTGCAGTTGCAAAATACGTATTTTATTTGGAATACTTTGCAAGATATAATTTATATTTGTAATATATAAAATACTTTTTTTTTGCTACTGTTTTGAAAACATTACCACTTAAATAAAACTCTTGGGTTAGCGATTCAGCAAATGGCCACTAAAGGCGCTGCAGCTTTGAAATCCAATTGAAATCATAGAATATATACAAAGTAATTGTATTATAACCAGACACTAGACTGACAATTTTCAATGCAAACCTTATTTTTTTTAAATACTACACCTATCTCTCTAATTCCGTACCAGTGGAACGATTGTTTTCATATGGTGCTAGGATAATCTGATACTCTTTTCAAAGAGCTGCTGGTAATGTTGAAAACTTTATATACAAGAAAATTAGTAATTTTATCTGAAAAGTATTTTGAAAATGGCTGTTTTGAATTTTGTGCTTACATACTAAGAGCAAAAGAAATTTGTATTTAAAATAGTAAATTGGAGCATTCTGAAGAAATTTGGCATAACCATGATTCACATCCGTCCTTGTAATTCTGAGATCACCTGCAAACATGGAATAATCATAGTTTTGGAAATGAGTCATTTTATAGATATATAATATATTAAATAATGATCTTAAGTCGAAACTTCGAGGCACCCTAGAGTGTGCTACAAATGGAACACAATGTTGGCCATTGATTGATACACATTCTTAATAAATTAAGTAAAGTAATATTTTGTTGTATTTATAATCCGAGCCTCGTTCAGTTTATAACTGAAATAAAGTTTTATAAATTAATATCCTAAACACATTATCAAAAAAAAAAACCAAGAGATTATGGGTCAGGGACCAATAACTAAATAATTATATGGCAGACGCAAATGCAAATTTGTTTAACAGATTTAACACTCTAGCAACTTACATGAGATTTCCAAAAAAAAAACATTTGTGAATTAAGATAGTTATTGGTCTTGTAAAAGGACTTCCCTTTTCAACAATTGATGTTACAAATGTTAGTAAGCAACTGAAGTAATATGTTGGTATTTGACAAGTAGAGGATCAATTCCCTCTTTGACCCACGGCACTGTTCACACAATGTTGTAAATCCGTAATTAAATGATGTAGTTAATTGCTAAGCACAGATTACAATTTAAATAGGTGGTATGTTGTCCGACGTTTTGTGGGGTCAACCTTTTTATAATTTATATTTTATATTGATGTTTTAAATATCGTGACCATCAGATTCTCAATATCAGTTCTCTGGAAGTTTCAATAATAGTAGAATTAGTTGAGTTTGTTGATATCCGGACAAACTAAGTATAATTTGGGAATTAAAAGCGAAACGTCAGATTGGCCGAACGATTTACAAAAAATAAAATGAATCCATTAGAATGTTTCAACATTTCGATTCACTACCCGGCATTTACCCTATATTTAATATGCAAAGTTACCCATGTATATTTTATTTTGATAGATAACAAAATACTATGTATACATACATAGTAAAATCAATATGATCTTACGCATTTATTGATTGGAATAGAAGCAGATATGTACCTGTCGTTGTAAAGTAAAATTTACTATGCGGCCCGGTGAATCGATTGAGGAAAATATTTCCGTTGAAAATACCCTGACATATTATTTAGAAAATACTTTTTGTGAAACATGTTTCTTTGTTTTAGAATCCAATGTGTATAGTAATAAATATTAAGGATTTGTATAATATGATTATGTGATTATGATGTGATTATGATTATGATGTGATTATGATGTGATTATGACAAGATTATGACAAGATTATGACGAGATTATGATGAGATTATGATTATGATCCCTTGGCTTTTGTCTAACATTCACTGGCTGCGGGTGATTAAGCTTCACTGACTGCGGGTGTTTGATTGTACAAAGCAAGGTGTATCAAAAAGATGTGATGAGATTATGATGTGATTATGATGTGATTATGATGTGATTATGATGTGATTATGACGAGATTATGATGAGATTATGATGAGATTATGATGAGATTATGATGAGATTATGATGAGATTATGATGATGATCCCTTGGCTTTTGTTTAACATTCACTGGCTGCGGGTGATTAAGCTTCACTGACTGCGGGTGTTTGTACAAAGCAAGGTGTATCAATAATGACAATAATATACTTTTTTTTCAGGTAATAGATAATGTACTTGAATGGATTGTTCAGTTATTTGTAAGAAATAAAATCATTGACGACCGATCGAGAAAACAAATAAAAACAAGTCACAAATATTTATTTTAGTAAATTGACCAAAACCAAGCCCATTGAGTTTGACTCGCTGGATCTACTCAGAAATGGGTCGCGCCGCGTAGTATCCAGTGGTAAAGTAAAGCCCGCTGAGTTTGTTCGCCGGGTCTTCTCAGTCAGGGCCGCGTTGGATCCGGCAGTAAGCCTAAACATACGGGACGTTTCGGAAATACTTATGGTCGTTGTCTTAAATTGGACCCAAAACAAGCCCACTGAGTCTTATTCGCTGGATATACTCAGGACTGGGTCGCGTCGCGTAATTCCAGTGGTAGTGTAAGCCCACTGAGTTTGTTTCGCCGGGTCTTCTCAGGAAGGGCCGCGTTGGATCCGGTGGTAACAATAAACCGCTACGCACCGTAGTAATAATATTCATGGTCCACTAATTAATTTAATTTAATTTAATTTGACTAACGTACATATTGTATTTCTTTGAAAAATAAATTACCATAAAGTCATAACTAATACTTTAAATAAAATAAGAATAAAAAGTAAACAAATAAATAAAACTAATTTTAAATAAAAATAAAATTAATTTAAAATAAATAAATTACATAAATAAAATAATTAAACCAAGAAATTAAAATAAGTAATACTAAGTATAGGAAATATATTGTATATAGAGATTAGGTTCTATGGGTATTGACTTGTCATAAGAGTTTTTAAATTGCCTACGTGACTAATAAATACGTTTCATTTCATTTCAAGATATTAGGCAGAAAATTAAGTAGAGCAACGAGACTGAACCGTGTGAGAATATTTTATTGTACTTCGAGAACGAAGTACATGTCAGTATGGCCGTGTTAGAATACTGTCACAAAATACCGCAACAATTTTTATAAATTTTATTAAAACTACCCATCGTATGATTCACAAGTAGTGGGGAATCGGTAATATAAAGCGTTGTCTCACTTGGATCGTCACTTTTCGAGTGACAACGACAGAGGAAGGACCTTATCCTCGTCGGTAGCAACATAAGTTTGAGAAAGGAGACACATTTCGATCGTGAGTCGTTGCACTGAGCGGAAGCTCTGTGATTGAGCAGTGAGGAGTACCAGGATTGGCAAGTTAAGTTAATTAATATTATGTTTTGTTGCTTATTGTTCAGAATATTCGGATATTATTCTGTAACATTGTAATTGTCGATTATGGTTGAATTAAACCATACTATTATAAATATAAATGACATTTAATATAATCGGTAACTTTGAAACATTATAATAATTATTGACCGTTATGTTATGTGATATAGGTTAAATGATATAGTTAAAATTTATAATTATAGTTAAATCTATTGAACTTCCCATGTTTGTATTATTTTATATACCTTTTCCCACAAAAATCCTAACACACGCATTAGAAAGAGCACGTTACAAAATCATAATTGAAATATACGTGAAATTGTTCTTTACTATGTACATCCAATTCACATTGTAACTGATATAATGTTATATTTCTAGCTATTTCGCAAAATTCAACGTGTAATTTTATTGTTGGCGTTCATAATCACTACACAGTATAAATCAAAATTGCTTTTCGCTGTTTGTCCCTATATGTATATGCTTAGATGATTAAAACTACGCAACGGATTTAGATGCGATTTTTTAATGTTTTTTTTAATAGATAGAGTGATTCAAGAGGAAGGTTTATATAGAGAATTATGGTACAGTAAAACCGAATAATTCATATTTTTGTGCACTTTAATCGCAAACCAGAGCGTTAGGTTTAAGACTCGTAGAAGATATCATAGATTTAAAAAGTGGAGGCTTAGCGGCTGGCGGGCTGTACGTTTTGTCCCGGTTGGCAGCGGTCGGTAGGCGCAAGGTGTGTGGACACCATTTGGGTATGGAGAGATTAGACATCATAGAGTGGGAGGGACAGAATATGACTGAAATAGCTGACAGATTTCATTTGATGGGATAATGGAAATATGAAAAGATAGAACGGGACGAATCGGGAAGTGACTGGACAGATGACGAGATTAAGAAGGACAGGTCATAGTGGAAAGAAGAAGGGACAGGGATAGCTACGTCGATTTTAGGTATACAAGAGTTTGTAAAATATAACATCTATCTGGTGTGGAGTGAAATCGAAAAATATCTGTACCCAGGCGAAGCTGGGACGGGCCGCTAGTGAATGATAAAACAATTCTTATTATTCTTAAGAGTAGATATACAAGACAAAAATAATATTCCTGCAACAAAATTTTTATCTTAAGCCGTATTCCAACGCTACTTAGAGAGTTTAATAGCCTTAATAGTCAGGCTGCGTCAAAGGATAAACATCTTTATTTACATAAATAAATAACATTGATCTCCTGTGTCATTTCGCTACGTTTTATCAGTACTTTGTTTGAGCCTCACGCGATTAACAGAATGACCACTTTCACATCAGGAAGGTCTGAAGCAGCAAATTGGCGTTTAGCTCCTGACATCATTCCTTCAGTGTATATAGGACTTGCTGAAGCTAAGTGAAACGATCATAGCAGAGCAGCTCGGCAGGGATGGACGAAAAAAATTCTGGGTTCAGTCCAATGACTTGTAATTCAAAATTTCTATCTCTTACAGTTGACCTCTATAGGTCGGTGGTGACTGGTGACCACAGTACGTCTAAGTATTGATCTATGTTTAAAGAAATACTTATAAAAATGACTTCAATTTAATATCCAGTGTATAAACACTATCTTTTTACAATGAATTTGCAGATCTGCTCACGGAATCCCAACACTTCACATTCTGCTAATAATGTGAGTGTTCACTACTCGAGCACAGTCTTCGACTAACGACAGTAATATTGACAACACACGACACGTAGCCAACATCAACTTGAGAATGCAATCGTCACACAATCGGAACGTAGTTACAGAGACAATACCGCTTTCAACGTAACTGCATTATAAAGTTCATCAACACAATGTTTTTGCCTTTTGTTATAATGTCTCCTAGCTTTTTTATATTTCAATTTATTTTATTTATAAAATCCTAGCATTAAGGCATTTTCAATAATTCGATAGATTTCGTGATGGTACTAAAAATATGTTTGCAAAATGGATTAAAAAAGAAAGTGGCAATAACATATGAAAAATCCATCTCAAATAAGGTATTTCGTTTCGAAGTTACAATTGAGCTAGACGACTTTTATCATCGCGCAATAGAAGCAAATGCTGTTTATTCATTTGTTTACATAGATTATTGTTTAGGTATAGCAATTTGTATTCCGTTGCACACGGGCTTCAGATATGCCGGTTTGTTTTACGTGCGTCCGCTCAACATTATCCTCTGCCTGCTAGCTTTAACATTAATTTGCAACTCTCAATTAAATTATTAAAATGCCACTCTCTGTTCACAACCAGAATGTGTTATTAGTTACGCGAAATCTACGGCTTTTAACCTGAAGTTATTAATTTTTATTTGATATTCAGAGAATAAAAGTCTGTATCAACTAAAGCTAGAACCTGTAAGGAAAGGGAAGGAAAGAAAATAACCACGGTTAATAACTTTCATTCTAAGTATGTCGTACTTTTAGATTAAAATTCGATTGATTTGTGAAGTAAAACCATGAAGCATATACTTTTGCTATCAATTGCTTCAAGCGTTTATTTTGTTTGTTTGAATTTTAACTAATTTGACCCCTCTTGGGAACCAAATTGGTACAAAGTGAAACAAAACTGTCGTATGTTTTGTTGATGCGTTTCCTTCCGTCTCTTAATTCGTTTACAATGGCTGCTAATTTAGTTGCATTTCTTTTCATTATTATTTGCCATACAAAGTTTCTTGTTAGTTTGCTACTCTCGTTTAAAAAGTAGCATATCATGTAAAAAAGGTGGAAAATCAAGCAAAAAGTTGCAAAATATTTAAATAAACTCACTCAAAAAGTGGTGCATATTTATTAATTTTATCTTTTTTAAGCTGCAAGTCGCGATATGACACGTCTTGATCCACAACGCTTTCACAACATATGGCTGTAAGACAAATATACATTCTCGTGCTAAATTCCATGAATTGGGCGGTATCAATCATTGTACTCGTATATTCAGTTGTCGCTCATCTGCCCTTTTATGATAGAAGTTGTCCTACATTTGTTCATTTATGTTTCTCGTTTAGACTATTTGCAACGCCGCATGGGATTTGTAGATGGATTGTAAATCTAGATTATTATCACTATCTTTGTATTTAATAGATACGTTCACAGATAATAAAAATAATGACTAAACATAAATGATAATTTATGGATTATTTTTAGCACTTGAGTTTTGTATATCAGATTGGGGTTCCCTATAATAACAAAATAATTTCGTAGAACTCATTAAAAATAATCTTTATTCAATAAATTTCCTCGAATCACTCCGAACGCAAGGAATCAAAGAATTAAGACTGGTACAAGAATAATACTATCTTAAGTAAATAAAACATTCAGAGAAGTTATGTAAAACATACTGAAAAAAATATTGCTACTCTCGTGTTATTACTTGCTCCAGGTATGTTCTTAAATAAATAATTTAGTTAAATACTCGCAACCGATGAGCTTGCGTGGAAAGATTTATGAGAGTTTAAAAAGCAAACTTAAAATATACACATTTATCGTTATATAAAATATACAATAAAGTTAACCAAGTGTGAATAATATGGAAGTTTATAACATTATTTTTTTAATTAACCTTATTTTCCACAATTTGCTCCCTAAAACTCAAGTAACTGATACCATTTTTTGTTTATTAAACATGCTTAAAAGATACATACATATTATTAAATCTATAGAAGCATAATTGTTCTACTGACTTGACAAAATGCCTATATTGCACCTGATGATAAGTATATAGCAATTCACATATTCGCCGATGAGATATTATCAAGTCTTGCCGTCATCATATTCTTCGCTTCTCAAAACTGATACTCACATACAAAACTCGGAAAACATTGGACTTGCGTGGGTGCCACAGCACGCACATGACGTTCTCTATCAAGATGTATACTAATATACGATATCTGTATCGGCCCCTATACGTCCCAGTACAGGACACGGGTCTCCTCTTCAATCGAAAATACGATGAGAGGAGTTAGTTCATATCGTCCACCACGCTGGCCTAGTGCGGTTTAGCGGACTTTAAATACCAAAGAATTATTTTATATAAATCTCTACGGTATGCAGGGTTTCCATCATCTCTATAATGTGTGGTGATTGACTTTCAATACCCACATGACTCCGAAAAGTCAGAGGTGTGCCCAGGGATTTGAACCCACGAATAAGGTGAACATATTGGCAGCTGCGACTTGTCCGTTACCAACAGGCACCATGCACTTCATATATTTAGTACCACTTTAAAATTCCAACTATATTCCTGTTTTAAATCGATAAGTGTCAAGATTAACTTTAACCCATTGCAAGAACATTGTCGCGTGTTCATATGTCTGGCACGAAGCGCCCGGTCCCATTGTAGACGAAGAACAATATTGTGTTTACAAACGGCTCGGCTATTTCGTGTTATCCGCCTACTGTCTAACACAATACTTTTGCATTGAATAAGCAGTGTCTCAGCTGTTCACCAATATTTAAAACAACTCCATGGGTTTATTTTGAACCGAAATTTTAACGAGATTTGTGAGTGGAGAAAAGAATTTGATCGTATTGTTGTTTTTGAACGCAATACGCATATTATTTTTGTTAATACTGATTTCATTAATAATTCCTGATTCAAAAAAGACTTGAGGTGGTGTGTGGTATATCGTAAAATCATAAAATGAATAAACCTATGCGTTATAAAATGGGCGTCTACATAAATAAGTAGTTTTACAAACGTGGAAGAGACATATGAAATAATAATGAAATTTTATTTAAACGCCATTTCTAAACCCTTGTTACGGAGCCTCGAAACATTTCATTTCTTTCAATTGGTATATTTGTAGAAAATCTTATTTTCTTAGGTACAATCCTTGATCTTAATGTCTGCCTGCATTATTTCCGTTCATTTACTGTGCATTAACCGTCGTCCTGCTGGCTTCTATTAATCAGCATTGGACCAAACTTAGCGACAATCTCCAATACTCGTCCCATTGATTCCATCCTAATAAGCGATCGGTATCACTGGCTCTTCCGCTTCAGTGGTCACAGACCGGAAATGACGTAATTTCTAGTCACATGGATACATATGTGGAACTCAGAGTAAGAGGAGTTGCGGCTGTATAAAAATTCTACAGCAGGCCAGTATCAGCGTTAAATGCAGATACGCCAGGGCTATTTGAAAAACATTCATAATAATGACAATTTTTTTTCTAAATAGCGCCTTATTATAACTACTGAACAAATAATTAAGTATCTTTCAATTGCTTTGAATTTAGGTACTACTGTCAGGTTCACTTTAGTCAATTTCATGATTATGACCTCAATTAATTTAATCTTTTGTTTACATCTGAACTTTAATGTTAGCTATCAGTAGAGTAGGAGTGTCTTATAAAAATAATACGTTTAAGGTTCAGTACCATTATTTATAATTAAGTTTTAATTACAACAAGCTCCATTGTAAATTATACGCTAAAAACACAAACTGAAATCTTAAAACATTATATCCCTACCATCTGTGTTATTTAATAATGAGTAGAAAACAACGTGAAATTAACGCAGACAAAATAATATGTTAGTTCGTTGGAAACATGAAAAGGATTTCACGAAACACATATCGTATAGTGGAAATAAATTATTGAACTTCTAACATTCGAACATAATTCAGCTTATTTTTAATTCGAAACTGATGTTCGAGGTGAATAGATAAAATGTTCTGCATTTTCATGAAGTTGTCTACTTCATTGGCGTGCCTTGAAATTGATAACTAATTGAAAATTCTTGCTGACCTTAATTGATGGTAAGAGTCTAAGCTTGTTTTTTATTTTGTTAATACTTATATAATTAGACAATCAATTTAGTAGCAATTTTTATAAACTAAAACCCGTGAGATCCAAAATTTTATGATTAGGTCGGAAAATTCACTTCATGTAAGTCTATTCTAAACCCAGTGCTTGACTGACTGATTAAACGGTTTTTTGAAAGATTATTTTAGTCTTTAAAAGAATACGTCGATGATTCATAAAAGTGTTCCAAATAAATACTGCGGATTATCATCATTTCTAGTTCTGCCAATAAACACAATAAATACTGTATTTTACTGTATCAGCATCAGTACGTCCCACCCCCACTGCAGGTCACGACTCACGAGCCTCCTCTATAAACGAGAATATGATTGAGAGTGGTTAGACTATATTATAGTCCACCACGCTGACCTAGTGTGGGTTGGCGGACTTTCAAGCCTCCTTCGAGGAATTCTGCAAAGACTTGATTGACCTGAGACCCGGCCAACCACTTCATGCATAGGAACTATTATAAACTGAATAAGAATTAATTTGCGCTCATGTTAAATCTCGTTCCCTTGGGATGGTGTTTATTGCTCCCGATCCTTTGTACAACCAGTACTTAACATTACAGCATCCTGGATTAAAGGCGGGAGATACATTAACAAAGGATTTGTGTTTCAGGAACCGCTTTGAGGTACGAGATTAACTCAACACATAATCGTGCTTGTCCCGGCACACACTAGCTTGCTTGCATAATTAAAGAATTAGTACCTTACTCACGTTTAGATAGGGTATTGGATACTTAAATTTAAGGGTTGTCGTTGATACCCACGGTAATAGGTCATAGTCTGTTTAAAAACTTATATTTGGTATCGAATATTTTGTCTTCTTCGCTCAAACTGAATTTAAAAGTCGTTCGAAAGGGATAAAACATTCGATATTTAAAATATGTTTTAAAACTGCCTATTTATAAGGCCGTTAGTGAATTAAAGTAGCATCGATAAGTCAATTAAGAAACATGAATAGTCGAGAACTACAACTGCCTTGGTGACGTAGTTGTACTAAGGTACGCTTACAAAGCTGAGGTCTCGGGTTCGAATCCCGAGTGGGGCAAAGTGATATCGGATTTTTCTATTCATTATCAGCCCGGAGTCATGAATTTGTGCCCGATATGGCGATAGGCTCGCCACCTATCACATCGTGGGACGGAACATACACGGCGAAATGTGGGTGTCAAGGCACCTCTAGGAAAAAAGATGTGAGTTTATGTATGTGTGTATGAATAGTCGAGAAATGATTTTCGGGTGATAGACGCGCGTTTATTTTGGTGTTTGTTTTAGTATAAGCTAATATTTATTGTAAACAGATTTTTAATATAATATAATATAATATAGTGTAAATTCTCGTTCCAAGTATTCCCTTGGACCTTTATCAAATTAGCTGACCTAGTTGAGGCTATCACGGGTCTGTAGATAATGTTCGATGCCCGATATATACGAATAGTATAAAATAACTTTACGTCATACACGGGAATATTGCATAAGTTCATAGTTACATCCTTACTTTCATTATGATTTCATCACGGGCTCTGTAGTCTCGTCTTGCAATAACCAAAATAGTCTTATTAGCTTATTTTTTATTTTTCGAGTTTTATTATTATATGCAATTTTTCGCCCAATCCAGGAAATCCTAAAGAAACGTCTCTAATTAGTATAAGTACATTATCATGATCTTCTCTAAACATTCAATAAAAGAGTGAGTACAGAATACAGATCGTCATACCATATTAATTGGTGAAAAACCTTTATACTTCAACAGTTGACACATCATTACCTTATTGGTGCAGGGTAGTGACATCGCCAGAATAAAATCAGAATTTACTAAGATATTTCAAGTGACGCTTGATGTTATCTTCCATATTTCAAGACGCCAGGAATATATTAAGTTGTCGGGCAGTGACGCCCGGTGCGTGCGATAGTTGCATTATACATGAGACCGGGCAACTCCTTATACATCTTTTGGCTATACTTTTTATGTCTTGCTATGGCTCATATCATGCTGTCACATTTTATTACTTTATAATTATTATATAATTCAAAACTTCAAATAGTACGACGGTATTTCCTGTATTGACAGCCTCCGTGGCGCAGTTGGTTGGACGCCGCCTGTGAAACGAGAGGCCGCGGGTTCGATCCCCGCACCGAGAGAAATATTTGTGCGGCCCACAAATATTTCTTCCGGGTCTGGGTGTTTGTGAGACCGAAAAGTCTCTCGTAGTTCCTGATACCCACGACACAAGACTCGATCTCAGTGTGGGGCTGGACTATGTATGTGACTGTTGGGTGTTATTTATTTATTTATTTATTTATTTATTATTTTTCAAAATAATGTACATTCACCGTGAACATGTTGGCAGCCGCTTCTGGTTCGTTTATCAATAGGCCACTACCCACTTTTCGCTACAATAATTATAACTCGCGTATTTAAAATGTGTACAATGTTTGCTTTTGAACAATCACAGCGTAATTATGCCCAGACTCGACCCTCCTCACATCAGCCATTGACAACTCCGTTCTGTATTCAAATCTTTATTCTTCTTAATATGACTGCCAGCACCATCGTCTTATTAAAAGTTGTTTCCTTTACTCATCGCTCATAAAATCACACGTTACTAATTAGTTAATCAGCTATTGAGTTTAAAACAATATTGCATATTGCAGTCACTGTAGCACATATGCCTTCACAAGAAAACTTTAGTCATCTGAGTTGGGAGATATTATAAGCTAGCTAGTACCTTTTCCAGGACGATTTTTCTTATAGATATAGGGCTTATTTTTGATAAGTTCCTCAAAAACTGAAGTAGATAGGTTCAGGAAATTAATTTTAATAAATTGGCAAGAAAGTAAATTATTATCAGTTGTAAATAAGTTAATGATGAAAACACTAAAAGAAAACATATAGAAGTAATAAATTTATTTATGTTAATAGACTAGAAACATCAAAAATGCTTTGTAAAAATAAATATAATTGCAGATACAACCAGTCTATTATTTTCTATGCTTATACCTAAGAATTTGAGTACTAATTACTTACTAACATAGCATAATATGATATTTACAATGAATCATCACAATTGGAATAAGTATACTAACGTTAACACAGCCACAAATCTCATTTTGCTAACTTATTATTAAATCACAGCTAAATCCTGTGTTAAAACCTATCTTTAATTCAAATCATTTTTTATTTCTGTTCTTTTCTTTCCTTTCCTCCATCCACAAGTGCAGCATGTCCGGTATCCACGTGACTAAAAGTATGACTAATAGAGCGTTTTGCGCTGTTATACATATAACGTAGCTGCCTGTATGGTCTCTGATCCAACCGAGGAAGTAGCCAGCTGGTGGTACAATGATGCCCATAGTCAACATTCCCAAACCAACTGCGGCCGGCACTTGCTCTACCTTGCAATTCTCTGAAATGGCGATGTTTCTTGCGACTATGATCATGCTTCTTCCTAATCCGTAAAGGCATGACATGATTATGAGCGCCACCAAGTCGGACTGGTATGCTAGAACTGAAAAAAATAGGCATTTGAGTGATATGCGCTTGATATGGCGATAGGGTTGCCTTCTCTCACAAATTGTGGTGGAAATGACGAACTATGTTCGGGAACCATAGCTAACGTCGTTTTCCTACCCTTTCAAAGAAGAGCATTCAACCGTTGTTAATGTTATATGCAATATAATATATTACTTGGTATGTAATCGTTGTTAATGTAATACGTAGGTCACATTACACATATCAAGAAATGTGCAAAATTCTATATGAAGTACATTTTCAATAGTTGTAATTCGAAATTTGAAATTTTTCAAATTAAGAATGCATTTGTTTCAATACCCTCTGATTCCCCCCCATTGTTGATAAAATGAAGTTACTAATTAGTCATAAATCATACTTACTTTGTCTGACAACGATGAGCCATATGCTCGTCATGATGAGCATCCATCTAGCGTTGATCCTGTATTTGTCTTGGAACACCGGCAGTACCAGACGTCCGACGATGTCAGCGGCGGCTACAGCTGACATACATAGCGCTGTCTGTTGCTTATCCATTAGTGCTACTTTCTGCAAATAAATGTTAATAGGTTGTAATGTTTTATAATTACTAGAATTTTGATGTTATATTGCACGTTTATATGTCTTCTTAATTTACCTAATTTTATTTATTTACATATTAGCTAAAAACATATACAGTTTTTTACATTACATAATGTAATAATAAACGCAGTAAGTTTTTATAAATATTCTTGACGATTGTATAATTATGAGTGTTCTGTATAGGGTAGGTTAAATTTACGAATGATGTGTATCGCCTACTGAGCCGGTCTAAATCAGAAAGTTCAACGAATATGAACTATTGATATAATTCCTCTGTAATATCACTTCCAACAGTATTAGACATACATATTCAGTATCTTAATTTTTTTGTTATTATGAATTAAACATTTTTATAGCTTTTAAACTGTATCGTGTTTCAAAATGTGATATTGTATTGTTTATTTCAAAACTTGCTCAAAATCTACTCATGTTTTGAGGTATATTTTAGTCAATGACACATTTGTAGTTCATTAATCAAGATAGCGTTTGTTAAGTCAGCACAATCTGGTAAGAACGCACGTGTAAAGATAATCCGTGCGAATAATAATTGAATTTGCGTAGTTCTGGACTAATGGAAAACATATTATGAAGTTTTTAATGAAGAGGCTTTGATAAAGACAGCGCTCACAGAAGGACGATAAAGGTTTATCGAAAAAGTACTTTAAAATGCGAAATAAAATTAATTTCAATCTATTTCGAATATATACGTATTTTTTTGACTAATCGAAAACCTATGAAATCTGTTACTGAAAAGGATATGGTGAAGATAGTGAAGTCATAAAACGACGACAAAGTTAGAGACGGATTATCGAAAATGTACTTTTAAACCGCGATTTAATGCTATCACGTGGGAGACGGCATGCTTATAAAAAAGAATGTAAAAAGCTATACGAAAAAATTGCATTGAATTTAAGTGTGTATTTAGTTTAGCTGACGTTATTTTGGATGACTGGTTGTCGCAATGACTAAGTGTCATCATCAGCAATAATTTGCTTTTTATGGCAAGAAGTTTGAACCAACTGTACCACTGTCGTTATGCCAATTAATATTTTATAATCTAGGATCGATAATCTAGGTATTACTTACGCGATATTAAGGGATTATAACAAGAACGAGTAATTAAGTAGAACACAATACCTGTAAAAAGAATGGGTACAGCATACTGAAGTTTTGTATGGACGTGACAGATAATGCTGTTCCAATAATGATGTTCAGAAACCGTGGACTGGACAATAAGGAAATGTCAAAGAGATCGTATATTTTCCTGAAAATGCTCTTCTTTGGTGGTGAAACAACATCCACGGCGTTGCCTGTAAATAATAATGAATGTTAATAAATTGAGATATATTTTGGTTGGTTGAGTACGGAAATGGTGACGTGATGACCTCAACCAATTCAGTAGTATTTGAATACCATCCAAATGCTGCTAAATTGGTCGAGGACAGCATCTGATAGGGATATGTACAAGGAGTTGAGGACGACCTTTGACCAGCACTAGGACAGAATAGATTTTAAAAAGTACTGGACTGCCGTACTCATGGTCGTATATTCAAACGCTGGGAGAGGACGGTGAATAAAAAAATAAAGTGTATAATTATTTTATCATTGTTTGTGTTTTTGGCGGTCAAAAAAACTACGGCTTAGAAGTAGGAGCAAGACTTTCGAAGGCATGGGATGTTTATCAACAGCATTAAGTTCGGGTGGTAAACGAAGAAAGATCTGTAATGAGTCAAACAGCCGGTCGTAAAAGTATAATACCAATCAAGAATCCTGGCGAAAACGTTGTGACATGAGTGTAGGATAAAGACAAGCAGAAGAAGACATAAATCCTGACAAAGATCAAAAATAAATGATTTCATCAGCAGTACGAGGAGCGATCAAAAAGTAATGATAATAAGTATAAAAAAACAACGATTGTAGTTTAAATTTAATTTATTTTTCTACATAGTCTCCTAACAAGTCGATACATTTAGTCCAACGTTTCTCCAAACCTAAAATACCCTTTAAAAAAAGTCTGTATCTTGACTATCCCAAAATGCCTCTACAGCATCCATCACCTCGCTATCATCCTCAAATTTCTTGCCCCTGAGGTGTTCCTTGAGCCTAGGAAATAAATGAAAATCGCTGGGGGCTAAATCTGGAGAATAGGGCGGGTGTTCGACCAGTTCGAAGCCTGCTTCTCGAATGGCAGCGATCGCAACTTCGGCTCTGTGTGCAGGAGCGTTGTCCTGATGAAACAGGACTTTCGCTCGGAGTTTGCCCCGTCTTTTTTCCTTTATGGCGTCTCGCAGTCGTCTTATTTGATCAGCGTAGTAGGAGCCCGTAATAGTAGCTCCCTTTTCTAGGTAATCAACCATTATGATTCCCTGAGCATCCCAGAAAACGGACGCCATAACCTTGCCCGCCGAGCTCGAGACTTTGAACTTCTTAGGAGTCGGTGAGGATGGCCTTTTCCAAGTCATCGATTGTTGTTTGGTCTCCGGATCAAAATGATGGATCCATGTTTCGTCCATGGTCACAAATCGTGACAAAAATAATTCTTGGTCAGCCTGGAACTTTGCAAGATTGGCTCTTGAAATGTCAACTCGCTTTTTCTTTTGTTCGTCCGTTAACATTCTCGGGACCCAACGCGCGGAGACCTTCTTCATATTCATTTTGCTGGTCAAAATGTTTTGGATGCTGCCATATGAGATCCCTGTGACCTCAGCTAAATGTCTGATGGTTACTCTTCGGTCTGCTAACACGATATCTTCGATTTTTTTCACGTTTTCCTCCGTGAGGGACGAGGTTGGGCGTCCCTCGCGATGTTCATCTTCTGTGGATGTTCTACCCAACTTAAACTCTTTGCACCACCGTGCCACCGTAGAATATGGAGGAGCAGAGTCCCCCAGTGTCTCCACCAAATCGGCGTGTACCTCTTTGGTAGACATTTTTTTCAAACAGAGGTACTTGATGACGCATCTCACTTCGTGTTTCTCCATTTTCGTGTTGTCGCTCCGACTGCTGGTATTCAAATGAATGTAGCTCCTCCAAATGACGTCCTATTTATACAATTTTTTAGCTGGGAAGTGGTGAAGGACTGAAGAAGCGAAATGTTTTTTCTTTAAATTTTTATCTTTATTAGAATTACCCGTTTATCATTACTTTTTGATCACCCCTCGTACATTTACACGTGGATAATACGTTTCGTCCATTTTGTTCGCAACTTAGTTTCAGCTAATTAAAAACAGTAAACAACCAACTAATTAAATAATTTATGTAAGCTGTGATAACTATTGCATAACAGTTTTAACATTGTTTTGAACTTCTATGAAATGAGAACACGTTTTACAATTGCGGTTAGCGTTATTAACAAAGTTAACATTGTTGCTTCGTCAAATTAATTATTTTAAAAATAATAATAATCTTTTCATTGCCACCATGATACTAGGTTATGGATACCTCTTCATAGTAATAGGCTGTATATATTCAGCTTGGATCGGACCGACCAAATCATGACTAATAACAATAGGCAACTATATCTCACCGATGAATATTTGATTTTTTTAAATTGTATAAATTGTATTTCTATGGTAAGTAAGTCCGCCAACCCGCACTAGGCCAGCGTGGTGGACTATATGGCCTAACCACTCTCAATCGTACTGTTGTAATTGTAGAGTAGGCCCGTGCCCTGCAGTGGGACGCATATGGGCTGATACAGAAACAGATATAGGTCCGGAAATCGAGCTTACAAGTCAACTTATGATAATTGGTAACGCCCATGAATATCCCCAACACTAGGATCACAGATGTGTTGCCGGCCCACGAAATCGGGAGGAGGGCAGGAAGGGCAGTGTCAGAAAAGGTAAGGGGTATGGAGCATCTGGTAATCTCGCTCTCTGAACGACACGCGATATCTAAGCTGTTGCTTCATGTCGATATCCTGTGAGACAGTAGTACCCACCCGGACGAGCCTGCCTATTCATGCTCAGGCATGGCTGACAACAGCGTGGGTCTACCGCTTACATTGGATTACACTTATCATCCAATGCACCGTAATCACTTTGATCACGTACCAATTTGAATACATTTGGCCATGCTGATGTCTACATACACATTTTTTTCTAATTAAATAGTATCAATATGAATTTACCATTAAAACCATTCGAGTTCGATGCTATCAACGGCAATTCTTTTTCTCCATAATTTTGTTTTCCATTTCCATGAATATCAAATGTTTTGCCTTCCTTTTTTAATTCAGCCTCTACAGGAGCCCCGTTTTCCTTCAACCCAGCTTCTTTTAGTACCAAAGAATTCTTTCTGATCACAATTTCTTTATGTTTGTCTTGTAATAAATATAAATTTTCGTCTACCGTCACTTCCTCTTCAACTTTTTTCATATGCCATTCCACTGGTTGTATTAACATTGTACCACAAATCTGGAATAACATACCCAATTAGGAACATAGACAACAATAAATATTAATTAATTTGGAGATCAGATTGTCATTGTATGCATTTGCATATTATGACCATTTACATCGGTTGCGAAATATTTCACCTAAAATCTAAATATGATAAAATATGGTGCATATTTTCACATTAATTATTATGTTATTAAAATGGTTATCAATTATAATATCTGCTGATATTATTATTTCTTAAATACGCATTCACACATTTAATTTTGTATACTTTAAGTATTTTTTGCACATTTCAATATTTCTATATTACTTACAATTATATTCCAGGAATTATTTCTTGCTATAATATAAAGATATTCCAATGATAACATACCCCGTGTAAGCTGAGGGCGGACAGGATCAAGCACGCCCCTTGGAAATCGTAATTTTCTAAGAGATATCTCACTAAGTGAGGCATTAAGGTTTGTCCCACACCTGTGCCTACGTTAGCGAGACCGACCGCACGGCTCTTCTTCAGTTTGAAGTAACTATTTATAGCCACAAATGACGAGTTCTGAATGAAACCCAAGCCCAGACCTGCAATGAAAATCATAATTAATCTTTATTAGTACTAATCTTTAATTTTTTTTTATTTAATATGTGGGCTTTAAAAGAGTTTTTATTACTGTAATAAAAAATATTTTTAAAGGAACTAAACCCTCTTAGCGTGCTCTCGATTGTAGAAGAGGCCCATGCCCTGCAGTGGATATACGTATATGGGTTGGTACAGATATACAAAGGCTGGTAGATACTTGGGTCCTGACGGCCCACACGAGTATATAGATTCATTTTCGAGCTGATCGGGGCATTGGACGTGAGATAATCATCTTCAACCAATGCAAATTCTATTTAGATTGCACTGTATTTATCATTAGGTGCACATGACAAAGGCTATAGGACAGTAAAGGCACTAAAAGGGCCAAAGAACGATATTTCAAAATTTTATTCTAATCGATTTACTTGGAATAATAAAAATCATGTGGGTTCAATTAAATACATACATACATATATATACAAAAGAATTAATTAATTGAAATCTTACCTAACAACACTCCGTAAGTTAGGACCAAGTGTGTGATATTTGTCGAGAACCCGCTGAAGAATATTCCTAGGGTACAAAAACATGCTCCTGTTACTGCTACGACTCTTGTGGACGTCAATTTTACTATAGCACCGGCTATGGGACCACCAAAATTGGTGACAAACAACATTGTGCTCAATACGACGGCGGCACCTTGAGTTCTGTGCCCCATTGCTTCTAATGCATCTCCATAGAGTAAACTGAACAATGACAGCATTGATTGATTGAAAATCTATAAAGAAATTGATGGGTTTGATTTTACGAGAACGTACTTTATACTTACGACTAAGTTGAGTTTGTACTAGCCTCATATATCACATCAACAGCTTAATGTTATAAACTCTATGATAATGTCAAAGAGATACTTCGGCCAGTAAAATAATTTTAGGGGGATATCAGCAAATCTTATCATAATATCGCCTGTCTGTTGTGTTATCTGCTAAATTAAGTTATATTAAAAAATAGATATAGTGCGTGGTGGCCTGTAGTGCTTAGGCCTGTTGATAAACAGATCAGACGCGGCTGCCAACATGTTCACGGTGGTCGTAGGTTCGAATCCCAGGGCACACCTTTGAATTTATATATGATAGTCAATCACCACGCACTATAACGGTGAAGGAAAACATCGTGAGGCAACCTGCATTCCATAGTGATTTATAAGAATGCCTATGGTATGTAAGTCCGCCAAACCGCATTAGGCCAGCGTGGTGGACTATATGGCTTAATCACTCTCAATCGTAATGTCTATTGTAGAGGAGGCCCGTGCCCTGCAAAGGGACATATATCGGCTGATACAAAAATATATATAAAGATTGATCTTATCAAAAACAAAGACGAAGTCATATATTAATTGATTCATAGCATCTCAACCTTATTATCCATCATTTTTATAGACTAAAGTGTATACAATGTGGATTGTAAACCTTAAAGAGCAGGGTTTACTCGGGAATTATGGGACTTTCGAATAATTTAAAGGTCCCAAATTCAAAGAGGCGAATCTTTCTGGAATTGCAATATACTATGGGCCGATCTTATTATTACTAGATGAAAATATGTTAAGTAAAGAGGGAATTCATTGTATCGAACTTCTAATTGTTTAAAATGCTTTTAGAAAAAAATCTTAATTGTTGTATATCTTTTAAGTAAATATAAATGAAGCTTTGTTGTATGAAGTGTAGTTTGTACTATGATTGTTATTACTTATAGCTAAACACTTACTAAGATACTTACATTGGAGAGTGCTGTTCCTATCAAAACCATCCAACCCCATCCTCCATCTGGTGGTACTAATTTGGTTACTTTCTGTGTTTTCGTCGCCGGCATCATTGCACTTTTCTCTAACGACATTTTTGCGCTTTACTTGTTATTCTTGTTATAAATAATTTGTCATAATATATCCTGCAACAAAATATACATTGTTGAATATAATTTCTCGTGGAGGTTGTTTTTACTCATTATCCCTAAAAAGTAAGTTAAAAAATTAAGGATAGAATAATTGTCCATTATTTAAATAAACTTGTTTTCGTATCAATGTATAAAAGGTAATGAATAATGAGTAATGACGATGTCATAATATTGATTGAGCAGAAATGAGAAATCTGTTTTTAAATTAACCTCATCTTAATGTAAACAGTACACATGTTGTTTTCACACCAAGAAAAAACGAGAACGAATGATAAAATATGAAATTTAAGTGCATGCTTGAATTAAATATTTTATACGATATTATTAGTGACGTATGAGAAAAAAAACAATCATATTGGAATCAGGACAGTAATAGCCAAGATATGATGCAAGTTACGTAGTTTTATGAGCGGGGTGTGTCTTCTTGTTATTAATATAAGTTCATCGCGATTGACCCTTCTATCTCTGTGGTAGTGTCAACGGAATCCACCACATTTTTTACACTGAGACGTAAACAAAAAAGGTTTCGTGTATTGAATCTCGAATACGCAAACTTTATCTGTTATACTTTATCAACTTGTTCGATGGCAACAAATAATATTAATGTGTAGTAAAATATACATTTTTTGACGTATTGTTTGTGATTTGTGGGACAAATATTATGTCGCACAAAATGCTCTTATCTAACATATAGCAAAATAAGAGATAAAATTAAATAACAAAATAATATAGACTAACCATTATAGCAGCGGAGTTCCTATTACTTTGTCTTTAGTACACAAAACAATTAAAGCATTATACTGTTATGTTTATTGTTTTTAATTTCACTTTCACTTTTATTTTATAATATTGTTTAACTTAAAATTAAAATATATTAACGGGCAGGCATAGCTATAAATCATTTTTGTCAAATCAATTTCAAATGTTTTTAGATTTGTGTAAATAAAAAAATGGCACATGATCAGGGAAATTGACTTATTACGCCGAAATCTATCTCTGCGTAGGTTAATATTGTTAGGTATGCGCTGAAAAAAATATTTTGCTCTGATTGTTGAATTGTAGCAGAGCACAACGTCCCACTGCAGGGCACGAGTCTCCTTTACCATCGAGAGTATGATTGGGAGAGGTTAGGTCATATAGTCCATCACGCTGTTCTAGTGCGGATTGGCGAACTTTACATACCATAGAAATTACTACGCACTAATACAAAACACAAATAACATCCAGCAAAGTTATTGTATAGGTCAACGTCAAAAAACAAATTAAAGGCCAATTCCTTATCAGAATTATTATGCCATCTATTTTGTTTCTAACGCTTCTAAGCTACTATTATGTATTCTGCTTTGAATAATTAAAACTGAATAGCCATTATCAATTACACCACATTAATTAATCTACATTTAGGCATGTTTTTGTTTAATTGATCATTTATCAGCGACATTGTGTACTCAATAAAATTGCAAAAACAATACTGACAAACAAAGCGGGGATAATTGTCTCAATGGTATAGTAGCAGCGTATGTATAGCCTGTGAATCGTAAGGTTTTGAATTCATTCAAATCATATTAATTTTTTTAGGTGAGCCTAATACGTCTAGGAAGGAGAAAAAACAAGGAGAAATGTAAATGCCTAGTGGCATCACTGCCTCTTTAAGGTATGCAGTTTGCAAGTGCGTGCAATCCAAGGAATAAACAGATTTCCAGTTTAATAGCACACTGGGAATAAACATCTTGTTCAAAAAGTATATTCATAGGATTTTTAGTTAGAACTTTGATGTTTGTCTAAGCTGTTAGTCATTTCTAATCTATTCTAGGAATCTCTTCTTTGCCCTTAATGTATTATGGATCATGAATAAGTTGATTCATTCATGATTCATATTTTAATTCTTAAGCAAAGAAAGTGTCTAAATATGAATGTGTGTAATACAGTAGTCGGTCTAGATATAGGATTCTGATACGTTGTAATAAATACGTAGGTTAATCTTTAATCATAACATTATTTATAAGCTATTTTTTGGCCTTTCGCAAGCAGACGAACATGGACCATTGCAGTGCCAGTAGTGCGATTCACGTAACTTTTTGACGCGCCGATCAAGTTGCGGTGCGGTTACAATTAAGTTTACGCTTTGGTACAAAATGGTATTCTTGTAAGTGTTTAGCTGCGCGTGAACTGCGCGTGAGCTGCGCGTCAACTGTACGTCAGATGTATGAAATTTGTTTGAGATTGACATATACGCGCAGCAGTAGAATACGCTAAAACGTTTGCGTGACGCGAACTTGACGCGAGCGTATTTGACAGCGGTTGTCAAAATTACGTGAATACGAAAAGGGCTGTTTTGATCGAAACTTAACCGCAACTGCACTGCAGCTGAACTTATTTTAATACGTGAATCGGCCTACAGGAGTCTAGTACAACCAGATTAATACCTACCGAAAATCTAACCTGTTTTGACGATTAACTCTCCATGTTGTAATATAGTAATGTGAATGTTTTTTTTTTTTGCCATGAATGGCGAGACGGGCATGCCATTCGTCAGATGGTAAACGATACGACCACTCATGGACAGTAGCAATGCTTGGCATTCCACAGCGCTCGCCATTCTGAGACATGAGATGTTAAGTCTCAATATGTCCAGTAGTTATTCTAGCTACAATGTCTTTCAAACCGGTACACAACAGTGCGTTTACACTGCTGTCTGGCAGGAGTTAGTAAAAAACTGTTCTACTTGAGTTATAAATCATGCAATAATTTAATCAAATTCATGCAATGAAATTATCATGAATGAAGCAATAAAAATTGTTTCCATCATATAACATTTATGTCACAATGAATATAAATATGAATAGTCACGTCTTTTTAAAAAATATATTATCGACATTATTTTGATAGTTGGAGATATCTTGAGATATTGATATCTTAAGTCAAAGACACATGTGTTAGATATTATGTATTGACGCAAAACAATCTATTGAAATAATATTGTTTTGTAATATGCCTTATCATTAAATTAGTAATTGCGTAAACAATTTGTAAGAAATCTTAACTTTTTGTAATTTTAATTATGTTGAAAATCGATTTAGTATGTAAGGGATGTAGTCAAGAATTGCTATTAGCAATTTAATAAATCTGAGTTGGGGCTAAAAGTGAAGCAAAAACAGCGCGTGAAACTTGTATTAATATAGGGTGTTCATATGCTAAAAAATATTGAGATGGCATTTAAGATATAATTTAACAGCTGATTTGATGATGGGATAAGTCAGTCACATATAGAAAAACCCTCTGGGTTTGAACTTCAACGTTGACTATTTCTTCAACTCTACTTGAGAAGTTGGCATTCAGTTACCGTAAGTTTACGTAGCAGGTCAGGTCAAAATTATCCTGAATTCAAGAGAATGCATGAAGAGGTTGATGACAGTGGATAATGCGTATGTAATATGTCAGGATCAAACAAAGTGGCGAATTATAGTCACTGCCTACTCCTGTTGGATACAGGCGTGACATACATACATAAACTCACGTCTTTTTCCCAGAAGGGGTAGGCAGAGGTGCTGGGGCACCCACAGGCGTGACGTTTATATAATATGTATGCCTCGTATCTTCACGATATATTGGAATATTCCCGCATTAGGAAACTTCCTCGAACCTTTACCAAGTCCTCTATTCACCTTATAGAGGGACTCCAGACCCTGCGCTTGCTTATATTTGACCTCAATTTCATTTTCAGCTATATTTTTATTTATTCAAAACTAGGTTTTATTGCTATCTAAAAATATTTCTTCAATGTTTATCTACACACTCAGAGATATGAATCGCTTATTAAGAAGGTCTTAATATAGTATTAAATTCATTTAATTCGCTGTAACACTAACACAGATAGGTCCCATAACATCCGTAATACTGCTATCTGATTTTTTGTTATTTTCCACAGTCAAAGACCTCGATTGATAAGATCATATCAATTTAATGCATGTTGTTTATTTTTATCGAATCATTGGGGGCATCGTTGAAGTAAACATTGGTGTTCAAAGTCCTATAGCTATGAAGGACAATACGAATTGTACTAGATTATATTTATGGTCTAATAATTAGGGCTAAAGAATCAGTGAAATGGCTTCAACGGATTTATTTCTGACTAATGTTTTTTTGTTATTTATTTTTTATTCTTTAGTTTTTAGTTCGCTTGATGGTAGCGATACGACTGCTCATGAACCATACCAATACTCATGAATAAAACCATACCAAACAACACCTTGAATTACAAAGCAATATTTTTGAAATGTGTCGGTACAACTATGTAATATTTGAAGGAGTGCAAATACAGTTTACTTTATTATTCTAAATAAAATAAAGTGTACTTGAAATGTCAAATAACTGCGGAAAAAGGAACAGTGTGCCAATAGTTAACCATCTCAAGGTTTTCTTATACTCGTATCTCAACGTTGAAAATTACCGGTAACTGTTATTTTGCGACCTTTCTTTTAGTTCGTCTAGTGCAAGTCTTCTTTAATTAACGTTAATTATTTCCTTAATAATTCTCTCGTTTTATACTATTAAACATATCATATACATGCTTTCTAATGAGGACTTTATATAAAATAGACTATTAATATTGAATACGACCACAAAAATACTTCATTGTTATCTGTATCTGTATCAGCCCATATACGTCCCACTGCAGGGCACGGGCCTCTTTTACAATCGAGAATAAAATTGAGAGTGGTTAGGCCATATAGTCCACCACGCTGGCCTAATGCGGGTTGGCGGACTTTACATACCATAAAAAACCTATGGCATGTAGGTTTCCTCACGATGTTTTCCTTCACCGTTATAGTGCGTGGTGATTGACTATCAATTCTTCTTCTTAATTTTTATGTTATTTTGTGATACGTCTATAAGCACTAGTTATTAACGGGCTTTTAGTAAAATTATTAGTTCTATAGTTAAACTGACAGATAAACTAGAACTAACTTCTAGCGGTATAGTAAGTTTGTTCACAATTTAGGCACGTATATAAATATTTTTATTCATCTTTTTATTCTTCTGTATCTACCTCTTCAATACTGAAAGTTGGCAGTCAGTTCCATAAGCTTATTAGCATTATAGGCCCGTGCCCTGCAGTGGGACGTATATGGGCTAAATTAAAATTTTACACAAAACAATTGCAACACGTCGAAGCACTTTCATTGGAGTGAAGTTATCCAATTAACTCCATATAATGGCAAATAAAATACTGTCATGAATAAGTTTAATAATTCCCAATTTTGCTCAAAATATGTTAAGCGAATGATACGCTTCACAAATGAATAAAAATTAATTAATCTTTTCTGTTGAACACCTTTATTAATAAACATAGCAGTTTACTCGCATTCATAAAAACCAAATTAGTCACTCTATCTACCAATTTGTTTTCATTTATTCTGAAATTCAGAATATTCTCGGTTCAATTATTTATTTTTGCTACGTATATTTCACGATATTGGAGTTATAATTTATTATTAATTAAGCGTGAAAAGTTTTCATTCTTTAAAACTGTAAATATTGGAATTAATGCCATGAAAAAATGATGAATCCATAGATTAGTATTATATACAGAGATAGATGCGCAACTGTACTTTTTTTTCTTCGACGTGATTTCGCCATCAGAAGACGCGCTAGGCAAACGCGCGAAATTTCATATTTGTTATGTCAATATTTCAAATTGTGTATCTTTCGTAACCTCTTGCAATTTCAACCAATATCAAGTTGAAATTGTTTTTAATATAAAGATAGTTTATAACATCAACATACAAAACATATTTCTTGGTTTAGTGGCACATTACCGTCATTTAACAATTCCATTTAAACTACGTACAGGATAATTTCTCGTTCTCACCGGAGTGTGGCGCTAGGATCGAAATAATCGCATTCAATATTTTTCATGTACGAAGTCGCACCCCTATGGATGAATCTAACTGGCGATATGCCATACTAATTGCTACTAAACAAAAAAATAACTCAGTTATTCGTATAATAACCAACTCTTTTTTTTTGAAATCTCTTCTTATCTTCTTTACTATGCTTTAATTTTAACAAAGTACCTCTCTGAACCTTAAAATATAAAAAGTCGAACAAAAATACGTTCAGCGCTTGCCAATCTGCTTGTAGTACGAGGCGGTATATGCAACCCAAAATATTACTTGGAAGAGACCTATTATCATTAGAGGACTTGGCGTAGCCGGAAATAATAATTATATCAATAAAGTTTCAAAATTAAAATTCATTTTTGACTGACAAACCTTGGATGGTTTCAAAATATTTGACCCTTGCTGCAAACAATGGCAAGAAGTAACCGGAATGTAACCATTGAGTGTAATGTCCTTCAAATAATTTAAACTAGAGTCTATACTAAAAGTCTAGATTATAATGACCTAATTCATCGTGCTATCTAATGAGGTCTGACACGGTTAAAAAACAAGCATATATATCACATGATGTATAAGCCAATTGGTTATGTACTAGTTTTTATTTAGTTTATTTGAAATATTTACCTGTCTAAAAGTAATTCATTTCCTAGTTTAAAAAAATATGTTACGTATCTAAAATATTATATTTACCAATATTCTATTTCAATTTACTACCTATTCAAACAAAATGAGTCTTCAGATTCGGGAAAGAAATGTAATCCTATAACTTATAACCTTATAATAAATTAACATTTGTGCTTTGTTTTTACTAGAATATTATGAACCAATTTAAATTGTTCTCAATGTTTCGCAAATCAACACTTTTACAAGCAAATTCTACAGACTTTAATTGAAAATTTACATTCACAGCATTGATTAAAAAAAAATGGCAATGTGTGATACATTGTCATTTAGATTTTTTAAATTTTGTGATTCCTGATTGACGTTTTTGGTTAGTCGAGTCTGTTTTTACGATTACAAAAATGTAAAGCATTCTATTAATACAATTTCACATACAAATTCAGTAGCTTTATAAAGCATTATGGATTTTGCAAACTCATCAAATATAATAAGTCAGAAAACAAACATGTTGAAACGAGCAAAAACTCTGAATGAATCATGTAAAGAACTAAATTGTACTAATGGACTTGAATTTCATGATCACATAATGTGTTACGTACCTAATACGTATATTTTAGCGCAAATTATAATTGTAATTGAATGAACACGATTCTTTCGGTGGTTTATCATGCGTAGGTGCCGGGTTTCCCTTCAATAGATATCGGTAAATTATGTAAGTCATAAAATTACTATATATGTTGATATAAATACTCGTAGTAGTATAAATATGCTGATGATACTGGTGGTAGGTCTCTCATATATGAGAGGCCACCCGGGGTAAGTACCACCCCAATGTCTGCTTAAATGTACTGTTGTGTTTCGGAAGGACGTTGTATGCCAGAGAAACTACTAGACATATTGAGACTTAACATCTTATGTATTGGGATGGCGAGCGCAGTGGTATTGTTTGTAATTCAAGGTGCTGTTTGGTTTTGAAACTAGTAAATGGAATAGCAAAATTAAACCAACCATGATTATATGTAATATTGTAGCCAAAACTAGCAATAACAAGGCCGAATCGATCAATGATAGAATTGTAATTTCAGTGGGTAATATAAATACGTTCGCTATCTCCATGGAATCAAATGAAATTACTCATGCCGCAACTTGATTTGCATTTTTCATGAAATGCAAAACCCCGACAATTGCTCTGTACCGGGAGAATTCAATGTTAAACGCATTAAATTATACAAAAGTATACTTTACAATACATTTCTCCCGCCAAACAACAAAGTAAACGATCTGTTGTGAACCGCATTGAAGGACATTGTGGCCAGAGTAACTACTGGTCATATTAATACTTAACATGTTATGTCCGCGCAGTGGAATACCAAACATTGCTTTGTAATTCATGGTGTTGTATGGTTTTGCTAGTGTCCATGAGCGGTCATATCGTTTGCCAATGGCTTACCATCCGGTGAATGGCATGCTCGTCTCGCCATTCATAGCAATAAAAACAAATTAAAAATCTCTTTATGTGCTCTAATAATGACAAAAGTTTACTAATATAAATAGTTTTGAAACTATAATAGTCGGTTTGGATGGGTAGGATCAACAATAGCAGTGAATAATAAAAAAGATGTGGTATGACAACCATTCATTATAATATCGCACATAGGCAATAAGCTGACTATTATAAATATTACAATATACGACTACATAGTTATTATTATCAGATAAGCAAACAAAGAAGACGAAAGGTCGCTTACTACAGATGCTCCCAACAGATTATTGTTAATCTGAATTACTAAAACATCTTGACGAATCTGTAATTTCAGCAGTAGTTGAAATAAACCTATGACGCAAATGACGGTAGTAATACTGATTACATTTATTATATTTCAAAATATAAACTTACATATTTCTGTAAATAAATAAAAATAATAAAATCTACATTCAGTTTGTGTTTTAAAAATGACATAATTTAATATATTATTATGTATGTCTAAAACAGTCATAAATTGTAATATATTATCCTTCTTGCTCAATATGATACTAGTACTGTACGAAAACACTGTTCAGGTATTGATAAGGCTTTTAGATGTAAATAGTTACTATTGACTAAACTAAGGCCAAATACGAATATTCAAAATGTCATATACCATTTTTCTAGTAATATAAACACATATACAAGTGTTAAAACACATTGCGATATCTTATACACAAGCAATCAAAGACATACTCTGAGAAATGGTAAGAAATTGTCTTTTGATATCAAATGGACTTGAGTCACATTAACGGTTTGACTATAAACATATAAATGTATAAATATTCCGCATATTTCAAATTTTAATAAATATTCGCGTCTATGAGGCCTGAAATAGATAACCAGGAAAATAGTATCACAAGTCACATGTAAATTAGTAAATAACATTAATGTTGAGTTAAGGACAAAGTTTCGATTTGCCTACTTGTTTTATTCGTCGTTCCTCACAAAATATTTTCATGAAAGTCGCGTTTGTAGTGTTGTCTACGAAATAATTATTTGTATATTTTTTTTAGTTCTTCTTACGGTCATTTGGTGTGAAAATTTGCGCAAGACGTTAGATATTTGTACAAATTACGATTCTCAGTAAAGTATTTTACGTATGCCAGAAAAAAAATAAGTTGTTTTTACTTTATTAGCGAGAATGATGACACGAGGATATTGATGGTAAATTGTAACCCTGGCATAGACAGTATCAACACTCAGAACTTAGCACTGTCTTACTCTCTTAATACCCAGTATAATTACCACCTACAATGTTCTCAAATAGGAACGTACCTGTGATTACACTCTGTTGCTCATTGCCAGAAATAGGAAAGCGGTGGTAAACCGTGAATTGAAATTACTGTATTACAAGACGGACAAATCGAACAACAAAAACAAATACAAAATCAGACAAATAAAATATAAGTATTTATGGTATTACGATCGGCGGTCTTATCGCTTAAAGCGATCTCTTCCAGACAACCTTTCTATTACCATTACTAAATGCCATGTCTTAGGGCTATCCTATGAACCAAACTTTTGAGACAATATCATTTCCAAAAAACATGTTACAACAATGATCTACTAAAGTAAAATACAGGCGAGTGAGAAACGAAAAAATAACTATATTATCTTGATACACTTGCGAGAGAAATCTTTGATGTCACAGTGTTGCCTCCTCCGTTTACCAAGGAAATGCGTTTATGGCCATAGTAACCGCTGGCATAATACTTTTAATTAATTGCGTTTAAAGAACTAATTAATAGTATACACTTCCTGTACTATACTAGGATATGCAGTACTCCTGCCTTTAAATACGAGTTTTATCCGATGTATACATTCTATGTGAAATAAGTATTTAAAATATAAGTATTTAAGTACTTACTCAATAATAAATTGAAGGTCAGGATTAAGCAAAAGTTTTGTAATTAACCCTATCATAAAATTTCACAAAAATTTGAAGATAAAAGGTTAGGAATGAGCTGCCCTAAAATAAGATTAACTTTGTTTCTAGTATACCCGTCCGGTGTTTTTATAGACCTTTACAAAAAGGAGTCGGTAAAGGCTTTGGTCTAGTTTTATTGTCTATTTTTGACAAGGAGGTTACTTAGCACCAGTAGACTCATTCATTGGAAGCTACATTTATTTTGAATTCATACATTCATTTTTTTATGTATGACCAAAACGGGATTTAAAGTATAAAACTTATATGCGTACAATTTCATGACTTATTTTATTAATATTTTGCTGAGAAAGAGGGTCTGCATCAGTCATATGACTATGAATTTTAAAATTCATGTTTGTATGAACTAGTAAAACATATTTCTGTTGAAATAAGAACAATAATTATTATGTGAAGTATAATAAATTGTACTAGACCAATTTGGTAGGCTTCATCCTAAATTCCTCTTGCGCAGAATTAAGGTAGGTAATTCACACGTTTTGTTCAGTGTATTTAATTAGTTTTTTAAATATCGAAATAAAAATAATCACGCATCATTTTAGCCTTTTATATCATTCGCATATTCTTTTAAGCGTTTTTAATTGTTATCAAAGATTTACTTATGCCCTGTGGTAGCAACCGTTGGCAACGAATTATCTACTAATTCGATATGAGTGTGATAAACAATAGGTATTAATCGGAAAATACTTTTCCTTGACGATTTGCTTCTTTCATTCAGTAACATATTTTCATGAGATTTATCATAATTTTAATACCTTTCTATCTATTATTATACTGGACCCATTTAGGATAGTTGGAGTGTAGTATTTGTACTGTTTGTAGAATAATTCGGCTTATATGATTATGATCAGGCTCAATATTAACCTGAACTATTTGGGGAATAGGGTTGGGCCCTTTGTCCGCAGCGCGTACCAGTTCCACATAGACTTCAAGTACTCTTGTCAATTCTTGTAAAATATTACTCGGAATTCCTTCCGATGTGTTCGTTCAATATATTTGTAAATACCGAGATTCAATTGATAGGTAGACCATGTTTTTGAAAGAAAAAACAGAGACTCACAGCCCACAGCCCATATTAAACCGGTAGGCCAACTCTATAAGGTATTATTAAAATAATTTAATTAATTGTAATTAAAGATTTCACGTTTTGCATTTAATTTAATCCTTGTTAATCCTAAAAGTGTTAAATAAATACAAAGTTTAATTATTGTTATTAATCTCGGGAATATTCAGTAAAAAATATGAGCAGTGTCCTATAAAATAAAATTTAATATAGTGTTTGTTCATATAAGTAACGAATAATTTATTGAATTATTATAAGCGTTTCATAACCCACAAGTTCCGGGATAGTAAAGAAATTTATTAATCAGCTGATTGTGCGTATCTATATTATCACCACCGCGACAAAATTCGGGCGAATATTAAAGTTATCGGTTATGTGAAATCGAATATAAAAGTCGCAATCAAAAAATCTACGCGATAGATGACTCAAACATTTTTCGTGTGTAAATAATGCATCACCGAGATTACAACATATTTTTTTATCAATTAATTAAATTCCTGAAAAAATAATTGCGGTAAAAACAACCATACCTAAATAATTCATTAAAACACGTGTTGAACTCGACTCGAACCACTAGCCACTCTTACACTGACTCATTGGCAGTTAAGTTCCTTTATACGACCGCTCTCTACGAGTACACAAACATCAATGAGTATTGACATGATATCACCCACTAAGCCACGCGCGATAATGTATTGCCATCTTTAAGGATTTGCCAATCGTGGTGCGGACATTGAACAATAGCGAAGTGGACAGCTACCTTAACTCTTAACTGTATCGCTCTGATGCGAGCCGAACCGGTCTTCATTACCTAAAACGATCAGTCAGAGAAAAACTGTTGCCAAGCACAACGAGACGATAAGGCGAGTAATAAAGTTGATTTAAATGTGTACGATGTGGATGTTTACAATTATTTTCATGAATTATGTTGCTGTTTATTGATTATGATTGAAAGAGGACTTTTACCTCGCCCTGATCAAACTATATTTGATAATTTTGATATCAAAGTTTTATCACCTGATGTTCGTAGGTCTTGCGTCACACATGCTCGGGAATCGATTTCCGAGGTCGTCCTTAAAACAACCTTTTATCAGAGCAATTATGGGATGTTTTCAACAGATCAATATTAATGGAAGAATAAGTAGGAAAACAAGTACCTACGTCCGTACCTACCTAACATTGTGTCAGAATTATCTACATTAAATATGAAGTTTTTGATAGGAAATGCAGCATAATATATAGAGAGATGAGTCAACATATGTTGACCGGTTTGATATACATTGCCTGAAATTGTGCAATGTTTTAGTTCCAATTTCGAAAAGCTTTCACCACAGTGCTACATACAGCAGTGGTTATAGGAAGGATTCCAATACTCTATTCTACCACTAAGTTTACTAAGTTATTACCTAGATATCACGACATTATTGAAATATCTCGTATCTCTCCACTATAGTTCCATATCATACAATATCAGGTGATATTGTAATACATTTAATTAAAACCACATGTGTCTATCACCCCAGGTAACATTGTAAAAAGTTTGAAAAAAGAACTGCCTAGTAGTTTTGTTATCGCGATTCTAGATTTCAAGGCTTTTGATCAACCAGTATCGGTTCTCTCTCTTATGTTCTCGAACCAATCTTAAGATCAGCTAAGCAGTAAAAATACTCTATACAGGGTGGCTTAAAATCCTGTAAACAAAAATCCCAATTTTTGGCGAAAAATCATTTAGTTTTTTTTTCCAATTTTGTAACATTTTCGTCTGGGATTATGAGAATCAAGTGGATTAAACTATTTACCATATATCAATATCATCCTGTATACGGGAAATTATTCTCACCGCTACCCACTTACAATTACAATAGGTCGGTGCGTCACTCGAATAGTCTCGTTATTGTACAATAGACTCGCATTACTCATTCTATGAATCGTGTGTTTTCTTATTACCACTCATTACTATGCATTTCGATTTCCTTCTCATCCTTTAAATGAACAGATATTACTGAAATTGTAGAACAAACTGCATATTTATATATGTAACTACAGGCTATTATGCGAAATTGGTGGCAGGCATGCGTGACGGATTACCAAAATACCTGTTTCCTCTACCACGAATACTTTCATCAAAACATGCACAAAAACGTGATTTAAAAGTAATTTGGTCGTCAAGCTACCGACGGATGCTGCAGTATATTATTACGTTTTACTTTTATTGTTTTGTGGTATCTTATTTTTCTTGCATTTTTTGTCGATTTGAATAAAACATACGCTATTCTGGGTATCAATATTATACAATTTTGAGTCTGTGTAATCAGTGTGGAATCATATTTCACGAGAAACACAAAACCTAAAAGTAAATACGAAACGAATAGTATTTTTATTTCTGAAATAATAAGTTTCAAAAAATATAGCTAGTTTATATTTGTTGACACAATTTCCAGAATATTTTCCGCATAAAATGTTTCTGCATGCGGGCTTTACAGCATGCTGCTTAAATCTCCCGCATGCTGCAAGCGGGTCCAATCGAGCAATTCAAATAAGTCATTAATTGCACAAAAACGAAAGCAACATGGATTCGATAAAAATGATGACTAAAAATGGTATAAAACGATAGTGCGATATAGAAGTGTAAGCCCATTAGATTTCGATTTAAACTTTCAACCTTCCATTACACATTTGAGTGACGCGCGTAGTTTTTATACACCTTACGTAAGATACTTATCACAGAGAATTTACTCGGATTATAAAACGTTTTATCACGAAAGTATGAAATATGGAAGCCGTGGCATTTAGCGGGAACGAATCGTGCAAATATGAATAAGGAATCGTTAACATCGTCTACACTTAATGGTTTCTTAGATTTACGTCTACACTTTACAAGCCTAATGTATTGAAGTAAGTAAGTGAAGACATTTAGATGCTTTTCTTTATGTACGACAAAATGACTGCAAGGCGGCGCTGTATTTCAAATAATATTAATAAATAAACCCAACAGCTGCATTCATATTTCTGACCCCCCTACTGATCGAGTCTTGTGTCCTAGGTATCAGGAACTGCTAGAGGCTTTTCGCTCTTATAAACACCCAGGCCCTAAACGATCACCAAATATTTGTCGGTCTGGAGATCGAACCCGCGGCCTCTCATTTCACGGACGGCGCCCAACCAACTGTGCCACGGAGGCTGTCAAAATACAGCATCCACCAACGCGAGATAGGCTCGCATCTCGCAATAAATATTTCAATCTTATTATCTGGATATACACAGAATTACCCCGAAACTCGACACACGTAAGCTGGGTACACCAGAGCTGTAACTGTAACTTGCACGATACAGTAACGAGGTTCTAATGTACAAGCGACGTACAGCTCAGGCTCGCGAACCAGGTATAGATTTTCATTGTTGTCATGATGTTAAAATATTAGGAACAGTTTTCTATCTTCGTACTTTTTTTTTATTGCAATGAATAGCGAGACGTGCATGCCGTTCGCCTGATGGTAAGCGATACGACCGCTCATTAACAGTAACAAAACCAAACAACACCTTCAATTACAAAGCAATGCTTGGCATTCCACTGCGCTCGCCATCCTGAGACATAAGATGTTAAGGCTCAAAATGTCCAGTACTTACTTTATGTTTTTGGATTGTCATAGCAACGGTAACAGATACACGCTAGTGAGTAACCCGGCTTTACGTGGGTCACTATGTTGAGTGTTAACGGTATTTATATTGATTACTGTACTTGACGATAAGTGTCTAATTATCGATTGTAGACATGATTAGCACTTACCGGTCGATACAAGTTCGAGTTATTGGATACCGGATATAAACTGCCTGATTCCAAATTGCAATATACAGACATACATACGTAGGGTATAGTTGACGTGTACGGTTGTCGCTATTCGCTAGTCACTAACGTTCTATAGCTAAAATAGGTTTTAAAACTGTTATGAATAAGGCCATTTATGGTTTTTTTATTGCAGTGAATGGTGAGCATGCCGTCCGCCTAATGGTAAGCGATACGACCGCTCATGAACAGTAGCAAAACCAAACAACACCTTGAATTCCAAAGCAATGGTTGGCATTCGACAGCGCTCGCCATCCTGAGACATATAAGATTTTAAATGTCAATATGTCCAGTAGTTACTTTGGCTGCAATGTCCAAACCGAAACACAGCAGAACATTTAAACTGCTGTTTGACGGGAGAAATAGAAATTGTGGTAGTACCCAGGCGGCCTCTCACATATGAGAGCCTACCACCAGTAAATGGAATATAACGTAAATGTTTAGACGAAGTACATATGATACAACCTTGAATGTGTGACAATGAAATAATTTCTGTGTTGTGGATGGTCATGGACTATTATGATCATTTGCAGTCGAATGACTCACTAATGTACATGCATGAATTTCATACCGAGTCATCAGATACCCAGCAACCTCTCCATTACAACGTGAACACTATAATTCAGCAAGATGATACTCGTAATATGATACTTCCTATCCTAGTAATATGTATAAGCGGATGTGTGCGTTTGTTACCTCCTCACGCCCAAACGGCTGGACCAATTTTAATGAAATTTGATGTGAAGGTAGTTGATACCCTGAATTAATGCATAAGCAACTAGATATTCCAAAAAAAGTAAAGTTCCCGTGGGATGATCAAGGAGTCTTCCAGCTCAAACGACTGAACCTTAATAAAATTTAGTATGGAGGTAGTTGATACTCTGGATTAACGCATAAACCTTTTTTTAAATGAATGAAAATGTAGTATTTCTGTAGGGTGAGCAACAAATTCAAATATTTGCTACTCTTTCAAACTCAAAGGGATAGTTTAGGATATAATATAAGGCGGATAAAATGGGGTTTAAGAGGACAGATTTGTATGTAACCGGATGGGACGCGAAGCGCAGTATACAGGAAGGCAGTTACGTTGAGTTTAAATATAAAACAGCTAGTACTCTAAAAAAATTGTGTTTGATGTGGATTGGACTCAAAACGTGTCTACACTATACGCCCGGGAGAAGCCGGGCTGGATCGCTAGTATATTATATGGAATAGGAATTAATGCAGACCATATAAAATATTTAAATCTGACATTGATATACAAAATGAAAGTATGAATGTTATGATTGCGGTGTTATGGCAATATCGTACCTAAGTTGACTTTTCTGACCGTATCAAAAGAAAGCCGGATATTAGATATGATATGCAAAATTAATGCATAATGCACTTGTATATAGAGATAAGAGAATAATTAACTCTACAATTACAGAACATTATAATGATTACGTCATTTTTTACTTATTTTGAGTTCTCACAATAGGGCTTAAATATCACGAGCAATTGAGCGCATTTAACATAGAATTTGGTCATAAACAATTGATTTTCTTGGAAATAAAAATAATATATTTCCTGAATGGATATTTTAAGTGTCCTAATTAAAATTTCGTAAGCAATCAACGACAAACATAATTTTAAATATTGTGTATTAAACGCAAAATATTTTACAACTACACAATGTTTATAAAATACACAATTGTTTGTTTATTGACAAAATATTGATCGGTCGTCGATTGTACATTCCATTGTTATATCGACCCGAGTATGTTTTCAGTAATAAATGAGCGATTTGAATAACAAATCCACTAGAGATGTTCGCAAGATCCAATCGGTACTAAGAATACGGAACCGCGAACCTATTAGACGAAAGCTAGAACGCAGAGGTACCGGCTTACTAAGAAAGGGATGTACCCCGTGACAAGGCTCGAATTAACGAGGCCCGCTCGGCTCGAAATTTACATGGGTATGCATGTTGCGCCATAGTAGCACTATCTAAGGATAGTACAGTACTGGCAACTGGATTTAGTGCCACGAATAGTTTCGGAACTCCGGATCTAAGCGAGCCACTTGCATAAGGTAGTGTAATTAAAGAAGACTAGAATGAACTGTGACCGAGACTTAATTGTATAAAAGGCTTTTGTTAATTTCAATTGCGCTGCTTCTGTTCGCTGTTGCATTTTGAACGCTTATTTGTTTCGTTTAGTGATTATTTGTGTTTCAACATTATATTTTGCAAGTTATAAATTACTTGCAGTCCCAGCTTCGCCTGGGTGCAGATGTTTTTGATCCCACTCTACACCACATACATGTTATTTTTCTTACAGACTAGGATACTTTTTATATTTATTATATATATAAATCTCTTACAAAACCACATCAGCATCTCTTGCGTAGTTTTAAAGATCTAAACATACCTACATAGGGACAGACAGACGGGTAGCGTTTATTGTATAATTCCTTAGATTATTATTTTTAATGCTATGTGCACGTTGCTCTCTGCATTTTCAATTATAAATTAAAAAATTACAGTTGCAGGTTAGATGTACTTACCTACATATTTTAAACTAGACCTACCCGGTGTAGGGAGCCAACAAGGGTGTCGCATTTCGGGTTTACCATACATAAAATTTAGGCCGGTGAGAAACAGTCACACTTTGTCGGTGGATTGTATTCTGATGCATGCAGGTTGTTTAAGACTGCTACCGAAAATTAAGCCGGGTGGTAGTTTTAGTGACTAAAACACAATGCAACAAAAAAATTCGCAAAGAAACGCGACACTTTTTTATTTATCTTTTTTTAAATCGCATCATTTTTGGGTGGTAAATCCATAGTTTTTGCTACAATAATAATTAAAACTCTTTTATACCTTAGATTGTTTATAAATAAAAGGGTATACACTATTATTTTAGGAAAATATATTTACCACCCAAATACGACCATATGAAAAACTAACAAAAAAAATCGTCGCTTTATTTGCAACATTTTCTGTTGCTATGTGTCTGAAGTCGCTTAAACTACCACCCGGCTTCGTTTTCGTCAGCAGTCTTGATATACCCTGTATACAAATTTAAATAAAAACCATAGACTTTATACTGCTTAAGAAGTCTGAAGATGTTAATTTGCGTGTGAAGTTAATTGTATTTCAGCGAACTCAGTTGCTTTGTCTTTTTCTTACGTGACTGTAATCTCGGATGTTTAATGGCGGGTGTGCAGACAAATCCGACACAAAGAGGACTAACATAAAGGGAATGAATGGTTACGAGAATTCTAGAACTGGTACATTCTAAGCTTTATAGCTCTTGTAACAATCATTGTCGATCTTGAAATTGCCCTGATTGAAAAGGCCTTTTTACGACTGCCATTTTTTGACCAGAGGACGTGAAAAATATCCAGAATTAGTATTCGTAAAAAGGACTTATAATTTTCCTGTAGAAATTATTTAGTTCTTACTGTTTCAGCCCATATACGTCCTAATATTTTCCTTCACCGTTATAGCGCGCGATGATTGATTAACAATACTCACATGACTCCAAAACGTCAGAGGTGTGCCCTGGGATGTGAACCCGCGACCACCGTGAGCATGTTGGCAGCTGCGTCTGGTCCGTTTACTAACAGGCCATCACGCACGCTCATTTAGTCCTTAATTGTATTATAAAAAAAGTTAAATATGAACATCACTTAGATATAAAAATATTGCAGTCGTAGAATTTGTTATAATATTTCATATAAAACAAATGATATTTTTTACCGATTGTTTCATGTCTCTTTTATAGCGGCGCTGAAATTGATTTCCTTTTTAATTATCTTACGTGAAGTACTTACAATTTTTTATGTTAATTTTCAGGGAACGAGCTAACAAATATTTTTTTTATAATGCGTCTTACTCGTTCGGATCTAAATGATGATAAATATAGTATACACTTTGAGTGGAGTGCGATACATATAACTGGGTTCGAGTGATGATTTCATTTCATTCCGCGAAATTTAATAATTAAATTACACCCAACAGTCACATACATTGTCCTTACACCAATTAAGATCGAGTCTTGTGTTACGGGTATTAGGAACTACGAGAGACTTTACGGTCTCACAAACACCCAGACCCGAAAGAAGTATTTGTTTCGGTGCGGGGATCGAACTCGCGACCTCTCGTTTCACAGTCAGCATCTAACCAACTGCGCCACGGAGGCTGTCAAATTGATAGCTAAAATTGGTTTGTAAACTGTCTTTTAATAGGACGGTAATTCTTTGTAAAGAAAACAGAATATTATATCAATACCGATAAAATAATCGCTAATACAATAACCTCACTCGACAGATAGTTGATATCCAAATCCCGTGCATTAAATATCACTTTTAAACATCGTGGTGTATAAAAATATCACATTACTCAGCACTGCAATAAAATTATAGCATGCCATAGTCAGAACAATTATAAAAATATTAAATTCCTTACTAATATTATAAATACGAATGTGACTTTGTTTGTCCTGCTTACATGCCTTAATTACAAACCTGATTTATATTAAATTTTGCATAGACGTGGTTAGTGGTATAGAAAAGGACATAGGTTATTTATTATCCCGAAAAAGATTATAATTCTCTAAAAATAACTAGAAATAATCGTGGGAAAAATGGTAATCACGCATAGAATTAATATTAATAAATTATAAATCAATTTCTCAATAGCAAAAATAGTAATTTGTGGTACCTTATAGAAAAAGCCCGTTTCTCTTTAACCGTAGCCACGCAGGCGAAGCCAGAGCAATGCCTAGCAATATTTGTAACTTTCCCGCGAACGATTTACGAATCAGCGGGAAACGAAAATTGGCAAACTTTAATTAAAACGAATCTCATCCCGATTCCGGTTGTTCTTGATAAGTCAATAATTTATACGTGTGCTTTAGGTAGTAGGTTTGTACGGCGCGTGGTGTAACGCATTGCCCCGCAAAGCGTTTAGCACGGAATTCGATTCAACTAATACCACCTAATCCTAACCGGAGGCGCACAAATGGCACTGGCGCATTCCGGAAGGCTATGCGCAATTTGCACTTGGTGATAGATGGTAATCCATAGAGCGTCAGTATAAATGAACATATGAACTACAGCATTCTACAGCGTGCTCTCTGTATTTTAGCTATAATTTTATGTCACTGAGCGGATGACTAATACCTCAATTCGCCCCGTGAACACGAAAACTGTTAAGTAATCAAAATATTTGATTACTTAACAGGATTGGTGTTCTGAACAGGGTGCGTCGGTTCTTCACGCCCGGTCAGCTTTATCGTTTGTATAAAGCGCAGGTCCGGCCGGGTATGGAGTACTGTTCGCACCTCTGGGATGGATCCGCCCAGTACCTGCTCGATGCCTTGGATGAATTGCAGCGGCGGGCCATCCGCATTGTGAATGATGCAGACGTTACGAGCAACTTAGAGTCGCTACAACTCCGGAGGGATGTCGCCTCTCTAAGCGTGTTCTACCGCCTGTATCACGGGGAATGCTCTGAGGAATTGTTCAACTTGATCCCCTCCTCTCCATTCCTTACCAGAACCACGCGGGCTGGCTTGCGAAGCCACAGCTTGTCGGTCCAAACCATCCCGGCGCGAACCAAACGGTTCTCTAATTCTTTTTTGTGCCGCACCGTCAGGCTGTGGAATTGTTTGCCATCTCACGTGTTCCCTCCTTCCTACAATCCTGGGTCCTTCCGCCGTAGTGTGAAGAGGCACCTTAGCAGGCCGGCATAATTGTTTCCATTGGCATGGGACTGCCGTCCGATGCCAATGGATACTCTGCCTGGGCGGCATTTGCGCTTACCAGCAGGTGCAATGCCGCCACTATGTCGGGCCACAATAAAAAAAAAAAAAAAAAAAAAAAAAAAAAAATCAGGCAGTTAAAATATGTAAAAAAAAAATAACCAAATCCGTAAATAGTTTTATTTCAATTTGCAACATTCGCGTAAATCTAAGAAAACATTATTTAAATTGGCATTTAAAATGTTGTCCATTGCTCGAAACAGTTCTTATACCAGTATAAAAGCAAAAATGTTCTACTGCTGCAATATGTTGTCACTATTCAAATAAAACAATGAAAGTCGCTTTGGATTTTAATAACCTAATATACAATCTAAAACTAAAAACCTACTTCCTATATAATCAAGATATTTTTTCTATTGCGAAACTTCGCTTATCCAACCTTACACATCGTAACCGCGTAAATTGTACAACAAATGAACTAAAATGATCCACCCAGCATTTTAATGCGCAATAAAAATGTACTGTGTTTTATTCTAAATAAATCCCCGTCAGTTCCGGTGTGTAGCGCGGCGGGGCGGAAGGTACGCTTCGGAACCAGGATGGTGTAAGATAAAGAGAACATTTCCTATAGCACGTCTTGGGAGATTTAGCAACATTCCGACGGCCGCGATCTTTTAATGTTCCGTTCGAGGTAAAATCAGTTTTTGTGAGCGAAATTGTGCGGGTTGCCAAGTGTTCATTAGTGGATTAACTGTAATGCGGTATTGTAATAATTATGCATGTATTTAATTCTTGATGTATCATCTTGTTAGTGTGTAAATATAGTCATTTTTTAATGCAAGGTATTGACAAAGAATAATAAGATTGTACATTTTTTTACTTTCAACATGCCGTTTCTGAAAATAAAATTAAAAAACAATATACTTTCATATACATACACTAACCAACATGGAATGTTTGTTTTTAATTCAAAAAGTTCGATTACAATTTTTGGACTATAATATCTTATTTGGCTAGTTCATTAAAAATATAAACGTTTACTTTATGTAAATAACTACGAGAATTAATTGAAGGATAGCTAGCTATAAGGCAGATATAAAACGTAACAATAAATATTATTATAATTGTAATTCTTAATTTAAATGCGAATATAACTCAATGGGGTTATAAATCATTTATATATCTATAAAACTTCAGCTTTTATAACTAATACATACATCAAAATCAAATAAGGAGAATATCCGTGTTTATCGCCGGTTGTTATCAAAATTGGATTATGAGAGAGTTCTCACTGATAAAATGCGTGGGGACATCCGCCAACGTGGAATTCATGTTATCATTCCATACTTGAAACATTATTTATTGTTATACACATGATGAATATGACCGAGCACCTTAGTTTTTTACATAATTTAATGGATGAAAAATAATTATGTATTATTAATAATATTCAAGCCAGAAGTCACACAAAATTCGAATCCTAAAACCTAACAAACAAGATAAATGTTTTTTTAGATTTACACAAATGTTATATTGAAATAAAGGTTTTTGCGAATTTTACCATGTATTTGGTCAGAAAGTTTAGAAATGTAAAAAATATCCAAATACACTCAATACATATCCAGCTAACAGTCACATACATATCTCTTAGATACAAAATGCGGGCCTGCTCAAAACCTGATAAACGTAGGTCGAAACTGAAACACGACACACTCGCGTGGTTAACTACTGTCTGTATCAGCCCATATACGTCCCACTGCAGGGCACGGGTCTACTCTACAATCGACAGTACGATTGAGAGTGGTTAGGCCAGGTTAGAGAGAGGTTCAGGCCAGAGTGGTTAGGTTAACTACTATCAGTTTCCATCATCGTCTACGTCGACCTGTTTAGTTTCTCTTAGTAGAATCTTTGTGGTAGGTCTTACCGGTGGTAGGTCTCTCACATGTGAGAGATGCCTGGGTAGGTACCACTGCAATGTCTATTAAATCTATCACCCGCCAAACAGCGGTGTAAATGCACTGTTATGTTTTGGATTGAAAGATATTGTAGCAAGAATAACTACTGGACATATTGAGACTTCACGTCTTATGTCTCAGGATGACGAGCGCAGAAACCTTGCCTTGCTTTGTAATTCGAGGTGTTGTTTAGTTTAGCTACTGTATATGAGCGGTCGTATCGCTTACCATCAGGCGAACGGCATGCTCGTCTTGCCATTCAATGAAACAAAAAAACCTAGCCCCTGTCTCGGTGGCGTAGTTGTACTACAGTATGATTACAAGGCTGAGGTCTCGGTATCGAATTCCAGGTGTGGCAAAGTGATATTGGATTTTATTATCTATTTATTATCAGCTTGGAATCAGAATTTTTACCCGAAAAGCTCGCCCACTATGAGAACGGGATACACAAGGCGAAACGTGGGTGTCCAGGTAGTACTTCTGCCTATCCTTTCTGGGAGAAAGGCGTGAGTTTATGTATGTCTGTATGTTTACCTTGTGAAGTTATGAGTCATCATAATATCATTCGTATGGATACTCATCCTATCATATTTTTTTCTTTGATGCCGTTGGTATTACGGGGACCGTTACTATAAACTAATAATTTGTCCTAGCATAATACACTCATATAATGTGACTATTTCTAAGCATTATATCTTGAAAATATCATTTATTTGCGGTTTCCTGTATATTAAAATGTAACATGCAATTTTTAAGCACACAACATACAAAGTTAAGAAGATTTCGGTCCATCTTAATACGCCATAATGCGAGTTGCTGAATTAACTTAGACTCTAATATACAAAGTTTTAGCCAGATGTCGGGTTTTACTTATTTAAATGGCAGTAACAGCTTCACAACTAGTGTTATTTCTGAGGCTGTGTACGGTAAAAACGTATTTAGTTTTCCCATATTGTCACCTATTCATAAGCATTGACGCTGGTTAACCGCAACTGACAATAATAATTCGTCATTCTTCTTTTGTTACTATATCGTACTTTCTATCCTTGAAGTTTGTTACTGTTACTCATCCTAAGTCCTCTCGCATACATTCTAATGCTGAATCATACTTTATTGCGGATGTTGTAAAACATATGGTCTGATTTATACGTGCTATTAGCTAGAGGTTCCTCGATATAGGTATTATCCTGTTTAAATACATCGTGTTAAGAGTTCCCGCTAATTTAATTCCACCTCACCAATCAGGCGCCAATTTTTACTATACCTACTTGGTACATCAATTACACATTAGATCACGAGCTAATCATTACATGTTTTGTCTTCTTCGATCACACTGAACTCAGAAGTCGTTCAAAAAGGACAAAAATACAATAACTAATAGGTATAGGTTTTAAAACTGTCTTTGAATAAGGCCTAAGAATAATACTGTCTCAAAATGTTTAGTCTAAATGAGTCAATTAATTAATTAATCAGACTTGAACAATTGTGTAGAACGGCGAGTGATAATCATATATTGCCTGTCGGTATTCTATCCGAAGGCGATTGCACTTACCACCAAATATAATGCCGACCACCGGGTATATCCAGAGTGCGGCGAAAATCGAAGCCAGGTGAAAATTTTTGTGTTTTCAGACAAAAAATAGGGACGATCAGCCCATATTGACCCACTATTAAACACGGGACTTGGCTACACCCGACATTAATATTAATACAAAGGTATATTTTTTGTTCAATACTGGTTTCCCGAAAATAGTCAGACAGTTCAACAAACCTGTATACTGAAGCAACCTTATACATAATTTGAATGAAGAAGCAACACCTATATTACGAACTAACACCATAATAAACGAACAAACATATTTTACGAGTTGCAGGTGGGAATGTCCGTGCATCCATTTGATTACGTTGGAATATTACCGGATACAAATCTAGTTGGTATCCCCTTAAGACCGTAAAGCGCAGGAGGTTTATTAACAGTCCTGCCTCAATACCCGTGTATCATTGCACCACGATATTGTATTACCTAACGCTCTGGGGGTTAAATCTTATATCCTGCGCTTGCAAATAAAATAACGCTGCTGGTTTTAATTAATTATTTATTAAAAAAATATAGTCAGTATATTTCCATACTAAATTACATTATAAAAGGTCAATAATAGTCTTATCGTCAGAGGATATTAATAGACATGTAGATGAGGAAAAAGAAATGACAAAGTATTTTTTTTTAATGCACTGAAGGGCGAGACCAGCATGCCGTTCACCTGATGGTAAGCGATACGACTGCTCATAAACAGTAGCGAGACTAAACAACACCTTGAATAATTACATAGCGATCATTGGCACTTTACTGCACTCGCCATCTTGAGACATAAGATGTTAAGTCTCAACATATGCAGAAGTTACTCTGGCTACAACATCCTTCAAACTGAAACACGACAGTGCATTTACACTACTGTTTGTCCGGAGAAATAGACATTAAATGTTTAGAAATTAAACAATAAATGTAAAATGTGTATTATTCTTAATATTTATTATATTAATGCAATTAAAATATAATTTTCTCTTCGCGGTTTCCCTTTGCCGCCACTAGACGGCGCACCAGTCTCGAGAAACGTGTGAAAAGAGAGAACGGAATCTACTGTTTTTAAATTCTAAAAGCATAACTTATCTAGGGTCGGATTATTTCCCAAAAGAGTTGATACAATCGTGTACATAGGAGGTTGTATTTTACAATCGTAACTTTAACTTTATAGTAACATATTACATTAAAATCATGATACCTATATTCATAACACAGCAGTGATATAAGAGCGAGTGAAATTCCAAATAAAATACAGGAATGCTCATTTTACTATTGAACTTAGTATCGGTGCGAAATTGTTGTGTCATGATGAAACCTACTTTTTTGTAAGACCCAGGCCCAGAGTTTTTGAAGAAATGAACTTGAAGTTCAATAAAATGTTTTTTTTTTTGTATTCTCTGTGAACAAAATATAAAGTTTGATGAGTTACCTACGTTATTTTATAAAAATCTGTAGCCCGGGATAAATCAGAAAAAAGTTTAATATAAAAATGATATAATTAATTCCAAGCAGTATCGGTATCGTGATCAATGATATTTTTACCGATACCACGAATGAGCATTCTCCTTTCCTATCATGTAATGTCCACAATAAATTACACCACAACGAACAATTAAATGATACTCAAGTGAACTACTTAGCGTTCCTGTTTTATATTACAAAGAACAATTGCAGCATGAAATTAAATCCGTCGGTTTCGGAAAGCGTCTACGCTGTGAGATCGGCTCTTTGCACGGCGTACTATCGGCGCGCAGACAGGTACGCCAACATTTTCAAAGACAAACTTTTCAGACGACTAAGTGTGCTGTGTTCGCGTTTCATTTATACATTGGCCGCTCATTTGCGCCCGACGTTTTTTACTGTTGTACCTAATACGGATTATTTGGAATTGTAATGGATACGTTGGGTTCTGTGAATTGGTGCAACGTAATTTGTTTTTTGTGTTGTAAACGATTGGGATGGGTCTATTAGGTGGTCATTATGCTTGTTAGTCTTTTTGCAAGTATTATATAATTTATACTACCCAACATGGCAACTGTTGTTAGATGTACAAGGTTTTGATTTGCACAATAGGTAAAAATATTGGTTTATCCAATAATATAATGGGTAGAATTTAATCTTCTTTAGTGTACGCAATAATATAAATAAAAAAAAATGAATAATTATATTTTATCGTCACTTAATTAAATTAATTGTGATACGATAAAAGTTTGAAATACATATTAGTAGTAAATTATATTGATTTTATTTTGCATTTTCATTCATAAACTACTAGTCATATTTTATTCCCATATTTAATATTGACCATAATCTTATTGTTTAAACAGCTCCTTGAAATAGTTGAAGTAGTACACATATTCAAGATAAAACTCCAATTAATTAAACGTCTGAACTGAACATGCAACAAAACATCCTATGCTTATCGTCGGTCCTACATTACATTCATTTCCCGTCCCGATCGGGGCTTCACTTTCTCAGCAACATCCTTAGGAATACCGGACAGGAATCGTTGCGTGTGGTCACTCAGTGAACTATTGTCAGGGCACGCAACGGTCCACGATTGCTTGTGACACGCAAGCCTTGAGGTAAACAACACGTCGTTCAAACTACAATATCTCCAATCATTATTCAACAAAGGTTGTTCGTGGTGATGGACCTAAATGCTCACCCCCCTTGCAATTCATTTTCTGTCGGTTTTCTAGAATTACTCTAAAATGTAACTGAGATTTAACACGTTGCTCTCAGCTAGGAATGCAATCAGGATCTTCGTTAAATATTGTCCCTTGTTGGAAAGTGTTTATCTAAAGCCACCAGTAGAAGAAATAAGGATATTTACCTTTAAATCAGCTGTATAATGTACACAAAAACTCAAATTATGTCTAATATTGACTAATCCTAAAGTCAGGAAATTTATAAAAGTAAAAAAAATAACATTATCCGCGAAAAATCCGTACAAATTAATTTTCTTTCAATTCTAGTATTAAATGTTACTGTTAATGTACTAGGCAATATGTGCAAGATCAGATTGTAGAATGTTTTTACTTTATTTTACAACAGTTAAAGGAGAAACAAAAACACAACAAGAAAGCTAAAACTTGTATACAGCAATTGTACGATACAATAGTGCGATGCTATCTGTATCGACTTCTTCCAGACAACCTACAGATGGACTGAAACGGCTAGCTGTGCAAAAACAAAAATGCCATTTAATGCAATTTAAAACGAAGAAAACATGAGACAAACGATGTGCATGGATTGAATACTCGGTTTTTTAGTAAAAAGTTGCACTTTACAAGTATTAATAATGCCTTCTGAAGTTATTTTTTTTTTTAAATACCATAATTTACCGCATTTGAATTTAATATAGTTAAAATGGTAATTATATTTAAAAACTTTAAACAATATTTTTATAATTGAATATTTATTAATTTAGCAATATCATTCCCCCTTAAACATTTTCAAAAACAATAATGGAATTAAATAGGATTTCAATCAAGAAAGGCTGTTGTGTCAACGTATCGCAATCCAAAAACAATCAAAACGTCTTTTAAACGAAGCGATTGCTATTTCTTTTGTCCATCGCGCATAAGAGTACAACAGCGCCGCGGTCGGAGTTATTTGAGCGGACGGCAACAAAGCAACGTGAACGTATGTTAGCGGAGGTGTTTTATAGGAAACCGTCCCTTACACCGAAGCTCCTTCGAGTTTCAGCACTGTCAGCTGCATAGCCCCACTTAAGTGATTAGTGCGAGTGTACACTGCAGTTAACTGCTTCCGCCACGCTCCCAAATCGACGAGCTTGCGTTTGCAAGCCGATGCATTTGTTACAGCTATGTCTATATGCTTACGAGGACCTTGATTTACGATGTGGTAAGTTGTGTTTTCATTTATACACTTTGGATTTAATAATAAATAATAAATAAATACACTCAACAGTCACATATATAGGTTCTGACCCCACATCAATTAAGTATTGTATTATGAAAATAGGGGTGGAGCCAAGCCGGGCGGCTAGTCATAAACATTTGCGAACAGGTATGTCAAGATTTTTGTAATAATTAGAATATTATGTTGGTTTGAAGTATAAAATTCATGAATTCGTTTATTAGTTCAGTCAATATGTAAGGAATAATTAATTGTCCTCCGAATAAAGACCTACCCTTATTTAACATAATGAATCATTAGGGGGGCATGTGAAGAGGTCACAGAAAAATTAAAAAGGTCGCGATGTTTGCTGATTTTAAGAAATTCAAAAATGAATAAAAAAAATTGTAATGTTTTTTTCGTGGACACTATTGGTTTTAGGAAAAAGTTTTTAAATAAAAAATGTAGAGGGCATTACGAACTACATTTTTTGTCATTGGAGTGACGTCATCTGACTTGAAATACAAAAAGTAGAGAGCGAGATAAATTCACCTAAGTTCAAATTTTTGCTGAACAAAAGTTCAAACTTTTTGATAAAAAAATCAGAAAACAATTACTGCTATTTCATTTGAATTAAAAAAAAAGATAAAAACTGAATGGCATGAGTACTGTGCAACGGCATGGTAAATAATGTACAATTTGTACACTTCGACAAGTTCCAGCTCGAAAACGGTAAGTTTTATAAAAATTTTGTTTAAATAAAAGTTGTAGCTAATTTTGTGACGAACAACTTTTTAATTTACATTGTTATAAAAAAATCGTTTTTTCCTATAGAAAATAGCGTTGGAACACTTTTTTGATTTACATATTGACTGAACTATATGACATGTGAAAAGTCCAATTACTTAAATAATATATACAAAATGACCTACTGGTGACAAATTATCTTTAAATAATTCCATAAATACAATCTCAAGTCTTGATAAATCGATCACATTTTCTGTCCTCTAGTGAATTTTATTTTTATCATGGCAGTCATGCATGTTTCAGAATTATGATATTTTTAACTTGACTCTCTTTGAAATCATTTCTAGCAAACTTATCCAATGCTAAGGATATTATTTATTTACAGTAACGGTCTATTTACAATAACGGCTTATTAATTATCGAATGTTTTATATTCTTTACTTAAACTAAATTCCAAAGCCGATCGCACGGGACAAAAAAATCGAAAATGAAATAGGTTTATAAACTAATATGAATAAGGTCATTAGTCTTAAACACACAACCGTATAATACAGTAGAGTATAAATTACGTTATATAAAAACCATAATTTGAAAACGATATCAAACCCCTTTCCGTATCTTCGCTAATCTTAAATCACAAATACTTGATTGTTTCGAGTCGGATGTCCATTTCGGGGCGCTCGCTCCTTCAAGCCGGCTTGCACTATTATTGTAGATCAATGAATAGCTCAACTGCAGAATTCGCTGACACTCACCCTGTGATTATCCTTGGCTGTTGCTTTGTTTTCGTTGACACCGTTGCTTAGATCGTAGCTTGGTTTCATCGGTAGGATCCTCGTATATTACTGAAAAGATACGATCGAAGATCGACGAAGCCAAGTGGTAGTGACTTCAGACATAATGCATCTAAAAAATAAAAAAAACGTGTTGATTTTTTTGTAATTTTTTTCATCTAAAGTCGTATTTGAGTGGTAAATGCTTTTTTTTTCTAAATAATAATATTCACCCATTTATTTTTAAACGTGCAATGGAAAGCAAAGGTTTTAATTATGATGTGAGCAAAAGCTACGTGTTTACCAACCAAACACGACGACAGTTAATTATTTTTTTTATCAAAAACCGTCACATTTTTGTACTAAAATTTCAGTGGTGTCTGTCTGTAGTTACTAAAACTACCACCTGGCTTCGTTACCGGACGCAGTCTGTATATCCAGACTTCGATCAGTTATAGTTTCCGATTAGAAAAGTTTTGCCGCTGGTTTGAGGCTACGACAAAAATACATTGCTGTTGCATAAAATACAATTGCATAAATGGGACATTTTATCCCACTTTCAGGAAAAATTATAACTACAAACTAGCAGCAAATTTAAAATATCAGCTAATTAAATCAATATTCAAATTATATTCACTAAAGAACAAATACAAACAAAACCTGTCATCTCTAATTACCATGCTAGCAATGTGAAATTAATGAACAATAACTGACATGCTAATAAACTTGCGTCGATACAATACGTTTTAATACGTCTCTTGTTTCAGCGATGTATTGTAAAACTTGTGCTTTTACGGTACGCTGAACAAAAGAGGCGGTAATAATTCCCCTCCCTCGGCTCCACTCCATGCAACTAAGACAACGAAACAACTAGACTCCTTAGGAATGGGCGAGTCCATTGACGGCCGCGAGGGTGTGCCGTTTCGGCAGTCATTTTTTAAAACTTTGTTTTAGCTGCCTGCAGGGATCCTAGGACTTTTTTTGAACAACGAACGTTTTTAATTGACGAAACTTTAGAATTCGATGCTCGTCTGTTAAGAACGCGTATTTTGTTACATTGTGGCATTGTTTTACGTGTTCGAATTTTGAAATCAGCAGACATTTTGAGACAAAAAATGCGTTAATGAACTCTACAATTCAGATAAAAAATAATAGATTTTATTAAACTTCATTGTTCTTTCGTTGATTCAGAAATATCTAAAGAGAATTTTGATCATTCATTAACGTGACGATATGAACCTATGTTTTAAACTAACACGACGAATTATCTACAATGCATCTAGTGGTAAGTACGATAATCGATTAATCGCCAGCCATACATGGCTATCTTATTGGAGTGGAATATTGCAAATACATTAAAGAAATATCTTTATTTGTCACAACTTCCTAAATGATAAAAAACCATAATATATCGACCTATGATACCGCGCGGTCGTTATATAAATGTAAACAGTCCCATGGAACACACTTTATTTGTGTATAACGTGTTTTATTAACTTTTCAGTATATCATAAAGTACCAATGTAGAAGTTGCCAGGCCACCGGTAATATTGCAGTGTGTTGAAAGACGTAACGTTATTGCGTTATAAAACTATAAGAATTCCCCGGACGGAGTGCACTTGGAATAGTTCAGTTTAACTTGTGAACGATCCGCAAATATGAACCGAGACCGTTACTACCTTTTGTGAAGAGTCGGTCAGCATTCGACATGATACTTGAAAATTGTTACATATTTCATAGTTCGGAATGCGCTTTAAATCCACTACAAAGTTTTACGGCAAATTGAAATTTACAACGTACTTTAATTTATATCTGAAATGAGATTTCTGCAGCTTAGTTGGACGAACTGATTTTAGTGATGTAATAGATGTAAGGACATGTGGTTATTAATGCAGCATCGAAAGCGTTCTAAAGCATTTGAAAGAAGTATATGCTCTTTTTCCTCGACGACATTACATAAGATTTTTATGGCGCAGCAGGATGGAATATCACGTTAAAAGTAGTTTATATTTGGCGGCATTCAACAAACCCAAAAAAGACGAAGTACCTAATACCCATCCATCCATCCATCCATCAGCCAAAGGAAGTCCACTGCTGAACATAGGCCTCCCCCAAAACATACCCCCCAATACCCATGGTATGCTTAAAAATAATTCATTCCGTGGTTTTGCGCCTGACCGCGAGGGGGTGGTGACCTCTATTTTTAGGTCAAAAACCAACTAGTTTCTTCATTCTGCCAAATAAATCGGCGAACTTTCTAAGACTGCAAATATAAGGTATAGAAAGTGATATAGCACGTCAGAAACCTACGAACGAAGGCCTATGCACTGCAGTGCAAAGTAAAAGATATTAATAAACACTATTATAAATAATTGATACTCGTAATTACTGCATGTCGTGATTGCCTGTATCTGCGGGACTAGGAATGATATAACCTACACAATTAATTTGACGCAACTCAACGTTTTATACAGGAAAACAAGATGTAAAATCTCTAACGACATCGGAATAATGACTTCTAATGTGCATAATCTGTTTCGCGGAACGAAGTATTTCCTCATAATACTAGGAAACACTTCCGTGAGTTACAATAAACTAGGTTCTTGTGGAAAAATGATACAATCTCTTTTTATATACAAGTATGGGGCTTATTTAATTGGTAATCATAGTTAACAAAGACAACGGGACAAACAAGGATCAAACATTGTAATAAATAATTTGCAGTCACGAGGTCTATAAAACGAATTCATTTTGATATATTTGATTCACAAGATGTATTTTCCGTATTGTACATTAGACAAATAGTATTGGCTATACATATTTCTGGAATATGACTCATGGGGATCATTGCACCAATTCTAAGGCGTACATAGCTTATGTGCACACTAATCGGTTTTTATTAGTTAGGTTACTTATGTTGCGAATAGAACACATTACATTTATTATTTTTTACAAATTTTCGACGTCTGAGGAAGTTTAAACGAAATAAAAAGCACGAAAAATTCGGAAAAATTAATATATATTTTATTTCAACTCTTTTAGTTCTTAGATAAATATTATTAGTACATTAAATAAATTATGAGGCAAATATATAAATTCCGAGCATTAAAGCAGACGTATTGAAAACTTTAATGCTGTTACCTTGCATCGCACGAGCCAATTTAGGATTATAACGATAAGATTTTAAAAGAAGGTTGAACATAATTCCGGTAGCGAAATTGTTTTTCCTATCTACTACGATTCGCTTTGTTTTCGAATCCGCAAGAATATTATTAGAACTTATTTTAGTTTTTAAAGCGAAGATACAATAACAATGGTGCGGTGTGGTGATTTTAGTTTTGCATAAAGAATTAACGAAAACCATACTTAGAAAAGTGCGTGGTGGCCTGTTGGTAAACGGACCAGACGCGGCTGCCAACATGTTCACGGTGGTCGCGGGTTCAAATCCTAGGGCACACCTCTAATTTTTCGGAATCATGCGTGTATTGATAGTCAATCACCGCGCACTAAAACGGTGAAGGAAAACATCGTGAGGAAACATGCATACCATAGCTTTATAAGAATTTCTATGGCATGTAAGTCCGCCAACCCGCACTAGGCCAGCGTGGTGGACTATATGGCCTAACCATTCTCAATCGTACTGTCGATTGTAGAGTAGGCCTGTGCCCTGCAGACTAAGAAAAAAAGTGGCGGTAAATTATGAATGCAATGTATTATCGTTATTTATACTCCGACAATTAACTTGCACATTCGCATCTTTTATTTAAAGCATATGTCTGATAGTGATAGAGGAGGATTTCCGATGCATATAAACAATCACAATCCTAGGAGATCGGAAAGGCATTGCCGATTTTCGACAGTGAATACTTTCGGCCACCGGGAGAATGTATGCTTGTTCAGTCATCATAAATATTTATTTAACTGTACTGACGCGAAAAAGTGAACACGTTGCAATCCATGGTAAGTGTAAAGAGTCCAGCATTCACTTACATATTTTATACCACCGTATTCAATACTGGATTTACACAGAAGGAATTTGAAACACCGTGAACAGTACCGTGAATGTACTAAAACACTGAAGGAAAATATCGTGAGGAAACCAGCATACCATAGCGTATGTAAAGTCCGCCAACCCGCATTAGGCCAGCGTAGACTATATCTCTGAATCGCACTCTCGATAGTAGAGGAGGCCCGTGCCCTGCAGTGGGACGTATATGGGCATATACTATCTACTTCAAACCACGTAACGCTTGTGTGGATTACACTGGCGAGTTTTCCACCGTTGTGTAGTATGGTAGACGCTGTCCTAAGGGATAAAAAGCACCAAATCAAAGAAAACAAATGTACTGCGAAGCATCGCGGATTACCAATAAGTATCTAATTAACAGCCGTGTAGGATATCCTAAAGGGAATCTAACACAACATAACATCGGTGTTTACGCTCCAATCCTGATCCATGAGATTAACATAGTCTATTAATTTAGGCACACACAGCGGGTCTCAGATGGCTTGTACTGGCCGTCCATTATCTAACAAAGCTCAGGATAATTCTATAATAATGCGACACGTTGTGCGATAATGTACTGCAAATGACTTGTCATTATACAAGCCAGGTAGCCAGGCTATTAGTCTGGCCGATGCCGGTGTCAACTAATTGTTCATATATATTACTGGTATTAGTTAAATCAAAGAGTTAAATCGATTGTTCTATATGATAGGTACGAATGTTGAGTCAATTGATGGCTATCGATTTGTGTTTAGAGTTTACAATGAAATTGTATGACAAAACCTGTGTATTAATGTTTAAAAATTTTGGCATTTATTTTAATATTTAGAGAATATTTTGTTGAATTATTAAACAATTAGAACATGCAAAGATAGTCCTATTAAAATTTAAATGGAAACAGAAGGGTTAGTGATGTAATTTAGTCCCAGGGCTATTCTGTATATAATTTACTTAATATAAGTTTCTTCAAATGAAATACTTCACAGAAATTAGATTATCTGAACTATAGAACCAAGAGTGTGAATGGTGTGGCCATTCACACTCCATAAGTACTTACTTAAACTATAATAATTACCGAATATATGAATCCAACGCAAGAATGGTTCAAAGTTCATACACGCCCATACAATGAGACAACTACACTCCACAAATTTATATGATAAAATAAAAGTAAGTAATATACAAAACTACGTAGTTTTCTTTGTAGAAAGTGTCCTGCCACTAAATAACAGCCATTTCCCGTTTTCGTCGGAGTTCAATGGTTCGTTCCATTGTCTCTGTAATATACTAAGTTATGTCTTTATTGGATTTCAATAAGGCTGCGTATTTCTTTAACAAGCTTCTGTAAAGTTATTTATCCTGCATGTTAATCAAATGCTATTTCTACACTAATATTATAAAGAGGAAAACTTTGTTTGTTTGTTTGGTTGTAATGAATAGGCTCAAAAACTACTGGACCGATTTTAAAAATTCTTTCACCATTCGAAAGCTACATTATCCACGAGTAACATAAACTATATTTTCTTTTGGAAAAAAATAGGGTTCCGTAAGATATTTGGATTTTTCGGACATAAACTGAAAAAAATCAACCAAAGAAGTTACTTATTTTGCGTACGCTGCCTAAACTACAAAAGATAGAACCATAAAATGTTATAATTAATTGTAGATCTTATAAATATCTACAAAAAAGTCCGCGATACACTATACCTATCTATGTCGAGTGAGGCACAACAACCACATTTTTATTTAAAAATTTTGAAATTTTTTTTGGACTACATTTAAACGCGTTTATTTTACTCATGCTATTAATCCTTATCAAAATAAATTATTTCATCAATAAGTACAGTTTATGTTGATAATATTTGGTCTTTGAATGATTAAAATTGGATCGTTTGGTTTTGAAGTTGTGGTGAAATTAAAATATTACGATTTCTGCTGCACGGCCCGTTGTATAAGATATATATGGATGTTTGTGGAGAGAAGGGACATAAAGTAAAATAGAATCGAAGGTACGGGAGAGAGCTGGGATAGATCACAGATTTGTTAGGACGAAATTTAAATGCACGTTATAAAACGGGATGGATAATAAAGAGAAGGGACGGGACGGATTGGGAAGAGACTGAACAGGCGGATGAGACGGGATTGAGCCGGACAGTAGGATAGCTACGTCAAGTTTAGGCATACAAGAGTTTATACGAAAAACAACATGTATTTGGTGTGGAGTGGAATCAAAAAATATATGCACCCAGGCGAAGCTGGGTCGGGCCGCTAGTATTTAATAAACACGAAATTTATTATAATTATATCTAAGACACTACAGAAAAAAAAAACTTTTTGTCCTTCAATTAGTGCTGTTATTTTAAACTTTCTTCTATAGTGTTTTAATTAGAGACATAGATCTGTATCTGTATCAGCCGATATACGTCCCACTGCAGGGCACGGGCCTACTTTACAATCGAGAGTACGACTGAAAGTGGTTAGGCCATTTAGTCCACCACGCTGGCCTAGTGCGGGTTGGCGGACTTACGAAGTGCGTGGTGCCTGTTGGTAAACGGACCGGATGCGTCTGCCACTATTCACGTTGGTCGCAGGTTCAAATCTCAGGGCACACCTCTGACTTTTCGGTGTCATATGTGTATTGATAGTCAATCACTACGCACTAAAAACGGTGAAGGAAAACATCGTGAGGAAATCTGCAAACCATAGCGATTTATAAGAGACATACTGATAGCGCGCGAGTTGAATGCAGTCGGGGCCTGAGGTAAAGAGCGGGAGCATCTCTCTCCGCCGTCCGCACGTGTCCCCTCCCGGGCCTGCAGCTTAGTGCAGTGCTTCCCGAGTTATCGTACGCTTGTTACGATACTCAACATATTATAGCCCGTGTTGTTATTAATTTTTTAAATAATTCATTATGACAAATTGTCCATCAATTATGTTAAAAATAACGAATTTTATTTGTGGCCAAGCACGAGAAATAGCGAAAATTGTGAATAAATAATTTGTTTTATTTGATTTTAGTGTGTAAAATAATTACTTATTGAAAATGTGTGATATTTACTATATTGTTTATTTTTTAAATTATGTTTATCTAGTTTTAAGTGACAAACTTAAAACAATGTAAAAATTATCGATATACCCACTATGGCCATCAATAATTAGATCACCGCACTACCGCATTCCTAAGCTCTGCATTCAACTCGCGCGCTATCAGTAGATACAATAATGAAAAAGAAGAGTACAATATTACATATTTTTACTTGTGTTACAAATAGTTGTCTATTAAATCAACAAATGTTTAAAATATAATTGGCCATTACACATAACACATACTTTTCGTCATTAGTTGACATCATAATTTTTTGTGCTTTACGAATGACCTTACCAGCAATGTCAATTTTTATGATTTCTTGTCTGATCCGTCATGTATTTTTTCGTACTGTTTTTGCATTCGGAACGAATTACATGGCCTTTTATTACTTTTTACATATTAAATATTTCCAAGATGATTTCAAAGAAATAAATAAAGATAAAAAATATGACAAGTTTTGCGTTAATTTATTTTTTTACCGTAAGTACTTGAATCATGGTATTGGGCTTATTAGTCAAATTAATTTTACATAAATTGTCTCATAGTCACAAGCTGTAACAATGTAAGGAAAACACACTATTTTTCCACAATAATTCGATTTTTTAACGAACACACCAAAAGTTACCTCCATAAAACACCATAAAGAGAACGTACTACTTTTCTTTTCGTCCCAAAAACAATTAAATTTTTTAAAGAACACACAAAAAATGGGTTAGTTATCTATAAAACAATTTTAGAATCATCATTTTTCTAAACGAGATGTGCTGAATTTGGATAGAAAACCTCGAACACAATCACTTCTACATTATTAATAAATACCGTAACTAACAACATAAGAGGAGAAGACTAAATAGAGATACTGTTGCTGACGAGACGTGTGATGTCATTGTTCTGCACTGAAACTATATGCGTATTTGCCGTCTATGTCATCGGAGCACAAACCATAAAATGCGCTTACAAAATACAAAAGCAAGCGATAAATAAATTAAAATGGTATCTCAGAGAGCTGCATTTAAATGTCAAGTGCAGTAAGGAGATACATATTTTATACTGGTGAAATAAAAAGTAGAAGTAGTTTCACAGTAAGTCTCTCCAAGTACATCAGTATTCCGCACGCCATTCGACGGGAGGAAACAAATTCCCAAAATTGAATTTTAGGAAACGAGTTGAATACGACACGGCGTACACAAACTCGAGAAAGAGACGAGATTTTTATCATTTCAACAACAACTTTGTTCTTGGGTACGTGTTGATTTATTATGTCTTGCAATTTGCCGATGTTTTTCTCATCTAAAAGTACGTTAAATTGTTTTAAATTATTATGTTAATGTACCAATTAACCGATTACACTACTACACACATTATAGTACTATTATTTAAACTTATTTTTGTTTCAAACATAATTGCGTTGTAAACAGACGTTTTGATCTTAAGTGTGAAAAGCTGAATACCATGAAGATCTTTTTATAAAATAGATCTGGGACTTGAGCAAACTAACGTTATGATTTTACAAATTCCTATTTTTAGACGGGTAATCTTTAAAATCCTTTTACTATTATTAGACATGCTCGTTATAAAGGCAGCCGTCGTATTGTGAAAAGACTTTTAAATATATTACTCAGCCGATCATATTGTACAAATATTCCAAAATTTCTCAGGCTTTTTGAATATTCGCACGTAATCCTGCCATAGTGAAGTAACTCTCACATGTTAGCGAATAAGTAAGCGAGCTCCAAACAATATACAACATCAAATAATAGATTAAAATCTTGTACGACGTTCCATATTGTTCGATACACAATATACCAACACTCCCTGTAGAAATAATTCTGTTTATATCAGGTACCAAGAACAGGTTCATTTGCTTACAAGGTACGAGATATTTATAGTCGGGTGTATGGTACAGGCTAACGTACGTATATATTCATATTTTATAAATTCATTTTTCATTTCATATTCATAATATGTTTATGTTTTCAGTAGCAAGTAGAAGATAAAGTAATGGCGACGAAAGAAGGTTTAAGATTTTTTCCTAGCGATCACAATCTCTGATTACACGTGACATTAATGCTGCCAGCGTCTATAATATAACATAGTGGTACCATCTTGAACAAGTCGATGCAATTGTGTTGTTCACTAAACTGGTTTAAGATAGGGCCTATAAGTTAGCTAAGGGACTTTGTTGTGGTAATACTTAATCCCATCAAAAACATCCTGTAAAAAAATTCCAAGTCTCGCAGCTCAGGTTTTCTACTGCAAAAAGTTGTGAGATCCATATATGTAATACCAAGTCGATTGATTTATTTAGTCCTTAAGGGACCTTCTGTATAAAGTTATTACGTAAGTTATTACCATATCAATATTAAACATTCTTTACGTTTTAAATGAACAGATCGACTTGGCCATCGCATGAAAACATAATGTATCGTACAACTTATACATAATGCTGCTGGCCAAGTCGATCTATTTATTTAAAACGTAAAGAATTTTTAAAATTGATATGGTAATAACTTACGTAATAACTTTATACAGAAGGTCCCTTAAGGACTAAATAAATCAATCGACTTGGTATTACATATATGGATCTCACAACTTTTTGCAGTAGAAAACCTGAGCTGCGAGACTTGGAATTTTTTTACAGGATGTTTTTGATGGGATCTCACGTCTTTTTGTAGAGTCCTACTTTTTTTCTTTTCGGTACTTTTTACTTCTAGAATATTACTAACTATTTTTCTTAAAGCCTCTGCCTTATGGCTTTTTCTTATTTTTGTAGGTATCAGTTTATCACAAATATAGCGGATTTGATTATTAATGTTCTTTCTTTCATGGTAATTGATATTTTCGAGCTATTTAGTCTACTATTTATTTGCAAGTTTTTTTAGAAGTATGTTGTACAATTTCATGGGCTAAATACACCCTTTTCCTCTCTATACCCCCTCCTGTTATGCCTGATATATATAGATACCTATCTACAACTATAATTCCATTATATACGGGTACAATAATTCACTAACTGCAAATGTAACTTTGTAATCCTATACATTTATATGGGATTACAAAGTTATTCACGCAGTTGGTCTATCTAGAAAACTAGACACAAATTATGAAATGTTTGAATTTTCCCTTACTTTAGACACTAAACACTAATTATATTCTAAATTTGAAGGTTCGATGTCTGCTAGAAGTGCCTTAGACTTTTGATGATCGGTCAGTCAGTGAGTGACAAAATTAAGAAAGTTTGACTAGTTACAATTCTTGAACTACTGATTCAAATTGAATGAAATTTTAAATATACCGTGTTTACACAATGCCTGCTTAGTAACTGAAAATTCAGGCTTCATGCTTTAGCCACAACGAAGTTATAGGGGGTTGAAAATGGTCTGAATTGCTTCGAGAAAAGGATGTTACGGCCTATAGCTCGGCTTGGAGGGGGCTCGGCCGCGCCCCCAGATTATTTTGTCAAATAAATTATGATTTACTTATATTTTATGTGCAATCCACAATAATTGATTGCTTTTCTTGCTAATAACATTCATATTTAATTTGAATTTGGGCCTGGAGTCAGGAATTTGTGCCCAATATGGTGAAAGTCTCGCCCACTAGCACATAATGGGACGGAACATACAAGGAGAAATGTGGGTGCCCTGGTAGCATCTCTGTCTACCCCTTTTGGGAAAAAGGCGTGAGTTTAGCTACGTAACATTAATTGGCACGTCTGTTTCATTAATTATGTTTTAAACCGCAGCTTAACCCCAAACGTTTTAAACTTAATTGAAAATTTGTAATATCCAAATGAAGTGATTTAAGCCCATTTAAGCATCAAGATAGTCTTAAAAAATATAAGGCTTTAAGTCTTACAAGTTTAAGTCTCAGATAAGTTGCTACAAGCATTAAATTCAAGTCTTTGTGCAATTTAACAACTGCAACTACAGAGATAATTCTCAGAAAGTAATTTTGCAGTTAGCCTTATATAGCCGAAGACTGCGCTATCATTTTTAATCCGGATTCTATGTGCCAATTAACTGGGATCACTGGCATTATTTTCTTGTAACACGTTCATTTTTCTTTATTTTCTTCTATACTGGCGCGACAAAATGACAATGCTGACGGTGTGTTCAGCGCATTACAAATTGAGTAACTGTCGACGCGACATAGTGATTTCTTGCTGGCCCATACAATTATGGCTATATTTTAAAAAATATTTCAGTTTGGTTCGTTAAGTAAACATATGTTTAAAATCGACTGTAAAAGGTCAAAATTTTAGGGGATTTTCGAAGCCTGACTAAGTAAGATTTATATCGACAAAGTCACAGATCGTGCAGTTTTGTATCATTAGAGATGGAGAAACGAAGATCGAAAACGTGTGATTTTGAACTGTGCAGCGTAAGGCTACATTTGGATAGAATAATTATGTCAATCAATACAACACAATGTAATACAAAACTACTATTATTCTGTAATATGTTTTATATTGCGTTAATGTTGCTTGATTGTTATATTTTTTGTTGATTTTTTAAATCTTCGGTATAAAGAAAATCTTGCTGATGAGTACTCATACATGTCGTGTATCAGCAATGTCGTCACTTGGCGTAGCACTTAAAAAATCTCAGACATGTGCACCCAACCTAGGACCTGACAGGTTCATAACCTCTACACGTTATCACTAGATAAATGAGACAAAAATATTTGCAATAAATCAATGATTACGTAGATATTTGAAGGATATCTTGCATCTAGATAATGTCACGTAAGAGTATACAAGGGTCTGTTGGCATGCACATGCAGCGCCTCTGACGGTCGTGACGTGAACTAATACTTTTCATGAAAATAATTGACATGGAATGGATGTGGATGGAAAAGCTGATATGAGTGGCTCAGGATAACATATATCATTACATGTATTGTTTTCTTGGATTTACGCAAATGTAATAAAACTATTTTACGTATTTTATCGCGTATTTGGTTTAATTTGAACATCTTTTAACATCTCAATTCCTAACGGTTCTATTTTTTATATCTTTCGTGGTCAATAATGTTGTAATATTTTAAATAAACGTAAGCTTAGAAGTCAATCAGTCCAACTATTGTCCTTTTATTCAGTAGTAGATTTTCTGTGAATTATAATGATATTTTTGCCTTGAAGGTCTTGTAGTGATGGACATGTTAAGTGATAATTCAAAAGAAACGTCAATAACCTAAATCGTGGCAATAAAATTTGCATTAAGATTAACACGTATATCTAAAATTGTCCGTCAGTATTATTTGGTTAGACATATTAAATACTTGGTACAAGATCTTACTGATACGAAGATTCTCAATCGCATCTTCTGTGTTATGCCTTACTTTTGGTTTTATTCTTTAAGTACTTTTTAAAATATTACTTTACTTTTAAATAATTAAAAATGATCTAAGAAATGAGATGATTTAATGAGTAAAAGTGAAGAGCGTGGCGTGGCGTGGAACAGGCCACTGTTGATAAATGGACCGCGGTTACTAACACGATTACGGTGGTCACGGTTTCAAATCCCAGGGCAAACCTCTAACTTTTCGGAGTCATGTGTGTATGAATCACCCCGGACTACAACGGTGGAGGAAAACATCGTGAGGAAACCTGCATACCATAGCGATTTGTAAGAATATCTGCTATGAAAAGTCCGCCAACCCGCAATAGGCCAGCATGATGGACTACAAGTATATGGCCTGTAACTGTATTTGTATCAGCCCATATACTTCCCACTGCAGGGCACGGGCATCTTTTACAATCGAGAGTACGATTTTGAGTGGCCATATGCCTAACCACTCTCAATCGTACTGTCGATTGTAGAGTAGAAGATGAGTAAAAAGGATGAGACAACGATGCTGGAATTAATTATCTTGATTTCAGATTTAATCACTCTACCCAAGTTTATCGTTTTAACTCCATTGGTACCGTTTAGTCAATATACTAAATAATGGAATTGTCTCGGAACTGAAGAAAGATGATACCAACTGTAGTTACTACCATCGTACCAACCAAAGACCTAACTACTTAAACATCTCCTCATTATGCACCATCGTAAATACCAAACACTTCTAAACAGTCATAAATACATTTTTTTTTACAAAACAATACTCCCATTAGCCGCAGCTTCGAGTTTACGTCATGAATTATAATTTATTATTCCACTAAGCACCTGGATAGTTTCCGCTTCCACTTTAACGGTAAGGGGTTGTTTATTTGTGTTTTTTAACACATGGCCCATAAATTATTCTTGTTTACTAAGTCCGTGGTAAAGTTACGTTGTAAGGGTCACAAAGAGTAAACTTATTTCATATGGCTTCTATAGGCATTGTTACCCAAAATGTATCATTTAAAAAAACACAAATACATACCTGAGTTATAGTACTCTCTATATTATCTCTATTGTACATATGTACATAAACTCACGCCTTTTCCCAGAAGGAGTAGGCAGAAGTGCTAGGACATATCGCCTTGTATGCGGCCCATGATATGATACGGGGCGAGCCTATCACCATATTGGACACAAATTTCCGACTCCGGATTGATAATGAATACAAATATCCAATATCGCTTTGCCCGGCCCGAGATTCAAACTCGAGATATCATCTTTGTAACTGCACCTTACTACTACGTCACCCAGGCAGTCTATTTTTTTTATTGCAGTTAATGGCGAGACGAGCATGTCGTTTGATTGATGGTAAGCGATAAGATCGCTCGTGAACAGTATAGCAAAATCAATCAACACCTTGACTTACAAAGCAAGGATTGGCATTTCACTGCGCTCGCCATCCTGAGACATAAGATGTTTAGTCTCAATAATAGACTCAGTAACTACTGAGTAACTACCCTGACTACAATGTCCTTTATGCCGAAATACAACGGTTCATTTGTTCTGCTGAAACATACAGAAGTTAAATATTTAAAATGTAGTGGTGGGGTAAATGACAAGTGCTGAAAAAAGGGTACGCGTTTCATATGGTGACGTCAGACATTATAGTGTGAGTGTAAGACAATTTTACTTAGTATTTCAGACAATTTTAAGACCTTTGTTAAAACAGAAATGTTATATTTCAAGGATATAGACAAGCTCCGTGGCACGTATATATGTACAGTTGTTTAGACGCCGGATATGAAACGAGAGCTCGCGGGTTCGATTCTCGCATCTAAACAAATGTTAGAACCACAAACATTTAAAACCCACGACATAAGTCACGATCTTATTGTGACGTCAGGACTATATTTATGACTATTAGGTGTATTTAAAAAAAAAGTGTATACAGTAATATATTAAATTAAACCAGGAAACTACCGTACTGCTTGAATCATCCTTTCAGAAAATCTTCTTTAATACCACATGTTGTTTATAAAACTTTCTCACTTACTCTCTAGGTAACGGAACATTCTGATACAAACATCAAACGGAAACCTACACACCCTGTTCTGGCATTTCAGGTGTATCATATCAATCCTGCCACTAGGCCGCCCAGTGCACAGTAATACTTCACACTGACACAACAAATACGGTATAAGCCAAGAGGCATCGCGTTACTATGTTCACAAATTGATATTCAGTCGGCAATGCGTGTTGAGCGTGCGTTGAAAATCTAAGCGCGACAAACAGGCCTCTATTCCAAATTGAGCTTTGGTTTTCGATTCATATTGACTGCCTTTTTTAGTATTTTCATTGCGTGGGTAATGAAGGTATCTTTTCGTATTTTTCGTTTTTGGATCGGGGTTCTGGGTGGGTTTTGGATTGACCAAGGCGCCACGTTTAATCCTTCTAAGTGTCCTACTAACAGCCCATATACGTCCCACTGCAGTTTACAGGCTTCTTCAACAATCGAGGGTACGATTGAGAGGGGTTAGGAGATATAGTCCACTAGGCTGGCCTAGTGCGGGTTGGCTTAGAAAATCTTTGTATATTTCGTTCTAAAATGCAAACCTAAAATGACGTTTAAGAAAACCAAGTACCTAATAACACCGAGGTTTTAGAACGTAGGATTATACGTAAATATATATATTTTTGGTATGGTTTAGGTAGTCACTACTGCCATCTATAGCTAGGAACATGGACTAAATCTATTTACTGTAACTGCCAAACATAATATGTGAGTCATGCTTAGTGATGTGGCTGTACTTTATATCTGGTAGTTCTCGTCGGAGTATTAAAATCCTTATTACGTAAAACATGTAATTCTGTTAGTTTTGAAACACGCGTTGTTACAATATTTCAAAGCAGATATAAGACTCTTTACCACATTTTATATAATAATAATATAACGGGTATCTGTATTATCATAACCAATCCCGATATTTATGCCCACCTGTAGTATTCTCGAAAATTACACCACATATAAAATAGGAATTTCGTAGTATGGGTAATAGATGGAGAACGTAGCAGAATGGTAGACCTATGTTTTTGGATGATGATAATTTAATAATCATTATAATAAAATGATTATATGACAAGAACAAAAACTAAAGACGCTGTGAAAGAAAATATGTGTGAGTGTGTGTGTTTCTTTTTTCCTGTCCATATATAGGTTGTCTGGCAGAAATTACCTTAGAGTGATAAGACCGCCATTTGTACTCAGTTGTTTTTTATTTTCTCTAAAACTGTTATTCTTTTTTACTATGAGCAGTAAAGAATTAAATAAATAAATAAATAAAATCTGCGAACAGCATTTAGTTTGATACATAGTATCCATAATTATTCAATAAAAATGAATTCGAAAAACTCCGCAATCCGCGGCCGCGATCATGCTTGTAAAAGAAAAACATTTAATCCTCCGGTGGAAAATAAATTAATTTCAGTAGCAGGCGCCGCTGCTTACACGCTCTATTTATACCAACAAAATGATTTGTCGAAAATACTTCACACTCCAAGCTATGCTTATGAACCTACCGAATTTTAATTACTTCACACTAAACGACGAAAGTAATTAGCGAAATTACAGCACGTAGGTGAGGTTATGGACTTAAAAGTTATAATAGAAAGAGCACTCCGTCATGTCAGGCTTTTAACAGGCCCCTTTAATTTCTCTTTGTGCAGCAAATTAAGACATTAAAACGTTTACGTCAAAGTGTAATGAGGGGGAAGTAAATGAATCAGCCTTCATATGGGCACGCTCGATACAATTTTAATGAATTGTTATGGTATACTATTCCGCTCGTTTGCTCCGACTGTAGATTATAAATTACCGTGAATCATTACTTTATGTTAGAAATGATTTACTAGTTTTGTGCCATTAGCTATCCTTGCGTATGTTCCGAGTTTCAGTAAATTGTCCTCATTAACTGATAAATTACGAATGGTAAGTAATTAGTAACTGAAAGTTCAAAAGTCATGTTGAGGAACATGCTTTTAGTTGTCGACTTTCTATTGTTTATGACGACCATGATCGTCCGAAGGACCAATCCGAAGCTAAAATTTGTATTGTCTGTTCGCGGTGCATTTAGCCAAGGGTATAACCGACCCTCAAATGACGACGAAATAATCGTCACTGGGATAGCAGTGCCGCCATAAGGCTGCCTCTTGTACTATTATTATTGTGTTGTTTCTTTACTGTATTTTTTCTATTTTGTGCAATAAAGGATTAAATAAATAAATAAAAAATAACAGGCTGATAATGGGCTGTAGCGTCTCAGCGCTAGTATATGTCGCGTATTAACAAGATCTAGGATTAAAAGAGGCTACTCGGCAGTAGACTAACTGCGGTTGAAGATAAGGCAATAAAAAACAGATAGTTATTAAAAGTCACAATAATTTTGACAGTCTCGTGAAACAAGAGGTTCGATCCCCGCACTGAGACAAATGTTTGTGAGGCTCATCAGTATTTGTGTCGGGTCTGGGTGTTTGTGAGACCGAAAAGTTTCTCGTAGTTCCTGATAACCTCGACACAAGACATAATTGATTAAGATCAATTATGTTTGTCAGGTCTATGTATGCGACAGTTGGGTGCATTTATTTATTTATAACTAGCTTTTGCCCGCAACTTCGTCTGCGTTATTAACTTTATTTACAATATGTTTTATATTACGTCCTCATTTCTCCCCTAACACTGATAAAATTCTAAAACTCCGATTTACATCACTATTTATTAATGAGCATCCTGTTGGGCAAATTATGTGGCTATATATATTACTTTCTTTATCAACAGCGATTTCCCACTTTAACTCCACTTTAAACATAAAAATCTAAAACCTTACAATTGGTCATTATTTATCTATAATAAGTAAATACTATTAAATATAATAAATTCCTCTCTCTAAAATTTATAATCCCCGAGCTACGCCCAATTTTACTTATGAGTATTATTTGCGCGAAACCTATTTATGGATATTTAAAATGAAAGTTGCTTATGCCCGATATTTCAACACAACCTACCGTCCATTCCTTCCTTTTCCCTGACCCCTACAATGAATCTGAAGTTCTTACACTCATGAACAACTTACAAAATTAGTAAAAATTAAAATATTGCTTTCCCTGCCCAGTTCTTGAATTGTACCATCAAGCTTAATTTTAAGGGACTTTTTGTACCCACGGAATCTTCAATAATTTTTATGAAATTTCATGCCCTTCGTGCCATTTTTCCAAAATTAATGCACGCCAATTTCTAGTGTTTATAATAGGTAGCTAGTTTTGAATTTGCATACAAAATTACAACCCTTATTTTAAGCCCTTCGGGGCTAATTTAAGACAAAAAACTACTACCTACTACCAAAAGTACAATACTAAGTTTGAGCTCCGCAACTTTCACGGTTTCGTTGTTCCATACAACACAATTTCACCCTTTTCAGCCCTTTAGGGGTTGAATTTCCAAAAATCCTTTCTTAGTGCTACCCTACGTCACAATAGAATTCCTTGTGTTAAGTTTCATGTTTCTAGCTTCCGTAGTTTCGGGTGTGCGTTGATCCAACAATTCGGTTCTATAACATTTCAACCCTTATTTTCACCCGTTTAGGGTTGACAATAAGAAAACATAGTATGCAGTCACTTTTGTTTCTAGATGACTAACTAAAGCGCCAAGTTTGACAATTGTAGCTTTAACGGTTTCGATTTTCCATAAAACCGTTATTTACCCTTTTCACCCTTTTTCCAAAAATCCTTCCTCAGTGCTACCCTACATAACAATAGAATTCCTTGTGTTAAGATTCACGTTTCTATCTTCCGTAGTTTCGGGTGTGCCTTGATTAGATAGTTCGGTTCTACAAAATTTCAACCCTTATTTTAACCCCTCTAGGGTGATTTTTAGAAAAATAATGTATGCAGTTATTTTGTTTTTGATTGATTAACTAAAGTGCAAAGTTTGACAATTGTAGCTTTAACGGTTTCGATTTTCCATACAACAGTTTTTTACCCTTTTCACCCCCTTAGGGATTGAATTTCCAAAAATCCCTTCTTAGTGCTCACCTACGCCACAAATAGGAACCCTCGTGTTAAGTTTCACGTTTCTAGCTTCAGTAGTTTCGGCTGTGCGATGATTAGACAGTTCAGTTATACAAAATTTCAACCCTTATTTTAACCCCTTTAGGATGATTTTTAGAAAAATAAAGTATGCCGTTATTTTTGTTTTTGTTTGACTAACTAAATTACAAAGTTTGACAACTGTAGCTTTAACGGTTTCGATTTTCCATACAACCGCTTTTTACCCTTTTCACCCCCTTAGGGGTCGAATTTCCAAAAACTCCTTAGTGCTACCCTAAGTCACCATAAGAATCCCTGTCTAAAATTTCACGTTTCTAGCTCCAATAGTTTCGGCTGTGCGTTGATTAGAGTCATTAAATCGCTCTAGTCTCGCAACACTTCAACCCCTATTTTAACCCCTTTAGGGCTAATTTCAGAGAAACAAAGTATACAGTTAAATTCCTTTTTAAATGACTAACTAAAGTGCCAAGTTTGACAATTGTAACTCTAACGGTTTCGATTCTCCATACAACAGTTTTTTACCCTTTTCACCCCCTTAGGGGTTGAATTTCCAAAAATCCCTTCTTAGTGCTCACCTACGTCACAATAGGAACTCCTGTGGAAAATTTCACGTTCCTAGCTCCAATAGTTTCGGCTGTGCGTTGATACGTCAGTCAGTCAGTCACCTTCCTCTTTTATATATATAGACTAGCTTTTGCCCGCAACTTCGTCTGCATTATTATCTTTATTTAAAATATGTTTTAAAATCCTTAGAAACGATACTCCACTAAATTAGATATTACGTCCTCATTTCTCCCTTAAAACTGAGAAAAGTCTAAAACTCCGAATTACGTCACTATTTATTAGTGAGTATCTCCTGTTGGGCAAATTATGTGGCAATATATATTACTTACTTTATCAACAACGATTTCCCGCTATAACTCAATTTAAAACATAAAACTCCAAAACCTTACAATTGGTAATTATTTAACTATAATAAGTAAATACTATTCAACATAATAAATTCCTCCCACAATTTATAATCCCAGAGTTACGCACAATTTTACTTATAAGTATTCTTTGCGCTAAACCCATTTAGATATATTTAAAACGAAAGTTGCTTATGCCCGATATTCCAACACAACCTTCCGTCCTTTCCCTCTTTTTCCCTGACCCCTCCCGTAAATGAGAAACTCTTACACTCATGAACAACGTACAAAATTAGTAAAAATTAAAATAATGCTTTCCCTATCCAGTTCTTGAATTATACCATCAAGCTCAATTTTTTTGGTTATTTTGTATTCACGGAACCCTTATATTTTATAAAAAGTATTTAACTTTTTATAAAATTTCATCCCCTTCGTGCCATTTTACTAAAATTAATGCACGCCAATTTCTTGTGTTTATAATAGGAAGCTAAACTACGAATTTTCGTACCAATAACAGCAGTTTCGATTTTGCATACAAAATTACAACCCTTATTTTAAGCCCTTTGAGGCTAATTTAAGACAAAAAAAGTAAGAAGTTGTTTTTGTTTTTAATTGAATACCTAAACTTCCAAGTTTGAAATCTATACCTTTCACGGTTCATTTTTCCATACAACACAATTTCACTCTTTTCACTTCTTTAGGGATTGAATTTCGGTAAATCCTTCATTAGTGCTGCTCTACATTATGATAGGAAGCCCCGTGTACAATTTCAAATTCCTAACTCCAGTAGTTTTAGCTATACGTTGATGTGACAGTTCGGTTCTACCAAATTTCAACCCTTACCACTTTAGGGTTAATTTTCGACAAACAAAGTATGCAGTTAGTTTTCTTTTTAAATGACTAACTAAAGGGCCAAGTTTGACAATTGTAACTCTAACGGTTTCGATTTTCCATATAAACGTTTTTTACCCTTTTCACCCTCTTAGGGGTTGAATTTTTGAAAATCCCTTCTTAGTGCTCACCTACGTCACAATAGACATCTTTGTGGAAAATTTCACGTTTCTAGCTTCAGTAGTTTCGGCTGTGCGTGGATTAGACAGTCATTAAATCACCCTAGACTCGCAACACTTCAACCCTTATTTTAACCCCTTTATGACTAATTTTAGACAAACAAAGTCTGCAGTTAGTTTCCTTTTTAAATGACTAACCAAAGTGCTAAGTTTGACAATTGTAGCTTTAACGGTTTCGATTTTCCATACAACAGTTTTTTGCCCTTTTCACCCCCTTAGGGGTTGAATTTCCAAAAATCCCTTCTTAGTGCTCACCTACGTCACAATAGGAACCCATGTGGAAAATTTCACGTTCTTAGCTTCAGTAGTTTCGGCTGTGCGTTGATACGTCAGTCAGTCAGTCACCTTCCTCTTTTATATATATAGATTAGTATATAAAAATATATTTGCCAACATCCTAAAATACATCCTAGGCTATTACATATTAACGTCCTTTACGGACACCAATTACCTATATTTTCGCCATTTGCGAACAATAATCTCCGATCCGAAAGCTTTTGTCAATGGTCAGTAATATGCCTACATATTGTATCTGTATTGAAATTCTTTGTCTTCTAATAAAGGACTGGCGAGTTTATCCTCGTAATACCGATTATACCCCGTCTTGTGTATTTCGAGGACATAAAATTAATCATTACATTTGTATGTACAGCCTTAGTAAAGTTAACTACATGTACTCGAGTTTTTCTTCGTTTAGTGATCTAGAATTGTTGCCCACTAAGTGTTAATGACCTGTGTAAGTCAAATGTTTAGTAAAAATAATAAATGTATTATTTTAGTACTAAAATAATTTTAGGATCTCAAATTCTACTGCAGAACTTAGTACTTACGCACACAACACCACAGTCTCAACGAGATATATAAATTGACAGCAGTTAAGAGTTGCAATCTTGAGCCGATCAGTGCGTCAAAGAAGGTCGGATGTTGATCCTTACTATATTACTCACAACTTCTGGAATACAGTACCCCAAGCAGGAACATTTGGCTCTATAGTATAGTAATGGTAATAGTAAAATTTTGTATGGGAATTTGAACAGCGCCATTGTGAGCGTATTTGGAACTAAATTATGGCAGCGGGAAACGTTTACGATACTATAGTATGGTAATAACGATCGTTTTACTATACAAATGTATAAAAAGTGGTAGCAGGAATAATTCTTGACGTATAGTATCGCCGATTTACTATCGAGAAATACGATTGTTTTGTCACCGACATTTTTACCGTGAGAACATTATCGAGAGTATATTTTTGTATTTCTACACATCGAATTAAGGGAAAATGTGTTAATTACGGTTATGCTTAGTGTTTCCCGATGCCTTAGTGTTATTGTGTGTAATTATCTACTCCGTATTACGCTAATAATATGAAATTCAATGATGCGATATGAAGTTACAATTATTGTGATACCTAACTCAAATATGAAGGTTATTTCTTAGACGATGGACTGTTTGGAATCGGAGCAACGAACTTGGGAATCTTGTGAAAAAGTATGAGTTTATAGAAAGTCTGGAATTTATTGTAGTTAGAAACATACCTAACCTAAACCTGTAAAAAAACTTATAAATAAAATATTTACACGGAACTTTGATTTTCGTTTTGCGTACCTACTTGATCATTTTATGTTATAAGCTTGTTTCAATGTATAGTCGAGCAAACTCTTAGAACAGAGAAGTGTGAGCATATAATATGTGAAAATAATTGCCGAGGAACTTAACGAGCAAAAATATAGAGAATACTTTCATAAAGCTCTCCTCCTTAAAAATGTATAGGGATTTTATAAAACATATATACGTATCTTATCTATAAACCTATATATTATGAGAGTTATTGTTTTGCATTAATTGATAAGTGAAAACCGCTAATGTGTGACAACTAATAAAAAAATTGCTACGTTCGGAAATCTAAACGCATAATTAATTGGAGTCATTTTTGTATATTGCGGAATAAAAGCAATAAATATGTATTTGCTTATTAATTTATTCCCATAACCTTTCTACGCGACATTAATGCATGTTTTATATTTGTTTGTTATTTTATAATGATAATAAATTAATTTACCCACGTAGTGAATGGCAATTCCGCACGAATCATTCAGTAACATTCGTTCATTACCCTAGGTTATCTGTCACTATCGTAACGTAATAGTATCGAGTTCACGAGAGTATGGTTAAACGATTCATGCTACCGATATTGAGTAGTAATAGTATAGTAATAGTTGTCACCATACTATTACTATACGATACTTCAAAATGTTCCTGCTTGGGGTACAGAGGAGGAAAAACTTTTACTGGTGGTAAGTCTCTCATATGAGACCGACCACGTGGGTGGTGCAATGTCTATTTCTCCCGCCAAACAGTAGTGTGGATGCACTGTTGCGTTCCGGTTTGAAGGACTTTGTAGTCAGATCAACTACTGCATATAACAAGACTTAACATCTTGTGGAACGCCAAGAATTGTAATTCATCGTGTTGTTTGGTTTTGCTATTGTCCATGAGCGGTCTTATAGTTATTGTATACCATGACGCGAATGGTATGCTCGTCTTGCCATTCACTGCAATAAAAGAATAGAAAGAACTTTCTTGTACAAATACTTTCCTCAATTTGGCACGAAGATGCGACATTCAGTATTGACGTACTCTTCCAAATGTAAATTAAAAATAAATCTTGTATTGTAGAAATTAGACTGGCCGACACAAAAAATTAAACCATATTCAAAGAGTAGCACTCAATCCAGTCAATTTACAATCACGACGTCATTACAGCAATGAACATCTACAAACACAATCATAATTAATTACTTTACCTACAAACATAAACTAGAACGCGCAGCCTTCCAATGCCACCAGACAAGCTTGACAAACAAAAAAATCCCCGAAATGTAAATACTATAAAAGAAGACAACATCAACTCGGAAGCTGTAGAAATGCATGATAAATTAAAACATACAGTCCGCGAAACAGTATACGTAGGAAACGGATCCAACATTTACAATAATGTTTATTATAATTGAAGGTTTTACTATAAACTACGCTCGGCTCTCGAGTCTCGACTCAAGTACCAAAATACAAAAGTATTGTGTTCTCAGTTCTTGTATTACAGTCTGGCTCGTTCCCTAGATTCAATTTTAAAAATTTGTTCCACTTGCAACTCGCATGCTGAATATCAATGAAGTGGAGTTATGACTGGTGTTGTCTTAGTCCTCACCAATGCCTCGTTTTAATTCACTGTTATAAACAACATATTGTTTTGGATAAGCTTTCAATGTGTTTTTAAATTCAAACATTTTACTACTTCAATTTTGTAGCTATTTACCTATCTTCACCACATAAAAGTTGTGGAACGTTAGCAATTTCGAATGAACATTATGCCATTCAAAAATATATTGAAAATGACTAAATAGTACTAAATCCCTAATATGGAAAATTGGGCAAGTTAATTATTAATAGCGCAACATATATATATATAATTTTTTTTTGTAGCATACCATAAATGAAAGGAATATCCCGATAAAAGTGTAAGCTAAGGCTCTACATTTTTTAGCCTATAAAAAGTCTGATTAACCTGGCTATACAAGTGTACTAAGGCGAAAATATCTCGCACGAACTGTTGTACATCACATTAAAATACTTTAGCACTTAATAAACCGCACATTAAGTAAATGTAAAACACTAGTAGGTACTTTCTGATATATGTGCGTTGGGATTTGTATCTCAACGCCCTTAGACGAGCGAAGGTGAATTTTGATTGTCCCCGAGCTTATAACTTAGAAATTATTATGAATGATAGACATTAATTATAATAATGTGGTTTAATTATTTTTTATTATCATTTTTTATATTTATTAGTATTTCTAAGGAGGAGAACAAGTGGTTTATCTTTTATTTTTAATATTTTTAATAGTGCAGTCTGCTCTATGAACATTTAGTAAGAGCAGTCATAATCGATATTATTAACACAAATCCCCAGTAAACGCCAAAAAATAATAAGTTAAAAAAAAACTGCATATTGAGCTGTGTAAGTTTCAGTCAATAATACGCGGCAGCCGAGAACGATACTCGAACATAGCGTCAACGGAAATTGAATGCGAACTATTATCGGGAATGGACAGCGCGCTGACATGACGGGATGGACGTGTACATTCGTCTGACATATCTGTCCATCAACTCCGGACACAAAGACAGTCATCTCGTGTCCGTAACATCAAAGACTAGTTGACATGTTTCAATTAGCCTCACAGGCTTTGGTTTGATTACATCGCTATCACGTTTTTTAGTGAGGTTGGACAACTCTCGTTCCATTTTCGAACGACTTCTATTTGTAAAACTCAGAATGCGCAAAACGAACGTTTTATTAACGCTCAGGAATATCAGGTTTGGCTACTTATTGAACTTGCAAGTGTAATCTATCAAATATAAAGACAGCTGTGGGGCAGTTGTTTATATACCGGTTGTGAAACGTGAGGTTACGGGTTCGATCTCCGCACCGAGACAAATATTTGTTTGATCCACAGATATTTGTATCGGGTCTAGTTGCTTATGAGGCTGAAATTCGCACGAAGTTTCTGATTACACATACGACACGACACAAGACTCGATCTAAGTATGAGGTGAGGACGATGAATGCGACTGTTGGGTGTATTTATTTTATCATTTATATTGGAGGTACAAATTGATTGTAGTGTTCAACGAAATCTAAATACTAAAAAGGCTTTGTGCTAAAAAGAGTGTATTTATGTTATGCTTGTGTAAAGGTCGATTACTGTTCACTTAAAGCGATCAGAGCGTAGGCAGCTAACACAAAGACACCGGGTTTGAACTCGGAGGTAGGAATGTAGTTTGCTTTAAGCCCGGCTGTAAAGTGGCATCGGAACACGTTTGTTTACATGCTTTTTTGCAGTGAAATTGTTTTTTTCTCTTTGGCGTGTGCAGGCAATTTTCCTGGAAGTCTTAACGTTTGCATAGCATCATATTATTACGGTAAAGGTGAAGCACATACGGAATAACAAATGGGTGTTCAGTGATATCTACATGTGTTTCATCAACATTAAGTATATCAGTTGAAAAGCGTTACTTTTTTACTTTATTTTAATGAGCATTACAATAAACATGCTTGGTTTAAACTTTATTTATAAAATGTTATTTTTAATTATAAAAATCAATAGAATGGTCACTATTTATTTTTAAATCATCCAATAGCTATGAATCTTTGCAATTTTAAGGATCTTAGCAGTTCAAAATAACGACTATGATTTTTCAAACTATATAATTAAACAAACAAATTGCCCCCTGAAAGCCTAAATCAAAGCAATCACCATTTAAGTATGCAAATTAAAGTTGTAATAAAATTGATTATACCATCCAACAGACATTACGGGCAAGTTTGTTCCTCACGCAGAAAACTCGGTCGGCAACCACGTATCGAAGTAACGAAAGATTCCCAAACTATTGCAAACTTTCAAGTTAGTTAAAGTTATTCGGCAGATACCCGACGGTAATCGTTTCAAGCAGATATTCCCCGAGGGAGGTTCACTTTGTTTATATTTGTTTCTATAAATGAATCATTTATTTGGGTATACAGCCACAATTTAGAAGCTTTACTTATATTGTTTTATTTATTGGTTAAAAGTGAATAATGCAACTTTAAGATCTGTATCAGCCCATTTATGTCCTATTGCAGGGCACAGGCCTTCTCTGCAATCGAGAGTACGATTAACAGTGGTTACGCCATATAATCCACCACGCTGGCCTAATGCGGGTTGGCGGACTTAACTTTAAGATACTAATGAAATAATCTAAATACTGGGTATATCTAGACTTCGACCGAAAATAAGCCAGGTGGTAGTTTGAGTGACTTCAGACACAAATTTAACACCTCAGGATGGCGAGCGCAGTGGAATGCTATCAGCCAAGCATCGCTTTGTACTTCAAGTTATTTGGTTTTGCTACTAACGATGAGTGGTTGTATCGTTTATCATCAGGCGAATGGCATGCACGCCTAGCCATTCATAGATATTAAAAAAAATTGGTACAATGTTGCCTGGGGTGGTGAAGAACATGTGGTTCAAATTCAATATTACCATAATATTAAATTTACCATTATATGTCAAAATCAAGGTATTAAGATACTAAAGTCTCCGCCCAGACAAAGAACACTGTAAAACTAACAGTAAAATCCCGCCATAGTAATCCACGCCTGGTTTACTATGATGGATAATTGTGTCCCCTGACATACCTTCATTACATTACAATATACTTTGATTTATCAGTGCTGTAGATTTAATATTGATTTTACAATACACTGTCATTGTAAACAGGAAAGTTCTACTTCCATATTGCAGTCCATAATCCAGGTATTCCTTATATTCATACATAAAATCATGACCAACTAGATCCAAAACGCGAAAGCATACTAAAATATTCGGCTTAGCAACAGATTTAAGAGTGGGACAGCTATCCACGTCTAAAAAAGTCTCAGCAATATCCCTTACTATGAAAGTTATGTAACACCTAATTACTCACGCCTCCAGTTTATTTGTACAATTAAGTTACTTAAAATGTTACTTCATTTGCAAAATCATAAGTTTTAACACGCTAGAATAAGCAATATTAATCTGCCAGCGAGATATTTTATGAACTTTACATTTTAAAGTGTCAAGCGAGACGATATAAAACGAATAATAATTTAAATTATAACTATTCGGTGGGCGCTGCGACTCGGTGAAATTATTTTTTGTGTAAATTATTTTCTGTATTTATACACACCTTCTATATTTTATTTTCATATCTAATACATTACCTACTATTGTAAGTTTTGCACAAGTATCATATTTCGTTTTCCATTATTATTTTGGCACTGGCAACAGCCGCTTGAATGAAATTCCACCAATCCGTATCGAGCTTGTCTAGTGATGATTGTATGAAACCTCCTTAAACTACCTTGTATTTCGATATAGTATCAATGCGGTATTTAAGAAACCAGATATTCCTTTCATTTTAATTTTAGTAGTAAAGATAGTCTACGATCTTTAGGCGTCCCAATTCGCTGTCGTCATTGTGTCATCAAAATATAAGGAACACTTTTTCTCCCTTCACATATTATTTATAAATATATTTTAAATTTCGTTTGTAGTTCCAATTTTCTCCACATGCCAATATAATTTATATGAAGTTTAATAGTACATTTTAAAAGTGATGAACATCTAAGTAATGTCCCGTATGGAGATCATGCGCCGCCTTTGATGTATGCCGTATCTTTGTATCGAATTGGTGGTATAGCTGGTGTAATCCATGTGCATAGATATCAAACCTCGTAATGAAAATATAAGCAAAACATTTTAAATGTTTAATACACAATATAAGCCTATTATATATTAAAATAATATATAATATATTAAAATCAATACCGACGCAAGTTATCTCTTGTGGCTAATTTTTCCTAAGCCTTATGTTATAATACAAAATGATTAAATATCGATTTTATAAATCTCATTAATATTTTAATACAAAAACCAATATAATGCACATAAGAAAAGGTTCACAAAGCATAAATAAATAGTTAGAACTCATTCGACTCCGCACCCGACGGAGGACAAAACGGTGTAACAAAACCTCAGCGATAGGATTTTCAATTTCCTCTGTGATCACAAACAAATACTCGAGGATGTGGGGCTTCCAACTTAGTACCTTGTACGTAAGTGACATGAAAAATGGAAAATATGTTCTCATATCGGCGATATTTTTTCAGAAAAAACCACGACCTTTAATAAAGAACACGTTCGGATTTTATCTACCTGATTGAATTGATAGAAACATTGTATAGTCTTATGGAGATTTCGAACAGGGTTGTCGTGGATTACGAAAATATTGGAGTTATTGTTTTTTGGTTGTGATGGGCTGTGAATAGTAAGGGCCTAGGTGCAGTTCTCGCGTTAGACAATTTACTTAGTGCGAGTGTTACGATTGTATAATTATCTTAATGGTTTCTCGTCATAAGATTTATTTTTCTTAAAACAATCCCCAATGAAATTCAGATGACTCTAGATTTGACGATACATGCATGATCTAATATATCATTGTAAGTATGTATATGTATTAACCCAACAATCAAAAGTGTTAGTGAAGCCTTTATATTAGATTACAATATTTTTAAGAGGCACTCAAAAGCTACCCAATATTTGAAAATGTTTGAATCGAATTTCAATCTCAATAAATAATAAATTACTCACATCGGATTAAACCAATCTTGGTGAGCATTTTATTTATAACAAAGGCGTGCGTTTCGTTAAAATAACTGACATTTGGAAGGTGAAGTCAGTTGAAACATTTATCATGAAATTGCTTGGGATTTAGTTGCCACCTCTAAATATTAATATTAAGCGTCAACCACTATCTACATAACAGGCTCATCTTAGGTTAGATAGCCGAAATGCATTATCTTAGTTATACCACAAATACTAAAATTAACAAATGATATAATAATAACGAATACTAAATTATTTGACAGCCACCGTGCCACAGTTGTTTAGACGTTGTAAAACGAGGGGCCGCGGGTTCGATCTCCGAACCGAGACAAATGTTTGTGTGGTCCACAGATCTTTATTTAGAAACCCCTAGAGGTTTTGTGAGACCGTAAAGTCGCTCGTAGTTTCTGATACCATGATGTTTCAGACAAATATTTGTCTCGATGCGGGGATCGTTACCGCGGCCTCTCGTTTCATAGCCAGCGTCTAACCAACTTTACCACGGAGACTGTCATATTTATCAACTATGAGTAAGGTCGTAAATATGTGCGACAATCCTAAACAATAGCTAATCACAAAACACGTTAATACCTCAGTTAATATCAAAATTTTGCGCTCTACTCGTTTAGCATAAATTAGTGGAATAGTAAAATAGTGCTACGCGAAATTAAGCAAGTTCATAATGAATATTTATCGTTTTAATACCATCCGGTCCGCAAACTCGGCGCGGAGCTAACAGCGAATAACAATCGGTGTTGCATAGGGGAAATTGCCTTGGTAAGTGGCTTTTTTTTATTGCCACAATTCGCTCTCAGCACTGAAAAAAGCTTTGCGTGAACATTATAGCAAATTATTACTTGTAAGTTATTTTCAAATTGGTTTCATTTGTTCGAATCAGTGATTAAGCGTAACCTTTGCAGTGTTATTAGTATTCGTTGCAGACAATGTATTGATAGGGTTTTGGTGGCATATCGATTTTTAGTTTAGTTGAATAAAAAAAATGAGCCCCGATGCATGAGAAATGTTAATGTAATCTACATTAACATTAAGATTTTATGTAGATTTCTAAAGTTGATTTTCGGCTCTATATAATAATAATTACAAATAATTTTGCAAGAATTGACACTCAATTATTAAACTCTGATTTATTATAAAATTAATAAATGTATAAGCCAAATTAATTTAACTGTAAAATAGAAGCACGAATAATCCGGAAAACGAAATTGAATACTTTACCAAAAGAGCTGACAGCAGTCAGACACACGGGCATTTTATAAGCTAAATCTTTCGAGATACATAAACAGGTTAGTACCCCGCATCTTAGGCGAGATACATAGAAAAAGCAGCCATAGAAATTTAAAACCCACGCAGAACAGTGAAAGTAATAACGTATATTTTTAGTCTCCATTTTATTACACGTCTTTTACCAACCAACTTCGGATCGGGCCGATGCATCGTCGCAACGAGTGCTCTATTTGAACGAGAGAGTAAACTAGGTTCTGCTATTAAACCTTAGGAGATTGCCAACAATGCGCTCAGCGACGTGCCTTTTCTTCAAACAATGTCTTACCTGATTGCGGCGAATTCAAAATAACAGTATGCGCGACGCCTGTTTGTGCGCCGCGCTCTGACTTAATCAAACATATCGTAAAGGAAAGCTGTATGGTATTTATTTATACGAGGGCAAATAGTTTTTTGTAGTGTTCTCTTCTTCTCATGCCTCTCTTCATCCTTCACAGTCGTTAACTCAGTGCTGAGTATAATGACCACTTCATTATGAAGTCATAAGTTAAGATTAGGCGTACATAATATGTATAAATTCGAGCAGGCTGATACTATGCCGATTAGCGTCTTAGGGTACGTGGGGGGGTTTGATTTATACTAAATATGGAATAAATGTTGTAATACATGTATCACTTATAACTCTGAAAATTTAGATTCTCATTGTGATAAAGAAGTTATTTAAGGAACCTTGCGGTTACATATGTGGCTCGCAATTTTGGGCCCAGTATGATCTTGTTCACCGTGTATCCGATCAGGAAATATCCAGTCCTACACAAAACAATATAACAACAAACTCACATAAAATAGATTATCCAAACTGCAAATCGAATGTACGACCACATGGTTACAATCCACGTGTTCACCACCAGACCAATAGGCGGTTTTCCACATAATATTTTTTTTATTGCAATGAATGGCGAGACGAGCATGTCGTTCGCCTGATGGTAAGCGATACGACCGCTCATGAACAGTAGCAAAACAACACCTTGAATAACAAAGCAATGCTTGGCATTCCACTGCGCTCGCCATCCTGAGACATAAGATGTTAAGTCTCAATATGTCCAGTAGTTACTCTGGATACAATGCCCTTCAATCCGTAACACAACAGTGCATTTACACTGCTGTTTGTCGGGAGAAATAGACATTGCGGTGGTACCCACCCAGATGGCCTCTCACATATGAGAGACCTACCCAGTAAGTGACCTAACAGATGCCTAACCAGTGACCTTACCAGTAAAATGTATGTAAAATTTAAAAAATACATAAATGTCATACCAACAAAATTGTTCACACATTAATACCACAACAGTTAAACGATTATGAGCTGTTATAATAATTAATTAAGTGGGAATTATTTAAATTATATCACGGAATTTTACCACGCCAATGCAGACAGGTATCAGATTTACAAAATGTATTTATTAACATTTGCAGTTGTTATAAAGCACTGTTTATGTAAAAAGTGTATTATGTATAATACTATAATCATTTATTTAGTATTACATAACAATACTGCAAAGGAATGAATATAGAAACAAAAAGTTCAAAGAATGTAGAGACCTTTTTGTATCAATTTTTGATTGAATTTTTTCAATGTGTTTTTACAATAACATAGGGCTGATATTCCGCAAAATTTTAATGCCGCTTACGCTCTTTTGATATTGGCAGCAGTGCATAAGCCGCGCTCGTTTGTTTTACATGTATCATGCGCGCATAAAGCACATTATTATTTTAAGTATAATTTAATACACGCGTAATTTAAAGATATATTATGTAGCTAAGTAAACCAGCAGGCCATTGAACCTTTGTTCGAAGATTAAATATTGATCTAGGTGGGACCGGAGTCCTATAGTGTGGAAAGAAATCATTCAAATTAATATTGTCGTGATTCTTTTAAAATTACACATGACACTTTTTTTGTTTCCTTACTCAAAATTTACTTGTCGAGGTAACTCCAACGACTACGAATGATAATATTTATGATTCTATAACCTTATCCATCAAATAATCCTACGATGCTCATGGATGTGCTTGTGAAAATTAATTTTAAGCCATATGCATGTAAAAAGGAACGAATAAAACCCTTTGTTCAATATAAATGGAGGTATTTTATTTTATTATTTAAAAGAATTCTTGCAAACAAATGAAATGAGAAAGTAAATAATTGAATTCGATACTTCACGTATTACGTATATTATATTCAAAAATGTATTTTCAAATAAACTACATGAGGAAATGATATCACTCTCTTCTTCTCTCTCTCTCCCCACTGGAATTCCTCTGCTGATCATTGGTCTGTCCCAAGGATTCAAATCAAACCGATACTAACAAAATAATCAACTTGCTTAAAAAAATATCACATATTTTGGTGAACAAATTGCTGATGCGATCCATGTATGTTTTAATTAACATCGTCATGTCTCCAGCCAATACACGAATTTTCTAGAATTGCCCATATATTTTCCCTACCCAATACTACAATAGAGTAAACGAGTCATCTTTCCAGACAAATCTAGCGCAAAACAATAAACATTACACGAAAATACCCGTGACCAGTACAAAAAACAGGAACAATATATTACCGAGTAAATAAAGCCATATACACTAAGTCCCAACATCTAAAGTACCTAAAGTGTATTTCCTTGCGAACATAGCAATACGTTTGTTCGTTCCGGACCGTATGTTGCTTTTTATAAGATGTCTTTGGGAATCAAGAGCTACGGCTTTGAACACCTTGAAAACTGGAATTGTATTAAAATTTACATTGACTATTGCCAATCTATATACAGGGTATATCAAGACAGCCACCGAAAACAAAGCCGAGTTTTACTGACTTCATACACAATGCAACTAAAAATTTTGCATAAAACAAGCGACGATTTTTTTTCCTATCGTTGCATTTAGGTGGTAAATACATATTATTTTCTAAAATATGTACATCCTATTATTTTTAAAGACGCTATGGCACGTAAGGGTTTAAATTATTATTTTAGTAAAAAGTATGGATTCACGATAATATTAAAAATTCACAAAAACAAAATGGCCCGTTTTTTGCGACATTTTTGGTTGGTACCACTGCAATGTCTATTTCTCCCGTCAAATAGTAGTGTAAATGCACATTTGTGTTTCGGTTTGAAGGACATTGTATTCAGAGTAACTACTGGATATATTGAGACTTAACATCTTATGTCTCAGGATAGCGAGCACAGTGGAATCCCAAGCATTACTTTGTAATCCAAGACGTTGTTTTGTTTTGCTACTGTTCCTGAGTGGTCATATCGCTTACCATCATGCAAACGGCATGCTTGTGTCGCCAGTAATTGTAATTAAAAAAGTGTAAAGTAAATATACCCAATAATCACAAACGTTTTAAGTCGTTGTGATCAGGAACCACAAGAAACTATTTGGGCTCGCATCACTCCAACTAGAAGTATTTGTGCATACTGTAAATATTCGTCTTTGTACGGAAATCTAACCCGCGGTGTCTCGTTTCAGACCCTCTTTTACTAACAGAGCCAAGTACACTATCAAGAATAGAGTTAGGTATTTAATATCATGATAGAAGAATACTTTTACCACATTGGGTAGAAAAAATAAAAGTATCCAATAATATAACAAATAAAAAAATACAGTTCTTACACAAGATTTTATGAAAGTCTAGTTTATCCTTACAAAAGATATTACTACGAAAAAGAAACGTAAGAAAATCACTCAGCAACACTACGTAACAGCACTTAAAAAACATAAGGTGAAGTGTGTGATGTAATCATTTTAATATTACACGTGTAGACACTCTCCATTTGAACTGCGATATCAATAGAAAATAAACATGGATATATAAACAAATGATACACAAACTCTCTCTATTTATAGTGCCAATACAAATAATATCTGTTATCTTTACGAACTCCGAAAACAGGTGGCGAATTTACAGTCGTCATAGCGGTGTTACCGAACAATCACTAGAACACGACTAAATGACGTACTCGTATATCCCCGACGTCACATAACTCGTAGCTTACACTCTGACATTTACCCGCAATTCCAATGAAGCCAATAAAGTAAGACGAGACAATTTTTTTGTACCAGCCCATATACGTCACTACAGGGCACGGTCCTTCTCTACAATCGAATACAATCGAGAGTGGTTAGGCCATATAGTCCACCACGCCGGCCTAGTGCGGGTTTGCGAACTTTTACATACCATAGAAATTCATAGAAATCGCTATGGCATGCAGTTTCCTCACGATATTTTCCTTCACCATTTTAGTGCGTGGTGGTTGGCTATCAATAAGCAGAGGTGTGTCCTGGGATTTGAACCCGCGACCGCCGTGAACATGTTGACAGTCGCCTCAGGTCCGATACCATCAGGCCACCACGCACTTTAGACGAGATAAATATAATGAATATAACTCAGCAATTATATCGGCAGTAACCGATCTCGCACTAAGCGTCGAGAACTATTATTGCCCGTAATGGAGCCATTAAGGAACTAATTTTGGGATCGTCTGTCACTTTCACGATGACACTGGTCTGTGATGAGCCAGTGGACTCAATGTCACGATAAATAGCAGGTAATACACTTAGGCCTGGGACGAGCCTCTCGTAATAGCTCGGGGCGTAACGTGATTTGCTGGTTCACTATTACCTTAATGCGCCGCAAGTATTCCGCCAACAAAAGAGGGATCTTAATATAATATCGATGCGGGGGTGTCACGTCCGTATGTGTAACGGTGTGTGTTGAATTTGAATTTGAACGGAATTCGGCAATTTGTTAGTGTATCGCCAACATTAAAGCACCCTTCACAAAAGTTACTATTATCCTTGCGGCCTCTAAAACAGCAGATTTCCCACGGGACTAGTTTAGTTTCTGACTACCAATGCGAAGGATTCTCACTATATCAGTGTCTGGTTGGCGAAGATTATGCGTATTGCTGTATTTGTTAGAGATATTTTGAGTACTGTAATAACAATAATACCGACCTTTTAAATAAATTGTCCTATCCTTGGTCATGGATATCGTCGACCATTGCTTTAGGATGGAGAAATTTGTCTTAGCGCTTGGTATACTTTGATATGTTATCTTATACCTATAAACCAAATTAGGAGTTCAGATACCCTTACAATGGTATCCTTTATCGTTGAAGTAAGCGATAACTAACTCATATGCAAGGGGATCCTAAAAGTCAAAGGTTTTTATTGTTTACGAGACCGATTTTGAACCTAACCTGATTACTACTCGTAGTTCATTACACTTCCTAATATCACATATTTTCATTATAAATATTACATGGAAGGAAAATATTAAACACGCTATGGGTACGTGTAGGGATAATGTGGATAATAGATATATGGAGTGAGCCACGAGCCACGGCTTAATATCATGACTTTAGCTATCAGACGGCCATCGTAGCCGCCTTAAGTGCACTTCACAGGGCCGTCACTCAAAAGCATGTTACTAACACGTCTGATATTGACACCTATTGACATAAAGCGGCATTTTATCATTCAAGAAATATTGCGATGCCAATTTTAAATTTCATATCACTAAGATCACGGCTAATAAGCGTGATTCGAATTTTAAATTTGTAAATATAAATGAAATAGTTAATATTTTATTTAATAGGAATGTCGTGCCTAGTTTTGGACTGTTATGTGGTAATGATTAAGATGATGAAGATTTAAGAACTGTTGATAATAAAATACTTGTAACATTGAACTTGATGAATTACTATTGATGCTAATGAAATACTTGTAAAATTTAATAAAAAGCAATTAAGTATTTAGAATGTAAATCTTGATAATACCAACTATTAAGTCAATTAGAATAACAAAAGTTAAATTGTCTATGAATAGAAATATGAATTTTGTATGAGATAAGCTAAATTATAATGAATTAGAATGCCGCAAGAGAAAAGTCTCGTGGAACGCCTACTGAAATATGAAGGGTAGCAAGGACACATTTAATGTTAATTTTATTTTAATTTAGTATAGTAACAAATTTCCAGTTCCTTTGTGACGTCTGATATTAAATTTAATTTTACAACAACACAAAGGAAAGAAAAAAACAATACCCTAAAACAAAGACATGCCTGTAAAGTAAGATATCAAGTCTTGTGTCATTGTAACGTGGAAGTATCAGAAATTTGGATCCACTTTATGGTGTAACACCCATGATTTTTCAATTCAAAGCACTTAACTTCTTAAATGTGTCTCGAAGGCTATCAGCACCTTGAATTGTTTTTTTATTTCGATGAATGGCGAGATGATGATTCACCTGATGGTAAGCAATACGACTGCTCATGGATAGTTAGTAACCAAACAATACCTTAAAAAGCAATGCTTAGTATTCCGCTGCGCTCGCTATCCTGAGGCATTAGCTGTATGTACAATGTCCTCCAGTATTAATTTGATTAATAAATATTGTAATCAAAAAATCAAAATGTCGTATCTACTGCAAAATGCAAAAATCATCCGTACATTTTACAAAAAGTAGCAATAAATGAAATCAGTAAAAGCTAATATGGATATTCAGGGAATAGTAACCAATCACTAGCCAATTCATAAACAAGAATCGTCGAGGCACCTGCCAACGGGCAGCGGGCTGTTGTAACATGATTTCCCAAATCGGACAGCTCTCGCTTTGAGTGCTCTTCAAACGTTCACTCACTAAAAGGTACATATATCTGGTGCGCACTCAGCTGTATCGCTCCTTGAAAACGAAGCATATATTATACAATACATGGCTGTTTGTTAATTGAGGGTTTTGATGTGTTATGCTGGAGAGTCTTGTGAATTTTTAAGTTTGTAATAATTGGATTCGGAATTATTTGATAATTAAATCATAAAAATCATATTTTACTGGAAAATAATGTGTTGGTTATAAAAAATCGAATTTAGGATGATCATATTTCTTTATTGGTTTATCTTTACGCTTTGGTGCCGTGGTTTGGAAGGATTTTTTTTATCTTACCTTATAGGGGCCACATATAGATTACTACGCTGATTTTCTGACAACTCATGTTTTTCACTATTCAAATTCTCACAAACTTCTTTTTTTTTCTTCTTTCTTTCTTCTTCTACACAAATATAATTTAAAGGTCAGAATTTAGCTAACCTCTCAACTGTACTGGATTTTTGTATCCGCCCAAACTACAACCACTTTTACAATGTTTAAAAATCTGATACAATGATCTACGGAGGAATATCACGTTAAATATTCACTACACTATTGCTCTGTGCAACTGAAGACTTTATACATTTTGTTTACCGTTTCTAGTCAAATCGAAAATGCATGACCCAGTAAAGCAATCATCGAAACTCGTATCTAATTAACTACATGTTTTCACTATTAACGGAGATGTTGTTTCCACGCAAGCTGAATCTAGTTTTAAATGCCGAGTCTAAATGTTATTTTGACTGCTGTAAGCCAAGTAAATGGGTTAATGAAGAGAAAAATGACGTCATCCATCTTTGTTGGATTCCCCTTAGCATCTTGGTGCAACGCTGTTCCGGCCTTAATTTACTTCGTTAATGTTATTTCACTACGTTGTGCATTAAAAATGTGAGAATTATGAGCACTTTTGATAACAAGAACATGTTTAGATTTCATAATGTTTTGTTGCTTTTTTGTAAAGACCGCAGGCTTCAAGTGTAAAAGTCGTTTTACTTTTGCGTTTGATAATATCATTCATACAGTTACCAGTTATAATTCCTATTGTAAAATAGATTTCTTAGATTCTTCATTCAGCTAATAGATAGGAAGAGGTATCACTAACGTAACCTGCAGTTTTCCGAATTATTTAAATTCCAAGTTGCGATAGAAGACGAGCCAATCGCCATCCCGAGCTCAAATCCAATCTGTGACGACAGTGTATTCGAATCCATTTTTTATTGTATTTATCAAAAGGGTTGTATCTAAAATCTAGCAACCAAAGATTTTTGTAAACCAGTTCTGAAGTAAACAAGTTAGAAACGTTTTAGATCATGCAATAGGAATAAAAGAAAAGCGATGCAAAACAAAATCAGTGACGTCACTAGTCTTAATATGTATGCGTGTGAAAGAGACGGTAATATGATCCCACTACGCATTTTTGTAAATATAAAAATTTGCTCCATGTTTCAAGCTAATTTAATACTGTTTTGACAAAACTGTTATGATTTAATAGTATATGTTAGATCGCAATCTATTAAAAAACATCGATCATAGTCAAATACCCTATTGATGTATTATTTGAAACTGAAATAATTTACATCTTTACAGACACGTATTTCATGTTAGTTGTTACTCATACTCTGAAATTGGGACGATTAACTATTAATACCTTTTCAACTTATTTCGAGATCTAGTCGAGGCTTGCGGTTTACATTTAACGTTCTAAATGTAAACAAAGAATCGATAAATGATCAAAATACGCCATTAATATGGTTCTATATTTACAACGCTCAGGTACTCGAAATGCGGTTTGAGCTATATTTGTACCTGAATTGGCATTTGCACTGCACAAACATAAACACTAAAAACAGTGCTTGCAAATATGAATATTATTTAAGTATTCTCATTTCTAGCTACGTTTGCAAGAATTTGTTTCAGGCCTCCAACAAGCGTCACTATTCTGCCAGCTCATTTTTTTTAAACTTATGTTGCTATTTTTATTTACCGTATATGTATGTCACCGTAAAATTGTAAATATCGTTAGATTATAACATATCTCGCCAGATTGTGAACTGTCGAAAGATTGTGAACCGTAACATACTGCTTGCAATTTAACGTATTATTTTTCGGTAGATTATAATCTATCGAAGTAAAACTGTTAAACCTAACCTAACCTAACCTACGGCTCACAATCTTTCGACAGTTCACAATCTCGCGAGATAGATTATAATGTAACGGTATTCACAATTTAACGGTGATATATATACAAATACTTAAATAGTAAATATCTGGTTACGTTCATCACATCTAATTATTCACAAACCAATATTATTTACAACTTGAATTATATCAAAAATATAAAACGCGGTTTGTACCAAACATAATTAATATTTTGTGGTTTGTACACAAAAAAAAACTATATGTGTAAATAAATTGCTTATATTTGTCCAGTTTTATAGGATATAGCTCGCATAAAACATATCTTTCATGACACTATCACAAAATATTGCGCTTCCATTCCAATACACACTGGTTTTACAGGGAATAGGAAATGGAATATAATCATGCGCTATCTCAATAAATAGTTAGCAAATAGACTATGGTATATTCAACAAATGCCTACATACGAGTAAATTATTTCTATTTAAAATGACATAAATAATGCTTTGTTGTGAGTATCAGAAATTGCAACGGACCATTCAATTTTAGTAAAAAAATATTACAAAAACTCGTGACTCCCAAGAACATATTTTGTCTCCTAGCTGGAATTCAACCTGCCACCTCACATTATACATTTCCGGCGCGACGTCTTAATCAACTCAAGAAGGTTGTTTTAGATTTTTAAAATAGCACATGCCGGAAAGGTGTGCCCATTAATTAAAGTGACAGAAAATCCCGGGGTAAAGCCTACTTCCAACAGAATCCTAACGAAATCCTTAGAGCACACATAGGATCTATTGACACACCAATCGGCTTTCTCTACCTGAAGAGCTAGATAGATCCAAAAACCACGTGATCACACAGCTACTGATAGACCAATTAATTGGGGTACCAAACGTGATTGATCCCCTGGGATCGGAATTGCAGGCGCCGCATATATTGTTTGTAGTCGACTGAGCTACCGGCTCTTTGTGGGATACCCTGATTGTGCTTTAATTATTCAAATGTAATTAACAATACGCCACTCCTTTTCTTGGAAGGGACTCGGCCATTTCAATTTGCGGAATATTACTACAAACCGCTGTATTTAGTTTCCTATGAAGTATCGGCAGTCTTTGTTTTTGTCTATCATTAATGTCACTACATAGTATAAAAGTCGCTTCCCGCTATCCGTCTGTCCTATGTATGCTTAGATCTTTAAAACTACTCAACGAAATTCGATGCGGTTTTTTATACATAGAGTGATTCAAGAGGAAGGTTTATATGTATAACTAGCGGACTACCTAGTGTATGTACTAGTGTATGTAATTGTTGACTCCACTGACATCAAAAACATAGGAAATATTTCGCGTGACAATTAATAACTTATTAAAACTCAACGTTACTGTTGTACTTTAAACTGCTCATCCCATTCCTTTGAGTTTGAAATAGTATCGAATATATTTGAATTCCTTGCACATCCCACGGGAACATTACATTTTCTCGGAATAAAAAGTAGCCTATATGTTAATCCAGGGTGTTAGCTAGCTACATGCAAAATATCACCAAAATTGGTCCAGCGGTTTGAGTGTGAAGAGGTAACAAACACACAAACTTTCACATTTATAATATTAGAAGGATACATACATATTATTGTAGAGAAATATATTTGCACCCGGGTAAAGCTGGTCTGCTAGTTTTAGTATAAAAAAGTAAAAGTAACCTCTACTTTCATCGGCAAAACTATAAAAAAATTTTCTTTCTTTCTTTCTTTCTAGTGGAGTAGTGCATATAATGCTCGAAGAATACATTTTTTTAAGATAAAACATTTTACGTAAATAAGTAACACTGAACCTATATCACAGAATTAAAAACGAAACCTATAAAGGATACCCTGAGCATGTTTGATTCCCAACTAATAGATTATTCAGCATTCAAATCTACCCTTGTAATCCACTCAACCCTGTTTATAATTAAAGAATAACTACTATAAACCGGCATAGAGTAAACGAGTCCGCCAATATTCGAATAGGCAGTATCAGGGAGTATCAGGCGGCCGTTAATATAGCTGCATCCAAACATCTCAGGGTAGGCAGTTATCCCGAACATTCTGCTGGCTGCTCAACGTTATCTGCGCCCACAAGCGAATGCCAAGCGGTCTTTATTCCGCATTGTATGCCACCAAGGGCATTATTTTGTGCCAGGGCGAGGAGAATGTCACCTGAATTGCACTGGCTAGTCTCATTTGGAAATTAAGATCTAGTATTAATATACCAAGACATGGATTTAAAATAAAACTTAAATTCGAAACAGCCTATCAAATAAATGTTTGTAAAATATGATCTACAAATTTAATCTAATTTTTAATACTATTATTCGTAATATGAGAAACTGAACTAATCAAGCCTACTAGATAGAAAAGTATATTAAATGAAACATTCTTAGCGCTTTAATCTCGTCCAACAGAAATTTTAAACCCATTTCGCAGAATTATAATCATATAGCAGAAATTTAATTTTCGATTTTTGAAATTTACAGCGCCAAAATATATTCGAAGGCTTAAGCGCAAAAGTCTGCAATGAAAGATAATGCCCGTCGTACGATTCTATCACGGTCTATGCCCGATATCGCTAATCCGATTTCAAGTAGTACCGCCCGTCCGGTCGGAACATCCGTACAAAGAACTTCCATTAACTGACAAAAAACCCTTGAAACGTTTTACCTTAACCCCTTTCACTGTGTATCTCACCTAGCTTGAAACAATATGGCTTATTGATGTACGAGGATCACGCTCTAACATTCTTTCGCACTGTTCGTTTAATATTGTTCGTTAGCAACCATTTGAGCAAGCAAATAAAGACAAAAATGTAGATAATAAATACAAAAGCGTTCCTAATTCAAATGAGTATTTAAAAGTACATTAAAAACTAACAGGAGAGTAATAAAATTAAGCAATGTAAATGACTCGCATCGGAGGTAATTGCAGCGCCGCGCTCGATAATGCACGTTAAATGAAACTAAAAGTTACAAATTAATAACCTCGGAGCAAAGAATCATCTATCGGGAGCAAATTTTAATAAAGCTCCGCAATAAATTGCCAGAAGAATATTCTGCGAGTAATTATTCGACATTAAAGTTAGGATTAAAAAGAAACGATCTAAAATTGAAGTCATTTTATATGAGCCACGATCATTGTACTGTGCAAGCGGCTGCCGTTTCGAGATTTTGGGATAATATGGATAATCCACGCCGCTCAAAATGAAGCTACCGACAGATCCTTTGCCGTTCAGCCAACTCGAAAATTATTTATTCATTGCCCCGATTATGGCTATGATTATGTTATAACGTCAATAACAATTACGGTAACGTGTTCACATTATATTGATATTAACTAAACCCATTGTTCCTGAGCGCATTCCGTAAATAATCTTTATGAAGATTGTCCTTTACTTAATGATGCGCCGATTCTGAGGTAATCAACATTCTAAGCCTAACACAAAGCTAACATTGTTTTTTAATGTGTTGTATATACTCGGATTTCTTGTTGTGTTTTGTTTAATTAACTAACTAAAATAACTAAATAAACTAACCTAAACGTAAATTATTGCATTTTAAACGTCAAACCCCGATAAGGGCTTTTATTCGCTCGGTCAACGTTAACTTCATCGAAATATGTATATCTATACTAATATTATAAAGCTGCAGAGTTTGTTTGTTTGTTTGAACGCGCTAATCTCTGGAACTACTGGTCCGATTTGAATGATTTTTTCAGTGTTGAGTAGTCCATTTATCGAGGAAGGCTATAGGCTATATATCATCACGCTATGGCCTATAGGAGGAAAACAGTAGTGATATTTCTAGCAAATACGAGGAAATTTTGTTCGTTTTTCGTGGTCCGATTGGTCGATATTCTAAACTGATAGTCAGAATTAAAAATGTTGACAGCCATATTAAAACGTGTATGCACCCGGGCGGAGCCGGGCCTGACCGTTTGTAAGTTATAATTAGATTGAATGACCCATTAAAAAAAGACATAATAAAAACCTATTACACTTATAATATTAAAACACCAACATGACCGTAAGGTTATCGTACTGCGTCTAAATAAGTAAATAAATCTACAGACACATACATAGTCCTGATTCCACACTAATATCGGGTCTTGTGACGTAGGTATCAGGAACTACGAGAGACTTTTCGGTCTCAGAAACACTCAGACCCGAAACAAATACCTGTGGTTCACACAAATATTTCAACCCGCGACCTCTCGTTTCATAGCCAGCCTCTAACCAACTGCACCAAGGAGGCTGTCAAATATAGGTATTATAATATATGTCTGTATAAAAGCAAAGTTAAAGCAAATGCATAAAACATCACCGTAGACAAAGTTTTGCATTCATTTATACTCATACTAATCACCAAGAAAGGTCTCGAGTATACATGTTTCTATTCATCTTGGCTCGCGGGTCTATGTGTGCGTGTGCTCGTAAATGTAAAGTTTTGATTTTAGTGTTAATGCTGCGAGAGTTGTTGCACATACTTCACTTAAAACGCACTACACACCGAAGCCGCCGACCCGCCGGCACATGTCGACAACTTTTTGTTGGCGTGTTTGTTGACGCGACATGACATGAACATTTTTATGACGTTGTTGAGTGTCGCCGGGCATCTGAGCAAATCACATGCCGACAACATGTCGGCGGGCAACACGTGCGGCCGCTTGAAGCCTACATGATTATATTATATTCTTATTATGTCGCCCGGTTGTTACGGCAGGCTGTGTCATCGGCGGCATTTAGTGTGTAGTGCGCTTCATAGTTATAAGCACTCATACATATAGTGCCACGAGCTAAGATGAGTTGAAACATGACTACTTTAATGCTAAATCGCAAAATAAAATCCGTGCAATACCACAATTTTCTAAAATCATACCATCAAACGTTCCACACAAGCATTAATGAAACGCAACCCGCTCATCAAACAAGCAACGATGAGCGAGTAACAATTTGTTAGTTAAAATTGTGGTTTTAAAACCTCAATTCTGCACACGAGACTCGTATAAAAATATTTGAAAAGCCGAGCACGCAATCGCACAGTCACAATTGAAACTCATAATGATAAGTGGGGAAAGCAAACGTATCCCATCCGCAAGGTTCCATCACGAACGCCAGCAATAATATTGAACTCTCACAAGTACCAATTCACAATATCTACTTATTATATTCCTTTTTGTTCTTGTCTTTAGATCTGAACATTTATTACTGTCTTATTGGTTGTGGAGTGGATGGGGCGCGGGGGCAGCACAGTCAACAAGAGGTTATTATGTTGAGACTTGCGAAAAATGAGCAAGAAAAGATTTTGCATTCGGCTGTGGTGCTGCGGAACACTTTAAAAACTTTCAAGCCGCAAACATTTGAAATGAAACTTGTGTTTTAATAGATTTATTTTACGCTAACTCCGATTGTGTCCGCAGAATTTCATTTGCCGAAATCTTGCGTTAATGAACTGCTTTGGGGTAAACGCTTTTTTTTCCGATTCACGTCAAATTACGCCATACCAATGAAAGACTTGTTCATGCATTACTTATACAAATTGGCAATTAAAATGCAAAGGATTTCCAATATTACAAATAGTAAAATAAAGATCCATAAGCTATCAAATTCTAAGGTTACGTCTCCGTCGACACCTAAAATTTCAATAATAAAAATGAATGACAACGCAGCCTTACAATGTCACTACAGTGCCATAGAGTGCAATAAAAATGCATGCATTTTAGTGCAAGGCGCGAAACGTGACTCAGAAACGAGTTGAAACGCGTAGTTATTCTTGTGAAAACCAATAAGCAGAAACAGACACCAGTTATTTGCCGGGTTTAAATGTATTGTGCGGCGAAAAAGTAAGCTCGCTGTTATGGCATTATGTGTATAAAGGTACATTTGGTAGGGATTTATGAAGGAGGCCTCGGTTGGTTTATGATGACAATGGCTGCGTCGAGCGCCGGGAGCACCACCTCATTTCCTCACTGAAAGTTATAAAAACATATTGAAAATGAGATTCCCGCAGTAGAAGACCTAGCGAATGTTATCTTGTTTTGTGATTTGCCTGTTTTTATGTACGCCTCCGAGGAAAATAAACGTATTTTAGACGGGGACCTTTTGGAATTCAACTCGCTGTAATCTTTATGTTTGTCGTACATTTGCCGGCTAAAAAATGTTGCTCACATGTCTTTGGAAAGTTTTAAGTGACTTTTGTGTTTTATTATAATTAATTCGGATTACTTGAGTAGCTACGTGAAAATGTCATATAATTTTGTTAACAAGTTTGTTACTCCTGTTACTTGCCATTTAGCAAATGCTCGCTTACGACTCTGGGATGTAATTATACCTAACGTGTACGCCAAGCGAACTTATATCATTTTAGCTTTTTATTTTAATTATATCACTGCTTACTTACTGATTTCATTTCAAGAGGATTTTCACAGAATCGTAAATTGTGCCTGAGAGAAACATTACTTTTTGCATTCCATTTCTTAATGTATTATTTATTGTTTACCAGGCCTACAAACAATTTTTAATATCTAAACAAAAACAGTACATATGACGATCTTTCTGCCCTAGACAACCATAGGGAACAATAAAGTGCATCATAATTCATAAGTCTGTATCTTCTAGTACGTCTATTTCTGCCGTCAAGCAGCAACTTTTAAGCAATACTGTGTCTGGTTGGAAAGATTTTGAACATTTTTGACATTAAGAAACTTAGCATTTAATGTCTGGATGGACAGCTATGAGGGTAACTATCAGTCGATGATTTGCTCATCACATCATTCTGCCTAGTAAAAAAGACGGGTTCATTGTACAATTATATAACTATTTAAACATGATTCTATAGTAAAGCAAATAGTATCATAAAATTAGATTTTATCGAAACCGATACGCCTCAAGGGCTCTTAAGTAAAGGGCCCACTCGTTCCTCAAAGGTTGCCGCTTCAACAAATGCCTTGGATTTATTTGTAGGTGGCGCGATCACTTACCGTCAGAACCTCTTGATCGTTTAGCACTTTTTATAGATGTACAAGGCAATACAAGGTAGGTGGTAATAATTACAGTGCGTATTATTCGTCGGCGACAGCCTCCGTGGCGCAGTTGGTTCGACGTCGGCCGTGAAACGAGAGACCGCGGGATGGATCCCCGTACTGAAACAAATATATGTGTGAATCACAGGTATTTGATTTGGGTCGGTGAGTTTTCGAGACCGAAGAGACTCTCGTAGAACCTGATACCCACGACACAAGACTCGGTCTTAGTGGGCGGTCAGGACAATGTAGATGACTCTTTGGTGTATTTATTTATTTAGTGCTGCGATAGTGGTCACACATACTTTTTAGTTTTTTATTGCTTTGAATGGCGAGACGAGCATGACGTTCGCCTGATAGTAAGCGATACGAATGGTAAGCGATGGACAGTAGCATTTCACTGCGCTCGCTATCCTGAGACATAATATACGAGTATTTAGTCCCAATATAACCAGTAGTTACGGTAATACGATGACCTTCAAACCGAAACACAAAAGTGCATTTACACTGCTATTTGCCGGGAGAAATAGACATTGCAGTGGTACCTACCCAGGTGGCCTTTCACATAAGAGAGACCTACCACCAGTAAGTTAGGATAGTAGATAAATAGTCCCATAAAAAAACTTACAATATAAAAGTCAATTACCACTCCATGTATTTTGCACTCTAATTAAAACTGAGATACGTCTCACAAAAGGCGGGAAGCTTTAAATTATTAAATAAAACGTGACACACGCTGCGTCGAGGGGAGACCGGGGTCGCTCACGGGCATCGCTACGAGAAATGGCGCAAGGGGTATTTTTATGCTGTTTAACTTTACTAATGCGTTTGCAAATCCCGATTAATGTTTACTTGGAATATATCTTATATAATATTTTAATTTATATTTTGATATAAAATTCCTGATTAGCGATAAACGTTTTTGTATCTTTTTAGTTCAGAAATTAATTGGTAGGTCACTTGAATTAAATTTTACTATTTCCTTCGTTCGTTCGTTTCAGACACAGATAGTCCACTACTCAACATAGGTCCCTCCAAGGATCTCCACATTGACCTATTGGAGACGGCCTGCATCCAACGATTACTCCTCAGTTATTTTACTATTTATTATTTCATATTCTAACGCAAGCATAAATAAAAGATTTATATGAAAAAGGTCTTGTTTACTAAACATACGATTAGTGTTTAAAATTGTCTCTAAATATTTTAAAGATATTTTTTACATCGATCCATTAGTAATGTTTATCTGCCGTAACTGAAGAATATTTTTTACTTTTTGTTATTACCTATGTGAATCTTGAGGAAACATTACTTGATCCGAAGATTTCTAGCAACCTCTATGAAGTCCTTTTTTTTTTATTGATTAAGATTCATCAACAAAAATTACAAAAACTTAATACTAATTAGGGATACTAATTGCATTTCCAGGACGATGAATACAACATGTCGATGGATTTTGACGATGAACATAATATCTTTAAAATAATTGGTTAAGTACTAAAGATAGAACTAAAATTGAAACTAGGGTAGCAATAAAATGATTGTAATCTAAATTATTAAAACATAATGTAATTAAACATATATTAGTACTCTCATATCTCAGTATGACAATAACCCACATCTAACTTATGCTTAGCATAATAATTAAGCCTACACTTTACATCCCATAAAATCAAAAGCTTCTTAAAAACATCTACAAACCGCAATGCCGTATATAAAGTAAATATAAGTCAAACAGTCCCTACATTCACCCACCGTTGATAGAATAAAAACCTTTCAAAGCTTAAACATTGAATTGGATTGAAGATCACGTTATCGCGTTAGAGATGTGAATCTCTACTGATTTCGTCGTGATTTAATTTCTAGACACAGTAGCGGGACCTACGGCTGCGTCGCACATAAATCCGAACCAGAACGAATTTTTATTCCTGCGAACTACTATTTGATTTCAAAGTGTTCGAGAAGCGGCGTATGACATCTGCAATAGTGATTTTATTGATCGTTTGCCACTTAACGAAGACAAAGTTTATGTAAAACGCCTGATAAATCTTTAATCTTTCTTTCAACGTTCTATCATTAGCTCTACTTAAACATCGACAGTGTACTAGTTAGAAAATAGTTTTTCAATCGTCGCCCATCCGAAACAATTAATCGAACGTTCAGATTGAAAACAAACGGTGCCAATTAACAATGACAAGAGTGAGTTAAAAAGAGCGGGCGGAAGACAAAGCCGTTACGCCCGTTATCCGTGTGAAAGCTCACGAGTTGTTCTGTCAAGAGCGACTATGTACAGGCAAAGATTGCCTTGTCAAGAGCCGCGGCGCTCAGTGCGACGTGCCCCTTGGACCAGGGCGGTCGTTTCGCCGCGTAGTGCCCTTCGTAGCTCGCGTATCGGCTACGAAACTTTAAATTGTAGCGCATGTAGCGGTTGACATGTCAAGTGAGATTTATTTGACAATTAATTGATTTTGTTGTGTGGAAAACTTTTTAAACATTCGTAAGTACTCGTAGTTTTTTTAACTGTGTTTAAAAAAGGATGTTTTAAGCAATTAAAAAATAGGATATTTTTGCGATCAAAGAAATGTGTATATTACATAAATATGGATACAAAAATTCAAGTTGCACGTGTACCCAATTTTGTTTAGCTTCCTTTGTTTAACACAAAAGATGCTCAGCCAAATCTTTTAATGCTACCCTTCCTGCTTGAAAGAAAAACTAATTAGTTGTAATAACACGGAACTCCTTTGTGTACTGAGCGACCAAAAACATTGCTCTATATTTAAAAAAAACATGGGTAATACCTTACTGGTACTATTTTATCTCCATCATATTCTTCTGCAAACAACAATATTTTTTAGTGGATTTATAATGAATTTAGTATGTTTTTGAACCCGACCCAACGATCCTGTAGTGGCTGTAAAAAAATCCGCGTAATAAATTTTCACTTGTCAAAGTAATAAACCCTGTCAGAAAAACCCATTGCTGTTTTGTTTTTTGTTTTATATACTAGTGTTATGTCCAGAACACAGGCATATATGCGTATAATATTAGGGGTAACAATGCTTATATTAAGTGTGTTTATTATAAAATACAAGATCATTTGTCTTATAAAAACCAGGATAAATAATTAATTATCGAGGTGATTTTGTTAGCATTTTCACCATATTCTTAGATTGGGTCTCCTCTAGGTTGAAGCAGCAGGTAGACTATTCTATTTGTCTCCGTATTTAATAATAAATGGCCTGTACCCTATCCGACATTTGATTTAATTATTTCAGAGCCAAATTAAAGAAGTTCACGTTTAAAAGATGTCTTTCAATAATACTGTTCATAATTGGGTCCATTATTACCTGTTTCATTGTTAATTTGTATTTTAGTCAAATAATGGCCAAAATAAAAAACAAGGAATATGTAAAGTAAAATTATTAAAATCCAATTGCATAGTATCCAACAAAAAATGAATACGCAAACCGTGAATGAGAACCTCCTTTCGAAATGAATATTAAACAATGAGATAAACGTTTTCCAATCGCCATAAATACAATTTCGTTAAAACTGTTACTATAAACATGCAATAATGTGAAAATGAATTTATAATCACATTTAAAATTTAACACTTTACATAAATAATGAGAAATTAATTTATCTTCTCCGTCCCGGCGTAAATACTCGCTTCGTTCCTGTTTCATTCGTGTTAAATCCTTGAAAATAATATTAATAGCAATTCACACCGGTTCATTAACTCGTCGTTAGTGTTTATTTATTTTTGAGAAAACAAATGCATAAAAACAATATGATTCGTCTGAAGTCTATAGGCGTGTGGCGCAATTTGAAACTATAATTAAAATTTAAAAAAATATCGCTTTGTTTCAGATTTATTTTTCTAAAATAAACAACAAGCATTTAAACTATTACCACGTCCAGTATAATATGTGAAGATAGAAAAAGTGTTCCTAATATTTTGACACGAGCTATGACGCTAGAAAATCGGAGACGATCTATAAGATGATATCATTTAAAATTGGCCGCAAATTGTATATATTCACAATGTATTTATTGAATGGATACTAAAATAACTAACCACAAATTATGTGTACGAATAATTTAAATACTAAATACGAGTATTTATTGCAATTAGTAACATTCTTAACTGATATTTTTAGCCAATGCCTTAGTCATATTTTACGATCAGCATATTTCTTCTTGATTATTTTCAGCCATTTATTTTAGGTAATGAAATTTAATATACCATTAATTTTTGCATTTATGTTTATCCGATTATTATTATATGGTTTTAATAGAAAATAATAGTAGTTTTAAAATATGCTCTATGTTTCCAATTTAAAAATGAGACGTGCGTGAATACGGAAAAAGATATTGAAATAGAACTAATTTTTATCTCGGTTATGATTTAATTTTACTTTACAGCATTCGTGGTCCTGAGGCGGACTTTAAAAATCAAACCAAATCCGCGATAAAATCCGTAAAAATAGTTTTATTTCAATGTGCAACATTCACGTAATTCTAAGAAACCGTTAAGAAGAAAATATACTATTCGTTATAGTGACTGAAGTTAAAATAATGTTATAAATTTAGATAAAGCTCTATTCGATATAAAAGCGGGTGCTACATTAATTATAAGCCTTAGGCGCGATTGTCCGCTTACTTTTTATCTTAAATATACTAAAGAGCGTTTGTTAAGTAATTCAAAAGGCTTTTTGATAAGTCGTTTACTTTATTTTTTATTTTTCGCGTCTCTTATTTATGTTATTCTTTTAAAACGATACCACTTTGTAATTACAATATAAACAAAGCAACATTCTAAGAAATAGAAAAATATTTTTTTGTCTTTTTTGAATTAAATATAACTTAATTTAACATCTGAAGGAAAAATATATAAAATATTTCTATTAATTCACACATGGATTAACATATCGAATTCCAAAGAATATTCCATACAAAAATTACGATACCAAACTCCACAAATTGAAAATAATTGTTACCACGAAGTTTGTAAGTCGGACAATTGGAATAAAAATTAACGTTCGCTATCAATGAAGTTGATTATTGATTAGTAGCTTGTCGGTAAGTGTTTCCACCGAATTTGTTGGGCTGTCCCAAAACTTCGCCGTATTCCGGGTTTCTTCGGCTAATTACTCGCCGATCAATCGGTACATGTTTATTTAATGGAGTTTGTAACCTCAGAATTCGTAACCGCTTCTTAAGTAGGCGAACTTGTTTTTTCTTTTGTTTTGTTCGCATAAACCTTTGATGGATTTTTTGTTTCATCCCCCGACGAAACTGATCAGGCTCGATTTACATAATCTTCGTCATTCTCCTCGTCTTGTTGTCTTTATTGAGATAAAATACAGGAGTAATATACGTATAATGTTTTATGATGAAATTAATTTCACGAATGATTTGTCACTGGTTAATAATTGTGATTTATTCTAATATCCTTGGGATAAGATTCTCTAATAATATTGGCCATTAAACGGGTTTGGGATTTCCTCTCTTTCCCCGAAATAATAGGCCTATGTTCAGCAGTGGACTTCGCGTGACTGAAGAGAGAGAGAGAGAACGAAGAGAAATATGTTTAACTTCTTCACTTATGTCGCCCACAATTAACCAGGATCATTTACAAAACATCGCTATCCCAGGCGGATATTCGATCCAGAGCAATTCATTCAATATTTTTCCTACCGAATCTTACGCAAGATTCTCCTGACTTAGAAACCGAGACCATCTTACAGTTCACAGTGAACTACCGCCACTGAACCGACTCCATGACTAATGTATCAGAATTATATACAAATATCTAAAGTACTGCAGTAATATAATCTAAGAACTAGTACCTAGAGAACCATTGTGTGATATCGAAGATGAGATCTAAGATGTATGTGCAATACTTAATAGGATTGCTGAATTTTATCGACATATTTATCGAAATTATGTCGTAAAGTACGCCACGGGCGTCTATTGTGCGGTAGGATTACAGCTCCGATGAAATCATGTATTGTACAACTAGGAATGGCTTAAAACAGCGCCTTAAGTAATATAGTATGACAAACTGATATAGTTGGCGAACATGATTTATTTGGAGGTACAATCCTCAGCATAGCCGACGTCGTCATTTGTGCTGAGTTTTAAACTCTGTTGGTAGCTGTGTTACTAGCTTTATCTACTATTTAATCTGCGTAAAACATAATATACTCTCACGCATGTATCCCCTATGGGATTGGGTAAAGATGATACTAATGCCACTCACAGTAAGCTGAGCCTATTTCTGTCATAAGATATGTTAAGTGACGGGCCTTTATCGGGCACAAAGTCCCACGCGACAATGTCACAATAAAAATTCACCCAAATGAATATCCTGACATAAGAACCGAAATAGGATTTTACAGTTCATAAGTCACTAAAGTAGGCGAATTACACACACATAAATAAATAAACACACGCCTTTTTCCCAGAAGGGATAGGCAGAGGTGCAACCAGGACTCCCACGTGACACTATTTAAATACATGATTAAAACACCGCCCCCTATCACATCTTGGGACGGAATACACATTGCGAAACCTGGGTATCCTGGCTGCTACCAGGGAAACCTCAGCATACCTCTTCTGGGATAAGGCGTGAGTAGGTATATATTTATGTTATTAAAATACAAAACCAGGAACCACATAATATTCCGCACTCAGAGCCATTAAGACACGTCAAACGTAATAAACAACGCAGGGAAAGCTCAGCCTACCCCTTCTGGGAAAAAGGCGTGAGTTTATGTTATTAAAACACCGCATAAAAATAAATAGTTAAGACTATTTACCGCACTCATAGCCATTAAAACACATCGAATGTCCGCATAGACAACGCTTATCAGGGACGCGAGTAAGAGATTGAGCAGGCGTCGACTCCCCAGTCATTAACGGCAGTGTGTTGTCCGAACTTATTATCGTTTAATTTATGGCCACACATTACCGCTTAAGGCGCCATTAAGCCGTACCTGAAAGACCCGGGAATAAATAAACCGGCAAAGTTCGCATGATGAACAACCTAACTCATTTTGCTCACGGCGGCCCAGCACGTGGCACCCGTTAATTTGTTCGCGTCACAGATCATAAACAGTTTATTGTGCCCCATGAGCGCCGGTTTTCTATCGAACTTTAGTAATCACATTCTAAAATAACTCGTGAGTGGACTTTATTACCGGAATCATTTTTGTTAGTGAATAATCTTAGTGATTGCGTCAGGTTGCTTTTGAATTTATATGTTTTTAAAATATTATTTATGTCTCCGAACTTTTATTGTCTTTATTTTACACTGCCCTTTCTTTTTCTTGGTCATAGATCCATCCAGATAGATGCGATAAAACTGCCATTTGTGCTTTATTGTTTTGTATTGTATCTAAAACTGTAATTTTTATTATTAAGCCTTAGTCTTATTAAGTAGACACTGCCTTGGTGTCGTAATTGTCAAAGCTGAGGTCTCACTAATATCACTGCTTGGTATGTCGAATATCATAGGAATTATGTCAGACGCATTGACAGATTATTATGCTACAGATCTCGTTGCTATATGCTTGATGGACAACCAACAAATATACATAAAATATATCTATTTTAAAATAACCCCAAAAATCTTTTAATTTTAATAAAAACTAAAATTGTGCGTTTCATAAAAATAAACATAGACAATATACACATTTCCTGCAAAATAACGTGTCGCCTACGCCAACGATCTAGTGCAAAAGCTAGTTATAAACAACAAAGTGTGTTTACTATTCATTAAGAAGTACCTAACAAAACAACTGCAAACACTGAAGAAAAAGTTAATTGTTTACGGAACAAATTACGGTACAACGTGTAAAAGAATTCTGCTCTGGCTTCGAAGCTCTTGGATCAATCACGGTGCTAAGTAGTTTAACATCGCTTGGTAAATCAAACACTATGGTTTGATCATTTGATGTCGATGAATATTTCGATGTAAATATTTGATAGAATAATTTAAAACTTTTACGGCTTCTAATGGCTATAGACTCGCCCCCTATCATATTGTAGACGGAAAATACATGACGAAACGTAGGTAACCTGGTTGCATCTCTGTCTATCATTTCTGAAAAGGGCATGAGTTTATGTACGTATGAATATTTGTATAGCTGAACTAAATACGGGTAATGTATTATAATATTCATACCAACTTATTCGTCATGCGTGTATCCCATAGGGGTAGGCAGAGACTTTCATAGAGAGATCGTCACTTTGCCCGATCATGACATACCACTACCTCTTCATTTACTTTCATCAACCTTTCCATGCATTCTCGTCGATTCAAGGTACTTTTGACCTGACCCTTGTTGAGAGTATCACCGATTTGAATGGTTTAAGTTCGGTGAGATCGCGCCCTACCCACTCTTGCTGAATGCTCGCCTTGTATATTTCCTTGGTTAGTACCTAATTGTTTTTAAGCAATACTTTTGCATAAGGCAACGTCTAATTAAAAAAATGTATAACGCTGTAATCACATAATTACATACATTATGCTTAAAAACGTAGGTACTGTGCCAAAAAGCAGAATCTCAGCTTAAGTTTAACGTATGTACATATCGCTTTAAAGAAGCCATTTACCTTTAGAACAGCCGGTTACGAGCACCCTCGTGAAGCATTTTGCATATTACTTAATTAAATGGATAAACTTGCATAATACCTACCTTTCATTTATAAGCTTAGGCCCGTGAATATAATTTCTAGAAAATACTTATTTTTAGCTCAATTTGTACATCTTATGAATTATTATTGTAAAATTACTACGTCTAAATTATAATCCGCCAACCCGCACAAGGCTAGTGGTGCATTATATGGCCTAACCCCTCTCAATCGTTCTTTCGGTGGTAGACGAGGCCCATGCCTTGCAATGGGAGGTACATATATAGGCTGATACATACATATATTATGATGAACTAAACTTTACAATCTATTCTGTAATGAGACTTCAATATGTTAAAAGACTCAAACGTATTATCTGGAGATGACGAGCGCAGTGCAATTCCATACATCTTTGTAATAATAAACCCTGCATGAATAAATAAATAAATAACATCCAACAGTCACATACATAGTCCTGACCCCACACTAAGATCGAGTCTTGTGTCGTGGGTATAAGGAACTAAGAGAGACTTTTCGGTCTCACAAACAACCAGACCCGGAAGAAATATTTGTGGGCCGCACAAACATATCTCTCGGAGCGGGGATCGAACCCGCGACCTCTCGTTTCACAGTCGGCGTCTAACCAACTGCGCCACGGAGGCTGTCAATGGTAATACTTCTGTCTATGATTAGGCATAAATATGAACAAAAGTCAATAATAATTCTCGTCTCATCATCCCCAAAAATCGCTTCAAAAGTGCATAAAAATGTTTTAATATTCCCGAAGTACATTAGGAAATCGTGCCGTTTACCAAAGAAATATCAAAGAAAATGTCCGTCCAATTATCCATAATTATTGTTTCGATACCAATCATGCAGAGAAGTAATATTGTCCGTGTAATTAAATAGTATTATGTATTTATTGGCTTCATTAATAATACAGTGACGTCACATTCGTAGAGTCCTTATTACTTGAGAACCAAGCATAAAAGAAATGGTAGAATATGAAAAAAATTGTTAACTAATGAAAATGTGTTGTTTTGGGTTTAATTTTCCAGTTGGAAAGAGGTATAGCTGTGACTAATACACTTGCTGTACGGCACTGTTTAAATTATTATCAGGTAAAATATAGCTAATTTTCCAGAAAAAAAAATATCGTGTAGGCTTAAACCACTGATTATCTCATGAGCTTTGAAATTATTTTTGAACCATAATACAACAATTCCTGAAAATATAATTATATATTATATTTAAATTTATCCTTATCTAAATATAATACATGGGCAAATGTAGAATTTATATTACACATAAGACAATGTTTCCAAAATGATTTGTATTTTGTAGGTCTCCAAGGTTGATTACTCAATGTCATCAAAAATCTCACCGAAATTTTTATGACCCATGAAAGAAAAATCTTATTTGGTTTGCTCTAAAGTATAAAATATGCTTTAGGACATAAATATCGTCAATATAATAATATAAAACTTTTTACGACAGTATATTTCGGTAACTTTATGTTATTTGCTGACATTCGCACGACGCGACCATGCTGCTCGCATTGTTAACTCAACACATGTCACCGGCTTAACAACAGCTCTATAGGATGAAATTACCGCTCTGCATGGCAGTACAACAGTTTTTGCCCTATTAAAATAATATCAGTCTGTAGTATTGTTTAATGATCCTAATTTAATAATGAGTTCTATGTAATGTGTTCATTACTGGGGAAAGGACATATGCACATGGTCTGCTTATATGCTTGCATTGAATTTCTTACTCTGGATTTTTTTATTGGTATGTGATACACATGCAAATAAAAATGATATGACGGAAGAAACTAGTGGCTGTGGTTCAACCTGCTACTGATATTGTATTTACTAGAAGGGTATAAATATAATAACTATACGCAAGTGTGTCAAGTTTTGAATTCAATCTAGAGGAATTTGTTTTCAAGCAGTCCTATAACATTGCATCCACAGGTGACTTAAGTTAACGATATTATCAGTTGACTGTCTGGCTCGACTGCACATAAAAAAAAATAAAGTTGAATAAAGGAAATAAAAATATGAAATACATATTATAATAAACATCACCAATAAGCGAATACCATAGTACATAATATGTCTAGACTAAGTCTATCTGTGTAGTAATGGTGTGGCTTGGCACATGCCAGTAAATTATTACCAGCCGTTGTAGCTCAGACATCTTTAGCATTATTCCACGGAATAGATAACATCTTTCCTTTGTTATATATGGCAAGAAAGCAATGGGCCTTTCTTTTTTACCTTTTATATTTAGGAGCGGCGCGTTGCACTAATTCAAATTAGCAAGTTCTGCTATTGTCCCCAACCTTCTTTAACGTCTGGCTGGGTTTAAAACTGAAATGCTGTATTTTCTTCGAAATCGATGTTTTATAATATTGAATAAAATATTATATTTGATATTAATATTCAAATTAATAAAGAAGAGGTGCAATCATAAAAAACAGTAGAAAAAAAACAACGAAAAAGTACACTAAAAATCATGATTTTATCGCATAACTTTTATTAAAAAAGAAAATACAATCATATAAATGAGTACCTACTTCAATACATAATATTATTTCCTGTTATACCTCCATTATAAAACATACTTTAAAGCCTCTATTAGCCTAAGAGGCCTTGACAATATCAGCCCAGATTTTCATACAGGATTTAATAAAATATGCTAGTGTAAAGGTAGGCTCAAAGTTAGAGTTAGGAGATAAAATCAGTATCGTAACAAAGGTCGGTGGGCCTTAAAATATAAACATGCAGATGTCTTAGATAAGGGAAGAAGGCTTTCGGCCTAATGGCGGCTTACTTTGAATATGTTGCGTGCCTTCACGATTATTGAATGGATTTTTACAATCAGATAAAATGGATGGAGTCGTGCGGCTTGAAAAGTTTGCTAATGCTTTTAATTCAACGCTGCTTTATAATGCCTTTCTTTCAACGGATTAATTGAAATTGTATGTGTTTCTTTTTTACTGACAGATTTAGGAGTAATATTATCTAGACATACAAGTAATAGCAATGACGAGGAATGTCCATTTGTCCAAAATAGCATCAATAGCATGTTAGATAATTAGATATAGCCATTATTGGCTTATTTTCTCTCTCTTACTCTCTTCCTCTCTTCAGCCACAGGATTTTTACTGAGGAATATAAGCCTCCCCAAATGATCTCCACATTGACGTGTTGGAAGCGGCCTGCATCCAACGACTCCCTACAACCTTTACCAGGTCGTCCGTCCAGCTTATTTATATTATAATACTTGTAATTTTTATATTATTAAATTCACTCACAATGTCTTAACCCAGTACATCAACGTAGGGTGCACTTACTGCTGTTCAAAATATATTAATAGAAATAAATTAAAGCCTCCACTAATTAAATTAAAGCGAATATCGTAAGTTATCAGCGTCCCAGCGCGATGATGGTCCAGAAGGCATTAAGTAGCCTCCATAACAAACAATAAACGCTGAACTCAATTTACTTTTAGTTGGTAAAAGCAACAAGACAATCCCGCGTTCAATATTCCTTCACAATAAGTTGGTACCTCCCGCAAGTTCCACGGTTTTGTCTTTGCTAATTAGGTTGGCCTAATGAATACAGGGTGGGGGTTCATCCGTAGTTGTCTGGGTAATTAACAACTGAGATAGGAAATATTAATATTTATAAGGCTCGATGTCGAGAGCTAAATTTTCGTTATACGTTTAAACTGAGGAGGTACGATGAATTTTACATACGATTTTGTGCTCATCTAATCAACATAGCTTGTGTGCCAAATTAGCAGTGTTATTATAATTAATACAAAGGTTAATTAGGTGTTTTAAACACACCAAAGACAAAGGAGGTTGTGACTCCGATTTGAGATAAAGTTGTAAAATTAGTGATATTGGTAAGAACGTAGGGATATTAAGATTTTAGAGAATAAAGGATGGGGAATTAAAAGGGAAGGAAGTTATCTACATATACAGTATATGTTTTACTTACTGACATTTCCACTTTGAGCCAGACTAAATAATATAATACATTATGATTTATAAGTGAACGTAATTTTTGGTGATATCTAAAAAATAGATACCAAAATTTATTAACTTTTTAAGCTCGTTGTGAAAATCTTTAAAACATGCCCAAGTTTCAAGTCACTTATGATAACCTGGGAGGACAAAATATAATCACATGATGTCTTTGAAATGCTTGCAGATTTTTTTTAATATTTCGAACTGACGACGCCTTCAACATGTAACATTCAACACATGAAATGTGTAACATGCGCGTAAATCTAAGAAACCATTATGAAGCTCTGATTTTAATAATAAATAAAATAACAAATAATACCCAACAGTCACATACATAGTCCTGACCCCACACTAAGATCGAGTCTTGTGTCGTAGGTATCAGGAACCACGAGAGACTTTTCGGTCTCACAAACACCCAGACCCGAGAGAAACATTTGTGGGCTGCACAAACATTTCCCTCGGTGCGGGGATCGAACCCGCGGCCTCTCGTTTCACAGGCGGCGTCTAACCGCCTGTGCCACGGAGGCTGTCATGGCATGTGATGTTTTTCGTCAAATCTACGCCATAAAAGTAATGTAAATAAAGATATATTGGGCATGGCGTAATTTTTAACATAAGACTTTTATTATGCGTAATATTTATGAAATTTTAACGATCACGCATAAAAATTCCCTGTTGTTAAATCTGATTTTATTTTTATTGCGTCAACAAAAACAAATCGTTTTATGTTCTGATTTAAATTTCAGTGTTCCGCCGAGGGGCAGAATATCCCAACTGTAATAAGGCGATGTTTTTATTACAACGGGGCCCTCTAATAAGCGGACACTCGCTGTTTGTTCACAAACAATCTCATCCCATTTCGTATTTTTACACCTATATCCGCCAGCTAACAAAACAAAATTACGTACGCTAAATAACTTGAAAAAACAAAGCATTGGCTTCGTTATCGGGCCTACAATATTTGTAAGTTAGAAATACAAAGTGTAATATTAGGGAACGCTTTCAACGCATTGGTTCTCGAGTTAGGTGTGAATCCTTGGTTAATTAGCACTTGCTTAAATGTGAAGGAAAACATTGTGAGGGAACCTGCATTCCGGAGAGTTCTCTGCAAGAATTTCAAAGTTATGTTAAGCTGACCAACTGTATTTAGCCACTTTGATTGGCTAAAAGATCTAGAGGTATATGACCATGATGACCTATGAAAAAAACCTAGAGGGTTTATATCAAGTGGCTGATCGTAAAATATTTCTGTGATATGTATACGTGATGTTATACCTACAAACCCTATGTCAGGTTGGGCTAAGTACAGGTAAAAGAAGAATAAAATACGCTTTGCGCATCATATTAAAAATAAAATTTAAGATCGCCCCACGAGACGTAGAATGCTGCAAAATATTAAACAGTTTTATTCATACTCTCTCAAGTGACACTAACTGTTTTCGCGTAATAAGGACCTGGTCTGTTCTCGCAGGATTTTACTATTTTACTTTTGTCTAAAGTTTTTATGCGTTTCACTTTGTCTCTAAGGACGACTGTTATTAAAAACCCCTACAAAATATGTGTTCGTTCGCAAGTTCTGTTATGTAAGTAATTTTCCGCTGGCTACCTTAAATGAAAATAAATAGCGCCGAATTAATTTTACGTGGAATTAAAAAGTTTTTCCAACAATTTAAAATGTAAATTAGGACCTCATTACATACATTTGTAGTGCAAGTATCAACCGGAATTAAAGGCATCAGTACGTTAAGCGAAACAATTTTAATTAAAAGCCATTAATGAATTGTAATCGTGTTTCTTTTAAGTTTCTGAAGTCGATAAGTAATTGAAACGCTTTTTAATAATTAATTTATTTTCATGTTCGATATGTCACGAAAGGATTCATATTAATTGATAAATTATGACAATTGATGATATTTTGATTTAAAAGGAAAATATATAAGTACAAAACTTTTTATAATCATGATCAGGGAAATAAAATACCCGTATTATGCGTAGCTAAGTTGTGAATCATAAGAGGCTAAGTTCCGTTTCGATTTAATTTTCTATGGCTATAGATTAGAATAATGATTTTAATAAAATATCAAAACATAAAAATACATCGATGTCCAACAAAAAAAAACCGATAAAACAGAAGAACGAAAAAAAAACTAAGCGTAGTACATTTTTCGCAAAGATATCAATGTGATTTCTATGCTTATTCAAGATGGGTCAGATACTACAGCCGATTCACCATAGATAGCATTGCTCCGAACGTAATAAAATGTTTACAGATGAATATCTACAAATTGATCGGAGCAAACAAAATTATACTTTTGTATCTTAGATTTTTTTGATAACGTATAACTTTTAGCCTTATGGTCTTCGTAGCAAGAGATAATATAGGGGTGAAACGAATATTGTGTAGTTCGATCCTCTTTTTTATAAAACTTCTTGTCTTCTTTTTCTACCTGCCATAATTTTACTGTGCTTCCTATTGGCAGAAAGATATGTCATAATTTTATAAAATCAAGTAATAAGCACTTTGATTGAAAAATTCTGAAGAATGAATCCAAAAATTAACCATTTTTAATCGACTAAACTGTCACTAGGTCAATATGGCGACTTATTATAACTATGAAACATAAAAAAGAAACGTATTTTATGAATAATTTGCAGGTTCATCGCTTAAAAACAATATAGTGGAGACGCCTCGTAATTAAAATTTAAACGTCATTGCATAAAGATATTAAAATGCAACCATCCGCATTAATTTTATAATCTTCCGAGCAGCGAGTTTTATTTCAATTTTAACTTTTACTTGGAAACTTCACGGCACTTATTCTATATGGCCGAAAAACAAAAAAGGTATTCATAAAGGAAAACTTTAAACTTTTCGAATTTACCAGAAGCTTATTCAGCACTTTTTTATCATAGTCGGTAATAACCGCATTGTACCTGCTGTGTGTTGCGTCCAGATCGATTTCCAACAGACAATTATCTCTCTATTTTACTGATATATTTTTTCTATACTATTAAATATCACGGTGAAGGAAAACACCGTAAGGAAACCTACATAACATCATATCGATTTGCAAGAATTTCTTTGATAATATGTAAAGTCCGCTTTTAAGAACTCGGCCAGCGAGGCAAAGAGTCATAAGGATTTCAGGTAGAATCATTCACAAAGACTTAAATAAACAAAATACCCAGATCTAGAACAATTCTGATTTAAATATTGATCGGTACAGGCATTGGTCCCGCTGCCTTCAAATCAGCCAACTCAGCTGCCGGATCAATCAGTCGTCAATTGTTGTAGGATTAGCTATTGAACTTCGCTTATGAGATTTAATATTGTGGATTATTTCTGAGTAATAGTGCTTAGCATATTATCTCTATTCTCTCATATATCATACCGAGTGAATTCTACTAGGTGGATAGATTTAGTGACTTCAGACATTGCGCAAATCAAATATTCCCAAAAGAACAGACGATTTTATTTGTATTTTTTTTTTACCTCACATCTTGTTTCAGTGGTAAATATAATATAAAATAATAATGTATGGTCTGTATTTTAAAAGATACAGGAGTTCATTTATGTACCCATTAGGATGAAAGATGCGAAAAAATATTCGTCACATCTTTGGAATATTTTTAGTTGCATTGTGTCTAAAGTCACTAAGACGACCACTTACGTTTATATACACGGGATACAACCGGTTTGTCCATATAACGACTATATCCCAGTAGAGGTAGGCAGAAGTACTAATAGTGTCACCTGAATATTGTCATCAAAATTTCCAATCTTGGTCAACTCATATGAAATATTTTAAACCGAAAAGAGATTTCTCACAAAAGTTCAATGGCTCGAAATCCTAATCGAATAGGCTAACGATTTGCAGCCAATACACGGCAAATCTAATCCATTTAGGCAGCCTACCATACTAAAGTATTAAAAATGAACAGAAAATCCTACAGCAATCACTTTCTAATCTGTGTTAGGTACTTAAACTGAACTTACGATTTTCATATTAATGAATTAATAAAGCTTACCGCGTAAGTTAAGTTTTATCCGAGACTAAGAAGACTTCGGAAAGGCTTCCGCCGTGCACCTCTTAAATAAATACTTGGTCCGCCCGAGTTCAGATATACCGCAGTAGTTTGGAACCCATACTGGAACATTCACACTGACCGACTGGAATCGATAAGAAATAAATTTGGAAAAGTCTGTATCGCTTTAGTTTCTAACTGGGGTAGTAATTTCAGTACAGACTATTTGATACTAAGTGCGATTGTGTCCAGACAGAATTTTCATATGAGTACCGCCTATTCAGGCAAAATTTTGAGGCATTTGAAACGTTTTGGAGACGTTTGTTGTATTTCCTGTGTCTCATGTATTAAAATCAGTAAAATTTGTGTACCTTGCTTTTATTTCTCAATAAACTGTACTAGAAGTCCAGAGTACATGCCCGTTGAAATTGATAATAATGTACTGTATGGTACAAACAATAACGTATCTGGAACCGTAAATATCCGATAAATGTTAAAAGATTGTAATTTTAAGACACGTAGGATAATAAAATATTTATGACATAGGTATTTAAGAACTTTGTTTGTTTGATTTTTAAAATCCACCAACCCGCACTAAGCCAGCCTGGTAGACTACACGGCATAATCCCTCTCGACTGTAGAGGAGGTCAATGCTCTGCAGTGGGATGTATAGGAGCTGATACAGAATCGGTTGTGATAAGAAAACAGAATAATAATTATAACCGTAATTTCAGTTTTATGGATTCTCTCCATTATTTCCACAAAATCATTACAAAATTGAATGAAATAGAAATAAGGCTCCCACGGCCCGAAATTAATTGAAACTTCTTTATACCAATTAATTATCACTTTTATAAAAATCTGTTAGTGAATGCGAATTCTGGAAAGATTGATGAGCAGCGGTATTGATGTGGGATTAGAGTAGATTAATGCTTCTTGTTAAAGAATACTTCAAGTCATAATACGTTTATAATTAAATATTAATTGATTCGTGGAACAGAACATCTATTTTAAAATAGTAATTTATTAAGAAATACGTGTAAAAATAGATTTGAAATTATAAATATGGATGTTAATAAATTGAATTATAAATATGTATTTTTACTTCCTTATTTTGAAGTGAAATTTATTATGTTTACGTTCAATGCTATCCAAAAGTATCAAAAGTTAAAGTTCGTGTCTTCAGTATTTTCTTCGATTGTCAAAATGAGAGGGATAGCAAATATAAAAAATCTTATTGATGTAGGCACATAAGTCACACCTAATGTTAAGGCATCATATTCTAAACCTGTTCCTAAAAGTTATTTCGAAAATTCACTATTACATATTTTTATATTTGGCAGTAAAAATATAAATACTATGGCTAATGATGGTAAAATAAAGACGCGGCAAAACCGCAATAAAGTTCCGTTTCAATGCTCATAACATAATCAAATTTATGACATTCATTTTGATTCAGCAGATAATAAGCTTAGCCATAATACGGCAAGGATCCAAGAAATTAGCAAGCGTAAAACGAAACGTGGCATTAACATTTAACATGGCGCACATTATAACTGCATTATCTGTTTAATATTCATGAGTGTCAAACTTCTTCACAGTGAGACTGGTAACTAATTCACAGACTTATCCGATGCATCAAGTTTGAGAACACGCGTGCCTTTCACAACCTTTGATAATTACTCTCTCGCGATTGATCGTAAATATCAAGGAGGTTGTATATTGCTGTTTCAAGTTACGAAAGAGGTTGATTAAGTGTTGTGGATAAAGAACTTTATTTATTCAGAATCACTCTATGAGAATTCGACATAATAACTAAAACTAACATCATCGTATAAATCAAACTATAATTGGATTTCTTAATTCTAATTTGATAATATGAAAACCTATGTTGAATACAAAATAAAAACAATAAAGTGAGTAGGACCAATAAAAATTGTTTGGTGTTAGGGTTCTAAATTCAAAAAGAGGTCAGTGGCCAATATAAAAAATATTATAGATAGAATATCACAGAGGACCTCGAATTCTGTTTACTGTCTATTATATGTATATTTTTACAACTAACTAAAATAGTTTAAGTATATGAATTGAATTGCTTGTTAACTATCAATTGTAATTAAAAATGCAATCCATAATTGCGGTTGCTGTTGCGTGATGCTATTGTAAATTAAAATCAATAATTAACATTTGATATACATACAAATAAAATTAATTAAATATATAAGCTAGCAGCTATTTTTTAAAATAATGATATGTGTGTCATGTTTTAATTGAACAAAGATTTGTGGTTAATAAAAACAGATTCGCTATGAGTTATTTTTAAAAATATTACGAGAATCTAATAATCTCAAACAAGATAAAAGACTTGTGTTTAAATTGATAAGCTTCAGACATCACAACACGGATTAAACTCCAAGTAATTCTCCGGGAGCTATCAACTAAATAAAAATCAATATCAAAATCGGCTGCGAGTTTCTTCCTCACAGTCCATTTGCTCTAAGAACGTAGTGCTTTTTCAAAAGGATTTCTCGGCCCTTATTTCGAGATCCTTTAGGACCACACTTGAAGAACGGCGCGGAGCCTTTAGGGCCCCGCTTCCGCCCTTCTGAGAAACAGCCGAGATAAGAGAGACGTTTTGGCGCCATTCATGTTTATAGCGGGGCAAATGGTCCTAGAATACACAGCGTACTTATTATAAACAAGCACTCATCTACAACTTAAGGGTACCCGGCCGACATCGACGAATGTCATTTTATAAATGTACATATTTTAACAGAGGGTGCATATTTTGTATCGACAACGGGGGGAAACCAAGTACTAATTTAATAAAAACGTTTTAATATAAATTGAAATCTCAAATTTCGCGGCGAGCGGCGTAAACTAACAAACACCCCTCGTGTTCCGAAATAGAGAAGGGAAGGGGACGGTTGTATTGCTTTATTTTACAAAATGTATTTCTGCGTAAAATTTTATGGGCAGCGTTTAGTGGGAGCAGAGACGACGATCATTAACGGGAACCTACACGGAAGGAGCCGGGATGCGTCTCCAGGCCTTTTGGCCAACTTATTTATTTCAATTACTTGGTACTGATAACACAGAACCGACTTCATTATTATTGTCTTTCGATCTTGACATAAATTTATTAAATACATTTTTGATTGAACTAATTGATACTTTACACGACGTTGGCTTTAATTAATTGGTTTCCAACGCCATCAAAGAAAAGCGATAAATCCTAATTGGTGTGATGTTCTTGCAGTCGAAAATAGGGGTATCGAGTATACAACATCGAGTGTAATATTTTTGTAATAGCAAAACTACTATCGATTCTTTGTTATTAACCCTCAAAGAAAGCATTATTTTCTATTATTCATACATATTTAGGGAAAAATTATGGATACTCTTTGTTGAAACACGACCCTCTATTGTTCCACTTTACTCACATTATAGCCGTAATGAATAAGACTATATCTTTCATGTTTGGAACCCTTAATAAAATTAGCAAGCTTATCTTACTGAATATAAAGTACTTGCGCTGCGACTCATATTAAATGGAGACAAGTTTTTAAAAATCCGAGTCGTTTTGCAGCGAAAATATAATTTGAAAATTCTATTACACATCTGATAAGCACTAAATTAATGATCCAAATGTTTTATGAGTATGAAAACTTCGAGTTATTTACAATAGAACTATTCTTGTGTCATTTTTATGAATTTCACCGTTAAATAAAAAGGAATGTATATTTTAGTTTATCAAATGATGTAATATCGAGGTAGCTGGATTTGTATTTCATATGAAGTAAGTACGAATATTCTTGCCAAAAGTCCTGAGTGAGTTCCTAGGAAAATCGGGAAGAAAACCTTTTTCCACGTGTCAATATTTTTCTTCTCACAAACTTGTTAGTTTAGTCCACATAACACCGAAAAAACAACCAACTCCATTATTAGTTCTATCTTTGTCAAGTGACTAATTGCACTTCCCGCCTGGGTAAGAAAAGTTCAGTAAATTAAAAATGTCTAGATCACATCGATTTTAGCTAGAATTTGCAGAGGTCTGTTGCGTGCACTCCTTCGTGAGAGCGAATGAATGAAAAGTACTCTTAACCAGCCTACCCTCACAAACTAAATAAACGAATTGAATATGTCTGAAACTGACAAAAACTGGAAATTGGAATATAGAGGTAAAGCCCCGAAGGTTTGCGCGGGGCGAGGTTGCCGCGTCCGCCGGGGCACTTGCCAAACAAAGTTTTTGTTTTATCAAACTGGTAATTCTCATTTTTTGTTTTATTGCCCTTAAAGCTCTGGAGATTTATGGGTAGCCACTTTGCATTAATTTCTCATTCATTACAGATCTCCCGAATTTTAGGGTGATTTTTTGCTCCAGCACCGAATGTAAATTACGGAGAAATTAAACGTATTGTGAATTTAAACAGGATACAAAATACACAAATAAATTATTTAGCGGCAAGCGGACATTTTGTAGGGGACAGAGGAAAGTTAATTTCTTATTTGAGTTTATGAAAATAACGAGCTCCTCGCTGTGGCGATTGTTTTGACGGAAAATGTTATCTTACAATGTTTTGACTTTTGTTTTGGTACGTTTTCGTGCTTAAGTTACGCAGAAGGTCGGGCAAATTAAAAGTTAGCATCAAACTTTAGGAAGAAAAATGAAGAAATTATGAAGTTTAAAACACGCAAGAATTCTTACTCTCTGCAACCACTTATTAAAATTATTGTTACATATTTTTTAAGATTTCCCAACTCAAATCCACAAATTCGTTAAGAATCATTGTTATTTAAAAATAAATACAAAACGACAAATTTTCTGTGATAACTGAATTAATAAACTAGCACTGTAAATAAAATATAACCGCATTACGACCCTCAATGTTCTACAAACAATTTACTACAATGAAATCAAAAAATATTTTTCGATTGAATAAAAATAAATGAAAAATATCAGTATATCTCCTTTTGTGTATTTTCCAGCAATAATCTGCTTAATTCAGTAATTCCTAGAGCTGCACCAGTTAGTCGAAACATTGTTGTTACTCAACACAGGAAAAGGCTTAAAATGCACAGCGCTATAATTTACAAAATAAAATTCACGGTATTATATTATTAATAAACAAGCAGTGTTGAAAACATATGAAAAAAGGAAACTACGTGTGTTACAAACCATATTTTAAAATAATATTTTTTTATTTTTAACTTGCAAGTCATTTCATTGAAAATCCTATTTCTATAAAGGAACGAAAATATCCAACTGATCTTGAATAAATAACATATTGCATAATTTAACAACAAGCATTGATAACCGTTATCTTAAATAAATAGTATTCATGTCTATATGTCTATATACTAATATATAAAGCTGAAGAGGACCACGAATAACGAATAAAATTTCCTCATATTTGCTAGATTTTTCAGTACTGGTTCCCTTATAATTCATAGCATGATGAAATATAGCCTAAAGCGTTTCTCTATAGATGACTTATCCATTACAAAAATAATTTTTCAATTCGAACCAGTAGTTCCTGAGATTAGAAGTAACAAACAAACAAACTCTTTATGTTGCAGTGTAACATTATGCTGAGTGGTCGCCTAGGTGCCACAGCGATGCGACACGCAAACTCCTTGTTTTAATTTTTATTTTCGTTTCATATTATGTAACGTGAGTGTGTATGTTGTATTGTGGTGGCTAATAAATCTGTTTTTCTTTGTTTATATTAGGTTTATATATTACTATGGATTACGCATGTACAGTAATTATCAGTTTGTTATGGCCTCTTTCCGCTATGATGTGATAACCCGTCGTGTTATCGAAGGCCAACCTCGATCGAGATAAATTATTCATATTTTGTATGAGACAAACAACGATTCATTAGTGTAATATTACGAACAACATTTACAAATAGACAATTTAAAATATATTAAAATTTTTATTTTTATAAATGTATAAGTTTTTTGTTGCAATTTTTTCCATAAAAAATAATATTTCGCCCTCAAACTTGCTACGACAAAACATGTAAGCCCAGGTAGACATTGGCACAAATTTTAATGACACCGAGTACTGAAAATTTAGAATTGTCTACTTTCCTCTATAGTAAAGCGAGGGACATAATAAATTCAGAAAGTTGTACACTCGAGATGAAATATTCAGATAACTGCAGAATCCAGTTGATAAACACCACGGATCCATCAAAACGTTTTAATAAAAACGCACCAAATAAGCATAAATAAGCATTTTGTATTTTCTTTCTTTCTTTCACCTATTTAATGGTGGGACTTTGCTTGATGCACATACACGTACGCAAGCTAATGCCTAAAACCCCGAAGGGATAAATAGTATTGTCACAAGCGCGATTGACTCTTCATCGAATTTTACGCTATAATTTAAAAAGACCATTTCTATTGTAAGGTCAAACAGAAATACCAAACCCTGACAATACATATGAGATTGTTCGGAACTAAAAAACTCACACGAAGTGGATATTAATAAAGTATTCAAGTATACGAGAATAAATATCTAGAGCTCAATATTAAAAATTCCGGCAATATAATTAAATATTTTAAATTGTTCTTATTCACCGATTGTCTGCACTACTGACAAAAAGGTTTTGGAAATAAACATAAATAATAAATATACGTAATATAAAGATACGTAGCTTCGTGATTTAATTAATAAGTGATATTGGATTTTTCTATTCAATCAGTCCGCAGTCAGGAATTTGTGCCCGGGAAAAAGGCGTGAGTTTGTGAATGTATGTATGTATAAAGATACGTAGCTTCGTGAAATAATTTTACCGGGTATACAGCCGGTAAAATCCGGTATACCCCATGTATCCTTCCTTGCCGAAAAGGATACAAGAGGATTTTCCCCGTGATAAAAAGTAATCGTATCCGCAACAAACATGTTATCCTAAGCAATCGCTCAAGTTACATATGTTAGTTTAGAATTGTAGGCGCCATAATAAACACTACTTCAGTAATAGAGCTTTGCAAATATTAATATGCACGGCCTAAACACGAACAATTTATGCGTACCACACAACATTAAAATAGTTGAAAACACGAGAGGGTTCGGCCACAACAAGCATTTCGTATTCTCTTGACTTAGGCGGAAACCGCACATAGCTTAAGTGAACCATTAATGAAGATTAATTGTTGACGACTATGCGCATGTACCGACTCGTTGTGTACCTATCGTAATTGTGCGGATAGGTGACATTAATCTGGGAATCTGTTCGGACATTCATCTTACACGGTATGTTTGCATGCCAGATTTGAGCAGAAACGCTAAGTGTAAATATGCTTTCCCGGAATCCCTGGAAGGACAATCTGCTGTGCAAATAAAATTTCATCTTTAATTTAATAACATGTAATATAAGTTCACATAAAAATTGTACTAAAATATTTTTCTTTTAATAAATACATTAATAAATACATCCAACAGTCACATACATAATCCTGGCCCCACACTAAGATCGAGTTTTGTGTCGTGGGTATCAGGAACTATGAGATACTTTTCGGCCTCACAAACACATAAACCCGAAACAAATACCTGTGGATCATACAAAAAACATTGTCGGTGTGGAGATCGGACCCGCGACCTCACGTCACTACGTCACGAAGGCTGTATATACACATACATACACAAGCATTTCCCTCACTCACTGGTAGTAGTATTTTCATTTACCTATTAAGCAAAAAAAAATATGTCGTCTCGTCTCTATCACCCAGGATAAAAATAAAACACAGTTTTATTAACTCACTGTGAACTCATAACTCCATGGTTTACAATGTACAAGAAAGTAATTAATATAAAAATCTGAAACGAGTAATTAAAGCTTAGGCTTATGCTTATTAAGCTTTATGAACAATGCACACAACTAGTTAAATGTATAACTAATGATTAGTTACAAGACATTTTCTTTAAGAGTTTAAATTGTAACATTAAATCTAGACATCGAATAATTAACGTACAGTTAATCACCTCGCCAATTGGCTTGTATACAAATAATATTAGCAAATAAAAACATACAATAGAGGCGACACTTCTGAAGCGAAATGTGTTAATGCTTTGATCTAATCAAAGAGTCGTTAGCCGCGGCCCCACAGTCGATTACGATTATTACGGAATACAATGGAACTACACGACATTTCCTCGCGATAAGAGAACAGAGGATAATGGCCACTGAGTAAGATGCTCCCGAATGGTATTTTAAAGAATTTAATTAAACAATAATGTTGTTATTAAAATTTATTGTGGTTTCGCTGCTGGATTAGTGGGGTTCGTAGTTATATCCAATTTAATGAATTTAGATTTTAGTTGTGTTTAAAATACTAGGAACTGTGACCAAATTAGTACCTACATTCATAAACTCACGCCTTTTTCCCAGAAAGGATAGGTAGACACTGCTAGGATACCCACGTTTCGCCGTGTATTTTCCGTGCCACAATATTATAGGGACCGAGCCAATCGCCATGTCGGGCACCAATTTCAGACTCTGGGCTGATAATGAATGGAAAATTCCAATATAACTTTGCCCGACCCGGGATAATATAATTAATTTAAATAAAAATATTATACATTAAAAATAACCATTTAAATAATCTTGTTTCATAATGTGATATATCTATTCAAAAGACTAGATTATTTCTTCCACATCTTTTTGCATCTTGAAACTGATACACCAAACCAACAAAAATGTGAAACGTTAAATCATTTAGGTATCACTAAAACCTACTCCAAAAATATATATAAATAAAACCGTAGACAAAATTACGCATTATTTACGGACAACTATTCCGCAAAGCTATGTTACCTTCGATAACCGAGAAGTCCCTAGAGGCAAATCACGCACACTTCAGGTGTTACATTCAAAGGACGTGTGGGTTTGTTCGACAATTTCCACTTTCCCTTTTAACATGTTTGTCGCTGAGGAATAAAAACGTTGAGGATTTATTTAACTGTTGGCATGGATTATGTCGTTTTGAATTCGTTTATATTTATGACTAAATTGAGTTAAGTGACTGAAACTAAGAACATCTTTCCACATAAATATGTGGAAAAATTATAAGTGATGTTATTACATCTTAACCTTTTTAAATACAGGTAATCAAGACTGCTACCGAAAACGAAGCCGGGTGGTAGTTTTAGTGACTTCAGATACAATGCATCTACTTAAAAATTTTGCAAAAAAAAAATAGCCAGTGTTTCTTGTTATCTTTTTCTAATCGTCCTGTTTGGGTAGTAAATACAAATAGTAGTTTTCTGAATGAAATAGAAATTCTTTTGTGTCAATATTTTGAAAATCGTGTTAACGATGTCTGGTTTTTAGCAGTCTTTAGAGTTTAAAAAGGAATTTATTGATCTTTTTACCTACAATTCCACATATTTATTCGTAAGGCAAAGGTTCATAAAGAATCAACCAACGTCGAGTATAACAATGTTGGTAACATTTACTTTATTGCTCCAATTACTTCTCAAAGACAATAACCCTTCTAGAAACTTAAATATTTTTCCAAGGTCTCCATAATTAGGATGGCTTTGTTAATTGCTTTCCACGATACAATTAAAGGCTCCAATATTGTGGGAGCGCGTATGTCGACCGGTGTTCGCAGCTTAATGGCGCGTTAAGGTTCGAACTACTTATTGGCCCTCGTTTTACCATGTATAAACATGGAAAGGCTGACAGTGCACCCACGATTGTCAAATGTGGAAGTTTTTTTTTTATATGGGGGCAAACGAACATGCGGTTTACCTGATGGTAAGTGCTTACCGCCGCCCATGAACATCTGTTGCAGTGTTTATGCATGACAATGAATTCCGCCATCAGATTACCTACATTGTCCATGATGTTTGCTTATAAGTGGTTGTGCAACACGCACAAAACCTGTTTAAGTGTTGTAGGATGTCATAATTATGTATTATTGTAATAACTGTTAATAGAAGAAGCAAAACTTAATAAATAAAATAAACCACAATTTCCGAACTATGTTATAAGAATAATATAATATGCATATAAAACTTATACGTTATGGTTTATAACTCTAAAGGTTTTAGAAATGAAATATTTTATTAAAAAGAACGTATTTTTTATCATACTGTAAAGAAAAAGTAAATTAGTAGTTTAATTTAAATAATTTGCTTTAATTCATGGATTATTTGTTTTTATTTTAGTTCAGCTTCAAAATATTCAAGTATTGTTTTTCTATCTGCTTTATGTATTATTACATATATATCAGATTGTACACAGATTGTTGTACCATTCGATATTATATAATATTAAGATTGCTTTGCTCTTATCGTCAAGTGCAATAAAATAACTGGAGTGGCAATATAAAAAATATTACAGCAACATCCTCATACATGGAGGTACTGGGAGAGATCCCTTTAAGCGATAAGACCGCCCATTGTTAAAGCTTTTATTTATTGTATATACTTATTTCGGATAAAATAAAGAGTAAATTGTATTGAACATATATACAGCCTCTGAGATACATATCCGGTAGATGATTTAATCCTTATTTCACCGACACTGGTGGTCTTTTATACGTGAGAGGTACGTACCCAGTACCGTAATGTCTGATTCTCCCGCCAAAAGCAGTTTAAATGCACTGTTGGGTTTTGGTGTGAAGTTCATTGTAGCCAGAGTACTACTGTAGCAACTGGACATATTATGACTTAACATCTCATGTCTCAGGATGGCGAGCGCAATTGAATGCCAAGCCTTGATTTGTAATTCAAGGTGTTGTTTGGTTTTGCTACTGTCCATGAGCGGCCGTATCGCTTACCATCAGATGAACAACATGCTTGTCATTAATTGTAATAATAAAAAATCCTAGAATTCGAATCTCAAAGTCATGCATGGATTTTCTCAATTACAAGACAGGACTTACACAATCCTCGCAACACTGACAGTCTTTGCGTAGGAGTCAGATTAAAATGGCGCTCAAACTATCTTAAATAAATGAGCCAGAAAAATACAACAAGATTTTATCTTTCTAACTAAAAAAAATTACGCCGAAAATAGTATTCCTCTAGCTTTTAATATACTTAATTAAGATAAAATATTTTTTATGTATCCTCAAGGTTTTATTACTTTAGTATTCTTACTAAGTATTCCTCTATTATGACCAATTTAGTTTTACAATAAAGATTAAGTTTGACGATGATAACTTCCTAGCCGTTTTCGGCCCCGACGACTGTTACATTCGATGGATGAATTCTTAAATAGGACTTCGCTTTTCTGTCCTGTGATGCGTTCGTATGTGACTTATTTATCGAAATTATTGTTAATTTTTATTGTGAACTAGCCACAAATTGCACGTATTATGCCTGTGACAGATATATCAATCAATCATCATTATAGAGTCAATAGATTTTTTATTATTGTTACTTCATTGGCACAGGGGGTTAGACGCCACTTTTGAAACAAAAGGCCGCGGGTTCGATCCCAGCTCCGAGAGCAATGTTTGTGCGGCCCACAAATATTTATATTTATTTCGGGTCTGGGTGTTTGTGAGACCGAAAAGTCTTTCTTAGTTCCTGATGTCCGCAACACAAGACTCGATCTTAGTGAGGGGTCTGGACTACGTATGTGACTGTTAGGTGTTATTATTTATTTATATTTATGTTATTGGTCTTTTGGTCGCGAATATGGTAAAAGAATTGTGATACGCTGAGATGAGTTCTCAAGTCGGTCACTCCACTATATGTTTATTTCCCGGTTATAAAAGTCTCCTACTAGTGGATACTTGAATCTTGTGGCGGTAAGAAGATTGTTGAATCGAGGGGGCCATTAATGACACCTCTGTCTTCGCCCTCGGGAATACAGGTGTGTTTACGATTAGAATATAAATTTCTTTTTACACTTTGAAACTGAGGCATGTGTAACAAATCCGCTTAACATTTATAAACATATACATATGACATCCTCGTATATATTTTCCTCTGCCCTATTATGTTTTCCAATTAATAACACTTCAATTTAATAAACGTTTAAATATGTCGATGGTTTTAGATCTCCTATAAATCCAGTATGCTTTACGATTTCCTTCCCGTTAAGAAAAAAAATTGGTCGTTTAAGTTTCAACTTTGAGGGCCGTATAGTATCCACCTAATAAGGTATTTATTTCAATGAATGGCGAGACGAGTATGCCATTCGCCTGATGGTAAGCAGTACGACATCTCATGGACAAAAGCAAAACCAAAAAACACAATGAATTATAAAGTAATGCTTGGCATTCTACCGCGCTCGCCATCCTGAGACATAAGATGTTATGTCTCGATAATTTCAGTAGTTACTCTGGCTATAATATCCTTCTAAAATAGTGCATTTACACACACTTGCATTTTATTTTTGGCGGGAGAAATATACATTGCGGTGGTACCTATCCAGGCGACCTCTCACATATGAGAGACCTACTAACAGTAGTATTATTTTATTTCTCTTACGTCACGGTAAATACCCTAGCAATGGTTAGCGCTCAGTGCGATAGGCAAAGTATATTGCTATAACGCTTTTAGAGGACGGCACGTGCTGTCAACCGCAGAGTGGAAAGTCAACCCCCAAGGTAGAACGACGACCTTAAAGGAAATCACTGAATGGAGGCCGCTTCCAACAAGTCGCTATGGAAATACTTCAGAGATAAATTAAATCCTATTTTCAGTGGTGGACTTCCTATGGCTGAATGGTGAAGAATCTGCAACAAGAAATAATGTAAAATGAGATGGCATTCTTTCCACTATACAAGAGAAAAATATGTTAAGCTTTGTCTTCTGCAAATGAGACCGTTCTCGCGAAAAATAACTGCGATGTCTTTACGATTTATGGTCTCTATATATATAATAGTCTCTATATATATATAGTACTCTGTGAGTTATGATATTTAAAGTACCCTTTTACATGAATATCAAATTATTTTATTTCAAATTAACTACAATATTTAGTTATTTTCAAAGATTTGAACACCACTTGAAACAATTGTTATCATTCCAACATTTGAAAAATACTGCAAACACTTGTGTGCGAAATGTGAAGAGCTCCAAGAATAAAAGTAATTTTAAATCATACATCAGAAAACAATAACGCCATAATTCCGAATCAATTTGCCATTTATATCTCTTTGGCCACTTGTTTCCGCTCCAGATATTCGATTGTTTCAAAAAACAAGTCATTATTTCCAATTTTGGTGGAACTAATGTTATTAATTTTATAATATGCAACTTTATTATCAATTTATAAAGTGTTTGGACCTTCATTGCTTTTGTCTATGCACTATGAACGGTGAAGTCCTAGGTTCAGTCAGCAGGTTGGGCATCTTACCTCTTTGCATTATTTATCCTTCCCTCTCCCCTCCCGATTTGATGGGCCGGCAACACATCCGTGATCCAAGTGTTGTGGACGTACATGGGCGGCAGTGATCACTTTCCATCAGGTGACCTGTTTGCTCGTTTGCCAATGTATGCTATAAAGAAAAGGTTGAGAAAACTAGAGTTTTTTATTCGCAAAACATGATGTCCTTTTAATTGATCACAGTCCCGTCTAGAATACCGCAAACTTTATCATCGTTTCGAGTACTGCCTTAAAAACACTTTGCGCCCCATGTAAGTGTAGAATGAGAGCAAATAGAAGAAGAAAATCATATTATACCTCCACCCTCGCGTCTATAACTATTGATGAAAATTTAATTTAATAAAATACTGCTAAAACATTTCCTTCGTATGTGAATGGGGGACCAGTTGCGTCGGCCGTCCGAGACTAACCATCTAACCATTGAGCGATATCATTTTGAGTACACTAACCATAAAGTCTATAGCTATGGACTACTTGTATATTTTTATAAGAAATAATAAAATTATGTATTTTTGATTGGCCTTGAGTTCATAATTGGATTTTTTTACATCATTTTAAAAAGGGCTTTGACGCTAATGCGATTATGTCGCCCTCATAATTGTGTTGTAAGAGGGAATTACAGGACTTAATCAAATATAAGTTTGGTTATCATAATAAATTTGATGTTTCATACATTAGGTAAAATATTGCAATATATAACTAAAAAACACCCTGTCATCTTCAAATACTTTGTAAGCGTATGCATCAATTAAAAGAAACTGGGACTCTGTGTTCTTTCAATTATAGCAGTCCGTATGTACAGAGTATATCAAGACTGCTACCGAAAACGAAGTCAGGTGGTAGTTTATGTGACTAGAAACACAATGCAACTAAAACTTTCGCAAAGAAACGCGTTAATATTTTTTTTATATCATCGTGTTTGGGTGGTATATTCACAGCTTTGGTAAAATAATACTTTGAACTCTTGCGTACCGTAACGTCTTAATAAATAAAAAGGTGTACACTAATATTTTAGAAAAAATCTATGTATTTACCACCCAAATTCGACGATGGAAAAATAATAACAAAAATTATATTCGCGTTTTGCGAAAAAAGAAGATTGCGTTGTATCTGAAGTCACTGAAACAATAACCCGGCTTCACTTTCGGTAGCAGTCTTGATATACCCTGTATGTATGTATGCATCAGTCCATATATATTATATAAGTCACACTATAACAGTGCAGGGGCCTCCTTTACAATCGGGAATACGATACGATATATGATATAATACCTATAGACCTTAGAGCATTTATAATATAGAGGGAGCGTTGTCACACATTTGCGTCTTCAAAAACGTGGATATTTTCTTCATCGTAATGTTGGTAGCGCTCCTATAATAGTGAAAATTTAACTAATTATTTAACAACAAATTGTTATACAATCCTTTTATAACCGAAAGTATATTTAGCTTTTTTCCTTTTAAAACGAGTTTGAATGGTATTAAATAGTTCTAAACAATTTATTTTTATTTTTATTTTTCTGGTCCAAATAATTCGTGCATGTTGGACAACCTGTGAAATGTCAGCCAATAGGAGAGCAGAAAAAGGTGGTCCGGCACCACCATTTTTTCTACGTTTTTGAAGTACCAGCGCTCCCTCTATATTATAAATACTCTAAGGTATAGACCTACATAAACTCATACTTTTTTCCCAGAAGGAGTAGATAGAGTTGCTTTTAGGAAACTCACATTTCGCCTTATATGTTCCGGCCCATAATGTGATAGGAGGCGAGCGATAATATTTATTATACCAGTTGTAAATTGAAAAATATCCCAAAGCAAATAAAAGTTACACACTGCCAGTTCCAAGATAACTTAATCGCGAACCCATCAATACTAATCTAATCCACTTAAACACCCTCATGCTCGTAAAATCCATTTCATTATTTCCCTTATAAACGCAGCATCGAATCTAAAAGATATAAACGAAACATTGTTGCAGACGCTAGCAAATCACTCGTGTGCCATCGCTGGGGGCTGGTGAGAATCATTTATCTAAAAGCTGCTCCCTACTGCCATCAAAACTAAATCATGTAGGGTGGAGAACATAAACTCGACCGCCCTTGCAGTTAGATAAAATGTAAGGGAAGTTTGATTCACTCGCGTGGTGTCACGAGCGAGCCGTGACCCGGCCCTCAGTAACGACGTCTTTATGCCCAACTATCTCTATTTGCCTACATCTCATAACTCATAGAGGGCACTTGGTAAAACATTATTGGAAAACTCAAACCCACTCATGAATTCTAATGAAATTCGATATTACATACATTCTCCACTCAGCTAAAACGTACATTGATTTTTAAATCATTCACATTTCTTGCACATTCACATTCAAGCAGTGTGAAACAAATTCAATAAGTTAAACGGTACAATGTTACTTTGCGAAGATATAATCGTTTGTGACGATACTTAATTCCTTAATCTTCAATTAACTTCTTAATTACTGCTGGCAGCATGCGAATTGCGCCTGAAAAAAGTCATTTGAGCACATCTTAGCCGGCAAATATCGTGGATGGTCTGCAAGGTGGAGGTTCATCTGGAGATAAGCGGCGCGAGGGGGTGAGGTGTGCGCGAAGCGGGGGCGGGGGAGGGGGAGATAGGGTAGACGGCGGCCAGCATCTGGGCCGGTAATTAAGCGCATCTGCCTACGTTCAATTTTGAAACGCGCTGGATGAGAGTTGCCCGCGCCTTCGGGTCCATTCTGGAGGTTACGAGCAAATTGCTAAACTTTCAATTAAAGAGTTGTTATTCAAAACCGCTCCCAGCTCCCTGACGGAATTATATTTTATTTCACAACGAAAACTCTTATTGGTACTTGTTTTCCGCTCTACTTGGCCACAGTTTAACGATTCCTCGGAAGGAAATTGTTGGAATTTATTAACAACTGTCTGTTTTAAATAAATTCCCATTCCGGTTTTAAGCGGGGATTAAAGATTATACTAGATGATCTGTTAAGAGTTTCTAAGGAAAAATCATGGAAAGTAAACCACTTCCAAAGTTATTCATGAAATAACCTTATTTATTAATAAAATGCAATTATAAATTAAGTGTTAATGATCTTCATAAATTAGGTATACCTTAGTAGGACGAAACTTCAATATTCGAAATCGGTCGACGCCAAATGTTCAATGTGACGTCCTTTTTTACGATACAGTACACTTATAGGAAAATAAACTCATGATAATATAATTCACCTGAGTTCCGCATTATACTGTAATTTATAATCACGTGTACATTGTTTCCTACAACTCCAGAAAATAACTTCGAGAATCTTTTGTACAACGTTCTGTTAACTCAAACATCTTCATCATCATTTTTATCAACCACACAGGTTCACTAATATCCAAAGTTACCAGTAAAAGCAATTACTTCCAGCGACTTCCTGCGACAATCATAACATACTGTTATCTAATATTGTTTAATTTATATTCTACATTGTTTACTAACATTACATCAACAATTTGTATCCATAACAATTTTGATAAATACCAGAACAGAGTATTAAAAATAACTGTCAGACAACATGAAGCAATGTTGCATAATAAATAAACATAACACGTGGGTTTTATCCGTAACATATTGGAAGTTTATCCAACCCTTAAACAATTAGTGCGCTGTTTTAAATAACAATAAACATTAGCTAATGGAGGGTTAAAAAATCTTGTTCCCATAATTAAAAATCAAAATATTCCTCTTATTAAGACTTCACACCAACCAAACTTATTACATAATACCACATTAACCCACTCCATTATATGACTTTCCGAATTGCGGTATTCAAATAAATTACTATGCCATAGTAATAATATAGAACATAGTACAATTTATATCAAAACTGCTGCCGTCAAGTAAGCCGGGTGGTAGTTTTAGTGACTACAAACACAACGCAACTAAAAATTGAGCTAAGAAGTGCGATATTTTTTGTGTTTCTTAATTTTTATCGTTTGGGTGGTTAATCCATAGTTTTTGCAAAAATAATTATTTAATCTCGTCTTTAAAAATAAATCGACTATATTTTTGAAAAACTAAGTATTTACGACCCAAATATTAATATTCGGTAGCAGTTTTGATATACCCTGTATAAACAAGCTTACTAGAAATAAGATATAAGTATTCACCTACACTGGGTGAATTTTTCATGTGAATGTTTACGGCAACGTCCGAAAGTATGAGATATAGCTATAAATGCTGAAAGGAGTCACGAGCCCAATTTTGATTGAAACTAAAACTGCTTATTTTATATTTATGATAAATGAATATGCCTAGCGAGGATTCGAACTTGATGATTTTGAAAGAACAACACGCGCTGTCCATACCTGTGTATTACACCCAACACTATCGTATACAAGGTGTAAAAGCTAAGCCACTGCGCGGCGTAATAACCCAAGCCCCAATTAAATGTGTCGAAGGGATCAGTCAATGTATATGTATTGTCGACAAGCTTTGAGATAATGAAAGAAGAAGAAAGAAAGAACAAAGAAAACAGATTTATTAGTTACAACACACACACTGCATATTTTAACACAAAATAGTATGTGACTGCCTCGGTGGCGTAGTTGTACTACGGTACGCTTACAAAGCTGAGGTCTCGGGTTCGAATCCCGGATTGGGCAAAGTGATATTGGATTTTTCAATTCATTATCAGCCCAGAGTCAGGAATTTGTGCCCGATATGGCGATAGGCTCGCCACCTATCACATAGTGGGACGGAACATACCGGCGAAATGTGGGTGCCCTGGCACCTCTGCCTACCCCTTCAGGGAAAAAGGCGTGAGTTTATGTATGTATGTAGTATGTTAAATAACTAATAATTTTTCGCCCATCAATCTATATGTACAGCACTATAAGTGGTGCAATGCAGTCATTTTGCAAAAGCCTGGTTTGCTAAAAAAAAAGTATTGTTAAAAAATCAATTTTTGAAACTAAGAGGTGTTTTTAATACAATTATATTTTTTTATTATTTTATTTGGAAATTTGCTCATTAGCTCAGTCAAAAATAATTAACAACTCTGAACCTTTACTAACATCGTCTATTGTTACAATCACCGTCAGAAACATGGACTTGAAGTCGGACGGCATTATACTATCCACAAACGAGATACAAGCAACGTGTACATACAATTCTATTTCCTACTAACATACATATGAAAGTTTGTGAAACTGTTTGTTAGAATTAAACGAAGCCACCTTTAATGAATTTCGGTGAATTTTGGTGTGTGAATAGTGTCTTTGATTAACATGTGTTTCTTTTATTTTTTATTGCAATGAATAGCGAAAAGAGCATGCCGATTGCCTGATGGTAAGCGATACGACCGCTCATAAACAGTAGCAAAACCAAACAACACCTTGAATTACAAAGCAAAGCTTGGAATTTCACTGCGCTCGCCATTCTGAGACATTAAGTCTCAATATGTCCAGTAGTTACTCTGGCTACAATGTCCTTTAATCCGAAACACAACGGTGCATTTACACTGCTGTTTGACGGGCGGAATAGACATTGCGATATATTTGACTTTTTAAACTAGGTATAAGTTAGATGCCTTAGAATATGATTTCATTACCACAGTTAAGTCTTGTGATAATCATGTACTCTAATAGAATTGTGTAATTACTATTTTGTAATAAAAGATACACAAAAAGACAAAGGATCGTATTCATCCCGAAAACAAATAAAAATTCTAAGTTATATAAAAGTTGCCAACCCGCACTAGACCAGCGTGGTGGACTATATGGCCTAACCACTCTCAATGGTACTCTCTATTGTAGAGTAGGCCCGTGCCTTGCAGTGGGACGTATATGGGATGATACAATAAAAATAAAGATATAAAAGTAACAATTTGAAAGACATCCTAAAAATGCTGTAATAAAAAAATACTGTTACCTAATGTCTGAATGACGTTAATAGGAATATTTAGTAGCATGACGATAATCTGACATCTAGATCACTTTTCCCTCATTATTTTAAGCACAGGGTGAACCCGTGAGTCAGAGCTAGTTAATAAAATTTTAGCTCAATTTTCACATAGCCTTGTATTGTTGCAGATATTCGAGCGCGGTGTTGTTTCGGCTCGATGTGCGTCTGGCGCGCGCGGGGGGAGCATGCTGGTGCACCTCTTGATACTTAGCACCGCGTTTGCGGCGGCTAATACGGGGAAACACGGTGAGTGCGATCGATTACACCAGTTTATTGTACATTGCTGTGTTTGGCTTGAGGTTTGGAAGTTGGAAAGTGAAGAGCGTAATGTATTTGAAATATTAGATTTCAACGCGCGCATTTGACTCTACACCGGTTAAGATCAAAAACTTTATATACGATAAAAAGTTTATTGTACATTGCTGTGTTTGGCTTGAGGTTTGGAAGTTGGAAAGTGAAGAGCGTAATGTATTTGAAATATTAGATTTCAACGCGCGCATTTGACTCTACACCGGTTAAGATCCAAAACTTTATATACAAAAAAAAGTTATTTTTACATATATTTTTTCATGGTAAACATATAAACAGTACAGTATCACTTACAGATTTTACAAGTTTCATCCAAAATGGTTATATTAGGAAATAATTTAAATTTCAACACGACATAAAGAATCATAAATGTAAAACGATGATTAAATGCAACTATAAAATTTGACATGCCTACATGTTCATTTCACTTAAATTTAAATTTTATGCTCATTTCATATGTCCAAGCTATTAACTTCATACAAAAATAAATAAATATATAAACAAATTTATTAATTTGTGAAACTTAATGCAAATGAAAATGGCGGATTTAACACTGTAGATATTTTCAGCCGGACAACGTCGGGTTCTGAAAATAAATGACGTAGTATTTATATTAAGGGAGTTGTATTTAATCTAAAACAAAATTGTCAGTGTGGCTGTAACCTGTGATATTATAATTATTTATGTAACGCGTATATTTACAAAGAAAGTACTTAAGAACCCTTCCTTTAACCGCGTAAATAAGAAACGCAAGGATATACAAATCATGATTTTGAAATTCGTTAATATACGACTGCTCCACATTATCTCTCACTCTCCCCCCCCCCCCCCCCCATTTTCCCCCTTTCAATCCCTGTCTCTCTGTCTCTAGCTAAAAGAAGTCGCCTGGTGAATATAGGCCTTAGCCTAAATAATTATAAAATTAAAATAAAATAAGAAATCAGATTGTGAAAAAATGTATTACTTTATGCACATGTACCCACGATTGTTTTTTATCCTTTTTTTCTATAATTGTTATTGTTATTGTGGTTTTTGGGTCTCGTCTATGGTCTCTTTCTTTTTCTCTTGTTTTTTGTTTGCGTTGTACTCTTAAAACTCACGTACTCGTATTAAAGAATTGTTATACTACGAGTATGGTGGCTGTGAAACCAGCTAAAAATGTGCTGAGGCTGGGCTGATGCAAAACAGCGTATACTGAGCGGGTATCCTTACTACACGAATGTTACAGCATATATAAAGTATCATTACACGAGGGAACCATTCCCATATTTATAAAGACAGTGTTAAGTACTCAATTTAACTCAGATTACACATCCCTTCACTTATGAGATTAAAGGGCAACATAACTCCATACTTAAAGTAAACAAACCAAATAAGCTGTTTACACAAACACGTATTTGTACCTTCGTTACCGGAGTTCACTAACTTGATTATACAATTCAAAAACACCTTTTAAGGCCAAAAAAGAATTATGTTAAGACTCGGTCGTTGTTTGCAAATAATAAAAAATACAGTCTTGCAAAGTTAAAAAATTCCCGTCAAATTTGCATAAACCTTGCCAAGCCTCTGTTCACTTTTCCTACTTTCATTTTTATCTCATTCTTATACCGTCCGTTTTTAACTATAACGAGATGAATTTAGAAATGAATTTCTGATTAACCGTGTTACAATTCATCCATATTTTTTACTGAGATTCGAAATTCTTTCTGTATTTATGTCACTGGATGTAACATTTTTGTATCCGTTAAGATAAAGACGACTTTACATACATAAACGTCACGCCTATATCCCATAGGGGTAGGCAGAGACTATGAATCTCCACTTTGCTCCATCCTGACATACTACTTTCACTTCGTCCACATTCATTAATCGCTTAATGCATTCACTTCGTGCCATCAATTTGGTTGATTTGGTTGACTTTACACGATGAAGGAAACTTATCATATTGACGCATGCAATGGTATTGTGATTCGGGACTCACTTCTATAATTTAGAAACATCCTTAGCAACATTATCTAGACAACACTGCCCTTAAACTATTTACTAAAACAAAATGCAAGTCGGTTCACAAATACCTGAAACTATTTATAAGCAATTAAATATGTTTAATATTGTTATTATGAATTATAATTTGGAACACTTTGGAATTCGCTTCATAATTGAATGCAACCCAAAGCTAGACAGTGGTCATAAACATTTTTAATCACATATATTATAAATGCACACATTTTTCTCAGAAGGGGTAGGCAGAGTATGCCTTGGTAGCAACCTGGACGCCCACGTTTCGTCTTGTGTTTTCCATCCCACGATGCGATAGTAGGTGAGCCTTTCACCATATCGGGTATAAATTTCTGACTAATTAATATAAAAATCCAATATCGATTACGGGATACAGGATTCAAACCCAAGACCTCTGCTTTGTAGTCGCACCGTAATATAACTGCGCAACCGAGGCAGTTTATCATATAAACCTTTTTATAAAATCTCTAAGTTCCAAATCAAAGTATGCACATAGATAAACCCAACCCTGTGTCTCGTTGAAGTAGCCAGACGTGGGACGCCAGATGATACCTACGGTCGATTTAAACACACCTGTTTCGCTTCTTCAACTACCATTAATCTCCACGTGCAAGCTTTTCGGTAAGATACTCTTATTTAACCCTGCCCTGCTTCGAAATGTCTGTTACGATGTCTATTGAAGGGTTAAGACGATAAATAACACCGTAGTTTCGTACTCCACAATTTATTAAATCTGAAATAATTGTCATTACACAAGAACAATTATTCAGATACAACATACACATATATGTTAATTTTTTATTTTATTTATAGTAAGTCATCAAAAGCGTCAATTATTATAACATCGGAAAAAATTAAGAATTCTAGAAATGAGTTTTCGTGTGATATCTTTATAGGATGTACGATTTCATTTCATTAATTAGCAGAGATTCAATATTTGCGATGGCCAAATAAACGAAGCGTTCCATTTTCTATCACTCTCATTACATTCTCTTTCAGTCCACTTTACTCATAAAATATTAAATGTTATTATTTTTGTTCAGTAGACAGTTCAAGAAACACTGTACATTACTTAATTTAGGAAAATGTCACAAAAGTATTCAACGATTGACTGTCTGATACATTTTATCAACCAACCATTAAACAATACCTATTTCAATATGAAATCAAAATGGAAATAGTACGAAACTGATATAGCCATATTCGGTGACTATATTTTTATTTTTAATCAACAAAAACGCCGTTATTGTTATTAAAAATATCTTCCACGCAACAATAAAAAAAAATATCCAACAAAAACAATCCAAATTCAAATATTAAATCAAAACAAAGATAGTGAGGAAAATTCAGAAGATTTCCTCCGCGTGTTTATGTATTACGTTGGTTATTTTATATCCGGCGAGGAACACATGTTATTTCAACGTTGAGCCCGCCAGATCAAACATGACGGTGATCTATACCGGTTGGAGCGTTCACTAATACCTAACAACCTACCTACCTGCTTTACTCGCCCGACTTGACTTTCTACGGTCAGACACGTATCCGAAAATGCTGTTTACTTTTCCACTTGGAATATCGGGTTTTTTATTTTATGTGAGTTTTTTTTTTTGTTATGAAAATGTATTGTGGGAAGTAAGTATCGCGAGTTATGCTGTAGAAAATACTAAAAAATATATAAAAAAGTTTTTTATTAATTAATTGAAATCAATCATATTTTATTTATTTAAATATTTTTAATTTTTAATAGTATAAAAACAGAGGGCGAAAAAGTGTAAAAAATAGCAGGTGTGAACTACAACAATTAAACAACCGCAATTCATTACATAAATTATTACTGCGATTTTACAAACACAGTATAATCATTTAGAGCTTAATTAAATGTGTATATAAGACACCACATTTTGTTAGTATAAACATGTTTTATTTTAACAAAATGATTTTCTTTTTCTATTCTTATAAGTAAATTTGTAACTGCCACTGATTGTTCAGAATAAAAAATAAATTAACATATAATATTATGCAAAACAAAATAAATTATCTCTGATTTACTAAATTTAATATAATGGAGCGATAAGTTTTAAAATCTGATTTTTATATTAACACACCAATATTATAATTCCGTTGCTTTAACACACAAACAAAACCGAATATTTTCTAAAAAAGATTTCTAAAAAACCACAAAATTAAAACAATCGAATCCGAACAGACACCTGCGAGATAAAAAGAAATACCTGACATGGCTTTGCCTTTGTGAACTCAGAACCGAATCCCAGGAGGTTTATGTCTTTTCGGATCAGGGGCTTACCGAAGGACGCCCGAGGAAAACTCCTTTCCCTCATAAATATTTACTTTATGAAATAACGCGCCCCAAGCTCGGCTTAGTCTTACCTTACACGTAGCCTGCCGACAGCTGATAACTGACAAATATAAAAAGCGTGTATCTTTTAATAATAATATTTGAGGTACACTCCGAATGCTTTCACTAGGATAGAATTTTCCGATTTTCTTCCAACTTTTATGAATAATTCTGCACGTTTTGTACAGTTGTATTAGATATACATATTTATGAAATCATTTTACAAAACTTTTTACTGGCGAGATAAATGTTTTTCTATACTTCTGTTTTGAAATTATGTTTCCTTGTTTAATTGTATATTTTTATAAAAAGTCAACTTAAAAAACATTTATATTACAGTATAAAAAAAATATATTGCTAAAACCGCAATTAAAATGAATGAAATGGAAAAACCCAAACAAATAATAACATATTAACAAAACAAATAAAACTTTGCCGCCACAAATCTGTTAACTAAACATTTAGATAATACTGTTTTTATAGGACCAATGTTCGTCGCAAATATATGCTAAAAGCATTACATTTTGTTTATCACATTAAATCATTAAAATCCAAGTGTTAAAAGTACTTAATTGAATATTCCAAGTTGTATTTTTCCTAAAAACATTTGATATTTGAAATGGCGCGATATAGATAACATACAGATAAGCGTAATGTCAGATAACAGCCTTTTGGGTGGACGGATGACCTGGTTAAGGTTGCAGGAAGTCGCTGAATGCAGGCCATTTCCAACAGGTCAATATGGAGATCTTTGGGGGAGTTCTATGTTCAGCAGTGGAACTCCTATGGCTATAAAGAGAGAGAATGGCGCGTTGTTTATCTGTCTGTCTGTCTGTATCAGCCCATATACGTCCCACTGCAGGGCACGGGCCTACTCTACAATCGACAGTACGATTGAGAGTGGTTAAGCCATATAGTCCACCACGCTGGCCTAGTGCGGGTTGGCGGACTTACATACCATAGAAATTCTTATAAATCGCTATGGTATGCAGGTTTCCTCACGATGTTTTCCTTCACCGTTTTAGTGCGTGGTGATTGACTATCAATACGTTATACAAACACATATTTCTTCAATACTGAGATGTTACATTAAATTTCGAACTAGATAGGCCTTTGTACGTCCCCTCACTGAGCACAATTCTCTTCTTTCGGATGCCATAATACACCACCCTGATCTAGTGCCGGCTAATGACTTAAACACACAAAAAAAACATTTATTTACATACAAAAAAATTAAATAAATACAATCAGAAATCAATAAAAAATAAAAGTACATATTGGCGGTCTCCAACGAGATGGAGTGATGATATCCGAAGGATGGCTGGTAGCGGTTGGAGACGTTGGGCTGAAGATCGAGCCCAGTGGCGTGCCATAGGAGAGGCCTATGTCCAGCAGTGGACGCGAATAGGCTGATGATGATGATTATGATTGGCGGTCTATGAGTATCATGTAATATTATGTGTACACAAATATATACAATTAAAAAGATTATATGTAGGTACATTGTGCATCTAAATTCTCTTCTTTCGAATATTCCCAGGGGTAGAATTCCCTAATAACATTAAAGATAATTACTATCTTTGGTTTCATAATAAGGTAATAATGTTGGGTAAATTCTCTTGGATTACATAATTATATTTAATTGGAACGGAAGCTTTGTAAAGAAAAGAAGCTGTGGATAAAACTCATTATTAATAGATCCGTTATTTCGCTTCTTTTGTTCTGAGGGCGTAGAAGTATTTTGATTTAGGTCGCTCGTTTTTCTTCACGTGATCTACTTTTTGTCTTGGAAATAATAAATGTCGAACCTATCATCACCTCCCTAATAAATCACTTGAATAATACTTGCTGGACACAGCGGTTATAACTTGTAATTTTTTTTCTTATTTGTATTATACAACCGGTATACTGTTTCGACTTAGGAAAATTGGTGGACATTCCCTCTTTTTCATGTGTAATGATTACTTTGCTAATAAATTGGTCTGCTGTCGTGAAATATACATGTTTTTATCTCTTCATATTTGTTTGTTACATACGGACCGAACCTGAAACAACTATTATGGTTTTACCACCATCGTATGGTGAAACGGTGGAGGATGAATAAAAATCCTAGTAGTTACCTGTCCAATTTAAAATCTCATTTTAAAACAAACAAAATTCTTCTAAAAGTCATCTACGATTTTCTGTCACAGCAAGTGCAGTTATCGAAATAAAAAAAATAATGTTAACACTTTTACATAGATTACGAGTATAAACGCCTTTAGTTTATAACATGAAAACATATCTAAACAATGTCGTAAATACGAGTAGATATATTTTAGATTTTATTTTATGTTCTGAATTTTGCCACACGCCCATTGATTTTCTATAATCTGTACCAGACATCCTTGAACTCACACCAAATTTTCCCACATCATCAGATAACTCATTTTACGTAAAAACACAGGTGAAACGCAAAATTAACTGCACGATTACCCCCGCATAGTTATGAGTTAATACAATATTCATCGGACGCGCGAATGACGCGGTGATGCGTGAAGCGCGCCGGTAGCACCGAATGTGTCTGGCTATGCATCACTATACTGAAAAGTTACATCCAATTAGCGCGAACGATGACATACGAACTTCGTCCAACCGACCAAATGTGACAACCGCCTTTGTTACCCTTTCGCAATGTGCAGTACATTTATTCGTGTTCGCTGGCGAATTTTATTTTAAATGTTTACATGGTAATTAAATAAAGTTAAAGATATTCAAATAAATACAAATGATGACTTAAATTATCACTCATTAATTAATCTAAATAAAACTTCATAGTTAAATGTATCCTTCATCTAGATTTTTATGTCGGAGAAAACTGTCTCGTCTAATACATATAAGTATATACCTCTATGGGTTAAATATTATCGTAGTGACTTTTTAAAAATAATAAACAATTTACAAAAAACTATGTGGAAACATTTGAAATATATTAGTAGTAGTAGTAGATTAGTAATACAAAATAAGGTATTTCTTTATTATTAAAAAGCTACATCTGACGCACTCAAACTTGATTTTATAATAAAAACATTGTGGCAGCTGTGGACTGACGAAAATCATATATAATAAATCATAATGTTTTATGAGTAATTCGTGCAGGTATTTTAATATAGGCAACTCTATACAAGAATAAAATAAAATTTCAGATGGATCAACGTATTGTTAAGGTAGGTTATATGAATCTTTCGTTATGGATATATTTATAATGATATGTGGGTGCCCTGGCACCTCTGCCTACCCCTTCTGGGAAAAGGGCGTGAGTTTATGTATGTATATATAATGATACCTTAGAGTATAAGTTAAAACAGTCAACAATATATGCCTTCAAAAAATAATTAAAATATTTCTTTAACTGTTTTTCTTAATCAAACATGTTGTTTCTTTTAATAGCATGACAAATGAGATTGAAACTGTCTAAAATGAATGAGTAAACAGTAGAACCTCTAACCCCCCTTTGACTCAGCGTGGTAGTCCTCAGCGTAACTCAAGTCACAAAGAGACAGATTATAAACACTAATCGAAATAACTTTTTCAAATAGCAACAAATATTGTGACGATAAAAAGTTCTGTATAAAAGTAATAAAATACAAATGAAAATAGACCCGTTTAATTACGTCGTTTAATAAAGAAGGACATAGTCCAGGCGGCCACGAGAAACAAAGAAACGAATTAATAAAGCCACTCCAATAATTATTGCCAACATGTGGAAAAACACGAGATTGCGTGAGGTGTTTTAACTTTTTCTTTTGTTCAATAGCTCGGAGCTGTTCCAGGAAAAATCAGTTCGGACCGTGCAGTTTTATAAACGGCAAATTAAACACCCAAAATGTGGTGATAGGATATTTATGTTTGCCGGACAATGACCATCGTACACGAAAATGGAACGCAAATTGTTGCATTTCCCAACTCGGCATGTGTATATACGGCTTTAACCAGGGCTATTCCTTTCTTTTTATTTTTATTGACTAGATCCATCACAGTATGAATTTGTTGTTCCGATTTGGTGACACCTAAAGGCAGGCGTCCACATTTCCGCATCGTACGTATCGGACGTACAAAATCAAACGGATCGTAGTATTCCTTGTATATGAATTCATACATGTGCATCCACTAATCTGCATCGTACGGATCGCAAAAATTTATGAGTTCCTATACAAAGAATACTATGCGATGCGTCCGAAACGTACGATGCGAAAATATGAACGCCTGCCTTAAGCCGATACAGTTGCCTAACCCTGATGGTCAGTTTACTTAATTTATCAGTAGATATATCCTTTCCGAGACGCTTTTGAATGTCATTAACGAGCCAATAAATAACACTATTAGTATTAAGTTAATTCTTAACATGGGCACCGGGGGTTGCTTAATAATTTATCTGGTATATCAATTTAAGTCTTTATAGTGCAGCAGATTATTCCATTTTTTTAAACACAACAATAGTTTATTAAGTATTTTATAAGATTGCCGAAGTTAATCTCATAAGAGAAATAGCTTATTATAATAATGTAACAGGCCACGAATAAATTCGCGATCGACTTCCGCGCGCGATCCCATAAACGTAGACAAAAGACAAACACTTGTAGATTCTTGAACGAAACGGCCACTTAAATCTTTAAACGTTCCCAATTTAACCTCAAACTTTTTAATACTTTGAAAGTCAAATACACCTCCTCCATCAGAACCTCATTTACTTCTATATATTTTAATTCTGTATATTAAGACCTTCTAAAGGGCCCAGAGGGACCTTACTATGTGAAAATGCAAGGAATTTATTATGAGCTAAAATGGATGAGTCTAGTGCGGATTGGATCTTGACTGGTTTTTATAATATCCCCGTGATTTATCGGAGATAGGGTAACACTTACTCGTATAGTCGTCTTGAAAATAATTGCTGCGAAAGGCAACAATTGAGACTAATAGTTAATGGTACTTTTTGAATCACCTAGTTCAATTGCTCGATAACCTGGCTTTAGACCACGTCTTTTCATCACAACGATCGCTGTTTTGAATAGCAGTCAATTGCTGAATACCACTTTTGTGAACTAGACATTGCGTGATGGCCAGTTGGTAACGGATCAGACTCGACTGTCAACATGGTTACTATGGTCGCGGGTTCAAAGCCCGGGACAGACCTCTAACTTTTCCGAGTCATTTTTGTATTCACATTCAATCGAAGGAAAACACCCATACGGAAACCTGCATACCATAGTGATTCGGAAGATTTTTTATGGAGTGTAAAAGTCTACCGACTCATGCTAGGCCAGTGTGATGAACTATACAGCCTAACCCCTGCAATCGTAGTTTCGATTGTAAAGGAGGTCCGTGCTCTACAGTGAAATGTATACTGAGTTGATACAGATCTATCCAATATTGACCACGATACGATTTCAATACCAAATGGTTATTTTACAAACATTATGACTTTAATATATTACATACCTACTTCAGTTCCATTCATAAAAATGCATTTAACCAACTAAACTTCAAGCTACTAATGCCTCCATAAAACATCCCTCGCTGGCTAAATTCATGTCTTTCCATGTCATTTTCTACGAAGCCAGTGTCCTAGCGTATGAAAATTATTATACCAAATGTACGCTCCACTCTGTAAGCACACAGAACTGTATAATACAGCCTATTGTTAACACTAAGTATTAATTTTCCCTAATCTTCTATTGAAATAGGCCACATCATTAACATTTGAAGCGAATTACTGTTATTCAGCAGAACAAGGGTTTTAATTATTGCTTCAGGTTTAAAAATGGCGGGCTCATTAACTCGTATTTAGATATACAATCTCTGTAATTATGTCGTGATTACTAAAACAACTTCTTTAGTAAAAAACATTAAAATGTAAACGCCAAAAGAACTAATTTTGTAAAGTTTTTGGCAATACAATATTTAAATTCTCAAATAAATTAATCTTCTGTGAACTACGCCGGGAAAGAAATTCCCAATCGCAAAATCAAACTTAGTCATATTCAAACTTAAACAATCGACCAACTTAAATATTAAGCAAAAAGTAGGTGTCGAAATAATGGGCACTGCGATCTCTTTAATCGCAAACAACTGGAACAAAGATAAAGATAAAATATCAGTGGCGTGATGATCTCCGTCACTAATTAAAACTTTGAACAGTGAAAGAGCAAAGATGTGGCCTCCTGCGAATTGTGCCGTTTCTGTCTCACTTTAATTGCGCCTCGTAGGGCTCGTTTACATTTATTGCCGCTGAAAAAGTCTCATTCAACGTCGATGAATGAGCATTTCATGCTAAAGGAAGTGTCACAGGACTGATGTAACGCAGCCTAATACTGCGTGAACAGTTACTGTAGGTACAAAATAATACAACACGATTTTATAAAAATCTAGACAACAAATAAAAATAATTGAAAAACTGAAAACATTTAAATATTAATAGAAAGAATAGCTACTACATTTGAATAACAAAGCTGCAATGTTCGCGAGACAAGAAAAATTGTGATCGAATTTTAAAGTTCTAACGAAGAGATTATATTCTGACCGAATTAAAATGATATCAATCGATCTTAAGAAATACTTAAACAAGACTCGAGTAGAGTTTTGTAAGAAAGGCAATTCTTGCCAAGCGGCCGAGATATTCAACAAACAAGACGGGAGCAGAAGGTTTAATCTCTATGAGGTACAAATCGCTCGTTATGTAAATTGAATCTCTCGCAAATTTGAATCGCTTTCATAAGCCAATTCCCTGTGAATAAAAACAATGGGATACTCTTTCAACATTTTAGATATTTCTTGAGCGGAGAATTTATCTGGGCCCATTAATTATTCAACTGCGTAAGTAGAAGGTAGTTGTTACACGAAAGTAATATCGTTTTTTGCCAAAAATTTCCTTAACTTGTCTACATTTTACAAAAGTTTTATTTATCTTTTACGTCGAATTACGTATCTCGGCAGTGAGATTCATTGCCCGGTATCAATAAATATGTACATTAGACTCGGTTTGTTTATAAAAGGTTATTTGAAATATTAATCAAAGCTAACATTAAAGATATTTCCACGGGTCGCACGTCCACTCAAAACGAATGAACTGTCAGTAAATTGGGGACATTCATTCGTTGAAAAAGATCAAATGCAGTTACGTCGGGATATTTTCAACCGTTTTCAGCGCAATTACTCAAAATAGAACAATGTTGAAACTATAATATTTGCTTTGCTCGGTTAAAACCGTGGCGTATTGTCTGGGGGCCGAGACAAAAACAACACTCTATGGTTATAAAGTTCGCCAATCCTTTTTATATTGTTCCTTTAGAGTACACTCGACTCAAACAATAACCGTGATTAAATAACTCTCGGTTTAATTTTAGCTTCATTTCAACTAGTGAATTTTAGGGTTCATTGCACGTGATTTAGTAAACTTCCATTAGCATAATACTGATAAATTTATTACTAAACATTACATTACATAAACTAAACCAGGATGTCAGTAAAATAACTAAGGTGGCCTATGTAGGGTAGGTTTAATAATATGTAAAAGTATGAGCGCTCCTCATAAATACTTAATATCTACACTGCAAGAAACGCTCGCTCAGCCACGAGCAAGACAGCCAAGTTGAAATGTGAACAGTGTATTACGTATGTTAAAAATTGTTGATACAACTTACAACTGTCTCACAAGTGACGGCAATAAAAACGAACAAAACGACGAATAGCTGAGTCCCACAATGACAGAGCTAGGCGCGGTGTCAAGTACAGAAAATTATGTCCATTCATCTAGCGCAGGCGAGGATTAAGCGAAACGAGGTCGCATCTTCAACATCCTGACTTGTGACTCTGACTGGGGACAACTTTAAGCGTTTTCAACATCACGTAAGCCCGCTAATTAAAATGTTTGTTGCCATTCAATGCGACCTGGCCGAATGTGTTTTATGAGCTCGCTTGTCTCCGTGCGACTCACATGCTAAATTATGAATGAAACGTGATTAGAGATTGTAAACGTGGGACGCCCTCAGGCTAGGCGAGCGACGGTATTCGCAGACTGCCTCGGGGTGTATGACAGACTCCGAGGATCGTACTATGCCGAGCACTTAGGGAAGCATACATGCAGTATACAGACTGCTGAAGTTTAATAATAATAAGATAGTACAAAGGAAATAGATAAGATGCATTAGAGAAATAATAGATGTAGTAGATGTGCATGCTTTCAGAAGTTTTAATATTCACATATAAGACAATGATGTTAGAAGTATTTACATTTCATTACATATGTAAGTGGCCGCCTGGGTAGATACCACGGCATCTATTTATCCCGTCAAAAAACAGTGTAAATGCACTGTTATGTTCCGATTTGAAGGACATGGTAGCCAAAGTAATTAGTGGACATATTGAGACTTAACAAGCATTGTTTTGCAATTCATGGTTTTGTTTGGTTTTGCTACAATCCATGTGCAGTCGTATCGCTTACTATCAGGCGAATGGTATGCTCGTCTCGCCATTCATTGCAATTAAAAAACCTTGCAAGAAGAAACGTATTCGACTATCGAAGACAAAAGTCTGTGATCAATAGATTATTTAGCCTTAAACCTTCGTATTATAGTACCGAAGAATCCCGTATAACTTCTAATATGACACAGTCGCTTCTCTTATTGTATGGTCTTATCCATGTATGCATCTTCCAGTGCATGAGCTATCGATCGAGACGCGAATAGAATGTAATAATCCGAATAGAAGTTATATTCCAGAAGCACTTTACTGCCGTTTGTATTGTCATGTGTTATGTTATAAAGGACATAAATTATGAGCATTCTATTTTAGATTTGTATACCGAGTGAAATTGAAATAGTGTACACTTCTGACTTCGGAGTTACGTGTATGAAATAATTATGATTTACTTTGACAGACTGTCTCGAGGTGTTCTACAGTCCGATTACATACCTGAAGTCTCGGGTTTGAATCCCGGGGAAAGTGATATTGGATTTTTCTATTCATTATCAGTCCGGAGTCAGGATTTTGTGGTATGACGATAGGCTCGCCCCCTACCACATCGTGGGACGGAACATACAAGGCGAAATGTGGGTATCTTGGTAGCATCTCTGCCTACCCCTTCTGGGAAAAAGGCGTGAGTTTATGTATGTATGATAATAGTGAAGGATAAAATCTTAAGGACCACTGCATGCCTGATAAATTTTTTCAAGAATTTTCAAATTCTTCAAAGAACAATTCAAAGACGTGTGAAACCTACCAGCTCGCACTTGGCCAGCGTGGTGGACTGAAACTTAAGTTATGGTTACTACCAAGTTGTTTTACAAGTATCTTACAATTTTATTTCAGCCTGTGTATGGCCGAAGAGAAAGATACATTATAAAATCTCGCCGTTGTATACTTGTGCTAGATTTCATTGTACTTGCAATAATTTAATTGATTTTATTATCTCCATAAAAATTAATCACATTTTACCAAGGAAGTGCGTTCAGAGAATAAGTGGAATATGAATAATACATCGAATATATTAAATTGTTTCATATACTCTGTTTGTTAGCAATAGCATGTGTGATATTCAATATTATGGATCATAAAAAATAGCCCATATTGTGTTACTCTAAAAATATAGGCAAGCAAATTCGGTAAAGATTGATTATTCCGAGCGCGGAGTTGAAAGGTAACAAACAAACCGGTTTCGGATCACAGTATTAGAATAGATTACTGTTATAAACTCAGAACGATGTAGATCATATTTTATTGCCTGTGACTCATGAAAATGTATATAATCTACTTATTGTGGTTGTTTATTCCTAACTTTATGAAACACCATTGTGACGTCATCAATTCTTAAACTTTGATTACGAAAAGCCGGTACTAAAAAAGAATATAAGATCTATAACATTATCCAAATAATATTTCTTTGAGTAATGTCAAACTTCGTATATTGACCTTCTAAGAATATTCACAAGGTATTACTTATCACGTATATCCGTGAAGATAGAAGATATTTAGGACCAATAAAACCGAAAACTGGAGACAAAATTACCTAAGAAATACAAGCAAATCTCAAACATTGCAGTTTAACGCGTATTAAAAATAAAATCGGATATTTGGCAAAGCAGGAACGAACAACGGAGACAGTAAGGAGAGCTTGGATAATGTCCTCTGGCACTAATTAAAACTTTGGAAACGGCGGGAAAAAGGGTTGAGAAATATGGCGTTTGGCGGATAGTAATGATGCTGTGGTCTTGTTTAATTCCCTCAGTTTTTCTTACCGTGCTCCTGAATTATTATATTAAAAACCCTATTAAGACGAACAATCTCCTTGTGGTGGGCAAATACTTAAACTTTTTACTTGAGTTTCAAATTAAAGGGTTGCGTAAACATACTTTAGCTTGGCAAAATACTGAGGGATTGATTTAAATATTTATATTTAATAAAATTGCCGTTAAGAAAATAGCCTCGGTAAATTTCATTACAAGGAAAAATATTAAATAAGTTTTTGTGGGTATTATTACACAGACTTGTACCTTTGTACCGGGAGTTATTTGGATGTCTGAAAAATGTTTATTAAATTCGGAAAATTGCTTTTTTACTCGGACAGCGGGCATAGGATTTCCGAGAACTTAACTTCCATATGAGTTTCTCCGTAATATGGAAATGTACAGGATTAAATCAGTTAAAAACCGCAATTTCTCTCTTTTATCGAACTCGATTTATTTACTGCTCCGGATAGTTTCATGCCACCTTGCGGGCATTTAAAACATTCAATTATTTCATAGTCAAATCAGTTTATTATAATTTTACATTATTTATCATCTGTATCTGTATCAGCCCATATACGTCCCACTGCAGGGCACGGGCCTACTCTACAATCGGCAGTACGATTAAGAGTGTTTAGGCCATATAGTCCACCACGCTGGCCTAGTGCGGGTTGGCGGACTTACATACTATAGAAATTCTTATAAACCGCTATGGTATGCAGGTTTCCACCGGGTGAAACGTTGGGTGTACTGGTAGCTCCTGTGCCTAACCCTTTTCGAAAAAAGGCGTGAGTTTATGTCTTAAATAATAATACCATTCCAACCATCCTGTAGCTACACAACCAAGAAATTCCATTATTATTTTGATTTATTTCGCCGAATCAAAGCCAAATCACGGGAACAGTATTTATAACCAATTTCATTTTGCTTTTTTGTGCCTTAGAAAGGAAGTGGCGTATTAATTAATTTCCTCATCAATCATTGCCTCCATCTCGCTGAACCCCGACGTCATTCACATTGTAACAAGTCGACGAGAGCGCACAAAAATGAAAGTGGCTGCCACCTATCGCACCTATTCTCGTTATATTTCATAAGTCGTCGTTTTCTTTTTGGGTACTTTTGTTAATGGGTATGTGTAAATGATTGAAGAACTTGTGGAATTTTGAGACTTGAGAGTGAAAGGATAGACTTCTCTGTCTATGAAAGCCTATAACAATTATAATCATAGTTGTGTTCACGTTTTTAAAAACAGCAAGGGAAAACCTATAAGATGGGGGCAGATAACGATTGCCTATGAGGTCTTTCAATATTCATTTTGACAGAAAAAATGACGACAGCAAAGCTTTTGCTTCACTTCGCTTTTAACACAATCATATCGTAACATCATGAACCACTCATACATACTTCACTCTAAACTGGCAACAAAAAATCCATATACAAAAATTAGAAGCGGTTTCAAAAATGCCATCTAATAGATGGAAAACTGAGTAAAACCTATACCTATACGAGGTAGCCAGAATCAGGACTGCCGAAATGCGAAGCGCCGACTTAAGTCAATACGACGGGTTTACACATCCGGGTGTCGCCTTAAATGAAAACTGCATGACACAAAAACCGCCCTAAAGGCGGCGGTGTGGCAACGCGGTGTCTAGTTACTGATGGAAAATGTTCACAAGGCTCGTGTTATCAGTATTCATATACATTGAATTGAATTTATTCGTTTATACAGCGATATTCTTGAATTAATTAATTACACGTAACGAACTGGAAGCGATCCGTCGAGATAAAGGTGCGGGGTGAATCCCAAATTGCATATATGTATATTACTGTTTTTGTATTTCTAAAGCATGCGTTTATTAGGATAATCACCAAGCAAATGAAGGGTGAAGAAAAAATTGTGGAAAAATTCCATTACTTAAAAATGTTTACAACAACTTCTATCGTTTGTGAAGTCCTCTAACCTGCGATAGGCCAGCTCTCAAAAGCACTCCCGATTGACGAGGAGTCCAACAGGATTTGTTAACAAACAATGACGTATATATTTACGTATAAATATACATATTTGTATCGCGATTCGCGTTGTTTGTTTAAATATAGCGTTTGTTCAAGATCTATCGACGGTACCTATCTCTCTGCGAGCATTCATAAAATGGAGTATGATACTGCAAAACTCGAAAGAGTTCAATTATAATTTTATTATAGAAGTGAGGAATGAGCATGATCCTTGGAGACTTGGGTATAAATTAACAATATGCGTCATTCTATTGTAGGTCTTTATTACGTATGCGGCTTAGGAAATTGTAAATCAAGGCATTCCATTCTGTGGAAAGGTGGATATCTTTCAATTAAGCGCCCATGTAGAATTTTAAACTCCTTCATATGATTTGCGATGCTATTTAATAACCACTGTTATTATCTACATCTACTGTCTGACGACTTACTCCTCGTGGCAGGGCTCCTCGTCTCATAAAGATAAAAGTGGTTTTTTAAACTTAAATTACTTAATATAATATACTTTTCTCCTCAACAGTACCACTAAAATACTCTTTGCCAATCAAGTCCTAACAGTATCGTTATTGAAACAAAAATATACAACACTTATTTCTCAATACGCCACCAATTAAATTCAAAGGCACTCTGACAAATTACTGTGTTCCGTTATAGTAAATGAATTTATCTCCCGATCGCCTAATCCGACACTGTTCGTCTAACGCCCAACTAGACAGGGGCGAAAACGTTTGCTATTTGAACGCAATCTTTCGACTTCCTGCGGAGTCGCCAGCAGCGCAATTAGGCACAGGAAGCTAACTAATGACGTATACAGAGCCAATCTTTTCGTTTACACTTGTTCTGTCTTTAACAATAAGATATTTCTCGCAAATATCAGCAAACCTCCTTTCTGTAATTCGCAACGTGCTTTTGAAAACTTGATACTGGCTGACGTATTTCTAACTTTTATTTTTTAGAATTTAGTTTGAATATTATTTACACTTTTTATTCGCTCTTGGAATATTGTGTTCATTAACGTTACTGGCTGATCTTGTTTCAAGTTTGTTTTTAATTTGAATCCATGTTTGATTTGTCCTCGTTTTATGTAATTATATTTTTTCAATATATTTGTTATGAGTTGTAAAGTGTTTACATGGTATAAATAAAACATAAACATATGTCTAAGATATTCAATGGATTCAAAACCCAAGATGAAATTTGAGTTTGATGGCAAAATCTTAACATAAAGAAATCCATTCAATCATCGGTTCCGGTTCTCGCAATTTTACCAATATTTATGAGATATTTTATAATGCGTTCCAACTTAATTAATTTGGTGCGTATATCTATTAATATAATTTCGCTGTTTTACCTTATCTTATATATATTAAAAATATACTTACTTTTAAAGTATTAATATATTTTGTATGATTTATAGCTTACCTTATAAAATGTGAAGACTTTAATTATGCCCCGTCTATCTGTTCATACATCTGAGTGCCATAACTCTTTCAGTTTAAGGCAGATAATTAAATTTTTCAGAAGTATGCTCTTTAATTACTACACTTAAAAATAAGGTCCATTTTTTATGAACATTTCTCTGGATTCAAGGGTTAACTTATTACTGTATCTAACATTTTACATTGGAGAACATATTTAAGTAAATGAATTAGAAAAATACGTAAATTATAAAATATATTATATTTTGATTGGATTACTTCAATATGTTTTATACTGAAAAGGAATTGTTTTGACCCTACACTAAGATCTAGTCTTGTGTCATGCGTATCAGGAACTATGAGAGACTTTCCGATCTCACTAACACCCAGACCCGGAACAAGTACTTTTGGTTCACAGGAGAATTTGTCTCTGTGCGAGAAACTAACCCGCGGCCTCTCGTTTCACAATTGGCGTTTAACCAACTGCGCCACGGAGGCTGTCAAAAATAGTAATAATTTTATTCAAATACTTGTCTAATAGATTATTAGCTGATTATGAATTAATGTAAATGATTATGAACCAGAAGTTACGGTTTTTTATAAACAAACCATTTTTACTTGACCTTAGAAATAAGGTTCACTCAATCGTTGTCTCGATTGTGGAGGAGGTCCGTGCCCTGCAGTGGGACGTTTATAGACTGATACAATAAAAATAATTATTAGAAATAAGCCAAAAGCTTGCTCCAGAGTACTAGAAGTTTGTTCCTGTTTCATAACATAATATATTTTCTCACTATACATTGTTGTCAAAAGCGGTAAATCGAAATAAAAGTTCAGTTCAATATTAAGTATATTACTGTTTTTATTTCAATTGACCGACACTTTCACTGCGAAATAAACTCATATTTTTGTGGCTATTAAATTTACTGTAGGGTTGTGTAATGGATTATGTGATTTCAAAATTTTTATATTGTATAAATGAGTAAATATTGTGATTATTTTTCACCTAAGTTCAGCAAAACATTCTCTGCCTAATTGTATCTGCCATAGCCAAATGAGAATATAATGATTTGTCAACAAACTAATATGATCTCTCCCAACATTTGCTGAGTAAAAATGACTTTTCTTATCTTATTTTCGTTTAAAACTTCACAATACCGCTACTCAAATCAAGAATGCTTGGATTAAAATGTATTAATTCATCGTAGTCGCTTCTAACAAATCTGTTCGGTAAAGGTGAGCCAGACGGCCCCTATCTCCCCCAGCCAACAATTTACGTACTAAATAAAAGAGCCCGGTGTGCATCACGCTCACCCGTAATAAACCCACAGAAAACGTGCCCCCATCCATCCTTTTATTTCAATATACCTGAAGTTGTTCACAAAGTTTAAGCATTATTACGCTCTTTGAAAATAAAAGCGAGGCGCTCTTTTTTCCGGGGCTTCGGGTGAGCCGGGGTATTTTAGAATTTGCCCTTAAGCAATTTTGACAGCCGCCGTGGCGCAGATTAGCGCTGGTTGTGAAGCGTGGGCTGCTGGTTTGATTCCTGAGATAAATGTTTGTGGTACAGAAATATTTGTATCGGGTCTAGGTGGGGCCCAAATGTATGTTTTATTTCTAATAACGATATCATGAAGTCAGAAATATGCCTGAGCTTGTCGGGTGTACATAACATAATTCTTTTACTCATTAATAGGTACACAATCCCTCCGATTTCTATTGGAAGATAAAAGAATAGTGTTTGCCACAATCATTGAAATAAATTCCATTAAGAGAAGAAAGTGCGATTCTTCGTCACGCGTAGTCTAATGGTATAATAAAGTTAGGAGAAAGAAAACTTTGCACCGAGCGTGGCGGCAGCGGGCCGCTCTTTTGCGTATTTATTAACTTGGCCAACATAAAAAGAGCTTCGGTTCTCCTTATTTTAAGGTGAGGCGGGAAGAATCAGTTTCCCCCAACAGGCCTACCATTAATGGTCGTGTTGTGAAATCTGTTTGTAGTAAAGTCGTCACGTGCTCCCGCTGATGAGCCGTAGACGTGATATCACTCAGTCGAACGTGACTCTCGTTTTATTTGAGATATCACGCCTCAAGCTCACCGAGTCTAGTGAAATATAAATATCTACATACTACCTTCAATTTACCTTACATTGACTGCCTTAATGAACATATCACGACATATGTATACACACCACGATCTGTCCAAATAGTGATTGTAAAAAATGCAAACATATTTTAGAAATAACATGCTCTTTTAAAAACTGATTTCCAACACAAAATTACTACGTTTTAAAGAAAACTCGATGCAAATTGAATCCATAATTTCAGTTTGAAATGGTTCTGTGTTTTTATTAGTATAAAAGTCAATCATTGCAATTTCTTCAATTAGGAGTAATCTCGAAAATGAAAAATGGGAAAAGTTCATTCTGCGAGCGATCGAGTTGTGGCCAAATTTTTTTAATGAAGTCTGAAATAGCCGCCTCTTTTTGTTATGAAAAATTAATTTCGCTTCTGATTTTGATCACAGAAAGTGACTTTTTAAAGCGATTTTGTTAATAAACGAGTGTTGTAATTTAGAATAAACGTCGTTTGATATTATTTCTTTATTAAAAAGGGAAAAATGTACGAATTTTTGAATTCATGAATATAAAAAAAGATGTATGAGAGCCCTCAATGAAACTTATTAAATGAAAAGTCATAATATAATCTTTGTTATTAGTATACAGCGTGAAGTGGTAACATCTCATCAGTCACATATTAAGGATAGAAATCGCGAAGGTCAGTATGTGATACCTTATAGAGAAATCCGTTCTATATGATAATTTAGATTCCAATATAATTTTTATATGATAATTTCGTGTAATAAAATGTACCTGACACAAGATTTAAATAAAACTAAAGATATATAATATTATGTTATAGTTAATATGATTGTTATTCAGATTTTAATATGACGACTTTTTACGGCATATTTCCTTAATTTCTGATTCTGATCTCTACTGATTCCTTCTTAAAGTCTTCACTATTATCAAATGATATCCTAAAATGTTTGCAAAATGTAGAATATTATGTATCTTACAGCAGCGCTGAAGAAAAGCACAAAATATAAATATGATTTATGTTAAAAATCTTAACACAAAAACGACGTAATCAGTACAACCGACATCCATCTTGAAAATTGCGTTCAAAGCATTTTAGACATGCACTTCCTTGATAAATGGCTGTCTTTTTATAAGATAGACACTTAAATGGTCCGTGTAACGATTCATTCGTCGAAATGCTTTGATTTATTTTATTTCGTTCCTTTCATAACATCTTCCTTGTCAGTCCAAGCTCCTAATAGAAAACAAATGTACTTGTCATTATATATCAAATTGATATTGAAGGATAAAAAGATAAGTTTCTACAGTCAGAAATAGATATTTCGCATCTCACATTAGAGTAATTTCCGTATATGGTTCAACCAAATCACTATGATGATAAATGCAGGACACTCATATATCCAATACATTATAGCCAGAATAACTACTGGATATACTGAGACTGAACACCTTACGTCGCAGGATAGCAAGAGCAGTGGAATTCCAAGCGTTGCTTTTAATTCATGGTGTTACTTGGTTTTGCTACTGATCATGAGCAGTCATATCGCTTAGCATCAGGCGAATGGCATGCACGCATGCAGGCAGTAGAATTCGTTGTTATATTCCTTAGACCTATGACCGGGTTTCCATTTGAATGAAGGCGTGACGTTTAGGTAGTTGTAAAACAATAAGTTTGCAATTTTATTAAAATCGTGCCACACACATGCAATTAATGGATTAAGATACGTTAAAGAACAATACGCTGAACGATCAGAATTTAACTGTAATAATGTGAACACATGCATTAATATAAAAATGAAAATACCGTACATTTACATCCGAACGAATCAATGGCATTTTTAAAATTGACACATGAGCGCGATTGTCACGCGGAACAAAGGATATCTGACGTTTTTATCGTCTCTTGAAATTTACATACACAAGTAGAATTTTTTCATATGTGAGGATATAAAAAATATTCTTTTAGTTTGATAGCCTCTCATTTAATTTTATGACTCACGTCAGCCATGAATTAATTAATAATATAATAATAATAGCGTTTGCTTGGAGAGGCCTACTTCCAGCCGTGGGCGACGATAGGCTGAATATATACAACCGATTTTGTCTGAAATTAAATGCATTACCCTACCTATTAAATAAGTCATTATTATCATCATCAGCCCATTCGCGTCCACTGCTGGGCGAATGAGTCAAATAAGTGTAGGATGTCAAAATAGTTCATAAACAGTAGTAAATGTATGTAAAATTTTTAGAAAATCTCGCTACGTGTCACTTAAACTCTTGTCGTGGACTAATGTCACAACGGCTGACGCAAAACAGCTGCACTAGGCTTGCGCAACACAAATGAATAATGCACCATTCCTACTACATTCTTTACATAACGCAATCAACCCTGAAATAAATGCTTGCTAAAAGAACTTGACGGTTTTACTCCATGAAAATGTACGCTTTATTTCTACAGCATTTGCAGTAATTTATTGGTTGATTTAAGAATTTCATTTGCAGATAAAATGATGTGTGTATTATATATTATTAGAATGTGTTATATTTTGGTTCAGTTGTTTAAGGTTCGTTACACTCGCACCAAGACAAGTATTTGTGGGAGCCACAGGTCTTTGTTTCGGGACTAGGTATTTGTGAGACCGAAAAGTATCTCCTAGTTCCTGATACCCACAACTCAAGACTCAATCTTAGTGTGAAGTTGGGACTGTGTACATAATATTGGGTGTATTTATTTGTTTATCGTTAATTATTTATAAATTTAGTTTTCTTTTTCTATGTCTCTACGACAACACAAAGTCCACTGCTAAACTTAGACCCTCCCCAAGGATTACTATAGCGATTGTTAGAAGTGACCTGTAGGCTGCATCCAGCGACTCTGCAACTTCAACTACATCACCCGTTGATTAAATAACTTACCTGCTAATAAAATATTGTTTAATTTTGAATTTACATTTTACACAGTTTCAATTCGCTACATAAATAACAACGTACGAATCAGTGTACCGCGGTACAAAATCAACGTCAACTTCTAAAAACAAATAACATTGCAAACAGGTTCTCTGAACATTCATTTTTCCATAGTTAGTTTATTGGAAATGTTATTTAATTTCTATTCACGGAAACAAAATCGCCCGCAATCACCGTAGATTTCTTTGTGCTTTAATTGTATTAGTTTTCCGCGTATGTAACAAGCTACCAAATGGCACGCGTACAGAAAAAACGGGTCACAAAACGCAGGCTGCGCTGCGACCACATTAATAATTTATCAGCCACATGACGGCTGTTTGCTAATAAAGCGTGGATTCGCGCTGGAAATATTAATAAAAGCAGCTTGCAGCCGGAACTCGCTTCGTCGGGACTGGCGCCGCTTGCCCACCCAATGACAAATGACCAGTACGAACTTTCATTTAGTTTCCATTTGAATTTGCAAACAAATCAGAAACCAGATACAATTCTTCAATGGAACGTGATAACTGGGGTATTGAGATATTTCTTTTCAAATGTTGTACTTCTTCGCCGTTGGTTGGTTTGTTTATTTTTTACTCTAGAGCGGAAAAGTGATGACGTTGCTTGTGCTAGAGCGATGCAGTAGAGATTATGTCGAATACTCGTCGATTATGTCGTTTAAAATTATACCAACTTGCTTCAAACCTTATGTATAGGTACCTAACTGATCCTGGGTCGTGAATTGTTTGTGAATGTTCGTTTCCGGCTGGTCACTCTGGAAATATTTGACCAAGGCCTATTATTCAGTAGCAAGCATCCAGTAGCTGTTAATGCTAAAATCTTGTCAGCATTTGACATTTAAGTTTTAATTATATTTTGAATCTTCTTCATTACTTTCCGAAATGCATGAATTCGAATTTGATGTGTTTTATTTTCAAAATAATATAATGGATGTATCACTAGATTTTGTCTCGCAACTTCGTTTGCGTTAATATATTCTTTTGTAGTTTTAACAACATGTACGCTTTTTTCATGTTGCTTGAGTATTTACAGCGTGAGAGAGCAACATACAAACTCAAATTCGAATTTATTATATTAGTTATAATTTTATATTAACATGAGTATTTCCCCTTTATTGTCATACTGATTTATCATCGGCTTGATGGTTGACATCGCAAGGCGGTGTCGCCACGGGAAAATATGGCCTCTTTGAAGCGTCGAGAGATGGGTAATTTCATTGAATTTATGAACGTATCACCGACGGCATTGCGGAGTTGATATTTCTTACGAAAAAGTATGATACATTACATTTTTTGAACGGGATATTTGGATTTACTTCTGCAATGAATCGAAGGGGCATATATCATTTAACCACATAGGAACAATTATGTACCTATATAAGATACCGAACTTTATCAATATTCCAAACACATAAGTTTTAGTTATTAATGTAATGTAAACAGTATCCGTGGAATAGTCAAACGCCGGTTGTGAAACTAGAAACCGCGGGTTCGATCCCCGCACCGAAACAAATATTTGTGTGATCCACAATTATTTGTTTCAGGTCTGGGTGTTTGTGAGACCGGAAAGTCTCTCGCAGCTTCTGATAACCAAAATAATCTCAATCTGAGTGTGGGGTTAGGAATACGTACGTGACTGTTGTGTATTTATGTATGTGCTTATTTATTTAAGTATGTTTTTTTTATATGTTTCAATACATTTCTGCATGACAATATCTATACATCACATTACATTAAATGGATTTATAAATACTGCATTTGGACGTAACGTTCCTGTAAGTTCAAGTGAAAATATCGTTAATGCATATTTGGACAGTCGTAAATGTGATGATAAATGAAAGAGAAAGGGGTAAAAATAGGTAGCATGAAGGGTGAAGCGAATGAATACAGTGTACGGTGAAATGACAACTAACCAAGAATGAAAGAGGGTGACATGGTACGCTAACCCCAAATAATATGGGAACAGGAGAGAATATAAGATTTATGGACCAAGTACCAACTTCAACTGTCTGTTGTACTGATATAATATTCAATAAATTACAATATTCAGATATTAACCATTACTAGAGATATTTTGAAGTCTGTATTTACTGAATTAGTTAACAAAGTGGAAATCAAGTTCACTTTGTAATGAATGATTAATGGTTCCAATGTATTGGTTACAGATATAGTTTTGATTAAGTTGAAAACCAACAATCATATTTAATTAATTAATCATACATAAACGCGAATGTTACTTTGTTTGTCCCATTTAAATAATAATAGAAAAATAGATAGAGTTTTTTATAACTATGAATGGCGAGACAAGCCTGACATTTGCCTAATGGTAAGCGATACGACCGCTCATGAACAGTAGCAAAACCAAACAATACCACAAATTACAAAGCAATGCCTGGAATTCCACTGCGCTTGCCATCCTGAGACATAAGATGTTAAGTCTCAATATGTCCAGTAGTTACCCTAGATGCAATATCTTTCAAACTGGAACAACCCAGTGTATTTGCACTGCTGTTTGGTGGAAGATATAGACATTGCGGTGTATGTGTTTTTTTTTTGTTTCGATATCATAAAAGTGACAGAGAGCCACAGGGTTTTTATAGATAGTTGAACACAGAGAGTAAAAATATATTTATCGGATAAATACTCACCATCTACGGTAATTCACTGGTTAGGTCGGCATACTGCTTTTATCCTGTATTAGTAAACAAAGAATGCAATCGTAATACTAGTCAACATAAAATAAAAAGAAAAAAAGGATTAAATAAAAGGAACAAATGTAATTTGAATGCATCAGCAACAGACAACATTACAAAAATGTTATTTCGGGCACATGTTGCAGTAAAACGTTATTGTTACAAAATACATGCATTATTTAATCCAACAGTGAGTAGAAACACAAAAAATACAATTAGAGGATCAGTAGTAGTCGGCTAACGCACACAAACCCGTGATACAAAAGCAATATCTAAACACTTTTAGTAACGTTCGCAACAAAAGCGGAATATTTTGTATACATTTTACTGCGTCTCAGTCTGTGACAATATTGTGAACGCTTTCGTTGCAAAATGGTAGTTTTTACTACGTCCCACAAAACCGTTTGAGGACATTACATTCACGGTACCGACTACTTTCAGGGTAATTTCAAAAATCATATTGAAATTATTAAGATAAATTTATTTGAGGCAACCGATTGCCCGATTGATTTGCGTTCAATGGAGCAGTGTCAATCAGAACCTTTAGAGCAAAATTCAAATAAATTCCCCGAATTGGAAGCCATAGGAACACAAATTGTATTAATAATAGCGAATAATGGGTGTGTTACCAACAAAGTACAAGTTTTAGCAGAAAAGTGACATAATGTTTTGGGTGTTTCAGCAGACGTCCCGTACATTTCGCCGACACTAGATGCTCGTTAGGGTGACAAAACATGGTTTTTAGTTTCCACAACACACCTTGTATCTATTCCAAGTGCAATTTTCTCGTTTAGTCACCTATATGTGTGTTGCTTTGTTCTCAGCCGGAGTGTGTGAAACTTGGATATTTAAGTTTTAACCGAGTTTAAAGTTTGTATAATGGAGGAAACTGGCCTTGACAGGCAAATAATGACATTAATGACCAACTTTATTATACTGTTACTAACCTACACTGCATAAACTTAGCGCTTGAAACTCGAACTATTAAAGAAATGAGATGAAGTGAGAACTAAGGAGGCAAGCCACACGATCGTTGAAAGTTATGTAGGTTAGGAACATAGATGTCTATGGATATTAGGATCCAATCACATTAATTATGCAGCTCAATAACTATGAAGCCAATCCCTTTTGAACACGTTTCGTTGTTATTAATGAATTAATAATATTGTAGAGGTAGTGACGCGATCGCAAGCACTCCGCGAACGTGCTAGTTGCTATCACTTGTTAAATTATTCGTGTTACTTAACATTTCAGAAAGTTGGGACCGCGAATAACGGAACAAGCTGAAGTGGTTAGTTGACACTTTGTTGCAAGGTCTTTGGAACAAGTACGACTGTCGGCGACAGTATCGCGGGTGTCGAGGAAGCTGCAACTTTGTGGTTACATTTGTGATAAGCCCGCAGACGTATCTCCGTCGTCATCGAATCTGTTTGATCATCAGTTTGCACGTTTACTCGAATTGCAGTTTCAACTTCTTCGTCTTATCCCGTATCTATATGGGGACACAGATATGCTTGTTGCAGAAATAATTGATTTATTACTTAACTATTGGTGTCTAACCGGTGGAGGCAAATCATCCACTACATATGCAGCCCTGATAGTGACCACGATTCTGACATCAAGGATCGATCAGAGAGAGAGATTGATCGGGGTCTGCGTGAACTCATTCCTATTGTTAGCATACAGTGTCAAGCAAATAAATATCCTTCCACTCAAAGGCACGGCAAACGTCACAATACAAATTCCATTTCAGTTATAAAAAGTTTCTGATTTCTAAGTCCATTTCAATCCAATCGACAGGACAAACCATGATTGCTAATATATAATGTTGTTTGCAGTCGGCGTCGAGGTGCCCGAGTTCGGAGAGTCCATCACGAACCTGACTGTTCCTATTGGACGTGACGCGACTTTCGAGTGCATAGTTGTCAACCTTGGCAATTATCGGGTAAGCACTTTTTGCACTTATGTGAATTGTGACCGGAATTTATATTTATCGATATATGTTTTTATAAAATATAGCAATTTTATTTGGATCTACTTATTGGCTCTTACCAGTATTTTCAGTTTTTTTTGCAATAAGAATTTATTTCATTTATAAGCTATACAGTTGAAAGTAATAATAATAATAAACTATATTGTATGTTTACTCTACGATATTAAAATTGTAATTTACTAAAATTGAACATATTAGAAAAGTTTTGTATTGATGAAATCTATACTATTTTAGTATTTCATATCCAACCCATATCCATTTATCGTCAAAACTTTGAATACTAAAGTTATAGTTAACTATTTTGTATTAAAAGTATTTCATATTGGTTTATCAAAGTTAAATTGTACTTCAAGGTGATTCTATCATATCTTCTGTTTTTAAAATTATATAAGATTACCTTTCCAACAGGTTGGGTGGGTGAAAGCGGACACGAAGGCGATCCAAGCGATCCACGAACACGTGATCACGCACAACCCTCGAGTGTCGGTGTCACACAGCGACCACTCCACCTGGTACCTCCACATCAAGAACGTGCAAGAAGAAGACAGGGGGCAGTACATGTGTCAAATTAACACAGATCCTATGAAGAGTCAAGTGAGTAGCATGGAATTTAGATGATAAAGCTGATGGTAGGATGTTGTGTGGATTAAGATGTGCTGTGTTGTGTTTTTGTATCAGCAAAATATGTGTTTGTTGGTAGCTCCTTACCATCAGGTGGGCCGCCAGCTTGGTGACCTACGTAAACAATAAATAACAACATGTTTGATTGAATCCTTGGCTAAGCAGATTTCAGAGCGAAATGTGGCGCGTATATTTATATACATTTTAGGTGACTATGACGTGAAAAATATTAAACCTGAAAATAAGTTTTTGATTAAAATAACATGTTTCTCAAACAAAAATTTAACTCAAGTGGTGGGCATTTAAATATTTTTGTAATTGTAAATACTTGTTCGGTACGACGTTTTTCTACGCACATGGTAATCTAGTATTTGACCAATAAAAAGAAAGGGATCGAAACAAAGGAAAGGATAGGACGAAATAATTTAAACAATATGTAAGTTCACAAAACAATTCGATTTTGTAAATATTTTCACTAGAATTATCTCAATTCCAAATAAATACGTTGAATTGAATTACAATACGTAAAACACAAAGGATTATCTATCAAGTTTGGAATATTAAATTTTGACATGCTAATGTAGTTAATGCGTAACCTAATTATGTTATTAAATCACTGGGTAATACTTTCATCCACATTTAAAAGCTCATATGAATTGAGATCAATAGCTTAGCTTAGTATTAATAAACACACACAACTGGAGTTTGTAATCACTAACAAATACATATTAATAGCAACTAAATCTAACTTCATCTTAGAAATCTATGCGGCAACAGTTGCCGGTAGTGTGAATAACGTATAGAAGTTTGACTTGAAACCATCAGCATTGGAAATCCAAGATAGTTTAGAATTTTCTGATAATACGTGAACTTATTGCGACAGTTGGAAACTCGACGCTCGCACAGTTGACACTTATGTAAATAAGTTTCAGCGGATCTGATACTTTTGTGTTCGCCCATTGTAATTGATATTCAAGTCTTGATTATTTTGGATAATTTTGTTTCAATATAATTATTGGAATGTTAGTGCATAATTTATCAAAGTTATTATGTTTCAAGTCTTGGCTTTGTGGTAGGGTCGAAGTTTCATGAACGATCTATTTTTGGATTATGTTAATATTATCGTTCTTTAGTTTTTCCTCATCACTAGAGATAATCCTTACGATTTGCATTCTACAAGACTTTCTTGAAGGACGATAAATTTATTTGCCTTCTAATAATTGCTTATAAACATTATCCAAAAATGCCGAGACATAATTTCCACTCCAAAACACAAAACTTCTCCTGATCAACCCGACGGCTCATTAGGAACTAAATAATTACTCTCCAACAGATGGGCTTCCTAGATGTAGTGATACCTCCAGACTTCATCCCTGAAGAGACTTCGGGGGACACGATGGTTCCTGAAGGAGGTACAGCCAGGGTATCGTGTAAGGCGAGAGGAGTTCCTCCACCAAGAGTCATGTGGAAAAGAGAAGATGGACAGGAGATTGTTGTAAGGGACCAAACTGGAGCCAAAAGCAAAGGTAATTGAACTAAGTATTGTATGATACTTATTGTCTTGCAATTCATGAGAATGAAAATGTGGAGGACTATATAGATGCTTTCACTTACTAATATATCAATTATTTGTTTGAGGCCTAGGTGCTCTACTATTAATGTTATCTCTGTTTTCTTCCTTCTTTTTAACCGACTTAAAAAAAGGAGGTTCTCAATTCGCCAGAACCCTTTTTTTTCTTATTTAGTTACTGCAAGTTAACTGGTGGTAGGTCATTCATATGTGAGAGGCCGTCTGGGTAGGTACCACCACAATGTCTATTTATCCCAACAAACAGCAATGTAACTGCAATGTTGGTTCGGGTTGAAGGACATTGTAACCAGAGTAACTACTGGACATATTGAGACTTGACATCTTAGGGCTCAGGATGGCGAGTGCAGTGCAATGCCAAGCATTACTTTGTAATTCAAGGTGTTGTTTGGTTTTGCTACTATTCATGAGCGGTCGTATCGCTTACCATCTGGTGAACAGCATGTTCGTCTCACCATTCATTGCAACATAAAAGAAACTGGCAATCTTAAAAGAAGAACACCTATCCCTCACAGATTGTAATGTCAATAGAACAAGAAACAAATAATTCTGAGAAGTCAGGACTGTTTAGTAAAGTATTTCATCGTATAAACAGCTATCGTAACGTTTACTATATAGCGTCATAGTTCTAGTCATTTTCGCGAAATCTGTCGACGCGAAAATAAAACCCATACCGAAAGTTCAGAGAACTGATACTTTTCATACAAATAATTGTCATTTCGGCGACGACGCTGCTAACGACTTCCGCTGTGAATGTTGGTGTGTGAAGCACAGTTTTAATAGTTATATCTTAATGCCTTATCGGATAACTTCGTGAATTTCGCTTACCGGGCTTAGTATGGGTGAGAATTTATTCAATAAATAGCGTACTTGGAATAAGGAAGTATAAGATAATTAATTAAACACGATCAAAATTATAAAAGAAAGCAAAGTGAATGAAAGACTTACGAAAAATAATTAATGAGGTTGTAATTATGAAATGATATTTATGTTACCAATGACTAATTACGTCATAGGCTTTCAATAGAATACAGATTTTGCGAACATTGATTTTCACAACAGGAAAACTGCTATAATAAAAGCTAATATTGTCAGTAATGAAATCCTAGCAACTTTAATACACTTATAATCAATACAACAAACAAACGACGCTCAACAAAACCTTCAAGTGAAATAGATGAGCATTTAAACCTCGGGGAAACGCGACAATAACCTGTAATACGTCACATCAAGTATTTAACGGCTTAGTTATCTGATACCTCGAAGGTAACTAACATGGGTTAACCTGCCAAAATTTGACAACACACGACAGAGGCGTCCAAGCGGAATTATTTTTGGGGCCTGATGGAGTAATGGACATGTTCTTGAATTCACGGGTCTGTAAATAATTATCAGAGAATTCGATTTAGCCAGATTAATTATCAATATATCTTTGATACTGATATGTTCATGCTTTATGGATAGGCAGAAAAAAATTAACAGATATACATTATTACTAATTTTACGCCTAGCCAGTATAATGTTGAGCTTGTTACATAATATCTACACCACAACAACGATGTTTCGAGAATAAGGCTAAATGTAAATCCCTTAAAAGTTTTATACGCAAGAAACATTTATACCCCAAACCAGATTGTTTAAGGATAATTAATAAAAAGCGTCAAGGAAAATGAGCCCCGAAACATGACCCAGAAATTCATCCCTCATAATTGTTTCACTATAATTACGCAGCCGTCCAAAAATAATTGAAACTTCGAAAGCTGCAGGAAAAATATTCATTTGTCTTAGTTTATTTCAATGGCGCAAGGACGGGCATTGTTTTTCTGAATATGTATACTACGGCAGTCTGTGTGACCGCATTTGTGGTGCCACAATGAACCGCGCACCGACTATCCCGGGATGAGTTTCGCGTCCAGTATTGTTTAAAGTTTGTCGTAATTAGTAGAGTTCAACTTTGAATGGACTTCTAAGTAGGTTTTATTATACAAAATGAAGATAATTTTGACGATATTGATGAACTTGAGCTAGACGCTTGGAGAAAGTGATAGCTGAATTGGAACGGTCCGTACTTTCAAGACAGACGACTCAAGAGATCAAATTAATGGAACATCGAAATTACCTAATTTCATGATTTTTTTATGAAATCGCGCACTACAACGGATGTGATAAAAATCTTTTTGAATAAGCCTATTCAGTCTTAATAATGGTTCGTTCCCATAAGTGAGGCATATAAGTTAAAGAAATATATGAACTTGATAAAATATCAATTCATTTAAATTAAATTCTCAATACGCCCAACATTAGACATGCCATGCCGTCCAATTAATATACTCCTACAGAGAATATTGATTAAAACACGGAGGTCACGTGGCAAAAAATCAATCGGGTAATATAAAATTCTAATAGAACTATTTGTAACAAACCGGTGTCCAACTTGTAATAGTTACTAACCGTCTATTTCATAATAACTTTGTCACATACAATGAAAATAAATTAATTCCTACAAAGCAAAGTTGAAAAACAACCCAATTTAATATCATTTTTAAATATCGAACAGAATAAATTCTACGATAAAACAAAAAGGTTTTATTTATTTTTACGTGGCAGTCAGAATATATAAAAATTCCGGTCAAAGCTGCATAGTACCTTTCCTTTGCCTGAAAATTGATAAAGGAGTAATATTGAATGTTTGTTTGCAGTACTGAGTTACCAGGGTGAAGTGCTGAAGCTGACAAAGATATCGCGGTCCGAGATGGGCACATACTTATGTATCGCCGGTAATGGCGTGCCTCCCACAGTGAGCAAGAGGATTCACATCAGTGTACACTGTAAGTTGATCTCACATCGTTACTCGAGAGAACCCTCTCCTGTAATTAAGGAAGTCCCAAAATTGCCGCGTGAAATATTAGTACACCGTGTTAAAAGTTGTAATTTCATGTTGGTACATTGTATGTTTTACACATTTATTATAATTAATATAATGTTGAATGTCTTTTACGACCTTGAGATTGGTTTGACTACTCTGAATGTTGAAGGCGAATTATTTATTTATTTAAAGATTGTTCGTGTCTGCCTGTACAATTTTATTGTATAAATCTTTTAAAGTAAATAAATACATAATAAAACGTTCAAGTTATAAAATTGGACATCCAGTTCGATATGATATATTCTACATAATACGATTAAGGCTTAATTTTTCAATCATCAAAAGAAATATTCGTAGTGTAAAACAGGAACTCGTTGGTCATATACATAGAAAAACATAGTTTAATTTTATCAGTTTTAAATTGTCTCAAGTGGATTTGATGAACAAGTAAATAAAGTACTCACATTATCTCTCCTATAAATAAATGTGGACGAAAATAACATTTTGTGAATGATGTTTGGTGTAGTTTCTTTTTGCATTATTATTCCGCGCGGGTCCGAAGCCGTAACACCTGCTTGATCCCTAATCCCCTGTTGTCTGCTCATACCTAATTGAGGGATACGGGAAATCCTTTCCCGACATCTTCAAGTAAAATAAATTATATTAAGTGCGTAGTGGTTTGTTGGAAGAAAAAAGAAATGTCTTAGGGTGGCGAGCGAAGTGGAATGCCAAGCAATGCTTTGTAATTCAATGTGTTGTTTGGTTTTGCTACTATTCATGAGTGGTCGTATAGCTTTCCATCAGGTGAACGTCATACTCGTCTCGCCATTCATTGCAAAAAAAATTAGGTTTACACATTTCTGACATGTCTGAACACGCTAGTTACAATGCACTGTCATGATGAAGAAAACATCGTGAAGAAATCTGCGTATAAAAAAAACTATGGTAAATAGTCCAAAGTACTATAACGATGGCCTTAACGCGCAATCAAAACTTGTCAGCACATTTCAAGGCTGATATAATATTATTAATTTTTAAATGCAATAATAATATCGATATTTAGACCCTTCTAATATAATTTTATTTCACAAGCTCAGACTTTTATAGCCTCTACGCTAAGAATACATCAAGGTTCTGTTAACCCCTCTAAATATTTCTATTTTATAGTCGGGATTTTAGTACTCCAATGTTTGAACAATTATCTAAGAAAATGTATTCTCAAATTCTTTGAGTATATTTGATAATTTTGCAGAAGATAACTACGTAATTAAGGACACAATTTGCTGGCGTGGAAGATCATTAGTTTCATAATTGTATATATAAGGCATTGACTTATTTATTAACTAGCTGTGCCCGCGACTTCGTCCGCGTGGAATTTAACAAAAACTTAATTTTTCTAAAATAAAAGAAGTTTTCTAAAATAAATGTAGCCCAAGTTACTCCTTATTATATTAGCTACCTGACATTTTTAGAATATTTTTAGACCAAATCAAAGAAACATAATGAGCTCGTCCACCCGCGTGTCATAATACCATATTTAAAAAACAACCTCAAAATTTAAGGGTTTATTTTTTTTCTGCGGAACCCTATTTTGTTTTTCAAAATTAAAGTAGCCTATGTTACTCCCGCAAAAAATAGCTATCTTTCAGTGAAAGTCCCGTCAAAATCGGTCCAGCCATTTCAGAGATTAGCCGGAACAAACAGACAGACAGACAGACAAAAAAATTCTAAGGTCATTTTCGTTATAGGTATCGTGTATATAACGATATGTAGTTGGACATTTTTTTTATTTTCACTTTACAGACACTTCAATTTTATTTATATGTATAGATAATAGTAAATAAAGGTATATTCTAGCCCAATAGAATATATTTTAAAATAATAGAATTTAAAATGGCGTGTCGATTTAAAAGTAGTCTAATATTTGAGTTATTTTCACAAACTATCATTAATTTCATATTCATGAAAACTAGCTAGGGATAATCTTCGGAAATCATTTAAGAGAAACATTATATCAAATATAAATAAAATAAAATAAATATAAAAAATGGAATTATAGGTCTTCCACGTACTGTGTAATTGTAAAAATAAAACATAATTATACGTTGTCGAAACTTTAATAACAAAGGTGTAGATTTATTTGAATAAGAATATTTTTTATAACAATCGCAATTAAAAATCCGAATTTCTGAGTAAAAATCCGAATACTAAATAATTCAGACTTACACTACTATATTCATTTAAAAACTACACAACGACTCCTCCAGTTTACATTATTTAAGGACTGTAATTATGAACGTATTCATTCTACATATACGAGTATACAAAAACTCACGCCTTTTTCAGTAGGCAGGTGCCGGACACTCACATTTCGGCTTGTATGTTCCGTCCCACGATTTGAGAGGGGGCAAGCATATCGCCATATCAGTCACAAATTACTAACTCCAGGTTGACAATGAATAGAAAAATCCAATATCACTTTGCCCGACCCGGAATTCGAACCCGAGACCTCAGCTTTGTAACCGTACCGTAGTACAACTACGCCTCCGAGCCAGTCATTCGTATTCATTTTAACCTATAATTTTATTCGATCTTTAAATAAAGTCCGTTAAAAACCATTATTAACTAAATGCCGACTTAAGTATCATTAATGTAAAATGAGCAACAGACATTATGATTTTCCCTATCTTCGTCACGGACGCCCTTGTAATAAACATTAGTATAATTTCTTAGCAAATTCTCATCTGCCTAATGTATTGTTATCAGTTCACCCAGTGATTCAGGTGCCCAATCAGCTAGTGGGCGCGCCTCTTGGGACCGACGTCACGCTTGAGTGTTACGTTGAGTCTTCGCCCAAATCCATCAACTACTGGGTCAAAGACCCTGGTAAGTGACCTTCTGTTCGTATTGATATAGTTTGAGGCAAACGAGTTCGTAGTAATTAAGAAAGTTTGAAGGCTGTTATTAAAATATGTTAGTAGCTTTTGAATATATAAGTTATAAAAATGAAGTGAAATATCGTTTATTAGATATGTGAATAGAAATTATTGTAGTTATTTACTACTGTTTATTTAATAAGTGAGTGGTTGAAAAAAATTCTTGTTAAATCCTCTCCGCAATACATCTTAATTTTACAGCCAAAATTTTACTCGCGATAACATTTCGTGTTCCATTAACTGAGTATCTTCTGATATTACAAAATTTGAATCGCAACAACATTTGATTAAGTCGGCCAGTGTAGCATCCGCGATAAAAGCGAAACAAATTATAAGGCAGCCATAAAACTCCTAGGTGTCTGCGCGAAGTTTTTACATTTTTCATAAAACTTCACCGTGGAAAGATGAAATTCTAATATTGAATTTGAAACCAAGTGTTTTAAGTAATAAATTGTTCTCCAGGTGAGCTGATAATACCTTCGGAGCATCACGAGATGACAGTCAGGCAGAAATCCATGTTCGAAGCTGAAATGACGATGACTATTAAGAACATCCGACGGGAAGACTTGGGGAGCTACATCTGTGTCGCTAAGAACTCCCTTGGGGACGTCGAGAGCAAGATAAGATTATATGGTACGATATTGAACCGCTCGATGTTTGCAAAACATTGTGTTCCGTATTTAAAATATTTCACATCATGGAATACTGCTTCGTTACTATTTGTAAAATACGTTTTAAGGTTTTGTTTGGGCAACTGATTTTCGAATCATTTTTAAGTAGATTATCTTGATTTCCATTTCAAACTTCCTGAGACTCCCACGTACAAATAAAAGGACGGTATCCCAAAATAAACAGTATTCAAATATTTAATGTATTCACATTTTTTTTAATTGCTATGAATAGCGAGACGAGTATGCCGTTCGCCTGATGGTAAGCAATACAACCGCTCATAAACAGTAGCAAAACCAAAGAACACCTTGAATTACAAAGCAATGCTTGGCCCTCCACTGCGCTCGCCATCCTGAGACATAAGATGTTAAGTCTCAATATGTCCAGTAGTTTCTCTGGCTACAATGCCCTCCAATCCGAAACACAACAATGCATTTACACTGCTGTTTGACGGGAGAAATAGACACTGCGGTTGTACCCACTCAGATGGCCTCTCACATATGAGAGATCTACCACCAGTAAATATATTGTAATAATATTTGTATGTAATACAAAAACGATTGATCTAGGAAAACAGTAATAAATCATGATAAGACAAATTGAGCATGACAAATGTGAATTGATGTAACTAATGTATTTGTTGATCAGAAATCCCGGGGAACGACAGGCACGCGTACCAATATCCTGAGGAGAGGATTCCTTCCGAAGATGATTACGAAACTGATGGATACGATGACGAAGAATCAACAGACAGCGACAGTACCAAAACAAACAGGGTGCCAGACCGAGCTAACAAATGGTACTCTAACGACGGTAAAGTAACAAACAAAAACAACGTATCCACTTCATGTGCCACGGCTCAATCAATTATAACAATGTTTCTGCTCTATAAAATCCTAATATAATCATTGTTTATGTTCGAAAACGTTTAAAACAATATAGATTCGTTATAATTTAGGTAAATTGAGGACAATTATGTATTTTTTCTGAGCGATGTAATTGTGATTGATTGGCTTGATTTGTTTCATATGTTTCGGCTGCCACATGCATAATTTAGCTGAAACGATTTTATTAATCCACCTGCATGTAACGTGATAATAACTAGTCTTAATAATGTATATAGTTTATATAGGCGACGTGTAAGCCTTAAGGACATGGAACTCTCAATTTCGGACACTGTGGAATACAATGGATACGAGACGTATGGGAATTTTTAAACAATTGTTTATATTGAATGTGCCATGTAAATTGCTATAATATTGAATAGAGACTTATTAAAATGTTTTTATTGAGCATTATAAAACAATTTTAATGTAAATAAATTTAACAAGTTAAGCTGCAAGTTAACTAGTGAACTTAACTGAACGATTTGTTTGATAAACGTATAACAGTTAAATAGTTGCCGAGCATTTACTACTCCAAATTTTACAGTGCTTCTCTCTAATTGCAACTTTGATAGCCGAAATGTATTCTGTTTGTCCTTTCGCGAATGAAACGGTTTGTATTATTAACAAAGTCTTAATTCCCAAATAATTCAATGTAATAAATACCGGCAAAAGCGATTTCGGCTTCTAAAACATTAAACTTAATTGATGAAGAATATTTAAATTCACGTGACGAATTTCTAAAGACAAATACGAACTCAGCTTCAAAAGTTGCAAATGGAGTATTTATCAATATGTATCTAAATAATGTAGTAAATTATATCTTCCGAACAATGTACGTGTAATATCCTGGTCGTTACGAAAAATAATAAAATCAACAACATGTCACGCCGCCTCTTCATTTCACCCAACACCATTGTTTCTCAAAGACTTTAAAGCCTAATTGAATATTTCACGGGTCGTTCTATGCTAATGTTACGAGGGGTGATAAATGGTAATGCTTCTTTGTTATATTCAATTCTTTATGTTTAATGTACAGCCAATTACCAGTGGAGGGAAGGGAAACACATGAATGGCATGAGAGAGAAGGCATTGTGGCTTGGGTAGGGTGCTGCGATACTAAATATAAACAAGGAAATTACATCGCCGCTTAATTATATGGTAAGACACATTAATATCTACTTACATATTAACGGATCACTAGTCTGTTATTTTGAATGGGGACTGTGGAGCATGGGGTTATGGAATCATATCTGATCAAGGCCAAACTTCCTTGTGGTGTTTTGTTAATTAACTTTAATTACATAATTTATCCGGGTTTATTATATGGTCCCCTACTAGCATATTATAGGAAGAACGCATTATCGAAACATACATATATAAACTCACGCTTTCCTCCCAGATGGGGTAGGCAGAGGTGTTACCACGACAACCACGATCTGCCTTATGTATTACCTCTCATGATGTGTTAGGGGTCGAGCCTATAAACATAACTGAGGATATGTCTTTCCACACACTACCATACACAATATAAGACGGACCCTGGCACCGACCAAGATAACGCTTAAGCAAAATGAATGAACATGACAATGACAAATTCTAGCATGAGTGTTGTGATACTTCCGTTTATTCTTACTTAACATCATGATCAATGACAATCCACTAAGAGTGTTTATTATAAAGTTAACAGTTAATAAATACATTCAACAAGCCAATACAAGCCATCGTCACAATAACCTTTATGAATTGAAGAGAATTACAGAATTTCATTGTTACAGCATATGTGGATTAAAACTGTAAAGTCAACAGAATGGAAACATGTTTTCGATAAAACACATGTGGTAGTGCGGTAGAACCATGGGCTGATTGGCTTGTATAAACAACGCGAACTCCAACTAGTTATCGGATGATGTCTGAAATGTTCCCAATATCCTACATCCATCGGGAACAGCGTAAATTGGTCACCTCAAATTTCATTAGGCCGCCCGCTAAAATATATTGGATACCGGCCGCTGTAAGATTCCTATCGAATTGGTGAAAATTCGAGGATGACAGCGGACTGACGCCGATCTTGGGTATTCGATGCTGCAAAGTATGCGAATAATTTTATCAGTGCGCTATTGTTTGAGACTGCGCTGGAATGGATTGGCTTACCTGGTAAGGTTTTATTGGGTATATCATTGAATGAATTTTAATACTGTATCATAATTAAGAACAGAAATTTTACAGGTATTACGATGAGTTTTGGAAACTTTTATAAATAAGGATATGGCGAGAAAAATTGAGGAAGGGAATACAGGATGATATAGGGACGATAACTTAGGGAAGATGGATGATATGACCATGACGTAGAACTAAACACAACTTAAGTGTGTATGGAAGATATATGCATAGCTAGTCAACTGTTTCGAATCAATTTGAACCAAATCAATTCTTATAACAACATGCAAAATGAAAAAGCATATTATTTATATTCAACAAAACATAAGTAGTTTTGGATAAATGTTATCAAATACTATTTTTATAAAGATTACCAAAATAATTTGGCAGACCTGAAATACTCCTCTTCAATGCATTGTTTATTTAAAAACACGCTATTTTAATCACATTGCATGATTTCATCAGAGGTAAACATTATAAACTGATAAAACACACTAAATGCAAACAAAATAAGGACTTTGAAATCAGTATTTGTGTTGCTATTAACGTAACTAACCACACTATAAACAACATTCAACACACAAAATGCGTGTTTAATTGTATTTCGCTTATTAAAAATGTACAAATTCGCATTCATTAAACATATCTGCTTCGATACATTAACCGACATCGTTTTTCACGGTAAATGGAATCGTCGACATAATTACTTTGCCGTGCCCTACAGAACACATTTTGAGCGTACTGATTAATTCAATTAACGTGACTACTGGCAAATGCATCAATTTTCGTCATCGAATTAAGTCATAATTTAATTTCGGTGGCATCAATAAACAGAACGGCAGCGACATCCATATTTACGTGAGCGCAGAATTATAATGGACTTTTTATACTAGCATTTATGATCCTTGGCGAAATATTTCCGTGTGCCGATATAGGCTACCCTTATTTCGTAAAAATGAAGATGGACAAAGCTCATCGCGAGGTTAACCCGAAAACATCCATAAAAAGGGTTGGCGCCTTTTATAATCAGTAATTTTTCTCTCTAAAGCCTTCGACAAAAAGGGTCTTTGTCTCGACAGCCCTATAGCGATTGTTCTTGTAAGTGGAAAATATTTGTTAATTTAAAGTGATTTGGTATATTTGAATCTAAACGTATTTTGCACTTTAACAAGTAAACTGACATTTCTATTAACAGCTGAAATAGTTTCGCTAAATGTTTTTTCGCTAGCTAGCTAGAATGACATGAAAACTATTTTTTGGATAATGGCCATTCTATTCTGTTGACGGTTTGTTTTAATAGAATAATTGAACAAAGGTACGGTAAACATTTTCATCAAATTCAGTGGATTTTAATATTCAGTTGAATCAAAGATGAGTGAAATACGTAGATAGCCATTTTAGTAAATAAATTTATCGTTAAATTTATTTTCCATATTATCAGTGGCTGAATAAAAACTCACAAATATAACCCGATTAAAAAGAACTGCAATTTCCAAGTTCTTGCCATATAAAACTAATAAAAATATACGAAACCGGCTCCGAATATTGCCAAACTTTCTGGAATTCAACTTTACATTGCATTTTTGCTACTTCAAAAGAAATTATCAACGACTGAGGACAACGCAAGAAGTTAAAAATAACGTTTCTATATACCTAACTAGTTATAATATATTCTTAAAACTTCATATATAAAAATGTGAAACAATATTTAACAAAGATTATCATTGCGTCTACCTGTCGCTTACCATAAGCAATATCTGAACATTTTTCTAAGTATCATACATCCAGCGACTTCCTGGAACCTTCATAAGGTCATAAAGAAATATTGAAAAATAAACGTGTGTGTGAACTTAAATACGCACGTAAAAATTTATTCGTCTTTTTGAGTAAAGGTCACTTTTATCACGATTTTTTACAATGGTCTATTGTTCACCACCACGAACAAAATTTAAAACATCATACACGTACGTAGGTATACCTACGAGTAAATAATAATGTTACATTTCCACAGATATTTATTGATAATAACACTTGTTCTAGATTTATGAATTATTAAGAAACAACTTTGAACATAGTTATAAATTGTCAAGGAAATTTGACAGAAAGTTAACATTACCGAAACATACAACACCCATAAGGCATAATTATGAACACAATAATTAATTGAATAGATCGTTATTAAGTCACAAACATTGCAGGCAAATAATGATAAACATGAGCAAAATATGTGAATAATCGGCATGATATTTCAAGACAATCATGGCCTTAATTCGAGCAATCTAAACATGGAAGAGAATGATTGATGAGAACCGTTTGTTCTTACTGTAACAAGTGTTTTACGTGACTGTAATGAAGGCGAAACTCAGCGACCAATTACAGGAAATTGGCGCAGAAATCACTACGTCAGCGTCATTCAGAAATATTACACCCGATATTTATCGCTCATTACTTATAACGTTTACAGCTTAATTGGCATTTCGGTAAGAGGCGGTTGATCCACTGTAATATATGAAATATCAGGGAATATATTTATCTGGATTCTTTAGTTTTTGCTGTGTCGTCTACTAAAAGTGACAGTACTAGAAACCGATAACTGTGTATTCTGGAGTCATGGTGTTTCTGCCATTTTTGTCGACAGATAACAACGCCAGATGAAAGCCATTTTATTTTAAAATATATTGCGAAAAATATGTCAAAGCGGAGGCCTTTACCCATATTCATAATTTCATAACACATTATGTGAAACTAAACAATACAATGACTTAAAATACAGTGCTTGGCATTCCATATTTCTATTAGTTAATGTAGCTACAACGTCCTTAGCTGATGTTGCTTGGTTAGGATCTTCATGAGCGGTCATATCGCTTACCACCAGGCGAACGGCACGCCCGTTCCCCCATTTATTGCAATTAAAAATTAATTTAATCTCAATTAAAAGGAATAAACAAACAAGTACCGCACTCTTTCTCTATTCAGCCATACAAAGTCCACTGCTGAACACAAGCCTCCCCAAAGGATCTCCATATCTGTATTAAGATATCTTATAATTTTCACAATCATTGCCTTTTTTCTATAAGCTTATACTTGATGCAATGAAAAATAAAATTACTAGAGGCATTTTCCCCATTTTCGCAGAAAATAATTTTGTTTGCACGAATATATAAAAACACACTATATTAATTTATATCTCAAATTCATAGTTTTATTAACAACAATTAATTTTTCTATTGTATGGCCAAATACAATTTTATGTATCCACCTTAGAGTACATTTTACATACTATATCCACTTTCAATGAACCGGGATGTAGTTCTACCCCATTCTACCCTATGTCTTTACATAAAACTAAAAATAAAATAAAACAGATTACACAAAAATCTCAAACATTAAATACATAAATAATACAACTAGGGATTTATTTAAATCCCCATTTCTTATCTAGCATTCTAATGAGCAACCAGATTTATTCTAAAAAGGGAAACACGATTTCACAAAAGCAGAACTCACTGAGGTCGAAGGAAATTAATGTTCGCTGAGTAAAGCATCCAGTAAAATGTGGATGTTTTAAAGATTTCTTCACTTGTACGTAATTTTATATTAAATCTTCTATGGTCTCTTTTAATCTATGAAGAAAAACTCGACGGAATCAAGATATTAGATTGAAAAAAGAACTGAAAACATCACTGAAGTATTTTTTTTTATTAAAGTTTACAACTAACGTTTCATCACTCATAAAATCGGAATTCATTTAGTCCTAAATTTACACCTAATTTTAGACTCTATGTTTTATTCATCATTTTGTATATACGCTGAATACACATTACTGACATGGGAAATTCTGACATATATTTATTTATGAATATTGCAGAAATTATAGAGCTTTTTGTTTTATAGCCCAGCCCAGTATATCTGATTTTATTAGTCTGTCTACATTGTTGCAATACTGAGTTGCAAGTTAAATTCGTCCCAAAACATAAGTTTGTATTCCAAACCATTGTATATTTTGATCGCTGGTTCAATCTCAGTATTACGGTACACAAATAGTCTAATTAATAGTTGTACAGACTTATACAACACTATTTAAAAGTCTTTGCTAAATTAAAAACAGACGGCGGCAAGCGGACGATGCAAAACAAAACAATGAAATTGTTACTACGTTCAACTCTATCAAACAGTCATTAACACTGCACAGGTATATTCAACAAACATTGGAGCAATTTTATGTTCAAATTTGTACAGAAACAAAAAGGGGTTTCTAACTAAATTCATGGAATAAAACGCCCTGTGCTGTAAACTTTTACGACTGAATATTGTTAATCATAGTTCGTACAGATGCGCCATGCAGGATTCATGGGCAGTGAATACATATCCCTATGGTGGGTACAGGCCTAGCTTTGACTTGAGTCAACAAGCGAGGCCATAGACAGGTATTTTTAGAAGAGTAGATAAAGCTTGCTTGCAGATATGCAAACCACTGAATATTTCGAACTAATTGTTGTTACTAACGGAGTAAAGTAAGTATGCGCATTTTGGAAGCAATGTCGTAGCTAATGATATTATAAGCATAAAATTGAGAGATATAATAAGCATAATAAGCATTCGTTATTAGCAACTTATTGGCGTTGTATAGATGGACATAGGGCTGGTGTCGGCAACTTGCGGCTCGCGAGATACATGCGGCTCTTTGGAAGGGAAGCTGCGGCTTTTTAGTTCCATAAATCAATATTATTTATATAAAAAATAAACATTTAAAAATCATTCTGAATCATTTAACAAGGATGAAGCACCATTTTTATCTCTCAGTAACTAGTACTCGCTTTTTACCACACACCACCCAACATACGTTTTAAAAAAATGTGCTCTTTAAAAACTTAGATTTTTTGTACATTGTAATCTTTTACTCTTTCGACTCAAGGGCTAGCCGACCCCTGGCACAAGGTACTTCCCATTCCAGAAATGACGATGGTCTTGTAAAAAGTAAATCTACTAAAATTATCCTACTAGTAGGTGGTGAGGTGGATGTTACATGCTGGCTTGAATAACATTTTGCAATTAAATGGTCTTATTATTTAAATACTCTTTGGAAACTAAAATCCACAACGAGCTCAGTATCGAGTGTGGTATCGGGCATTGAAGGCAAGTTTCTGGAAATACTGTGCATTCTTTAGCCTTAAACTAAGCACCTTTGAAGGACATTGTAGCCAGAGTAACTACTGGACATATTGAGACTTAAGATCTTATGTCTTAGGATGGCGAGCGCAGTGGAATGCTAAGTATTGCTTTGTAATTCAAGGCGTTTGGTTTTGCAAATGTTTATGAGCGGTCGTATCGCTTACCATCAGGCGAACGGCATGCTCGTCTCGCCAAAGTGCTGTAAAAAAACAGAATAAATAAATAATGGAAGAATTATTTTACAAGTATGAAAATAATATTGTAAAATACGTGGCTAATACACAAAATATCCTTTTGCTCAATATCAAAACTGTCTCAAACTCTATAACTGAGATGGATCTATTGAGCCGTCACGGTGCGATAGAAATTACTATTCTATTGGCATATGGGTTTCTCTGCAACATTTTCCCTTTGCCGCCATCTTTGCTGTCATGTTACCATCGCCATCAATATTAAAAAGATTATTGCTGAACATTTTTGTAAATCAATTTTTATATTTTATCCTAAAAATACTTATTAAATATTAGCTCTTAGAATAACTTTAGAATAATTGTAAGACAGCAGGTTAAATAATTTAAGTGAATAAATAATTGCTTGAGTCTAGAGCTCATATACTAAGTACTACGTCTACCTCTGGATTTCTAGGTCGAGAAAGCCTTTGTTATTTAACTCTTTAAAGGAACATAATTTGCTTAACACTCCTTTTGATCTTACTAAAATACACAAGGTCTTTAAGCGAGACGTGAAATAATACAAGAGACTAAGTTTTACTGCTTTTTAGTTTTGGATCTAATTATTTTATTCCGATAAAAAAATTAGGTAGTACATCCCTCATAACACGGTGTAAGCACTTTTATATTCCAGCGTGAAGGACATTGTAGACAGTTAATGCGGGACATTACGTCTTCAGTCAATGACAATTTTGAAACCTAATTGAGGTATCGAATGTTCTGTCTCTTTCGTACGACTTTTGAATGAAATTTGAGCGAAGAAGACAAAACATTCGATAGCTAGCTAGTTATAGCTAAATATTTTCCAAATAAGCGAACAACTTTGACCAACGCGCGCGAATGTATAACGTAACTAATTGTATGGGTGCGTTGGTCATTTATAAGATTTGACATGTATTATCTTCTGATTAGGCTTATGACCGGATTTTTAGCGTCGACCCTATCAGGTATTATTGGGATGAGAAAAATGATGTTACTAGTTCATTTCATAAAATTCACGCTGAAGATGAAAATAGTATTCAGGACCGTAATTTTGGCAAACCATCGGCATTACTAATACAACAATTATAAATATTATAAATAATACCCAACAGTCACATACATAGTCCTGATCCCACACTAAGATCGAGTCTTGTACCGTGGGTATCAGGAACTACGAGAGAATTTTCGGTCTCAGAAACACCCAGACCCGGAAGAAATATTTGTGGGCCGCACAAATATTTCTCTCGGTGCGGGGATCGAACCCGCGGCCTCTCGTTTCACAGGCGGCGTCTAATCAACTGCGCCTTGGAGGCTGTGAAATGAAAAAATATAATTATGTAGCAGCCGGCAGAGTTTTTTTGTTTGTCATTAGTCCGGCAAACGAACAAAGCGCTCACATGATAGGAAGCTATTATCTCCACCCAGGAACATCTACAACAAACCATCGTATATGCATTGCCAGCTTCTTAAAGGAGGAAAGGAAAAAACCTCAACCGTCAAACAGAACATGACAGTAAGGCCGTCGCTTTACATTAGTTCCGTGAAACTGTGATACCACGGTGGTCAGGATGACCCATTCTAATTACTAGCCGAAAATACAATGTTTTAGAACAACAACTCTTTGATTACAAATTACACACACATAAACTCACGCCTTTTTCCCAGAAGGGGTAGGCAGAGGTGCCTGGACACCCACATTTCGCCAGTATGTTCCGTCCCACGATGTGATAGGTGGCGAGCCTATCGCCATATCGGGCACAAATTCCTGACTCCGGGCTGATAATGAATAGAAAAATTCAATATCACTTTGCCCGACTCGGGATTCGAACCCGAGACCTCAGCTTTGCAAGCGTATCAGTCAAGCTCAAGTATCAGTCAAGCAGTCAAGATTACAAATTAAGTTTCTGTTATTTAAATACATATACTTGTTTAGATACATTTCAAATACCAATTATATCTAAACATCCTGTTGCTTTAGTTTTAGCTTTGAACACGAAATGAATATCGCAGAACTGTCGACTAACATTGCCAACCGTTTATAGTATAAAACAAAGTTCTAACTCGAAGATTTTCTGCTCGAATACTAAACTTGAAGCAACGGGGCGGTAAAACTTGCCTTACCTATGCTATCGGAATAAAGGTGGGTCTCCATACATTGGTTTGATATCTGCTGAATACCAATAAGTAATAATAATCGCCCTACGTGACATGTTTCCATAATCATCTGATTAAACGTTTGGAATATCCTTTCGTAATTAGTTGTAATATAAATTCAGTTTGTGTGACGTATTTTAAATATTTCTTTGGTTTCGTAATAGGTGGTATAATTAATAAAGATATGTTTTCGATTCTAAATATCAAAGAAATGAAGCTGTGGTTGAATTACAAAGGACGTCATGAAGATGTCTAAGCGCATAGCCTGTAGCTGGGCTTCCTAGAAGCACCTCGCGCAGCTTTTCTCTTCAGAAATAAAACTGTTATACAACTTAACGGTCTTCGTTAATATTGTATAATGTATCATTTCTGGTTAAGCTCATATACGTCAAACTGCAGGACACGGGCCTCCACTTCAATCAAGAATACGATTGAAAGGGGCTAGGCCATATAGTCCACCATGCTGGCCTAGTGCGGTTTGGCGGACTTTTACATTCCATGGAAATTCGTGTTGTATTATTTTTACACAAGCAGCTTATAGGTCAACTATACCCAAAAAACTAACAATGCTCTTCGGGTTCAATACAAGAATGTCAGTGTTGAGAAAATGGACTGTTCTAACTTAAAACACTGATATATTTTCTTATAATCAACTTTGTTATTAATATAAAATAAGTACCATACATACATTATAACATTGGACGGCTATTGTCTTAAATAAATATATAATCGACGGCAATACTGAAGAACATCGAGTTCGGTCATGCCTTTATTTTGAATTCCTATACGGAAAAGAGTTACAAGCTAACAAAGCTTTCTAGTCTTCTATCTTAGGGAATATACGCATAACTCTATAAGATTCTTTATAAAATATTCAAGCAAATAGATGCAAAATTATTTATAAATTCTCGATATAGTACACAGGAGTTTATTCTCTGTGTAACCGCAATGAATATCTTAGCAACTGCGACTTGACCACCGGCCAACGACTGAAATATTTGCCTGATAAACCTTACACAACTTCTGTATGAAAACTATTCACGAACTGAACTGCATATAACAGCGTATAACTTTCACTCGAACATTAATAATTATTTATTTCCAAAACAATATTATGCTTATCATATTAACGAAAATATTTATCAATATTCAGAGCTCCCATATTATCTTCCGACTTTTGAATTACGATTGTGTATGTAAATACCTACGTTTCTACGTATGGAACAGTACTGTATTGATAAATACATTAAAAAGCTGAAAATGTTTTTTTTTTATTTAGACAGTAATATATTGATTAGCATTTTTTTCCAAGACTATAATGTCCCACTACAGGGCAAAGGCCTCCCTTTACTTCTTCTACCCGCTTCTATCCAAGGCTTTAATTCTTCAGTTGTAATCAAAATGTTCCAAGTAATTTCTCCGCCTTCTGCGGGGCCTAACAAATGGTCTTTTAATATTTTGGGAAATCCACTCGATTAACATAATTAAACATTATATCACACATCGGAATATTGGGTGTCAGTGCTTTTTATTATTTTGCAAATATTATTAGTACTCGTATGTCTATACGTAGAATGATTATGTAAAATCCACCTAGATTTCATGACCAAATAAAATACAATATCTAAATAATAAAAAAAAAAAATCAGTAAACATAAAAGCCTTTTCTCCAAATTCCAGTTACATGCTTTGGCTACAAGTGAATCTCAAACGCCCGACATAATATTTTATGCTTGCCCCTTCCTGTCCCGGTACATAACGTTCCGGGAACATAGAGGAACACACATAGACTCGTTTCCTCCTTGCCAAAGGATCTTCGAGGTGAATAGGGATGCATGCCTATGCCAAAAGCATTCAGAATCGAAGACGTTCGACTCGGCTTTGAAGATTTGAGTGGCTTTAATACAAAAGATACATTTTGTGTCAATACGCACTTGGATCGCTGATGTGGAGGTTCTAAATTAAACTTAAGTTAATGTAGCCGGACAAAAATAAATAAAAAAATGCATTTTTTTTGTGTACTTTTAAATATCATCGTGTGCTACTAAAACGATTATTTAAGCCCATGCGTACCATAGCGTTAATAAAAATAAAAGAATAGACATTATTATTTTAGAAAAAATATTTATTTTCCACCCATTATGTATTTTCCATGTAAATAACAGGATAGAGAAGTAATCGTCGCTTCTTTTTTGCAATTTTTTTAGTTGCGTTGTGTCTGAAGTCACTAAAACTACCACCCGGCTTCGTTTTCGCTCGCAGTCTGGATATACCCGGTATACGATATAATTCTCAAACCTAATTGTCAAAGGTCAATGTCTATAATTGTTTATGCTTATTGAAAGAATATAAGTAAACAGATAGGTAGATAAAATATGAAACCATACATGCAAGTATAATTCATGCAAAATAATGTTTTATTTATCAACAACATGAAAATCGGACATTATTACAATAACATAGCAACAGAAGCCCCGACACTCATTCATAACAACACATATCCTGGATACCTCACTACTCATAAGCAACATATTGATTCGATAAAAATATAGTACCCAATAAAATGTTTAATTAAAACTACGCCGGTCGAAAGTTTGTACAGTTTAACTGCTCCACGTGTAATACAAGCAAGCCTTCGTCCCTTAACTTCGTGTTACACAGATTGAATTTAGTCATTATAATTCTAAAAGGATAGTATGTTCAGGTAGCGAAGCACTTATCACAGATTTTATCGGGCGAACTATTAATAACAGCTTAAAGTCTCGAGTATGTTACTCGTAATTAAGTGACTTTTTAGTTAATTAATGGCGCTGCTTTAGATATTGATCTTTCGATTATAAACACTATTTATAACATGTATAATGCGTAGCCTGTTGGTAACGGAACAGACGCGGCTGCCAACATGTTTACGGTGGTTGTGAGTTCAAATCCCAGTGCATACGTCTGACTTTTCGGAGTGTGTATTGATATAATCAATTACCACGCACTATAACATGTGCTATAACGGTGAAGAAAAATATCGTGATTCTCCAAGCTAAAAAAGCTTCGGAAAATTTTTAATGGTATGTAAAAGTCCGTTAACCCGCACTGGGCTAAAGTGGTTGACTATACGGCCTAACCCATCTTAATTGTGCCCTGCACTGCGACGTTTATGGGCTGATACAGATATATACAATATTTATAACCTCAACTAACCCTTTTCATAGACCAGTGCATCTCGTGATGCACCCTGATTGCTAATGAACGATTCTCTAGTATTTAAAAAAGCTGGACCACAAATGCTTTGGGCTGTGTCCTATAGTGGACTCTCTATGATCGAAAATGATGAGATAATGATGATGTTATAACAATGTATACTTCGATATGTTGAAACACATCATGACACCAATGATCATATTATTGCGCCCAAAAATCTTTACTACCGACACTGAGAAAAATACATATAATTGATTGGAAGTTCTCCCGGACGCCTCACAATATGCAAATAAAAAGGATTGACAAAAACAATATATTACCCACAGTTTACGGTAAATAAAGCATGCATAATAATAATTTAATTTGTTTATAGAACTCAACTACTTATTAATTTTGATATAATATTTCACATTGTTTCCAGTCTAACTATTTGTGGTTCGGGCGGTACGATGGTGTTATTTTAAATTCCGTTATTTTGCGCAGTGCAGCGTCCAAAACCGGCGGAAATGTTAAAGTAGGTATTTTAAATAAAGGTTTACGAAATCATAAATGAGTTCATCATTTACATTGGTTTTAATTATTTTGTATGAAACCTTACAATGACTGCCAACGGGAATGGATTGCAGTTGAGTTATTTGCGTAATATAAAAGCAATTTAAATTCATCACTCGCGTTTTCACAACACACGTCCTTTATAAGAATGCATGCAAATTATCACAACAATTTTCTTTCCAATTACGCAAAAAGGTACGTGCATGCCATGCGAGACTAACCTTATGAGAAGTGGCTTTAAAGTCCACCCACTACTGTGATTTGTGGTAAATCTCTCATTAGATTAGTGGCCAGGCTATTATCGGAATTTTCGAACTACCTGTAGTATTCCTGACGGTATTTCTACCTTTTATATAGTCGAAATAAGGACAACCAAAGTTGACCTGAATGTGCTTTTCAAAATTCTTAATACATAAAATCATGAACCAGGACACCTACGTTTCGTCTTGTTTGTTCCGTCCCAGGAAGTGATAAGGGACGAGCAAAGTATAAATTCTTAGTATCTTAAGACTTTGTCATTAGCAATAGCCTGGGTGATCTGGATTTAGACCTACAAAACTAGCACAGCAGTGTTACAAACAATATTTCTATCATTGATTTCTACCTCCTAAACTATGAAGCAAACGTAATGAAGTAAAAAAATCATTAATTTAAAAAGCATTGTTAGTGGAGCGTAAAAAAACGCGCAGTTGCATGTATCATAAATTGAAATACCGGGAGCGCGGGGAAAGTCCAGGGCAATGTTCAATGCGGTCGCATTATCAATTCAATGCGCTGACGTGAGAGTTTCCTGTATCAACATTTACATTAGCTTCTCTTCAACTTTTGCTTTTAGAGTATAGGTCTGATTCGGTGCTGGAACTTTGTCCATCACACTGTTCACCTATTGATGTATTCAGTTTGACATATCACGCCAAAATAGTATTGTTTGTTTGTGTCGCACCTTGCAACATAAATCTGTCGGGATAGCAATAGCTACATACGCACAGATATACCCGTCGCTCGCTTGTCAGTTGTGATTCGAGATTTCACAATATACAGTTTTAGGCATCGGTTGTAATCCTGATTTTATTATTACTTGTAGTTGTGTCTATCTTCGCCTCATATTAAAAGTTTTAATCGCCAGGCATGTACAATAGGCTATTCTGTCGAACAAATCCGTTTATATAAAATCAGGGTAGTGTTTGTAGTCACTAAAACTCTCAGTTACTCGTAGCGTCTGCATCATTCACAATACGGATGGCCGTTTTCGATAGCAGTCTTGGTATACCCTATATGAGCTGAGTCAATCGGATTATCTGATATTTAGTGAATACTCCAGTTTTATACCACTATATCAGACACAAATACATATTAATTAACACCCACAGCCGACTATTTTAAAGCGCGCCTTTTCCGTACCCAGTATGTGACCGTCTGTTGAAGTGTTAAATATATGTCTCCCTCGCAGCTATAAAGGAATGTGAACAATTAGTATATTTTAGGCTATATATTTGTTGAAGGCTAAAAAATACGCAAGGGTCCTTAAGACTTGCCGACCTTTAGTAGGCGGTTTAAATTTTTTGCTAGCTCCTCTTGATCCTACCTGACAGGAGTTCAAGAGCGTCTGTGGGTGGGTTCATCATAAAACTTAATAACTGATGGTTAAAACACAGGAGATGTCTTAATAAACCAGCCTTCATATGGAAAGAAAAATAAACTTATTAGTTTGGGCCTCAATCTCACCCACCGATCGAAATAACAAAACATTGTTTTTTGATACAAATTTTCTCTAAGGTATATCACCGGTTGACCTAAAACTGATCTAGGATAATACGTTCATACGAGAGCATGTATTTAATAACACACGATAACGTTGGCATCTGATGAAACGTGCTCATAAACCAATAAAGGTGAGCGTTGCAGCGCTTAGCGCACTTCCTCTTCCGCTTTAAGGACTTAGCGAAGTTTTGCCCGCAGCTTGTAACCTCCAACAAATGTTGAGTTTAATTTACTCAGCTTTACACTGTATTATATCTAATAAATAAATAACAACCAATAGTCACATACTTAGTCCTGACACCACACTAAGACCGAGTCTTGTGTTGTAGGTATCATGAACTACTAGAGAGTTTTCGGTCTGACAAAAATTTCTCTCGGTGCGGGGATCGAACCCGTGGCCTCTCGTTTCACAGGCGGCATCAAACCGACTTGGATGCTATATTTAAAAAACAAAGACAATATCGATGTATACGTCATCAATACCAACTATATATAATAGATACCGATCTAGGTGTCATTACTAAAACGTAAACAATTTAGAAGATTGATGATAATTGTGAAATCCTAATCGTTCTATTAGACAGCCGGTTTTATTGTTCCATCTACGATTATCGATATTAACATGTAACATTACCAGAAACACCAACGTAACAGTAATTAAGTCATTAGCTATCCCCAATTTAATATCCATAAAATTAGTTTGAAGTTTTACATTCGATTGAGCTGAGATATTCAGACGCGTGTAATTAAGGATCCGATAGCAGCCTTTTTCAAATGACAATGAATCCAAGTGTGGTGTGAGCCCCCATCCCCTCATGCCTCCCCCCACAAAGGCGTGAACTGAGCCAACCGAGCTAATGGACCGTGCATAATCCGAACAAGTCTCTCCATTCATACATAACTGGCAAATTTTAGAATGATTTACGAAGCGTACCAATATTCAGCTACATATTAGTCGACGATAAAACATTGAGACATTGGGTTTGCCTTGAAATTCTCGCTAGTTTAAGCCCCATTTATACGGAGAGCTTTTTTACCTCGAAGATACGATTATCGTAAAGATATAAAAAAGTTACATCGTGTAAAGATTTGTCTGAACACGACAGTCATATGGCGGTTATGTCATGCGAGAAACTCTCTTCGTGTAATTGGGCTATTAGGCAGCAAATAGCATAAAATAAGAAATTTTACACCTTATTATATACTCCTTGAAATATGTTAAACATGGAAAGTTAATTGTTGCAGCAGTGGCTTCATAAGTCATAAGGTCCGAATATTCAATTCCACAGTACATAGATGATTTAGAATAATTTAAGGTTTCCTGGCTTATTGTAATTATGTCTATTCGATTGCCTGCATGACCAAAAAATGAAATTCAAACTCAATTTCATATATTTTTAGTAATGTTTGTTGAAATGTAACTTATAAAATTGATGTTAGGTAAATGGCTTATTGTTAACTGGTAAACAGAATTTGTATCACATTTTAGACGGGCTATAAATGCGATTTAGATGGAAGCCTAAAAAGTGAATGTTTCGTTCTAAAATTCTTAGATAATTTTACAGATTTCATTTCACATTTCTCTTCATCCACTGAATCAAAACAATCTAGAAAGCGAGGCGAATATGATTGAACCTTTTCTGATAAGCAATGTTGGCACAAAAGTTATAATTGATGTTAAACCTGTTACCGAGGTGTCTTCAGATATTGAGTTATAAAAACCAGTTGTTAACATAAATTGGAAAAAAAATAATGTTGCGTTACGTTTTTTATCACCTGTCATAAGCGTTTTATTATTATTTGGTGGCTCAAAATGCATAATAAAATTTTAAAGCCTATTTGCTGCCGAGTAATACGGCAAAATTATTCGATATAAAATGAATGGATCTACTTTCAAATAAATAACGCCTTTAGAAATGAAGTTCTCTAAGATATTTAATATTTGCTGTTTATATATTTATCTATTTGAACAGTACGATTATTTAATATCAATTACACTATTCAATTACATATTATAATAAAAAGAACAAAACATAAAACTTAACAAATTTTAACGTACGTTACAAACAAACTTATACTAAAATAATAATATTATTTAAGATTCCGTAGCAACATTAATTATATGATCGTGGAAAGTGAGACTTGGTCGAAAGTGACTCCTAGATTCTAAGGAACCCTCGTGAGTTTTGGAGACACATCTCAAATCTACGGTCGAAAGGTGAATTTGAGCCTAATGTAACCTATCAAGGACAAAAACTTAGTGGAATAGCTGCCGCAGAAGGATTCGCGAGTTTCTTTTCTAGTGTATTTCAGCCTGAGGTGCCGCAGTTAGATCTTCATTTATAATCGATTGCAGTGTTTGCTCGAGTAACACTGGATTATATTTTGATTTAATCAAATTTACTATCAAATTATGTAAGACTACTTGCGTAATGGTATTATGGCAAACAATTTGACACGACCTACAGCAAAAGCGCTCGTGAAGTCGAATACCAGTGACATTTCAATCATGAGTGTATGTTTGTTGTCCATTCTCACCCTCATTAACGTCAAAGGAACATAATGAGGAAACCTACATGCCATTAAGATATTTGCAGTAATTGTTATTGTGTATGATGTCTTCCAACTTCGTGGTGGACTTACCGCAAGCCAACGTTGTACACAACCTAAGCACCCTCTAATTCTCGATTGCAGAAGAGTCATATCCCCTTGAGTAAACATATTATGTAAGCAGGTATGTTCTTGCTAGCTGCCAGATAACCGATATGGACACAACAGTAAATATCGCAAGTTTAAGAAGGGTGTAAAGAAGCAACATAATTAAAATTCCTATTATGTAGCTGTGTATTCTCCAACAGAAAAGTATAATGAAGAGTAGAGCATGCCATATTCTTTAGTTTCTTTTAAGTACCTTAGTATCCTTTTCACAGCAACATAGTGTTAATTACTAACTTTTTTTTCCAAAACGGGTAGGTAGAGAAAAATGACTTTACCCGACCCGGGATTCGAACCCGAAACCTCAGATTTGTAACCGTACCCTAGTGAACTACACAACCAAGGCTGATCCCAAACATGATGTCGGGTCTAATCACAATTATTGCAAGGTGCATAACAAAATCAAAAGCGTCTCTCTATATCATTAAAACTGCACACAACACATATAATATTATACTGGAGATAGATCTCCCATATCTGAGAGGCCGCCAGAGTAGGTACCATCACAATGTCTATTTCTCCCGCCAAACAGCAGTGTAAAGGCACTATTGTGTTTCGGTTTGAAGGATATTATAGCCAGAGTAACTACTAGACCTATTCAGACTTAACATTTTATGGAATGACAAGCATTGCTTTGTAATTCAAGATGTTGTTTGGTTTTGCCACTGTTCATGAGCGGTCGTATCGCTTGCCATTAGGCGACCAGCAAACTTGTCTCGCCATTCATTGCAACAAATAAAAAATAAAATATTATAAAATAATTCCGGACGGTCACCTCAAAGATTTACGACGTGTATCTGACCGCAATTAACGCATAACCTTTCGTAAACCTTACCGCACTAATTAGAGGGAGGGGTTAAAATGCGCGGTCTTAGCGGATACACAGCCTGGTGTTGATTCAACCCCGCTTCCTGCAACTGACCACAGCAGGTTTGCCTTAACAAATTATTTCGTTCCTAGAACAGTTCGTGCAATGTTTTTTGACAGCCTCCGTGGCGCAGTTGGTTAGACGCCGCCTGTGAAACGAGAGGTCGCGGGTTCGATCCCCGCACCGAGAGAAATGTTTGTGCGGCCCACAAATATTTCTTCCGGGTCTGGGTGTTTGTGAGACCGAAAAGTCTCTCGTAGTTCCTGATACCCACGACACAAGACTCGATCTTAGTGTGGGGTCAGGACTATGTATGTGACTGTTGGGTGTTATTTATTTATTATTTATTTATAATGTGAGTGTTAATAATGTTAACTTACAAAAACACAACTGTTATTGTTAACATTTTAAAACTCACATTTGCTTTTCGCGTTCGAACGTATTCGCTGTTTAAATTTCGAATAAAATTAAAAATACCAAATAAAGAATTCGACAATTAATTTTTGGAGTGTAATATTTCACGTGAAAATATTTCGGTATTTGCATTTCGCGTTTTAATGCAGAATAATTTTATATATTCAATTGGAGACAAAGGTAAGTTTTACACATATTTCATTTTACACTTTACACTCCCATCATCATCATTGAAGGACTGAACACCCAAATCATACCTAACACAACTAAAAGTAGACCAGATTGACAAAAGCTCTTAAAATTATAGACCAAAAATAAGTGTTGTTTCAGCCATATGGTGCAAAATTGCACATAACGTGGAGAGTAGAACAAAACAGCGGAGCGCGCCCCCAGGTAACTTTTAATAGAGTTGAAGCGTGAAATCCAATTCAAAACTCATCGGATTATATAGAATTATTTTCGACATGTGGTTCGCTCTAAATTGCCCCGTCTAGCCAATAATATTAGCTTTTTAATCTTAACGGTGGTGATTAAAAAGAACAATACGTGTCGTGCTTTGTTAATGTGGACTGTATGTAAATGGATTATTTAATTCCCACCATGTACATTTACGATTTCAGTCAGACAATAATAATATAATAAATGTTCATTGTAAATCGTGTCAACCGTCTTAGATAAACATTTCTTGTACACTCTGTTTGTGTTGTACTAGACTTAAATCTTATGTTACATACTAAAAAGTAAAAGCCAGAGTGAGGCCAAACAAGCATCGAATGTTCCACCACTCCATGGTACGGCAGAGGTACGAACTAGAAAAGTTTCTGATTTTAAGATAAAGGTTACCGTGAAACAAAGGTAAAATTAAATTCCAAAACTACCTTAACCCTGGAAACCTTATCTATTTAGGACGTACACAAAGCCTTAATATATGTCTGAGAGGCGCTGGCATATGAATTACAATCTGTATACCAAAATATCCCTATTTAAAGAATATATATTTAGCATAATTTATATTATAATATTAACTAATAATAAAACAATACTGTAATAAATTGTAACTTTAATCACAGTTATTATGACAAAGAATAAACAATGTACACAAATGTAAAAAAAATTACTTCTTGAACATCAACTGAAATATTCTGTTTTATTGAAATGAAATGAAAATGAAATGAAAATAATTTATTGAATCCATTAAAATGTTCAACACCATTTAGATTCAGTCATTTTTTTTTATCTACCACCCGGTTCGGAAAGCGGTTTTCACTAGAGAAGAACGGGCAAGAAACTCTAGTGTTGCTCTTTTCAAAACCAGTTTACAATGTAGTGAATTATTACAAAATTTACAATTTGGCTTAAATCAGAGCAGTTTAATAATAATTTATTGTAAATTTACAATAAATATTTTTGATACAAATATTATTATATTATAATTACTATGGTTGAGTGAATCGAAGTCGCTCAGAACGAAGAATCAGTATACTCTTTTTCGCCCAAGTGGTGAATAATTGCGAAAGTCTTATGTAATCCATCAATCAGTCCGTTACAATGTAAGCAGATCGGATAGACCAGTCTCCACAAGCAGCACCCGTTCACGAGTATGACGCATGTGCCAGCCATCGGCCTCCTCAACCATGTTACAGGGAAGTGACCGACCCGATTATATTATATTATGATATATTCGGTTGCCTGTACACCTCGCCGGCGTAGAATAGGCTTCTAGCATCTAGGGTTAATATATTATTAATACCTACAAGTATTTAAATATACAATGTGTTATTGTTATATGAACATTTATTAAATTATGCGATTCACTCATGCCACTGGGGGAATAGCGGTGAAGGAAACCTGCATACCATAGCAATTTGTAAAATTTCTATGGTGTGCAAGGTCCGCCAACCCGCACTAGGCCAGCATAGTGGACTATATGGCCTAACCACCTTTAATCGAGTTCTCGATTGTAGAGTAGGCCCGTGCCCTACAGTGGGACGTATATGGGCTGACAGTACTGTGAACAAAATTACAATTTCAGAACAATATAGAAGTTTATTTAAAGCAAGTTTTCCCGAAAACATTAAGAAAATGAACACTTATTACACTATTATTTCGGAAAATTTCGTTCCAAAAGATTCCGATATCCATTAAAAACAATTTCATCAACCTATTTGCCATACTGATCTTTAAATTGGAAGCCAAACCATGCTGCAACATCCCACGAAAGATGGGTTGAGGGTAGGCAGTGTCTTATGTCTATAACCTCCAGCTATTAACCCTCCCTTACTCTTCATTACATAATTCTAAATTAATTGTAAATAACAGGCTTTGTTCCGGTGTGTATAAATCTCTTAAAATATGCTCCACCGTCGCTGTAACGCTGTTCCTATTTGCTTTATTAAATTTTATCCGGAAACAATGTTTCTGAGTTTATTTTACTGTGGATGTTTGAGTACCATAATTTCAACTGCACCTTGGATTAGGTAAGTAAGCCCATGACATATAAAATATTACCAGCGTTTCCAAAAAAATCAGATCACTTACCGCCAGGTGACTTGTTTACTCGTTTACCGGGCCTATGCAATAAAAATAATGTGAGCGAACTCAGAACTTAACAGAAAGAAATACAGAAAGTGACGTAATAAATGTAAACCTAAGTCTAATCTAAGTGCCGCATTCAGAAAAGTAACATTTACCAGTGGTAAGTCTCACATATGTATGTGAGAGAATGCCTGGGTAGGTGCCACCGCATTGTCTATTTCTCTCGCTAAATAGCAGCACTGTTGTATTACGGTTTGAATTATATTGTAGCCAGTAACTATTGGACATAATGGGACTTAACTTCTTATGTCTCAGAATGACCAGCGCAGTGGAATACCAAGCATTGCTTTGTAATTCATGGCGTTGTTTGGTTTTACTTGTCTATGAGCGGTCGTATTGCTTACCAATAGGCGAATGGCATGTTCGTCGCACCAATCACTGCAAAACAACTTGTCGCCACGAATATTCGTAGGGACAGTGGACTTTCTGATGTAACTGAAAACAATAATGACTATGAAACCTATATGACTAGAGACTAAACACTTGCAAAAAGTCTAAACGAAAATTACGGCACAAAATCTGTTTTACTTTAAAACAATATTTATAGAGGACAATAGCAACAACTCTCTGATATATTTTTATAATTTCCATCAACTTATAACTTATTATTCCACGCGAAATATATTTTACGTATAAAAACATAAATGTTATTTTTGTCGGCGTTTGTTTTTTCAAATATGTCAGTATTTTAAAAATCACTTGGACAAAGAAACGAATAGTTGACACAAAGTGAAGCTGAAGGGGAGCCGTCACCCTTCTGAAGAAATAAGTATATTCAATTTCAATTATTATCTTTGCGGAGTTTTGGGAAGGAACCCTCTTATAATACATTACTGAAGAATTCCGAACAAATAACACGTTGGGATCGACTTGGAGGGGAAGTCGCCGCAACCAAATAAATGTTTCGACCAAACAATGTTATGTTTGTATCATATTTATCTGTTTATTTCGGTAATTCACAACAATAGACATATGCATATCTAGAAAGTAATTTATATTTTTACCATCTAATGATGTAATGTAAGACCAAGGATAATTAAACATTTCTAAGTACCTAATAAGTAATCATGCACAATCATTACCCACGTACAGAGGCACTTATTCAAAACTTATATAATTGAAATCAGAAACTACACAATCTTCAGTCCACAAAAAAATATCTCGGGGAGGGAATCAAACCACCAGCCTCTCATTTTACAGTCAGCATCTTAAGAATCCACTCCACGAAGGCTGCAAATCATCATTCCACAAAAGAATTCAGCTCAAAAACTCAACTAAACCCAACACAAAATATACAGAAGTTATTGGAACATAATGCAACACCGTCTGAGTTAATCAAGGCAATATTATAAACATCTCGCCACGATCTGAATAAAAAATGTGAAAAAATAACATCGGAGCCCTGAGCGCAGGACCCAAAAAGGATTAAGACGAAACACCGCAAATAAAGTGGATCGCGCTGATGTTTATTGAAATGTAAAAGGTATCGGATTTAATAAATGGCATCGAAACCGTGGAATCAATGCAGAAGCTCGTTTAAATATTTAGATCGTTGTTTTGGTGTTTCATTCGTAATTAATGGATACTACGTTGGTTTGCGAAGTAAAGTAAAAACGAACTAAGGCTGTAATTATTAAAAGTATAGAGTATATTAGTAGTCTTGTTTTTCTACAATATATGTAGAAACGAATACATCTGCCTTTTTTATTAAGAAGTACTTAATTTATAGTCACTTCTCGTATCCATCTCTATGTTTTTGAAGATTTAGGTCTTGGTCCACCTACCACCACACTGATTAAAATAAATTGGCTCGTTGATGAATTTCATATATAAACCACTAAGGTTCATATTTGAGCTGACACGTGTGTATGTTAATTTTAATAAAACTGTATGGCGGTTAGGCCATATAGTCCACCACGCTGGCCTAGTGCGGGTTGGCGGAACTACATAGCATAGAAATTCTTATAAATCGCTATGGTAAAACCACTCTTAATCGCTAACCACTCTCAATCGTATTCTCGATTGTAGAGTAGGCCCGTGCCCTGCAATGGGACGTATATGGGCTGATACAGTACAGTACAGTGTGGTGATTGCAATCAGACTAATTTATTCTAGAACATCTTACATTAATAACATGTAGCTACTAAAGTAAAAGACCAATAAACAATACAGTTTAACACTTTGTATCAACAGATGACTTATTTTGTTGCTAATTTTAACTTTAAAGTCATTGTAAAAGAATCACAGACATTCATTCACAACTTCATTCGCGATCTTTTCCTCGCAGACAAAGTAACTGATGATTGAACAATAATAATTGGATATTTATGGAACAGACGTCGTGTCTGCTGAGAGAATCATGTTAATATCATAAACGATTATTAATAATTTATCATAATCGAATCAGTTTACGTCAATTACATTTATCGTTCTATTCTTGTTCAATACACAGTAGTAAATTGATAACAATCTAATTGGAAATTAGCTAAGTAATACAGGAATCGGTAATATATTTCGTTTATTAGCTAAACAGTTACCGAACAAGTTAACACAAGATTACTTGTAATTTATTAATTGGATTGATTTTACAAAAATATCGAAATAATATTTATTTAATATACTATTAATGAACTAAATACTATATTTAAGTCGTTATTATTTACCACAGTTGTGCGCCTATTTTCATAAATAATAACAAATTGAACACAAGTGATTTAATAGCTATATATGTTTGCTTTCTTATTAAAATATTATCTTCCTTAATATATCTCTATAATTAACATTATTTCTCAGCTTTGATGTTCATTGTTTTCTTCAATGATTGCCGTAAACACAAATTATAATACATATGTTTCTACTTATTGACAAAATATCTAGTGCCATTATAATATCCTATGTAGATTAGTGTATTGCACTGCCCTTTCTTTTTCCTGCTCATGTATATCCTATAGTTGTCTGGCAGAAATTGCCTTCGAGTAATAAGGCCGCCTTGTACTTTGTTGTTTTAGATTTTCTCTAAACTGTTTTTCTTTTTTACTGTGTACAATAAAGAATTAAATAAATAAATACTGTATGTTAAAAACTTTAACAAACAAACAAAAGCAAATATGATTGAGAGCAAAAACCGCGGCTAAAAATATATAAATAATGCATGAAGTCTACATGATCCTGACTCTGTAGTAGGATTCTCGGTGTCGCAGATATCAGAAAATACGAGCGGCTTTGGACACAGCACCCAGACACGGGACAAATATTTGCGGATCGCACAGACATTTCTCTGCAACCTCTAGTTTCTTAGCCGGCGATCCTAATGCTTCTTACTCGTTTTCGCTTGTAACTGCGCATTCACACGGTTTCTTTTATTTTCGTAACTTTTACGACCCTATTTAGAATATTTTGCAAAGAAATTCTGCAAACTCATCGTTTTCAACGTGGGTATAGCGTGTAAGAAGTGTTGCAACATTAGTATTTTTTTATATCATGTAAATTTTTGGCATATACCGGCATCGGTCAGGCATCAATCGTTTTGTGAAAGATTCAGTCCCCATTACCATATATTTGTAATCTATGAGTTCACGCATTATGAATTGCTGAACCTGTAAATTGAGACCAGGTTGTAGGGATTAACAGCTATAGTAGGGTAGACTGGGTACAGTTGTGACAATTTTGGCTTGTTCTCTAATAATTTTGTTAATTTATCCGATAGCTGGGAAAAAAGTAACACAAATCATAATTTATATACTTGTCTACGTAAAATTACTAATATATTGTCTTTAAATACAATGTATTAGCCATAGGATCAAATTAGATAAAAAAAGGAAAGTGTCACAACCGACCACACCCCAAGGACGGTTGTGACAGTGGTTGGGGTCGATTGTGACAGGCATAAAAATACACAAAAATGGTTTATAATGACTTTTATTATGACAAATATGCACCATAGCAAAATATAATCTTCTTCTAAATAACATTTATATTCATATAGCAAGTAAACCAAAATCTGAGATCACTTCTGTTCTTATAATTAATAAGGCACTTTAACAACTAATATTATAAAAGTCTTATTAGAATCAGTCAAAATGTTAACGAAACATAAATTAACTGTACTTAGGTAACTGGAAAAAGTTTTACTATTCCCTAAACAATTTGACAAATTTAACAATAAAAAAAGTTTCTAAACTGAAATGATGTGATCTAGTCAGATTCACTTTCCGTAAAGAAGTCTCTCATTTAACCACTGCATAAGCACCTTCATATGTGCTTATATTAGCCTGGGCACAATCGGTCTTCCACAAGCGTTTTCTAGGCATCTGAAAGCAAAAAAAGCGAATAAGCATATGTCACAACCGTACCCATAAAATTTGTCACAACCGTACTCAAAGCACAATTTCCAAAACAAAAAATCGCCATAAATTTGTCTAACAATTTATGTAAAAAGTATTTACTCGTAGTTAACCACTAACTTATAACTTTTAGCAAGAAAAAATACGATACAATCTATCTTTATCCAAAAAATAGTAATTATTAAAATAAATCAAACAAAAAAACTTACTTTTGACTGTCGAAAAGCAATGTAGGCACCTGCTTACGTCAACGTCGGGCTGTGGCCGACGCAATACTAGGAAACATGTTCAGAGTGGCATGCCGCGTCCTTCTCTCCTTGCACTCTTCCCCGCATTGAGTATAGTTTCGCTGTTATGACGACTGTCACTACCGTACCCTGATACAACCGTACCCAGTCTACCCTACTTATTTGATTCAATGCGAGCTTCATGACACATTTTATTCAAAGACAATTTTTAAACCTTTTTTAACTATTGAATAAAAGAAAGATAAAACATTCGATAACTAAAATAGGTTTAAAAGCTATGTCTATGTCTAAATCCATCATAAACTTAAAATTAATAACATAATCTGACAGCCTCTATAACACAGATGGTTAGACGCCGCTTGTGAAACGAGAGGCCGCGGGTTCGATCCCCGCACCGAGAGAAATGTTTGTGCGGCCCACACATATTTCTTACGGGTTGTGTGTTTGTGAGACCGAAAAATCTCTTGTAGTTCATGGTACCCACGATACGACTCGATCTTAGTGTGGGGTCAGGATTATGTATGTGACTATTGAGTGTTATCTATATATATAAAAGAGGAAGGTGACTGACTGACTGACGTATCAACGCACAGCCGAAACTATTGGAGCTAGGAACGTGAAATTTTCCACAGGAGTTCCTATTGTGACGTAGGTGAGCACTAAGAAGGGATTTTTGGAAATTCAACCCCTAAGGGGGTGAAAAGGGCAAAAAACTGTTGTATGGAAAATCGAAACCGTTAGAGTTACAACTGTCAAACTTGGCACTTTAGTTAGTCATTTAAAAAGGAAACGAACTGCATACTTTGTTTGTCGAAAATTAGCCATAAAAGGGTTAAAATAAGGGTTGAAGTGTTGCGAGTCTAGGGTGATTTAATGACTGTCTAATCAACGCACAGCCGAAACTACTGGAGCTAGAAACGTGAAACTTTACACAAGGAATTCTATTATGACGTAAGGGAGCACTAAGGAAGGATTTTTGGAAATTCAACCCGTACGAGGGTGAAAAGGGTAAATAACGGTTGTATGGAAAATCGAAACCGTTAAAGCCACAGTTGTCAAATTTTGCACTTTCGTTAATCAATCAAAAACGAAAATAACTGCATACTTTGTTTTTTATAAAATTAACCCTAAAGTGGTTGAATAAGGGTTGAAATTTTGTAGAACCGAACTGTCGCATCAACGTACAACCGAAACTGCTGGAGCTAACCGAAACTGCTGGAAACGTGAAATTTTACACAGAGATTCCTATTGTGACGTAGGGTAGCACTAAGAAGGGATTTTAAGATATTCCTCCCCTAGGGGGGTGAAAAGGGAAAAAAACAGTTGTATGGAAAATCGAAACCGTTGAAGCCACAGTTAGCAAATTTTTCACTTTTGTAAATCTATCAAAAACAAACACAGCTGCATACTTTATTTTTCTAAAATTAACCCTAAAGTGGTAAGGGTTGAAATTTTGTAGAATCGAACTGTCGCATCAACGTACAACCGAATCTACTGAAGTTAGGAACTTGAAATTTTACACGGGGCATCCTATCATATTACCTTACCTTAAAAATTGAGCTTGATAGTATAATTCAAGAACTGGATAGGGAAAGCAATATTTTAATTTTTACTAATTTTGTACGTTGTTCATAAGTGTAAGAGTTTCACATTTACGGCCAGGGAAAAGGAAGAAATGGACGGAAGGTTGTGTTGGAATATCGGGCATAAGCAACTTTCATTTTAAATATCCATCAATGGGTTTCGCGCAAATAATACTCATAAATAAAATTGTGCGTAGTTCCGGGATTATAAATATTAGAGGGAGGAATTTATTATGTTTAATATTATTTTCTTATTATAGATAAATAATGACCAATTGTAAGGTTTTGGCTTTTTATGTTTTAAGTGGAGTTAAAGCGGGAGATTGTTGTTGATCAAGTAAGTAATATATATAGCCAAACGATTTGCCCAACAGGATGCTCACTAATAAATAGTGACTTAATTCGGAGTTTTAGAATTTTCTCAGTTTTAGGGGAGAAATGAGGAAGTAATAGAAAACATATTGTAAATAAAGTTAATAACGCAGACGAAGTTGCGGGCAAAAGCTAGTCTATATATATAAAAGAGGAAGGTGACTGACTGACTGACGTATCAACGCACAGCCGAAACTACTGGAACTAAGAACGTGAAATTTTCCACAGGGGTTCCTATCGTGACGTAAGTGAGCACTAAGAAGGGATTTTTGGAAATTCAACCCCTAAGGGGGTGAAAAGGGCTAAAAACTGTTGTATGGAAAATCGAAACCGTTAAAGCTACAATTGTCAAACTTAGCACTTTGGTTAGTCATTTAAAAAGGAAACTAATTGCATACTTTGTTTGTCTAAAATTAGTGATAAAGGGGTTAAAATAAGGGTTGAAGTGTTACGAGTTTCGGGTGATTTAATGACTATCTAATTAACGCACAGCCGAAACTACTGGAGCTAGAAACGTGAAATTTTCCACAAGGTTTTCTATTGTGACGTAGGTGATTACTAAGAAGTGATTATTGGAAATTCAATCCCTAGGGGGGTGAAAAGGGTAAAAACCTGTTGTATGGAAAATCGAAACCGTTAAAGTTACAATTGTCAAACTTGGCACTTTAGTTATTCAATCAAAGACAAAAATTACTGCATACTTTATTTTTCTAAAGCACGCCTTAAAGGGGTTAAAATAAGGGTTGAAATGTTGTAGAACCGAACTGTCTAATCAACGCACAGCCGAAACTACTGGAGCTAGAAACGTGTAATTTTACACAAGGACTTTTATTGTGACGTAGGGTAGCGCTAAGAAGGGATTTTTGGAAATTCAACCCCTAAGAGGCTGAAAAAGGTAAAAAACGTGTGTATGGAAAATCGAAACCGTTAAAGCCACAGTTAACAAACTTTGCACTTTTGTAAATCAATCAAAAACAAACATAGCGGCATACTTTATTTTTCTAAAATTAACCCTAAAGTGGTAAGGGTTGAAATTTTGTAGAACCAAACTGTCGCATCAATGTACAGTTGAAACTACTGAAGTTAAGAACTTGAAATTTTACACGGGGCTTCCTATCATAATGTAGAGCAGTGTTAATGAAGGATTTACTGAAATTCAATCCCTAAAGGAGTGAAAAGGGTGAATATGTGTTGTATGGAAAAACGAACCGTGAAAGGTACAGATTTCAAACTTGCCAAGTTTTGTTTAGGTAGTCAATCAAAAACAAAAATAACTTCTTACTTTTTTGTCTTAAATTAGCCTCAAAGGGCTTAAAATAATGGTTGTAATTTTGTATGCAAAGTCGAAACCGCTGTTGGTACGAACATTCGTATTTTAGCTACCTATTATAAACACAAGAAATTGGCGTGCACTAATTTTGGAAAAATGGCATGAAAGGGATGAAATTTTATAAAAAGTATTTAGGGTTCCGTGGGTGCAAAATAACCCTTAAAAATTGAGCTTGATGGTATAATTCAAGAACTGGATAAGGAAAGCAATATTTTAATTTTTACTAATTTTGTACGTTATTCATGAGTAAGAGTAAGAGTTTAACATTTACGGGAAGGGTCAGGGAAAAAGAAGGAATGGACGAAAGGTTGTGTTGGAATATCGGGCATAAGCAACTTTCATTTTAAATATCCATAAATGGGTTTCGCGCAAATAATACTCATAACATTGACGTAAAATATATGGACGGGGCGGAAAGTACAAAAAGTGTTGTCACGAAAGTGGTCCGCGGACCAATGCAGCGGTCGTGACGTCACAGCGCACCGGTCTGTAAGTCGTCGACAAATGCCTAATTGTATCGTGCGTGGGTGCAATAAAGTTGACCGAAAGTTCACATAAAAAAAGATAACATTTCTTATTACCGCTAAGTAAAAATTATATAACTTTAAGTCAATAAACATTTATTTTAGCATTATTGAAAAACGATTTCATGGCCGCCATTGACGTAAAAATCCAACAGATGGCGCGATTTTCACAGGCATCTTTTTGACGTACCCAATGTACTGAAGGGCCTATCCTTAGTTTTTAAATCAATGACTCATAAGTAAAATTGTGCGTAGCTCTGGGATTATAAATTTATAGGGCGGAATTTATTATGTTTAATAGTATTTACTTATTATAGATAAATAATGACCAATTGTAAGGTTTTGGATTTTTATGTTTAAAGTGGAGTTAAAGCGGGAAATCGTTGTTGATAAAGTTAGTAATATATATAGCCAGATAATTTGCCCAACAGGATGCTCACTAATAAATAGTGATGTAAATCGGAGTTTTAGAATTTTATCAGTGTTAGGGGAGAAATGAGGACGTAATATAAAACATATTGTAAATAAAGTTAATAACGCAGACGAAGTTGCGGGCAAAAGCTAGTCTATATATATAAAAGAGGAACCTGACTGACTGACTGACGTATCAACGCACAGCCGAAACTACTAGAGCTAGGAACGTGAAATTTTCCACAGGAGTTTCTATTGTGACGTAGGTGAGCACTAAGAAGGGATTTTTGGAAATTCAATCCCTAAGGGGGTGAAAAGGGTAAAAAACTGTTGTATGGAAAATCGAAACCGTTAGAGTTACAATTGTCTAACTTGGCACTTTAGTTAGTCATTTAAAAAGGAATTTAACGGTATACTTTGTTTCTCTAAAATTAGCCCTAAAGGGGTTAAAATAGGGGTTGAAGTGTTGCGAGACTACAGCGATTTAATGACTATCTAATCAACGCACAGCCGAAACTATTGGAGCTAGAAACGTGAAATTTTATACAAGGATTTCTATTGTAACTTAGGGTAGCACTAAGAAGGAGTTTTTGGAAATTCGACCCCTAAGAGGGTGAAAAGGGTAAATAACGGTTGTATGGAAAATCGAAACCGTTAAAGCCACAGTTGTCAAACTTTGCACTTTCGTTAATCAATCAAAAACCAAAATAACTGCATACTTTGTTTTTCTAAAATTAACCCTAAAGTGGTTCAAATAAGGGTTGAAGTTTTGTAGAACCGAACTGTCTAATCAACGCACAGCCGAAACTGATGGAGCTAGAAACGTGAAATTTTACACAGGGATTCCTATTGTGGCATAGGATAGCACTAAGGAAGAATTTATGGATATTAAACCCCTAAGGAGGTGAAAATGGTAAAAGACGGTTGTATAAAAAATCGAGACCGTTAAAGCCATGGTTATCAAACTGCCCTTTCGTAAATCGATAAAAAACAAACATAGCTACATATTGAAGTTTTCTAAAATTAACCCTGAGGTGGTTAAAATAAGGGTTGAACTTTTGTAGAACCGAACTGTCTAATCAACGGACAGCCGAAACTATTGGAGCTAGAAACGTGAAATTTTATACAAGGATTTCTATTGTAACTTAGGGTAGCACTAAGAAGGAGTTTTTGGAAATTCAATCCCTAGGGGGGTGAAAAGAGTAAAAAACTGTTGTATGGAAAATCGAAACCGTTAAAGCCACAGTTAGCAAATTTTGCACTTTTGTATATCTAATAAAAACAAACATAGCTGCATACTTTATTCTTCTAAAATTAACCCTAAAGTGGTAAGGGTTGAAATGTTGTAGAACCGAACTGTCGCATCAACGTACAACCGAAACTACTGAAGTTAGGAACTTGAAATTTTACACGGGGCTTCCTATCATAAGCATCAAGAGCAGTGCTAATGAAGGATTTACTGAAATTCAATCCCTAAAGGAGTGAAAAGGGTGAAATTGTGTTGTATGGAAAAACGAACCGTGAAAGGTACAGATTTCAAACTTGGCAGTTTATGTAGTCAATTAAAAAAAAAAAAATTCTTACTTTTTTGTGTTAAATTAGCCTCAAAGGGCTTAAAATAAGGGTTGTAATTTTGTATAAAAAATCGAAGCCACTGTTATTGGTACGAAAATTCGTATTTCAGCTACCTATTATAAACACAAGAAATTGGCATGCACTAATTTTGGAAAAATGGCACGAAGGGGATGAAATTTTATAAAAAGTATTTAGGGTTCCGTGGGTACAAAATAACCCATAAAAATTGAGCTTGATGGTTTAATTCAAGAATTGGATAGGGAAAGCAATATTTGAATTTTTACTAATTTTGTACGTTGTTCATGAGTGTAAGAGTTTCACATTTACGGTCAGGGAAAAGGAAGGAATGGACGGAAGGTTGTGTTGGAATATCGGGCATAAGCAACTTTCATTTTAAATATCCATTAATGGGTTTCGTGCAAATAATACTCATAAGTAAAATTGTGCGTAGTTCTGGGATTATAAATATTCAGGGAGGAATTTATTATGTTTAATAGTATTTACTTATTATAGATAAATAATGACCAATTGTAAGATTTTGGCTTCTTATGTTTTAAGTGGAGTTAAAGCGGGAAATCGTTGTTGATAAAGTAAGTAATATATATAGCCACATGATTTGCCAACAGGATGCTCACTAATAAATAGTGACGTAATTCGGAGTTTTAGAATTTTCTCAGTTTTAGGGGAGAAATGAGGACGTAATATAAAACATATTGTAAATAAAGTTAATAACGCAGACGAAGTTGCGGGCAAAAGCTAGTTTATTTATAATTATTTTAGAAATTGACATCGAATTGCCTAAATTAAGAACTCAAAGCAATGTGACCACATTCAGAAAGACGTAAAAGCGAGCGGCTGACAAATGACAACTGCACGCCGTCACGATAGAATTGCTCTAAAATTATTCGCCGCCGTCTGTCAGTGCGAAACAATGAGTATGCCGAATAGACGTTTATAATTTACACAACTTTCGCTTGTAGTAATATATTTTTGTGACGTTTATTATCAGGCGTGCTGACGGTGTTTTAATTACTTTTAAATGTAATAACTTTTATCGTAATTTGTATATCTGCCAATAGCCAGATTTACTGGTGGCAGGTCTCTCATATGTGAGAGATTACCTGGGTAGATATCACCGCAATGTCTATTTCACCCGCCAAACAGCAGTGTAAATGCACTGTTGTGTTCCGGTTTGAAGGACATTTTAGCCAGAGTAAATAATGCACATAATAAGACTTAACATCTTATGTCCCATAATGGCGAGCGCAGTGGAATGCCAAGCATTGCGTTGTAATTCATGGTGCTGTTTGATTTTGCGACTATCCTGAGCGGTAGTATCGCTTACCATCAGGCGAACGGCATGCTCGTCTCGCCATTCATCGCAAAAAAAATAAAGCCCCAAGAGGTTCTTGCTAATCAACAAAGTGCTTATAGGATCTTAAATGTGGGTTTAGCAATGGATATGCTGAGGCCGATAATGGTTATTTTAAAATATGCCGAATATGAACCCGCCAGCTTTCATTAAATTTTCTTTTTTTAATTAAACATATAACTTTTACATCTTTTCAATTTACGTTTAATAAATACCTCAGATCCCTATTATATCATCGTGAAATTAAGAAACTGTCTGAAAAGTGGAATTTTAATATACGTACATATTGTATCAAGGGTGTGTCAACACTTCATGTTATGCAACCCGTCATAGAAACCTTTAAAAATAATGAATGTAATGAAAATGTAATGAAAACTTTACAATGTTTTTGTGTCCTATTCAAAACTGTTTCCTATATTTTAATGTTGTTAAAAAGAAGAACAATTTTCAAATTGTATAACCTAACTTTAGTAACGAATTCGTATTTTAAGATGGTTGAAAATTCAGTTTAATAAACCACAATAATTCTAAACTACATACATACACCACAAACATACATATATAATCGTCACGCCTGTATCCTATAGGGGTAAGCAGAGACTATAGACCGCCACTTTGCTCGATCTTGACATACTATTTCCGATCATCCACTTTCATCAACTTCTTCATGCATTCTCGCATTAACTACATTTCAATCAAAATATTTTCAACAAACAAGCAATACTGGAGACACACCTATAAAGGCGACGATAGCAATTAATATACTGATTCAATTTATAACTGATATATTGTGTACGTCATTGTCACATATGGTAAACCATTACCGTCAATGTACGTACGGACACGAACACAGAGCATTTCAGCCACATGACAATATGAAAGGACCATACATTTGAGTACACGTAATATGGGAACCCAGTCGACTATGACAGCATTCGCAAAGCCGTTGATAGAAATTGGCCGATAGTCGAAAATCTGGATTACGGTTTTAGATACCTTTGTTTATGACGAATAAAATATTTGGTTGAAATAAAATTTGGGCACACGTAACTGTAAATATATTTTTTGCCAGCATTTTTATCTATATAGAAACAGCAAAATATTTAGTATGATATGAAATAGGTTAAATCTACGATACTATAGTAGAGGTTTTTAATTATAATAAAAATATTACGGTCAAACCAAATAAATAACTTGTGGGTTTTATATTTTTGCTGGTATCAAATCCGCAACGTTTCGAACAATATGAAAATACATCGAAATTAAACTTCGCCCCGCGATAGGAAAGCTGTAAAGTAATCGAAACGTAGGAAAAATTAAAAATGTTAATATTAAATCATATTATTTATTCCAAAAAAAATCCGCGATAAACTCCGAATAAAATAGTTTTTTTTTCAATGTGTAACATTCACGTTAATCTAAAAAACCTGGCCTGATTCAAACAGGCCATCAGCGTATTTATGATCATTGAAAATACTTTCTAAAATTGTTCAATTTAGTACAGAGGTAATCGTTATTTATTACCTGGCCGTTGATATTTTTATTTAATATTTATGAATCCCTGGATATTTAACAGAAACTAAAATATGCTGACACGTTGAATTTCAAACACGACGAACTCTAATCATTATTTTGAATTTCCGTTTCTTTTGCCATATAGACACACATGACTCCGAAAAGTCAGAGATGGCCCTAATTTGAAGCCGTGACCTCCGTAAACATTTTGGCTGCTGTCTAGTTAGTAACCAAAGTTAGCATTGTACGTTAAAAATAAAACCTAACTTTGACTCAATTTAAAAAAATACTTGTATATTAATTTAGTAAAAAATTGCGATATTTTTTATAAAGTAAAGGCATACGTGAATTATTCATATAACTAAAGAATCTTTTGGAGATAATGACACAGACATTATACACGCAAGAAAGGTCGGAATTTAACAAATGTACATAAAATGGTACTTCAATGTTCACACTGGGCGTCTTTTTGAGAGTACGAAGTGAAATTATGTATATTTATTCAATAAAGTCTCGAATAATATTCGGTAAGGTTGCGTGTGAGTAACTGATGCGATTTTCCCCTTTGTTCTCATTTTCCGTCCCATATTTTTGTTTTCAACTTCACTGAATATTTTTATTACATTTTCTTGTCTCTCAACACATGAGTTATTTTCGCAAGCACTTCGTGGTTTTTTCCACTGCTTCCGGAAGCGTTCGGGCGCAAAAATGTTATCGATATAGCCATACCGAACACGTGTAAATATGTACTCTCCTTTATCCCTCTACCTACGTGATAGTTAAAAATATTGAGTACGACAACTTACTTAAGATTATACAATATATTTTTTGCGGAAAAATAAACGAGCTCTATATACAATAATGGTTTAATTAATTTTACGCTAATATATAAAAAAAAAACTGTAATTTGTAACATACAAATGAGCAAAATGTATGTATGAACTACAATCTTATCAGTAAAAGAGATATGTGGAACTCATTATTAAGTGCAAAAAAGGAAGAAACGTGTTGATACCATATCTAAATAATTTAAAAGACATTACGTATACGAGAATAAAACATTTTAGATACCACCGCACCGCAATGCTTATTTCTCACTGTTGTGTTTCGGTGTTAAGGACATTGTAGCTAGAAAAGAGGAACCTGACTGACTGACTGACAGACGTATCAACGTACAGCCGAAACTACTGGAGCTAGGAAAGAAAAATTTTCCACAGAGGTTCTTTTTAGATTTAATAAAATAAACATTGGTATTATTCGTCACTCAAATATGATTAATATTAATCAACTCTGCTAGAGTAACTACTGGGCATATTACGAAATCGGCATTACGACTTAACATCTTATGTCTCTGGATGGCGAGCGCAGTGGAATGCCAAGCATTGCTTTGTAATTCAAGGTGTTGTTTGGTTTTGCCACTGTTCATAAGCGATGGTATCGCTTACCATTAGGTGAACGGCATGCTCGAATCATTGCAATAAAAAAATCTAATGCTATAAAATTTTAACAATTTTTTGTTATTTGTAAAAGCTTCGTCAAAAACAGTTTGATTTTAGATATTGCACGCCGAGATAAAAGTTATTTGCTGTTTTATATATTTTCAATGCGTGAAATAACCTATGTTGTTTGTTTAAATCAAAAATTTTCCCTTCGTGGAAATAATGGATTTAGTGTACACAATGGCTCAAAGCCTATTGGGAATATATTTTTTATTTTTGTTCAATAATGAATACCTTGAATTTCATTTAACAACTGGCTTGAATTGTAGGCAGTCGGTAAAACAGAATTGCGCTATTAATCAGTTTCATTGATGAAACACAAATTATAATGTATTCACCACCTTATACATAAAAAGTAAAACAAAAAAACACTTAATACATATATTAATAAAATTGACGCTTTTTAAAGCAAGTTTTTAATTACATTGTGTCTGAAATCACTAAACCACCCGGCTTCGTTTTCGGTAGCAATCTTGATATACCCTGTATACAAAATAACAAACGAAGGCACAAAACGTTTAAGTGGCTCTCAAGATCGGTATCTATGATCTCTTAGTGCGGCCTCGAAACGTAACCACATATACAGAAAACCCACGTCTCATACTCGAATGAATAATTAGACAGTACTACGTACAGTTGATGTAAACAATGACGAATCAACAAACATGATTTTATCACTTATAACTGCACAGCACTGCTCTACCGCCCACTGATGAACCGAGGACAACGGAAGTTTGATTGATAACGCTGATCTAGTAAAATATATGTCTGAATTAAAATACAAACCACATTTAAATACGTAATAATCAAGTCCACTGCTGAACCTACGCCTCAAGGATCTCCACATCGACCTGTTGGAAGCGGCCTGCAAAACCTTAAATAGACATACAAAACAATGAATTAAGTTGAAAGAAGACCCAATTAAAAAAGTTAAAACAATTGATAACGTGTTTAAGATTAGAAAATGGAGTGAAATACATTCATTTTATGGTTAAAAGCTAAGGTGCTTGAGGATAAGTAATTGCTGTAAGCACCCCACGCTTTGTAACAATAAAATCATTCTGAAGGTTCTGGATAAGGTAATGTCATATACTTTATAAATTATTGTATTGTCATCGGTCCACGACAAATCTACAAAGTTTGAATGAAATCTAACCGTCTAAAGTGGGTCAAAATCGAGCCTAGAGGAGTCGGTTACAAACATACAAACAATCATACAAATGAAGCTAGTATAAAAGTGTAAAAACCAAGTCGCGAAAAGTTTGAAGTGGCCCTCGATAGCAAGATCTGCAATCTCACCTTGCGAGCTCGAAGTGAATCCACACAACATAATGGAAAACCCGCGGACCACATTCCACACTCGACGAGTAGGTCGAAGGCTACAAATTCATAACGATTTGCCGCCATAAAGTAAGTGATTTATGTTTACACATTTATAGATTCGGAAACCGTACAGTATAGATTCTTGTCTGTATCTTTATATGCTCATACACGTCCCACCGTAGGGCATAGGCCTCCTCTATAGTCGAGAGTACGATTGAAAGGGGTTAGGCCATATAGTCCACCACGCTGGCCTAATGCGTGTTGGGTCGAATAACATAATTGGGTCGACCAGTGACAGATAGAATTAACCAATTTAATGAAAACAAAAATGCGCTCATGATACCAGTAATAAGTCTTTGTCATTCAGACAAAAAATCAAGCATCAATCACTTTCTTACATTAAGCCTATTATTTATTAATAAACAATGCAAAAACATAACACATTACCCACACTAATTTACGCGAAAATTAGCTTAAAAATAGTTCGATCAGAATTATCCAGTTTGTTCGGTAACTATAGAAAACGCTCAGCTTAATTATTTAATGTGAAGTATTTGGCTTCCTAAATAATCCACGTAAAACATTTTAGCTACAAAACTTTTTAATGAATCGCAGAGATCGGTCTTTCATAAGATATTCTTTTAAAACATTGTTTTATCCTGAACATGCTGTGTATGGGACCCTCTACCTAGAGTTCGATTGAGGTTAGGCTATCTCCTATGAGGGCCTAATGCAGGTTAACGCTTAATGGAGTAAAAAAACTTATAAATGCGGAAAAAATATTTATATAAAATTAGATTTCAAACATTTATTCCAGGATCTAAATATAATTCCGAAAGTGTGTCACCACCCACCTCTAAGTTTAAACACAATAGACAATAGAAACGTTAACTTCGTTTTCGTTCGATATGAAAACAGGTAATAATAATGACGGTAGAACACCTTAAGCAGAACAGCGACCCTTATCAGACGCCATCCGATTAGTCCCGGATTAACTGGACAAATGGAATGTGTAATTATCTCCACCTAACTAGTCGTGTTTAACTCGACGCACACGTATTGTGCTCCTAACTCAATAGTGTAGTACGCGATCACTGAAGCAACAGATTACCGTGTAGAAATATTTGATTTTTTATCTGTATCAACGCATATACATCCCACAGCAGGGCACGGGCTTCCTCTACAATTACGAGTACGATTAAGAGGAACTAAGCAGGAGACCGTATAGTCCACCACTTTATCCTGGTGCGGGTTGGCAGATTTAACATGTTCTGTTGTGAGTATTAATTATTAGAAAATCCATGTTTAGAGATAATTATGTCCCACCAGTTAACATATTTATGCCGCCCTGCTCAATGCGCGATGGAAAAGTCCTGTGGCAAGTGGCTATGAAGGATTTTCCCACCTTGTGTGCAGTGGCCTCTAACGGTACCTTTGTCACTAATAGTCGCCTGTATAGAGCTTATATATAGGCTGCATATTTTCTCTACTGTTTTAATAAATAAGAGTCAATTAACTTATTATTGAGGATGCCGAAGATCAGGCGAAATAGAGGAGAATTAGCCGGAAGGGGGACCCTGGCACCGGCCGGGATAACGCCAGGTAGAAGAAAAAGAAGTATGTGTATCAATCTAATTTTCCAACTTCTTTTCTTGGAACTTTTCTTCAACTTTATTTTCTTGATCCACCAAATTTGTTTCCACGACTGTTTTTTTTTTACCAAAAAATACAGACAAATTGAAAACAGCAGGTATATCGGCTGCCGAAATGTCACAGCTTTTACCGATATTGCGACATGGCGTCATTCATACAGTATGTAAAATTAGTTAGGGGTTACGTGCGGGCGCGACCGTCAAGAGCCCTCGCTCAAGCACCATCCACGCTGTGGAAACAAACATAACTGTTGAAACCCAATTCATTTACATCACCACTTTATCTATTACTGATCTATTTAGTCGTTTAACGTGGATCAGGTAGAGTAAAGCTTTTATCGAACAATGTTAGATTATCGGGTCTGTAGATTTAACTAAGATTTGTTTTATTTCTTCGGTGCTAGTGACCAGAACCCATCTACCGGCGAAAACGTATGATTAGAATTATTGACCTAAGTCTTAACAGAATAGACACATTCTTATGTTCTTTTTTTTTCTTATGGGTAAAATCCTCATTGGATACCCGACTATCTGGATAGACCGGGCATGCCGGACTTTTACCGACTAAAAACCCATGTCTCTATCTGCACTTTGGAGGAACTTTGGGACCTCAATACGAACACGCCAAAGATGTTCTTGGAGTACAAAACAAAGCGAAAGTACGAAGATGAGGTCTCGGGTTCGAATCAAGGGTCGGGCAAGTGATAATGCATTTTTCGTTATCAACCCGGAGTCAAGGGCAATTATGCCCAATATGGCGATAGGCTCGCCTCCTGTCACATCATGGAACAAAGCACACAAGCGCACAAAGGTGCATACAAATTATATCTTCGTGTAATGACAGGCCAACGTGAACATTTATTGTGTATGTATTGGGATGTAATAAATAAAAACTAGTGCAACATTTACAACTAACTTTAGACAAACGTATATACGATATTTCTTGTTAAAATATTTTGTCATTTTTACAGTTTTCTCTAGTATGAAAACTTAGTACATTTTGCACCTTTAGAATTAAAAAGACCTACCTAAAAAATATATATTTTTTGGGAAACTTTCATTAAAGCTTTGAAACATAAGAAACTTTATAGTTATGAAAGATACATCGAGAAGACCTAAGTATACACCTTTCTGTCATTCACGCGTCAATAGGTCCTTCTTTAAGGGTCGATGGAGATAGTCATTATAATCAAATATATGATTAAAAGCCAAAATCTTTTTTTTTTTTTGGATTAGGTCACATTAATTCTAAAGGTGGGATTTGATGACGGAATATGTTTTCCCATACCCCCAAACACACACACAAAGTCATAGTTAGTTATAGTATATATACATAGTTTCCAAACCATTTAAATGATATCGTTTCATCATCATGATCCACAGCCGATAGGGTCACACTGCTGGGTATATACATATGTAGGCCTCTGTCATACCATGTTACTTTTCTCTGTCCTTTGTCAGTCGCATCCAGGTTCGGTCTGCGATTTTAACAATGTCATCGACTCATCTCGCCACCGGACGCACGACGAGACGCTGCGCTTACGCAGTTTTGGCCACCATTATGTTAGCGCGTTAAAAAGATTTCGTTTAATACTAGTAATAGTAGTATTTTAGGTCTTGTAATTTGTGTGTGTGTTTATTTTTCTTCTATTAACAACACACGAATAAAATATATACAAAATTTAAAGGCACCGATCGTAATTTTATATAAATTAGTAACTGAATATTGTGTAACTGCGATAATTAATTTATGGGTATACATTTAATAATATCAATTTCCTCGTGCATCGAAAGTATGGTGTTTATATTTTATTTAAAAAAAAATAGTAATTAAACTACTGCAAGTAATTATATTTATAATAAACACGTACGAAAACAAAAACTTTTACATGTTTTCCTAAATTGCAAATATTTTTTAAACATAAATCTCGACGAAATAACTAAAACGAGACACCCTACAGTTTAAAGTCGTATGACGTAATTAAATTTATTAAAAATATTTGAAGCACCGCAAACGCTTTGAGAATCGTCTGAATTATACACAAAGAGTTTGTTTAACAACAAGACATAGTTTACATTAGAGTGGACGGGCAGAATTCGAAATTGGCAGCAAGTCGGGGCGACTGCGGCCCTGGTCACAATTAACTGCCGACATGTTTCAATTTCCACTCTCCTCTAAATACTAAATCCTCAGTTAATATTCAGTTAAAGCTCTCTGTTCCCGACACTTTAAATACTACAATTGATTAGACTTACGTGCGCTTTCCGAGCTAAGTTTGCCCGACATTGTTGGATATTTGAACTGAGCCAATGTGTTTAATTATAATTATGAACACGTATGATAATAGTTAGGATAAATCATAAATGAAATGATATCAAATTATATTTATGTTTGCAGAGGAAACAAATGCAATATGAAATGATTTTATTTATTTACTTGACTATAAATATGAAATGCGCTTGACGTATTCTGTGAAGTTATTGTGTGTATTAATTTACAAAAAAATATCCAGTGCTCTGGACCATCAAAGCCTTTGAAATTGTATGAAATGGGAAGGTAATAATTTGCGTCATAGAAATATAAAAAGAGTTTGAAGTTAATGAACCAAATAAATACGTTTCCTCTTTACAAACCTCTGGACTCTATTGCAGTCTTACGTCTTATAATAGTAATTTGAAAAAACCTTTTAATCCGACAATACTTTTAACTCTGTCGGATTAAAGATGCGCGAACGCATAGCAGCCTATACGATACAAAACACAATACTCTATATTGCACACACATTTAAATAATCGGTACACTTATACCTAAAAATAATGTAGGTAAAATCGGCGGAACTTTGCGATGGACAGTAATTCACTAATTGCCTATCGAATTATTGCAGCCCATCGAATGAATTACAGGATTACTTTAAAATTTTACGATCCTGGCTCGAAATGCGTAGTGGACTAAAGTTTGGAACCTTCGAAATTGTAAAAGAAGCCAGTAACCCGCGCAAAGACCTACAAGAGCTGATTCTTGGCTTTTTGGTTACGATCATAGTGTAAATTTCAGTAAATATAGGGATTAGGACAATTAAATAAATAATATCTCAACGTTCTGTAGCAGCGTATATCAAATCACACTTTTCTAGATTTTATGTTAAAGCAATGCGTTTTATAATCTTTTCGAATAATTATTTTCCGGGTATATGCTTTTTATTTGTTTGTGGAAATCAGTCTATTCTTAGAATTTCCAACTACTCATGTTTCTTATACCTACCGCTTAACTTACCAGCGGCAAATTGTGGTAAACCAATCTGATTTAACTCTCAGACACAGAGAGGTCTCGATCGTTTTTACGTCAATGATCAGCCCTGATTCATCCCTTTATCGATACCTTATCACAAGGATACGTACTTATGCCCAAAATTAGCATAGTGTGACTTTCAACAAGCAGGATATAGATAACAATCAATGCTAATTCCAGACATGGAAATCTACTTACATATTAACAACCCATAATAGATTGTAACCTACAGGACACATACCTAATCGAGGAAATAAGTTAGTCGATAGTACTATATGTTTGAAAAATATCCGATACATAGATCAGCTTCACAGCGTTCTTAAAATTATAAAAATTATTATAATATTTTGACAGCCTCCGGGGCGCAGTTGGTTAGACGCCGCCTGTGAAACGAGAGGTCGCGGGTTCGATCCCCGCACCGAGAGAAATGTTTGTGCGGCCCACAAATATTTCTTCCGGGTCTGGGTGTTTGTGAGACCGAAAAGTCTCTCGTAGTTCCTGATACCCACGACACAAAACTCGATCTTAGTGTGGGACTACGTATGTGTCTGTTGGGTGTTATTTATGTTGATTCTTAATTTTTATTTGTGATTTAGTAAATATCCAGGTGGAATCCACTTTCTATTCCGCAATTTACGCATCCATATAATCAGAGTAAGTCCTAAGAAAAAGCCAACACTTTTCTCAAAGGGTAGCAAAAACACCGACGACTTTTTTGGAGTTGCATTACCTACTTATGAATAGGTAGCAACTCTATTCATTGGCCTTTTACTGACATATAAAAATAAACAATAAAAGATTGGATTCTAAGCAGAATCTTCTCCGTGATTTGCGGCTTTTATCGAACGTAATTTTTAATCAAATACTAAAAAAAATATAATAATGTGAAAATCAAAGCATGTCGCATTTTCTCATACATTCTTATCCGCGACCGAGCATGAAATTGCTACTTATGCCGTATATTTTACATAATTTTTGTCTTCACATAATTTTCGCATATACTCGTACATACATAATGTCACGTCAATATAAGAGCATGTCCATTCATTTTGCGAGATCTTGTTATTAATTTATTCTTAATGGCAAACACAATACTCAACAATAAAATTCAAAATTAAACCTTAAAATCTCTATCCTGAATAAATTTCGATGGAGTTATGACATGGTCATACTCTACCCAATTATTTCCGTACTTGTTGATGGAAGCCATATACACGTGGTGCGTTTAAAATCCAGCCTGTGTACACAACTGTGTACTGCTTACAAGCACACTATGTCTAATTGACTTATACTCAACATACATATACATATATAAACTCATGCCTTTTTACGCAGAAGGGGTAGATAGAGGTGGTTTTTTATCCAGAAGAGGTAGGTAAGTAGTACACCCATATTTCGCCTATCGTGATACAGGGCACAAATTCCTAACTTCGGGCTGATAATTAATGAATTTAAAAATCCACCATCCCTTCGCCCGACCCGGGATCCGAACTCGAGAAATCAGATTCGTAATCACACCGTAGTACAACTACTACAACGAGGCAGTTTTGAAACTGTCTCTCTTTTCCCAAACAAAAGCATTTATAATTATTATCAGAATTGCTAATACGTTTAGATAGCGGTACAAAAGGTCGCAAGGCGTGGGATCTAGGATTATCCGAGGCCACCCGCGGACCTGACGCAATTAACTCTCGACATGTTTCAATTTACACTCGCAAATACGCACCCGACAACCGCACAGTTGTATAGAACAGAACTGTTATTCAGGACAATTTGTTATTGTGTTCTAGAAGGAAATTAAAAAGGAGACTGATCATCATGCAAGACAATGAAAATAAAATATTAAAATTAAAGACAATTAAAATGAAAATAATGTTACAGTTTACAATTATTATATTATACAATTAAAATAATAAAATAAAATAAAGTTTCGCGGTAAAACTTAGAAAGATTAAACAAAAAAAATATATAATACAGGGGAGGCTATTGTCAAACGAATATGTTGATGAAGATAAATAAATAAATAAACCCAACAGATACATAGTCCTAACCCCACACTACTTTTGATTTTTGTGTCGTGGGTATCAGTAGCTACGAGAGACTTTTTGGTCTCACATACACCCAGACCCAAATTAAATATTTGTGGACCGCAATAACCACTAAAACGGTGAAGGAAAACATCGTGAGGAAACCTGCATACCATAGCGGTTTATAAGAATTTCTATGGTATGTAAGTCCGCAAACCCGCACTAGGCCAGCGTGGTGGACTATATGGCCTAACCACTCTCAATCGTACTCTCGATTGTAGAGTAGGCCCGTGCCCTGCAGTGGGACGTATATGGGCTGATACAGAATAACATTTCTCTCGGTGCGGGGATCGAACCCGCGGCCTCTCGTTTCACAGCCGGCGTCTAACCAACTGCTCCCCAGAAACTTTCAAGTTTAAGATATACCTATGTTAAAGGAATCTATTGCATGAACCGTGACAGACAAGACACACAATAAAATAAAATATTTTCGTGGAATAAGATTATTTCCGAGAAGGGTTTGGATCTATGTTATATGAATAGATATAAGCTGTTCTCAGAATCATAAGCCAATTTGTATCACAATAAAGATCTCAAAGTATTATATGAATAATTTATTAATCCTTACTGTTACTATCAGGACTACTATATTACTGATACTATTACTTATATCACATGTTGTTGATTCGTAATTTTTTTTACAAAATAGGAAATAATTCGACATGTTTCTCAAAATATATTTGGTAATGCAAAGAGTGAAATCTATGTACGTATCTGTATTTGTATAAACCCATATACGTCCCACTTTAAAGCACGGGCCTCTTCGACAACTGGGAGTTCGATTGAGAAGGGTTAGGCCCTATTTAGAGTCCACCAAGCTGGCAGGTTGGCAGACTACATACCATAGATATTTTTAACTCGCTTTCATATGTATTTTTCTTCACCGTTATAGGAAATAGGCTACTATCCCTAAAAAATTAAACAGATTCTGTGGAATTCATTCCCTATTGTGCAATGTATGATTGAACATGAAAGGATATTCGCATTCAGCCGCATAGCATCCTCCGTACACGAATATCTAAGCCTATCATAGTGGCACATAGAAGTCGGGCTTTCATTCCAGCCTATGTGTATTCGTTAAAGACTAGGACGGCATAGGCGACCATATTATGTAGTATCTAGATACTATTTTTTGTTAAAATCGCAATGTCCGTACACAAAAAGAAAACCCACAGGTAAAACCTAGTCCAGTACACAATTTAGGTCATATAATTTATATTTGACCGCTTTTTCAACAAATTTTGAAGTATCGGAAGGAATCTAGCATCTGCAATGAAAACCGCGATGCTATTATCGTATTTCAAGCTCAGTAATTGCTTCAATGTAGACGCTCAATACACCGGCTTTGAGCGGGTTCTAAGAATATTTCCCTTCTGATCAGTACAAAAAGTTATCAACGGGTCATTCAACTGGCATCTCTAGTTGGATGAAATTAGATGACTGGCAGATAAAATGTAGACGTAAAATACATTTTAACAATCAATGTGCATCAATTGGCGAAAAGTTAGCTATGAAACACCAAGCAGTAGGTTTGATCCTCGAATATTTTATATAGCATATATCTGATAAATTGCAAATGCTTGCTAGAAATGTATATTTTAATCGCTGATGGAACACAACTGCGACACGTAGTAAGAAATATTCAAAAGAAGTGGGGAAGAAAAGAAAAAACGTAAAAGGGGAGGTTTAGATTTGTGGCAATCGTATACGCTGAATGAAGTCTTCGACCTCCCTAAAAAAGTAAGCCATTGCCATCTCCATCATTTCAGTCATCAGTTTCAGCTCAACCATTCTGTAACTTTAATTATATAAAACGTGTTTCAGACCTGTTTTTAAGTGGTAGAGACCACTGAACGTTTGTACATATTTAATTGCACCGATAAAACTAAACCTACAAAATTTAAATCACTTTAATAACATTCTTTGCCACAAAGGTACAATCATAAATAAAAGAAACTAATGCACTTGACACAAGTAATTTGTAGTAAATAGTAGCAGAGGGAACAAATAATAGAATAATTATGAGAATATACTGTTTGTAATACAGCCCTAGTATTCGTGTTCGCGGGAAAAGAATGTCTTCCGAGATAACACGAAATAATCTCCACAAGAAAAATGGTGTTTTCGTTTTATACTTATAAAACCCGCGGCTGCGTGCGTTCTGTGGTGTGTTTATGAATCCAAAGTAATTATAAATTATTGAATATTACGGCAAAAAAATATTTATAAGTACCATGGCCAAAACATAAGTTATAGTTACATTTCAAATTACACAAATCTTACCTATGCTCTATTCTTTTCTTACCTGCTCTTGTACCAGAACTAAGTATTCGCGCCTCGGGGCTATATAATTTTTGTGCATTGTAAAAGACGTATATATACAAATATATTAGGTTTATCATGTTAAAAGCAGCCTAGCCGCCATAGGCCTAATGTTTATCCTGCCTTGACATACCAAGGCGTGGAAGGTAATAAATACACTTTGACTCCACTTTCAATACCACTGACTGACTACACGCAACATATTATTATAAATAATTAACAATTAATTAAAAAGCTGACAATTTCGTTTCAACTGGCATATTTTCGAACTTATATATTTTTTATAAAAAAATATTATATCAATGAGGGTAGTTAGTTATCTTGTGCCATCTTGCAGGATTAATAATTCAGTTTCTCGTGAACATTTGCAAAAGCATGATGCGCTCTCCGTTGTTGCGCTTGAGTTCTTGACTAATTTAGATTGTTTTATGGACAATATAGTGATTTTGAATGCTACTTTTATATTTTTTTGTGGAAAATTATACAGTGCAAGTGATTTTGAGTGCTAAAATCACCGTTTTTGTCGACGTCGTCCAGCCAGCTTCGTGAGCGAAATTCCGGTAAGTGATAGATGTACTATATTATTATTATCTATGGTTTCTTACGTATCCGTTGTTCTATGTACCACTTTAGTAGATTGTACGGAGCCGTCTAAGCAATATTTTAACAAAAAATATTAATTTTCAGTTTATTAAATTACACTTTTTCTTAGACTGTCCCGCCACTGCAACTCCTTTAAGTCAGAATCAACAGTGGCACGCATTTTATTGACACCGAGCATTGAAGCTCGGCGAGTCTCCGGGAAAACCCACAACAAAATTAATCATGAAGTTAGTAATAGGAGTTGGATTTTTTTTTTCACTTACACTAATTTAATTAATCAAAAGAACAGGATATCGTTCAGTTTAATTACAAATAAGTCCAGAAATGGTCAGAATTAGTATGCGTCTGGACGCAGATATTTTTTGCCTCCACTGCGTACCACAAATATTTTACTCGCGTTTAAATCTGTATTCCAGGACTCAACCTAAAATTTAATAAAAGTGTTAAAACATATTGCACAAAACATAATCTAATAAATTCCATAGTACAATATTTCCAGAGCCTACAATAAAAAACATTACCTAAATACCACGTAAACTCTAGATAAAAAACAAACAAGCGGTACGTAAGCAGTTGAAATCTCCAGGACAAAACCGCCCGTGATCTTAGCATCGCGGTTCTTTATAGTCCCCAGACATGAGACCGTTGACCCTCATATCGCCCTTCCTCGTCTCATAAGACAATAAACTGTGAGAAATGGTACATGTATGGAGCACTGCTTTATTGCACTGTTTTTCTTCCTTTTTTACTTTATATTTTATTTTTAAAATCAATAATATATTTTAGAATAGGTATAATATATTTTTATGTATACGTGTGTGTGGACTTCCTGTGGCTGATATGATGATGATATTTAATATCGCTGAGTGAAGCGATGTCAAACGAATGAAGAATCAGTATAATCTGTTTCGCCAACGCATTAAATAATTGTGAATGCCTTAAGTGTAGTGAATGCCTTAAGCATTGTGCTTTTTATATTAATATAAACTTATCTTAACGGCAATTAATTTTATTTAACACGCTCAGGCGTTATCTAAGCAACAACAAAAGTAATAGGTACAACAATATCCCATTACATAACGTTAGCACAACAATACCATATAACCGCGCAACCATACGAAACTAACAAAGGTATTCGCAAAAACAATGCGATAATACATAGAGCAAAATTTTAATGGAGTCAATTAGCGCCCGCCATGGAGGCCGCAAGTGTCGTAATTATTTTTAAATTTAAATGTATGAAACTGGTAAAGTCCATAGTTTGTTATCCGGATAGACAGTGCCACCGGCTGGAATAACACGAGGCAAGGTAATCCACACGAGAATAACAATGTTTTCACTTTATTTTCACTTGTTTTTGCTCATTCCCACGAATGCTCCGAGGGGACAAATGGATACGACCGGGACCTTTGCCTTATTTACCGGTTGGTTTTCATAAAAAGCCTTCGCGCGCCAACATTTTCATTTGTGGAATATTTCTGGGAGCTTCATTTATAATTTTGTATAATGAACCACTATGAAACGTACGAACGAAATGTGAATACGTGCATATGTACGCGACTAAAACATAAGCGATTTCATGTGACGTTCTTTTATGAAAATAATATTTTTTACATTATTGATAAAGAAGTAGGTTTCTCCTTTTTGCTTTCAATAGCGATTATAATTTAACCAACATGAACTTAGGAATCTTATTAATTCACACTAGGCTCACACGGATGACTAAGCCTTATTAGACGAAATCCGTGTCCGTAAATGAGGGAAAACAACATTGGGTTTATTTCTTGGTTCTCCTTTTATTACATGATGCAACCAGCCACGACGAAAAAGATTCCTCCATACTGTACGATAAGTTACCAAATATCCATACATCTTCAAGACTTCCATTACGGGTCGACAATGAAGACGAGATATGAAATGGCTTGGCGCTGCCCGCACAAGCTTGTCCCCTACCACGGTTAATAATACACCTGATATATCGCTTCGAGTACGCATTGTGATCTCGCCACCTACTCGCCCATAAAGTACACAGTTTACTATAAAATATCGTCCCGGGAAACATTACTTATTCATTTATTATCAACGCGAACGACCGCGCTGCTCTGTAAGTATGCACATTATTGTTCCCGTGGCATTAACTTGTAAATAAATCAATTTAACGTAATTACAGTGGTAATCTCTTTTTAATGCATTAAGTGATAATGGAAACTCGATACACACTACGTAAGTCTTTACGGAAACATTAAATAAACGGTCGATGGAGAAGATTAAAGACGTTAATGTATATTGAATTTAAGCATCTCTTGAACTGTTATTATTAAGTATCACAAATACAATCAAAGTTCGGTCTCGACGCTGGGAGTTCACTCAATCAAAATTTGAGTTATGCGAAGTTCCACGTACGAATGTTTTGTTATTTGTGAATTGTGGCTGGACGGAGCCCGCCACTTGTTTGCCCCTAGTTTCTACAATGAGTTTTGGGTCAGGCGTCACCTCTGTACAATTAATAATGTTTATCAGACTCGCATAACTAACTGTTCTTGTAAGCTTTGTAATTGAAATAGTAGTTGTGTGCTTTGATTCAATGTATAAAGCGATTGATAATGTGTGTGTCTGTCATATATGAGAGGCAATCTGGGTAGGTACCATCACAATGTCTATTTCTCCCGCCAAACAGCAGTGTAAATGCACTGTTATGTTTCGGTTTGAAGTACATTGTAGCCAGAATAACTAACAGAATAACAGGATGGCGAGTGCAGTTGAGTACCAAGCGTTGCTATGTTATTCAAGGTTTTGTTTGGTTTTGCAACAGTCCATGAGCTGTCGTATCGCTTACCATCAGGCGAACGGCACGCTCGACTTGCTATTCATTGCAATAAAAAAATACACAATACGTGCATTTGGTATAATAATAAGTATAGTAATATAACAGAACACGCAAGGGTGGCAGAACTGAAATCAGGCGGCACCCGCCGCGTAATAATGGCTCATAAAATGTCGAGATTTGAGCGGACCCTGGCACTGGCCGGGACAGCATAAGGTACACCCATGCGATTATATGACCAAAGTACTTTACAAGGAAAAATTACTAAGCTAAGCTGACTCTAAAACCACGTATAAATTGTATCACAAAAGCGTACTTTACTATTTCAATATCATTTCTGTGGAACTACTAAATTGAAAAACTCGCGCAAGCAGAATAGTGGAGTAAAGCCCGTAGATTATTAAAATGTTAAAGATATACATACCTTAATCTGATAGTTATATATTAAGACTAAAGTACAATAAATACAAGTAATAAAAGATCGCTCCTTAATATTAAAAAAATAAGTAATTGATGGCTCATGCTACATATCTGCTGACTCCCTTTGGCATAAGGCAAGAGCTTAACAAAGAAATAGCCTACGTTTTCCCTCCATGAACTTAAATTTCAGTTCACCAGTTCACAATCGTGGTCGTCTGAATCTCTTAAATATATGAATGTTCAATCTAAATCGTCTGATTCCGTTGAAACTTGTCTGAGTTTGTTTAGAATATGTATATACACTTTTATTATCCTATTATATAATAAATATAAATATAGGCTATACATATTTTATTTAATCTCTTTATACCGTCATCGAAACTTCTAATGAGAATTTTAACGCAATTATACAGTTGCTTTGTAACTAATATACAAAGGGAAAATTCTAAACTAAGTTCTCCAAGATCTTTGGATGATTAAGGCTTAGCAACTAGATTAATAATTAACAATAACTGTTAATGAAGGACAGTTGGAAGTCCACTAATAAACATAAGATGGGAACTCAATTACAGACGCAAATGTGTCCTGTTTCAGAAGAAAATAAGAACTTTAATTTCAGAGAGGCGGCCATATTTGGACACTACTGATTATTGACTTATCATCAGAAGCAGTACAGATTACAGTCACTTTGAAGTGTTAATTTAAAACAAAATACTTTCGGCCGAAAGCATTAGACACAGATGCAGAAAGCAAAACAAAAATGATTTCATGGATAATCTAACCTACCTAGTCATCTTTTGTTACATTAAACCTACACATTTAGTTTCAATTATTAAAACAATGAAATCTAAGCCCTTTATATCCCGTTACGGAATTTAATCTTCAAATTGTCTTCCACCTGCATTATCATTTGAATTAATTTGCAATCTATATTTTATTGACGGTACGGAGTAGTCACAATACAAAACCTCTTAGCATTTTCCGGAAAAACAGAGAGATAAAGCTATGAATACAAAATTCGTGTACTTTCGGTCCCCTACAATCTATCCACGCGCGATTTATGTGCACCAGTTTATGTTTACTAGTCTTGTTGCTTAACTGCAAGCTAGTATAGGCGTTGCAGCTATGAGAAATGTACGATTAGAAAAAAATATTATACAGACAACAACTGACTAGTACATTCTGTTTTTAAAATCTAACCCTACTTGCGAATTATAGTTTCCTTTCAGTAAATATCAGAGATCACTGGTGTGCCATAGCTGTACGTTTACAAAATCTTTCACACGCAGTAGCCCTAGAGACGCGAAAACAAACCTTAGCTCTGACAATTACAGTATTTGTATGCTTTTTCATTTGCTAATTACGTACATAAACACACGCCTTTTTCCCCAAACGTGTAGGTAGAGATGCAACCAGGACACCTACGTTTCGCCATGTATTTTCCATCCCATGATGTGGGGGGCGTGCCTATCGCCCTATCGGTCACAAATTCCTGACTCCGGGCTGATAATGAATAGAAAAATCCTTTATCACTTTGCCCGACCCGAGATTCGAACCCGAAGCTTTGAAATCATACTATAGTAAAACTGCACTTGCTAATTGGTATTAATAATTTGAAGCCATGTTATTCATAATATTTTACACCTTTTAGAATGTAAGGTAAAAAATGTTCAAACATTTGAAAATAGAATTCGCTACGATTACAAAGCTAACACGTGGGATTTCAACAGCCATATCTCCAATACTTAATCAGGTATTATCTGGCCGCAACCAATGACATTGAAGACGACATCAATAAACAACAATTAATATTCAGGGAGTACGCTACAGGATTATTCGTGCAAACGTGTAGCCATTATCGAAACTCACCAACGGCCGGGTAATTATAACAATTATGAGAGCGAGCGCAAATCCACGTCCCGTACACAACTCACGTCGGTGAGCCCACGGGCCTCGTCCCAGTCAGTTAATAATTCAATCACTCAGTCGTCCCCGACGGAGGACCCGCGCTTAAACGCACAAATATGCAAATACGTAAACCCAACGATACTTACTTGAAAACTTTCAAAATTAAATTGCCAGCCGATGATAGCTGCTGGATCGCGAGGGTGGGCATTTTGCGAATCGATGCAATTTTAGTAAATATTCTATATAATATTTTATAATATATGTATCTTTTAGCATTCTATGAATATCTTATAGTCTTTATACTTATGTTTAACAGCTGGGTTTTGTCACTTTAACAAAGCTAAGGACAAACAAGCATGAATACATTTCGCAAATATATAAAGAGTTATTATTTATTTACTCTGTTGTACACACAGAAAAAAAGGAAATAACATAAAATAATATTACAAATGGCGGTCTTATCGTTCCAGTCGTAAGAGTTTGTGAATGTGTGCAGGTTTTGTTCACAACAACATTAAGTAAGCGACAATTGTCTATGAATATAAATGTAATATTAATTAATAAATGTATACAATTGATAATTCATTAAAGAGGTAACTAAATTGGTGAATTTTGCGCTGGACATTGCGGCTTCGATCCCTGCTCGAATAAATTGCACGGCCAAATTTTTGTCCAAATTGTGGCTGTACGTGTATAATGTATATTTATAAACGCACCCACATTACATTAATCCACACTGAAGCTTACACAAATAGAGGCGCTAAATTGAGAATAGACCCCCAGTACGTCATTTTCTCGGCCATCGTAAAAGTTGACAATAAAGTAATTTCGTGGTTTCAACAAATACAACATAAACTTGTACACCTTACCTGGCATAAACTAGGACCAAAGTTTATATTTATATATTTTTATAAATAAATTTTATAACAGCCTCCGTGGCGCAGTTGGTTAGACGCTGCCTCTGAAACGAGAGGTCGCGGGTTCGATCCCCGCACCGAGACAAATGTTTGTGCGACCCACAAATATTTCTTCCGGGTCTGGGTGTTTGTGAGACCGAAAAGTCTCTCGTAGTTCCTGATACCCACGACACAAGACTCGATCTTAGTGTGGGGTCAGGACTATGTATGTGACTGTTGGGTGTTATTTATTATTTATTTATTTATTTATAAAACCTTAAAATAGAAACCTTTATATACATTTATGTCGTATTAATCGATATTGATTTTTTTTTTCATTATGATTTCTATGAATGGCGAGATGGGCATGCCATTTGCCCAATGGTAAGCGAAACGCCAGCTCATGGACAGTAGCTACTGATGCTTGGCATTCCACTGCACTCGCCATCAAAAAACATAAACTGTTATTTCTCAATATGTCCAGTAGATACTCTGGCTACAATATCCTTCAAACCGGAACACAACAATGCGTTTACACTGTTGTTTGGTGGGAGAAAAAGACATTGCGGCACCTACCCAAGCAGCCTCTCACATATGAGAGATCTACTACCAGTAATTGTTAAACCACCAGTGTTCCAAAATATACAAACATATAAAAGTTACACGTCGTAAAATCGTTTATTAGATTCGCAGTGGACTATTCTTTAGAACTTGTTCGATATAATGCAAGTATTGAGCGACAGGGGCGCATACCGTCTCGTGCAATCTATCGACCGACAGCCGACTATCCAGTGACAACTATTCCTTAGTATTAACAGGGAGCAGTTACATTGCAAAACCAATAGATAGAGCACAATGCCTGTGGAAGCTTAGTGGCACTTGTAATGTATGAGGACCATATTTTAAAGTACGTACGTGGCTAGAAATGATGTAGTGAAGGGTAACAAGGTATTTTTATATATATATAATAATATATAAGGTATGATTTGTAAAGCCTGCCAACCCGCACTAGGCCAGCGTGGTGGACTACATAGCCTAACCACTCTTAATCTTACTTGTGATTGTAGAGGAGGCTCGTGCCCTGCAGAGGTGCAAATATGGGCTGACAGAGATACAGAATTATAGAAAAACACTCAAAGAAACTTTGGAAATTACAATATAAAGAAACATAAAAGGAAAATTATTTTTATAAAATTAAACCACGAAATTCAAGAACTACGTGTTTCTAAAATAAAATTCAGCTCCACGTAGACATTCGCGGATTATAATTGAAAATGAATTGCGAACCATAATTCTCAGTTTTATTACAACGTATTAACGTGAAATGTTTTCTCAGTTTCATTTAATTTATCAAAAGGTAGTTTAATTTATAACAGCCAAACTGGGCTTAATGCATAAAGTCGAAGGTTTAGATCCATGTTAAAGGAATTTCGTGATGACACATACTTAATTTGACTAAGGTCATTTATCTCATGGTGCATTTAAACGCTTGGCCAACCTCGGCCAGTCTCTACAAGCGTGTAAACGGTGTGTTTGACCGTGCTGGGCTCGGCTTTTCGTTGTTGATAACATGGAGTTGGTAGACGTTGGCCCAGCCTCAGCCAACATGTAAATGCAACATCAGGTATTTTTATTCATCATCTCTTTTACACAAACCACGTTCCATATCAGTCATTCGTCTAACTTTCCATTCTACTCATATTTCTTCATAACATTCAAGTCCTATATGTATTAAATGTCCAGAAATCTAGAAATATAATACTAAAAGCAAACACAATGATGATGCAATAGAAGCGCTGTCACCAGGCCTCACATGTCATCGGATTATAACGTGCAATGTTGTAGCAACGTAATTTAGCGTCGCCCGCACAGACACATCCCACGCGTCATTTGTGGGGGCTAAAATTTGGCTAATCACAATCAGGTGCGCTGAAGTCAATCTACATTGTGCCACACACTTACAAATGAGTTTGCTGTGAGTGGGTATTATTAAAATTGTGGTACTGGAAATTGAAAGCGATGAAAACGTTGTGTATAACTTGTATGGTGAAAGTTTTGGTCGTTTTGAATAAACGGATACTAATACATGAAGGCAAATAGACACGTCATACACTAACATAATGGCACAAAAAAATGGCGCGATGCGTATTGTAATTTCCTTAGTAATTTCAAATTGGTTCGAAGAATGAGTCCAAAAGCAAGATACATAAGTTAGAAGAAGATGAATAGACATCGCTAGTTACGTAACAATAAGTGCCGCACTGTTATTGGCCATAGCGCGTGTGACGTAGCACCAAGCATCAAGTACGGGATGACGTGCCGAGAGTTGTCTAACGTCGTCATGAGAGCGAATTTAATAATTTTATTTCATAAAAAATTAAATTAGTGTGTACTTGCGCACTTAATAAAATATTTATTTTGTTTCACAGCTTCAGAATAATTTTTACGTTACTTTAAATCACTCTAATCTATTTTTCCGCATTTGGTTTTGAGAATACAAAAAGTCAGAGAAACGTGTGTCGCGGATACTGGTTGAAGCGTGACTGATTGCAAGTGAGGCAATTACCTTCCAAACGTCTTGCCATTATAAAGCTCGGACAACGCATCTATGCTTTATAAACATCTTAGCATGAAGGTATTTCACATTTCATATCAGAAAATATCATTATAGATGGAAAAATACACATCACAAAATACAATTTTATAACTATACGAATTACTGCACAACTTTAATTTGTACCCACGTAAGCAACTACGTTAATAATAATTTATTTTTCCCCATAAACCATTTTAAAAGCCAATCAAACTGGTTTTATTTTTAACCAATACATTTCTCTGCGATACGACGCCAAGTTAAGTAAGTAAGCATGTTAGCCCGTTACATTAACTTAGATATGGATGGTAAAAGCGTACGGTTGCCGGCAAAAGTGTCTTTACCGCGTACCTTTTTATAAAAAGTGAAAACATTAAGCAAATCGTATTAAGTCGCTACTTAAACGCTACTGTGTTTTACTAGCAAAATTACACTTTTATATCAAAGGATCATAGGAAATGGATCTTTTTACATAACTACTGGTGGTAGGTCTCTCATATTATGTAAAAAGCCATCTGAGTAGGTACCACCGCAATGACTATTGCTCCCGCCAACAGGAGTGTAAATGCACTGTTGTGTTTAGGTTTGAAGCACACTGTAACTACTGGACATATTGAAACTTAACATCTTATGTATCAGGCTGGCGAGCGCGGCGGAATACCAAGCGTTGCTTTGTAATTAACAGCCTCCGTGGCGCAGTCAGTTAGAAGCCGCCTGTGAAACGAGAGGCCGCGGGTTCGATCCCCACACTGAGATACATGTTTGTGCGGTCCACAAATATTTATGTTAAGGAGATGACTGGTCAGACTTAAATTCTTGCTGCAATGCACATTTCTAACATGTACTGATTCTGATTACGTAACTATTAGCACGCACGAAGCGAAGAAATGCCTATAATGTGTTTGGTTGTACCAATGTCAATAAAATCGATAAAGTATAAACTAATAGTCTAAATATAGTGCGAACTAGTAGAACATAATGAAGTTTTCTCGACAAACTCTTCAAAGTATTTTGATTGACGACTCAACAGAGCTATACTTACTAACAAGTAATATGTTGGAAAAATATAATAATAACTTTTACAAATAAAAACGCCTCGCCCTTCTTGTCTCTTGATTGATTAAGTCTTCTACTTACCTTCGTGTGGAATCAGCACAATAATGTCTAATTGTATGTTGCAGATAAATTTAATTTTTGGCTGCTCGACTATTTCACAGGGACAGCTTTTCGTGCTCAAAAGTGAGTGGTGGTCACAGTTTCAAATCCCAGGGCACACCCCTGACTTTTCTGACTTAGTAAGAATTTCTATGACATGTAAAGTCCGCCAGTCCTCACTAGGTCAGCATGGTGGACTATAAGGCTTAACCGAACTCAATCGTACTCTCGATTGTAGAGGAGGCTTGTGCCCTGCAGTGGGGTGTATATGGCTTTATACAGTACAGAGCTTTTCAAGCATCTAAAACGGGTTAGAAAGCTATTTATATCTTTGTTATTCACAAAGTCAGTAAGTCAACAGCAAATCTATGTAATATGTAAACAGCAAATATATATTTTTGAAAATGGCCAGCTTCCAGCGACATCCTGCAATCTCTTAGGTACCTTTATTGACCTTAAGCTTTGATGTAAATTATGCCATCGCTCAATTTAATATTCTAAGTATTCGAAAACCAAAACGATACTATGTTCCTGTAAAAAAGTCGCAAAGTTAAAAGTTTCGATGAAAGCCATTAAATGAATATGTTGGTAAATATTTAAAAGTTTCTATCAAAATTCAGCTTGTGCCAGGTGATAATAAAAGAAAATCAGAACATATGAGCCATATACCTCCGTTTAAAAAATAAATCAAGGCTGTATCATCAACCTATTTCTTGAAGGGCGTCATATCTTTGGAGTATAAATAAAAAATGTGCTATTTCTGCTTTACTAATATAATTATTATGTCTTCTCAACTAACTACCAAGACCTTTTTTGCGCTATTACTGTAATGTGCGTGGTGGCCTGTTGATAAACGGACTAAACGCTACTGCCAACATGTTCACATTGGTCGCGAGTTCAAATTCCTGGTCACACTTCTGACTTTTGAAGTAATGTGTGTATAGATAAATATAACATCGTGAGGAAATTTGCAACCATAACGATTTTTATGAAATCCTATGGTATGCAAAGTCAGCCAATCCGCACTAGGCCACCGTGGTGGTGTTTGGCCTAAGCCCTCTCTACTACCCACCTTCTACTCCAATGGTATCATCGTCATCATCATCGTCATCAGCCCGTTGCAGTCCACTGCTGGACAAAGGCCTATGCCACAGAGCCCGGTCTGCTGCTTTGATACTCCAATGGTTTCACTTTACGCAAAATGGCCTAAAGGCAACGTAATAAGTCCAGATTCACCAAGCCTTACTTATTGGTAACGTAAATAAAATAAGATGTAAAAACTTAAAATTACAAGCAATAAACCCATTATTAGATATGGAAAGATATCAAAAAGCCATAATAACGTAACGTCTAAAGTTGTTGTAAAATTTTATGTTACGACCCTGTTCTGCTAAACCAAACTTTTGTGACGGCGATACCGCCAAGTTTATGCCTCTTCACAGGTACATACATATAACAACATACCTACTTTAAAGCGAACATATCTGGTGTTTCCATCGCGTCAGAATATTATGTTACTAAAGCTTGTTCAACTAGCTAATACTAAAAATTTACTACGCGAATATATTAACAAAATGCAGTTCTTTAAACTACGAGTATACATTCAAGATAAAAGTCTTTAGAGGATGTCTTTACCAAACAACGCATGAGAAATATGTATGTATGTAGACAAAAAACATAACTCCACTTTTGTTGTTCCGTTGGTTTCTGTGTTGGAAAAAAAACCCGCGGGTCAAATAATGTTGGTTTTGTATCTCATAAACCTAACACCAACATTAAAATATCTCAGAGCCATAAAAAACAACCTAATAAACATAATATTATATGATATAATTTGTGAGTAATAACATGAAAATAATTATCTTAGAGCGTAGAACCGGATATTAAATGAAACTAATAGCTTAAACAATCAAAACACTGTTTAAGCAAAAGAGATCATGCTGACGTCACCACTCACTTCCCTCACTTTTTGTTTATTAATTGACATGTTTAACATTAATTAGTCGTTCCCAAGTCCCTTTCAACCCAAAGAAAATTAAATTGAAATATGAACTATGAAACACCACCTTAATTAAATTGGAAATTAGAAGATGAAAGCTTTTAGGAGCTTTTTGTTTTGACACTTCATAATTATTTACTAATTCTAGACCAATTTATATTTGAATTAAAAAATCACTTAGTGTTGAAGAAAACATCGTCTATATTATTCTACAAAATATATTTAAAGATACTTTACAGTATTAAACATGCCTTGTTAACAACATGCAGTCTTAACATCTACAAGTGATTAGTAAATAATTGTAAAATATAAGCTTATTTATTTTTATTTTATTTTTTTGATATATTTTATTGATAGTATTAAATAGCAAAATAAGTTAAAGCGTCAATATCGAATTAGGGTTTACCTGTAAGATATTGTACTGTTGAAATAAATAAATAAATAAATCTTATGTATCAGGATGGCAAGCGCAATGGAATGCCAAGCATTGCTTTTTAATTCAAGGTGTTGTTTGGTTTTGCTACTGTTTATGAGCCGTCGTATCGCTTACCATCAGGCGAACGGCATGCACGTCTCGCTATTCATTGCAATAAAAAAAACATTAAAATTTATAACAAATATGACTACCTACTCTAGTTCAGAATTTTATTTATGTAAGCACTGTTCATTTTAAACTTTCATACAAATCCGTACCTGAAACAGCCTTTTTTAAATATGTATTTTTACATTGAAATAAAACTATTATTTACCGATTGTATCGTGAGTCCGCTCTTTAACCACGAAAACTGTAAAGTAATCGAAACGTCGGGAAGTTAAAAAATATAAAATCAAACTAAATCCGCGATAAAACCCGTAAATAATAATTTTATCTCAATGTGCAACATTCGAGTATTTTTTTTTGTTACGATGAATAGCGAGACGAGCATGCCGTTCGCCTGATGGTAAGCGATACGACCGCTCATGAACAGTAGCAAAACCAAACAACACCTTGAATTACAAAGCAATGCTTGGCATTCCACTGCGCTCGCCATCCTGAGGCATAAGATGTTAAGTCCCAATATGTCCAGTACTTACTCTGGCTACAATGACCTTCAATCCGAAACACAACAGTGCATTTACACTGCTGTTTGACGGGAGAAATAGACACTACGGTGGTACCCACCCAGATGGCCTCTCACATATGAGAGACCTACCAGCAGTAAATCAATGTTTTTTGTCTCTCTATTCCGAATTACGATTTAAAATTTCGTGGCAGTATTTCACAGCTGTTCTATTAATTGTGTTTGATGTAAGACGTTTAAAAAGTGCATAATCAGCTCTTGCCAGGAGGCATCGTGCCAGGATTCTGTAGTGATAAATCCCACAGGCTTCCATTGAATGGAGACTTGTGCGAATTATTAACACGCCATTAGTCACAGCCAAACGTCTTTATTTGTACAGTGAATCTTATTGAAATGCCCATCTTTGACTTGGGAAATTATAAATGGCTTATCGGCGAACATTTTGCTTTTACTCGTGAATAAATCAAGTTTCTTGTTGCAATAATTGTTTGTTGCTCAAATTGTCTGATTACGGAGTTGCTAATTTATTGTCTGAGTGTAATCGCAAGGAAATTCATTGTAATTATGTTTTAATTTATTTTACTTTTATTTCTAAATGCGTAATAAAATACAAATTAGTTTCGTTATTCTTTATTGCAGTGATTGGCGAAACGAGAATACCATTCACCTGATGGTAATGGATACCATAACTCATGAACAGTAGCAAAACCAAACAACACCATGAATTACAAAACAATGCGCTTGCCGTCTAAGTCATGAGATGTTAAGTCTCATTATATAGTTACTCTCGCTACGATGTCGTTCAAACGGGAACACAACAGTGCATTCATACTGCTGTTTGGCGAGACAAATAGATATTACGGTGATACCCACCAAGGTGGCCTCTCACTAATGAAAGACTTACAACCAGTCAATAATAAATAGTTGTGTGTAATAAAAGATACATTTAAGATCCATTGAACATCACAACAATTTCATCACAGAATATAAGATTTCCAATATACAGAAGAAAACGCTGTCAAAACATTTTATTAAACATAAAATAACCTTACATTAAAAGCAATCACGACAATGTACAGAAATATCATCCATAAATAGAAATACATTTGTGCTTAAGAAAAGACATCAGTTTTCGTTTAAGACCTATGTTAAAGATGATTTCTTTTAACGTTCTTCTATAAGTTATAATTGTTGTTGAAAGGAGCATCTCAGTGTAAAGTAAGTACATTTTTATTAATGCTTTTGTTTGTTATAACTGTATTAATTTTGTTAAATTATTATACATAACATATTTAAGTTTCTGCATTGCAATGAATGGCGCGAAGAGCATGCCATATGCGTCCTGGTAAGTGACACGACCTCTCATGGACAAAAGCAAAACCAAACTTCACCATCAATTGTAACAATCCTTGGCATTTCACTGCGCTCTTATCCTGAGACATAAGATTTTAAGTCTCAATATGTCCAGTAGTTACGGCTACAATGTCCTTCAAATCGGAACACAACAGTGAATGTACACTGCTATTTGGCGGGAGTAATAGACTATGCGGTGATACCCACCCAGGCGGCCACCCACATAGGCCTACCACCAGTAAAGTGTATCCCACCGCCTTGCCCGTACATATCTATGATTTTCAGAATGGCTTAGACAGCGTTTTCTACGTAACGATAACCGCGCCGGTGCCACAGTCCGTTTTACGACCTAATCTTCATCATTTCAGCCGGTCCTAAGCACCTTCGATTGTAAGACTGCTCCCCTTAAGACCTACTTGCTTGATAGCACTTTTTTAGTATTCCTCGGACCGGCAGCTCGGCAATATTGAGACCTAGACTTCAATCAAATATAAACTAGATTATAAGTAATGGTCTAAAAAACGGCACGAGAAATAAGAGCACAAATAATCGTGTGGTCTTATTTGATTTTATTGTGGTCCAAAAAGATAATACATCTTAATTTAAAAGTAAAAGGTTTATTGTAACCTGAAGTTGATTATAATTTAAGACTTTTTGCTACATCTCGTAGTTCGAAACTCAAATGTATATGTATAAGCAACCTCGGCCACTTTTGGCGTGTGATTTTGTGCTGGATCTAGTATATATTTGATCGAAGGACCTAGACTAATGTAGGTACTATATCTCATCGTACTCGCATTACCTAACTGAACGATTTCAAGCCTGACTACCTCAGTGGTGCAGTTTTACTACAGTATGATTTCAATGCTGAGATCTCGGGTTTGAATCCCAAAGTGACATAGGATTTTTCCAATTTGATTGATTTTTTTGGTGGTAGGTCTCCCATATGTGTGAAATATTGTTTACCATCAGGCAAATCACATGCTCGTTTCGCCATTATTGGGTCTCGGTGTTTGTGAGACGACAGTCTCTCGTAGTTCCTGATACCCACGTCACAAGACTCGATCTTACTATGACTTACATGGTCCGGACTCTGGACTATGTATGTGAATTTTGGGTGTTATTTATGTACTTATTTATTCATAGCAATAAAAAAAATATCAGCCCGGAGTCAGTTTCAAGTCGTGGCCGTATTGGCGATTGACGATGCAACTTTTTTATATCGTTACGATAATCGTATCTTCGAGGCGAGAAACTCTCCCCGCGTAAATAAAAAAATATTTCTAGACAGTTTTAAAACCTATTTTAGTTATCAAATGTTTTTTCTCTTTCAAACGACTTTTGAAATCGGTTTGAGTGATGTACGCACTTTCACTGTTTAATAATGGACTCTTCTACAAACGAGAGTTATAATATTTTTGTTTTTTAATTTTAATTATTATTAAGGAAAACTTACAACTAGGATAATACATTATTAACAGAAACAATAAACAAAGAAAAGGACAATTACAAGTTTCCACTTATATGAACTATTAAAAAAAGGAAAAAACAAGGAGGTAAACTATAACTAACTTAATAATACATATTATATACAAAGTACAGATATTGCTTATTAGGTACGTGCGTCAAAGTAAATATTGCACATCGTTTTCTTAAATAAAAAATAATAATCATAAATATCCCGGACATTCAATATAGGATCAGGTTACATTACATTATTTCGCCCATTACACATCCAAACATTGGCCAGACATTCGGCGTTCCTTTTCCTTCCGTTTGAATAGGCCAGGGACGGCGAACCTTTATCTATCAACGTGCCATTTTAAAGAAAATATTTAATAAGCCCTTAGACGTGCCGTCAAATATTATTGGGAAAAATTAACTATACTGAATAAGAAACTACTACACACTAGGCCGGCGTTGTGGACTATATGGCCTAACCACTCTCAATCGTGTTCACGATTATATAGGAGGCCCGTGCCCTGCAGTGGGACGTATATGGGCTGATACAGATACAGATACAATAAGAAAGAAGCGCTGAATATGTTTCTTGTTTTGAGAAAAAAAAATTGTTGTTGTTTTTTTCTCAGTGCTTAATGATCTTTATAATCAGTAACGTGCCCAAAATATAACGTCGCGTGCCCTCAATGGCACGCGTGCCATTGGTTCGCCATCCCTGGAATAGGCACTTGGTTTCATTGTTATACTTGTTTCGACTGAATTGATAGTAAATATTGGTATTTGATTACATTTTTCTTTATGACGAAACTACACGTTAATATTATTTCTAGTAGTGGGGCGCCATTGCTGTTTATTCTCGTTTTCACTGCAAAAGAAATGTGTTAAAAATGTTTCTGAGAAAATATAAAATAAACTTCTTTACGGTTTCAAGCCAATCATTGCAATTCCTGTTTCCATTTCCGCTGCATCTCAGAAATGATAAAAGACTTAACGCTCTTAAAACATATAAGACAAGCTTTTACTTGCGAATTTCACAATAAATCGCACACTCTTTCGAATCAATCTCACACCATAGTTTTCCTGGGCCTTAAAACTATTTCTATAAATTAATATATTTTATGTAAAAATAATAACTTATAGTCATTAAATTATATGTATTTACTATACTTTTCCTTTTTATCGCCTATCCTTTCCACTCTAGACTGCTCTTTGTTTATTATTTTATTAAATCCATCTAATGGTTATCCGTAAGACATTTCCTGCGTGCGATAAGATCAATAAGTGCAATAAAGTACATAAATAAATAATAGAGCAGTATATTTTGTCTAGAATTGCGTTGTAATTCATGAGACCTATTTTAACTAGCACCACCATAGCCAAACAGATGCAGTTCATAAAATGCGCCGAACGGGTGCCCGAAGGGGTCGTATACCATCCGTAACAGGCTGTAAGGATATAAAATATTTATTAGCAGACACTACTTACGACGAAACAAAGTGAAACACGGAAAATGTTACTCACATTTTTGGAAACTAAAATCGAAGCACGTAAGCCACTTTTGTTTTTTGTTTGGAAATTTGTCTCGAAAACGATCTGATAAATAAAGATGTGATAGAGTTGTTTGATTTTCACAATATCCAATTAGGATGAACATCTGTTTAGTTCAAAGATAGAAGTACATTGTAGTTTTAAAACAAAGAAAGATTCTGTAAAAAGACTTATGAAGTTGAACATATCAAATAACAGCAATTAATACAGAGACGCGTTTCTAATTTCCAGACAATATATTCTGAAAAAACTGCAAGTTTGTTGGCTTTGTACAATTTTGTTTTATTATAATCGAAAAACAACATTCTCTGTTTTATCAAATGAACAAAAACATTATCGTAACGTGCCCAATGTAATTTGGAATAATGTTTTTTGTAATGGTTCTGCTCAGCAAAGTAGAGAGCGCAGTGGGCTTTTTGCCGAAATTCCCACGCCCCGGCCGCTATTACAAGCAAAGCAATCCACAAAAAGATAAATTGAGAGTAAATTTATTACAGAAGAGTGCTCTCAGCAGGACAGATTTTCTTAAAGAACATTCAGGTACTTGTACTTTGTCGTGTTTTCTTAATACTTTTTAATAAAAACTTTTTGCGGAGTTATGCTGCTGCTAAAAATTATTGTTAAAAATATAATTTAATATTTGATACATTCTTGGGTCGCTTTTCGATGTTATAATATTACATTGTTCTTTATATTGAATATAGTTGTAAAAACTTTCATCACTACTGATGAAAAACCCATCCCACTGATGGATACTGACCTTCACTCATAATATGTGCGCGTCATCTCATTTATAAGCATATACACAAAAGATCTATGGCCGTACTGATCCAGTATATTAATGTAATGGAACACATAACATATGTTAATATAAACTTAATTATTGTATTACCAATTTCCATTTTTAGTACTATTACAGCATTAATTATAACGCTAATAAATTAACTTGGCAATGGGAATACATAAGTAGGCTTTGGACGAATTAGTTTAAGCAGTAATAAGTGCCGTAATATGTAAAACAATTCTAGCTCATTGCTGGCTTGTAAATTAATATTATTTTATTTATACTGATGGCATATATGACAGTTCAAAAAGTAGTATTAAAAATATAATATTAAAGATTATATAAGTGTATTGTACAAGTGTATGTAAGGCGAAATGTGGGTCTCCAGGCACCTTTGCCTAACCCTTCTGGGAAAAAGGCGTGAGTTTATGTATGTATATATAAAATAATAAAAATAAGTGTATTTAAAATTTTACATCCAGTCCATCTCTCTTTTTCTCTCACGTCTGTATTACCGAAAGACCTTGAGTTTTAGCTTCTATGCAGGGCAAAAATAGCAGTCCCAGGCAACTTATATTAGATTTCTCAAACCGAAAAGAAGTGCCCAACCTGGATATCGAAATCACGGTCACATAATTCACATTTCATACACGTTGCCATTAGACATTGAGATTTTAATACCTACACTAGCTGAATCACATAGCTTTTAAATTTCAATAAATTGAAAGTTCATCAAATATACTAATATAATTGTAAATTATTATTATTTCACTTACACCTTAGAGGGTGATCTTTTCCTGGTATTTATATATCTATAATATAATATAATATATCCCATGGTCGCATGTAAGAAATTACCCTGTGTCATAAAGTCCTGTGATAAGGCCATCACTTGTACTATTTTAATTGCGTTATTTCTAAAATGTATCTCTGTATAGTACAAAAAAGGATTAAATCATAATCGAACCCTTTGAGCATGCACTTAGACTCTAAACTCAACGAGGAGCTTACTAAGGATGGCTTATTATATAAAATTACCAAACATATAGGAAAAAATGCAAGGGCCACACGGAGGCTATCCGGACATCAATCCCTACTGTCCTAATAACCGTTTAAATAGCACCAAGATTTATGTTAAAGCCCAACAAAGGGGCCCTCGATCCGCCATCGTCGATAAATCTACGCACAAAATAATACGATCCCAAGCGATTTGTTCGCTGGGACAAAGACTCTGTTTTGTCCAATAAAATTAAGGAACGTTCCATAGCGAAGATTTCAGCACATCAACTTATTTGATTGTTTAACGATGAATGACGTTATCAATTTTATGGCTCAATATAATCCTACGTATTTGTCTTGATTATGAGACTGTTTAATTAAATTAGGCTAATGAGGAGTAGTTGATTGAAATTGTAGACTGTTTACTTTGGACTATTGTAGGTATGGTCCACTGTCTCACAGATAATCGACCCGAATATCATTTAGTAAGACAGTCGGGGGCCTAGTACCCTTTTCCTCCTGCTGCCCAATTTCTTTTTCTTTCCAATCGCATTTTCAAAAGCAATCAATACTCCTTTGCTTATATATTGTTGATTTTCATAATGAGCTTGGTCTTGTAAAATACCGATGCAATAAAATAAATATGAGAAGTAGAATATTTCTGTAAAATCGTATCATTTCCGCGTGAAAAAGCCTATACAGATCAAAGGACCTCGTTGAAGATTTAATTTATTCCACGGGTCAAAATATCCAGCTATTAATATTTAAAGAGGCCAAATGAAGACACAAACCTCAGTGTCCGGATTCAAATTAATTTGTTCGCAAACTAGAGCGGGGTACAATAAATTCTTATTTCGGAAACTGTTTCTATCAACGCCTTATATTTTCTTACAAGATGAATATTCCGTCATGGAGCCCGCGGCCGCTCCATTAAGTTCATTACAAAAGAGATTGTAATCTGGGTGTAAATAAGAAACATCGTGTTTTGTGCGGATATAAACAATACGATCAGTAATTATTAAAGTGGTAGAGAGTTTAGAGATGTAATTGCTGCAAATTAACGAAAATTACTTAATTATAAAGTTTCATCACTTGAATTAACACATGAAAAACAAGGCCCAAGACATCATATGAGGAATTTTATGATAACCTTGACCCCAGAGGATGAAATAGAGAATTTCAATCACAACAAATATATTTGGAATATGGAAATAATGCTATTTTTAGAAACTTGAAATCCAAATTTGTTTAAATTACCTGTTATTAATTATATATACGAGCAAGTATTAAAATATTTATGCGAATTGTTCGCATAAATATTACAGAAATTTCAATTAATGCAGGTAAATATAATTTAAATCTAAACTAAAAATGGCATCATATTGATAACAGCTCTATAACACTCAGCGTTTTTATCTGAGGAGAGATATATCACTATAAGCGCCCTACTAAGCGTCTGGAATAGAAGTTAAATGCCCAAGACACCGAGCATCTGCAAAGCCGACGTTTCTCCATTAAACCCGACAATTTCACTACTATCGTACCACAAAACGTTGCAAAAATGCGATAAGTGGCGATCATTAAGCAACTACTTAACTAAATGAAGTCACTTGGCAGAGAAACGATATTAAACTATGTGTACTTTCAAATGGTACCAAAAAAAGAGCTGAAACTATCATTTTTTATCTCTCTGTTTTCACTTGGACGAGCCTTGTGAGTGAAGAAAATTATTGCAACGTGGGAAAACCTGTGGCGCTTAGAGAAGGTCAGAAAAGAGCGCACAAAGACAAAACTGCTAAATTGAAGACACTCTCCGCATAATCAAACGATCTTCAAGAACGAATTTGATTCCTTTGAGTTCCGTTCAATGTATTACCCAATACGCCATTCAAGAAATCAATAAGTATAAGTCAGTTATAGTGCGAACAGTTTTAATGTTTATTCATTTAGCTTTTGTTTGTCGTTGTTTTATAATTCGCGGGATCCAATAAAACCCATCGATTAGAATCCGAGTAATATAATTTAGAAATAAATTATACTTAAAACTATAGATTTTTCACTTTATTTACACATACAAATCACATAGCCCACACTACAAATTAACATACACATTTGCACGTAATAATTAAGTTAGAACAAGGCGATGCACACAAAGCCGCGGCCTAATCACGCCTCCATGACCGCACCGTTCCACCATCCCCGTCTCATTAAGACCCCGTATTACCAGGCAAGTGTACTATTCTCAGCAGTTTAGCAGAAAGCCCCAAGTCGTAATTCGTGGCGGCGAAGGCTGCTAACAGAGCGACTGGCGGGCATTATTAACGGGCCATTAGCCTTCATTCGACGCTCGGGATCTGCAAGACGGTATACAGCGGCCTATAGACAACTATCCAGGGGGGTTACTATATGATCCGACATGAAGTTCGAATATTCGGATTTTCGACGTCTGAAGTAAGATATAAGTATTCCACTTCTAAAAATCAATAATATTCTCTGTTATATTTATCATTTTCTTCGAACTTAGTCTATGGTTACGACGCACGATAGAGGATCTCAACATTTTGTGGAGCATCTAGGCACATTAGTCTAGTTTTACATACGATATCCGAATATTCGAACATATCATTATCATAGAGTAACCCCACTGCTCTCACTATGTTGAAAATTGTAAATCCGTTAATTGTCACCATTCAGAATAGATTTAATTGAAATGTCTTGAATGGTACGTGGAGGATTCATTTGTGTTTGTATTCTCGGGTACATTAGTGGGAGCGATTTCGGTGATTTAAAGTAGGTACGTAGAAATGGTGGACTGTAGACCGTTTTTGTTGTCAGGATAACTCAGTGGAATAAAACTACAACAAGGAGAGGAGGAATTACTCCAAAATCTATTCAAAAAATAAATTTATTCAGAAGGAGCATAATATTTTAGTTACTTTATATGTTACTTTACTGTTGGTTGGTGTCTCATAAGTGAGAGGTCATCTGCGTAGGTGCCACCGCAATGTCTATTTCTCCCGTCAAACAGCAGTGTAAATCCACTGTTGTGTTTCGGATTGAACGACATTGTAGCCAGAGTAACTACTGGACATATCGAGACTTAACATCTTATATCTCAGGATGGCGAGCGCAGTGAAATACCAAGCATTGCTTAGTTATTCAAGGTATTGTTTGGTTTTGATACTGTCCATGAGCGGTCGTATCGCTTACCATCAGGCGAATGTCACGCTAGTTTTGCAAATCATTGAAATATAAATAAGGAAAGGTATAATAATGCCCAACAATCTGAGTGTGTATTGTATTTGCGTGTCTAAATCAGTCTCGGAATCTGCGCAAATTGAAGGCAAAACTTGAGGGAAATAATAGGACTAGCCATCCCATTAAGTACTAAAGGATGTTCAGTTAGAGCCGAGTAAATTATTAATGCTCTCAAGCATTATTTTATATTATCACAGTTTCATAGCTTAATTGTATGAAAACACAAACTTAATGAGGCTCCCGTGTAATTTAATTATTCGTGTTTAATGTTGTAAAGATCACAGGAATAATTACGCGGCACTAAATAAAAATAAAGCTCATAAAGATTTTTAAATTGATGATTATAATAATGTAAATGGGAGGTTCTTGGTGTTATATCATATTTTTTAAATGAACTGCTCTGCAACAACTAAGCTACAACTCTTGTATTATCACTGTATTGTAAACTTGTTTTAAAAAGAGCAACGCCAGAGTTTCTCGCCCGTTCTTCTCTGGCGACAACAGCCTGGTGGTAACGAAAAGGAAAAAAGTGACTGAATCCAAATAATGTATGACATTTTATTGATTCAATAGACATTTCCATTGCATTAATAATGTTGAATCATTTAAAATATACTGAGATTGCCTGAGATTTTACATCAACAATACTTCCAATGCATATCTAAAATCTTATAAGAGCTGGAAAATAAGAAACTTATAATAACACGTTAAAGAGACTGCAATTCTCATGATAGTAAGTTTAATATTGATTTTTACAATTATGGTGGTAACTTAAGAATATTCTATCACGAGAGCGCAATTCCTACCCCTCATCAAAATTATGGTAGTATTATAAACGCGAATTTGTTATCCCATCATAGATAATTGTATGCCAAATTATAAGAGAACACGCAAGTAAATATCAGAACTGGCTTCCGACCAGATAATTCTAGCAAATACCTAACGCGTAGATACATGTTTTTGAGTCGAAGGATTAGAAAAAACTATTCAGCTCTTCAAAACTAGAAATAAGTATTTAGTGATCTTCCAACATTTGTAACAGTCCATAGATTGAACCCGTGGCATCTCGTTTTATTGTCTGTGCCTCATCCCCCAAGCAAAGACCCTTTCATTCAACCCAACACCAACAACAAAACAAAGTAAATCCCACCGCCGTATCACAGCAACAAATTATCAGAATAAGAATTTATTCGGAGCAACACACATATATTACCAAAACGAAATGCGGACAGTCATTCTGGGCGCACCGGCGGCGGCTATATTCTGTAACTGCACTAACTTTTATGCAAATACAAGGTGTAACGTAGAGGCAGATAGCACCTGGGATCCGCACAGTTCCCAACACACCCTCGACTCACTAATTAACGGCCAAAGTTTAAACAACATTTCCTAAGGCCATGCCTCATTAGAAATTGTTGCGCGTTAAAAGTATTGGTGCCTAAACATTGTTACGCGTATAATCAGTGAACATTTCACGGAAATACAAAGCCTGCTTCCGTTGTTTCGTGATATACGAGTATGTTTGTGAATTGAAATTAATTCTGACGCAATGTTCTGGGCTTTCCTAATGAGAATGCTGTCCTTTGAGTGTTATGTTCTTTGTGATACTTGTGAGAATCTGCCGGAACTCACTTTTGTTTTGAATCTTGTGTAAATTCTACTTTTAGACAATAGAATAAAATTTAATAAATCATTGAATACAATTTTCTTTATATTATAGACTTTATATTGCTTGTAAGATTAAAAATGAAATAAGGCGAAGAGATTATTTAGTCATTAATATTGGTTGGTAAATATTGGTTTGTGTTCTTCAATAAAAATTATATAGAAAACCCAACTAAAAAATAGAAAATAATTTTTTAAAAATTTGAATTAAGAATATTGTATATAAGAAAAAATTATTTTTTATTTTCTATTTTTTAGTTGGGTTTTCTATATAAAGCGTGTTTTTTAGTTTTTTTAAACTATTATTTATTTTCTACTTTTTAGTAACATAACGCCATCTGTTGGTCAGTAGTAACATTTGACACTTGAAGAATACAATGTTAACGCCATCTAGCGGTGAATAGTGCAAACATTCATTATTGATGTTATCACGCCATCTAGTGATCAATAGCAATGGTCATCAATTATAAAAATAATTAATCCTGGCGAATCTAATCAGGATAATCATATATTTTAATCGAATTATTGTATTGTCATCGGTCTTTGACAGGTGTGCAAAATTTGAATGAAATCTGTCTGTTTAAAGTGGGTCAAAATCGCGTCTTAAGGAGTCGGTTACAAACAGACATACAAGTGAAGCTAATATAAAGCGTGTAAAAATACATGATTTTCCTTTTAGCCACAGATAGCATATTAAAGCGTCCTCAGGTGTGGTGGCTACACTTCCTGATGATAGATCTGTCATTCATCACGCTTTTATTTTACTGCACCACTTCTGTATTCCATGCGTCGATGGACTGAGACTCATTCGTTACCAATCAGGACTCACTGCAACCAAATGAAAATATCTCGTGCCCTGGGCAGTGCTAGCTGAACCCTAGCACATTCCAATTACCTATTACAATAATCTTAATTAATCCACCAAATTAACCATACAAAAGCCGCAAGGCAGCTCACACGGAATATTATCTATTCACGCGAACTGATTCGTTACATCACGCGCAGGCTCTAATACGGCTAAACTTGGCTATTTTGTGCGGCAATCTCAAATGCCCTAAATCTAGCCGAGTTAAGGAACTTAACTGCCTCACTGACCTTATTTTGCTTAACAAGTGTCTATTTGTTCTATAAACGTAACGTTACAACCTTTATTAGAGAGCCAGATTAAGATGAGTTTTGGGCGATAAAACTAATATTGTGACTGTTGATGGGATATTTTAACACAACACACAGGTGATATACATATAATTATATATACGGCTGTATTGTTGTAGGTGTATATCCTCGAGTGGGTAATTAGAGGTGATCTAATACCACCCAAAGTTCGCCGAGCTTACATTTCCCAAGATGTGGTAACGTACATCGAGTGACTCTGTATCAATTATATACTCACATTCCAATCCTAGTGCGACTCATAGCAGATATCTCATCTTAAAAATGTCACCTAAATTGCCTCAGAACCCGTGGACAGAATTCAGGGTCTCATAATTCATAACCTGATGATGATCTGATGCCACTAGAACTATGTTATTCTTGGGTACTGATGCTAATCTACTACCAGGTTATCAACTTGTCCGTTTATTGGACTTGACATAACAAAGCTCTTAAATATAACACCATTATACACAAAAGAATCTTTACATCCAAAACGAAGGTACAAATCATAAAACGTGTAGTAACACTTGAATTCATTTATTTAAGCGTTTCCCAATAACACAACATAAGCAATCACATAACGAGCCGGCCCTTACGGGAACAACCCAATTTAGTAGTGTACAAGTTTATTTGGGTATCAGTCCGTAGGGCATTATAATAAATGGAAGGACAAATTCGCGACCTCTCCTTTATATATTGAAATTTCACTAAGCTATTCAAACGGAAACTTCAATTAATGGAGAGTAATAGTTATGAAATAACTGATGTTAAGTGTCAAGTTCTTAGTTGTGGACGTGTGTGAACTTGTGCCCAGCAGTGTGACGTATGTGGGCAAACACTGATGTAATGATGATAATACCCTTTCTTTTTATAAATTATCTATATTTTTAGGTCCGGCATAATTGTATCAAATACCATGAAACCACCGTTTGATGCCACTCTGTGCTATATTTGTACGTTATGCGCTTACCATCAGAAGCAATGCAGTCCTTTGCCGTGGTGGAATAAGAAAAGAAACATACCTAAACAACATTGAGTCTTTCCAATTAACAATAAAAATGTAGATCTACGTAACACACTTTTTCTAATATTAAGCCACAAAAATGTTGCAAAGTTAGTGTGAGGTAACATGGAAAAATATAATAATTCATTTACAACAGTACAATTTAAGCAATTGCAATGAAATGCAAGTAGTCACCGGCAGCCGCTTTTCGGAAGTTGTCGTTCCATCTGGCTGGGGGACGTCACGAACTATGTTCGCTTAAATGCGGTCTGCATATCTACTCTAAGAGTCAGTTTACACCGAATTTACTCTCGATGTTTGATGTTGTGTTGTGGATGTTTATTCAAAAATTTCTAGAACTGTCATTGGTTATATTTGTACTGAATATACAGCGGAGGTTCTGTACAAATCATTTTCGGAATGAACTATTAGATACAGCTTGGGGGGATGCGATCTCAGTGCCTTTATCAGGTCTTCATTAAATATCGATATTGTACTAGGCTTATCGATGTATAAATAAATAGCACCCAACAGTAACATACATAGTCCTGACCCCACACTAAGATCGTGTCTTATGTCGTAAGTATCAGGGACTACGAGAGACTTTTCGGTCTCACAAACATCCAGACTCGGAAGAAATATTTGTGGGCCGCACAAACATTTCTCTCGATGCGGGGAGCGAACCCGCGGCCTTTCGTTTCACAGGCGGCGTCTAACCAACTGCGCCACGGAGGTATATATATTTAAATTTTACATTTCAATGTATGGTCATCAATACCTTTATGACATAAATATCGTAATTACCAATCGCATATTTAGGGATATTATACAACTACCAAGTACCTATATTATGCAAATGCATTAAATTGACGTAAGAAGAATAAGACAAGTTATGGTTCAGTATCATGGTATTTCTTAAAAACATATTGTCAATTCGAGTAAAGTCAAAACATAGCTGTTTATTTTGAGGTTTTTAATTGTATAAGGTAAACTTAACCGACCTCAAAAAATCAATATAATATAGTAATAAAAAATAATCATTTTAAACATTCAACATATTGCCAATTTATTCCACTTATTACCTAAAAATCATTCACTCAGCGTAAAAATTAAAATGATATTACGGCTAAGTTATGTAGTATACCATAGCAATTTATAAGAATTTCTATGGCATAAAAAGTCCAGAAACCCGTACTAGGCCATGATGGACCATATTGCCTAACTCCTCTCAGTCGTACTCTCGATTATAGAGCAGATCCATGCACTGCAATGGGATGTATATAAGTTGATATATACACAGATACGCACAGATAAGTTTTGCTAAACAAAAGTCCAAATAAATTTATCGAAGCTAAAGTTAAACTTACCATTAAACAAAGAGTAATAATTAACTTTCAGATCCAGCGTTTTCATAATGTACATTGTAGAGTAATTTCCTCGGACGATGCAATATGAACGAAGCTGAAATGAGCATTTCCTTTAATCCGGCTTACGGCTCTATTACAGTCGAAAGAAAACAAGGGATCAGAATTAAAGAAAAGATTAGTAATTCCGTCTGGGGTGAAGTGACGGTAACAATAAATCTTGGCCGTTTTCTTCCGCCAGGCCACTGCAAAAACAGTCACGCGAAATTAATTACCTCACTTGGCCGAGGTCAGCTTTGGAATCCAATCCCTGTTTTCGACTTTTTTGGCTTACACTAAACTGAGGATGGATAATTGTTTCGCTAAACTAAATAAAGATTTAGACGTTTCTTGTGTATCAGCGGTTGGATACAATTGTGTTGAATGTTGTTTCTTATTTCTATGTGTTCGCGATAAGTGGATGTTATTGGATAATTACTTGAAGTTTTGTTGGTAATACATCATATGTGTAGTTGTATACGTGGGAGTGTTTGGCTTAAACTACACGATCAGGCAATCCCTGGAGGAATTTGTTGGGAATATACTCTGATACTTATAACAAAGAACAATGACGTCTTAGGTTCGATTTCAATATCGGAAAATCACTCTGTGAGATTTTTTATATTAAAATCTGGCTTACTGGAGTATTTCTCTTACCTATTATATATATATTATGAAGGAAAAAAATTACAATTTAAGAAACTTCACGTTAGACGTTTCTTCCTATGCCTAAATTAGGATGACTTCACAATATAACTAAAAGTATGTAAATCCCTCTAGGTTTCTTTTATGTGAGAGGCCGCCTGGGTAGGTGCCACCACAACGTCTATTTCTCCCGCCAAACAGCAGTATAAATGCACTGTTGTGTTTCGGTTCGAAGGACATTATAGCCAGAGAAACTACTGGACATATTGAGACTTAACACCTTATGTCTCAGAATGGCGAGCGAGTGGAATACCAAGCATTGCTTTGTAATTCAAGGTGCTTTTGGTTTTGCTATTCACACCAACAGGCGAACGGCATGCTCGTCTTGCCATTCATTGCAATAAAAAAAACTATTATCAATTTTCCTCAACAAATTAATCAGCTAATACCAACTAATACCACAACCAAGCTACAGCAAAAAAAAACTAAATCAACATTTCAATTTACTGTTAAGTCACTATAAAGATCAGAGATTAAAAACATCCTTAAAGCGGACAACCTAGAATTGCACGGAGCCGTGTATATTAATTTCCATAAAATCAAGAAATAGAAATTCTACGCGTTTCTACAAATTACTCCCCGAAGCGTCTGACAGCTAGACACAAAAAATTTAAAGCACCACTGGCGTTGAAGATCCTAGTAATGATCTGCAGCGAGGGATCGCTTTGAAATTGTTTTCGTTTTCCTTTCAGTGCGATTCCGAGGCGACTTAGTGCCTGCGAGGAAATACGAGCCGCTTATCTCTTGCACCGGATGCGTATCACGGACATCAAAGTTGAACCGAGATACAAATTACTGAGAACTCATTCCGTAATCATTAATCTATCTGCGTAGGATTGGGTGCGGAATGGAAACGGAATCTTTTTCTAAATGAACGTAAACGAGTGCGGAATACCTATATTTACATATAAGATATTAGGACTGGCATAATTGTTTTGACTGGCGCCATAGATATCGGTAAATATAGCGATAGATATCGCTGGTGGTTACTCTATTTTAATTGCACTGGAATAAGTTTTTATAAAATATGTTAATCAATTTATGCACTAGCGGATTCAAATCTCATAGCACACCTCTGGCTTTTCGAAGAAATGTGTGTATTGATAGTCACTTGACTTCTCAAGATTTCTTTCTTTAACTTTAAAGAAATAAATCTTGAGAAAACCTGCATACCATAGCAATTCGGAAGAATTTATATAGTATGTAAAAGTCGACTAATCCGCACTAGGCCAGCGTGGAGGACTACATGGCCTAATCCCTCACAATCGTAATCTCGACTGTAAAAGAGGCCCGTGTCCTACAGTAGGGCGTATATGGGCTGATACAGATACAGAATGTATGCAATGTTTAAAAGTGTGAACTCGTATTTATTTAAAGAATTCTCGAGTTGTTGGCTGGATATAAATGACATACGGTGAAAATCATCCTTAATGATGTTTATTTGTAGTCTCGAAACAGAGGTCACTCTTCCTAGTTGCTGGCTCTTAGTTGATGAATATATAAGATTTCGGAAGTAAAAGGTCAATATTTTTTAATAAATGGTGTTCGAGAAAACATTAATCCTCAATTCTGACTATAAATAGGACGCTTTCATTATCTATTCCCGTAAGGCTTGTATATAGCGTTTGATGTTATTTGTGGATTTAGTTGTATACACAACCCACTAATTAAACTTTAGTTGTCACCAGGCTACAAAGTCTGGCCTAATAAATTATACCCTAAAGACAGTTAAATCCTAATAACTTTGATTTTTTGTAACCATAAAATAACTAATAACGAGGAGGCTCTCAATTCGACTGTAAGTTGTTTTTTTTTTTAATAAAATAATTATACTTTTCTTTATTTTCAAACATCATATAAACAAATAAATAAATAAATAAATCATACATTTTATTTAAAACTCAAATATAAATGTTACGTTCAAATAAATTTATGTAACCATTTCGTAACATGGAAAGGTGTCAAGGGACCTCTGCTTTCGAGTAATTTGAGTTTGAATAAGCGGTATTTAGGATTTAGATTCATGAACTTGGAGAACAGGGTAAGATGTCGTATATTTTTACATAATAACAGAAAGCTGGCATATAAATGAAACCATTTATCACATAGGCTGGTAATCTTGCTAAATTATTGAGCAAAGATTGCTTACATTCATCGCACCTATTTAAATATAAAAATACTTTCTGTTAAATATGAAGAAAATAAATTACATAATTTTAAAATCGATTCTTAATGAAACCTACTAAACACTTACATAACATAAAAAATAAATTGGAGAATTCAAGTCAAACTCGTTTAATATCCACCTTGATCTCATTGTACAAAACACTTTTCCCCCTAACCTTCATAACAAGAATCAGTTTTTAATTTTTACACGCAAGTCGGCCGGGCTGATTGTCGGCTAATTCTTCGCGCTTCGCTGAAGACTGTACAACGCAATAAATTCTCGGCATTCAGACGAAGCAACCATGCGAAAGAGCTCTGATAAAAATGAGATGACTTGCCTCCTGACACATTTTTTTACTTTGAAAACAATGCTCTCTCCCTTGAGGTAGTAAGACGTCAAGACATTGATTGGTGCCTACTCTTTGTCCAACATCATGGAATTATATTAAATTTTATAGAATTATGTTTGTGGCACTGACTGACTGGTTTAGAACGTAGTGATGTATTATTGGAAGTAATTAATTTACGTGTGTTTCAGAAACCAAGAACAATAAAATAAAAAAAAAACGCTCAATGCGATATGGTCGCCATACAATATTTCAATTAGTTATATTTTATTATTGCAGTTAAAATGTACAATAAAGCACAAATAAATAATTCTTTGTATCACAAAGCAAGAACTATTAACTTACAACGTACGAATATACTTACAAAATTGAGATTGACACTTACTCGTATCAGAGCACGACTTGATTTAAACTGTCTTCCTTCATGGAAACAAACATGTTAGTATGATCACGATTTTTTTATTAAAATACATGGTGTAAAATTCCTTACAGTCTTAGTTGCGGAAACGGACAAAATGTAGCCTATGTGTCAGTTATCTCTATCTGTACCAGCCCATATACGTCCCACTGCAGGGCACGGGCCTACTCTACAATCGACAGTTATCCCTATACCAAAAAAAAAACATTCAAATCGGTCGGGCCGTGTAGCAAATACCTATATTTATATATATTTAGATTCATTACCCATCCCACGGTAACACTTTTTTTTTGATAAAAAATGCCTATGTTTTAATCCAGGGTGTCAGCTATCACGGTACCAAATTTCATCAACATTGGTTGAGCCGTTTTTGCGTCAAAGAATAACAAACATACATACATCCAGACATCCACGCATCCATCCATACTCACAAAGTTTCACCTTTATAATATTAAGTAAGGACTATAGACGTAGGTACATTTACGTCTAAACATAGAATTAAAACAATTGTAATTCTCAATGTTTGTTTGGAAGAGGTAGAGCCACGCTGTTGGCTCAACATGAAGGGACAGGCTCGTTCAGGGCAGCACCACAGTTAATCAATATGAAGCGACAGCATCTCTGTCACGTTTCGTTCGGTTAGTGAGATTGCCGGATGCTCAATACGCCTTTCCTTTTCCTATTCTTTTTCCTTCTCGCTCTCTTCCCGATTTGATGGGCTGGCAACACATCCATCATCCAGCGTTGTTGATGTTCATGGGCGGCAGTGGTCACTTACCATCAATTTCTGTTTGGTCGTTGTCGGACCTATGCAATAATAAAAAGAAATATTCCATAAGTGTGAAAGAATATAGTATGCACTATGCAGTATTTACTTGCCTACAAGGTAGTGCAATACTACTAATTAAATTTCCTTAAAATTCTCGGTAAACCAATCGGGTATCCAGTATCTTCTTCTTTATGCTTTAGCGCAGTTTTAATAACTACGACCATTTTTCTAATATGATTCTACGAATTCATGTAAAGGTTGGAATAATTAAGAAAAAAACATTCCGAGGCTCTATTTTTCTGTTTATTTTACCTACAGAAAAAACAATTCTTTGCCTAAAATAACACACATGCTTAAAGAATTGTTACATAACAGGCTTATCATTTTCCACCCACTTGGGCTGCATATGTAGCATAAAAATAGTGATTTTTTCCTATGTTTAACGCAATGCAAGGAGACACTCTTTTTAGGCTTGATAGATGCTTTTCGTGTTTGTGGTAGGAAATAGGATTTGTAATGATTGTTACTCAAAGTTGAATGTAATCGTCTCAATTATGTTTTTACATATTTGCGTATGATGTAAACTTGCGTCTTCTTCTCACCTTCACTCTCAGTTGCATTGGGTTGGCACAACATGACTTCTCAAGCTTGTGAGAATTATAGCATGTTCAAGATATAACGAACAAATTCCTTACTAAAAGACTTTGGGCTTTAGTGCAAGAAATTATACAACCCGATGAACTTATTTAAAAAATCTATATATTACTAAAATAATTATTTTTTGACAGCCTCCGTAGCGCAGTTGTTTAGAGGCCGAATGTGAAAGGAGTGGCAGCGGGTTTAATCCACGCACCACTAATATTTGTGTGATCCACAAGATAGATCTTAGTGTCGGGTCAGAACTAGTGTGGCTGTTGGGTGTATTTATTTATTTAATAATATTGGATTTGGGAGTTTACGTGTGATAATACAGCCCATACAATCTGCAAGTAAATCGTCGAAGCGACAACACATCGCTGATATCAGAGTGCTATGAACGTGTTATCTGAATGTTTACCTCAATCAAATCAACGGCATTAATCGTTGCGTTAATTTTGCATATTGCTGTGATATACAATAATTACGTTTCCCGTTTGCATTATGCAAACACATGTTCCAATAGATGTGAACTATCTTGATATCAATGAAACGAGCCATTCATCATGATGTGAGTTGTCACGCTGTTGTGGTGTGAAACGTGAAACATTGATCAAAAGCATCAAAAGCAACTAACTGTGCCAGGCACGCCACTAACATTTTCTACTCAATTGAACATTATTTTAGGCAATTGTAGGATTGTTAGTTTGGCTTATTATTGAATTCTACGGCTGTTGATGTATAAGTCAGTGTTTTATTTAACATGGCTGTCCTCATTTTACCTCACAAGTTAAAGGAAAAAAACGTGGTAGAATTTATCAAAGAAATTGGTGGTTTGGAACTATTTAATGCATTTCTATGGTATTTAAAGTCTGCCAACCCGCATTAGGCCAGCGTGGTGGATTATATGGCTTAACCACTCTCAATCGTACTCTCGATTGTAGAGGTAGCCCATAACCTGCAGTGAGACGTATATGGGCTAATATAGTTGTAGTAGTAACTATTTAAAAGAGATCTAAATTCATGTGGACTTCCTGGAGCTGATAATTGTGTTGTCCATAATGAAACATCACAATATTTTGGAGAGCAATTACGTGTTGGTGGCTGAAATCAAGGGCCGGCAGTTGTAGTCACACTCCGTCAAAAAGCCTGTGGATAGCCGCAAATTATTGACACGTAATCGATCAATTCACTTAGTATTATACCATCTTTACATACTGTATAAATTATAAAGGGTATATAAGAACTTGAAAACGAAGCCAATAGGTAGTTTTAGTGACATCGCACATTGAAACTAACAATTTCGCAATAAAACAAGCGACGATTTTTTTGTCATTTTTTACTATCGTTTTGTTTGGGTGCTAAATACGTAGTGGTTCCTATAATAATAATTTTTACGCCTTACGTTTTAAAGCCGCAATGGTACGTCAGAGTTTAAATTATAATTTTTGTAAAAGCTATGTATTTACAATACAAACATGTGATAATATTTAATTACAATTTTTAATAAAACGACATGCTAGACCGTTTGACTTGGATGAAAGGTGACAAAACAAGACAGATTTATTTCTCATAAATCTTACATAACTCATAATAGATAAACAAGGAGTTCATGTTACTTTTATATAAACTAACACCCCCACTATATAAAAGTAACAAATAACACAATATAACTAACATGAGGAATAAAATAAATTTAACTTTTAACTATACCAAGTATTTTCATAAATTTATAATGCTTTACCCCACATAAACCTTTAGTCAATAAGTCAGCAGGCATGTTTGCAGTTGGCAAATACTTTGTTTGAATAACATCATTTCTAATTACCTCTCTTATGAAATGATATCGAACATCAATGTGTTTGGTTCGTTTATGCGAATGATAATCATTTGCCAGCTTCAATGCGCTCTGACTATCACAATACAACACAATCTTATTAGAAAAACCTACTATTTCTAATTCTAGATTTTTTAAGTAAATGGCTTCACGACCAGCTTGTGACAAAGCCATATACTCAGCTTCACAACTGCTTAAAGCTACTGTCCTTTGTTTCTTACTCTCCCAAGAAATTGCAGAGCCAGATTTTAGGAAACAAAATCCCGTATATGACCTTCTATCAATGGAATCACTTGCCCAATCACTATCCACGTAACCAACAAGCTCTGCTCTTCCTTTAGAATATTTTAAACAATAGTCTTTTGTTTTTAGTAAATATCTAAGCACTCTTTTTGCATAATTCCAGTGCTTGTGTGTAAAACAATTATTAAATTGGCTCAAATAACTAACCGAATAAGTAATATCAGGCCGTGTCAACACTGACAAATACATCAAGCTACCTATCAATCTTTGATATGGAAATTTACTATCACAAACATTTGATCTTTCAATATTTAATTTAGATTCTATTGGAGTTTCAGCCGTATTACTATCAGACATACCAAACCTTTTCAATAACTGTTCAATATAATGCTGCTGATCTACAGTAATCACATTTAAATCCCTGTCGATTTTAATCCTCATACCTAAGTACTTCTTGACTTGTCCTAGGTTTTTAATTTTAAACTTATGACTCAAAGCTTTAATCAAATAATCTGTTTCAGATTTATCATTTGAAAATATCAAAAAATCATCGACATAAACTCCAACAATAGTTTTCTTGCCATTAACATGATTCTTTATAAAAACACAAGGTTCTAGCTTACTCTTGCTAAATCCCAAATTACATAATGTCTCATCTACTCTTTGGTACCAAGCAAGCGATGATTGCTTCAAACCATAAACAGCCTTTTTTAATTTTAATACTTTATTTGAATCTACACAGGGAAAACCTTCTGGCATATACATGAAAATACTTTCCTTTAGATAACCATTAAGAAAAGCTGTTGTTACATCGAGATGTGTTACATCCATATCTAACTGCACGCTTAAAGCTAGAAGTAACCGCAAAGTAGAGTGTCTTATCACTGGAGAAAAAGTTTCCTGATAGTCCACACCAGCTTTTTGCGTAAAGCCTTTCGCAACTAACCGCGCACGATATCTCACTTTATTTTCACAATCGTATTTCTTTTTTAGCACCCACTTACTTTGCACGACACTAGCATTATTTGGAGCGTCAACAACTTCCCATACTTTGTTGTCAGCAAAAGACTGCATTTCTTCTGCCATGGCCTGTAACCACTGTTGTTTCTCAGGACCATTGATCGCCTCTGCATATGTGATATCCTCATCACTCAGATAGGGATTGGTGCTACACATGTATCCATACCTGTCGGGTTTTTTTCTCTGTCGTTTCGATTTTGTTTCAACAATTGGCACTACAGGTAAATCGTCTGTTTCCAATTGGTGTAGATCTTCCTGTGGAGGCTGCTCTCCACTCTCTGCAGGCTGCACATCCTTATCTGGCACATCCTCATCTTCCACATCAAGATATTCTGATCCATCAGAGCTAGATTTTTCTGAGACTTGACATTTAACAACAGATTCCTCAGATAACTCCCCCACTGAATCTGTGTTCTCTATGCAGACAGTGACTGTGTCTTTCTTGTTTTCTAGTATTATCACATCTCTACTAGTAGTTACTAAGTTTCTTGCAGGATCATACACTCTATATCCTTTGCTTCCATCTGCATAGCCAACTAGAATACATTCTTGGGCTTTCTTGTCCCACTTTCGTCTTTTTTCTTTAACTATGTGTACCATTACTGTGCTCCCAAAAACTCTCAGATGACTTATATCTGGCTTGATACCATGCCATAGTTCATAAGGTGTTTTTCCTTGCAATAATGACGAACCAGTGCGATTATGCAAATACACTGCTGTATTTGTAGCCTCAGCCCAAAATTTCTTGCTTAACTGTGCGTCGAAAAGCATGCACCTAGCTTTCTCAACTAAGGTTCGGTTCATTCGTTCACATAATCCATTCTGCTCAGGTGTGTATGGGCATGTTGTTTGATGAATTATACCCATTTTCTTTAAATAATCACTAAACTCAGCATTGCAAAATTCTTTTCCATTGTCACTTCTGATAATTCTTATCTTTTTACTTGCCTGAGTTTCAACCAATGCTTTGTATTCTTTGAAACTTTTCAAGGCATCACTTTTATTTCTAAGAAAATAAATATTTGTCATTCTGCTATAATCATCTACAAATAAAATGAAGTATTTAGAACCACCAATAGAATTACACTCCATAGGACCACAGATATCTGTGTGAATAATATTCAACATCTCTGTGCTTCTCCTAGCAACGTGAGTAAAAGGTAATCGAACCTGCTTCCCTTCACAACACACGGTACAGGAAGACTTAGTAATGTTAACTTTCTCTTTTAAAGAAAGTCCGTCAACTGCATTTTGCATTTTATTCAGACACTCACTGTTTATATGTCCTAATCTGCGATGCCAAAGCTCACCTGATATTATTGCTGCTGCAGACATATTTTCTTGGAGTTGTAACTTGTAAACTCCATTTTCTAATAACGCATAAGCGATCAGTGTACCATTTCGACTATATATTTCACAGGCGTTTGTAGTAAATACAACATTATTGCCTTTGTTAATCAATTGACTCACTGATAGTAAATTAGTTGTCAATTCAGGCACACAAAACACATCTTTTATGTCTACATCATAACTGCAATCATTAGCTAAGGTAGTAGTAATCTTTACATCGCCCGAACATACAATAGGCACTTTTGTTTTGTCGGCTACTATAATAGTCTGACCTTTCTTTTCATAAGAAATATTTGTAAGCCACTGTTTATTTGGCGTCAGATGCACACTGGCTCCAGAATCGATGTACCAATCTTGCTTACTAAAATTCCCGCTTAGGAAAACTACATTGAACGCATGTGGTTGATTACGTTCTTTTCCTCTGGTATTTGACACTTCAGTCGTACATTGCGACTTATAATGCCCTATTTGATTGCATCGATAACATTTAATTTCTTTCTTCGACTTTGTTGACAATGACATTCCATTCTGGCGGCCATTATTATTTTTGAAATTTATAAACTTCCTTGGAGCCGATGACTGCTGCCAGCCTTTACAACCACTGGCCAATGCACTATTCGATTCATCATTTATTCCATTTCCTGTTTCCATGTCAAGGAGCTTACTCTTTATGACGTCAGTTGTAATCTGAATACCCGAATGCTCGATAGCCATTATCATGGGAGCATATTTTTCTGGTAGTCCCGCGAGCAACAATGAACCAATCCACTCGTCGCTTAATTGGAAACCTGTATTACACAACTTTTGTCCTGTCTCAATCATTTGTGTCACATATTCTGTCATGGAACCACAATTTTCTTGTCTTATTGAAATTAAATTTCGAAGTAAGCTTATTCTCCTTGCAAACCCTGAATCGTCAAACAAAGCTCTCAGTTTCTCCCATAATTCTTTGGTTGTAGCAACATTTCTAATGTGCACATACAACGAAGAGTCAATCGTGAGAATCAGCTTCGCTTTTGTTTTTGCATCATCCTCGGCTAACAATCTTACACCTTCCTCTGGTTTGATGCATTTCATCATACCTTCTAGGACTAAGAAATTTTCCGCTGCAAAAACCCATTCGCAATAATTTTCTCTGCCTTTTAATTTTGGCACATTGACAATGTAATTCGCCATTGTTATGTATTCTGCACAATACTGAAGTCGGTACCTAGGCTAGCTCTCTAATTACTCTACTGCGATTTATCTATTCAACGTTTATGTAAAATCACTTTTGAATAATCGCGAGATAATTTGCTAAAACCCTAAAGGCCATAACTGGGCCCGTAACCTAATAAAACGACATGCTAGACCGTTTGACTTGGATGAAAGGTGACAAAACAAGACAGATTTATTTCTCATAAATCTTACATAACTCATAATAGATAAACAAGGAGTTCATGTTACTTTTATATAAACTAACAATTTTTATAATTGAATTGATTGCCGCCTGTGAAACGAGAGGCCGCGGGTTCGATCCCCGCACCGAGAGAAATGTTTGTGCGGCCCACAAATATTTCTTCCGGGTCTGGGTGTTTGTGAGAACGAAAAGTCTCTCGTAGTTCCTGATACCCACGACACAAGACTCGATCTTAGTGTGGGGTCAGGACTATGTATGTGACTGTTGGGTGTTATTTATTATTTATTATTTTATTATTATTTATAATTTTATTTTTTATGAATTTTTGCTTGCATAGAGTCAGTTGTCACTAAAACTATCACCTCGCTTCATTTATGGTCGTAATCTGGATATACCTATATACACGTACTCTAAGGGACATATTATTGATTTTATATTCTTACATAAAATATAGGTTATTTCTGTGTATTACTTATGTATTACTGACAGTGTTGTATTTTTTAACTAAGACATTTCACAACAATGCAACCCAGTCGAGTTACGTCTCTGAAATATCACGAAAATATATTTTTTCATCACAGTTTTAACTTCATATAAAACGTTGCTGCAGATGCCTGGACTCGTTTCTCGAGGGCTCGGCCTACCAATGACTTGTATTCCAATTCCAAGACAGCAAAACTTAAATGTTGATTGCACCGTTGATATTAATGACTAGAGTAATGTTTAAGTTATACTTACATTCATAAGCTCACGCCCTTCTCCCAGAAGGGGTAGGTAGAGGTGCTACCAGGACACCCATATTGCGCCTTATAAGTTCCGTCCCACGATGTGATAATATATAATTATGAAAATCCAATATTAGTTTCCCGGCTCGAGGCTCGAACCTGAGACATCAGCTTTGTAATCATATCGTAGTACAACTGTGCCGCCACCAAGGCATGACAAAGACGGTGCTAGATAATTATTATAAATTAAAATTCATTGAACTCTATGAAATACTACTATATGAAATTACCATAAAATAATAAAAAAATTATAATTAATTTAATTTGTAATGTTAAATTTTCTGTGTTGATTGTTGCTATTTCCTAGTCCGCTTTAAAATCTTCTCCAATCAAATAATAGATTCGATTAAATACGTAGTTCTAAAAGTAATCCCAAAACGCTAAACTGTTTCACAGTTAACGTGGTAAATAACTGTTCAACAATCCTGGCAGAATTACGAGTACTGGATCCCGGTATAACAGCGTTGAGATTACCACTGCCTTGGCTCGAAAAAAACATTCATGTGTTATATCTGCCTCAACAACCTATGAAGGATTTTAACACACTTTTATTAGCTACGCCTGTATGTATGTATGTATGTAATGGAATCTTTTAGGTCGATTTACAAGCACTTGAAAACGTCGAATTGATTTGAAAGCACACTTATCAAGGACCTATGACAATACGATAAGTTAAAAAAAATTATACATTCCTCAAACCATTTGCAATTATACCTAATTACGTGGATATGATTGCCCTCTTTACTTATTTTTTTTTAATTTAAAATTTCTTTTTACCGCATGGCACAATAAATACCTAACTAAAAGGTAAAAATAATTGTTAGTGAATTGATTTTAGATTATGAAGTAGCACACATAAAAAACATACAATCGAATTGAGAACCTCCTCCTTTTTTTGAAGTCGTTTAATAATGGAGTTAATCATATTTATTTCATCGTCCAAAAGCGTGCTTACAACATCAATTTTTTAAACTATTATTTGAGTTCTTGATCATCTTATAGTTCTTCATATGGCTTCATCATAAGCCACAGAAACACCCAACTGAGCACAAACGCGTCCTGAGGTTCTCCACTTTGACCTATAATGAGCGACGTGAGTCCAGCATTCGACTTCCTGCAAATTTCATTCAGTCATCCCTTTCCCTACCTAGGTATATTGTCAATTTTTTTTTATTGATATTTTGGTTCAATAACCAAACATATTTACGCATACATTTACGACTAAGTTCAATAATTGAAAACATTAACAGTAGCTTCTAAACATCAACAACATAATAAAATTCGAAATCGAATCAGAAATGAGGAAATCCGTAGGAGAACTAAAATAACCGACATAGCCCACCGGATTAGCAAGTTGAAGTGGCAATGGGCAGGGCACATAGCGCGGAGATCTGATGACCGATGGGGTCGGAAAGTGCTCGAATGGAGGCCGCGTAGCGGAAAACGCAGCGTAGGACGTCCACCCACAAGATGGTCCGACGACCTGGTAAAGGTCGCGGGACGTCGCTGGATGCAGGCTGCCTCCAAAAGGTCTCTGTGGAAATCATTGGGGGAGGCCTATGTTCAGCAGTGGACTTCCTTTGGCTGATGGATGGATGGATAATAAAATTACTTATAATTTACTGGATGGTTTGTCATATGTCATATGGTGGTTTCTCAAATGTGAGAGGCCACCAGGGTACCACCGCAATGTCTATTTCTCCCGCCAAATAACAGTGTAAATGCACTGTTGTGTTCCGGTTTGAATAATATTGTAGCCAGAGTAACTACTGGACATATTGGGACTTAACATCTTATGTCCCAGGTTGGCGAGCGCAGTGGCATGTCAAGTTGCTTGGTTTCGGTACTTTCCATGAGCGGCCATATTGCTTACCAACAGGCGAACGGCATGCTCGTCTCGCCATTCATTGCAATAAAAAACCATTATCAATTTTCCTCTACAGGCCACGAAGCGTAATTTTTAACTTTTGTCGTGTACGGCAAACTATCAGCATAGGATTACCTGCCGTGCATTCTAGATAGCTACGCAATGGACAGGTAAACACGAACGTTCACAACAGGGGGTCGGGCCCCTAAGGCGTCATTGGCTCCGATCCTGCTCTATACTCCACAATTCTCGCACATCGTTCCGATAGTCGGTATTTTTGAAAGCCCAAAGCTCGCTCCAATTTTATTTTCACGCCTGCAGCTTGCAGATACGATGAAACTTTCATCGGAGGCTTTCACTAGACGCAAGAGCGAAACATAAATTGTGGACGGACGCGCCTCCGCCGTCGCTCAGCCTGTGTCTTTATTTTTCAAAAATAATACGTACGTCTATTTTGCCACATTTCTTGTTATCTGAACATCAGAAATAGCGTTGGCGCTGAGTTACAGTTTGCATTGTTGATGTTTGTTGTTCATTAGTAATTCATCGACATTCAAACGACATACTTTGAAATTAAATTCTTGAAGCCCCTTATGTCAGATAAGAATTGGTTTTTAAAGCTTATTTTTACATGATATGAAAAGAAAAATATTACTTTTTAATGTAATTACAAATTTTATCTATACGAGTATTATGTGCTTATCTATACTGCGTTTGCATAATATGTTAACCCCTCATATTAATCAATAGCACCTACATAACCTAAATATCATTTTGACCTGTCAACCTCACAAAAGACGTAACAAATTATTATTTTCCTAAAATTTTATCTATACTATTTGACTATTTGTTTTTTTACTAACAAAATACTTAGGTCAACCTCACCTGCCATTACATACATAATTCGAAATTCGATTAGCAAAACACACATGCGGTGCAAATTAAGCGGTTTGTCTATTTAATAATATGGCAAAGCATGCCGTACTACAAATACGTTCGAAATTAACGAGAAAGCACATAACAAAGACCAGATGGCCTTGACAATCTGTTAAGATAGTAGCATACACTCATCCGCTGCATTTAGGGTTGCCACGAATGTTAAATGCCAAAAGTAAAAACATAAAACTTTTATGTTTTATGTTTTTACTTTTGCAATGTCCATGTGTAATGAAACGTGTATTGACTTTTGTAATCATTCATAGTTATCGAACTAAAAAACCATATCTAGATACATTTAGAAAAATATATAGAGTAACTATTGGACATATTGAGTCTTAGCATCTTTAATCGTATGTCTCAGGGTGGCGAGCGCAATGGAATTCCAAGCATTGCTTTGAAGTTCATGGTATTGTTTGGTTTTCCCACCGTCTATTGTGGTCGTATCGCTTATCGTCAGGTGAATGGCATGCTCGTCTCGTCAATAATTGTAATAAAAGTAACAGTTTTACTCTCAATAAATAAGCGCCAAACGCTTAATATATAAACTTATATATTTTAGTAAATAATATAATTAATTTTCTGTAAAGTTACCTATACAAAATATTTTTACCGCATAAATACAAAGCCCTGTTTGTTTAAGTCTGACAACCCTAGCTAAGTTCATTGTGGTAAAGCAGTTAGGGGATCAGTGCCGGGATAGGTGTTTGTATGCACTGGCAAAAACACAGAGTATTGCACCAATAGATGTACTCGTGTTACACTATCGACTCCTTAATGGCTGCAGCAATTTAACCGGGTTACTAATATCGTGGATTTTACAAGTGTTTGTGTAGTCTACTGACACCCTTATTGCTTCTTGTATAAGTTACCTAGTTTTTTTTAATTGCTTTGAATGACGAGACCAGCTTGCCGTTCATTTGATGGTAAGCGATACGACCGCTCATGGACAGTGGCAAAACCAACAACACCTTTAATTAAAAAGCAATGCTTGGCATTCCACGGTGGTCGCCATCCTGAGACATAAGATGTTAAGTCTCACTACGTCCAGTAGTATTTGAAAAATTTTTATCGTCGTCTAAATATTCAAAGTCGGTGTAAATAGATCGAGTATGAAGTATACCTTTGAGAATCATAATGAATCAGATAAATCTACAAAAAAAATATATTTCTTGTACTCTGTCTTTGTCATTTGATTGCCGAGTTACAGTGAAATATATTAAATATTATCTAGGTAAATTGATACTTAATGAGAATCTCAATTTACTACAGAACAAGAGAACAATTTAATTATCAGTATTTTAATCTTAAGCTATTCTGTAATTGTTTATTGGTTCGCAACAAACAGTCTAGATATTTTAAAAAAATCTACAAGCTACTTACTTATAAGTATTCAAAATAATCTACCGCACGATCAATTAAAACAAATACAAAACTAAAGCACGGCTTTAAAGCAACAAAACCCGGTTCGGATCTCACAGTGTCGACAGAAACTAAAAGTCTAATTATCATGTGACATAACTTCGTAACTTGCATATGACTTGTGCTCGCGACGCTAAGTTTTCCACTTATCGTGCCTCGGGCGAAAATACATCACAGAGAAATATGAATACTATCCGCACTCGAGTTTATTTACATTTATTTGAAATAATATCGCGCTGTCTTCTTGTAAGCAATAAAGGCTCGTGGCTCGACACACAACATAATTGTGAACATATTTATTGTTTAGATTTATTTTTTCACGAAACTTTTTGATAAGAGAAGAGATAGTTAATCATACTAAGAAGTATATTTTTTTTATATAAAAATTAAGTTCTTGCGCACATCATTTAAATAGTACTTTATTTTTTACACAAAGAATGTAAATTCATTTTAAAAAAGAACATCAAATCTGTTATAAATTAATTTAATAATAAACGTCTTCAGACAGAGAGGTGGAGGAATGCGCAGCGTGATAGTTGTGCTTATCGGAAAGGAAACAAACTATTTCTTGCTTACGGCTTAACTTTTATTACAATAGATAACTACTTTACGTTTCGAGTTGGAATAACTTAACCGATTCTTTCTTTGTAGGGCTCCCAACTGAATAGACATCACGCGAGCTGTGCTACTGTGCTCATGTACTCTATAATGTCTATGTTACATACACGAGGATGTGAAACGCTCGTATGTATATAGTTGTAACATAACATTCCTTATGTTTTACAGGATTTGTCTTTCACATGACTTCATACTCTTGGCCTTTCTTGCGTTCAATAAATGATAAATAAAATATCTACAATAATAACAAAAGTTACAATACATTTAAAAAAATCAGCATGCGTTTACATCTTCGTCGAAGTGAACAAGATAATTACAAATTACATACGCATATTCCACTGGATACAATATACATGTACAATTATTTTTATCCTAAAAAAGATACATCACTCTGTGACCTGTGTAAACTATGACTATGTAAAAATCAGGGCTATTCATTGCTATGTGGAAAAATCAACTAACAAACACACATTCCCAGTTAATATAAATATCACAAGTCTGTGGCGGAAAGCACGTGATGCCAGTTTATGGTTTTTGCTGTATGACAGTAAGCGGTAAGCAACAACCTTATCCTACGCTACATATAATACACTTATTCATACAAGCGTCCTCTATAATACACGAAAAGGATTTGGGTTCCGTGTACCTAAAACATGAAAGAAACTAACTGGTTGTAGGTCTCTCATATGTGAGAGGCCGCCTGGGTAGGTACCACCGCAATGTCTATTTCTCTCGCCAAACGGCAATGTAAACGCACTATTGTATTCCAGTTTGAAGGGCATTAGGTAGCCAAAATAACTAATGGACATATTGAGACTTAACATCATGTCTCAGGATGGCGAGCGCAGTGGAATGCCAAGAATTACTAAACATACTCGTCGTGACGAATCATTCACTACAAACAATACTTTTCTATTGCTATGAAGCAAAGCTACATCACATAATTTTCTTGAAATTAGTCTAGTAAAAATATTAATAGGCGGAGACATGCAACTTTCTGGGAGTTTCTCGGTTTGAAAAACTGCTATGAATTTTTTGGAACATTTTTAAGTAACGCCACGCTGTTATCAGTCATGACTCAGCATAAATTGACAGGCTCGTTCGTGGTGGTACCACTGTCTCACAAGATACCGACGTAAAGCTTTTCGTTCGATGAATGAGATTAACAGATGCCCCATACCCCTTTCCTCTTACCATTGTCTTTCTTTTCCACTTCCCTCCTAATTTGATAGGCCAGCAACACACCTACGTTCCAACCGTTGTGGATATTCATAGGCAGCACTCAGTAATCACTAACCATAAGGTGACCTGTTTGCTCGTTTTTCAGACCTTTGCAATAAAAGAAAAACATGGTTATTATACTACCCCTTATCACAATTTGCACTAGGAATTATCTCACCAAATTGTACATGCCACTACGGGTACTTCTGCCCACCCTTTCAGAACTACAAGGGTTAAATTAATGTACTTACGTATCCAAGATTAAGTCATGTAAACACAGTGAAACAATGTACTCATAGATATGCAGATGAAATCAACTCTATACACGCCGGGAATTTTACAATAAACCCGGCTAATTGTAAGTCCACGCCTTACCCAAATCTTATTCCATGCGAAGACATGCAAGTTAATTCTAAGTCTGTCTCCTCTAATTGAAACGTGTCGCTGGGAATAAATACGTGATGTACCCTTATTTACATCGCTCCGGGCTGCCAGTTTCTCTGAGGTTGACGCCCGTGTTGCATGGCCCGAGGTAGTTATGTCTGAATATCTTTATTTAGGCGCGTCTTACGTTTACTACGTGGGGTTGAAATCGTGGATTTTATTGAGGTGTAAAGAAGTGGAGGGATTTTGATTTGTATTTATATTTACAGGTGCTTTACACGTCAGTAAATATCATTTAGAGGGATGTGATATTGATATTAAAATAAGCCTTTTTATTGAAAAATCCACACGTCTCACACTTGTATTTGTTACTACAGCTGTAAATATTTGTTAGAAGATTTTCGTTTGAACCCGCAACGCTTGAATTATTATTCTGAATAGATGATACACTCCAAAAGTGCTCCTAATCTGCGTACTTTTACCACGTAGTTGAAAATTCGATGCAAGATAATTTTAAGCATGCTGCGGAAGGATTGGCTTTTTGATTTAGCCCCTGACCACCAGTTTAATGCCGATACTCTGAGGAAGTTATTAAACATTAACTAAAACATAATTATCACTAAATAAAAATTACCTGTTGCTGAAAATATAGTGTAATAATTAATTGATTTTGGTAATATATATTTCATAAAAATCGCCTGCAAGAAACAGAAAACATTGCAATCTTTTAACTAAAACAGAAAATGCTTGCCTGCAGTATCGAGCAAATATTAATAAAACGCTTCGCTACAAAATCCACCAATACAAGTGAGGAAAAACATACATACATTCAATATTTCCATACACACATAAACTCACGCCTTTTTCCCAGATGCCACCAGGACATCCGCATAAAATATTTATCCCCCAAATAGCAAGAAAATTGAGCCAAGTCAACTCAAACTGAAGGTACTTAAACGCCGTTCTATCGATTCAGTATCGAATCTAACGGTCAATAAAACAGAGATATGACCGCTTCCAAATTTATCAGTGGCCTATCAAATATCCCGCAGATTTCACGGGCAACTGCCGCCGCTGTTTGCTTAAGAATTTATATGAGGGTATTTCGCTATTTTGTCTCTAGGAAATAAACGTTAGCCGACTGTAGTTGATTAACAACTTCCCCTTCTTGAAATCGCTATGAATGGTATTGAGTTCGTAAGTTCCACACAGATATTGCGGTTGTTCGGAGAATTTTAATTAATTATACTTCAGCAGGGAGATTGTTTTCATTTTATTTTGATGTAGGTACAGATAATAGATGAAATAGATATAATAAATCTAGACAGTTTGTTTCGCTTATTATCAGACGAACGGCACGCTCGTCCCACCATTCAGTGAAAAAAACTGGCCTTCCGACTTGAAATAATATTTTTGCATTTATATCCAATTCTTGAGAATGGTTACATACTATCGTTCCGCTCATTGAATAAAATATAATCTCCTTTAACAACAAACCAATCCTAAAGTTTAGTTCCCAACTAAGATTTCTTCCGCCACCGTCAGGAAATGGGGGCTTAAAGAGTTATGATGCAATATACCACCACAAAAATACCTGGTCTCGATTAAACCATGCATTCACCTGCTTTAACTAGCTATCACAGTGCCCATAGAGTCAGATAATCTACACGCTTAGTAATACTGAAGCACGATACAAAACATTAGCACGAGCTTTCACCCATGTTCGGCTGTAAAGCATTTCGAGCCCTACTTGTATGGTTGGAAATTTCGGATTTGTACCGACATCCTGATAGCCTGAATATCTGTCCTCTTAAATCTACCACTCTGATTGATCAGACTACGGGACACTTGCATCGTTATGAGGAGTTTAACCAACGTATATCCTACCAGGTATTGTGCTAATTTGTTTATAATTAGATTTATTGGTGTTTACAGTAAATTGTGTAATTGAAGCCAACGGTATAGTTATTGCCCTCAGCACTTAAGATCATAAACAACCGCCCAGCAATATAGATACTGAGGTAAACGCTACTGATATTCCTCTAACAATCGAACGTTAAATTTAATAATAATTAATATTTGAAGGATCTTTTTGTGGCTAAATATTGTGATGATTATACCATCGTGTAATAGCCTTAAAAGGAACGATGTCACATTTACTCTCTTGCGGATCTTTACTTGTTTTTCTTTTTCAACGATATAATTAAAGTGATGTTGTAAAAACCAACATCACGCCAAATCTCGCGCTATTTTACTGCCTAGAGATACAAATACCAAACGCAAGTCTAGTTTTATATACAGTCGAGCTACACAGCTGTTGAAAGCCATAAAGTTATAACAGATACGTCAGTGACTTGGCAAGTTATATGGACGTACTAAGCGACTTGCAAGCTACTTGTACTGTTCCCGACATTACCAGCCACGTACCAAGTCAAACGTGAAATTCGGCACTTTGGATTTACGACGTCTTCGTATAAGCTTATCTGGTGTGATCCCTTTTATGAATTAAGAACGCCTAGCACCTACGAATTTCAGCTTTAAAAAATGTTTGTCTGAAAATTTTTGTGAGTTGTGTTGTGATAAAATGTCTGTAGCGACTCTTGGATAAAGTAATTTAATTTAGGCTTTAGTAGGCGTCGAATGTTAAATAAATTTTATATTTTAAGTAGGTAGATGGTTGATGTTTCAGATTTTTTAAGATTCGGTGTAGATTTTGAAACATAAGATATAATAATAGAAATGGATGTGCAATTTCTACACCTGGACGAAAGGCGAGTACCTACAAAATCGCTTTTGTTTTTGTGATGAGAGCAATGAGCTCCGAATATGTCACTCAAGCTGGTCAAATCATGACATAAGGAAGCCATAGAGGTACTTCTGCAATAAATATCTGAACTGAAACATGTCAGTACTTCGGCACTAAGGCCAACGACAAAAGTGGCTAAATATACTTAATACAAGACTCAATGATCTCACAAAGACACAGAAGATCACGTAAAATGGAGAAAATTAAGCGGGAAAATGGAAAACATAAATAGATTTAAAAAAAAAACAGTATGCATGTCTACATGAGGAGGTCTGTGCATACAAGTTTGTCCGTATGTTATGCATTTCTAATTTCAAACTGCTACTTTTACATTCCAACTGTGAAATTGTGTAAATATGGATTTAGTCAAACCGAGTTTATTGAATATAATATGTTGGGAGTAAAGTTTGTGCCAGTTGCATGGATTGTGAATATTTTATACTTGCTCTATATTTTAACTTCACTTTTAACACACTTTATGTTTGTATTAATTTAGTAAAAAATATCGACCCATAGATTTCGATAGATTTCCATAGAATATATTCCTCATTATAATACCTCTCTTCAGCCATAGGAAATCCACTGCTGCACTGAATATATGAGCCTCCCCAATGGATCACCATATAGAAGCGGCCTGCAGCCAACGAGTTCCTAAGACCTTAATCAAGTCGTCTGTTCACCTTGAGAGTGGACGTCCGACAATTCACATGCTTGTTCCTGATACCCATGACGCAAGATCGATCGTTCGATCTTAGTGTAGGGTCAGAACTGTGGTCAGAACTATGTATGTGACTGACGGATTTATTTTTTATTTATTATTATTATACGTTGCCTCCACTTCAGAACCTTTCGGTCCCAATGGCCATAACTTCTACGTGCTATGTGCTCTTCAACTTGCTAATCCTAAGACCTTTATCGTTAGCCTTTTTTCTCCTACAGATCTCCTAATTTCTGATTTGATCTCGTAGGGAAATACGGAGTCCTCTCCATAGCGCGTTAAGTGACCTTGTGGCTTCTTATGAAGCCCATAGTAAGATGCCACGTCTCGATGCCGTGTGGCATCACTGGTAGCACACAACAATTAAAAACTTTCGTCTTCAGGCACTGAGGATTTTTGCACGAGAAGACATGATGCAGTTTCCCGAATGCTGCCCTCCTGAGTTGGATTCGACGATTGACGTATCTCTCGAAGTTGGACCTGCCTAACCGGACTGCTTATTTATAACTGATTTGAATATTGAATATTAAAACATATGTAATCTAGAACTCAAATCCAGAACCTCACGAGTTACACTTGGCCAATGAAGTGACCTTTATTATATTTTATCAAGAAAACCTTTCATGTATCCATCTGTGGTGAACTCAAATTAAAATAACCTCATATATATGCCTTATACATAATAATATTATGAACCCAGTGGTCTACACAGTTAATTAAAACGTCTATTATTTTATGACGTCACAACATCAAAGGTCAAAGTGTTAAATATACGCTCGAAGAAAAACTAATTAAAGTGTAGTCGCAAACGGCGTCGGCTCATCAGTCTGCGAGTCGAGATAAAGAACACCTTTTGTATTGCAAGCCGATTATTCCGAACAACCAGTAACTAGATTATAGTTTTTTCCGAACAATAACCTTTGACGACCGCTAGACGTTTATATTTAAGTATGTTTCTCAGATTTGTTAAAAAATATTTTGTTACAACCAAAATTAGGCTAAGACATCGATTTGATACAAGATTTTCTTAAATAAGGTCTCTATTTTAGGGAAAATGTATTATTAAATTTGTAAAGACTTAAAATACAATATATCATTTGGAACTTGTGAATATGTTTAGGCAATAAGTCACACGAGGACTTATGGAAGATTCGATATTACACTATCAATGAATTTATTAGAAACATGTCTATTTCAAAAAGTAATAACTAAATATCAGTAGGTGTAACACGTTTAAAAATGCCTGGGGGCTGTTGGTAACGGACCGGACGCGGCTGCCACCATGGTCACGGTGGTCGCGGGTTCAAATCCCACAGTACATTTTTATGGGTCATGACTTTTTTTCTTATTGCAGAGAATGGTTAGATGAGCATGATAATCGCCTGATAGTAAGAGATACGACCGCTCATGGAGAATAGCAAAACCAAACAACACCATTAACTACAAAGCAATGCTTGACATTCCACTGCGCTCGCTATTCTGAGACATAAAATGTCAAGTCTCAATATGTCCTCTGTTAGTTAGTAGGTATAGTTACTCTGGCTACAATGTAATGTCCTTAAGACCGGAACACAACAGTGCATTTACACTGCTGTTTAGCGGGAGAAAAATATGTGTATATTAATAATCAAGTCATCAGAAAAACTGGATTAGCGATATGAAAGAATTTCTATAAGGAAATTTCGCCCCTCAATCGTTCTTTCTATTGTAGGTAAGGTGCTCTGCAATGGGACGTATATTATGGGCTGATACAGTTGAGCTGTAAGCATAGGCACCTGTAGCTCGCTAAAGTTATCGCCTTCTCCAGATGATTTAAAGGGCAAGCCCATCACCATGTCACGCATTTCTTATTCTACCTTCAATTTCATTGCTGTATCCCTAAGACGTTCTTGCACGCCATCCTCTCCCACCTTTGTATATGTATCCTGTCGATATCGCCAAAAAATATTGTATCTGTATAAACACTAGATGCTAAAATGTAAAATATGTTTCGCCTTAGTTGTCTAACTTTTATTGCGGTCACATGACCAAACTAAGATGGTTACCAAAGTGATATCATGTTTCAAATCCTTAAAGGTTTAATATTCCATATTGGGAAAACATATTTATTGTATACCTTCGTACTACCGTATCGGACTAGCTTCATTCTTACTATTTACTGGTGGTAGGTCTCTCATATGTGAGAGGCCATCTGGGTGGGTACCACCGCAGTGTCTATTTCTCCCGTCAAACAGCAGTGTAAACGCACTGTTGTGTTTCGGGTTGAAGGGCATTGTAGCCAGAGTAACTACTGGACATATTGAGACTTAACATCTTATGTCTCAGGATGGCGAGCGCAGTGGAATGCCAAGCATCGCTTTGTAATTCAAGGGGTTGTTTGGTTTTGCTACTGTTCATGAGCGGTCGTATCGCTTACCATCAGGCGAACGGCATGCTCGTCTCGCCATTCATAGCAATAAATAAAAAAAGCCTCATACGGAGGCTGAAGGCTATTTAAGACTTTTACTCCATAGTAACTAGGGAAGTCAGAAATAGATATTTTTGAACAAGGTTTTTCATAAAGACCAACAGGTTCTATTATTGAATCTTATTTACATACATTTATATTTTAATAACTTCCGAACTAACTTAAATTTTTTTCGAAGGTCATTTTTGAGTCTAAGTACTAATCCATTCTGTACTAATACATCCTGGAGATATTAAGGTGGTTATTTCGTGAAACTAAAACTCCTCTGTAAAATACGACTTTTAAAAATTAATTTAAATTTCAGATAAAATAAAACGTAAGAATCACCATTATCCGCAACTTACGGTATAGTTAAACTAATTAATTAAACCACATGTTGCCGTAACACGGCCACAAATTACATATTTCATGCACACACTCGCCAAAAAAATGTTATATCATCGCCAGCAGTAAAAATCGCATTAACCGGACAAATAGCGATAAAGCACGTAATTTAGATAGGGGAATGGATATAAATATAAATAAATCTCGCCCTCGTAATAAATAACAACGGCCAAGGCAGCCCTAACTGACGATGGTCAGAATGCGTCGCTTTTAACACACCCTTTATGTAACTAAATGCCACCTATATGTATTGGGAAATGTCTTTTTTTTTTCAAAGAATGACGAGACGAGGATGCTGTTCGCCTGATGGTAAGCGATACGACTGCTCACAAACAGTAGCAAAACTAAACAACAACTTGGATTGTAATGCAATGGTTGACATTCCACTGCCCTCGCCATCCTGAGACGTAAGATGTTAAGTCTCAATATATCCAGTAGTTACTCTGGCTACAATGCCCTTCAACCCGAAACACAACAGTGCGTTTACACTGCTGTTTGACGGGAGAAATAGACACTGCGGTGGTACCCACCCAGATGGCCTCTCACATATGAGAGACCTACCACCATTACTTACTACTTCAGGCAAAATGGACTTAAATGTAATAATTCTAGGTTATGAGTAATCCGCCTAATAGTTACTTAACAGTCTTGATTACTTTCAGAACCTTTGGCAATAACTATCGAATAAAGTACAAACGAATCCTGAAAATAATAAGAACCGTGATAAAAATTTGCTGTGTTCAGTTCCCATAGAAAATATAGAGGAAGACATCGCAGCGTTGCGGCACGAGGATCTAATCTTTTAATATTATTAGATTGAGATTTCATGCAGCTTTTTGGTTTCCCTTTCATAAAAATCTTCTTACTTTTAATATTAAATAACTAAAGAACATTTTAGTCGTACGGTCCGGCTGTTAGCTTATCAACGAGGAAATCTTAATTAAAATACAAGATTACTTACAAAAATATCCTTTTTAAGGCCATTATCCTTAAGTCACTATTCATGAATTACGCTAAGACGAAATTAAGTGTAATTATTGAATCAATAATTAAAAAAAAATTATAAACTCGGTTTAAAATAATATGATACTTTAGGAATCACTTAAAGAAGAAAGAAGAAAGAAGAAGAAAGAGACGCAACGGAACAGACGCGGCTGCCAACATTTTCACGGTGGTCGCGGGTTCGAATCCCAAGGCATACTTCTGACTTTTCGGAGTCATGCGGGTATTCATAGTCAATAACCACGCACTAAAACGGTGAAGGAAACATCGTGAGGCAAACTGCATACCATAGCGATTTATAAGTATTTATATGGTATGTAAAGCCCGCCACCCCACATTGAGCCAGCGTGCAGGGATATATGGCCCAACCACTCTCAATCGTAATCTCTATTGTAGATGAGGCTCATGCCCTGCAGTTGGACGTATATGAGCTGATACAGTAAGTACTAAGCTTATATTCTGACTAGCTGTATAAATATAAATCAATTACATGTCAGAATACATCAGCTCTGAAAAAAAATCGACAAATATTTATCAATAAATTCTGTATATTCTTTAAATATTTATAGACATTGCATTACTTATTGAGAAGTGCAATCAATTTAAAACAGTCGCGTACCAACTTTTTCATTACGCTAAGCAGGCTAGACATAACCCAATATGATATCTATTCGCTTGAAGTAATCCAATAGAAAGGGCGGGACGAACAAATATTTAAAATTAAGTAATTTTCTCAAGGAGCTCCGAGTGAATTTTAAATAAAAACAATAAAACAAAATCTAAAGAAAAAAATATGAGATTTAAAGTAATCACTGGTGATGGAGATATTAAATGGAATGAAAGCAAAATGTTGTTATGGAATCTTTAAGGATCAGTCACTTTTGAAATATCTTGCATATGAGAGGTGGCTGTAGCAACCGCGGGACGGGTGTCGATGGCCTAATGATGCACACTAATGTAAACATGTGTGGAACAAGGAAACTAACGGAGACATCTCAACTTTTGGTTGTATATTTATTTTCAATTATATTAATTCAGGTATACTACTTGGACAATACCTACTCATTTATTTAAATAAATACATAAACATATTTTCATTTCACAATTTATTGTAATTATTGTGAAAATCCAGTAATTAAAAAATACCACGAGTATTTTTTAATAACACACAAAGACACAAAGTCATTTCGGCTTTTCATGTGCCTATTTTTACTGATAGTTCTTATTACAACAATAGTTTTTTTATTGCAATACATTTACACTGCTGTATGGCGGGAGAAATGGATATTGCGGTGATACTTATCCAGGCGGCCTCTCGCATATAAGAAACCTACCACCAGTAGATTATTACCAAGTGTTTACAGAAACGTCTCTATGTTCATTAAATGTTCATCACAGATAAGAATTTACCACTTTCACTGATTGAATACTTTTGAAAACTGTATAATAGAAGTACGTTATAGAATCAATTACGACTCAATGGCATCAGAGTGCCACAAGGGGCGGCGAAGCGAGCGTTGGCGCGTTATTCCGAATAGAATCTAGTATGGGGGTGGACTCGGCGCATCCAATTTTGCGTTTACATTATCTCTGTTGTTGCAGCCCATTCAGTCGCCTTCAATTTCCCAAGGCGGTTTCTGCCGCAAAATGCTTTCGAAATATCTATGTCGTTTGATGAACTAAGTTTAATTACAACGTGTAGCTGCTCTGTGGATATTATTCAATCTTCTTTCATTATTCTTTTTAGTACACTGTTATAAAGATGGATGATGTTCCGTTTGTTTTATTATCTGTTTATTTAAGCGCGGTACTATTATACTTTCTTATTATTTAATAGATGATTTCAAAATCTATCTGTATCAGAGCATACTGTACAAACGAGAATACGGTTGAGAGTGGTTAAGCCACATAGTCCATCACGCTGGCCTAGTGCGGGTTGGCAGGATGCTATCTGCCAATTAATAATTACAATAATTTGTTGAGAGTTTTTTACACATTATTTTATTTAAACTTCACAAGCTTACCATCAAGTCTGCTTTTAGATTTTCAGCTAGAAGCACCTAGGAATTTTCATCATCCATTACCTGAGAACCCTGATACAACATATATTTTTATTATGTATACCTATTTTCTATTTAAAACTCGAAATATACTGGACTTGCAAGTGCCCTCCCGATACACTTGAAACCAATCTTCACTTTTCCGCATTCAGTGTGTTCCAACTGCCTTGCGCAGAGTGTCCTAGCTAAGAGGGATCCGTTATGTATGTGTTCGTATTTGCCTTACAAACTAGAACCTACACGGCAACCGATCTGAGCAAATAGTGTCATTAGACGTGACTAAAGATGCGAATCGCACGGCTTAAAATATTTAGACGGAATGTTACTTGCTCTGATTGACTTTTAAATTATATTTTATTTTAAAACTTAGCAACTATAAACTAACAAAGGCATAAAAATTCAGTTTTGATCTTTTGAAAATAAATAAGGAGACATTATATAATATAAATTGTATTAACATTCCGAAATAACTCTCTAAGTATATGTTATTAAATTAAGATATTTAAAGAACAAATAATCAGATTAATCCAATGCTTTTATGTATCAGATGACAAATCAATAATCCCACGAGACAAAACACGATACTTTTATGTTAAATTTTAGTAACCTAAATAAGCATAGCATTTTCGTAAAAAGACACCAAGACCTCGTTAGAGCTTTGTCCCTAGACTTTTAACCTTCTTAACGGCGGGTAATCTTACCCTAATGCGCCGGCTAACTTATCTGTGGGGTCGGGTGAAATTGTTACCCATTGTTTTCGTCTTAGTTTAAAATTACATTGTAGATAAGCAAAAGAATCAAAATGCGTACAATGTACATATTAGTAGGAATAATTTATTTTAATGCTTATTGTTGTTTTAAAGAATAAGGAGTTGTTTGCTAGAATTTATTGCTTAGTGTTTGTAAGTGTTAGTAGTTTTACACGTATTAAATATGTAGTTACACACTAAAATTATTAAATAATGCATAATACAAAAATACATAAATTCACGCCTCTTCTCAGAAGGGATAGGCAGAGGTCACAAGGACAAAGACATCCACATTTTAACTTGGGTGTTCCGTCCCACGATGTGATAGGGTGTCTCCGGCTTGTTAATTAATTAATTAATAGAAAAATCTAACATTACTTTGACCGACTCGGGATTCGAACCCGAGACCTCACCGTTGCATTGTAATCATAGGTACCGTAGGACAACAGCGCCACCAAGGCGGTCTAATTAATTATTATTAAATATTATTTCAAAAAATATTTGACACATTATAGGTACTATTTTCTCTGATCACCTTTCTTATTTTCTTCACCCACATTCTCAATAGCTAAAAATATTCTGAATCATTATGATTCTGTTTATAGAAGATTTTTTAATTGGGATTCTGACCAAAAGTTAAAATAAGACTTTTATTTATTTTATAGGACCACTAGTAGATCCATCGACGAATGACATATTCGAAAGCAAATTCAAAAAAATAAGGTCGACAAAAATTAGTGCTTATGGAATGACTACAATTATTTACATTACATACTACTGTGAGCCTTCTATTAACCCTTCTCGCACGTACGTCTCGCTTCTAGAACGTAGTGATTACTTACTCTATGCCTTCTCGTTTCATTAGTGTATACTAGAACACCCATGAAAATGTCGTCAGTAAATAATCATACGTACTTGAAAATTTTATTCCAATCCTCTTACATTTATTTAATAGTTATAATGTGGCCATTTTCCGTAAATAAGACCCTAAGTCCCGGCAATATATTTTTTGCGTACACTCACGATTAACGCGCTTCCTAATGTTACACAATGTCTTAAACATAACGTTGCAACATACATAACTGCTCTCGCCAGTATCCTCAAGAGATAAAAAAGCCGATAGAGACTACGTATAATAGCTTCTCTCCTGCCACTGCTGCTCCTATATGCCAATGAAATGAAATGAAAATTGGTCAATTAGGTAATTAAAGAGCTCTTATGACAAGTCAATTCACATAGCACTTAATCTCTATATACAATATTTTCTATACTTAGTATTATTTATATTCATTTCTTACTTTAATTTATTTATTTATTTAATTTCTTATTAGTATTTTATTTAAAGTATTGGTTACAACTTTACGCCAGGGTCGAAAGCTGCATCCTTATAGCGCTGCAATTCAGCGCATCTTTGTTTTTATTTTTTTTTAATTCTATTTTAAAAAACTTTCTATTATCCCGCAACGGAAATATTCTAATAGATACATGAATTGGAGATAGAAAAATGAAAAGGAGTTGAATTTTGGAAATACCGAAGTTTCATACTTTGTCTTCTTCTCTCGCAAAGTGAAATGTATTGCCCGACCTAGGAGTCGAACCCATACAGTGCACAATTACAATAATTTTATCTAAGTATGTGTTTCATTATTGTTTTTCAGACACTTCAATTCTGTGCTAAATGTAATGAAATCTCTATACGATCGCATATATAACGAAGACCACACACCGTTTTCGGGCCAGCATAGTGAACTAAGGACAGAGAATGGTTGATCGTCCAATTAGATCACTAAACGAAAAAAACGCGTCGACACCTGTGTATCACCTACTTGTAGTTATAAGTGATTAAAGTAATAGTAAAGCAAAGATTATGAATCATAAATTAATAAATCGCCTCATTAGCTTTGCGTCTACAACCACGGGCTGTGGACGCTCCAAAGTTACTTGCCTACCCGGACAATCCAATTTTATTTTTCATTCGGCAAGACTCAACACGACAGGCAAATTCAATCTCAGTTATCATCATTTTCATCATAATAGAGAATATAAACTCTACGTTATATATTCATTATTAGACGCAGGAAGTCCACAACTGAACAGCCGCTGCCTAACTTTTCCTGACGTACACTAAGAATACGGCACAGTTAAACGTTTTTTGCGCTGCCCGCATTGGCTGCCGCGTAAATGACACACGTGGCGTCTCATGTCCGTGCGCAAAACTCTTGTCGCACTGTGGAATTCTTAGTATGGGCGCTATAGTTTATGTGTAGTCGTCTACCTTGCGATCGGCATATATAGAGGCTCTAATCCATTCATACATACATAATCAGAAATTTAAGCCCGACATGGCGATAGGCTCGTCCCCTATCACATCTTGAGACGGAACCATAGATGTAGTATAGAACAATATGTTTTATACTAAATCTATGGACGGAACGTACTTCAATAATCTTTAAGGAAAGCTATACTTTATATTTCCTTCATGAGGTCCAACCAGAAACAAGATCTGTAGCAAGACCTAACCTATAAATAAAAATACATTTGTACTCATTTGTAATACACGTATACTGTACCAACCAATGTGAACCACCACTCAACTCACCAAAAAAGGTACAAGACCCAATAAAACACATGATAAAAATCCAATAAGGATTATAATTTATTTAAAAAATGATATAATACACTTTACAATTGACCATACATTAATTAGCGGGGTCGGATTCAAACAACATATTTATACAGCAATTGTCAAACAATGTCTTTTATACAAAATCACGTTTACTGGACGAGACAGTCCCAACATTCATAACAATACAATCCGACCGCGCTAACGACCGCACCGATGCCCACCGCATCCTACTCATACATTCCCATTGGTAATTATAATAATTCTAACAATATATTTACAATATTATTTACAAATGTACGAAATTACACACAATTTCGCTATCATTTTGCACAAATAAGACACCTCGTAAAATTGTTAAATATTGCTTTGTTTAGGTAATAAGCCTACACACAAAATGACAGTAAAACTGGTCGGTTTGATCAATGCTTGTAAGGGTGAGGCGTGATTCCTTAGTATAACTTGAAAGCTGTGAAAATGAACACAATGTCTTGAGAGTTAGAGGACCCTTTAAAAGTGGTTGTATTATAATAGAATGAATATCCCATTCGTTCTAACAAACAAGAGTTTCAATCAAAATATGGCTATCAAGCTCGACATTCTACTTGAATCGTCTCAAATCTAATATATGTTGTATGATCTCCTTACATAGCTTTTACAATAAAGAAACATTCAATGTACTTGACTGCATTCGCTATGAGAAACGTTTCAAATTACATTAAACAAAATTAATTCATAATAGAAGGGTGGGTAGAATTAGACATAAACGTAATACTTACAATTTATAAACGCCATCTAAGGAAATCATTCTTCATTTCAACAAGCACAATTTCAACACATTGCATTAAAAACTAAAATACATAGAACATTTATATAACACTAATATATTGTCGATCACTGTGCAAATATGTAGTGCAATAAATAACAATTATCTAAAATCCATATGTAAATTTAACTATGATTTTCCTAAGGATTTTAAATAGCAATATTATGATTTAAATTGACTACAGCTATCAAATTATACCATGATGGAGAGAGGGCCTTATTTTCTACATAAAATATTTTTATTTGTATAAAATCTTGTAAAGTTGATAGTTACCAAACGAGAGCGAAAATAAGGCCCCAGAGTTAGAAGTTCCGCAAATTCTCATTTGGATAATATTTACTGGTAACGGACCGTACAAAAATAAATGCCTTCATTTTGGTGTAACATTGAATATAATTCAATTTATGAATTCGAGCACAATAATTCTTGAAGTTTCCTAGAGCACTATTTCAGAGGACGATCGAAAGAGAACATGACATGAAACGTTCTTAAGATAAAACAACTGCAAAATGGGAGATCTCACTGTAATACACTTAATTGCTTTGAATCTATTCACAAAACCGTGTCACGTTTCTCATAAAGTTTTTGAGCGTCAGACATAAGAGTGTCAATCACTGTGGCACCGACCACGCGATTTTCATCCGTCACTAGCTGTGTGTGGAGTTACTGTACAGGACAGCGTTATTGTAACGCTTCATGTTTACTGAGGCACTGCTCCCATTCTTCTCTAAACCTACTAAGAAGTCTTCCAGCAACTTGGCGAGGGCTTTCCTCTTAAACCTTAGCGATTCATTAATCACATCACGTATCACCTCTTTTTTAATATCCACACTGCCTTTCAATTGTTTTAAGTGTTCAAACAGTTTTGTGAAATCTGAAAGAAAATCAATGTGTTATTTTTTTGATAATAATGCCAATAACTGTAAATAAGTGTACAGACATCCAAGAATGCCTCGGTGACGGAACATATTTAACAAATAAATAGCCTGATAGCGGAATTCGGTTGCAAAAGTACCGCATTTTGCATTTTATCTGGCAAATAAGTGTCAAATAGCTATCAGGGACTTTATTAGGAACTGGTGAAACTGACCCTTAATGTGGTATTTTTTTTTCAGGTGTTGTTGATATGAATATGTGAGCGTTACCTCTGCCCGGTCTCCTGACGGCGCGGTAGACCTGCGCGCGCACGGCGAGGTTGTGCCGCCGCACGTCCGCCAGCTCCTTGCGCGTGGGGGCCGGGGGGACCACCGGCGCCGGCGGTGGTGACTTCTATACCAATCGACATATTAATATAGTACACTATTCGATTTCTGCAAAACTATTATCCTACTAGTACGTGACTGCCTACATATTCACGGCGGTCGCGGTTCGAATCCCAGGGCACACCTCTGACTTTTCGGAGTCATGTGTGTATTGATAGATCAATCACCATGCACTTTATCGGTGAAGGAAAACATCGTGAGGAAATCTGCATACGATAGCGATTACTATGGTATCTAGTCCGCCAACTCGCACTAGGCCAGAGCATGGTGGACTTTGTGGCTTAACTACTCTAAATCATACTCTCGATTGTAGAGGAGGCCCATGCCCTGCAGTGGGACATATATGGACTGATACAGATTACTCTACATTGTGCTATAATGTGTTATTTTATTTTATTTAGTAAAGAACCTAGTATTTATGGACTTATCTCGTTATAGGATTTCCGTATTTATTTTGAAGCATATAAGCACATAAGTACAGTATGATTCAAAGTTGGTTCGGTTTCTAGAACTCTGGCATTTTGTCGATTGATCGATTGATGAATATGTCGATATTCATCGTATCATCATATTCAAATCAATACCGTAGCATTTACACCCAGGTACATTAAAATTATCTCCATGCCAGTGAAAAAACAATTGTATATGCTGATATATTCACATTTATACTTATTGACTTTAAAAAATTCAAAATTTGTTAACTGTCGTATTATAAGATTTATCGATATTATATAAAATAACTAACGTTGTTATAAGCTAGTAGGGGTGTACCTTTCGTTTCCGCTTGTTGGCCCTGGCGTGCGAGTTGTTCTCTGCGGCGATGCCCTGCAGGATGGCGTTGATCTGCAGCTCCTGCGAGTCGTGCGGCGGCGCGGCGGCGGCGGGCGGCGCGCACTCGCGCGGCGGCGACGGAGAACGACACATCTTGCTGCCCATCGTCGTGTACGCGTCTACAACGCACGTGCAAGTATTATTAGGCATACGTTTCATATTGGCTGTTTAACTAATTCACTAGGATGCCAAAATAAGAAAGTGTTTAGTAGGATGTATAATAATTGATGGCAACAACGAACAACATTCCAAGCCTCAGAATTCCACAAACATGTTGTGTGTATATAAGAGCCGCAACGTAACGTATTAATGCAAATACTACGATATTTTCTTCTTTAGATTATGTAGTGTTTCACTAACCTCCGTTAAGAAATGGTTTCACAACAGGAGGGAGGTTGGCAGGTGCTACTGCTGGCGGAGAGGCCGGCGGTGCAGCCGGCCCCACTGCCGAGCCGCCTGTATCCACGTGTGGAGGTTCCTGCAAATTTCATGTAAATTCATATTGCAAATTAATAAATACAGTGATCACTAGTTTTATTTTGGACTAATTGATTAATTAAATGGTTATGTGTTTCATATGAATCGTAAATAGAACTCGCCTCTGGAGGTCTTCCCGAAGGCAAGTCCGACGGTACCGGCGCCAACGGTGAGGCGGGGCGTCGCAACGACACGGGTGATAATGGCGACAGTGGTGACAGCGGCGCCAGAGGGGCCGGCGCCGCCAGCGGGACCAGCGGCGGGGGCGGCGACGTGGGCGAGGGCGGTGGGGAGTGCGGGCGGCGCGGCACGAGCGGCGCGGGCGTGGGCGACGCGGGCGCGGGCGGCGGGAACGCGGGCGACAGCGGGCAGGGCGGCGCGAGGGGCGAGGGCGAGGGCGGCGCGGGCGCGGGGTCGGGCGGCGGCGGCGGCGCGGAGGGCGAGGAGGGGCGGCGCGCCACGATGTGGTGCGGCAGCGGGCCCGCCTTGCGCTTGGGCGGCGCGGCGCGCGGGGTGTCGGCGCCGCGCTTGCCGCCCGCGCCGCCGCCCGCGCCCGCGCGCACCGCGCCGCCCACCGGGTCCATGTCCGCCTCGTCCACCATCATGCGCTGCAAATTATTATTCTTATTATCTCAACTCTCACTGATAGCAATTCATTTGTAACAAAAACTGAGAACTACACTAAACTAGACTAATTTATTAGCGTGTTTTTTTTTACTGTGCCATATTTACATACAGACCGCCGTATACCCAAATGGTAGTTGTAGGATCACGACTTACATTGGCAGCACCAACCTTGTCTATCTTGAAGGGGTTGCCGAACATGTGTTGTCGCACGGGCTGCGACTCGATCTCCCGCAGCTGCGGCGTCATGCGCTTGAGGTACTCCTGGTAGTTGCCCATCTGCGCGACGGGCATGGAGTGCACGCTGTCCTCGTCCACGAGGCGCGTGTGCGCCAGCGACGGTTGCAGGAAGTTTGCTCGCATACGCACCACCTAGAAATTTCACGTAAAATAATGAATACAATTTTTTGTAATTACAAAGATTATGTATGTGAATTTTCTTCTCAATGAGAGTAGCAATTTGGCCATTGACAATCACAATTCACAACTAAAATTTCCAATAATCATAAGAATAATGATGGACATAAAAACTCACTTGGTCCAACAAATCCCTCCTCTGTATATCAAAAGGGTTTCTGTATGTGTGTGCCTGTGCCTTATGCCTCCCGCGGGATAGACCCACAACAAAACCGCCAAATTCATTTAGCTGGTCGCGAAGAGCTGAGAACTTGTCTTGAAGGCACGGGTGTGTGGTCAGATCTTTCTTCAGAGGCGATCGAGGCATCACTCGGACGCTCTCAGCCACCTGAAATGTATAAACCACAAATTAGTATTAAATGTATAAAAGAATAGTCAAGTGTAATACTAAACATCTTGGATAGATGGTCTAAGTGTAGTACAAGCAAGACATCGAGAAGGTGGACAGACAAGGTCTTTTGTAGGACAGCAACTTGTCGTATCCTTAATAGGTATCAATGGTCAGACAAATTTCTGTGGAATTTTTAAGGGAGGCAAATGTAAAATTAGCTATAACAATACTATGATTTTGCCCAAAAGGACTGTTATCCTTTAGTTAACCGTCATTGCTTCATAGAATTTGATCCTTTTAATTTTGCTATTATCGAATTGTGTACAATACAGGACGTTTTTATTAAATCATCAAATTCGAATCCTAGCTTAAGACATATTGATCTATCGAAAATCTAACTATGCAGTTTTAGTTGTCATTAAAATCGGGCTTGTGCTTTCAGCATTTTAGATATTCCTCCTAGTTTTAAATTTGGACATCCACACCCACTTGAATAGTTCAACCTGTATAATTTTAAGAAAACAATTTTTATATAAGAAATAGTTTAATGAGATTTATAACATTTAATTATTAAGCTCAATATGTTATATTTCGTAATTATAGATGATATAAGGAATCCTTTATCACACATGCAGTGTAAAACTATATTTAAACTCTGAGTAATTGAGTCGTATAGCTTTCTTATTAAAGGCACCTACGCACTTAACGTAGCCATCACAGTCGCACAGATCGATCCGGAGTCTGAATCATCTAAACGTGGGTTGCGTGACTCATTCGTAGTATTTTCGCTCCTGTTATCTTCACACTGTCATATTTATACTTTTTTGTTTACATGTTGCTTTTGTTATTATTACGCTGTATATGAAATACAATATAAACTAAAGATAACATTAGCAGGTTATTAAGAAAATTAACATAACAGTATATTCAAAGGTACAGTGTAAGTGCAATTTAATATAATCATTTTAAGGGCATAGACAAAAATACATACATTCATTCAACAGTCATATACATAGTCCTAGCCTCACACTAAAATCGAGTCTCATGTCGAGGGTATCAAAAACTACGAGAGACTTTTTGGTCTCACAAGAACCCAGACCCGAAATAAATACCTGTTGATCACACAAATATTTGTTTCGGTGCAGGGATCGAACCCACGGCCTCTCGTTTCACAGCCGGCGTCTAACCAACGGCGCCACAGAAGCTAACCAGTTAGTACTTTCTGTTTGATGTGTACCTATTGTGTAGTGTAATGTTGGAGTAGCTCTATTAATCTTTAGTTACTTTCTTTGCACAGGTTTAGAAGATTATTTTAGTATTATTCTGTCATAAACATTGTGGCCTCAAAATAGATTTCCATATTTATATTGGACAACATAATAAGTTAAGAATGACTTACCTTTTGAGTGTTGTTACTAGAAGCCTTGTTGATTACATCAGCACACAACTTCTCAAACTCAACCTTGGCTTGATTTTTCAGTCTTTTCAAATAATTCAACACGGAGAAACTGAGCGAGTTGTCCAGAGTATCCGGAATCAAACTTTGCAACAGCGGCGCCGACGCTCCCATCTTGGTTAACGCTCTGCGTAGAGGCTGGAAATATAAATTAATTGATTTATTCAAACAATAGTACATCGCCGATAAGTGTTAAAACTGCGCCACCAAGGCAGTCGCGTGTATCAATAACAACGAGAAATTTTCCGTCTCTTGACCCTTCGACCCAAAACAAATATTTATTAATCGCGTTAACATGTCGGGCACAAATAAATTATCATGGAATTTAATATGTCCTGATGTGGCGTTAAAAAAATAGCCATAGTCAATAGCTCCTAATACAGCAAGGATTCACCCCATTGTATCAACCCAATAATTTTCAAGGATATAAATATCAGTACATAGCCAATATAGAAGTTTACGTTCTTACTCTTTCCATGCTTGTGTTGCGATGATATCCCAGCGCACCTTAGGGTACGTGGAAAAAGGTTGGACACCCCTACTCTATATAAAAACTACGGAACCGATATTGATGAAATCCGAGTTATACTTTTTGAGAAATTCGTGGACAAACATACATACATTTTTTTAACTTGACATTCGAGTTCAGACGCTGGTATAGAGTAATACGTCCAAAAACGGTGCTATTCTGACCAAATTACATGAATACACATCGAATACATAATCTACATTTTCGATTGCAAAATACTCACAGTAACATAATAAGCCGGCATCCTTTCCAGGTAGTGTTGGAAGGCCAGTTTCCACTCCGGCGTGGGCTTGCATCGATGCACCTTGAACAGGTCGTCCAGTAGGGGCAGCAACATGGGGTAGTTGTAGGGCAACACGAACAGATTCACGCACGTTAAATTCGTCGACGCTTTTAGATAGCCGAAAGGCTGGTTCATCTCAGAGTTCTTACAACCACTGTTTGCTATAAACACCTGGAAATTGATAAATGGTTTATAAGTAAAAATAAGCTTAGCACTCATGTAAATTGTTTGATTTTGTATTGGAGCAACATATAACTCCCGTTTACGGCTAGCTTTTCACTCATTACTCTAAAGGTGCTTTTAAGTAATAATGATTATCTGAGCCGACATACTTCCCGCTACTGAATAGTAATAGATTTAGGCTATGATGCAGCATGCTGGTTTGATGGAACCATGTTTATAGAACTTGACAGCCAGATATTAAGTTTTTATGGCGATTTTTTCAAATATGCAAGTTTCCGCACGATATATTAATTACGAATACACACATAATTAAATTCAGAAGTGTGCTTTGAGCTACATTTTCCGCCTTATAAGATCGGTCTCCTATATAGGCTATCACTGACCTCAAATAAATATTAGGTACTTATACGTTGCTAACATATTCACGGTGGTCGCGGGTTCAAATCCCACGGCACACCTCTGACTTTTCGAAGTCATGTGTGTATTGATAGTCAATTTCTATGGTATGGAAAGTCCACCAACTCGCACTAAGACAGCGTGGTGGATTATATGGCCTAATCACTCTCAATCGTTTTCTTGATCGTAGAGATAGCCCACGGGCTTGCAGGGGGACTTATATAGGCGGATGCATAAATACTTACATACATACATAATATATCTCTGTATCAGCCCGTATACGTTCCACTCCAGGGCACGGGCCTACTCTACAATCGAGAGAACGATTGAGAGTGGTTAGGCCATATAGTCCACCACGCTGGCCTAGTGCGGGTTGGCATATATACATACTTAAACGATAGTACTGACCTGCCAGCAAATAGTGGGTTGTTTCCGCGCCAGTATGAACTGCGTGAGAGGGCTCGGCTCCAACTCGTACTTGTCAAAAGGCAGGTTGTCGATTACCATCGGCTCTTGACTCGAACACGTGAACTTCACTACAGGATGGGCAGAACGAGGTGGCTGGAAACAGGAAACAATAAGGTTTATTTTATTAATCATGATATTGAAGAGCAATTTTATGAAAGCTAACTGATGTGCCCTATAATTAATAATTTAATTTAATTATGGCGAAAATCCTAAGCAAAGGCGTTATAAAATTGGCATTGGCAACATTTAAAAATCAACATATTTGTGTTGGGGTCTTTGTGTTTTAATTTTATAGTTGGTACGGGTCCTAAATGCTCCCCTTATATTGATATATAAATACATATCAACTCACAAATAAGGATAAAACTAAATCAAATAATGTACGAGGAAAAGTTTACATCATAATTCAGAGTAATATTCAGGAAAAAGGAGATATCATGCTTATGTTAAGAATAAAATTGTTTCACAAAAATATTTTAAAAATTAACAGGAGACTACGCACATGAACAAGCCAAAATTACGTAAAGTGGCAAGAATTTTGATTAAACTTAAATCGCAAGATTTTTTTAATCAATTTGCATGACAAACATATACAGTGAAAAATCGGTGGATACATACCAATGTGGGCGCATTGGGGTCTGATCGGAAGGACTCGGGTATTGGCCAGAAGCCAACGGCGAAACCTTTCTGCGCGACGGTGCGCGGCACGTAGATGAGCCGCCGACACGAGTGCCACGCTTGAGGCGCGCCGCTGTTCGCGTTCTGATACGCACCGCCGTTCCAACGCTACAACAAAATATATTATTTATTTTCAATAATAATAATAAATAAATACACCTAACAGTCACGTACATAGTTCCGACCCCACATTAAAATCTACCCATGTCCTCGTTGGCTTTGTTGGCACTGTAATATTTAATTCGTGGGAACGGAGTTGGTTGCGCTTTAACTTAATTTTTAAAATCCTATAAGTTTATAAAATAGAAAAGTGTAATTTTTTGTTCCTCCTTATAAATAAATGTAAAAAAGATCGAGTCTTGTGTCGTGGGTATCAGAAATTACAAGAGTCTTTTCGGTCTCACAAACACCTAGACCCGAAACAAATACCTGCGGAACACACAAATGTTAGTGTCGGTGCAGGGATCCAACCCGCGGCCTCTCGTTTCACAGCCGGCATCTAACCAACTGCGCCACAGAGGCTGTCAAATAATATCAAAATTATTATGAAAGTATCCAAAATAGTACTTCTTGGCAAAGGTCCTTACATTTTCATAACATTTTCCATCTTTGTTCTATGAAATGTACGGTCCGCCCTTGTCCTCCTAAATGTCTATACCTCTATTGTTTTCGAGATCAGACTTGACACATATACCTAACTAGAGGCAACTTTACATATTATACAATTGAAGGCAAAATATTCGAATGCCACTGGTTGTAAGTCTCTCATATGTGAGAGGCAGCCTTTGTAGATACCACCTCAATGTCTATTTCTACCGCCAAAATATTAATGCATTGTTTCGGTTTTAAGGACATTTTAGCCAGAGTAACTAATAGACACGTAACATGTCTCAGGATGGCGAGCCTAGTAGAATGCCAAGCATTTCTTTGTAATTTAAGGTTGTTTCGTTTTACTACTGTCCATGAGCTGTCGTTGCGCCCACCATCAGGCGAATGGCAATAAAAAATGCCAACAGCAAAGATTAGCCTGTTTAAATTTATACATAAATTAAAATGAGCATATAAAGAACCGTCCAATTTTTTATTTATGAATATGTGTAACTTATGTGCCCATGATAATAAAATAATTTATAACATTCCCAACTATTGGTGTTCACTCATATTTTGAATACTTGAGGGTTGGTACATTTTGGAATAACTAGGTTCAATTTAGCCGAGTTGTTTGCTAACCATTAGAACAATTTTAGCATACATTTGCATTAGATTCCTAACAAGTTATAAAATAAATAAATGCAGTTAACAGGTTATCAAGAAATGATGAATTTACTTGTTTATGGGCACAAACTATTTCAAAGCTATATGTACAAAAAAGTGTAATGCATATTGGATTCCATTGTGTATATTTTTATAGTAAAGTAAAATATCAAAATAATATTATGACTTGAAATATGTGTGCCTTATTTGGTGCCTATGAAATTTAAAATATTGCTTTATCCATATATATAAGCGAGAGAGGCTTGAGCCTATATATGTATGACCTGTGTCCTCAAATGAGTAGGCAAAGATACCACTGGTACATTGAGAACCAGTAGATTGCATATCTTTTCTTATTCCCCAATGTAGCAATGACGGGCATAAATAAGTAGACCTATTGATTTGTTAACGTAGCCGGGCTCAACATTTTGCAGCACTTAATAAAATGACATTACATTATCGAACTTCGAAAATATAGAGTTTCGAAATTAAGATGTTCACAACAATAATATAATCTCATGCAGGAAATACATTGTGGAGTTGTTAACATTGAAAGGCGTTGTCCTTCGTTCGGCGAAAAACACTTTAAACTAGAACATACTTGTGAAATAGTAAATGAATAAATAAACAGATCCGAGACAACCCACTAATTTAAACCCAAGTCATTTGTGAAACTTAGCTTTAAATTAATTTTAGAAAGACATTACTTTCAATGCAATAATAATATTACATTAACAATTCAAATTGAAATAAACGAATACCAGCTTTTTATAAGAGAAATATAAAATTTTATTAATTGAATATAATAACTCAACTAACGAAAGTTGTTCAAAATAGGTTCTGTTAAAAACAAACTTATGCCATTTGAACCCACATGAGATTCGATTTTTATTGTTTTAAGATAAAACCCTGAGTGTGATATGTATTATGTATATCATATAAACTATGATAAATGATAAGCTTTATAGATATTTATTTATTGAATGCACATATTATAATTCTCCAAATTAGGATTCTAGATCAAAATTAACCTTGGTGTATGTAAAGTTCTATCACCAATTCTCGGGTGCATACAACCATCAATAAAAAAAAAAATATTCCCATTAATCACGATAAGATCCCTAAGTCGTATATATTTATACATATTAAATGTTGCTTTTGTAGTAGTAAAAAAGTTATCCCTCTAAATTACGATTAAAATTACTTAAAAATAGCGGAAGCGAATTTTCAAATTGCGAATTTACAAAGTGCAACACTGTATGTTACAATATTATTTTTAAAAATAGGCATATTAATTACAACACCCAGATGAATCGAACTAAAGGGGTGCCATATACTTCTACAGTTACAAAAGTTTTTTATGACAATTATTTACAGAGATACTTCTGTAATTAGTGTGTTCCACCTAAAATAACGTAAAATAACATTAACCCACAACTAAGCAACATAGAACAACTTACATTTCAGAGGAATTATTAGAAACTTTCTTATTGGAATCTTACACAATGTGTTAAAATCCAGGTGGACGTGCTAACTGTTCGATCAATACAAATATTCAACATTCAAGCATAAGTAAACTACTACTAACTACATAAGTAATCTTAACTATTAAGCAACTTGGAACTTTGCAATAATGATGTTGATGTATATTTTCAAAACGTCAACATTTTATATAAGTACTGTACTGTATTAGTCTATATACGTCCCACTGCAGGGCACGGGCCTCCTCTACAATCGAAAGTACGATTGAAAATGGTTAGGCCATATAGTCCACCACGCAGGTCTTGTGGGGGTTGGTGGACTTTACATACGATAGAAATTCTTACAAATACTCGTAGCTATGGTTTGCAGGTTATAAGTATTTTATAATCTGCATACATAACAATAACCGGGAAATAATTGAGGGATTAGGCAAGCGACTTTCAGCTTTGCATATTTGAATTCATTAAAGCTAACTTTTGTGCTAAAATTATATTTTTTATAGGTGAAATATAATAAGGTAGCCACTATATCCGTCCTCCTGAAGTTTAGTTTGTTATCGCTTATCCTGATTTTAAAATATATATTTAATTTATATTTGAAACTTAGCCTTTTTTCATATTCATAAACTATTGTTTAGTAAAATGCAATAACGTAATCTGAATTCACTCCTTTTTTGTTTATTTTTTAAATCATTCTTAATCAACAGTCTCATTTACAAAATATAAAAAAAAAATAATACATCCAATCATAATATTTAAGTCAAATAGCGTTATTGAGGATTAAATAACTTCCCAGATACATTTTAGCATTAGTATTCCTATAAAATACAATATTGATTAATAAAAAATAATCACATAATCCTTACCCCACATTAAGATCAATTAAGTCTTGTATCGTGGGTATCAGAAAGTACGAGAGACTTTTCGGTCTCACAAACACCCAGACCCAAATATTTGTGAGTCTCACAAACATTTGTCTTGATACGGGGATCTTACCCGCGGCCTCTCGTTTCACAGTCGGTGTCTAACCAACTGCGCCACGGCGGCTGTCTGTGCTAATGAAAGATGTATTCATCATTAATTCTGATCCTTTTTAAAATATCAATATTAAAAACAACTTACGCCATTCCTCTCGCTGTCATTTTCGATATCCTTTTCGCCCTCATGGTTAATGTCTTCTCCCTCCCCCTCCCTATTGTTCCCTCCATCAATGGGCGGTGGATCTGGCCCGATCTTCTCGAAGTTGATCACCACACCACTCTGAACTTTCTGAACGAGACTGTCGATGCATTGCATCAACATACGGTGTGAAGTGATGCAGTAGGAGCGACCTGAAACATTACGACGCATCATTAAAATTGTGCGTTGACGTCATATTGAGATCATCTTCTTTACTGTATTTAGATATATTATAATGGACGGGTGGAGGAGACATGACGTTGAGACTCATGCATGTTATAGCGTCAGCATTTTGTACTCCAAAAAGAATTTTGCTGTTACTATTTTTTTTTTTTTATTGCGAGAGCTTATATTTTTTTCTTTAAATTTAGATATGACAATTTTAAAGTACATATTTTAATTAAATAAGATCTTATAAGAAACTTTGCACCTTTAATTTTTAAATATCTGTCGTCATCATAGTGGACAGATTTCTTTAATTCAAATGCCAATAATATTAAACTTTAAACTTACGTAACAATCTAAAAGTATTTCTCAGTACAATAAATTAAGTTAGCAAATAAACATGGCAAATTGATAGAACTAACAACTTTATTTGCTGAGATCTCAAGTTTTGCAAAGTTTAAACAACTTTCAAGCTAAGTTGGCGTCCGATTCTTACACCACGTTACACAGGACCTGTCGGTGTATTCCGACTGCGTATTACCTAACAAATTACATATTTCCTAACTATTATTTCATTATTTCCAATCGACTAGAGCCTACTGGCCTCTTCTTGTCTCAGCACTGACCCCGACCTTCGTGTCGTCTCATGCATTTATTAACAACACAAGTATTTAGTGAAGGAAAACATTGCTAGGAATCCTACTGCCAACATACCATAGAGGTCTATACAAGATTTTCTTTAGGAAAAGTCTGCCATGCGGCATGCCCCAATATGCTAGCAAGGTCTACTACAGCCTAAATCTTCTTAATACAGTTCTTGATAACACAGGAGTTCCAAACTTAGCAGTTTTACGTCATAATATGATCTACTATAGTAGTGCTATAATTATGCATAATATATTAAAGTATCTAAATACATTAACTTATATTTAAACTGAGAACACTAAAGCTATTGCAAATAAACTACAACTGAGTTAAAAGAAGTATAATTAGCTACTTAAACACGGCGAAAACATGTAATAATCTACCGAGATAATTGCAACTTATCCTACAATTACGGCAACATAATTTAACAATAAATTTCCAGAAAAGTCTGGCATATTCATGAACATAACACTTCACGGAGAACAATGTCGCTGGTCGAGAGTGATTTAAATAATATTAAGTCCGAAATACGCTCTCTTCCATGACAACGCTCAGTGTCGCCAATTAAAAATCGTAAATGTAAAAATACGGCTTTTTTCACAAAACTGCCGCGTTGTAACTATGGCAACATTTTAACGTGCTGCAGTTAGGATTAGACATGATTTCCACTAAGGCTATATGTAAACGTAAAAATCTGGATTGAATAATTCATCAGCGATAATGCAAACGAAATGCAGAAACTCAAAGTTTGTCGTGAAAAAATCTAATCCAAAGGTGCAACGTTATCATCGTAAGAATCAAATTACGTTGTTATGTTTACGATGCAGCGTGTACTGCACGACTGACGTTCCCAACACACATTTACATTAGTTTCGTTTTATAAAATGATTATATTTATATGACAGCGTATGCCTTGACACTAAGTGAACTACACAAAAACTCGCCAAACTGGTTCCCTAAAGGGTTTTGTACTATCACCTGGTTGTATGAAATTTCTATAACCATTTAACGATGTTTGCTACTTGAATGATAATTGCACCTCTTGTGTTGAATACAATATAAAAAGTGGATGTGAAACTTTTCCGACTATCAAGGTAATTATTATCTTAAAGTTGAAACTATCATTTTTAAAGTCCAAGTTCTACAAACATCTATGTGAATCTGCACGATCGTATGACCTGAATACGTATTAGATTTTATTTAAGATATTTTTATGATGCTATGGAATTTAGCAAACCTGGCCAAGTGTGAACAGAACTCGCATTCCGAATTGAATAAACCCGTAATGTAAAATTGTATACCAAGTGTATCCAGACTGCGACCGAAAACGGAGCCAGGTGATAATTTTAGTGACAGCAGAGTACAGACATAAAGCAAAATGTTTTTTCTTTTTTTTAAAAGATAAGTCGCTATTTTTGCAAAAATAGAGTCACAACTACCACCTGGCTTCATTTTCGGTCGCAGATTGGATTTAGCCTGTATGTATTCAATAGGTATCGGATGTTATAACCGAGTGCAAAAATGTAAGGTCTTACGATTCCTTTACGATTGCTTAGTAAAATTTCGAAAAGTACGTATCATTGAGATGAAAATCCTACACATCATAGCCCAAAAATAGGACCAAAAAAATAGAAAGTAAAAACGTTTTACACGGTATATTTTACTCGCCAGTGCCGCATTTTTTAAATTTCCGATATTACTTCACATAAGATAGACTTGGGCAAGCAACTGTGCCAAGTTTTGAGTTGATAGCTTAAGTACGAGAAAAAACAGCTAAATTCAGCCAAATACCAAAATCCGACGAAGCAATATCTTCCGACTGATGATAATCGTCAAGCACTGCATATCACTACTCTGTTTTGTCACTAAAGGATATTAGATGTCTTTTAATGCCTAGTAATGATCGTCTAGAATGTCCTTCATAACCGGAAGACAACGATACTTATACACTTCCGCCTGGCAAGAGAAAAAGACAAAACCAATGCGCTCACTACCTACCCAGGCAGATCATTCCAAACGATGGATCTTGTAAAATAAATAATTGCATATTCTACTTAATAAGTTCTACGGTCACTGTAGCACAATGTCTTGATTTGCAAAAAATAATATAAAAAAGTAATTTTACCTCCAGTAACTTCACACATTGCATCGATAGGCGACGAGTCAGATGGCACTAGCCCAGTATCGCGCTCTACCGCCGGCGTCCCAGCTAGCCGAAGCACTAAGGAAAATAGTCTTTGGTCCCAACGAAATGGCTCTCGAGTCAACTCCGATCCGGGTATTGGGCAATTCATGGGCAGATTGAACTGAAAACAAAAAATAATGTTTAAAACCAGGAGAAACAAATATTTTTGTATATATAAATTCTTCACATAAAAGTACAGAATTTCGTATTTAGTCATTGTTTTTTTTTTTATTTAAATTAAATACAGATCGATTGAAACGTAACCACATTACTCGGGTTTGACAAAAATTGAAATTGAACCTAATGCTATTTCACACGGGTAATCGACAAGGAACTGAACCTTTTATAAAGCGCAGTCGGTTAATAACTTCAATGAATACTTTAACATTCGAATGTCTTCTAATAGGTATAAAGGCAACTAATTTGAATTAGATAAATAATGACATTTAACGTGTAACCTAAACATCAAAGTAAAAACAGCTTAAAACCAATGTATTGCCTTAAAAGATGCAAGTGTAATCACCATATGTGGATGTTTCATCTTTTTGCCTCCAGATCACTCGTTGACCAGTTTAATGCAGTATTTATGTGAGACTATTCTAAACAAGAAAACTATACGACTATTTTAAAATGTCAATAATACAAAAATAGTTTCATCCTTTAATTACACGTAGGATGTAATGTCCGGAACTAGTGTATCTATAAACATAGTCAGTTGCAAGCGATCGAAGCGGGACAATACCGCTATTCCATAGCAATGTTATAAGTGTGAATGATTTTAAGAACGTACAGATTTTTGTTTTTAATTGACGAAAAATAACTAAACTGAATATACATATTTACACATGAACTCTACACCTAAGAGAAATAAGGAGAGAACAAATAGAAGAACCTGAATATGTAACATAAACTGTTTTTTTATTCCCTAGGTCCGGCAAATGCAAACACATAAGCTGATGACAAGCGATCACTGCCGCTCATGAACATCCACAATGGAACAAAAATGGGTCGAGGAAAAGGGTATTCCGCATCCGGCAATCTCACTCTGCTATCGCCTTAAGTCGATTTCCTGTGAGACAGTGGTACCGCCCCTGACAAGCCTACCTATTCATACTAAGCCATGACCACAGAGTACATTTTACACCCTGAAAGCCATGACTGACAACACTGCGGCTCTACCCCTTCCATTTCAATTAAGTACTGATAGATTCGATAACTTACCAACCACAATTTTTTTCAGATTACCATAACTTTAAAGAGATCCTTAGTTAAAGACTTACACATGTTATTTATAGTAATAGACTTATAACATTGTTTTCATTTCTCAATCTATTTAGGTAATATTTAATACGGTCAACTTAGGCGATAAGTAATCAAAACAAATAATTATATAATAAAATACATGAACTCGGTTTTGTGTTGATAAAAGTCATAATAACTTAATTAATTATTTAAAACACTGTTACTTCCTTAAGTATCAAAGAATGCGGGCGCCGAAATAAATATATCATTATATTTTTTACCAAATCCTTTTTTTTGTATTATTGGTCTCAAACTGTCTATTTTCTGAGAGTCGAGGGTTATTATAATCGAGCCCTGCATAGTAAACTAAAAAACTTTTCAATTTAAGTAAAGAAGGTCTTAAGATATTCACGATCCCAAAGGAGACACCCACTTAAATTCCTTATTATGTTCAAGACAAGACTACATAATTTATATTTATGTAGATTCCACATACGTTTCGCAATGAATTTGTTATCCCATGTATGATAAGAGACGGTGCTTAACTATATCGGACATTGCTGTCGAGTGTAGTACAAAACTAATGCTAAATAAACGAGTATTGGTTTACAGACAAAGAAATTCTACATACAAAGAGTGCCAAGCCAAGTTTGAAGAAACGGGTAGTAGCGCCCAGACTAATTATGTCAGTAGAAGGGCATTAGTTTCGCCCGGGTAGCGACCACCGTACATAGAGTGTAAACGTTGGAGCCACGAGGTGAACAATCCGGTTTTGACCAGGCCGGCACAATTGTGTCGACTAGTGAAATAATAAAATGAACTCTCGCGGGTCGATAAATCTATCTGGGTGGTACTGCAGAGTGCAGATACTAGATACAGTGTAGACACTTTGCCGTGCAGTATGAAAAAAATGCTCTGTGTCATATGTCTAACAGCAGATAATTCTAAAAAACCAAATTATATTTCTGAATAATTATTGGGTGCTCTAAGCTCTTCAATAAATTCGTGAGTATATAACAAATTGTTTGATTTCAACGTATACTTGCTCGGCGCATTACAAATAGCCCTACCTACATATGTACGCCACATGGTCTGAATGTAGATCTTTCGAATACGTGGACTTATTCGGTAATTTCATTTTCCTTGATTACCGAATACATGTAAAACGGATATACCGGTCATGGAATCTCTTAAATTTTAAAGAATTGTTTACATACAAATTATAAGCATGTGTTTGTAATAATGATGATTCTTTTTTTAACTATTATCCTTTTGAAACAGAATCCGAATATATAAATATTAATAACATTTTGTTTTAATCAACTTTAATAAATAAAATGATAAAATGACGTAAGCCGTAAGCGGACAACGGAAATAATAACTCTAATATTTGGAAAAATGAGATAAAAAGCAAAAACATGTTAGATGCTGATTGGTAACGTCGGCATATCGTGTAAATCTATTTCTTATTATTTTTTAGACATTCCCGTTTATTTAGTTTTGTTGAAGTCTGGCAGTTTCAAATGAATGATGTTATCATTCAATTGAAAGGAGAAGGCCTATTTTACTATGAAACTTAGTAGGTATCGGTGGGAAGATTTTTAGGCCTTGATGAAACCTACTTTTTTGTGTAGGAAAAAAATATATTTTCAATAACTATAAACATAATTGCGACCCGGGCCCGGAGTTCTTGGAGAAATGAACATGAAGTCAAAAATATATATTTTTTTATCTGCGGCTCTGTGAGAAAAATTTAAAATATGATAATATTTAATAATGATTATTACTTTATTTTTAAGATGCGATTTATAAGAATTTATATGGTATGTAAGTCCGCCAACCCGCACTAGGCCAGCGTGGTGGACTATATGGCCTAACCACTCTCAATCGTACTCTCGATTGTAGAGTAGGCCCGTGCCCTGCAGTGGGACGTATATGGGCTGATACAGATACAGATTACTTTATTATATAAAAATCTATCGCCCGGGATGTAACGAAAACGTTGAATTACGAACTATAAAACATCTTATAACGAATTTGAAGCAGTATCGATATCGGAATCAACGACAATTTTTTACCGATACTATGAATGGGCATTCTCCTTTCACATGCCATGTGTATTTTTGTCCTTGATTGATAGCAGCTTGAAGCATCTTGGTTGATTTATTGTCAATTAAATTAGAATACTCAAATCGACATAGCACGACTATGGGCTTTTGAATTGAATTTAAACGTTATTAATTCGAAACTGCTATAAGACTTTAATTAAAATAAAGAAAGAAGATAGAATGAACAATAATACCCTATACAATAATGACAACGATAAAAAAATGCATCTAACTTTTTCTTATTAAGCTTTTTTTAGATAGGTGTTGTTTTATAGGTTTTAAACTTTTTTAGTTCGTAAAATTGGAACTGTCTCCTTTTATTCGACATACCATTCCCCACAAAAGAAAAAATCTTTAACACACTGTTCTACCAAGACGCTAGTGGTAGAGATTATGACAAAGATACGTTGTCTGCTAAAATATTTTCTCTTTCTTTTGCTTTTTTGCTGCAGGCAAAATGGCCTCAGCATAAAATGTATGTGTCCCAAATATCTCTTCAATTACTCATCGATTTTAATCGCGAATCTGGCTAATTATTATTGGATATACTTGGAGTCATTAGTTTATGTTAAACTTAACCATAAACCTATTATTTTAATACATAGTACATGTTTAATATTTTTAGCCCATCAGGAATAATCTTGTTGGCCTGAATATTCAACAAATATATTTTTCGAAATCGAATATATGTTCCTACTTTATTGTTATAATTATTCAAAAAATATTTAATAATCGATTCTTTAATTGAGTTACTAACCAATATATTTTTGTGGACAAATCAATCTATCGTTGGATCAAATACCGAAATAAAGACAGTTTTTTTATTGCAATGAATGGCAAGACGAGGATACCGTTCGCCTGATGATAACCGATACGATCGCTAATGGACAGTAGCAAAACCAAACAACACCAAGAATTACAAAGCAATGCTTGGCATTCCATAGCGCTTGCCATTCTGAGACAGGAGATGTTAAGTATCAATATGTCAAGTTATTACATTGGCAAAGTTAAAACAATCGTATCAAATACGACAAGGCCAATATATCCAAATTCAAACATAGGCCAAAACAAGATTATTACCAACGGAATCGTATAGTTAACTCCAAATTAATGTGTGGCTGAATTTTAAAGTTGGCTTATATTTCGATGTACGTAACCTACAATGAGTTTAAAAATTCATTTCACCACAGACCCGCGCCGCGATAAGATATGGGGCGCGCAGTAACTGATACTACTATACCAACCTATGGGATACTTGGTTGTTTAAATTTGATTTATTCTTAACGCGAGAGTGAAATTTTGTAAGATTTTTAAATATATATAAATATGAAAAAATAAATATGCAAATTAAATATTTTAACTGATAATGTTTATGATTTAATTATAATTTTAAAAACCATGACCATTATATCAAATTTAATACACTTTAAAGGGAATAATTTAAACACAAAATAAAATTGATAGAGAGAAAAAGATATGCTTTCAATAACTACATTAAGAATTCTAACATTAATATTGTGAGTCATATAAAAGCATCATTAACTTTGTTTAAGTAACCATACCTATAAGAATATTATATTTACTCTTAATTGATTTTTCAATAAGAATGTCCACATGAGGGTGCAAATATGTAATTTTAACACTTTACCAAGAAGTATAGAAACAAAATTATGTAAATAGCAAAACACATAAATAAATAAGCATCTAAATAATGTTTACAAGTCAATAGGATTTAATTGTAAGTTGAGATCAATAAAGATGATATATAAAGATGATCAAGAAAATTAACTTAACTTGAAGAAAAATATTTATTATCTAAATCTCATTTAATAATTAAGTAAGATTGAACTCCTATGTCAAATAATCGATTAGGAACAATAATCTACAATAACCTACAATTTTTGTATTTATACCAAACAGATTTAAATTGTATTCATAAAAGTCTTCAAATATAAATTAAATACTCCAAAAATCCAAAGTCTTTAACTGTATTTGGTGCACTTCAAGAAAAAAAGTAATAAGAACAATAATAAAAGGTAAATCTCACCTCTTCCTGAATGCCTGCATTGCTTGACAGTTTTCCTCCATCAGTAATCACAACAATAACAGATGGTTCAAGGTAAAATGGGCACCTTCCTTGACCATAGGTGTCAATTCCAGTTTGCATACGGTTTATGTTCAAAACATCAAATGCATGCTTCAGAGCAGCACCCATAGTAGTCAACCCCAAACATTGTAAATTCTTCAATTCATTAATAAATGTAGCTAGATTTTCCTTCCAACCAGCCTAAAATATACAAATCAATTAAAAAAGCACTAATAAAACTACATAACTGAGATAAATTACCAACATAATCTAAGATGTATGTTTTTCAGGTCAAGTTTAAAACAAATATTTTTAGCATGAATCATAATCTATTGTAACTGATGTTGTCAACAATACTTTAACGAAATGATATAATAATATAAGAATCACGTTACAATCTTACAAATTTTAATTCCCCCACATATTGTTAGAATGACAATTCAAATTTCCCTCCCAAAACGCCATTTCGTTGAGCACGGCTTCGGCCAATGAGATGTTGCGACGAGAGCGCAGTAGCAAACGAGCGCTATCGCGGAGGCAGCAACGGCGGTGGTTCGTCCTGTTTACGTCGTGCTGTCTATTTCAGTAAATTCGCACTTTCAAAGTATGTAAATGTTCTGGCTTACAGATTACAGTGCTTCACATACAAACGACACTGGACCGGCGCCGTTATTTATTAATGCACAAAATACAAGGAATTCCTCGTTAACGTGTTCACTTTGCTATACTAACCTTGATGTTCGCGGGTGGCTCTTCGAAAGTTAGAAGCATATACCTGTCGCCTCTGCTTTCGGGGGAACGTTGACGTACCTAGGAAATAAATTTGGTCAGTCCAACACACTAGCACGCGATAAACAAATCGATCACAAAAACGAGGCGGTTGACGAGTCGATGACACTGCACGTACCTTTACGAACGTTTCCACAGCGCCCTTGGCTACATCGAGCAACGTCGGGCGTCCGCCCAAATAAGCTCTTTGGTTCATAGAAGCTGAGGTATCTATTAAAAAGACTATGATAGTCATCGTGAAAATTGCCTAAATGTCCTTCGATATACATTAAAATATATGCACGCTATTATGAACTAAGAACAAAAATGGCCGCTACATCGTACGCAGATTCGCTGAGAAGCGACCGTCCGACAGCCGCTTCGACGAGCAGCTGAACAAGCTACGCCACGAAGACTCTAAAAGTACCACGTGACCTAATCATGCGTTCGGGTGTTCTCGGCATCCAATAGAAAAACGTTCGGCAACTTTCGTCTCCTAGCAACGATGTTGCCACACCATGGAATAAATTTTCCCACGTGAATTAAATGATTCTTATTATAAACAAAAAAAAAAATATTTAACAAAATTAAATTAATATTTCAAAATCAATTAGAGTCGTTTTCATGTAGGTATAAACTTGAGTTTATAAAATATTCACTCCAAAAATAACTGCTTAAATAATTTCAACATTTGCTTAAGTACTTACAACTTATTTTTAAAATTAAAATATGACGTATTTTTTAATAATTGAGATTAATAAGGTAGGATGGAGTACAAATAAAGGTATTTTAGTAAAATGTTTTATTTTAGAATTTAATACGAGTAAAACAATCACATTTTTGGAACACAGCAAATATCCAAAAATAATATTTTATGTTTTAGGGCGTATTTTATGTATAATTCAATCTCCAATTATTTTAGAAAATTATAATTATTACATATTGAATTCCCATTTATGCGAGAACTTAACTTACGTCTAGCAACATCGCTTAATGGATGTAAATAAATAAAAGTATTAAAACGAAAGTTTTTATTTTAATAACGACAATACATAAAATAATTTTGCTCTAAAAATAATAACAGCATTTTATCTCTTGAACTAAAACAGTTAGTAAAAAATAGTGTGAATATAACCTTAAACAATGTATATTAAAGTACTTCCGTGATAATTAGCGGCAAATTTAAATATAGAGATGTACATGACAAATGGCGTTTTACTTTTTAGTTTGAAGATTACAAAAAGGCCAATTTATTTAGATATGCAATATATAATAATATTATGTATAATACAAAAGCTGGGTCATTTAACACAAAATGTTAAATAGTTTTAAAATGAATTAATGCAACAAATTTTAATTTATTTTTTATAACTGCTAAATATAATTAAAAAGGGTATAAGTAGTGTCCATGCTTAAATGTATATTTGATTTTAAATCTCCACAAAAACATACATAAAAAATGGTTTGTTTAATATATCTATAGAATAGGTTTGTATATCTAATATATTGGCTACTAAATAAGGGAACATCAGTAGCCTCATTATGGGCCTCATACATAATTTTGTCATTAAACTTTAATTCCAATGTTAGCTGCTGTATAAAAAGTTGAATACTACAAAATTAAATGGTCAAAAATAAAAATTAATTAGATTTTTTTAGGTATGTAAATAATATGTAAAAATGGTTATTTGGTTCCTGTTTAATTCAAAATATTAGATTTGAACTATAGTGCATATTTCTAGCCGTCAATCATAATCAGCCTTTCTTTCGTTGTTTGCTAAGAACCCAAAATAAAATAAGCACCTATTTTAATTTATAATAGTATAAAATAGTTAATCCTTTTAAAGCAAACTGCATACTAAAGAAATATATTTCTCTTTAGAATTGCTTCCAAGTTTATATTTATTAACGTTTAAACATGGTTTAAACTGTATTTTCACCATAGAAATATTTACCTATTATATATTCTATGTATTATCTTAGGATAGCAGAAATAGTGATGATCAGTATAAATAATAAAAGATATAACTAAAATTACTTGACCTTAAACAATGCTATTATTTTAAATAACATCATTTGAAATTAATTTATGTCGACATAATTTTACTTTTCATGTGCATACTTTTTCGTCTGAGCCAACGTTTCCAACTTGTTTCCAATGCTCACCAAAAAGCACGGAAAAATCTCTCCCACAGGGATACTGCAGTGATCTCAAATAACTTTGCTCAACATTACGTTTGCGTGGCGCTACCCGGCGCGGCGCGCCTATCGTCATTAGTTTCACTTTTGCTCCAAAGAGTGCGCTTTACCATAATTACGTATATATGTATCAATAATAATATTAATTGAGTCATGAAAATAAATGGCTTATTTACAATAAAATATATTATAAACTAGGCTTTTAATTGCCTTCATAAAAATTTACATCGTGTTATTCAACAAAATGTGTGAAATACACTGGGGTAACTTTCTATCAGTTATTGATACATATAATCTTGATACGTAAACTAATACATATTTTCTGTCATAATATTTAAGACATGACAAAAATTACATAAAACTACGTATTAACTTGACAGAATTTTAAGCTATTATTATTAATGTTTCGTTTATGGTGAACTGCGACCTGAATTTCATATGTTTGATCGGGTCAAACCCATGGTCAAACCTTGGGTCAAACTATGGTTCCCACCTCTAGCGGCTAGCCACATGTCATTATGAACTGTCAGTTTGAGCAGAAATCTCAAATCTGTCAGTGGTCAATAAATCTGTTTTGTTCTGTTGTAGAAGCGGTTTTTGGATTAATTGTGATTTTTTAAAATTACCAAATAATAAATATGGATGATGTCCTGGAACAATTGGTGGCTACTGTGATTACGCCAATATTAGATGATGACACTAAATCAAACTATGAATGTTTATATAAAAATTGGGGAAAATTTGGCTACCAAGAAGAAAGGCGTAAAGAAATGCTTGAAAAACAGAAAAAGTAAGTATTTTTTAAGAAGAATATTTTTTTATAAGAACAGTAGTAAACAACTACTTTATTAATTTATTTGTGATAAGCTAAATAAGCTCTAATTTAGAAATTGATGTAAAATAACTTGGGACATTGAAGTTACAAAATGCGGTGAAATGTATTGAAATACCTTTTGACAATTTCGTAACATTTAATGGTTCACTGAAAGTTAAATATAAAAAAAGAGAGTCGGATTTCGCAATTACACATTTTTAGTACAGCTGTATGTACTAAGTTGTAAGTAAAATATGTAAAAATACAAGTATTCATAATTTTAAATGCATTTTAGCATGATAAAAGATTGGATGTAGTAAGTGCTTACCAAAACGATGATTGTGGGTTCAGATCCAAGGGCAAAATCATGAGTTTTCAGATTTCTATGTATTGATAGCCAATTACCAGGCTATTTAACAATGAATCCATAATCTATAAAATATTTAGCTACATTGATTACCTGCAATTAATGCTATTATGGAGGTCAATTTCCTTCAACAAAAAAATTATAATGCCAGGTGTGGAACATTCAGGGAGAATCTAGACATATAAATTCAAATAAATGAGTTCTTATGAAATTTACCCATTAAATCATAACATTAATATGATTAAGTCTGTAATAAAGAAGAGCTAAGAACTTTAATTTGTGCTTGTCAATGCTTTTGATTATCACAATTGATACATTAGAATTGAATGTAAATATTTTACTTTTACAGAAATCGGACTGAGCGCCTTGACCAACAGAGAGGCATCTTGGACTTGGTGAAGGAGGTAGAGGAAATAAAACCAGAAAATATTTGGGACAATGATGTAGGTAACATTTAATTAATAATTACATGTAAATGTTATCTTTAGGCCTATTTCTTAGTGAATATATAATTTTTTAAATAGAGTTAAAGGCATTTAAGTAAATTGGTTATCTGATAAATCTCTTTTAATTTAAATGGTTTTTAAAAAACTACAACATAACACCTAGAGGTACTGTTAATGCATTGCTGGCTTTAAGGAAAGTGAATTTTGAGGAACATGGATTATAACTGTCTACAATATATTTGCATATGTATTGCTTCAATGGTATATATATAACAAAACTAAGATTCAATTAACTGAGTTCAATTTATACAAAGTTACTGTTACTACACATTATTGACTTTTTGATAGTCAATCACTAGACAATGAAGGAAAATCGTGAGGAATAGTGAATTTATAAGAATTTCTATGTTATGTAAGTCCACCAACCCGCATTAGGCCAGTGTGGTGGACTATATGGCCTATCCACTCTCAATCATACTCTCGATTGTAGAGGAGGCCCATGCTCTGCAGTGGGATTTATATGGGCTGATACAGATATAGTAAACCCAATCAAAATTTCATATGTAATTTAATGTCTGTATCCCCTAATGATGGAGGAGTAGCCTATAGTGCCATTTACAGTGTTCTGAACTAACTTTGAACCAATTTTTTTTTACTTTTGGATAAGAAGTCGAGACCATTATGCCAACTTACACATAATGGACTCATGCTGAACCTTAATCATAAACACTTGCATGAGGAATTATGATGAGTTTTTCAATATTGTACAATAGAGTTTTTTTTATTAAAATGTGATTTAGGTTCAGCCTAATACCGTATCATATGTGAATTCCATGCATATATTTATGTATAATGGTATATTTTTTTCCAGATTTATTACAAGCCCAGTGTGTACGTGCCAGGGTTCCATAAAGCACCAACCTCTTATAGTCATGTGTTAATGTTATCAGAGTGGATGGTTGAGAAACCAGAAGATTTTCATGAGAACTGGTATGTTGTGCCGTGCCCAAAAGGTACAAGGATGCTTGTTGTTGCCAGCCAGGTAATGGATATTTTGGTCTGTTATGCCTCAGTGGCATCATTGTACTACAGTATGATTACAAAGCTAAGGTCTCAGGTTCGAATCCCAGGTCAGGCAGTGATGTTGGATTTTTTTATTCATTATGATCGCGGAGCCAGGAATTTATGACCATAGGGAAATGCAGATAGGAGTGGGATAAAGGCGTGAGTGTATGTATGTAATTCTTGTTTAAACTATAAATTATTATTCTTTAAATTAACATATAAAAGTGACTGTAATGCTATGGTAAGTTCACTGCTGACATTCACTTCAAATAAATAAATACATATTGAAGACTCTGCCTATAAAAGAAAAGGCTACGGATCGATCTCCGCACTAAACCAAATGTTTATGTGGTCAACAAGTATTTGTTTAGGATTTGGGTGCGAGATCGATATTTCCCCTAATTTTAAAGTTTTCTACACTAGATTTCTATCTTATGATATAAATTTTGTTGCAGGGCACTACTAAATGTTACACAAAATTCGGCCGCTTTCGGTTTGAGGAACGCACGGCGCTACCAGGCGGCAATCCATGTGAACCAAAATACAGGGACAAATGTTGTGTATTAGACTGCTTTTATAACGACAAGGACAATACTATGTATGTTCTAGATATCTTAGCGTGGAACAGTCAGCCTATGACTGATGGTGAGGTACGTGTTTTAAATATTTTGAGCCTTATTTTAGCTATCGAATCGAGTTTGAGCAAAGAATAAGACTGTTAATATGTACCTCTTTCATTTTGATTGTAACACTCATGTCCAGACTTTGAAATAAATCGAATTAAAATGCTCACATTCTGATCCGAAGCTGTGGCATGCTGTTCTTAAATATAGTATAATGTGAAAAATAATAATGTAAACGTATGTATAAATTATTGGTGTGCTGTTGCTATAGGCTTACTAATATTATACGATCTTACACTGCGTGTCTGCGTATATGCGAATATTTTATATGTTTATGTCTTATTTATTGTGTTGTGCTGTATGTGTTGCCTTTGTAACGAAGATATCTTTTTTCAGACTGAATTCCGAAACTTCTGGTTGAAAACCCAGTTGGGAGTGATTACGAATTTAAAAAGTATTAACGATCAAAATAAAATTATTTTCTCATTGCTGCCAAAAATTGAATGTACAACAGAATCTTTTAACGAGTAAGTATTTTTTTAATAAATTATTTATATACGATATTGGTGGCCAAGTATAAACTCCTATAATAATTGTAGATTATACCGCATCGGGCAATACGTGGATAATTAGTATGAATTCTAGTTGAGAGGGTATTCAGCGCGGCGCAAGAAGGCTGATATGGCCCATATGGCTCTAGTAACTATAAATTGAGTTTATGTTATTTGTTAATTAGGTTGAATTATTTATAAAACTGATTGGTTTATTTCAAGAATGATTAGCGCGTGTCTGTAATGCACGAAACGTGATTGAAGCTGACAAGGCCAACTGAATAAATTGCGGACTGCATTAGACAGTTTTTTTTATTATTGCAATGAATGGCGAAGCGAGCATTCCATTCGCCTGATGGTACGCGATACGACCGGTCATGGACAGTAGCAAAACCAAACAATACTATGAATTACAAAGGAATGCTTGGCATTACACTGTGCTAGTCATCCTGAGACATAAGAAGCAGAAGTTACACCAACTTTGGATATTGAAATAATAACTTATTGTTGGTGCATTTATTTTAAAGCCTAGAATATAATGTTCGTATGATAATTTTGTTAGCATCGTTTGCTATCTAAATAATAATAAATTAAAATTATTTCTTCAGATTTATGGCCACGTGTCCTGTCTTTCCGGAGAATCAACCGACTCTCGACGGTTTGCTGTTTTACCACAAAAAGGCACATTATTTCTCCGGAGAAACGCCACTAGTTGGATGGCTATATCCATTCATGGTGCCTGAAGTGCTAGGGAGTGGTATGTGTTGTTTATTGTATTTATTAAGACATATTATAACACTTGTATATGCGATTAAAAGTAGTGTCATTTCTCACATCATTATATCATATCATGTTACACAGGTACGTATTAATTTATTGAAATAGGTACACCAACGACATATTTAACAAATATGTACATCATACATATCAATAAAAAGTATACACAACCTTTATATTAGCACAACAAATTAAATAAGAAAATAAATGAACAAGATGAGTAAAAATAAAATGACTAAAAATAAACTTATTTATTAAAAGTAAAATACTTGAACAAAATCATATAAATTTAACACAATATCAACAATAATAGGTTTCATTCATAGTAAGCATAATACTTCAAAAAAAATAAATACATGAATACGCCCAAGTGGTGAGCATATGTGTGACTAAAGGATTTGCCATATATACGCCAATTTTTTATACATTTCTGCTACATTAATCTAAAAAAGATTGTTTTTTAATTTTCAGAATACAAAGTAAATATGTTATACTTATTGAACAAACCAGACGACTACATTGATCAAGCTGACTACATAGAAAAGTTTCAAGAGAAATATGACAAAAAGAACAAATTCAAAAGACGTGGACGGAAGAACAGTAACAAGGGCCATTGTGATGAAGAAACCGGTGAGGTAATACTAAGTGTCAAAGGACGATTATAATCTTCCATACATGAATTTGTTGTAATTTTTTTGTGTTTATTGATATGAAAAATACTTTAAAATATAGATTTCGAATTCCCTAACAATTGTTTCTTAAACTTTACAGGTTATCATGTCTTGTCAAACTCTGTAGGTAGTTAATCTCATTTTGTTCCATATGCTGATGTGAGGCAAAGTTATGTCACACAAATGAAAGTAAAAAAATGTATGTTTAACGCAATTTAAATATCAAATTTCTATTACCAATCTAATATAATGTCCAATGAAATAAAAAGTGAACAGAGAATAAGTATGTTACTAATTATTACTACAATAGCGTTTTCGAACGACAGATGAAAATTGTTATTCTATTATTTAATCAATGATTATTTTGCTGTTCTCAGTTCTCTGAACTATTTTTTTTTTTTACATAAAATATCTGAGAGAGATAATGCAATAAAGCCAGTCAAGCTACTATTTTAAAAATGGCAACATTCGAACGACATAACGCCTCTCCAATGAAAATAAAGTAAATATCAATAGATATTTACGAAAACGTAAGTTTTTTTTAAATTCAGGCTTAGGTTCGCCGTAAGCTAGGCACCAACATTACTTAGAAAATTAAGTATTCATATTTTTATACGTGAAATTTATAGACACTTAAGAATTGCATGAACACCGGTTTTACCAATATTCTTTCAAATATATTATATATTTAGGACAATTACTCAGTTGTCTAACAAATGTTATCCATTGAATAAGTTATAGCTGGAATTATAATAAAAATGGCAATATTTGACAATTCTAAGATCGCAAGTGTATTTTTAAAATTATTTTGGTCTTATTTATAGACATTTTAAAATCCTCTTTTAGTTTTTTTTTTAACATAATGACAATTATACATGACTATATGGCTTAACCACTCTCAATCGTGCTGTCGATTGTAGAGTAGGCCCGTGCCCTGCAGTGGGACGTATATGGGCTGATACAGATAGAGATTTTTTTCTTGCTATGAATGGCCAGACGAGCATGCCCTTCGCCTGATATAGGTAAGCAATACTACCACTCATGAACAGTAGCAAAACCAAACAACGCCTTGGATATGTCCAGTAGTTACTCCGGATACAATGTCCTTTAAACCGAAACACAACAGTGACATTTCGTTGGTACATACCCAGGCGGCCTCATACATATGAGAGACCTGCCACCAATGAATATGTAATGTGAAGAGAAGGTTATAGAATGTCTTGTCTACTTCCTTCAAACTGAATTCAAAAGTCGTTCGAAAAGGACAAAACATTTGATAACTACTATCCAACTAAACTAATAGGTACCGTTTGACGTTTCATATATTTCAATTTTATACATATTTGGACAGGTAACTCACACAATTTTAATTTCGCTTGCCGTAAAGCCACAATTCCATGGTTTTAGGCAGAATGTTATTGAAATCGTGTAAGTTACGCCTGTACAAAGTTGTAAAGTATGAAACGTCAAACGGTACCTATAAGTTTAGTTGGATTATAATGTAGGTTTTAAACCAGTCTATGAATAAGGCCGTTATTCTTTTAAATAAAATTAAACTTTATTGTGTTATTAAAAAAACCGCTTATATTCACAATACAGAACCTGTTAAATGGTGGGTCAAAGGTTGAAAGACAACCTTTGGTCACAGAAAACTAACAGAAGTCAAGCTTGTGTATGTACTTCACTTTTGTGCCTACACTCACACTACGCTCGGCGTTCGCGCCAGGGCTGTTAACTCTGGCTTATACGAAAACAAGGATCGTGGTAATAGCACTCGCATCGTTTGATTGATTGTTAAAATACAATACAAAAAAATAAAATAACAAAATGAATAAATTATAATTTTATTTATATAGTCGTTGAGAATGTGTATGTCATAATCTAATATAATAATCATATATTTTTTTTATAGTTTTGGTATAGTATTGTTTTTTTTCGAAGAAATTTATATTCAATGATTGTAATCTGAAGTTTTATATACAAGTGTAATAACTTTTATTCATTTGCTTCATCTTTGCACAAAAAAAACTCTAGATGCGTGTCCGAAGCGAGTGAAACCCGCGCTCGCAGTGGTTTCGACTGGTCTCAAATATCGTGTCAGTGAACGCTGTGTATGTGTGCGTTGGTTTAGCGAGCTTTGTATGGAGCTTGACTTCTGTTTGTATTCTGTGCTTTGGTTATCTAGAAGTTGTTGGTTGTTGGAATATTGGAATATTGGAACTCAAAAACGAGGAAAATTGCTTTTTCTGGGCGAATCTTTTGGTCTTCGCCGATCTGTAACAGTTCTGAGTTCTGACACTTATATAATGTGGTCCACTAAAATATTTTAAACTTATAACGAAGATGCCAAGTAACTTCGAAAAGGCAACAGTTGGCCTTGAGTTTCATATACGACCTTTGACTTGGCAACCCGATAACTTAGTAAAAGTTTATTGTTTTTGTATTGAGGACATTTTTTCTTTTCTTTCACAGATGGAGATTGGATGCGTTAGTGGATTTGAAAAGAATAATGAAATGACAAGAACCGGAGCCAGTGAAAGAATGGATGCAGAATTTAGCATATGTTTGAAAAATTAAAACAAAATCGTAAATCACAGACATTTACTCGTATCTGAACCAATAAGTTCCTCCTATTACATCTATAAGAATTTATTTATAATGGAATATTTTCATATCATTGTCTTCAAACATAGGAAGTCAAATGCTCAACATAGGCCTCCCTCATTGTTTCACTGCCTTTTTGGAAGCGACCTGTATCCATTGACGTCTTACATTTTTTATTAGGTTGTCTGTCCACTTTGTGGGTAGACACTATGTTTCGTGTACATGGCCTTACAACTGGCCTGGAATATAATTATTTCTTAAAATTATATAAAGCTAAAATGTAGAGCTTGGATTGAGGTTGTCAACTATCAGTATAATATGATAGGATTTTGACTTTTTGTACTATGTAAATATTGCTTATAATATATTTTTTAATGTTTTTTAATCTACACCTAAAAGTTCGAAGTAACTGGCAAATATAATTATTAAAAGTAATAATTTTACTTAGTCCTTCCTTAAATTAAGTATTGAAATGAGTACATTTTTAAAGATTTTTTGGGATAAACTAAAAAATGTTGACAGCCCCAGCTGTGATTTATGTATTAAATACAAAATTATGTATGAATATGTGATTATGTATCAGGTATCAGCGACTTGTCATTGTTCCTTAATATTCTTATAAGGTTATTTTTTATGATAAAACTGTAGACGAGGGTAAACATGTAAAAACGAAGAATAAAGTTACATTATTAATAATTATTATTTTCAAGAAAATACCTTTTGTAAATAAATAAATCTATCTTCTCATGTCACGGAATATTTTTTTTGTATTTAAAATTGTATAGTTGTAAACTAATTTATTGACGATATTTAAAAGTATCATAAGCTCTAGTGCTGTCATTATGTACTATGTGTTATAATAATAAATCGTTGTTTTTCTATAGAATGTGAATAAGGAGTGTACGATTTAACAGTTTTTGGAAGTATACCTATTATGCATTTATGGTATAATATATTTATTTTCTCCTGGTTATCCTTATACCAAACTTTCATAGGATTAGCATCACACGACTTGTATCTGCTGCCTGCTCGATATGAACTATTTTGGGAGTATGTCTTTCAGTCTACTTCTTTGAAATACCTTGGTAGACTACACATTATTTCATATTATGTTCCGATTTCTTAAGATGATTTTCACTAATACTTTGTTAATTTAATTAAAATTAATCAATAAAAGTGGTTGTGCCGGGCCACCTTTTTCTGCCCGCCTATTGGCTGATATTTGACTAATGTACCAATTACTTGAAAAATAAAAATAAATAGTTTAGGGCTATTTAATTCCACTCAAACGTTCGTTTTAAAAGGATAATAGCTAAATTTACTTTTGGTTATAAAAGGTATTTATGGCGATTTGTTTTTAAACAATTCGTTCAATTTTCACTAATATAGGAGTGCTATCAACGAAAATACATTTAAAGAAAATATCTACCTTTTTGAAGACTTAAATGTATGATAGCGCTCCCTAAATACTCCCTAAATACTTCTTCACCGTTAAAAATAGCGATAGTCAACTAAACATACTCAAGTCACTATAAATACTGTTGTGGTTACTCAGATATTATACAGTTTTTTTCTTTTTTGACACTTTGACTTCACGCGGTAAGGTGACGGCCATCTGATACGACCCAGTCAAATCACATAATTTAAGAAGTCATAGACCGATATTATGCCGGGTTATGCGTTAATATTATTGTTCATTCTTGGGGAAATATCTCAAGTATTTCTAGTATGTATTTCTGTTAGCTAAGTTACAGAAATCGGGAATCTAATCCGCAAGCACCGTGTCTTCAGCTTGGTACTCATAATTATTACAAAAATGAATGTTAGGTTTAGAATTATACCAAATTAAAAATTGTTATGCCAATTGTATTGTTGTTAATTACTCATTGTAGTACGTACCACTATCAACTAATTTATTAAAGTATTGTAAGTACCTATACTTTATTGAAATACATTTTTATGCGCTCATTTTTCCGTTTTATTTTTTCGATGTGCGATTTTGTTTATATTTCCGCACGATTATAAAAAAATAATGATTAAGGATAAAAACATTTTTTTAATTTTTCTGAAATTTTTCTAAATGGAAAATAATGATACTGAGCTTTATTGAAGCTGGATCTTGTACATCGTATAATTGATTTTATCCTTTTTATATTCTTGACTAGACCTTATTCCACCCCCATTTCTAGCCTTAAAAGGAGAAAAACCCAAAACGACGAATAATGTTTTTAAACAGTAAGGTAACTAATTCGTCATAACTATAAATTTATTTTATTCCTGTTGAATTAGTTATTATTTCTGTTGCGTTTTGCAAAGGTACTTATAAAAATGAGATACTATAAGTATAGGTAATTGATAATATAAGTAGATGCATTGGAAGTCCATACATTTTTATTACCGCAGCGGCAGTAAGGAAGAGTAATAAAAACTTAATGACTATTTACAAACCGTTAAGAGTAGGCCGAGTCAATTCACGAAACAGCTATACAGTAGGGGGAAACCGGGAGACTTGCCCAGGTGGGAGAGTTGAGCCGTCTTTCAAAATTGTATTTAAATTTACCGCGAACGAAACGTCAACACGTTCATTGGTCACACGCGAAAGGCCAATAATTTATGTATGCAACAATTTTGCATCAAGATGGTGTGGTTCGTCAATGACAATGTAAAACGTGTTTTTGTCTGTGCGGAGTATATTTTTATAATTTAAGTGGTTTTACGATTGCTGTCATATTTACTGAGGTACGTATTGTGTGTTGCTATTATTATATTATCAGATAAATGTAGTTGGACGTGTGCTAAGTGTTTTTGCTCTACGATCGGGGATTTTTGTTTGGCATGACCTAAATGGGAAATTAATGTGAGCGGGACAGTTGAACCAGGGTGGTTGCGGGAGACTTGCTCAGTGGTTCATGTCTACCTTTCCAGGGAACTTATACTTAATTTTGTTTCATTGTTCTTTTTCTGTCTTAATATATATTTTTTTGCATTTTTGCAGTACCTTATAAGATGCCTTTTCAATACAAGCCTGAAAATGCACGCAAACGAAAAAAATTTACAAAAGTGGAGTTGCAAAATGCCTTAGATGAAATTAAGGGAGGCGCTTCTATTAGAAAAAATTCTATTAAATATGACATAGATATAAGTACATTGAGACGATATAAATTAAATGAAGGTAAAATTAATAAATTTGAAGAAAAAAATAGTCAGTACAAAGCATCACAGATTTTTACAATAGCCGAGGAAAAATGTTTCTTGTCGAATATTTGTTGATCTGCTCTAAAATGCATTATGGTTTGACCAGAAAACAAGCAATGCAGTTGGCATTTGAATTTGCGACAGCAAATTCCAAGAAATTTCCTGATAGCTGGACGAAGAATAACTCCGCCGGGAAAGACTGGTTCCGAGGTTTCCTTTCCCGAAATCAAGAAATAAGTTTAAGAACCCCCGAAGCCACCAGTTTGTCTCGTTCCATCAGTTTTAACAAAAAAAATGTGGAAGAGTTTTTCACAAATTTAAGGACAGTTCTTAAGAGATATAAGTTCGAGGCTCACAATATTTATAACTGTGACGAGACTGGATGCACGACCGTACAAAACTGTCCAAAAGTGATAGCCAATAAAAAATCTAGACATGTCGGGCAAGTTACATCTGCGGAGAGAGGAACTACTGTAACCCTTTAAAAATATATAGACTGGTAAATGATACCAAATATTATGATAAAAAGTTAATATTAAAAACACCGTTTGAGTTATATAAAAAGTTATTATTGTGAATTTGTTTATTTTGGAACATTTTTAATTTTGTATAATTTTACAAAAAATTGTTATGTTAGTTACATTTTTTTTTGGTGGCAGTATTAAAAGTAAGTTAATTATTGTATAAGAAAAGATAATAAAACTACGATTGAAGTTGAAAATTGCTCTTATATTCCATAAAAATACTATGGTCAACTCTCCCCATACCCCGGTTCAAGTGTCCCTGCTGGTGGGGAGACTTGACTCATATCCCATTTTTTATTAAAATATCAATAAAAAATTATTTGCCCATTTATTACCAGTAAAATGAAGATCAACTGTATCTACTAGAGTAAGGCATCAAATAAGTATACAATCAATTTTCTAAACCCTATGAACAAGTAGTTATGATATTTTGAATTAAAAGTGGTTCCACTCTCCCGGACTCCCCCTATATAGACATACCTACTGAATATTAATAAAGCAAAACTCGTAAAGCGACAATGTTGCTAATGGATTGCAAATACTCGCGAAAATACCCACTGTGGAAGTGTAACATCTTGAACGTGATTAAGACATTTATTAAGTGAATGAAATTGATCGCTTCTTGTGTGGTGAGAAATTTGTTGTCGTATTTTCTTAAATAATGATTTGATGAGTGAATGCATATGAACTAAGAAATGATGCATCTGATGAGCTTTCACCTGATGGAGTTGTACAGACATTCTCAAGATCCTTTAGACAGTCTGCTCCAAAACTTGAGCAATCTTTTACTCCTTTACTATTTAAAGTCGACCCCTCAGGATCAAAACCTTTATTATCTAGAGCATTCTCCTTGCGAAATATTTTATTACAATCTCTACTTTTATTTAACTTACAGTAATTTTCCATTTTTTCAGATCTTAAATCAGGTTTACTATTATCTTGCATAACATTTTCGATTCTGTTGTCTCGGCTACTTAAGGCTATAGTGTTATCAATATTTACCTATATTTACATTAGTTTTAACAGTGTCACATTCGGGTTTGCTTATCACAGTTTTGTTAAACAGATTATTCACTTCACAAGTTACATTAAATGTTTGCACCTCTTTACTGATCAATTCAGCTTTTATATACCCGTCATCGTCAACAAATACAGCGTATATGTAGGTATGAAGATGATGAGAAGCGTAGTGTAGTAGTTTTATGAGTTGATCAGTTTGAAATATCTCAAGCAGCCCTGGACTGAAATTTGAGTCAAGGTTATGAAGTGAGAGGTATTGAGTTTCATTTCCAGGTAGAACATATCGGTTTGTTTTAATGTTTGAAAAATCTGATAAAAGCTGCCCTGACCAAGATCGACATAGCGAAGTGTCACTTAGTATCATCGCCGTCTACCTCGTTCGTGATAGCGTATAAAAACAAAACATCAAATCACATCAAAACTTATGACATGTAAGTACCTAGATATGATAAAACCCAAAATGTATGGTGTTCGTTTAAGTTTATTTCTATTACTTTACAAATCAATATTCCAAATGTAAAGTGTGTGGGATACTTAAATGAAATTAAAACATTTTAAAGAATTGGAGCAGTTGATAAATGGAATGAAACCATGACCAGCTATATTTTAAATTAACGGAAAAAACAAAGCGGAGCATAGATAACGGAATATTTTCAGATGATTCATTGGTATAGGTACCTATAAGCTATAGCAATGAAAAGAAAATAAATTATTATCATACAGACAAAACCATCCCCGCCTTAGCTTAAATGACAGCGGTTCCATTGCTGTGACGCAGGTCTAGAAAATTAAGAATGGGCAATAAAACACTTTTTTACGTCTCCCAAAGATGGTAGAGGTAAGGCATTCCAGTTATTCATCCCCTGTCTGATCTTTTGATTTAGTGCCGTATTTGATGCTTATGAGAACTGAACCGAAAAACGTGATAATGATAAATCATGCATGAATGCAGTAAGATTGTTCGCCGCTTCCTTGGATAACATTGTGATGATATTTTACAATTCTTACCAAGAAAATGTTATTTATGAGGCGTAGTCGAATACTGAATGAAATTTTCTCGGTTTTAGTAAGGTCATAGTGATTCTATGGATTGTTGCGGCGAGTAATAAAATTAGGTACCGTGTTATTGCAAGTATCGCTTATGTTCATAAATCATTCATAGTGAAACAATATTACAAAGGTACAAAAAACATTAAGCCACATACTGCTTAGAATAAAAAACAAGTGTCAAAATAATTTCAACGACCAATGAAAGTTCATTGCAATGTGTTTTAAAAGTTCATTTTCTATCTATTTATTTCATTTTTATTTATTAATTATTACGATAACCAAGAAAATAACTGAAGATACCTTTAAATTACTTATCTAAGAAATAAATAATCTTTTCACTCCCATTTTTCAGTGTAAAAATATTGCGGTCAGAAAATTTTAGACTTCGAATTCGAATTCGAATTAGAATAAGTTGTTAAAAAGGAAATATACGTTCTACTGCAGGGCATGGGCCTCCTCTACACTCGAGAGTACGATTGTGAGTGGTTAGGCCATATAGTCCACCACACTGGCCTAATGTGGATTGGCGGACTTACCTACTATATAATTTTAGTACATCGCTATGGAATGCTGGTTTCCTCACGGTGTTTTCCTTCATCATTTTAGTGTGTTGTGACTAACTATCATTACGCACAATATGACTCCAAAAAGTCAGAGGTGTGTCCCGGGATTCGACCCCTGACCACAGTGAACATGTTGGCAGCCACTTCTGGTCCACTTACCCATAGGCCATCACGCACAGAAAACAAGGATAAAAAAATACATAGTTTATTATAATGAAACAAAATAGTATATTTAGGTACTATTACAAACGTAAAAACTGGATTCCAAATTTATTCGCCTTATTAGGTCTGTAAATCTACATCTTACTTTAGTCGGAAATAGTTGTTCGTAAATCGTAATATTACCACCCAGTTTGTAACAATTTTGACTGTTCTCAATAAAAATATTCCAAATTGTAGATACCATAACGAATTTGTCTATTTTCAAACGTTGGTTTTCCTGTTTTATATTTACCAGAACAAAAAAATCTAAGAATTTCGGTAAAATTATTTCTTCTCATTCAGTTTCACAGTTTCAGAAAAAAAAATGGAACCACCATATAGTATTTCACAAAAATGAAATATTGAAATTATTTGCTCCATATAAAATTGAAATATATGCATCTATTTTTTCTTGAGATGAACTCTATTCGGATCCTAACTCTCCCTGCATAAAAACTACTTTCAATAAAAAAAATGATATTTTCTTGATGTTATTTTCAGCTATTTTGATTGTTCTACATTACGCAACAGTCTTTGCAGAATATGCAACTTACCGACTGCAATACGATAAGAAAAATACCTCAAAGTGCTCTCCGGGTCATTTGACCCGTTGTGGTAGAAATCGGTATACAACAAGTATTATTCAAAATAAACAAAACAAAAAAAAAACAAGAAATACGAAAATAACTGTAGATTAATCGGTAAGAAAAAGTCATGTATTAAAATGTGCAAAAACAATAAGGTAATACGTTATATTCAATGCTAAAGTTCAAAATGGGTCAATTGACCCGTCATGGTATGTTTAGTGTTAATTATATTTTTTAAAAATAATTATTTATTTAATTCTATTTTTTTTATTTTCTATTATTATAAGATCCCTAAAAAAAAGAAACCCACTGGTGATTACGCAAATATGATGTCTAAATATTGAGTACCTGACCACTGGCCAAAATTCTATTCATAAGAAATGACTAACGATGTTACACCACAAAACAGAAAGGAAATGCCGAGTCACGAGCCTACACTGCTCTTTTGAGTTGTAGATTGTGAACTTTCCGCTGACTCATACAAAATACTCCTTCATTTGGAAGTTTTATAAGTTTCGTAAACAGGTCTATATAATGTAATTCTTGCCCGGAAATCTATTGAGGGACTGTGTCTTGATTAAGGTTTATTTTCAAGTTCAATGAAAAGGAGGTTTATTTTTATAAAATGTCATAAATAAAAATTGCAGGGCGTGGTAATCTTAAACTAAATTAAATAAGTGGAATATCTCGACTTTCGTACATTGATATAAATATTTTCCATGTTTTCTGGCTGTACCTTCTAATAGAAACCACCATGTGTGATGCCTGATATAGCGATAGGCTCGTTTCCTATTATATCATGGGATGGAACACACAAGGCAAAACGTGGGTGTTCTGGTAGCTGCCTACCGCTTCTGACGAAAACGCGTGATGTTTATATATACATAATATGTATATACATATCATATATATACGTTTAAATGTAAACAAAATAGTAATAAGTTTGACTAAAATGATTAAAGGAGATAAATATTTTAAAGATAATTTTGACAATGGAAAGGAAAGATTCTAACTGTATTGTGTAGAATGACGACGATTTCCTCGCCCAGCTAACGACCGGCCTCTTTTCATGATTTGAATCAGACATAATGTGCTTTTTTAACTTATAAATTCGTATAACAAAAAAATAATAGGGCAGTCAAATTCTTTTAGAAGTTATTTTTTACATTTAAAAATGATAAAGTTTGTAGACATGATGGACACTTTATATAATGTTTATTTAGCTACTTATATTCTTTGCGCCCATTCATTTCTTTTTAAAGCGGTGTTGGTTTGAATTTCCTAGCCCAGGTTAAAAACTATACAATATATTGGCTGACCTGGTTCCGACTGTTCCAACGTCGGTCATACAGTGAAGACCCATACCGTCTGGAGATTCTGAAAACACAAGCTACAGAGATGACTGAGGAACTGGACAGCAAATGAAAGATCATTTACCCAGTGGTATGTGGTGGTACATGGTAGGCACTCACCTAGTGGTGGTAGGTATACCCATTCTAAATTAAAGTCAGACAAATCGACTACTTCAAGCGCACAAAAAAGTGCGAGTGAGAATTCAATTCTATGCCTCATAAGCAAGACCTTTTTATTAAGTTAAACGAAGTACGTCAGATATGAGAACCATCTTACGTACAAGAACATAATATCGTGAATGAATTTGAAACATTATTCATGGCCCTCGCGTAACAACCATAATATCTGCAGAAATAAAAAGTGTAATTTGACACGAGCGTCTTGCGATCCAACACTTGGCCGCGGTATATAGTCGCGATAAAAGCGTTATTGTTATTTTCTATCTATTGTCATCTACTCACGTGATTTACTTTATAGATATTAGGAATTCTTTTTCATACCAAGTCTTCATGCTAACATTTTATTTATAGATCAAATGTGATATGGATCTGATGATTTTTTATGATATAGGCATGTTATATTACATAGAGCTATAAAAACGACTGATAAAACTGACGCCGATAGACTTAAAATTTGTATTTTTCAGTAAATAAAACACTGAAATAAACAGATTCAAGTGCAAAGGTGATTTAATCATATGACAAATGTTACAAAATAATGAAAAAGTCTTTTGTACCTTCTACAATATCTAAATGTTCTGGCAATATAATCTCAAAAATATCAAATATCCGAGAAGAAAGCTAACAAATATTTTTCAACACCCTTGAACGGTCGACAATTCGTGCGCTGACAACTTTTAATCTCACATCTACACTCCAATCTCTTTCATTTTTTGTCACCGTACTTATTCTTGTTGCCATAACAGAAACAGCTTTTTCAAGGCTTTTCTTTATTTTTGTTTCATGAACAATTAAATTACGATATTGTTGAAACTTTGTACATATTATTTCCAGTTATCGTGTTCTAAAGTTGCGATTGGAATCAAATCTTTATTTAACTTTTGAGTTATAACTCATTTAAACTTATACTTATGTTTGTTCTTAATGTTACAGTTAAGTTTATGACATCACGAATCCTGATTTAGTCAATGGTTATTAAGGAAGCTGTAACTTCGTTTTGGTAGATCAATAATGTGAACATTTTGCATACTCAATCTACCTAACATAACTTACCCTGCTCTTCTATGCTAATACAAAGTCCGATGATTATTTTATTTATATCTACTTGTAATGGTGAATTGGTAACCCATATGGCGATAGGCTCGCCCCCTATCTCATCGTGGGACGGAACATACATTGCCTACCCCTTCTAGGAAAAAGGCGTGACTTTATTTATGTATATATGTATTATTCATCATTATGCTCCATGAAAATAACTAACTTGCCTAAACATACATAATTTTATTATAAGTTTACATTCAGATACTAGGTAAAGAAAACTCCTATATATTTACCACTAATAACAAAATAAGTATTCTACACAATATTCCACTGATAAAACTTTCCTATCATAGAATAGTAATTGGTCAAGACCTCATGTGCCGACAGATATTGCTTTAATAAAAAAAGAATATCTCACATAATTGCGAACACCGTCGACACTAGATTGGCGTATCTAGGCTAATGAAACAGGGACAACGCGACGCAATTCATCCATTCCTGAGGGACTTCGACTATGTGCGCCTGTACAGCGTTCCTTATCTCACGTCCTCTTCGATAAACTATTATGAAAGGTGATGAGGCGATTGTTTATAGAATGCCTTTATATTTTATAACAACTATACCCTGCGTATAGTTGTTATAAAATCCACGACGTGCATAATTGGGCGACATTACCGTTTTTATAGATTACAAATAATTATAGAGACATTTAAGTCAAGCAGATATTTGCTCATTGGTGTAAAGATGATTTTGATTTTATAGGACTGTGTGCAGTGGTCACTGTTCAGGCGAATTTGGCTATCCCACCACCAATATTACGAATTCTGGTGATGTTACTCGAATTAAATATAGTGGCAAAGCCTCACTTTGGTTATCTATTATCATAGATAAACCGGTAAACCACTATATCTAGTGGTTTACCGCCCCAGTCGATTAACATTTATTCCTAAAAGATATTACTAAACTGGTTTTGAAAAGAGCAACACTAGAGCTTCTTACACGTTCTTCTCTAGTGAAAAACCGCTCTCCGAACTGGGCGGTAGATCAAAATGACTGAATCTAAATTATGTCAACATTTTAGTGGATTCGATAAATTGTTTTCATTTTAATTTAAGCTCTACCAATTCGCTCTAATCTCATTCGGGGGATATAAAATATTCGCATCTACTACTTAGAAGTAAACAAAGTCACATTAAAAATTCAACCATTCGTCTCCGGTTTTCATTTAAGAGTGTTCCGCGTCCCGTAAATCAGGAAGCGTATTTGTTCCATGTACCGCCTTCTGTTAACAGCTGCAGTTCGATTACATTTGTGTAGCGAGCAGAATACTAATTGAGAGCGACAGTGCGTTGTTACAGTGATATCTGTCTGCATGTAACAAATTGTGTAATTTTCTTATGGTCTCTCCCAGTAGAGCTCATTTCTCAGGATTCAACTTATCGTGCTTTCACAAACTTGCCGAGAGCTCCTCCATTTGCATTAAGTTATATTATGTTCGCGACCAAACGCGGTGTGACGCGTATACACGAGGTATTCAGCGGAAATGATAGGTGAATACCTTGTTACTAAATTGCTTGCGGCTTTTAATATATTGTACTACACATTTTGATTTATACAAATGTGTTTATCAAAGGCTTTAATTTAACAATTTTAATCAAGCGTCTAACCCACAGTTATATCAAATTAAGTTTAGATTACTAAATTGTGTTTACTTATTTGCTTTTCAGGCTAATTCATATTTATATTTAAACAACTCCAGAAACTCTATTCCAATAAATGGGTTTCTCCCAATTCAATTACGTAAAGTTGGATCTTACAAAGAAGGATCGACATTAATTCTTTATCAGGCATTGAGTGTTGAAATGCGTTATAAATTAAAACAATAATCAGCAAGGCAGAAAACTGACGTTCAATCGATACATTCGCACACACATCACTCAACTAACCTTATCAAAATGGATGGGCCTCGAGATTTATCCAAAGATGGACGATGAAATAAAAAATACTAGATTGATTTATTTTCTAAATCTCTGAAGATAAACAATGAATTAATGTGGATAAAATGGTGGATACAATCAGCGCCCAGACAGCTCTTATTCAAAAGACATTCCGAGGATTCTCAATTTCGTGATAAAGGGATTTTCAAAACGAAAAAGCAATAAAAACGAAGAGCTCAATTGAAATCAAACGAGGGCGAGTGTAGCTTAGGGAGTAGCACTAATCCACCAATACAATAATAAATCCGACCTTCCACTTTGTGCAAGCTTTGAATAAAATGCATAGAGACCGTTGTCACGTACAAAACTCACGTTGACCGAATAGTAATTTGTCTGGAAGCCTTTTTTAGAGTGCCTTAATATAAGTGTGTTTTAGTGAAAATGTTTTTTATGCAAAGTCCGTAGCAGTTGGCTGAAAAACTTAAGTGTATCTTGTTAAATATTTATTGCAGCGGTCAAGTAGGTATTTAAAAGTATAGTAGTTAAAAATATTTATTAGGAATTAAATCAAGTTCAGGTTACAGTTCAGCATGAGAGAAAGAGAGAGAGAGAGAGCGGTAGAATATTTTTTTTTTAGTAAAGAACATATCATCCCATAGTAATCTAATTTTTAGTGTATTGTTGAATATATTTTATTAAGTTCTTTAATGTGTGAACTGAGAACTCGATCCGCTCTATGTGGTTGTTCTGTTTTCACCAACTGATACTCAAATTATGTCTAGTCGAAGGACACGTCGCGTAGTGCGCGAGAAAATGAAACAAAGCAAGTCGCATGAGGCGACCGAACGTGACAAATATAACAATATTGTAAGCACAAAACACAGGTTTGCTACCGAGAGTCATGTTGCAATGACGCATGGCAGTGATACTTGATTCGTGTAATTGCATATTAACCCAATTTTAGCGTGTTTCTTTTGTGAAAACCGTTTTTGTGAAATTATTCTTCTGTTACATCACGGCAAGATTTATCTAGAAAAGACTTCTTGATGCCCTTTTGAAGACTAATATCTTATATATTGTATGTTTGATAGGTTCCCCCCATACAGCAGTGTATATACACTTTTGTGTTTCAGTTTGAAGGACATTATAGCCAGAGTAACTACTGGACATATTGAGATTTAACATCTTGTCTCAGGATGACGAGCGCCGTGGAGTACCAAGTATTGTTTGGTGTTATTTGGTTTTGCTACTGTCCATAAGCTGTTGTATCGCATACCATCAGGTGAACGGTATGCTCGTCTTGCTATTTATAGCAATAACAAAAAAAGGTTCACACGTATCACTATGCTGTATAGAAATTTCCAATGGCTGGTTGGCTGGCACAGCAATATCTATTTCTCCTGCCAAACAATGTGAATGCACTGTTGTGTTACAGTTTGAAGTAAGCCAAAGTAATTGCTTGACATAATGATACACAACATCTTATGTCACAAGATGGCGAGCGCAGTGAAATGCCAAGCATGGCTTTGCAAAGCAATTCATGGTGTTGTTTGATTTTGTTACGGTGCAATGTCCCTGAGCGGTCGTATCACTTACCAGGTGAATGGCATGCGCGTCTCGCCATTCAGCGCAATAAGAAATTTATTATTTTTATGGAAATACTTGATTGTTTTCGATTGCAGAGTTCAAAAAATGTTTAATACCGTTAATTATATTATTGACAAGTATATTTAGTTGTTATAAATAGTTATTAATTTTACGATCATAATCGTGTTCCTAATAATAATGAGCTATAACATTTTCATAACAACTATCTGAAAATGAAAAAAAAAAACTATCACGTTTGAATGCTACGTTTCACACAGTTCACAGTTTGAAAGTTTTTAATGAAGCGGAATAAGTACTTTTAACTACCGTGCATTTTTTCGTACGTCAAAGCGAAAAGGAATTTAAGTTTAATGCCTTTTTGTACCTCGTCTAGAACAATCCCAAGTGGCAGGAACCGAGATAGCGTGTTGCAGTACCGTAGCATTTAGCTTTGCTCTACCCAAACGCTTCAATGTAAATGCAAAGTCTCCAAAACGAAAATCAAATACCAGATTTAGATTTCTTAAATGTAGTATTAAATTCCCAGTTTCTTAATCGGAAGAATCTAGTGGCAAGTATCCATAACTTCAATTAATATCAGTTTTATAACAGCCTCCAGTTTGACAGTTTGACAGCCTCCGTAGCGCAGTTGGTTAGAAGCCGCTTGTAAAACGAGAGGCCGCGGGTTCGATCCCCGCACCGAGAGAAATGTTTGTATGGCCCACAAATAGTTCTTCCGGGTCTGGGTGTTTGTGAGACCGAAAAGTCTCTCGTAGTTCCTGATACCCACGACACAAGACTCGATCTTAGTGTGGGGTCAGGACTATGTATGTAACTGTTGGGTGTTATTTATTTATTTATTTATATGTTACAAAGCTAATAACACCCAGATTGCGCTGGTAAACAAAATAATCATATATTTCGTATTTGTTTTTTTTTTTCTTTCTAGGCTAATATTGGTGTGCTGATATCGAGTTAGACATTCCTATGTCCGTAACAGCTCCTGTTTTTGAGTAATTGCATATAACCATATATTATGTTCAGTTAAAGTTCAGTTATGTTAAGTGTATATAATACACTTAACATAACTGAACTTTAAATTATTTTTTTTATTATATTTCCTTACTTTCTCTATAAATACTTTCGTTCTTATTCATAGAAAATTTCTAAACCTATTTTAGTTATCCAATGTTTCGTGCCTTTAGAGCGACTAATAAATTAACTTGTAACTTGCTTTGTAATTTAAGGTGCTGTTTGGTTTTGCTACCATCAGGCGAATGGCATACTCGTCTCGCCATTCATAGCAATTTAAAAAAAAAGTTTGAGCGAAGAATACAAAACATTCGATAGCTTAAATAGCTTTTTAAGAACTGTCTATGAAAAAAAGTCATTTGTCTGTATAATAAGAATAGTTTTAATATTATATCCGCTGGAAGCGTATTATGCATCTATACATATAAATAAAATTGAAGTGTCTGTTTGTAAAGTGAAAATAAAAAAAATGACCAACTACATATCGTTATATACACGATACCTATAAATAAAATGACCTTAGATTTTTTTTGTCTGTCTGTCCGTCTGTCTGTATGTCTGTTTGTTCCGGCTAATCTCTGAAATGGCTGGACCGATTTTGACTTTGATTGTCAGGTAACTGATATTATAAAGAGTAACTTAGGCTACATTTATTTTAGAAAAAATCTTTTATTTTAGTAAAATATTTTTTTTGTTAAATTCCACGCGGACGAAGTCGCGGATACGGCTAGTATTCAATATAATGCTAATACCGAAGCTAGACGGCAGAAATTGCACGGTAGTGTAAGACTTAAAGGGTGCGCTAATCTGTTTATGTTCAGTTAACAGTGATCTCAGCGCAAGGATCAATTACCTAGAGATCTATTAGCAAGATATTTTGCTTTAGATAAACTTGTTCAAGATGTTTTAACGCTTAATAAATATGATTAAAAGAGATACATTGACATACAAGACATCTATAAGAAATATTAGATAGGATTGATTGAGTGGAATTCGACTTTTTGAAAAACATCGGATTCGACTCGAGTAGCGACACAAGTAATTTTGAACCTTAAATATTTGTTGTGGTTAGTCTTATGTTGGATCATAAACTTTAGATAATCCAAATCCAAACAACACCATGGATAACAAAGCAATGCTTGCCATTCCACTGCGCGTACCGTACTCAGACATAGTCTCAATATATCCACTAGTTACTCGTACTCTAGCTAGAATGTCCTTCATATATACAATTGTACATTTAAAAATAACATTGTATTTATATGAACTTACTTATTATTAAAAATCAAACGAGGTCATCACCAAGCTACTCTCCGACTTTTCTGAAACTAAATATTCTATATTAGTAATAAATAATAATTTAGGAAAACACCAAGATTCGATACACTTGTTTACTGCGCACGTTCACGTAGTAATAAGGACGTTGAAGGTAGGCCTGGATTGACCCATTTACTGTAGCAATTTTTGTTCAAGACTAGGGATTGTGAGCCCATCACTATAGCTTGCTCCAAAAAGGATCTTTCCCGTTATCACGTCATCTACTGCTGAATCTGTTACTAGCATTATTTATTTAGCTATTGAAATTGCTAAAAATAATTATTTGCCTGTGAAACGAGAGGTCGCGGGTTCGATTCCCCGCGCCGAGAGAAATGTTTGTGAAGCCCACAAGTATTATATTTCTTTTGGGTCTGGGTGTTTGTGAGACCGAAAAGTCTCCCGTACTTCCTGATACCCACGATACAAGACTCGATTTTAGTGTGGGGTCAGGACTATGTACGTGACTGTTGGGTGTTATTTACTAATTTATTTTATTTTTCATCGGTGCATATAGTGAGAGTAAAATGTGTATTTTTAAAAACTTATAATTGATTGTCATTTCTACGTAAATTTGTTGGTGTGCGCATATAAAAACTTGAATGAAAAGGGCCGAGAAATAGTTTTGTACAACAGATTGAAGGTCTAACAATCGTACGACGACACTTTTTCCATTTTATAAAAACCGTCACGTATCTTCGACTCTAGGTTCAATTATCGTGTAAGTGTTAAAGCACGGGGGAAATTACACATCACTTGTCACTCGTTATTTTATCAGAAAAATCTTTGTGATAGCAGAATTTAAATTTAACTTAAATGTAACTTTAAGAATTTAAGAAACAATTGGAGCAATTATTTGTTTTCTAGTAACAGGGCGAAACGGTATGGTCGCTTAACGTTTATTTGAATAGCAAAGCCAAGCAATTTCATAACAGCAGAATCGTAAATTCTATTTTAACGAACATCTTATTCGCATCGGAACGTTTGTCTGAGCAAGTGAACGGCTTTCAAGCAATAAAGCACGGAGAGACGTTTTGCCCTGGTTTTATTGAAGTTTTTTTCTACGGAACATTTAAGCGACGCGACATTGATGCCTCGTCCCATGGGCGCGATGGATTAATCCGTCAGTCTATACCAGCGTTTTTCCGCCCAAATTATCTCAGTTCGGATAATCTCTCTGGAATTCATCTTAATCCTTCCGGTGCAAAGTAATTGTTACATGTTAGGGATGGCATTATGCATGATTCCCAAGCGACGATCATTAAAGCTGTCGGATGGCGAAAGCGTTCAGTAATGAACCTCACGATAGTGCGCTGTTGTCTCCCCTCCGCGCTAATTGCTGCACACTTATTAAGGTCGAGACGTCGCAACGGTTAAAATGCACTTTGGGGAAAAGAATCCAAACATAACGGAGTAAGTCTCTAACGTCTGGCTGCCGAGTCCTAACAGTTGATTTATGTGTTCGTTTCCGAAGCATTTCGGCATCATGTCCGATGATACATTTAAGAGGAAATAAAACCGTGTTAGACACTTAAATTGAGTGGAATCGAGGCCGAGTGAGCCTACCACGACGTGGTCTGAATTTGCCGAATATTAGGGGCTATTCGTAAGCGTGTCCATGCGCCAGCCGACACTCGTTTATTTCCAAAAGGTGTTCCCGTTTACTCGGACTTTTTTGTATGCATTGAAGAGATTATTCATTGAATCCGCTTGGAGGGCGTTATTTACAGTTTGAACTTTAAACTTTTCACATTTTCCAGATACCTTAAATGTTAATGTGCAATAGTTTTAAAGATGGAGCTCTGGCAGTATTTTATTTTTACTTCGCAGAAAAACATTCTTTATCGTCAGTTTAGTGCGAACTATTTTAATAATGTCTTTATTTGATAAACACAGTACGAGATGTTTCTTATCACACAATAATAAATTAAAATTAAATAACGCCGCCGTGGCGCAATTAGTTAGACGCCGACTGTGAAACGAAAGGCTGCGGGTTCGGTCTCTGCACCGAAATAAATATTTGTGTGAACTTTATATATTTGTTTCGGGTCTTGGTGTTTGTGAGACCAAAATGTCTCTCGTAGTTCCTGATGCCCACGGCATAAGATTCGATCTCAGTGTGGAGTCAGGGCTATGTATGTCACTATTAGGTGTATTTATTTGTTTAATATAATTTGGAATACGCAGCAGGCAGTAATATTTATATAATGACCGTTTGAATGTAAAGTTAAACAATTAAGTGCATAAGTTTTGGATAAATTGGTTTACACTAGTAGGCTTAATGGCTGTCTGGTGGGAATGGGCAATAAAGTACTACCACGAATTACAGTATTGTATATCTAAATTCCAAATGTTTATCATATGAAATGATTTAAACGAAATTAATTTTTTTTAGGAGAATGGTCATAAAATTAACTTTAAGATTAGTATTGGAAAAAAAATTTTTTACTCGATTTATACCCCACCTATTTATCATATTATATACTTTGTGAAATAAAAAGCACAGTATAAAACCATTTTTAAACGCATATCCGACTCTCTTCTTTCCTTTTCCTTCTTCCATTCGAATTATTTTTAAATACGGCTACGCAATCTCAAATGAGGTGATCCGCTTTCCGCATCATATGACCAAGCAACTTACACGAATTATAATATAAATATATACTGCCAATTTTATCTAACGAGCCCTGAATATTATTTTAATTCTAGCTATCATCAAGACCCAATAATTAAAGCTCACTCTACAGTTTTATCCCGACCCAATTACTTTAAAACAAATGAGTATTGTATAGATTTCGAAATATGAGGCAGAATATATACCAGTGTGTGGGTCATCGTGACAGGGATGGAGCGCCCATATCACTCAAAATCAGCGCTTCCAATTTCAGTGTTGTGGAGTGTAAAAACGTTCGCAAAACGATGTTATTTCACCAGTGTATAGAGAGATATTGCACGTGGTAGTTCGGTTTTTTATCAGATTACCCAAAGGCTATTACTTTTTTGGTTGCATATACGAGTATTTTATATTCGCTTGGTTTCGTTTTGAAGCATCCTTAATACCTCTAAACACGGTATAATAACTGATCGTGATAAATCTTCAAATTACAACATTATTCATTACTACTATTTTTTTTATAATAGTACCCTACTTAATAAATAGGCTATCCAACACTAAAAGAACTTTTCAATTCGAACCAGTAGTTCCAAAGATTACTGCGTACAAATACCAAACTTTTCAACTTTATAAAAGTATCTTAGCATTCCTCAATAAATGGCCTATCCAAGACAAATATAATTTTCCAATTCGAACCAGTATTTCCTGAGATTAGTAGACACAAACAAACAACTCTTCAGCTTTATGTATTACTAGCGGCCCGGCCCAGCTTCGCCCGGCTACAAATAGATTTCTGTATAATAATATGTACGTATTACACATATAAACCTTCCTCTTTAATCACTCTATCTATTAAAAAAAAAACGCATCAAAATCCGTTGCGTAGTTTTAAAGATTTAAGCATACAAAGGGACATAGGGACAGAGAAAGCGACTTTGTTTTATACTATGTAGTGATTATAGATTTCTTAATTTATTTAGATCAAGTTCTAACATCATCTAACTATACACAACTTTGAACAATACAATCATCAACATTCAGATTTGAACAAACATTATCGACAACATTTAAACATTCACTTCAACACATGTCATACCCGATATAGCACACAGCCACTTGAATATCTGCCAATACATCCACAAACCTGATTACTCCCCCCATGATTGTTATTTTAACAGAGAGATAATATTGCTGGCAATATAAATATTGTGACGGAGTTACTTGGATTACAGTTTTCCCTTGAGTGGTACTTTCCAACTGTGGTATTTGTTCACCCAATGCGATGCCAAGAGGTAATACGATTAACTCGTCTCGTTTTATTTTTGGTTCTCTTTCTATTATTTTCTTTATTGTTTATTTTATTTGTTCTTTATTGGATAAGATGTTCCTAATTTTACATATGTGGGAGAAATGTTTCTTTTTATTTTGTTCCTCATATTCGTATTTAGGTATCTTACAAAGTATTTTGTAAGCCTTTTAAGGTGAAAGAACACTTGTTTTTATTAGAACATTCGTCTAGAAACGGAGATAGGTTATAAAGTCTACAAGTATGCTATTAAGCACAATGTTTCGCAATTCCCGAGGTGTTTAATAGTCCAGTGGCATTGCATAGTTCACATTTTTCTTAATTTGCTTGTTCAAAGACCATCCATTTAGTCATTTCTATCCTTATTTATGCGGCTATATTATCGATACCATTTTAATAATAAAATTCAACCTATCATCCTCATTCATCATCTGAAATTACCCAAACAATTAGCTTTTGAACAAAAATTAAACAAAGATTCGCTGTATTTGCGGCATAAATACAGAACAATGTCACTGGTATGAATACAAACGGATGTGATACGGTAGTAATATCTCCATTGTTTCCTCCCAAATTTGACAGCGACGTGTGACGCTCACTGCTTGGAGGGGAGGCTGTTTTGCAAGTCAATTTCACCCGACATTGCATTCACGTTGTATTATGCGTTTTTGCTTGAATTTCGTGGTTGACTGCACGGATTTGTGGAACATTCTTTTAAAGCAAAACTGATGGATTTGCGACGATGTTGTTTTTACGTAAACATTCATTGGGATATCATATTATGATCAAATAGGATAATGTAACTTTTTTTTATCGCAATGAATAGCGAGACGAGCGTGCCGTTAGCCTGATGGTAAGCGATACGACCGCTCATGAACAGTAGCAAAACCAAATAACACCCTGAATTCCAAAGCAATGCTTGGCATTCCACTGCCCTCGCCATCCTGAGACATAAAATGTTAAGTCTCAATATGTCCAGTACTTACTCTGGCTACAATGCCCTTCAATCCGAAACACATCAGTGCATTTACACTGCTGCTTGACGGGAGAAATAAACACTGCGGTGGTACCCACCCAGATGGCCTCTCACATAACATGAGAGACCTACCACCAGAAAAACAACCGCCAGACAAATGACATGATCAATTCGCCATTCATTGCAATAAAATATGTACTCGTAAACATGCAAAAACATTTGTGATCCTTGGGTTGTGGATTATAATGACCTGCGATGATCACTTGTTATCAAGTAACGCCTCTATCCATTTGCTTGTATAAAAATAATTTTAATATTAATCATACATTATCTATGAGAAAAGAATTATTGTCGACAAAAAATAATCTATAATTATATAGAATTATAATAAAAGTTACATGTAGTTTAAACAGTTACTTCTGGATATTTAACACTTCTCCCGCTGTTTAACGTAACTACAATGGTCCATTTTTGTTTTTTTTGAATGTTGTTTACTTGTGTATCCCCGGGAGAAATCATTGTTAACGAATCTTTTTACACTTCAAATGAATAGAATATAAGGGGTGGTGGTTCATAATAGATTATTTATATAAAACTACAGACTTAACAATTTTGGGGTGTCTCTACGGATTTAATATAAATAGTATTTTTTTTATTAAATTTACTTCAATTTGATTTATACAAAGTACGCATTTAAAAGTTTAAAAAAATATATTTTTTGTCTCATTAATATTAATTCACTATTTTTGTTCAGATAATACGTAAACAATAGACAATTTCAGTTTGTTGTCGCAAAAAAACTATTCACTTTTTTTGCTATTAAGAATACTGAATTAATTTCAGGGTAATATACGAATTTTGTGTTAGACAATGGCAACCGAAATTCAAAATGAGGTGAAAAGATTTGACGGAATTGTTGTTTTCAGCCGCTATGCAAAGTTAGATGAGAGCTGTTTTGCAAGTCAATGGAATTGAAATGTAATCCCAAACATTCGAGTTACGTTTGTAAATTACTTGAATAGTTAATGAATAAAAACAAAATTAATAATGCAAGTTAGTATGTAGCTAAGAATAATCTCGTACTTTATTAACAAAATTATTCTGAACTGACTTTTTCACTTTTCGTAACGGCACCACGAGCGCGCCTCGGGCTAGTAAATCCCAAGATTTTTTGTTAAAAACACCACAAAAGTTTTAAAAAGGATTGGCCATCGTACGGAATTGGCTCATTTGTTACTCGGACAATCTGTTCAACCAGCACTTACTCAACCGCGGTTCAAAGCTGACAATATTCCTTTTATAAAAGGGACTCGCGTTCAAAAACAAGGAAATGCTCTCATTGAAAATCCTCTCTCGTTTACTTATCGTTTATTTAGACGAAGAAAATTATCATTTGAAAACGGAAGTTTTAAGATTATTACTTTAGGTTGAATTCCACTTCTAGCTAATGCATATATTATGTAGGTATATAAGTATAAACTAATTTAATATTCCACAAAAACTAATAAACAAAAACATGTAACTCCCAGTATGTGTCTAATCGAAGGCCTTCTTCAATTGGTCTTAATTATATCCATCAGTTCTTATCTAATAAATCGTAGTGAAAGCAACAAATCTTGTTATGAAATTGTATTTTATTTCGTTGTATCCTATTTGCTGATTGTTATTTTGTTGCCCGTACGAGAACAAACGCACAAGTTCGATGAAGCTTGATGGACACTCACTAAGATTACAAAGGCGTATACGTAAACATACGTAGTGGAAATGCAGGCAATGAAGTTGTAACATTAAGTTGGATTCTAACTAAATACGATCCTGAATATATAAGTATCAATAATACTAACTAAGGCAGATCCCAATGAAATATAAAATTTCCAAAGAAATATTCTGAATATCAAATACAAGTATTCCTTACAATTCAGATCACGAAATAGGAAAGTTAACAGTAATAATCGCTGGGACTTCGAGTTGCAGTTTCTTCCGCCCTCACAATTTGTACCATCATTGTACAATTTGCCCGCCGTCCCGTTACGATTCGCAGTCTGAAGAGATTTGCCTTTTTGCCATCTTTGAATTTCAGTTTGAAAGATATTCATTTTACATTCCTTGTTTTATACAGCGTGTATTTTAGTCGAATTACCTATTTGAACACATGGCAGGTCATGCTTGCATGTAACTAAATATCTGCACAAAAATTAATAATAGTAGATAAATGGCAGAGTAAATCTCAATGATTTTTTCATATTATTCAATTCACTTTACACGCTGTATATTTCAAATACTTTAAGTAATGCGATTAATTATGTGTACAATTTAATTGATAACACTTTAATTTTAGGAAGTAATACACGTTAATTTACAGACTTTTATATAGATAACAATTTTAGTACCTATAGAATAGTGTGTTCAGGGCTCAGCCGATCCTCGTTTGCTGGACCTATGCAATAAAAAAACGACTAGCGAAGCAACTGTTTTTCTTGTATTTTCTGGCGGTAAAGGCCAACTGTAAACACAAATTCAGACAACGACTCATATTCGTGCTTTTAAAAATTCAGCCCAAAACCAACAAGCTCATACAGACAACCAGTGACATAATTAGCAAGAGCGTATGCAGCGCTGAGGTGCGTGTCTCCACATAGAGTTATTTGAGCCTCGGCCGTCGGGAGCACTAGGGATCAAATTGGATAGACGTGGCCCAACGTTAGCGTAATAAAAATGGACATCCTTTGGGAAATCTCGATGATGTTTTCACTGCAAGATTTGATTTTACATACTGGCGGCACCACTCGTGGAATTTTAAAGGAGCCGAGGTTTTTGCACGTGTTCGTGTAAATAAATTATGTTTCGGTTTGAGGCTTGCGGGCTGCCGAAAATTGAGTGTTCTCGTGCTATACATTTGATTCGATGTATTTGTGTAGTGTCATATGGAAAATTGGCGTGAATTAAAAGGTTTTTTAATTTAACGAAGAAAAACTAAGAGAAGGAAGAAAGAACCAATACCAAGAATAATGTATTTAATTATAAAGATGTGGCATATTCCGCATCCTTTCTATGCACAACTGCTCTGATAAACTTCTGATTTCATCAAAAGTATGTTATAGCTACAGCACAACATATTAAATTTGTCGTCCTGTAGAAATTTTGAAATCGAATAAAACACTGATTGTTACACAAGTTTAGAGCTCAGCAAATGGTTTCATATTAAAAAGTTATTTCAAATAAGTACTCCCTGGTGCGTGCTCGGTTTGATAAACCTTTAATTATTGAATATTCTCATGTGCATGGCTAAAACTGAATGGGCGAGTTTATTACGGCTGGTGGCGACGGTGCTCGCCATTATTTCATTAAGTCACTTTTATTCATCGGTGGCTGGGAAGAAAAAATCTGCGAAGGAAAACGATCGACGATAATTGGGTTGAAAAAAGGTTGATTGGAAACGTCAGTCCGTTAGGCACCTGTTAGGTTCTTATAATTATGGGCTTTGAATGCTTTAACTCGACAATTGGTTATCGATTATTGGACGTATACCACTTTATGAATATATTTGGTGTAATGCAAGATTTGGAAGTTTATATTGGTGACTTGAGGGTCATGGTATTGTACTCTTTGATAAATTATGTCTTGTCTGTTTCTCCTTGTTTTGTTTAAAGGAGAATGCCCATTTTACTGTGAAACTTAGTATCGGTGCGGAGATTTTTGTGCCTCGATAAAACCTTCTTTTTTATGTAGGGAAAAATATATATTTTTGATAGACATAAAGATAATTGCGACCCAGGCCCGCTGTTCTTGGAGAATATAACTTGAAGTCCAATAAAAGATTTTTTGTCTTCGGCTGGGTAAACAAAATGTAAAATGTGATGATAATTACTTTTTCACTTTATTTTATAAAAATCTGTAGCCCGGGATAAAACAGGAAATTTTAAGTACAAACCATAAAAATGCTATAAAGAATTTTAAGTAGTATCGGTATCGGGATCAACGATATTTCTTACCGGTACTATGAATAGGCATTCTCTTTTTTTATACAATTATTTAATTTAGTGCTCAAACTTTTAATTTCAAAAATACTTTTTCATTTGGAACACTACATTGCTCAGTTTACTTCTACAGTGAAGGAATAACAGACTAAAATTAATTCACCCCATAATTCACATAAAACTGAGCATTGATATAAAGGAGACAATACAAAGTAATAAATGCGCGCCGTTCATCGCCCGCTAGAAATAATATAGGGAATACAGAATACAGCGGAGTCGTCGGAAACAATCGCAGCGCGCTGTCAGTAGGTGATACCACCGTGTGCCGCGACCCGTCACTAATACAATATATTGAACACGTCAACCTAGAAATACCTTATGAAATATCACCAAAGAATATTTATACGAACGATGATAAATTCTATTATCGAATATCTCGCGGCTAAACGAAAGGTGAGATGTCGACGTTCACTGTAAAAATCCAGCCGATATTGCGCGAAAGCTTTACATTTTGCGCTGTTTTTAAAAGTCCGCGACAATGTTCTTCAAAAGTAAGTGCAGGTGATAAGTGTTATAACAACAAAACTATCCTTTGACCAGACACGCTTCGGAGAGTTCTATACGTCCGGTACAGACTACGTTTTAGTGTTATGTTTCTCTCTTAGTTCTCTAACGTTTCGTGAAACAAATTGCAAAATACCAGCAATTATCTGTTAAATTAAATTTAAAACAGTTGTGTATTAAGATATAATATTAAATGTATTCAATTATATTTATGCGTATGGTATTACAATAGGGACTTTATCGCTTAGAGCGATCTCTACCAGACAACCTTAGAATGGGCAGTAACGATAATAGAAATATACAATGGTGCTCAATACTCAACACACACTCATATCAGGGATAATTAAATACCGCATTTCCTATAAAGCAGAAAATAATATTTAAATATAACTACTTTTTGTCTTACAGTTTTCGAAAGAAGTTTAATTTATTTTCAATGACTATATTTTATTCTAACTGACGATAATAAAGCTGATAGAAATAATTTCAATACAGGCCAACATAACTATACCCGTCTTCACAAAACTGGACATACTGGTGGTAGGTCTCTCATATGTATCAGGCCGCCAGGGCAGGTGCCACCGTAGTGTCTGTTTCTCCCGTAAAACGGTAGTGTAAATGCATTGTTGTGTTCCATTTCGAAGGATAATGTAGCCAGAGTAACTACTGGACATATTGAGACCTAGCATCTTATGTTTCAGGAAGGCAACCGCAGTGGAATGTCAAACATCGCTTTGTACTTCATGGCGTTGTCTAGTTTTGCTACCGTCAATGACCAGTCGTATCGCATACCATCAGACGAATGGCATACTCGTCTCGCCGTTAATTGAAATAAAAATATATACACAAGCCCGAAACACGTACGTACGTACACTTACACAGTTCACTGCAACGGTACATCAATAAACGATCACATATTGCATCCATTAATTTATACTCATTCATGCATAATTCGAATGCGATCGGATTGGCAAAGTACTTGTCTACAACCGTCAGATCGTTCGGATGGAAAACTGCGGGAGAGGTTGGGCTCGCGCGACTGACACTACATACATAATACCACTGTGAGGGACGGTTTCAGCAAAACCCAACGTATAAAACTAAAATGAAACGAGGCGCCTTTGCGGGCCGCATTTCAGTGTGTTAATTTTTGCGTGTTATTATTTTGTAATGAATTTTCTGATGTTACTTTTATAAGCGGGTGTGTTATTGGAGTAATTTATTTATACAAATTTACGCTTAAAGAATATTAAAAGATTATACACACTCACACACATAGGTGCACAATCTAACGCCTTTTTTTCAGAAGGGGTAGACAGAGGTGCTATCAGGACACCCACGTGTCATCTTCTGTGTTCCGTCCCACGATGTGACTGGGATGAGCCTGTCGTCATATCGGGCACAAATTCTTGACTCTGGTTTGATAATTAATGAATGGGAAAATCCAATATCAATTTTACTATCACTATAGTAAGATTGAAGTTCTAATAAACTCATATGCTTGCATTTTGAATCATTTATGAAAATGCTTTTAATATGTATTAATTTTAATTGTCTACATTTGGTTTTTCTTTTTTAAGTTCATATAACAAATTACTATGCTTATTGCAATTAATATTATAAATAGCTTTTCTCTCATAATGTATGCTTATTTCACATTTATCGCGTAATATATTTATGTATGGACCATTAAATATCAATGAAATGTATTCTTTCGATTTCGCCGCGATCATTAATATTAAGGGATAAACTGTTAAGCTGTGATTTATTGAAACGCAAGATTTCGAGACTTAAATCCCTAACTAAGTATCTAAGCGCAAATCCTAAATCTGTGTGATTTTTTAAAGAAATCCACCGTTTAAAGTAATATTTTACGCGTCCAACAATAATACTGTTTGCTGCGAGTATTTACGTTCGGGAAAGGTAGTAACACTATTTTTGAAGGCGGTAAACAAAGTCGAAGTGAACAGCGGAAAGGGTCGAGGGGTAAAGTGATAAAGAAAATCTATGGACGGCGAGTGTTAAGAGTTAGAGCGTTAAGAATTGAGGCACGTTTTCCTCCAAAGCAATAAAGTCGATTATTGCCGAGGTCTTACTTAAACAGAGAAAAGGGTTTGCACAGAAACCTTCAGCGCAGTGAGCAGGCGACAGGATGTGAGGCGGATAATTACATGGCTTGTTGCACACTGCAGCTTACGACACGCGTAGTAGCCGTGTCGTGTCGTTTGGTTGCATTTTATGTTTATTATGCTGTAGCTGCTTGCAACACGTTTATGAAAAGTAGAAAACATGTGATATATAGGGTGTTTATTTTTAAACGATACAAACCTTACACACTAAACTAAAAATATTCAAAAAATGGTTATGTAGTGCCATTGAAAGGAACTTAATTAAGTTTCAGTTGGTCCTTCATTGCGTTATCATTCTACTCGAATATTTTCGTTGTATGTTATTAGATATGTATGGCTTTAGGTTTTAAGTTACCCCACAAAAATTACGTAAATATCATCACATAATGTTAAAATCACATACGACTCTACTTTGGAAAGTGCATGGTGGCCTGTTGGTGACGGACCAAACACAGCCGCCAATATGTTTACTATGGTCGCGGGTTCAAATCCCAAGGCACACCTTTAACTTTTCGGGGTCAAGTGTGAGTTGATAGTCTATAACCACGCACTATAATGGTGACGGTAAACATCGTGATGAAACCTGCATACCATAGCGATTCGGAAGATTATGGTATATAAAAGTCCGCCAACCCGCAACAGTGTGGTGGACTATACCGCCTGTGCCCTGCAGTGGGACGTCTATGTATGATACAGGTTCATGACTCAATTTAGATGCACTATTTGCATTTCTGCCAAGCACTATAAAACTATTATTACTATACTATATATATATATATAAAATAGGAAGAAAAAAAAACATAACCATAAGAAAAACATATTTAAAGGACATGATATATTTTTATATTATAAAATCTTCTTTTTTCAATTGGCGTGTGAAGTGTGTGTGTGTAAACAACAAGTGTTTACACGCAGAGTCGAATAGTACTTATATGTCCATTACCATTTAATGTGAAGAGAAAAACTGTTCCTAAAATTTTGACAACAACGTATTCAGACGCCAAAAGATAGTAGATGATCTGTACGATGGGTCGAATAGTAAACTTCTTCTAATTCGCACAATTGAGGCCAGTAATTTAGTTATCAAAGTTAGTGTATGCAGTTGACAGTTGCTTTCAACTCGTTTCCCTTAGAGATGACAGTTGAGAATCTATCAGACTCGTTACCAAGTTATCAGAGTGTCAAATACTAATTGTGGAGACGCGCCGTATTAATTATTATTGTAATGGTATTGGATATATGCAGTTACTTAGCCTTTGTGATTTTCATTTATAATATCAAAGAAGATTAGTGCATGCAGTGTAGCGTAAAATCGTGCTATTGGAAAAATTTTATATTTCTTAACACCAATAATATTAATAATTACCTATATTAGACCATGTACATCTCACTGCAGGGCACGGGTCTCCTTTACAATCGAGAGAACTATTAATAGAGGTTAGGCGATATATTCTACCACGCTGGCCTATATAAATCGCTGCAGGTTTCCTCACGATGTTTTCCTTCACCGTTTTAGTAAAATCAATATAAATTCTTGTTTATAGTTTATCTCTAAATCAAGGCATTCTAACAATAATATATAAATAGTATGTTTAATGAAATACAAACAAAAACAGATGGGGAATATTAAAAAATTAAATGCACAATAATTTACAAACTAAGAAACATAAATAATATTATCTGTATCATTATTTAGTGAGTTAAAACTTTAAAAGATTGCAGCTAGCGACAGCTGTTTATCGTATATAAGAAAGTCATGCAATCGCGTTGTATAGTAAAAAATAATGGATCTGATTTTAGAAAGCCGAAAGTATCTATGATAAATGTCTTGGCGCCATCTGATACTCTTATTGCAAATGTTTCGTAATGGTTTGTAGTTTTTACTGCAATTGAATACACATAATGTTAACTTGAATAATGGCAACGAGATAAATTTAGATTTTTCTAAATTTGAAATTGAATTTAGAATGATTAGTTTGAAATTGAATTTAGAATGATAAGTTTGAAATGCTTTAAATGAATTATGTAATTTTTTTTGAAGAAAACACTTCTACTTTTACTCAATGAGTGAAATTGTATTGTTGCCTCAATTAAATATGAAATAACAATACGCACTACAATTATTATCATTATGATATTGTATTCTAATATCAAGTTAATTTTCCGATCTATTGCAACATTTTTCATTTTTATTGCTTCATTTTTGAAGAATTTGTTTATCTGAATGCGATAATCTTAAGCACAATTAATACAATAATAAAAAAATGTTTTAGTGTTGGATAGTCCATTTATCAATAAAGTCTTTAGGCTATATAACATCACGCACTGACCTATAGGGATGGGGTGTCAAAGGAAAACTAATACTGGTCGACAAAAAATAATTGTGGGGTACCTACTTTAACAACTATGAGTTGAGGGTATCTGTGATTTTATGACTGGTTAAGGGTATATAAACCCTGCAGTGGTGTAATCCCGTTTAGTCGTTACTGAGACTCCGACGACGTCGGTCGTCGTTGAGGCTCCCACTGTGTCGGTTATTCGCGGTGTTCTTTGTAAAAAAGAGTTATAATGCAAATTAAACGTGCTGTAGAAATCCATTTCGACAAAATATGTAATAGTGTTAATATTAGTGAGTCATGTGTTTTGTGATGTGTGAAGTTTGATTTCAGCGTCAAGAAGTCGATGAATTGCACTACAAGTGTACTTCAGCCAGATTATCTGCAACATTTGATGATTAACAACGCAGATATCACCTGTCATGGGGTAAGTGATTTATTTTTTTATTTTGGGCTACGGATAATCGTACACATCGCAAATTAACCTAAATTATGTTTACATCTTCATGTATTCATCATTAATCCAGCTAAAAAATTTGAAAGCGCTGAAAACTTGATTGTGTTCGATAGTACATTTATCAAGGCAGGCTCCAAGGTATAGATTGTTTTTTTCGACGAAATTTTACGCGTGACATTTATGTTAAAAACTTATTCACACGGGCAAAGCCGCGAATAGTACTATGTATAAGATAATTGTCTAATTCATAAATTCTAATATCTAGCCAGCATTTTCTAAGCAATATTAATTTAATAGTACAACTAAGTAGGCACTTTGAAAATAGAAATATAAAGCGATTGTATTCTGTGGTTTTTCGAAGTAGCTTTGCGTAATTACAATCGTGATAATTATGAATGGAGCTCGTTTGGCACTCCACGCACAACAAGGGTGGAGTCACTTGAAATGTTATTAAAACGGCCCGTGTAAACATTTTCATTAGATATCAAGGTTTACAAACAGGCTTTTGAGGGATAGAATTACAACATGTAGAAAATACTGTCCGTTTAGGATTACTCCGTGTTTTTGTTGTTGCTAAACAGGTCCTTAAAATCCATTTGACATGATAATTAAATTGAAAAGTGAATAACTCTAATCATTATCATTGTCGGAACCTATCCACCCACTGCTGGACACAGGCATCTTTTATGGTTATCCTCTTTCATCTCTTTTGGGCTAATCTCGTCTAAGTTCTTCCTGATGTATTCAACCCATATGCAATAAGAGCCTCCGTGGCGGAGTTGGTTAGACACTGGCTGTGAAACGGGAGGCCGCGGGTTCGATCCCCGCACAGAGACAAATATTTGTGTGTTCGGGTGTTTGTGAGACTATAGTATCTCGTAGTGCCTGATATACACCACACAAAACTCGATCTTAGTGTGGTGTCAGGGCTATATATGTGACTGTTGGGTGTATTGTTTTTTCAATAACGAAACCTACACTATCTAGACTAAGCTAAAAGTACCCACACATCCGTTATGTCTCCGGCGAGTGTAAAGTTCTCTCAGCCGCTTAACAAGTAACAACCTACATGGTGGATAACTCAATAGCATTGATACATGTATTAAGCTCTGCTAAAACTAGGCCAAACAAGGAATTAACGCGTCTGTTCTGTCGGCATCCGTTCGAAGTTAAACACAACAAACATCTAAGCCTGTGTAGGCAGATTTAGTAATTAATTGATTTGCAGATTTAATTGTGTATTTTAAATAGAAAAAAATGTAAAATTAATTGCACGATAATTATAAGTACACTGCTGATAAAAGATGTCCCCTAAGGGTCTCTAGGTCTAATAATGATCAATAATAGTCTTAAATTATTTGTAAGTTGTGTTCTGTGGTATTATGTAGGAATAGCTACGTCGCGATCGGTTTATCACGACCTAAGCGGATTAGCTTAGTAACTTACTTCATGTCCCAATGCTGGACATCGTACGCCAATCAACCGTGGAAAATCGATCTTGCTACATAATAATGTAATCGCTACGATAAGGTCAGATTACTTAAGTTGCCAGCGAGGTTCCTGACTTATCTACCTATTAAAACATACCCAAGTTGTATCATATTATGTATTCAATGAAGGAAAAGCCATACCGATATCTCTCGCATGAGATAGGCGTGTTTAAAAACTGTCGTTCTCAAGGGCTCTCTAAAATTAAGTATAGACATATTTATGCCGACATCGAAGGAAAATACGTGATGATTTATGCCTTCCACGGCGATAGGTTCGCCGCATGTCACATCTGAGCACCAAAATAGATCAATCACCACGACATGAGCGTAATCTTCGTATGTTTGTGCCAACGTATTTGGCAAACATGCCTTGTGGGTAGTCGGGAAATACAAAAAGCGAGGACCAACTCCATTACACAAACTACTTGAAATTCATATCAGATGGGAGGAAACGTAATTAAACTCATAATAATTAACTTGGGGACTTGTTTCAAGTGCATTTTTGTGGACTTTAACACCGCAATTGGTACAACTGAGTGGAGTTTTTAAAGTTACATTAAAAGTTTGTACGTGCGGTATCTGGATGGTCTTAATCGTTCTCAGTGGTCCGTCACGTCCATTAGTTTGGTGCACAGATAAGCGAGGTTATCTTTCTACGTAATTAATGTTAAATATCATTAGGGGATGGTGATGCTGACTTGGATTTATCAAGGATTGTGTTTTAAGAGATAGCTTGTTCTGGAATCATTATTTTTCATTTAGGTAATTAGTTTTCTTTGAATAGTTGCTTTCTGTAACGTTTGAGAAGATATAAGAAAATAAGATAATTCTTTTTTTTTCACAAGAAAAGTTTGTTAGAAAGCATAGCGAAGAATTTCTTATGAAGCCATAATTGAAAAATGACAGGAGATAACTGTTTCTTTGTCTTGACAATATTGTACTTTCCACTAGGTTCAATGCTGTGACTATGCTGAACTAAGTTAAAATTAATAGAATCTTCTATTTTGATGTGACCACTAATTTATACTGGAAGTATATTTTGATAGACTTCTAGTGATTCTGTTGGAGTTTTACCTCGCCATGACTTCATCGCTTTTTACTTCCTATGTCTAAGAAGTTGATCTCATTGCTCAGTTTGTATAAGGTGAAAAGGGGTATATAATATACTATATAATACTATATAAGATCAGTAGGGACGGCTAACCTTCATAGTTGCTAACATATCACGCGATACTGATATAAATATAAACTCTTTGCTCCCACCTTGTAACTATTTGAATACTATTGCTAGAATAAAGTAAAATATTTTTAGGCGAAATACAACTTTTACAAAAATAGAGCATTTAGAAATAGATATTACCAGATTCACTAATATTAACGCAATCTTTGCGTTTTTTGGAAATTTAGTTTTAAGAACGGTACTTAAATTATTATTTTTTATTCCAAAAATTGCAATTACAGAGTAGATCATCAAAATCATGCGACCAGAATGGTAGTTACATATCCAATAGATTTTCACGTAAAACTCTATCCTAACAAGCCAATGAAGGGTAAAGCTTCCGTTTCTATCCACAACGGCCTTTGCATTTCAATCAAGACATTAATCAATTACTGACTGAGTCATATTTGCAGAACTCAAAAGTTTAATAAATCGTTTGGTATTTTTCTAGTTTAAAAATTGCTGAAATGAAATACTTGAATTAACTTCTTCATATTCGCTTAATTAAACCTGATGGAATAACAAAAAATATTTCATTTCTGCTTTATAAAAACATTGTAGGAAGTTAGCAGGATATAATACAACGACAAGGTCCCAAAATAGATCGTGTTCGTTGACTAAAATAATAGCTCTCAAGACATTGGTTTATTTTAAGCGAAATAATCCTGTTATTTGAACAATCAAGTGACTAAAAGAATAACATAAGCTGCTGCTTCTGTCTCGATATAAACCAGACAGTAGTTCTGTTGTATTAGATTTACCACGTTCGTGACAAATATTATTGCAACTTAGGAAAATAAAACTGGAAAAGTAGAAAATAAACATGATATTTGCGTTGGGAGTTTTAGAGAATGAGAGAAAGTTAGAAGTTATTGAGGAACTATATTAACTGAATGAAACACTACACCTTGTGCTTTGTTGGTTTTCTATGACGCTTTATAATTGTCTCCCGTAGAGCCAAAATATAAAGGTGGTATGACGTCGAACATTCATTTGGCCCCAATTACCATATCTGATAGTGGAAACTTGTCATAATGATGCACATAAGTGTGTGCCGTTTCGGGTTAATTTTATGTACTTACATATTTCCGATTTTACTCAGACGTAAATGCGTGATATAACCCGTCTTATATAACCCATCTATGGCTATCTATGCCTACTTTATTTGGTTTAGACTGCATTCGGCATCCAATGCTTCGTTCTACATCAATATAAAAAAAGTAAAATAAACAAAGTTCAAAGCGGACTACTATTTGACAGTGCTCAAACATCCGATTTGAATGTATTAACATTCGCGTCGTTACTGCTGGAGTATCAATTGATTTGGCTGCATGTAAATAAAAAGCTTTACAAGCTATATTTGTTTTGTTCGCTGTTGACATCGTTTGTATTGTCAAATAACAAAACGGCATCGAGTTGAATGTTTTTTCCGCCCGCAAATAAGGATTAATTAAAGGTTATGCTTGTTTGTCAACACTAATACAATAGCTGTTATACTTCTTGAATTAATTGGAGAGTGAGTGAGGTCATGAGGTTTAGATAATAAAAATAACTATATCTTCACTTAAAAAAAAAACTTTGAATGGAGATGTTTATACTTGTGACATTGTGTCTACAATGCATTGAATAAATGTCATCCAAACCAAATGGCGTATCTTTTGACGTTATTGTTCGCCAGTCGGCAAGAATTATGCTCGTCTGATCGAAACTGGATATGCAAAGGCTGAGCCCAAACCAAACACTTGCGTGAGATACATTGATCAGGTTTAAACTTTCGTATGAGGTGACACTCTCTAGATAGTTAAGAATATCCTGTTTCAACTGAGCAGGAGTTGTATGCAAAAACTTTCTTCTGTGAGTGCCTGCCTACAGTGTTAAAGATTGGCCTTCAACTTATTGTATTCTTCTTTATAATGATAAATATGGCGATGGTCAGGTGTAAAAGTTGTTCAAAAATCATTATTGATCGTCTAATAGCGTACTATAGTAATTATCCAATAGGATATGTCTCGCCAGCAACACCGCGCTGTGGTATATTCTTGGCTTTCCTGATAGCTCTTAGCCTCCTATGCTGTTATGACTGTTTTATTCCCGTGAGTATGTATTGTACCTAAGACGCTTAATAAAATACGTTTTCAGACTCTTTATGTGTAATTTTGATCCACGGGCAATTAAATGACAACACCGAGTGCAACGATATAGCTACCTTATATCACTATTCTATTACTGATAGCGCGCGAGTTGAATGCAGAGCTTAGGAATGCGGTAGTGCGGTGATCTAATTATTGATGGCCATAGTGGGTATATCGATAATTTTTAACACTGTTTTAAGTTTGTCACTTATCACTAGATAAACATAATTTAAAAAATAAACAAGATAGTAAATATCACACATTTTCAATAAGTAATTATTTTACACACCAAAATTAAATAAAACAAATTATTTATTCACAATTTTCGCTATTTCGCATGCTTGGTCACGAAAAAATACTCGTTATTTTTAACAAAATTTGATGGACTATCAGTTATAATGAATTATTAAACAAACAAATAATAATATGGACTATAATATGTTAAGTATCGTAATAAGCATACGATAGCTCGGGAAGCACTGCACTAAGCTGCAGGCCCGGGAGGGGACACGTGCGGACGGCGGGGGGAGATGCTCCCGCTCTTTACCTCAGGCCCCGACTGCATTCAACTCGCGCGCTATCAGTAGTTAGTAGTACTTAAATTATGCCACGCTATTAACCTGAAGTCAAATAAAAATAAGTAGCAATGTTGTTTTACAAATTCTAAAAAGAATAATTCCATATTCTAATATGTGACAACAACTATACCATTATGTAAATAGTCAAGTTACTTTTCGGTATTATAATATTGTCACAATACAAATACTGGTACCCTCTTTAACTTACAATACAAATAAAAGCTATTTCTTATGCATACAATTCCTTTTCCTACATGAAAACATTCAAAGAACACAAGTTTCGCGCAGTCTTAAGTAAAAACATAAAGGAATAACAGAAAGTTCCATTCACAACGCGCTTGCATGAATGTTAGCATTAAAATTGTAAGAGTGACGCTCGGAGGCGATTCGTGACGTTCGACTTTCCAGTTTTTCATTTAGTCTGAGCTGAATTGTCCATAGTCGGAACTGTTATTGTGAAAAGACAAATGTATTCGCGGAGTATTTTTTTTTCACATACCAGGTTTTTTTATTGGCTTGGTAAACAAGTTTGATAACGTTAATGGGAAGGCAGGTGAAGTGATGCCCAATATCCCTTTTCTTTTCCCATCTGTTGTACTTTCCACTCCCCTCTCGATTTGATGGGCCGGCACCATATCTATGATCGAAGGGTTGTGGATATTTTGTGTATGAGTGATCACTTACCAGCAGGTGATATTTTTGCTCGTATGCCGGACCTTTTTTATATAAAAGATGAGCAGACGAACTAGTAAAGATTATAGGATATCATGAATTTAAGAGGACACGTCGTTGCGGAAATCCTTGAGGAAGGCCGATGTCCATCAGTGGACTACTTGTTCTGAAACATCTTGTACTTTTTTCATTGAAATACAAGATTGATAATTTAAATTTATAATATTTATGCGGTCTTAAAATACACATTAGCTCGGCATACAACTGCGTTAAACTTATATCATGTTCAACTTTAACAATACTGTACGTACTACATTCCCATTCTTTCTAACCTCCTTTTAGTGGATCATGAATTATTCTTTTGTATGTGAAATAAACGCATTACGAACAAAACTTTATCTGAATTACAAAATTCTTCAACTTTTTCGTTTGCTTGGCGTTATCCCCTAGTTTACGAAGCCGGCGCTATAGTTCCGCAATATTGCAAAATGTTTTTGTATATAATATTACCATTGGCGTAAATTGGTTGGAGACACGTTAAACTACCACCCTGGCTTATGAAGCAGGAAGATTTTCCTTACATTTAAAACCCTTGAGTCTCTCTAAGCTGCAAGCTTCATTTACAGTAAAAAGCTGATGCTTGACACAGTCGACAGAGATTTGTAAATACAAGCAACATTCTATTTCCTGCTTATATGGGTCGTGGGTTGAAATACGTTTGATATTCCATTGACATATATTCTACCGATAGACAAGACATGTCATAGAAATTATTTGTCCCAGCTCAATAGCGACATCTACTTTATTGACTTGATATCATACAAATTATGGCCAAAGAAAAACGTGTCACGAATAGATAAGACAATTCATATTAATCGTAACTCTTCGTTATATGATGTCTACATATTAATACCGACAACTAAAATATAATATAAAATAATAGTTTCTTTTACATAAAATAATATGGTTTCTTTTATTTACCGGATCTATAAACATGGCGCCTGGTGAGCACATTATTTGGGAATAATACACAAGAAATTAAATTATAAATAAATATTTTTTTATGTTCAGGATTTAATTAATAGAAACACTCTAGAAATAAAATATTTTTATTAAATATATAAATGGTTCTGATACTTCCTGTTCATCACATTTTGTTGGCTGAAAAAAAAACTTATTTGGAAAGTCCGTAAATGTATTGCAAGTTTCATACAGTATCGGAAATGAAATAATATAATTACGTTTACGCATGGTTCTGCAACTTTCTTTAAGTACACTCTTCCTTTCCTCTTTCTTTGTGCTATATTTGTCTTCATCTTTAAAATGTACGGAACATATGCGAGAATAATCTGAAGGTAACCACGTTTCTTCGCCGCGATTCTTCTGAATAAATTTGATCTACAATTCTCTTGTTTCACGACATGGCCGAGGAAACCTTTTAATTTCAATAATAATAAAAATATTAATTTAAATGCTTTTAATTTTTTATCTTATATAAATACTTCAGTATCCGTTACAAATCTGCGTCGATATTGTCGACTCTGCGCATACAAATACTCGTTAGTCTTTGACATGCATGGCCGCCCGGCATCAAACGCTGTCACATGTCACAATTGTTGATATTAAATTAGATTAAATGTGTTTTTAATATAATAAGTTAAACTAACTGGTGAAAAGTCACACCTTGACTTTTACTTATGTTTTTTGAATTGTTCGAGCAGTATTTTAATGCACACGACGGCATTTTGTCGAATAAAACTTCGCACTGATACGTGTCTAGTTCCAGCAAGCGCTTGACATAGACTAAATGAGTTGGAGCGCCTGGACTCCAACTCGTGGTACAAACTAGTTGCTTGAGGTGTCTTCTCTAGTACGTAGTACATTATAACTCAATGTGATATTCAGATCGACGCTATTCTTGTCGCCGATGCGTACGTCAAACGGAAAATGAAAATATTCCCATAGAAAAAGTTCCATTGAGTAACATCAACGATACGTTTCAATATGGGGGAACGCAGTCAAATCATGTACCATTCTTACTTGAAACTGATTTCAAGCAACAATATTCAAGATATACTAGGAATATATCACATCTAAAGTGATAAAGTTTCGCTGATAACGGATAAAGCATATGAGGAAATGTGTCAAAAGTGTTACACTGATGGATCTAAAAAGAAAAAGATTACTATTTACTAACTAGTGATCCAATTCCAGATTAAGTCCAGATCACACCATACACGTTACATTTCACATTGTAAAAATTTTACATTTAAACGGAACTGTCGTCATTTATACTCCTTTTCCCGACCAGTTCAGTTTAATTATGTCTCATTCTAAGGAAAGCAATTCTATCCTCTCACATCCCATTTCATCCGCCTTATATTCTATCCCATCTCATTCTTGTCAGTTTGTAAGAGTAATATACACATTTGAATGCTTTGCTCATCCCATGGGAATACCAAATTTTTGTGATAAAAAGTTGATCAAAATTGGTCCAGCCGTTTGGCGTAAAGAATTAACAAACACACAAACTTTTGCCTTTATAATATTAGTAGGATTATATTACTCGTATTATTTTATATCAAATTATTATAAATAGGATAGCTTACAGTGAAATTATTCGGTATATAAAAATATGCAGAGTACCTAACGTAATACCTTAAAGTTAAATTAATTTAAGTTATGAGAAATGTGTGAATTATTTATATGATCATTATTTATTTACACATCCATCATCCAGCATGTGTTTAACAATATTGTATTAAAAACAAAAATGTATGTAATAAATTGCTAGATTTACTTATTGAGTATCTTTGTATCATTCGTATGCCAATATGTTGTATTTCAATCATTTCTGTCTTAAAACAGTCAATTTTATTACATTACGAGGTTTATGGAAAAAATATGGCAGTGATATTTTAAGGAGGCATTTCTTCCCACCTGGTACTGCCCATAAAGGTTATTTATTTCTGTTTCGAGCCTGGTAAATAATAAAGTGGTTAACTGTATTAAATATAGAATTTATGATAAGAAATGTTATAATTACAAAATATTTTTTTTACTTTCCTATTTTATTTCGTTACTTGAAGGTCAACACTATTAATTAATTATTATGTTTTATATTGTTATGAGCAATACCTTAACATATTAATTGTTACGTTGTTCGATCGCTACATAATGTTGAGAACTTCGTTAATTGTATTGTTGTTTGACTAAACAACGAGAAAATAATATAGCACCAACTCGGCACACGTTGGTATATTAACTACTATTATTAGGTCAACAAGACACAAAAGACATGAAATATTTATTCTTTTAATAATAATAAGAGATGTAGAAAGTCGCTGGATGCAGGCTGCTTCCAACCCGTCACTTTGGAAATCCATAGAGAAGGCCATGTTGACCAGCAGATTTGCTGTGGCTACAAAAGAAAAAATATGAATAGTCTTATTGTGATATTTTGACATAACACTTTCGTAATTATGTAATTAAATCGGATCACTTATATTTTTGTAAGACTTTAATGTAGCAACATGAACTAGCAACGAAAATGTACAATAACAGAAAAATTATATAGTCCAGTAACGTTTTAACATAAACAATACTAATTATATAAGTATCTATTAATGTTATAAAAATATGGTTTACAGCTCTAACTTATTTCAACACTTAAAAACAAAAAAAAAATACATTCAATTCAACCTCTTTACAGAAAATAAATGTTAAACAAAATACACCAAACACTGAGCTCCGAATCTACTGCACTCGGCGTAAACGTATGCCATATCGAATGTAGGATTTGAAGACGCATCCAATAGCGTCAAGTCATGTGTTTGACTCAAAGGCGCCGCTCGAAACGATGTATCAGCTCAAAAGCGCCGCCTAATGGCCTACAATTGGTATTGTCTGAGTGGGTTAAGATGTCATGCAGTGTTCTTAATCCTTGCCTTTGTAAGGAATATTGCTGGGGTTGGATCACTTCATGGTTTATTTAAGGTGTTAGGCCGCAATACTGGTGCCATGGGCATACATATAAATATGTAAAGATATTTCTATACTATATAATTATGTTTCCAATGGCGTAACGGCTTTAATCTGGTTTATAAAGACAGGAAGCTGCTAGTTTGACCCCCGCTCTCAAATATTAAGTATATATTTAATCGAAGGTGTCGTGTCTCGTAATCAAACGCACTCGTATAAAATTAATTATTAATCGTGTAGAGTTAGGACATTTCTAAACATTTTCAGACACCACATCAGACCCCGAAAAATTTACGCCTCAGACTTGCCACTTGCCCTATATAACCACTAAACTAACCCGGATTGTGTAGAAAACAAATTCATTCGTATGAAGTATAACCTATTTTGAAAATACACATTAACTAAAATAATATATCTAGACTGCCTTGGTGGCGTCGTTGTATTACAGTACGACTACCAAGCTAAGGTCTTAGGTTGGAATCGCGGGTCGGGCAAAGTGATATCGATTTTTCTATTCGGGCATTTGAATTTTTCTATTCTTCAGGTATTTGTGTTCCATATGGCGATAGGTCTCTTATTACATCGTAAGATGGGTCATAAAATGTGAAATGTGGGTTTCCTAGTCGCACCTCTGTCTACCCCTTCTAGAAAAAGGCGCGAGTTTATGTATGTATATTGTCTATGAACATTCAATTGAGCCATAACCTTATACTCCTATATTTTTTAATTTGTTTTTTTTTTATTATTACGAGTATGATGAAAATTCTTAAATTGTTATCCATTTGGTATTAAATAAATCTGGAAAATGGTAAACACCTGACATCGCGTTAAGACCCACCACTAGTTCTAAGCGGACTAGATGTCGATTCCCAGCTGCATTTAATCTCGTCCCCACTGTCTTACTGTTTGTAGAACAATAAAGTTAGACGGACTGCTGTCAAAGGAAGTCCGTCTTATAAAAAACTAAACCGTTTGTTTCACCCGCACCGCATAAATAGAAAAAACTTGATTGATTACTTCTATCCCTGTACCCAGAACTTTTCCACTTACTTATCCGAATTGATCCCTACAGACACAAATCCAATTTTACTACACAATTAATGAAAATATTTCGCATTCCTATAGAAATTTCAAGTGTAAATGTAATTTGAATATAAATAGTAATACCGGTTAGTGTTGCTTGCGGGATTACGAGACGAAGCACGCAATTCTATGGTTCATATTCTGAATGAAGCAACGTCAGTAGAATTCGACACTAATGTTGATAGTAGCATGTAACCATTTATTACGTAGCGCGTAGCTCGTAGCCGCACTCGTAGCCGGCAGTCAGTGAGCGCGGTTGGAAAGAGTCGGCCGCCGACGCCGCGCCGGCACTCGCGCCCCAATGTCTTCCTCTTAACTTCTCACTATCGATATCTGTACGATTAATGATTATTTAAAAGTGATCATTGATAACGCTTTTCTCAATCGCTTACTCAGTGACTCTGTAAGGCAAGTATTAATTCAAATTTTTCTTTACTCCAAAATATTTTTTGGTGGTCATTAAAACGAAGTTTAATTATATTTCGTACACACATGTAGATGTAGAGATAAATGCATGCCCTCGTTGAATAAACGCGAGGTCAACCGCCGCCACCGCGAGTCCCGTCTAAACGGAAGGAAACACTAAATTAACAACACGAAAAATACATAGCACCTGGGTCCCGTTAAAAATCTCATATCCTGGAAGCACAATTAGAGAATTTGGGTCAGGTAGCTTACACTGCTGCACAATAAGAATAGGAACAATAAATCTTTTTTGTCTCAGTTAACGGTCCCGTGCGTTTCATATATTGTCACACGAGTCGAGAATGGCTCTCGATTAAAAAATATTAAATGCCATCGTACCGTGTACGCCACTTTTTTCACTTTGTGTAGAGATTTTTTTAACTGAAACTAACGGCCTGTAAAGCCATAGCTGTGCGCAAGTTATTTTTCATTCTCTATTCATTTATCGATAGCCGTCTCTTGTTGACCCAATATGTCTCCTTTTATTCCTTTTTATAACTTGATGAAACCAACTCTAGACTCGTCGATACATGGCGGACACAATTGTAATTTACCTCATACATGTAATCTAAAAAAAATAAAAATAAATTTAGCAACTTGTAAAATAATTTTAGCATCTAAAAACGACGTACATATTAGCTGACTTTGAAAGTAACAAATTCTGTGATATCTTGGTTCATGATAAAAAAATCCATATTTGAATATTTGGTTCACCATTTATTTTAGGGTTAAAGCTAAATAGAGCAATTATGTCCCTTCAACGAACACAGCCACAATTGTAAAACAGTAATTAATTTTCATTTCTGCGGTTCTTGTGCGATCACTGACATAGAAAATTTATGACCATTTTTCCGCGGTTGTATGGACAAAACCTTCTCTAGCTATGAAATGGCTGTAATTACGCTGGAAATCACTTCTAACTGTGATTAGCCATTCTGTTCTTTTTTCACCGGAAGAATTTTACGGACCACTTCCATACCTACAGTCTCTGTGGATCAAACAGGCTTCGACTTTATCAGGTCATCTCTTGGAGTTAGATCGTGACATATTGGACTGCACTATTTAGGTTGTTTTAAAGAAACCATATCAGCGCAAGATATACGTCGTATTCTTTCGGGAATTACCTATTTTTGTGCAAGGTAGTTAATGTCTGTTATTTTCATTAGATTTTCTGCTTATCTGTTCCTTTTTACCGGAAGGATTTTATGGAGATCTTTTATACTTAGATACTGTGAAACACGCAGCTCGCTCCGACCTTAATCAGGTCATCTCTTGGAAATATATTGTGACATAATTTTAACTACATTATGTTTATTGTTTGGAATGAATATCGGCACAAAATATATTTGCTAAAAATATAGGTATGTCATGATAATTTGGAAATTGTGTTTGCGATTTCCTGCAGGAAAGGAAATATATTTCTTTCTATGTTATTTTTACGTTTGATCTGATTTCTAGCTTTTCTATTTCTCTTATATTGGAAGAATTTTCACCACTTCAATATCTAGATACTGTGGCTCTGGATCACACAACTCGCTTCGGCCTTTATCAGGTCATCTCTTGAAGTTAGATCGTGAGATATTTCAGACGAAGTAGGTTGTTTGAAAACACACAATATCAGCAAAAAAGGCATTAAGTAGAGTACGAATATACCACAATAATTTGAAAATAGCCTTGTCTTTTTTTACAAGTAATAATAAAACGACATGCTAGACCGTTTGACTTGGATGAAAGGTGACAAAACAAGACAGATTTATTTCTCATAAATCTTACATAACTCATAATAGATAAACAAGGAGTTCATGTTACTTTTATATAAACTAACACCCCCACTATATAAAAGTAACAAATAACACAATATAACTAACATGAGGAATAAAATAAATTTAACTTTTAACTATACCAAGTATTTTCATAAATTTATAATGCTTTACCCCACATAAACCTTTAGTCAATAAGTCAGCAGGCATGTTTGCAGTTGGCAAATACTTTGTTTGAATAACATCATTTCTAATTACCTCTCTTATGAAATGATATCGAACATCAATGTGTTTGGTTCGTTTATGCGAATGATAATCATTTGCCAGCTTCAATGCGCTCTGACTATCACAATACAACACAATCTTATTAGAAAAACCTACTATTTCTAATTCTAGATTTTTTAAGTAAATGGCTTCACGACCAGCTTGAGACAAAGCCATATACTCAGCTTCACAACTGCTTAAAGCTACTGTCCTTTGTTTCTTACTCTCCCAAGAAATTGCAGAGCCAGATTTTAGGAAACAAAATCCCGTATATGACCTTCTATCAATGGAATCACTTGCCCAATCACTATCCACGTAACCAACAAGCTCTGCTCTTCCTTTAGAATATTTTAAACAATAGTCTTTTGTTTTTAGTAAATATCTAAGCACTCTTTTTGCATAATTCCAGTGCTTGTGTGTAAAACAATTATTAAATTGGCTCAAATAACTAACCGAATAAGTAATATCAGGCCGTGTCAACACTGACAAATACATCAAGCTACCTATCAATCTTTGATATGGAAATTTACTATCACAAACATTTGATCTTTCAATATTTAATTTAGATTCTATTGGAGTTTCAGCCGTATTACTATCAGACATACCAAACCTTTTCAATAACTGTTCAATATAATGCTGCTGATCTACAGTAATCACATTTAAATCCCTGTCGATTTTAATCCTCATACCTAAGTACTTCTTGACTTGTCCTAGGTTTTTAATTTTAAACTTATGACTCAAAGCTTTAATCAAATAATCTGTTTCAGATTTATCATTTGAAAATATCAAAAAATCATCGACATAAACTCCAACAATAGTTTTCTTGCCATTAACATGATTCTTTATAAAAACACAAGGTTCTAGCTTACTCTTGCTAAATCCCAAATTACATAATGTCTCATCTACTCTTTGGTACCAAGCAAGCGATGATTGCTTCAAACCATAAACAGCCTTTTTTAATTTTAATACTTTATTTGAATCTACACAGGGAAAACCTTCTGGCATATACATGAAAATACTTTCCTTTAGATAACCATTAAGAAAAGCTGTTGTTACATCGAGATGTGTTACATCCATATCTAACTGCACGCTTAAAGCTAGAAGTAACCGCAAAGTAGAGTGTCTTATCACTGGAGAAAAAGTTTCCTGATAGTCCACACCAGCTTTTTGCGTAAAGCCTTTCGCAACTAACCGCGCACGATATCTCACTTTATTTTCACAATCGTATTTCTTTTTTAGCACCCACTTACTTTGCACGACACTAGCATTATTTGGAGCGTCAACAACTTCCCATACTTTGTTGTCAGCAAAAGACTGCATTTCTTCTGCCATGGCCTGTAACCACTGTTGTTTCTCAGGACCATTGATCGCCTCTGCATATGTGATATCCTCATCACTCAGATAGGAATTGGTGCTACACATGTATCCATACCTGTCGGGTTTTTTTCTCTGTCGTTTCGATTTTGTTTCAACAATTGGCACTACAGGTAAATCGTCTGTTTCCAATTGGTGTAGATCTTCCTGTGGAGGCTGCTCTCCACTCTCTGCAGGCTGCACATCCTTATCTGGCACATCCTCATCTTCCACATCAAGATATTCTGATCCATCAGAGCTAGATTTTTCTGAGACTTGACATTTAACAACAGATTCCTCAGATAACTCCCCCACTGAATCTGTGTTCTCTATGCAGACAGTGACTGTGTCTTTCTTGTTTTCTAGTATTATCACATCTCTACTAGTAGTTACTAAGTTTCTTGCAGGATCATACACTCTATATCCTTTGCTTCCATCTGCATAGCCAACTAGAATACATTCTTGGGCTTTCTTGTCCCACTTTCGTCTTTTTTCTTTAGCTATGTGTACCATTACTGTGCTCCCAAAAACTCTCAGATGACTTATATCTGGCTTGATACCATGCCATAGTTCATAAGGTGTTTTTCCTTGCAATAATGACGAACCAGTGCGATTATGCAAATACACTGCTGTATTTGTAGCCTCAGCCCAAAATTTCTTGCTTAACTGTGCGTCGAAAAGCATGCACCTAGCTTTCTCAACTAAGGTTCGGTTCATTCGTTCACATAATCCATTCTGCTCAGGTGTGTATGGGCATGTTGTTTGATGAATTATACCCATTTTCTTTAAATAATCACTAAACTCAGCATTGCAAAATTCTTTTCCATTGTCACTTCTGATAATTCTTATCTTTTTACTTGCCTGAGTTTCAACCAATGCTTTGTATTCTTTGAAACTTTTCAAGGCATCACTTTTATTTCTAAGAAAATAAATATTTGTCATTCTGCTATAATCATCTACAAATAAAATGAAGTATTTAGAACCACCAATAGAATTACACTCCATAGGACCACAGATATCTGTGTGAATAATATTCAACATCTCTGTGCTTCTCCTAGCAACGTGAGTAAAAGGTAATCGAACCTGCTTCCCTTCACAACACACGGTACAGGAAGACTTAGTAATGTTAACTTTCTCTTTTAAAGAGAGTCCGTCAACTGCATTTTACATTTTATTCAGACACTCACTGTTTATATGTCCTAATCTGCGATGCCAAAGCTCACCTGATATTATTGCTGCTGCAGACGTATTTTCTTGGAGTTGTAACTTGTAAACTCCATTTTCTAATAACGCATAAGCGATCAGTGTACCATTTCGACTATATATTTCACAGGCGTTTGTAGTAAATACAACATTATTGCCTTTGTTAATCAATTGACTCACTGATAGTAAGTTAGTTGTCAATTCAGGCACACAAAACACATCTTTTATGTCTACATCATAACTGCAATCATTAGCTAAGGTAGTAGTAATCTTTACATCGCCCGAACATACAATAGGCACTTTTGTTTTGTCGGCTACTATAATAGTCTGACCTTTCTTTTCATAAGAAATATTTGTAAGCCACTGTTTATTTGGCGTCAGATGCACACTGGCTCCAGAATCGATGTACCAATCTTGCTTACTAAAATTCCCGCTTAGGAAAACTACATTGAACGCATGTGGTTGATTACGTTCTTTTCCTCTGGTATTTGACACTTCAGTCGTACATTGCGACTTATAATGCCCTATTTGATTGCATCGATAACATTTAATTTCTTTCTTCGACTTTGTTGACAATGACATTCCATTCTGGCGGCCATTATTATTTTTGAAATTTATAAACTTCCTTGGAGCCGATGACTGCTGCCAGCCTTTACAACCACTGGCCAATGCACTATTCGATTCATCATTTATTCCATTTCCTGTTTCCATGTCAAGGAGCTTACTCTTTATGACGTCAGTTGTAATCTGAATACCCGAATGCTCGATAGCCATTATCATGGGAGCATATTTTTCTGGTAGTCCCGCGAGCAACAATGAACCAATCCACTCGTCGCTTAATTGGAAACCTGTATTACACAACTTTTGTCCTGTCTCAATCATTTGTGTCACATATTCTGTCATGGAACCACAATTTTCTTGTCTTATTGAAATTAAATTTCGAAGTAAGCTTATTCTCCTTGCAAACCCTGAATCGTCAAACAAAGCTCTCAGTTTCTCCCATAATTCTTTGGTTGTAGCAACATTTCTAATGTGCACATACAACGAAGAGTCAATCGTGAGAATCAGCTTCGCTTTTGTTTTTGCATCATCCTCGGCTAACAATCTTACACCTTCCTCTGGTTTGATGCATTTCATCATACCTTCTAGGACTAAGAAATTTTCCGCTGCAAAAACCCATTCGCAATAATTTTCTCTGCCTTTTAATTTTGGCACATTGACAATGTAATTCGCCATTGTTATGTATTCTGCACAATACTGAAGTCGGTACCTAGGCTAGCTCTCTAATTACTCTACTGCGATTTATCTATTCAACGTTTATGTAAAATCACTTTTGAATAATCGCGAGATAATTTGCTAAAACCCTAAAGGCCATAACTGGGCCCAGCACGCTTCCACTGCGCGACTCTGCTAGACCGTTTGACTTGGATGAAAGGTGACAAAACAAGACAGATTTATTTCTCATAAATCTTACATAACTCATAATAGATAAACAAGGAGTTCATGTTACTTTTATATAAACTAACAAGTAAAAATAGTTTTTGTTTCGTATTTTTACGAGATTTCCCATAACGTTAACCAGTATAGGATATTGTATATGTTAAAAAAATATTTTCGGTGTAGTAACTATGTGATTACATGAACTCACGCTTTGTATCTCATAAGGGGTAGGCAGAGGTGCCAGTACACCCCGATTTTGCCTTGTATGTTCTGTCTCACGATGTGATAGGGTTGAGCCTATTGTAATTGTGGGAAAACCGTAGTAAATATAACACACTATTACTTATCTATTAGTTTACCAAAAGCTAAAATTGTATTAAACATATCATAATACTTCTTAACTGAAGCATTCAAATACATTATACAATATTGTATCATAGTGATACAGCTATTATTAAGTTAACTAACTAAGAGTACATAGTCTGAAATTTCCTTTCCTTTAGCGGAAACAAGCGACATCCCGTGTTTGTATAGGATTAACTAAAGATGATATTCTATCTATGTATACAGATACTACACGAGTGGGCAACTGTGAACACTTCTCGATCGGTATCTGGAATGGACATAATATGTGCAGCCCACTGCCTGTCGATAATCTAAACAAATACTATATTAAAGAAGTCTTAATTATACTATCGCAGATTTTCTTTCAGGCTTTTTTTGCCTAGCTTTTAGGAGGAGCTGCTAAAGTAACATTGGTTATGTTACCTTAGCAGTTGATTGTACTTCCATTTTATCCCGCCAAACAGCAATGTAAGTGCACTGTTGTGTTTTGGTTTGAAGGATGTTTTAGCCAGAGACATGTTACTACTATTAGAGACATAGAACTACTTGACATAACGAGACATGTGTCTCAGGTCACCGAGCGTAGTGCAATGCATAGCATTGCTTTATAATTCACGGTGTTGCTTAGTTGTATCGCTTACCATCAGGCAAATGACTTGCTCGTCTCGCCATTTCGTACAACAATAAAAAAAAAATGGTATCACTGCTGAACACAACTTAAAACATAAACATTAAACAAAAAAATTGTCAATTCGAATTTTGGTTTTAACAAAACTCCTCTGATTGAACCTTTATCCAATCTATTAAGTAAGCAAAAGCATTACGTCTAACTTTTACTTAATACTAAATTTATATTTTTATTAAGAACCCACTTCAATGCAGCTCAGTGACCTATCAATTTAGTTGCAAACCACTAGGCCTGTGTGTCTAACACTAATTATAACTAATTACATAGCGCGCGTGTATTTCGTTTGAAATGTATACAATAATAATTATTTCTGCTGATAATTTAAATGCTAATATCGTTGGCTGAAATCAACAGTATTTTGGAAGCCAATTAATACATATTTTCAGTTCGAATAAAATTCCAGGTAAAAATGTTGAGATTTATAACATTTACTGGAAAAACGAATTTAATGAATTATAGTTTTTTAAATTAATCGAATGAGATTGTATGACAATCGATAATAAAAAGCAGGCATAAGGACACCCTATTAAAAAATGGCTAGCATACGAAACATTATTTTTTTTTTGCTAAATAAAATCACTACGTGTGTGGTATTTACAATGATAAAATATAATAAATTACCATCATATAGATTTGGGAATACCTGAGGTACTGACTTCATTTGGACCGTTTCTAAAACAATTCATTACTTTTTGTGAGTAGATTTTCTACTGATAATATCAGTAGAAAAATAACGGGGCGCACCGCCAAATAGCAAAAACAAATAGGTTGCCAACATTTTATACAGCTGATGTAATATTAAACTGAGAAAACGCTTTATTCTGAAAACCTTACAACATCAACTGCAAACAATACTACGATTATATCCAATACATTTAATACTAACGTTTCTCCACTACACAATTCAATAACCATTTTAAAACGTTTAAAACAACCGTATATTAAACACAGATGGCTCGATATTCCGACTGGCTGTCGTAATATATCATGTTACTTATTATACGTAATAGCTTGCCTCGACTGTTGAAGCGGTAATGCGTGAATAGAATTCAATGTCGATAACAAAATACCCAACCACGTACCTGATATCTAGTGCTAAATTCCTGATTGAATCTTTATGCGATGCGAAAATTGAAAAGATGTTCCATCAGCGTCAACATCGAAACGTGAAATTGATAAAAATGTATAAAAGCGTCAGGGACGTGTTAATTTGACAATACAAATCTGATTTACATAAATTCCATTTTATGCCGTGACAATGCATTAATTTGAATCGGTTGACGATTTAAGAATTCGTATTTTGGTGGAATATAATTCATATTGAGGGATTGTGAGGGGTGTAAAGGGATTTGAAGTTATTATGGGAGCCTGAGGTCGAGAGGGATTTGCCCGAGGTCTAGATAAAAACTGTTGGATGACGCAGCACTGGCCGAATGCGAAATTCTTATAATGGAATAATAAATTATGTAATTTCACGCGTTTTTTTGGTGCTGTGTAAGCTGCATAGAATATCACGATCAGTTCAAATTTTTGAGTTTACTTCTAAATTATCTGCTGGTAAAGTAAAGAGTTGATTCCATGACGCCTTGTCATAAATGCGAAACAATATCCATACTTAAAATAATAAATCCTACAATAAGTTGTAGTTTCAATTAATCTATCTAGCAGCAGGACCTATTGATAAAATATTTGGATATTTTTTTTTTGTTAACCTGTTTCATCCCACTGCTGGGCATAGGTCTCCCCCTGTCCCTCCATAATTGGTGCTCTAAGGAAATTCCAGTCCACATAGATAAACTAACTTTCATTTTCCAAAGTTTTATAGAGACGTTATTAATAATATTATAGTCGCTTTGAATAGGCCAAAATTACAGTGTCTCGTACATATTTTACGGTCTTTATCGCAGTAACTCGACACTTCCGTATTTCTCGCCTGTGAAAACGTACTATCTAGACTCTAGATCCATCATTTCTTTCAAAGTTTCAACAGTTTTGATCTGTCCAGTAGCTATTTACAGTACCAGTTAATTAAAACCTGATATTTTTCTTTAGTTTGCTATTTCTACACTTAACGAAAACTACCATTTGTGCTAAGTAAATATATATTAAGTATACGAGTATGTGTTGGATTAAATATAGGTGTTTATTTATTTACTTCTATTTTGAAAATATCTGACTTAGAAGCTTTTGTTATGTGGGTTAATAATCGGGTACTAATCGTTTATTTGACATTGTGTTTTTTGACGATTTTAGCATGCACGTGGCTTTTGCAAATGTGGCAATATTCCGTGAAGAGTACAAAATTTCACCGCGCTCTCAATCTTTAAAAATACCCTCATTACTAGTAACCACAACATAAACTCTTATCTTACTATATGAGTTGTTAATTATTGCATTCTAGATACATATAATAGTAACACCCGGCAGTCACACACATAGTCCTGACCCCACACTAAGATCGATTCTTGTGTCGTGACTATCAGGAACTGCGAGAGACGTTTCGGTTTCTCAAACACTCAGACTCGAAATAAATATTTGTGGGCCTCACAAACATTCCTCCCAGTGTGAGGATCGAACTCGCGGCGTCTCGTTTCATGGGCGACGTCTGACCGAATGCGCCACGGAGGCATATGTAGTATATAATACACTGCTAAGAGAATAAAAGCGACAAAACGTTCAGCCAGTCTCGTAATAAATATAAACGAACCGCATTGAGTTGATGTTCCCGGGAATGATAAATAGTGTAGACTTGGAAAGAAGCTTAACGGTGCGCGGTGAGCCTTGGAGGCAAACACTAGTTTAGTTGAATCATCGCCGTCTTTCTACACATATAACTAATGACAATGTGACAGCCTCCGTGGCGTAGTTGGGTAGACGCCGGCTGTGAAACGGAAGGTTCGATCGTGTTTGTGAGACCTAAAAGTCTATCGAAGTTGCAGATACCACAACACAGACTCGATCTTAGTGTGGGGTCAGGACTACGTGTGTGACTGTTGGGTGTATTTATTAATTAATATGCATACATTTAGGACCAGATGTTTCCGATTAGATCAGTATTTGTACAGTGAATTTCGTTATTATTTACGGATTTATACAAAGAAATAAAGAAGCCTAAAACCAAGAGCAATAAGATTTAAGTACACTTTGGAAAGTATTCTTATAAGTAAATGGATTGAAAAAATACCATTTGAATCACCAAGCTTTATACGCAGTTAATGGTTTATTAAATTCTTTAGTCAAGTAAATATCTAAGCATAAGTTATGTAAGCCATGTCTGAAATCTTTAGAATTTGCGAGTACGATCACGCCTTATACATGTTATGAAGATAAACCGTGTCTTCATCCCCAATACCATAATGATGATGATGACACAGGATGATCAACGTCATATGTATGTACGCCCCACTGGGCCGGGCCTCCTCTACAATCAAGGGTACGATTGAAAGTCCATACATAAGTTCACGCCTTGTTCTCAGTAGGGGTAGGCAGAGGTGCAACCAGGACACCTATGTTTTACCTTGTGTTTTCGTCCCACGATGTGATTGGGGCGAGCCGATCCCCATATAGGGAACAAATTCCTGACTCCAGGCTGATAATGAATAGAAAAATCCAATATCACTTTCCCTGACCTGGGATTTGAACCCGAGACCACAGCTTTGCAATCATACTGTAGTACAACTGTACCACCGAGACAGTCCATAAAACCCATATAGGAGTAGTAGTGACAGAGGATAGTCAACGTCATTGTGACAATATTCGTTTTAATTTCAAGTCTGAGCCACTCGCAGTCCAGCAAGTTATAAACTTATCTTATGCCGGATTGACATAAATCTCTAACGACCCCGCTTTCCACGACCCCTCACAAAGTATTGGAAAACTGGAGTACAAATTGAGATATTGTTGTTTATGTTGCTAAACTTTTAAAAGCCCAAATTGAAATTTTATTTTTTACTATTTAACTTTGTCTGATATTTGATAATTGGGCTCTTCCCAGCGCACCGTGGCCGTAGTGACCTCAATTTGTGGTAAACGTTATAATAACGAAGTTAGGAAACGGTTCTGTGTTCGGAGACCTCATTATATGAGTGACATGGGATAAATCAAATTTTTCTCTTGTTATACATCTCATTATACAACTAAATACCAGATAAATTTAGACTGCGATTAAAAACGAAGCCAGATGGTAGTTTGAGTGATTACACATACAATGCAACTAAAACAGTTATGTTTTTTTACAATTATTTAAGTATCATCATCGTGTTTAGTGTTTAGGTATATAACCCATATAGTATCAAATTTTTGCTGAAATAATAATTTAAACCCTTGCGTTTCATTACGTCTTTAAAGATAAAGGGTTTATATTATTATTTTAGGAGAAACCACGTAATTACCACCCAAATTTAAAGATGAATGAAAAGAAACATCGCTTTATTTGCGAAATTTTAGTTGCATTGTGTTTGAAGTCACTAAAACTACCACATGGCTTCGTTTTCGGTAACCGTCTAGATATACCCTGTATACATATGCTCAAGTTTGTATATCATTATCTATATTTTACCGATAGCATAAAACGATAGGCAGAGCTATCACAATTCCACCCACAGTTCGTCCTTTTTCCTTCCAAACATATGATAGAGGACCAGACTAATGCATATGCAAGCACCAAATGATACTTATATGATCAATATATGTCTGTTTATGCTGCACTAATCTGCCTTAGTGATCTGTGATGGACTTAGCTCGCTCACAGCGTCTTAGTCTAGACACGGGATCTAAGTTATAGGTCACGTCAAGTGCAACATATCCTTAGCTACAGCATCCCTGATGCAGTATCTTACTCTCCGAATTCACTGTGAAATTTACAATCTATTTAATTTATTTTATATTATATTAAATGGCTTTTGTATTTAATTAAATCTATATTATCTATTAATAATGAAACATTGTTTTAATATTAGGATACGAAATCAAAAATTAATTACTAATATAAATAATTTAATTTCTGCAATACAGTTTTAATGTATGGGTATGGATTACCGCATGGTTAGTTTGTATACAATGTTTTTGCAATAGTGTATTTGTTGATCGTGACCGTCATAGCATAATGGACATGATTGTACCCCTGACAGTCGCATCATATCATATAATTGTATGATCATATCTACTGTACTTAAACTGTGAATTTTAATCGTTTTCATTAACCGCATTAGGTAGGTGGGGTTTTATACAATTAAATGGAATAATAAACAATATAATTTATTTCAATTATATTTAGAATAGTATCGATTTTAGGAGACGATTTTAAACTGTATTTTTTACATACAAGTCTTACAAATAAATCTTTTAAAGCCTCGGAATAATTCAAGTACAACATAATTCATGAGGTTTTTGAGAGTTGACCCTTGACACAAAGTGGTTTTTCCGGTCTCGAACTTAAACTTTATGGCTTACAATCTTCATATACATACTGGTTTTAATGAAAGCAATAAAACAATACTCTAGTATACTGGAATAATGATTTGTAATTTCCTTATATTCATACCTAGAAATTTTGTATTCGAATTGGCTTTGTATTATTCTTAAAGGAGAGGATCGAGCGTAGATAAGATCGGTATATATGCATAGGCTCCCACCTTATTAGGTTTACTGCCGTGTTCTATTATGGAAGCATAATGGAACGCGAGGTTAGAAATATAAGAGGTGATACAAGCCCGCAAGAATTCAAATATGTAATTTTTAGTTAGTAATTTTGTACCGTAAGAATTCAAATGGTAGGATATTTGTATTCGCTTTCATAATATTCACCGTAGAGAACATTGGACCCATCAAAATGATCCACACAGATATAGCCAAAGCAATAAACAGTTTATTTTTAGTTGAAAAATAATCGTTCTTCATTGATGGAGTATAAATATTACCAACTTCCATGCCAAACACTTTCATTCTTTTTAAATTCACGCTTCATGGATCACGAACACTTTGATAAGTGAGGAGAACAAAAAGTTAATACTACAAAGCCTCATCGGTTTACTGGCTGGTACTTAACGTATAAAACTAATTATTTGGTTTGATTTCCAATTTAAAAATATTGTTTAGTTCCAACCATATTCGATCAAAGTTAATCTACTATGAGAGTCAAGGTTTATTTCATAGCTGACAAAATTGCAATAACATCGTCATATCATTTAGTAATTCTGCTTAGGCGTGATCCCGGCCGGTGCCAGGGTCCGCGTTCCGTCTGAATCCTCCATTTCACCCGGTATTCGGCATCCTCAATAGTAAGGTCATTGGCTTTCACATCTTCTTTGGTGACATCAAGTCAGCGCTTCTTCAGTTTATCCTTTGGTCGAGGTCCTGGAAAGACAATAGCATCTTCATAATCGAATTTATATTTAGACCCTATATTACGTATTTTATTCATGAGATGAAATACAGCTAACATGCCTTATTATTCATTCTTCAATTATTACAATGTTTCAATTACAATCACATTTGGATCAAAAATCACACAAATGAATGATTGATGGATGAATTATAGATTAAGCTTATTAACCAAGGAACCAACGCTACTATGGTATCAATTAAATTTAAGTCAATAGATATAATGGTTTCTTGCATTAATTATGCGAGTTTTACACATTGAAATAATCTAACAATAAATTTAATTTTAGCGTCGGTAAGTTAAGAAATGTAAAAAATAGTTTTATTTCAGTAAAATATCGGCAATTTATTTTATGTTTATTTTTTAATTTTTTCATGTGTATCTATCCTCGAATACAAATGCTACTCTCCCAAGTTAAAATATTAATTTAAATAACAATGTCACATCGAGTGAAGTATTGGCGTGCTTTCCCAGAGTTACTATCGATATTCAAGTCAGTTTATGCGCTGCAAAATTTTATGTGTCTGCAATGTGTGAAGCGGCCCGTATAATCTCACTTTACTTTGTCAGCACCCAAATGATACTTCGTTTCGTATTATTTATGGCCACTGAAAAGCGCAAGGAAATATGGTCATACAGATACATACAAATTACAAAGTATGCCTGAAGTAAAAGAAGTTGATTGTTTTTTATGAGCCATAATAGTAATCTTCATAATTATTTGGATACACAGGAGAAGAAGCCTAGTAACTAGATAATCTCGAAAAATATTGTTTGATTTCGTATACTTTATATTTATACTATATCTGTCCTTTATATCTATAATTTCAAACAACCTTACATTTTAGAACAATTTCAGGAATTTATGTTGCGTTTGTAACGGACCAAATTCAATATTTAAAGCATATTCAAATACTTTAAAACAGTCAATACTAAGTAAATTATAATTCAAACACTCTTCAACCAGTAAGTAGCCAAAACGATATAACTTCCCCTAAAACTGCTGATTTTCGGACTGAACTTAGGTGCTAAATCCATAAAATTAACATATTTTTTGCACTGCCAACAAAGTTTTCTTATTAAATTAATATGAACATGCAAATTGGTCGAGCTCAGTGCTTAAATAGAGAATAATTTAGTTAAAATGTTTTTTAAAGCGTATTCAAAGCGAGAGCAGTGATATTCTAAGCTATTGTCATTGCAGATTGCATTAGCTTTGTGAACAAAATCTAATGTAGTATTGATTTTGCGCGCAGCGGCGATAAACAGCCCGAATCTATTATAAGCAGGACGGAGCTTATTTCCAATTGATAACAGATTCAGAATATGCCTAACCTGACATTTGGATGGGCATTATCCCGTGCTATAGCTATTTGTACACGCGATAAGGCCGTGTTATAGGACACCGTTTCGTCACACCCGGACGATAACGTTGCTTTGCTAGTATCTATTACGTGGATAAGGAAAATGTCACCAAAGCCTCCCACAAGAGTGACGTATTTGAGCAATTACGGCAACTTATCATTTTGGCGGCAGGAACATCAAACCCCAGAGTGGAATGAAGTCTATTGTCAATTATTTATATGCAGTATCAATTTACTTAGCCAAATGTCGGGATTATGGCTATCAGGAAAATGTATAGGCAATGAGAAAATATAAAGTGGGATCTGAATTCCGGATTCAACGTCATTGGCAGGATAAATTCTCTGTGAATGTTCATTTGATTACGAGTAGGGGATGGGCGGTGATGGGCACGAGAAACATTTAGAATCACTGATATTTCGAGATCGTCGCGGAAATAAAGTGCGGTAAATATTAGATGTCGCGTTACATCGTTGATAACACGCGAGGCTTCTGCCTTCGGATTCGAATAACGTTGGTCCGAAATTGCCATAAAGAAGAACATTATGGGACGGAAATCTGAGAAGCTTACATGTCGGAGATATCGGCGCCGATTTCCGACGTTGGAAGAGGTTTTGAAAATATCAAGAGTCTTTTGGTCACATAAAATCTTGAACTGGACTATAAAAATATAAATTTGAACTAAATGAAACGCTTAATGCTAAATTAAACTTTAAACCAAAAATATCTGACTTACTAAACGTACACATTGCTAAAAACCAATAAACTTTAGTTAGTAGCGAATTACCAATAGTGAAGGATAGTTTAGTAGACCTATTTTACATATGTATACATAAACTCAAAAAGGGGTAGGCAGAGGTTCTCCTTATAACAACCAAGACACCCACGTTTCTCCTTGTGTGTATCATCCCACGATGTGGCAGGGAGTAACACTATCAATTATAAATTTCATAAAATGTAATAAGAAAAATCAAATCTGGAAAGCAATAAATCAAACCAAATAATAATCTATTAATATTGCTCGTAATAAGTCTATGATTTTTACGATCAAACGGTATTAAATAGGAACATAATAAAAGTATATTTAATTATTCGCAGTGTTATTCGGCACCGACTTTTAATACATTTTAAAACAACTCACACCTTTTCTCGAGTGATCAATTTAAAATGTTACCTAATTTGGAAGATATAAAGTGAAGCACTTTCAGTTATAGTAACATCGGAATTTAATTATACGACACTTTAAACTTACGGCCGTTCTCACGTGCTTCTCGTATGAGAAACATTTATGGGCCAAAATTAAAAATAAATTGTTATCGCTGTTATTTTTCACTCACATTATTGCTGTATCAGCTCATATACGTCCCACTGCAGGGCACGGGCCTACTCTGCAATCGATAGTACGATTGAGAATGGTTAGGCCATATAGTCCACCATGCACACACACCACTCCACCGCCACCACGCACACCAGTCACATTATTGAATTGTATCAAATATCGCGTTTCTTCGGTTTACTCTTGGAATCGAAAACAATCCCTTCAGTCTTTTTCACAAAACTACACATAGGTTTAAGTTTAAAGAAAAAATACTTATTCAATTAAAACGAGATTCAAAGGGACAAATACATAAATGTTAAACTTAAACTTAGTTCTTCTAAAGCGAATCTACAGTAGCTTAAGCCTATTTGTAAAACTATTTGCACTTTCGTTTTCATTTGGCCATCTGGGTGCGGTCGTATCGCTTACCATCAGGCGAACGGCATGCTCGTCTCGCAATTCATCGCAATAAAAAAAACAAAACATAGAACAAACATTTTTCAAAACATGTTCTTGACTTAAAATCAATTCTAGTTAGTTATTGTATCGAAGAGAATATTTACTGTGTATAAAATTATATATTAGATTTAATGGTATTTGTTGTGATTTTCTTTATTAAAGGAGTAAGTAAAGAAAAGTATCATATATGAAATGCGCAAGAGTGTTTGAAAAGATTTTACATTAACATTAATAAAATAACAATATTTAAGTATTAAAGCTGGTTGTTCTAAGTATCCCTCTCGTAATAGTATTGCAATAGTAATATTTTTAAAAGTCGCGTTTTCCAGTACCAGCTTTCCTTAGCCAGACAACAGGTCAAAGGTCAAACAGTTCAGTTTTTTAGAAAATTCTTTGGTAGGCATTTGCAAAGTAGATAGGTTAAACAATTCATATATTCAGACCTTTATAAGACCCTAATATTAAAGCAGAGTGCAGTTAATTCTTATCCAATCATAATAAATCTTAGTTTCACGCACAATGAATCGCTGCGGCTGTTCAAAATTCTCGTCGCAATGCTCGCGGTTTTAATCAAAGCTAAAGTGTGTTAGACGCGTTAATCTACTAATGTCGGGATAAGAAACTTCTTGCTTCGAGTTGTTACACACAGTATTCAATGGATCTATTGTGAATACGAATTTCGGCGAAACAATTACAGCAATATTTACTTAACAACTGTTATTTTTGGGTGTGAACTTTCGAGTGTGTGTATGCTTTGGGTTGTTCTTTTATTATGATAAAAGATTAGCCCTTCAATGTTTGTGTTTTTAATATTAATTATGTTTTATTTTACCTTTTACCCACACTAATGCTTATTCACATACAGTTTTAAAACCTATTTGAGCTATCGAATGTTTTGTCTTCTTAAAACTTAATGCGAAACACAACAGTGCATTTACACTGCTCTTTGGTGGGAGAAATAGACATTGTGAGTTCTTTCATATAACTCATATCTACAAGTATAATCAAGCTACTGAACAAAATAAGACCTTTATTTAAACAAACATAGCAATAATGACGGCGCGCAGTTTTACACCCCTTAAAAATCAAATGTACTGCGGATATATAAGTCGAATAAACGCAATTTTACGAGCGTCTATAAAGCATTCGCCATTTAGCTGAAATTTATCTATAAAAGCAGTTTTATATGAAAAGCCGGTGTATGAGTGATGGTGCTTCGTCTCGTTAACTGAGAACTGGCGGAAAATTAAAGCCCGAATCGAGTTGCGTTGCGCAGCCCGACGCCGTCATTACCCATTAACCTCATAATAGATTAAATATGCTAAGGAGCTCACATTCACGAGTAGTAGTGGCAATGAGGGCTTCACAAACTTCCTTGTTATTATACGAGATTGTGCGCTAACTAGTTCTCGACTTATTAGTGCTGTTATCCTGCGCGTCATTCGATCGAGGTGATACGATCGTAGTTCAGTTGTTTTCGAAAAGTTTACGAAAAGTTTTCATGTTTTGTGTCATTCAATGTATGTCACATTGATAACAACTTTATGTTAATTACATTTGGTAATTATCTTTTGTAATTATCGGTTTTATTGCTGAAAAGATGCGTTCAGTAAGTGAGGTTTTTGGAGAACCCAGAACTAGTGGTTAGATATTCGGCAGTGCAAATGCACAGCGTGTAAGTGTTTCATTTCGGTTTCAGTATATCTGGTCTACATAATTATTTCAATCGGTACAATTTTAAGTATTTGCCTTAGATTATACATTCTAATTCAGCACATACAGAATTTTGAACAAATTAATATAAAATTCCGGTGTTAATTTAAATGACAATATATTATATCTGCAAACAAAACAAAATATATATAGAATAAACGAAATCAAAAGATAAGGCTTGACCTTCAATGATATAATTCCAAACTAAAAATAAAAGCAAAGAAACTTCTGCATACCTCTTTATATAAAACACTCGAAATGAAATTGTAATTTTTTTCATGAAAATAAAAATATAATAATTGTGTCTATCTTCATTTGTTAGGCTTCCGTGGCCATAATATGTACTTGACAACCGATCACAACCGCCTGTCTTGCTACTCTAAATTAAAACTCAGACAAAAATAGACATCCCTTCTTATATTGAAAGAATAAATCATTTTCAGGATCATTACTATGAGCTTAGAAAATATTTTTTAATTTTATTTCAACGAATGGCTAGACGAGTATGTCATTCGCCTGATAGTAAGCAATGATGAGCGATCGCTCTTGGACAGTAGCAAAACCAAACTACACCATGACTTACAAAGCGATGCTTGGCATTCCACTGGCGCTCGCCGTCCTGAGACATAAGATGTTATGTCAACTAGTTACTCTGGCCACAATGTTCTTCAAACCGAAACACAACAGTGCATTTACATTGCTGTTTGGCGGGAGAAATATACATTGCGGCGGTATCTACCCATGCGGCCTCTCACATATGGAGACTTCTTCCACCAGTAAATTATATTTCCACCACCGTTATGATATTATGATGTGCCTGGTGTGGTGTTGTACCGTTTAACAATTTTTGGAAAAAAAATCGACGGACTAAGGATGGCACTGCCTTCCACATCGATATAAATGTCTGTAAGAATGAATTATTTACTTCACGAATTATTTCAATTTAATCGATTAACTTGATTATTATATATCAATAAATAAACTGTCACATACACATGACCCCACACTAAGATCGAGTCTTGTGTCGTGGGTATCAGGAACTAAGAGAGACTTTTCGGTCTCACAAACACCCAGTTATGCTCACACAACTTCTTAATTAAAAATACTTATCTGTTGATTAGACAAACATTTATCACAGTGGAGGAATGCAACCTGCACCTTTTAATATCTTTGCGAGTTTCTTGGCAATTGCGGCATACAACCACAAATTTACTCTTTTAATTAGTTAGAATAGCATACTTCAAAATTTTATACGAAAAATTCTCAACGATATGCCTAGTACAATAGTTAACAGCATAAATTACTTCATTTATTAAAACATTTACACAACAATTCGGTTCAGCACCGAATATTTTTCGACCCATTCGTAACAATTCAACCACTAAAGCGGCTGATTAGCGTTTATAAATTAACATATAAAAACCTACAAACGAAATTCAGCCGGCCGTCCAGCCAACTTTAAATGTTTCATATTTGAACGAGTTGGTTAACAAGTCTCACATTTGAGTTCCAAAAAGGTTTTTTCTTTTTGTGCAGTAGTGGGAATAGTTCGTGAAGAGCCGGCGTATGGGGCGTCACAGCAATAGTGCGATGTAAAGAGTCGGCATGTATTTGCACGTGTTTAATTCACGACTGTCCAGGCCGGGCGGGGTTAACGAGCCGAGGGCGCGCTCCGTACTACACTGCCGCTGGCAGTTCAACACTTTTTGTGTATTTTTCGCGGAAAAAACGTTTGCCGAGCATTAAATAGGCCCTGAAGCTTTAATATCAGACGGGAACCGTCAAACGTCTGGACTTGAAGTGGCATTTTAAATTATGATATTTAATGGGGACTTTGAGTATCTTTAAATTCTTTTTCAGGCACACAAATAATATTTCTTTATATATATTTTATTCCCGGCAAACATCAGTGTAAATGGACCGTTGTGTTTCGGTTTGCAGGATATTATAGCCAGTGTAACTACTGGACATATTGAGACTTAATATCTTATGTCTCAGGATGGTGAGCGTAGTAAAATGCGAAGCATTACTTTGTAATTCAAGGTGTTGTTTGGTTTTGCCATTGTTCATGAGTTATCGTATCGCTTACCATCAGTCGAACATTACATCTCGCCACTTTGCAATAAAAAGGAATTAGTTCATTAGATTTTTTTTCTTTCACCGGCTTCGCTCGTCCACATACCTATAGCTACTTCATGTAGTCGAAGTGCATTCTACAGTTCTTTAGTAAAACAAAAGAACTTCGCTGAATTTTATATGACAACAAACAATTGGATACAGACCGGCTGATTCTAGGAGCTAGTAGCGCCATTTTACTTGGTGAAAATGTGCTACCCAACCAGTGCACAACCACAAAATACACACAGAATTTATAGAACGCAGCTAGGCTTAGCTATTTGTTTACATTTTTATTATACCTTGAAACATTCTTTTTAAAACTATCTCTGCATACGAGTGTGAGATTCACGTGATGGTTCAAGAGTGAGGGAAAATGATCAACGCTGTGCCTTCATAGTTTTAAAGGTGGAGGATTCCGTTAACAATGTGATTAACTCATTGTCAAAACAAAAAAGTGACGACGACACTATTATTATTGGGCATAGGCATGATCTATTATTATAACCTAGGCTTCGAGTCTTGGATCTTAGTTGTGGGGTCAGGACTAGGTATGTGACTGTTGGTTGTTATTTATTTATTTATTTATCTCGTTTCTATAAATACCGGGCTTCAGCTCTCCTTTTTAAAATGTGGCACGCATTTAAAGTCAAACAGTCTAGTCGGTTGAGTTCAGTCGATCTTGGTTTACAAAAGTTACAGATGCGGATGTGAGGCGGAATAGTCTCAACTATCTCATCTTTATATCCTAATACGTAATCACGCCCATAAATAATGTATAAAGAAGTCACATCGGCTGTTCGCTGGTGGGACGAAATATTATGCCATTCATCAAATTCGGGTGTAACATGAGCTACAAGATTTATGTAGATACATGAGCGATGCGTAATTTACATATGTATAACTTGTGCCTAATACTACTCCAAAATGCGAGCGTACCACCGTTATTGGGTATCCAATAATGCAAATATAATTCACGAATCAGAATTCAGCGGCATCAAACTTCGGTTACACCAGATGTAGTTTTAATTTTATTTGGGTTGGTGTTGTGTTTGTGGGAATTCTGTCTTGGTGTTTTATCTAACGGCCTAATTCAAAGATAGTTGATAAACCTATTTTAGAAACCGATTTTTTGTCTCTTTCCAACGAGATTTGAATTCAGTTTGAGCGAAGTAGACGGAACATTCGATAATTAAAATAGGTTGATAAACTTTGTAAGAATAAAGCCGTAAATGATTAAATGTTTGTATAATCAAAGTTTATTTTATAATTTAATAGTAAATTTTTAATATAAAAATAGATTTTAATACTAATTATTTTTTACTCAAAAAATTATTTAGGTTTACACGCAAGTGATAAATCCGTCATGGTAATTCAAGTGTCGTGATTTGGGTTTACCCTGTATATATTCGGTCTCAATCAGGCCGGCATAATTGTGTCGCCTAACGATAGATAACGATCTTTTGACAAAGGCCAGGTCAGAAATACTTGCGGGACTTACGTTAAGTAGCGAATATCAAGTGGCCGAAAATAAAAATAATGTTTATTTTATTTTTATTACAAATCATTCACAACCTGTGGGGTCCCACTGCTGGGTATAAGTCTCTCTTATATGAGCCATTCATGGTGGTGGATTACAAGTGTTCAAAAATAACAATGGTCTCTATCATCAATTTAATTAATTTTATTCAAAACTTATGGTCCCAATGCTAGGTATAAGCCACTCTAATAATATACCATTTATGTCTTTTTATTTCATTCTCATCCAAATCTTTAAGTAATTATTTGAGTTCAAAACCAATTATCACCAAATGCATAAAAATCGGTTTCGTAGTTTATACAGAGTTTGTCCCCGTGTTAGTTCCCTGGTCGAATAGTCCGAACCGATTGATTTGGTAAACATGTTGTGCAGGAAAATTATTTGGAATTAAATTTGCGTCCACTGTAGCAATATGCTTACCCTCATACATCACTCATATTCTTTAGGAATTTGATTGAAAGTTTGCTGCCCCTCTGGGGATACAAGAAGCAAAATATAAATTAACATTTCGAAAAAACTGTATCCTGCTGTACCTGTATCCTCAATGGGATAGACAGAGGTGGCTCTTTAGTATGCAAACTTATGTCTATCAACATATACAATTAGCTGCGTGCCAAACACAATTGCATTACAACTTTAATTTTCTGTGCTAATAAATTGTATTGGTTAATCAGGCACTTGAACTCTCTCCCACTGTAACTGTTACTGTGTCAGACCATATACGATTCATTGCACGATACGGGCCTCCTTTATAATTGAGAGTATGATTGCGACGGATTAGGCCACCATGCTGGCCTAGTGCGAGTTGGCGGAATTAACATACCATTTAAAATCTTACTAATTGTCATTAATGATAAAATATCAAGAGAAACATCTTGATATGTTAATCCAATAATACGAGTGTCAAAAGACAACTCTTCAACAGGACGTATGACATAAATCCTACGGGAAACGATACATAATATTAGAACTTAATGACGTCTATATCTATAAACTTTTTCATTACATATGAACACATTGAATATGGTATACAGGATTACCACAAATCCGCACCGTGGGAACCTAATGGCGTGCGTAGAGACCGAGTGAGTGGAATTCGGTAGTGCCCCGGAAACTGCGCCAAATGAGTTGTTCGGAAGCTTTCAGCGCATTTGCGATAGGGGCCAGTGCGAAACGGAAAAAATGTCCACATAGGACACCAGTGAAAAAAGTACACGAAACGAACGCATTTAAAAGGCCATTGTGGGTTATATTCGTATCAGGATGGTAACTCTATACGCCGACACGAAGTTCGAATGTCCGAACATTGAATGTCAACATATAAGATACAAGCTTACCACTTCTAAAAATCAATACTATTCTCTTTGAAACTTATCATTCACTTCGAACTTAGTCTAAGATTACGACGTATGAAACAGGATTCGAACATTTTGTAATGTATTTACATATTCGTACAGTTTAACGTGAGATGTTCGACATTCGTCGTCGTGTCTGAGTACAGAATAACCCCCCTGATAAGATATGTGATGTAAAGATAAAGTTAGATTCTAATCATATTGTATAGTTCTAGCCACGGTTTTATTGAACTCGCCATTATAATCATATCCAGGGGCGAGAGAAAATTGTCTTAGATAGTCTAGACTCTTATTGAAGGTCAATTTAATAGCTTTTATAGTTAGGTATTTTATAGTTAGCTTCACGGGTGGTTGGTCTCTCATATGTGAGAGGCTATTGGGGTAGGTACCACCGCAATGTCTATTTCTCCCGTCAAACAGCAGTGTAAAGGCACCGTTGTGTTTCGGATTGAAGGATATTGTAGCTAGAGTAACTACTGGACATATTGAGACTTAACATCTTATGACTCAGTAAAGTGAGCGCAGTGGAATGCCACGCATTGCTTTGTAATTCAAGGTGCTGTTTGGTTTTGCTACTGTTAATGAGCAGTCGTATCACTTGCCATGAGGCGAATAGCATGTTCGTCTCGTAATAACAATAAAATAAAAGGGAATTTAATATTAAATGAAGTTAGCGATTCCAACAATATAGCTCAGCTATCAAGAACCATTTCTTTACACGTCGTTTAAAGAAGGAAATATATTTATTTCCCCCACAAAATAATTCATAATATTCACCCCAATCTAGGGTTATCGTTCTCTTTTCTCGGTCAGTAATACAGAGCTGTTGATTGTTATTCAAATTTTTCATAACACGCTTAAGTACGTAAATCAATATGAGGGCCAAAACGAAATACCACGTTCGTAAGCATGCAATGTAGTTTATAATTTTGAGGTATAAACATTTCTTCATAAAACACATGTGGCGTAATCGTATCAATGAAAAAAGTTTATACAAAATGTTACTGGAATTGCGGAGGCAACCTCTTTTACCTATCGATTACATTGTTGACTTTGGTAGAATGCGTCTTAGTAATTATCTTCGGCCAGAAAATGAGAGAGAATAGAAGTCCATTTTCGAATATAAACCTTCTTCAATTATTTCCGTTCAGTTACCCATTGGAAGTGACTTGTTTAATCAATATTTTAAATATAGAAACCTTTATAATTGAGTCCAGCCTTGACTCTATCTGCTCTTTTTTTTCTATAAATGACGAGTCAAAGATGCCATTAATGAAACGGTGAAGGAAAACGGTGAAAGAAAACATCGTGAGGAAACCTGCATACCATAGCGATTTATAAGAATTCTATGGTATGTAAGTCCGCCAACCCGCACTAGGCCATCGTGGTGGATTATATGGCCTAACCACTCTCAATCGTACTCTCGATTGTAGAGTAGGTCCCTGCCCTGCAGTGGGACGTATATGGGCTGATACAGATACAGGTACAGAAATAAATCCAACACTACACTACAAAGTATAAAATACTTAGTATTAAGATGCACGTGCCTGTTTATAATATAGCAGTAACTTGTTTAATTCAAGTCATTCACCTGCACGCGCGCATGCTGTTGAATAAGACAGGGGTTTTAACAATTAATGCGTTGAGTAAACACAAACAGAGCTGGCACAGCGCTGCTAACTTCGAGCTATCGGCCTTAATACAAGATTCTGACATACATAAACAGTCTCGAAAGTTTACTAAACTATCGAACAATAAATAAATGGATATTGGGGTTGTTTTTTTTTTGTAATTAAATGGTTTATGGATTATTATAGTGTTTTGTGAGGTAGGCTAGATTTTACGCACTGAAACGGTGAAGGAAAACATCGTAAGGATACCTGCATACCATAGCGATTTACAAGAATTTCTATGGTATGTTAAGCCTGCCAACCCGCATTAGGCCAGTGTGATGGACTAATGAAAAATATGGCCTAATCACTTTCGATTGTAGAGGAGATCCGTGCCCCGCAGTGGGACTTATATGGGCTGATACAAACAGGTGTTAGATTACGAATGGGCATAATTTAATACTACATACATAAATACTCTTTCTCGTTGGTATGGTTTCTGATAAACTCCAGTTAATTTGGAGCGCTTGCATCAAAATAGTTGTTTGTCTACTTGTAAATTTTAATCTTTCAAATAAATCCATATATAGCTGATAATTATAATCGCAGTGTTAGAGTTTAAAAGAGTGAAGTTTAATGCAAATTTATATTAACCACTCTTTAGATTGGGCTTCAGTATCAATCTGTTTAAAAATCTCAGTTTTCCTTATATAGAGCAATCTCTCTAAGTCTTTAATACGTTAAATGTGCTATCATAAGTTTATCATCAAAGTGCACCAATATTTTTCTAAATGATGTCTTGACCTCACTAAAAATTTATGTACCGAAAGGTAGAGGAAAAAAGCACATGTTTTATTCAACTTCGTAAGACAAAATGTGTATTAAACGCCTTCAGAGTCGAAGGCGTCGGCGGATTTGCAATGCATATTTTGATACAAAAAAGAATGGTAATATCGATAGATCTTCGGAAACAAACGTTGCAACAAACACAGCATCCGAATGTTTCTATAAGCTCACAAAAGGACCCATATCATTTTCGCGTGTGAGTGGCGGGCGAGAAAAAGGCGTTCGCATATTACGACCCTCGTCATCACATTATGAAAAGTATAGATACGCGTACTAACAAAACACAATGTTACAATATATTTTTTGTTTGTTTCAGATCCGAACACAATGCCTGTAAATAATAGTGCGGTCTATTTTAAGTAATAAAATAAATAACACCAATGTTAATTATAGTGCCTATTAATTTATAAAGTAACTATAATAACTAAATTATAAGTGATGAAGTGCAGTGTTTTTAAGTGACAAATTTAATATAGTATAATATAATAAATAATAATATAGTGAGTAAAGCAGTGTTCTAAATATTAACCATGTTGCCGGTGCCGCAAGATCGTCTGTCAGGGCGCCGCAGCAGCTCCATAGTAAGCCGGACCCTGCTCGGACGTCGAGCCTCCGTGTACGTGACTGGTAACCAACAGGACCCCGCAAAGGTCAGTACTGGGTCAAGGTCATACTAATATTGTCTTATCATGCTCCCTTGATATGAAAATATGGTTTCGTGTTCAAAAAGAAACGGGAAAAAGGGTTACACAAAAATGTACTTTACGTCATTCTTCTTAGAAAAAATAGGTACATTTCTAACGTAATTACACACATTATCTCTATTGTACAGAACCGCGGAAACGTTCTCTCTTACCTTCGAAATACTAATTCGAAACACAATGTCTTATTGAATTTTCGATCCGCAGCGTATCTTAGTCGCTGATTACTTGGCATTGTCATTAATCGGGCCACGATCATTGGTATAAAACAATGGTGGCCCGCATAATTCAAGCCGGGCGGGAACAGTTAGCTCGGAACCCGTTAAACATTATTTATTAGATCAATAGCTTAGAGTTTTCGCAACGATCGGCCCGTGACGCAAATCTGAGGTAACAGCTGAGCGAAATTTGCAATATAAATCGTCGGTATTGTCGGTAACACCCGCCAAATAGGTTAATACGTGAACGACTCAATTAGCGAGAAGCGCTTATCAATCTGGATTACGAATGTCTCTCAACGTTGGAATATCTGCTTCGAGCCGATAATCTATTGTCTTTTCGAAATGGATGTCGCTTAAACGAGATTGAAGCTGAAAGAAATAACGGGAGTTAGAAACACGAACGTCTTATTATTATATCGGGTGTTGGGTAATCAATCATGAATAGTTTTTTTTCTCAATTAGGCTATGTAGGTTGACGGAAATATAATTACAACGCATATTGTTGCATTAGCAGGTCGTACAACAAAAAAAAATACATTATCTAGTATAATCATTACATAATTATATTTGTATAAGTATATAAACTTATACCTTAGAAGTGCCAGGATACCCACATTTCGCCCTGCATGTTCCGTCCCACGATGTGGTAGGAGCGAGCTTATCGCCATATCGGGCACAAATACCTAACTCCGAGCTGATAATGTATTGAAAAATCCAATATCCTTTGCCCGATCCGGCATTCGAACCCGAGACTTCAGCTGTGTATCAGTACAGTAGTACAACCACGCCTCCGAGGCAGTATTTTTGTACCAGATACATTTTAACAGATACCATAGTACCAGATACATTTTTATAGGATTCGTTTTCCCGTTCATTTGTAATTGAAATGTTGATTGATTTAGGTATTTTTATCGTCTTCTGATTTTCGTGTTGTAGTTTAATAACATGTTTAATAATGTTGCCATCAAGGGTGATAGAAACAATTCAGGGGAACACGCAGTACTTTCAGGCCCTCGAAATTATTTCTATATCATGATTAAAAACATTCTGCGAGGCTAAATCGCTAGGCTGTCTGGCGGTGACGATGTAATCTCCTCTAAGGTCAGCAGTTTTATAGCTCCGAAGAATTATTAATAAGTATCAACACGAAGGCTCATGTGTCTTTATTTCCAGAACTTTCCTATAATAACCTGCGGGAAAACAATATTATTCCTACGCGAATACGTTAGCTATTTTAGGTAATTTCATTATTATTATGTAATGTACATTGGCGTGGTAGCACCTTGTGTAAGCTAACAATTGTGAGTTATAGTCCCATGCCAATAGATACAATTATGCCGGCCTGCTAAGATGCTTTTGAGATAAATGACTTAGACAAGGATTTTTATCTTACAAAGGCCTATCTTCGCTTATTAGTGCACCTTAAGACAAAAACTAGACTGGCAATTACAGCGTGGTAAAAATTATATCTTTGCCTACCCTTACGAAAACTACGACGTGAGCATGTTTCCTACAATAACACAGCATGTGACGAAACAATATTCACATTAAACGCCTAACACACAAGTTATTTTACCTAAACACGCATAATTGATTTATGATTTCTAGTAAAGTTATTGCAAACATTATGAATTTTCATGAATTAAACCTGCCTCGTTTAGCCGAACAACATCGCTTGGGGCGTAACCACGAATATCACGTGAATTCAGGCATGAGTATCGGTGTAACGTGTAAATAAGGCTACGTTTAATACGCTAACATTGCGGCCCATAGTTCGCTTGTATACAGGGTGCTACATGACGTTAAATCACTACGAGTTCGCTGCGACTCGAAGTGCTTCAAATTGTTGAGTATTAAATCGAAATGAATGAAACTTTTTATACAAACACGATGAAAAATTATGTTACTTTTATAATCCCAATATTTGGTAGCTATGTATACCTTATTTTTTGGTATACGATCAACTGATTTGCGATCCTGCACATGATTTCAATTTTATTTTGTCTCCATCCCGTATAGTATTTGCCGTAATAATAAAAACAGGGGCAGCCACGCTTCATTGCGCTCTTCCACGATTCATTCTTCCATTCACGCAGCGAACAATGTCTTATTTCGTGTTACGTAAATTAAAAAGCGTACAGCTTTAATGTCTATATTGTTTGACAAATAACTCCAACGTTATTCCACGTTTCATCGGCCGCATGGCGGTTTTATACGACTGTATGTTACGTTGAAATTGGACGTAACTTTCCGTATTTATAACTTATTCCAACGAGAGTATAATTTAAAGAAATTTTATTAAGTAAGTTTTATTACTCGATACTTTCTTGTTTGTGGTATGAAATAAAATCTTCTTCATCTGTCCTTATTATATACATCGGCCGGCGTAAGACTTTTTTGCATGTCTTTTTTATTTTATTTATTTTTCTATAACTATGATTACTTGGCTGAACTAACATTTCTGTTAGTAACTATCGGCTCCATTTCAACTCTTTTGGGAAATGATCATATTCGGAACAAGTCATGGTTTTCATATCGAAATCCTCATTGAAATCAGTTTGCTTGATTCACAACCGATACATACCTTGAACGTAAATAAAAATTTGAAAACCCATACATGCACTATAAAATACAACATAACATATATATTATGTAGCCAAAATTTTACATGTATACCCGACTACCGACCATTTCCACATTACGCGTAGAGCCCTCGCGGAGCAGTCGAGTATACCCCGGTCAAGACTTTATATATACATGCAAAAATAGAGTTGGAATTACATCCAAGCAGTCCAATTACCGCCATACCACATACAGACCGTCGGACTGACAGCAGAGACCAACCCCTGAAAAGGGTACGAAAGGAGCCGAATTAAAAGCGATCTAACTTTGAATTTAAACTCTATAGACCCTTACGCAGGCATTTATGTTAGTTGCTTAGTTGTACAATACATTGTTCATATAATACAATTCTATTAAATTTATGTAGATATTTGGGTATTGACAATGCGTGAATACGCTCTGATTATTTATTGTTTAACAATTCAGACTTAAAATTAATTCTTATCTAAATTATGTTGTAAGATTTTCTAATCGATTAATTTAAGATTATAAGTTTTTCTTTTGAGTTATCAAGTTTCATTACATCATAGTAGTATTAATTAAATCTTTATATTTTTTATATTATGTTAAAATACAAATAGTTCCGAAATTAAAGCGATAGGTAGTAGATATTTTTTTAAATATGCGTAATTTATACGAAACGGGAATATTTTGACCGACTTTTTAAAATAATGACAATTGCATACAAACCTTTGTTGCTTTCAACGAAATTAAAATACCAAGTTATGTAATGGATTACAACGCTACAAATATAATTATTCATGTTGTTCAGTATTTTTAACTACAAACTTCAATCAATACATACCTAATGAAAAAAATTAACCCTGTCCTACTAAACATTGACGCCAATGCTTTATCGGAATAGACAAATAGTTTAGGTAATGCGGAAACATTCGATTCCCGATAACATCAGCTGTATGCCAATTGATAATGTATGACAATATATTCCAACGGGTCGATGAAAATATTTGTAATAACTAATGTTCTTCTATAGTGGCAGTGTGTATGGGCTTTTAGCTATACGTTCTATTTTGAAAATGAACATTTTACTGGTGTTAGGTCTCTCATATGTGAGACGCCGCTTGGGTAGCTCCCGCGGTAATGTTTATATCTCCCGCAAAATAGCAGTGTAACTGCACTGTTGTGTTTTCTATAGAAACACATTGTAGGCAGAGTAACTACTGGACGAATTGAGCCTTAACATCTTATGATGTCACAGGATGGTGAGCGCAGTGGAATGTCAAGTATTGCTTTGTAATTCAACGTCTGGTTTGGTTTTGCTACTGTACATGAGCGGTCGTACCGCTTACCATCAGGCGAACGGCATGCTCGTCTGGCCATTAATTGCAATAAAAAAATATTTTCTATATTATTTCGCGTCAGTCATTTTTTTATCTACCTGCCGGTTCAGAAAGCGGTTTTCACTAGAAAACAACATATAATAAACTAATGTTGCTATTTTCTAAATCAGTTTAAAATATAGTGATTATTACAAAAGTTACAAATTGGTTAAAATCAGAGCAGTTCGTTTATAATAATTTGTTATTATTTCCATGAAATATGTATAATACTTTAAATAGGAACATTTTCAAATTCCACATAAACCAATCCGCTTTGCAAGAATTCGTTTTTTTAAAAACTTATTTATTATACAGGATTGAACTTTGTAACTGGTATGGTCCCGTGACCTCCTTATTACGGCTTGGAAATAGGGTCGCCAAATAGATCGAATTATTGGCACCTCTACTTACCCTTGGGAGTACAGACAAGAAATTATTCTCTTGAATAGACCAATAATAACGTATTTATTACTATATATAATTTAAGTGTTCGTAGTCTTGTGACAAGCAGTACTAGATACTTACTTATGTTAATTTAAATATGAGTATAACTGTAAACTATTGCTTGTGACAAATAAATGCTTTCTTTCTTTCGTAGCGCCCTTGCCCGATGGGATGTTGCAACGCAACATCTCAGAAACCTAAACATAAATTTGTATAAATCTGATTTAAAAATGACGTATATTCACACAATATTTCATTATTTATTCAAACATTAAAACTTTTAAAACTCTTTACTTTTCAAGTGAGTCGTAAGGGACTAAATATAATACAATGCATCTAAATCAGACGATAAACGTTAAAATTTTATAAAGTAATTTTTCCATCGTAAAAATGTATTCATTCGCCCGTGTTCTGTTACCAAAATGTTTTAAACGTTCTACTTTGTATTACATGCGTCCATTTTAGATGGAACGTAGCTAGAAGTATAATATCTAAATTGACCTATTTAATATCGCTTTCTTCTATTTTACCTTAAGTCATAGATACATATACGGATTCGGCTAATCATAAATTTTATGCACGTTGCAGATAGTTATAATTTTACGACCAGCCTTTAACCCCGGGCAAAATAATGTTATCTGAATTGCAAGACTAGTTGACCGATTGATCGGGATAATAACAAAATTTTTTCTCATGTCTGGTATTATAAATATATTAACTAATTCGTATATCTATTATTATTTTATTGGAGCTTGTATCCTTTATTTTCTAGACTGCCCTCCCTTCTTTTTCTTTTCTTATCCATCCAAGGTTTTCTGTAACAAATCGACTAGAGCAATAAGACCGCCATCTGTATTTTTTGTTCATATGTAATATCTATCGTTCTATTATTTTTATGTGAAGTTAAGAATAAAAACATATTATTTGGACTGCACTTCTATACTATACAAATGTTAGTTCACCATTATCTATCATGTTACAGTATTGCTTATAATCAGTAGGTATCTGTCGATAAAAAGCATAGATAATGGGGCGTGACTTATAACACTAGTTCATCAATTGCGTATTGGGGCCGAACATTATTATCTAACACTACCGATAAAACCCTTTTCGTGTTTTGATTTTGGTTGAAAAATTGCATGAGGATGTTGAAAATAATATCCTTCATAATAAAAACTAAATGCGTCATACATGGATTTTAGTTAAATTGTTATTCAACATTAATTATTTTTAATAACAATTAGTTTCATTCCAATGCGTACCTATTGCTTTATCTAAGAAACCAGTACGTAATATTGATTATAATTTAAAATGCCAAATTGGCTAGTCGATATGCAAATCACTAGTATTACAATTACTTGTATATCACTAGTAAAATGTTTTTCCAATTCCGATAATCCACCTTTCCTCGACTTGGATTCAGATTGACTAAAATCTAGAAAAGTTTATCGAATAAGTACGTTTACAAAAGCTATAGACGCCTACATCATAATAGATGTATCTACCGAAAACGTCCCACTATAAGGAACGAGACTCCTCTACAATCGAGAATACGACTGAGAGGGGTTAGGCCGTATAATCTTACGCTACCTAAGCCGGGTTAGCGAACTTTACATACTAGGGAAATTCTTGCGAATCGCTATCTCTAGGTTTCCCCACGACGTTTTCTTTCACAGTTAAAGTGTTCGGTGATTGAATATACACATGAGTCTGAAAAGTCAGATGTGTTCCCTGGGATTTGAACTCGCGGTCACCGTGACATATTGGTATCCGCGTCTGTTCCATTACGAATATGCTGCCACGCACTATTCACTCATAACTGTTCGAACTTATTCGGATCATATCATATTAACATAATGTAAAATATAAGCTAAAAATCTTGTAGTTAAAAAAATAACAAACATCACTACAGTATCTCTCCTAAAGAGAATCGTCCATGTTTTAATAACGTACTTATATAAAAATCCTTTAATTCACAAAAACTCAGACCACAGGAGTGCTAGGAAAATATTTAAAATATCTGTTAAAAATCTGTTTCACTTTGCACAAAATGCAGGTGGTTCCGGCGAGCTGTTCAAGATTTGAACCAAACTAGGGGAATGAGCTCATTAAATAATTCAACGAGTCCCTCGGAGTCACTTGACACTGCTTTCTACATTATTAAACACACAGAATTGGCTCACATCATTTAATAATTCATCTATATAGGACGTTATGTAAATATAAACTCACGCCTTTTTTCCAGAAGGGGTAGGCAGAGGTGCAACGAGAACTCCCATATTTCACCTTTTATGTTCCGTTTTCCGTTCAGCACAAATTCCTGACTCTGGGCTGATAATAGATATAAAAATCCAATATCACTTTTCCTGAACCAGGATTCGAACCCGAGACGAAAGTTTTGTAACCGTACCATAGTACAACTACGCCACAGAGACAGTCATGTATATGTATTATGTACATTGTATAATTTATGAGTTTTACGTATCATTGGCTAGTAGGATTTTGTGTAACTGGTGGAAGGTCTCTCATATGTGAGAGGCCGTCTGGGTAGATACCACCGTAATATCTGTTTCTCCCTCCAAATAGCAGTGTAAATGCACTGTTCCGAATTGAAATATATTATAGCCAGAGTAACTACTGGTCATAATGAGACTTAACATCTTAATATGTCTTAAGATGGCGAGCCTAGTGGAATACCAAGCATTGTTTTGTAATGTATGGTGTTGTTTGATTTTTTACTGGCCTGAGCTGCCGTGTAGCTCACCACAAGCGATTAGCATGCTAGTCTCACCATTCAATGACATATAAAAAGTTCGGATACTACTGTATACAATGATGGGAAACTCTTATCGAATTGTAGTGTGTTGTATTTTGGGTTTATAGTTACTGAATATAATGCATTTGATGAGGCTGGCATAAGTAGGGCAATCAGCGATAGATATCTATTTCTCGCTGGTGGTAACTGTTATTAAAATTGCGTTGTGCGTACTTGGTTGTGCCTTGTAGAATTTTTTATGCTGGTAAATAAGAACCTGTTTAAGGAATAATTTATAATGAAAAGTTTAAAATACGTCCTGTATATATACACAATATATCATCAAATATATCTTCAAGATAAACGGTAATATGCTGTAAATTAATACTCTCCGTGCTACTAACAAGTCGTAAACACAATTTATATAGCTGTGAAAGCAATACATTTTACACGAAAGAGCCAACTTTTCTCGTATTTTTACTCCATAATATTTACCAGAACTCTCTCAAAATGTATTATTTAGGAAATATTTGATCCCACAATTTATATTTTTATTACAAGTAAGTATTTTTATTACAGAAACCTAATTTACGCACTTCATTTGTAGCGGCGTTTACTTAAATAACATTTTAGCCGATAATTAATTAGGTTTCAGGAAAGATCGGCTGAAACCTCATTAAACGTATATTAAATTTTAGTCAAAAACGCTCTTAGAATTTTTAATTGTCTATAATATCATTGTAATCTCGTGGAGTTACATAAAATACTAAAGTGAAAATACTCAGTCTGTCTTTTGTAATGATTATCATAATTACTAAAGGAAGTACTAACAAATACTACCAGAGTAACTACTGGACATATTGAGACCTTCATCCTATGTCCCAGGATGGAAAGTTTTGCTACTGTTCATGAGCGGTCGTATCACTTAATATCAGGCAAATGGTATACTCGTTTCGTCATTCATTGCGATAAACAATTAAATAGGCGGTTTTAGTGGCTTCAAGAACGAAAACGAAGCCGGGTGGTGGTTTGTGACTATAAACACAATGCAACTAACACAACGCCGAATCATGGATGTGTTGCCGACCCATCAAAATTGCGAGGAAAGCGGAAAGGAGAAAAATAATGAAAGGAGAAAGGGGTATCGGGCATTCGGTAATCTCACTTACCAAACAAAACGCGACGGCCAAGCTGTCGTTTCCCGTTGATATCCTGTGAGAGAGTGTACCGCTCCGGACGAGCCTCCCCATTCATGCTGAATTATGACTGACAACAGCGTGGCTCTACTTATAAAAATATCAGTAGTTGACAAACTCAATTTTGTCACTAGGCTAAAATCTGATTGACTTCCTTACTATCCAAATCTAAACAAAAATAATAAGCCCCTGACCTTTTTTCATTAAGCCTATATTGTATTTGCCCGCACGGGACGTGTATGGGTGATGAATGTTATAGATAGAAGGAAGTGACGTTACATCCCGCCCGTATTACGCACCAAATTGGAAACCGCCAATGACTCACGGGTTTCCCCGCGCTGTAAGTTTGGAAAAGTAATACACTTTTCCATGGGTAATTTTGGGTTGCTTGTAAGGACCCCTGTCCCAATTTTCTGAGCGGAATCATTAATTACTTATTAATGAGTTTCAAATACTTTGAGGAATAATTGGTGCAACCAGCAATGTTTGGAGGATTGTGAAGTGAAAATAATATTATGATTTGGGTATATTTTTTTTTATATTGGCTTCGCGACGCATTAGAATCACAGGTGGTTCAATTGTCGACACAAAAAAAATGGGAATCAGAATTTAAAATTCAATCATCAGAAAATCAGCACTGACTCGTCTTAAAACCCATGGGGCAAGACAAGAACTAGTGTGCCTGTTATTTTTTTTCGGATAATGTCATACTCAATATAAACTGTATCATTCGGAGTAAATTATGTATTCACATCACTTTTCGTTACCTAGATAAAATAGTGACACGTCCTTATCTGAAAAATCTTATATTCCTTTACCGATTCGGAGCAGAATATTTTCGGTAGATATTTATTTAGACATTGCTCCCACGAGATAGCTCACAGCTAACTATCACGTAGACCAATCTCGAATCCGTAAGGAGACCAGAAAAAAGACGCGACTTGCTACCAAATAAATACAAATGTATCAACTAGAGAATAAACTCCGTGTTTCTGTGTAACCTGTACCTTTAGTTCTGGTCTATTACAGCCGTTCTCTATAATCTATCTATCTTAAACTAGAGATTTCATCACATATTTCGATACATTTTATATTCAGTTAATAAAGATAGAGAGATGTAGGTGTGGTGTATATGTTTATAGATAGCTAGGTAAGATAAACATATATGTCAATTTTTGTTTCTTAAACTTTAGAATTGTACCGACATAGTAATGGTATCTATTTTAACCTCTGGTTAAAGGTGGATAGTATACTAAGTATATAAAAATGTAGTATTACCATTAAAATATTTTACTACTAAGGACAAACCTCCGCTAAAATTTAAAAGGCCCTAATCCACAACGCTGACCTAGTGCGGATTTTTTCATACTACCTTTTTCTGACAGCTCTTAGATAAGCTGTGTTCTTGCGATATATTCCTTCCCCATCAATCATAATGGCTCATGTTATCATCCATTTATTCAATTTTCATTTATATAACACATGTTATTTCAAAAAGTCCCTGTAACTATTTGAAATACTTATATCCCACTGAAGAGTTATAGTCTATTGTGTAAGAACACATGCCGCCTGGTAACTCCAAATAATATTATTTCAGACTTAAGTCAACCCATACGGATAAAAATAAAGAATAGTCAGTTCCAATTAAAAAATAGCTACATATGTAGCCTTCCCAGTAGCAGTCACAACGCTTATCGATGTGGGACAAACAACACATTGTCTGAATATGAAATGTCAGTTATAGATATTGCGCGTCGGCGTGCGTCGCTTTGCATCCAGAAGCACTTAAGAAAATGGAATTGGTAATTGTGTATACGTGTTGCGGATAAGTGGATATAATTTATATCCATTAGTGTGTCTTGGTGATAACGATTATACATCCTGTTGTGTGGTTCTGAACATTGGAATAGCAAGTTAATAGCACAGAGTAGAATATTTCCCGAGGAGCTTATATAAATAGTGTGTTGCTAAACATACGAATATGTATATATTTTATTGCAATGAATGGCGCGATGAGCATGCCGTTCACCTGATGGTAAGCGATACGCTAATGAACAATAGCAAAGACAAACAACGCCTTGAACTACAAAGCAACGCTTGGGATTCCACTGCACTTGCCAACCTGAGATATAAGATGTTAAGTCTCAATATTTCCAGTAGTTACTCTGGCTACGGTGCTTTTACGCTACTGTTTAGCAGGAGAAATAGACATTGCGGTGGCGGTGGTGGTGGACCCAGGCGGCCTCTCAAATGTGAGAGACCTACCACCAGAAAATTAAGTTATGATTTTAATATAGTCTAAATTTAAGAACAAACTGCTGGGTAATGAGGACATACCACATCTAATGATGAGCAATTAAGAACAAAGGGGTAAAAGTTAGGTACTCATTACTGGTGGTAGGTCTCTCATATGTGAGAGGCCATCTGGGTGGGTACCACCGCAGTGTCTATTTCTCCTGTCAAACAGCAGTGTAAACGCTTTGTTGTGTTTCGGGTTGAAGGGCATTGTAGCCAGAGTAACTACTGGACATATTGAGACTTAACATCTTATGTCTCAGGGTGGCGAGCGCAGTGGAATGCCAAGCATTGCTTTTTAATTCAAGGTGTTGTTTGGTTTTGCTACTGTTTATGAGCGGTCGAATCGCTTACCATCAGGTCAACGGCATGCTCGTCTCGCTATTCATAGAAAAAAAAAAAACTGAAAAAAAGGATTTTAAGAAGTTTAGGATGACTTCATATTATGAAAATTAAATTATAGAGTGACTATCGCGACCCTAATACAATATCTTCAAGTACAATAGTCGTATTATCTGCCCAATTAATATTGCAAACTCAATTAAAACCAAATACTATAAAATACAACATCTTTAGTTCTCAATAATTTCAATACTCTCCGTGAAATTTCGGCACTCCGTGAATTCGGTTTGGTTCTTCCGATCAAATATCTTCTACAAATATTTGTCTCAAAGTTTAAGTATTTAGCTGCCTTAGTTGTAGAATAGGTCACCTAGTTCTTATGGTAGTCTAAACGTTGCTTTAACTATATTGTCTTGAGTTAGGTTTCAGTTCAAGTTATAATCTATATATATAAAAGAGGAACCTGACTGACTGACTGACGTATCAACGCACAGCCGAAACTATTGGAGCTAGGAACATGAAATTTTCCATAGAGGTTCCTATTGTGGCGTAGGTGAGCACTAAGAAGGGATTTTTGGAAATTCAACCCCTAAGGGGGTGAAAAGGGTAGAAAACTGTTGTATGGAAAATCGAAACCGTTAGAGTTACAACTGTCAAACTTGGCACTTTAGTTAGTCATTTAAAAAGGAATTTAACCGTATACTTTGTTTCAATAAAATTAGCCCTAAAGGGGTTAAAATAGGGGTTGAAGTGTTGCGAGAATAGAGCGATTTAATGACTATCTAATTAACGCACAGCCGAAACTATTGGAGCTAGAAACGTGAAATTTTAGACAGGGATTCCTATTGTAGCGTAGATGATCATTAAGAAGGAAATTCAACCCCTAAGGGGGTGAAAAGGGTAAAAAACTGTTGTATGGAAAATCGAAACCGTTAAAGCTACAATTGTCAAACTTTGCACTTAAGTTAGTCAATCAAAAACAAAAATAACTGCATACTTTATTTTTCTAAAATTAACCCTAAAGTGGTTGAAATTTTGTAGAACCGAACTGTCTAATCAACGCACAGCCGAAACTGCTGGAGCTAGAAACGTGAAATTTTACATACGGATTCCTATTGTGACGTAGGGTAGCACTAAGAAGGGATTTTAAGATATTCCTCCCCTAAGGGTGTGAAAAGGGGAAAAAACGGTTGTATGGAAAATCGAAACCGTTAAAGTCATTAAAGTAATAAGGGTTGAAATTTTGTAGAACCGAACTGTCGCATCAACGTACAGATGAAACTACTGAAGTTAGGAAATTGAAATTTTACTCGGGGCTTCCTATCATAATGTAGAGCAGCGCTAATGAACGATTTACTGAAATTCAATCCCTAAGGGAGTGAAAAGGGTGAAATTGTGTTGTATAGAAAACAAACCGTGAAAGGTACAGATTTCAAACTTGCCAGTTCAGGTAGTCAATTAAAAACAAAAATAACTTCTTACTTTTTTGTCTTAAATTAGCCTCAAAGGGCTTAAAATAAGGGTTGTAATTTTGTATGCAAAATCGAAACCGTTGTTATTGGTACGAAAATTCGTATTTTAGTTACTTATTATAAACACAAGAAATTGGCGTGCACTAATAATGGAAAAATGGCACGAAGGGGATGAAATTTTAGGGTTCCGTGGGTACAAAATAACCCTTAAAAATTGAGCTTGATGGTATAATTCAAGAACTGGGTAGGGAAAGCAATATTTTAATTTTTACTAATTTTGTACGTTGTTCATGAATGTAAGAGTTTCACATCTACGGGATGGGTTGGGGAAAAGGAGGGAATGAACGGAAGGTTGTGTTGGAATATCGGGCATAAGCAACTTTCATTTTAAATATCCATAAATGGGTTTCGCGCGAATAATTATAAATTTTAGAGGGAGGAATTTATTATGTTTAATAGTATTTACTTATTATAGATAAATAATGACCAATTGTAAGATTTGGTTTTTTATGTTTTAAGTGGAGTTAAAGCGGGAAATCGTTGTCGATAAAGTAAGTAATATAAATTGCCACATAATTTGCCCAACAGGATGCTCACAAATAAATATTGACGTAATTCGGAGTTTTAGAATTTTCTCAGTTTTAGGCGAGAAATGAGGACGTAATATAAAACATATTGTAAATAAAGTTAATAACGCAGACGAAGTTGCGGGCAAAAGCTAGTATTGTATATATTATCATATCATATTTTCTTATGCAGTATTGAAATGTTTCCTATTACGCTTAATGTCGGAATGCAAATTGATTTTTAATTAAAACCCTAAGATCTGCAAGCCATGCATATAAAAGTACCCAACAGTCATCGTCATTATCTTTATAAGCCCGTACCGTCCCACTGTTGGGCAAATGCCTCTCTTCTCGCTTTCCATACATGTTTGTCAAAGATTTTATATGACCAATCACTCCAATAGGCGTCGAATTCGAATTAATTAGAATTGGAAACTAATATTAGAAAAGTAAACATCTTTAATAATTTCACGCTTTAAATTGAGAATGCATTGTATAATGCTAAAAAATTGCGTCAATCTTTTTTAACTTAAGTAGTGATTACAAAACAAAACTGCAATTAGATAAAAACCTTATAAAATGTTTAAAAATAGATTAAAAGCAATTTTAATGAACACAAAAGCTTGCATACTTATAATTACGAAATGCGAGCGAGCATCGCGATAACCCTTACCAAAACTTTACAATAAACCGAGATAAAATTTAGTCTAAATGTAAATCTAGGGCATAGACTAACACTGTCCTGAAATTCATTAAAATTCATTAAATAGTTTTTGTTCGAGAGCCTCGTTGGCTCGTAGATAAACATGAAACTGTCAAAGCTGTAGAAAAGATACTGCTCGTTCTATGCTCGGTTTAGGAATTTAGATAGGCTGAAGCATGACGCCTATTCTTTTAATTGAGATGTTGCATGACTCTATCTTCTTTTCTTTCTACTTACTACTCTTCACATCTACGCAGCATATATATAAATTTCGCAAAAATATTTAGGTTATAAGTTCACTCCTCATTTGACGTCAACTATAAAATTCTGAGATAATTTTTTTTTTCTAAACAAATCGACTAAATTAATAAAAACCTGTCGCAAAATAGATATGCTGACTTGAAAATCTAACATTGAAAATACGTGTACTATTCTCGTTTAACTAAATTTTCAACACAGCATCGATACGCTATAAAAAAGTCTATATTTGGAAAGAGCACGGCCCTTAGCATTTGATAAACTAATATATCCATGTTTCATACCGCAGTACTCGCTAAACAAGACAAATAATATTCATCAAGTTCGAGTGTGATTTTATTCTACAAATATTTTAAAACATACAACCAATATTCGTCGCCTAGAATAATATGTTGTGAATTGTCAGCATACTACGTACGTGCCCATATTACTTTGATATCGTCAGGCAAAGTTTCAAATACCCTCGTCTTTATGGCCACCGCTAAACTCATATCTCAAGACCTTTCTGGACGTTTTAACTCAGGCAAGGGTTCCGAGATGTTTTCCGGCATTAGGATGAAATAGATCTTTGAGCTTTTTTGTAATCCATCCATTATGCCTTTGTCGTTTGGATCTCCATGTCATTACGTCGGTAATGGCCAGCTTCGCAAACTTCACAGGAATTGGCCAAAACTTTTTTGTTCAATTTCAAAGCGACTTAATATTATTAAAATTTCAATTGGGATAATCGTGAATTCTGCTTTTAATTTACGATCGTTTTAGAACAGATATTGCTTAATGATGTATTATCCGGTATATAGTTTTGTTTATAAAAATAACATACAGGCAATACTCCGATTAATTATGAATTAGTTTGTTCAAACTATAAAGAATATATATTAAATAACTATAGAGGCGCATATATGGCTACAAATGAGCTCTATATGTTTTTTATGCTCTATACACAATTATGACGTACTACATTTTTACATTTTAATAAAGATATCCACAATTCTGCAGTGGACGAATGTGAAAATGACAAACTAATTTAAGTATTCATGTCAGGACATGAAACATTTTAATTAGTTCCGATGCTTAGCAAACTAATTTATTTGGGCATATTCGACTGATCTATTAAACATGATTTGACCAGGATGACATTCGTACTATGACAACATTTGCATTCGCTAATACGTTGTAGAAAAACGGTAGCCAATATCTGTATCGTCCCAACTCATTTAGGGCCTTAAGCGAAACGCCTTAAAGCTAAAAAAAAACAAAAATCTGCTCATCGAATTTCATTATAAATTTTATAGAATGTATGAAGGAAAAAGGTTTTACCGGCGCGGGCTCTCGACGACGATGTTTAACGGTATGTAACCATGTTTTAAGAGATATATTTTAAGATAAGGATATTTTCCACAGTATGAGAAGGCAGCCGAAGCGTAGAACACGTGTTTTTTGTACTTATCTGGGCTGTAGTAAAATATACCTAAGGCCAACTTATTTGAAATGTGTTCTGGTATAAAATAGATTTTATAAATAGTATGGAAATTATAAATTTTAAATATCACAACATTTCATTTTAAACTATGTTACATACATTTTTAAATCCAAGCCGCTTTGATAGTAAAACCAGAGCTAAATTATTCGTGACTCGGTGTCCTCGCAAAATGTATCGTAACATATTTTTGCAACAGTGTTGTTAATTTATTTGCAGACTATAATTTAAGTCATCATGGCGGCATCTGGAACTCCTTGGCGGCGATAATATAAATAAAAAAAAGTTAATCACGAAAGAGAAATGAGATATTTTTTTTGTTTTGTAACCGTGAATAAGTCTGGAACAGAAGGACGGAGCGGAGTTAAATCGACAAAGTTATCCAGTCAAACTGTGCCATCCGCCATTCATTGCGCGGCCGAACAGAACCACAAGTTTGAATGAAAGCATTCAAAACTTGTGCGGTCACGTCGCCGACGCCGCTGCGCCATTCCTAGATACATTATCTCACTTAAAAAATTACCCTGTCAAACTTACAAGCAAACAAACAATTGAGCCTTCACTGCTGCTTTATTGTCCCACTAGAAAAAATGATAAAAGTTTGATCAACTAACTACTTACCTTCTAAATTAATGCCTTGATATAGTATCTATTTATATTTACATGTGTTCCAGCGCTTAGTGTTTTACATTCGCAAATTGATGCATCTATTGAGTAATAACTGTAAGGTGAAGGAAAACATCCTGAGGAAAGCTTGTATACCACAGCGATTTGTAAGAATTTGTGCTATATAAAGTCTGCCAGGCCAGCATGGTGGACTATATGGCCTAACCACTCTCAATCCTTCTCTCGATTTTTTAGGAGGCCCGTGCCCTGCATTGGGATGTATAGGGGTTGATACAGATTAAGTTAATATTTCATTCCATAATTTGATATGATCTAAAGCACTCAATTTAATTCCAATTATTCCGATGTTTTCCACGAATCAACAAAGAAAAGAATAACAGAGAAGCTTTTAAAATTCCATCGGGATCATAATCTTTATAAACCTACGCCGACAGAGTTAAGGGTAGAAGCAGATAATTTATCACTTCATTCTTTCCATATTTCACAAATTCCATATTGAACGAATATTGATATAGAACGAATTACGTTATAGATCTTTGCAATGTCCATAATTTCTCGATGTGATCTCGATAAATTGTCTGTGCTCCATCACTTTTTGTTCATGTCCTTTATCTACCGTCCTATGTCGTAAATGATCAGACGACCCTTGGCGACTTCTCCTTTGCTTTTATGACCTCGACGTTCTTCATATGAAGCATAGTACGCTTTAATATCGAACGATATGGTTCATGTATCACCAACGGTTTATGTCATGTGTAGATCCAAGCGTAAAATAAAATCGAGTTTTTGTTATTAACACCATGTTTTATAGGCGTCGAAGTATGGCTGTATTCACAAACCCTTTTAGACTTTATTTGAAGTAGATTGTCCTACAAATCTCAGTCCGGAGTAATAGAGAGGAGTAAATTTTCCACGAGTCAATATTGACACACTGTGCTGGATTTTGTTGATATTCGCACTCTTATTTAGCCCGACGTAGCTACACACTGTATTATTTGTTAAAGTAAATCTGTAACATGTCATGAAAGGGATGTTAGTTAGTAATTAGGAATAAATCCCAAGTATAGAATTGATATTCATCTTATCGTATATAATATGTACTCTATAATGACTTTTATACATGTGGTAACTAAAATTAGTTAAAATGTACATATGTAATACAACTTTATTGAAGTAAAAGGTTTTTAAAGACTTAACTAATACACTCGAAAGACAAATAATTCCAAAAATGAAGTATATTTTTAACTACCTAGTATAATTTTTACGTTGACAGCGGTGAGTCACCAAAGAGGTTTAAAACATTTTTAAAACTTGTTAACATTATCCGTGAAACAAAGCGTAAAAATATTTTCTCCCAATTCCCGGTTAAAAGACAACTTAACTTCCAGAGACAGTTGGTGACGTGTTTCTTGATTTCTTGACTTTAGAAACTTTAATTTGTGCGAGCAACCGAGTGAGCTGCATTAACTGGCTGCCAAACGCAGATGTACTGGAGATTTTGTTTTCTTTCTTTGTGTAGCCATCTTTTCTTGAGTAAAAACTTTGTTGGTTTCATGTTTACAGCGGGAACTGCGAAACGTAATCAAGTTAAACATCAGCGCGCTACATTTTACACGAAAATAAGATCTGTCATAAACATACCTTTTTTTACTTTGGAACTCTTAATATTTTTAGGGCAGTACCGTGAAGGAATGCTTTTAACAAGACTATGGTTATAAATCTTAGTCTGCACACAGACTTATTTTTCCTCTGACAAAGTATGACCGCCTATCTTTTACTTTGTATGAACAGCTTCGTTAAGTGGCTATATTACTTAAGGCAATTTACGCACTAGGACAATAATTATAAAACATAATTAACTTCAAGTAATAGCTTCGTTCTCGTGTATATTAAAATGTTACTCTCTACAATGAAAATTAAAATAGTTTATTCTCTAAAAATGAAATGAATCTATTAAAATGAAAATATAATTTAGGTGCGGTATTTTTTTGTTATTCTGCCACCCGGTTTCCGAAGGGGTTTATACTAGAGAATACTAGGTTTTTAGAGAAGAATGGGTAAGAAACTCTAATGTTGCTGCTTTTCAAAACCAGTTTACAATACAATGAATATTGCATAAGTTACGTAGAAGTTGGTTTAAATCAGAGCCGTTCATCAATAATTTGTCTATGATTACGAACTGAATACGGCAAGAGTAGCGAAGTCACCCAGTACTAATAAGAATCAGTGCACTCCGTTTCGCCAACGCATTTAGTAGTTCTAAACTATTTAACTAACTAGTCTAACTTATTCAATCTACAAGATATATTTCGCTATAAGTAATTACACTATACCAGATATATCTAGACTGCAACCGAAAACGAAGCCAGTAGTTAGTTTTAGAGACTACAGAAAAATCGAAATAAAGAAGATTTTATTTTTTATTTTTCAGTATCTTCGTGTTTGGGTGGTAAATAATTTTTGTTAAAATAATAATTTAAACGCTTGCGTACAATTGCATCTTTAAAGATAAAAGGGTTAGATATATTATTTTAGGAAAAACTATTTAGGTATTTACCAACCAAACACGACGATAGATAAAAAAGACAAAAAAATCATGACACTTTTACAAAATTTTTAGTTGATGTCACTATACCTACCATTAAATGCTCTGGCTTCGTTTTCGGTCGCAGTCAGGATATACCCTGTATAATTTGTTATTTTCAGACTTACAACCTATTTTCATGCATAAAACACATCAGTGGATTGCTGCGTATGTAAAAAAGCAGCTCATTTAAACTATACTATTTTCCTAAAAATATCTCTTATGGATTTTTTGGTAAGAGACAACTGCGGTGGAAACTGGGTTATTGTTTCAAAGAAGTACTTACCATTTATAATATTTGGGATAGTACTAAATATAACTGGAAATTTACCACTAACATAAAAGAACATAATTCTTTTTATATGATACCATCAATAATATCAAACGCAAATTCGCAGAACTGTCTGCACTGCCCAGATGCGCGAATCTATTTTTACCGTTTTTAAAAGGAAATTATTCGCGGCAAATATTCACAACAAGAAGATGAAAGGATGGGTAAACAAAGCGCGGTGTTTAATGATGTGGTAACTCGGGAGTGCTGATGTGTGCCAGGAACTAATCCAGATGGATGTTGCCTGGGCCCGCCATAAATTGTAGTTATTATACCGGTTCACATTTTATTGTGCCAGCTGCACATGAGTGTGTAAATTGTTTGGGTTTTATTTTTTCACGCATGCCTTACCCGGTATCGCTATTTTATCACGGATAAATAAAACCTTATTTTTAAATCTTGTTCTTTATTACATTTTGAATAAAGAAACTCTGTTGGTTTGTGTATTTCTGCTGCCAAGCAGTGTAGGTATACTGTGGAGTGTGGTGTTGGAGTTGCAATGACGTAGGCAGTATTTACTGGGAATTCGGGGACTTTGAACTACTTGGAATGATGAGCCATTTTCAGTGTTATGCAATCCTTTTATAATATTAATTTGTGATTTATGTTGATCCAATTTATAGGCAGGCGTGACGTTAACCATGGCCGTCTCATCTTTCATCAAGACATCATAGAAAAAGTATTTTACATGAATTTTAATATCATGAGAAGTCCATCAACTTACGTTAAACCATTTTTAAAACCCTTCCCCTCTGCAATATTGAAATAAATCCGCATGGGACAGATAAAATTAGTAGGCTCACTTTATTAGAGGGAAATTCCAGGAATATCACTTAATTAAGATTACTCATTTATTTACGAACAAAAAACATGCCACTTAGTTAAAAATTGAATTTATTTGATATTGAAAACGTTATTCTATTTCTACTACAAGAGTCAAAAATCAAACAAAACACAGCAACAACGAAATCAATGCAGTTAACAGACGATTAATTGCAAAATAAAAGCCTTATTTCGCTTCCACTGAGCACGAAGAATTTTCACGAGCATTTTATTTCGCTTACGCCGTAATCTTGGTATATGGGGCAACAATAAATTAAGGCATAATTAAAATACTTCTTGGACGCTGACTGATATACAGCCTCCTTGCGCCGGACAGATTGTGCTCATACCGGCCGAACCGGAAAAATGTGGCAACACCAACCAAGAAACGATGTTTTACACGATTTATTAAACTGCTAACCAACGCTTTTCTTCTTTTATGGAATTGGTATGGATTTAGGTAGTGAATATTATTGTGAAAGAAGTCTACAAATTTATTTTTGTGTTGGCTATTTTTAACAGTGGTCTTCTTGTGACTAGGGTTATTGATGATGATGGTGATGATGATATAAAGAAAATAGAATAAAAATTGAGCGGATGTTCTTCGTTATTTTATTTAAGTATTCCAATAAAAAATATAGTACGAATTAAAGTAATATACATTTATGTGGCCTTAACTCATGGCATTGAATATTCATATCAAAATCTGGAATCATCTGCCAAACTGAAGCTATAACAAAGGGATTTTATATGAATAATTTACAGCACCAAAATTATACCTTCAACATAAATCAAACAACCGAAAATATAATTTCATATATATTACATGATAATAATCACAAGTAACTGATACGTGACGCCTAAAAACATATTGTCAAAGTTTCACTACAAAGCTTTGAAACGGATATGTGACGTAAAGAGACGTTTTAATCAACTACCCTCTTTATTTGTGAGGTCGATCGGAGGTCGTATTAATTCGTACCATCGGCCTAAACCCGCATATTTGTTGAGATATTAAATTCCTTCGGCTATCAACGTTGACATTTTATTAAAAAAAAATATTTTGTTGAGAGCAGGATTTTATGAAAATATTTTTCCTTTGACATGGTTAAAATAAAATCTTGTGTAATTTGAAAGAATTGACGACATTCTGATGTTGTACTCGGTACTTAATTAAACTTATCTCACACAATATTCGATGGAATACAAAGTTTCCTCCGCAACAATAATTATAATTTAATTAAGCTAATCATTATAAGTGCGTGGTGGTTTGTTAAACGGACCAGTCTTGGCTGTCAATATGTTCACGGCGGTCGCGGGTTCGAATACCAGGGCACACCTCTGACTTTTCGGAGTCATGTGTGTATTGATAGTCAATCACCACGCACTATAACGATGAAGGAAAACATCGTAAGAAAACCTGTATAATGTATACCACAGCGATTTATAATAATTTCTATTGTGTGTAAAGTCGTAGTAGGCCAGGGTGGTGGACTACATGGCCTAACCTTCCTCAATCGTACTCTCAATTGTACAGAAAACCCGTCCCTGTAGTGGGATATAAACGGGCTGATACAATGCAATGACTACAATTATTTTACATTTGTATATCGCATTTCGAAAGAAATCAAAAATATTTTAAAACGATTGCATCGTATTTTATTCAAAATTATATCTCCTTGATTTTATTGCAATTTCAAATATTTTATTAGTGGCTTGATATTTGTATTATTGTTTTAGACAATAGCTTCCTAAAACATTTACAAATGTAGTGCATTCTCCGACATGCTACCAGGGAAGCATGTGAAGACAATATACTACCAATACCAAACGAAATACTACACCGCTGCTTTTCCCGCCAAATTGGCCAACCGCTGAAACATCATATGGCGACGTGTGGTCCCTAACTTAGTTTAACAGTTATCCGCGTTAGGGACTAAAGTTGGCACGGCTCTGTTAACTTGAAAATGAATATGGACTCCAAATATAGAGAAATTGGTGCTATTTTATTCGAGGCAGTAGTTTTCCCAGTGATGTTTGAAAGTATCAATTTTGTGCATTTTCTCCTCGTATTTCTTCCGTACTTGAGACACGATGTTGTGAGTTTTATTGTTTTTCATCCTTAAATGCCGCATGCTGTCGATCTCTGGACAATTATAATCCAACCTAAAACAATCATGTTAAAATGTTTTAAAAAAATATTTAGATAATATATGTTACTCCAATTAGTTTTGACTAGCTAAACCAGATCCGATAAATGCTTGAGCGGGTTAGCAATTCGGGAGTCAAACCCGCCACCTCTCTTCCATAATAGGCATCTAAACCAATTGCTACGGGAAGACAATGAAATCAAACTGTAAATATATGAAATAAGCTATAAGGAATTCCCTAAAGAGCCATGATGCTGGAACCATAACTGTACTGTATCAGACTATACACGTCCCACTGCAGGGCATGAGCCTCCCCTACAATCGAGAGTACGGTAGAGAGGGGTTTGGTCGCATAGTCCATCACGCTGACCTAGTGCGGGTTGGCGAACTTTATTATTAATCTTGCCATGTCACCACCATTTTATAATATACGAGTTCTTCGCAATTGTTGAATACACAACAATAGTGACACATTTTATGATATAACTTAATTTTCTCGTGTAGTTGGTACAAAAATATAACTATGAAAATACTTTCATAATTTCATATATTGTTGTGAACAGCTACATCAAATAAAGGTATAGGTAGATCCTCGGAAGTTGTTTTGGGTTTAATAGCTACTACGGTGCCGTGAATGAACACATTTCAAATTCTCTATTCGTATGATTCTTGCCCTTAATAGAACAAAAGCATAAATATGTAAGTAAGGATAAATCGGTATAATATCAAATAAAACAATCCCCTATAACTTTATTAATTAACGTAACTTTACTAAACATTGAACGTATTAACTCAACCGTATGGATACTCCTATCGCCATCTATCGGTTTCAACATAAAATACTTTGAGGCCTGCAGAGGGCTTTAGTAAACGTAAACCTTGCGAATGAAATCGATAGCTGAAGTTGACTGAAGTTAAGCAGCCTTCGCTAGTTCATTTACGCCGCCAGGTGGCGCTTTCCATGTAGACGGACAGCCTCCGTGGCGCAGTTGATTAGACGCCGGCTGTGAAACAAGAGGCCGGAGGTTCGATCTCCGCACCGAAACAAATATTTGTGTAAACCACAAGCATATGTGAGAAGGAACAGTCTCTCGTAGGTCCTAATATCTACGACACAAGATTCAATCTTAATGTGGGGTCTGGACTAGACTGTTAGAAAATATTTTAAGTTCGTGCTACTATCAGGTTCAATAAAGTTGTTTAATCATACTAATACAAAAAAGCAATGATTCACAAAACAAATAACAATACGAGTATAACATTCACAAATTACGTAATTTATTGGTAATTAGCGAGCAGACTTTCGATAAATGTAGAACGTAATAATCCTCCACTCATGTGTTATGATAATGTGAGAATAATGAAGACAATACACTCCTTAGTATGTAACTAATGATCGCAATAAAAGACGGCCATCGTGGACAGAAGACGGGGACTAATGTACATCGTTTACATGCTAATAGAATAACTAGAACCGGAAATGTGTGTATAAACGAAATTATTTGATGTCCGTATGTATGCTTGATAGAAAAACCTACTGGATAGATTTTAATAAAATGTTTTATTCTTTTTATTATCCAAAGTTTTACTTTGATAAAAAAATACAAGAAATTTCATTTTTAGTGTTATTAAAAATGTTACCAGGTCATTTACAACGATAACTTTTACAAGGACATGCCGTTTGCGAGACGTTTTCATACTGGGTAAATAAAAACATAAATAGGTAAAGATCTTTCAAATATTTTCATTTGGTCGTCTGTGGTTTGTGAGTTGCCTGTTTTGAAACGAAACGCCGTAGGATCGACCCAGGACCCTAGAAAATTAGCGTTTTTTTTTTCAATGTTTCTGATACATATGATACGGCACAGAATACGTTTCTTTTATAAGTCTATTTACATATTTTCAAAATTAAATAATACACCTAGGCAAAACCACGTGCCTTAGCTAATACAAAATAACTAGAATAGTAGGAAATGTAAAATCCACGCGGGCGCGACCACGCTGCTCAAGATTCCTTTTTGAGTAAACGGAGCATTCTTAAGTCTGGTCGCCTCGGAACTGACTCGATTTCAATTCAGTTTGGAGTGCACAAAATGCCACCAACAAAATCTCAAGGAGTACTTAAAATGCTTTACGAGGCACATGTTCAACTTTTTCGCCGGACCGCATTCTGCGCTTAGAAGATATATGGCTTTTGTGAATTTTTATATTGAATAAACTTCCTTCACCGTTTTTAGTGCGTGGTGATTGACTATCAATACACACATGACTCCGAAAAGTCAGAGGTGTGTCCTGGGATTTGAACCCGCGACCACCGTGAACAGTGGCAGCCGCATCCGGTCCGTTTACCAACAGGCCACCACGCACTTCAAAACACGCACTTCAGGAAAACATCGTGAGGAAACCTGCATACCATAGCGGTTCATGAGAATTTCTATGGTATGTAAGTCCGCCAACCCGCACTAGGCCAGCGTGGTGGACTATATGGCCTAACCACTCTCAATCGTACTTTCGATTGTAGAGTAGGCCCGTACCCTGCAGTGGGACGTATATGGGCTGATACAGACAGAATAAGATTAGACCCTTACAATTGCTGGGCAAAGATCTCCTTGTTATAAACGGGATTGCTATGCGCCACAACGCATTACTTCTTGAATTCTATTGCAATAAATATCTACGTAGCTGTAGAACTGACTCCCTCAGCAGCGCAGTTATACTACGGAATGATTGCAAGCTGTAAATTGATCGAAACGTCGGAAAGTAAAAAAATGTAAAATTAAACCAAATCTGCGATAAAATCCGTAAATAATAGTTTTATTTCAATTATTTTTGTATACATATTAGTACGTAGTAGCTTGTTGGCAAACAGACCAAACGCGGCTGCCAACATGGTCACAGTGGTTTCGGGTTTAAATCCCACTGCACACCTCTGACTTTTCGGAGTTTTATCTGTATTTATAGCCAATCACCACGCACATTAACGGTGAAGGAAAACATCGTGAGGAAACCTTGCACACCATAGTGAATTTGTAACAATTTCAATGGTATGTAAAGTCCACCAAACCGCACTAAGCCCGCGTGGTGGACTATATAGCCTAACCGCACTCAATGGTATTCTCGATTGTAGAGGAGGCCCGTGCCCTTCAGTGGGACGTATATGGGCTGATACAGCATAATTAGTACACATTAGTGCGTAGGTTACAATGTTCGTAATATATCGACCTTTAAATTAGTATGGAGCTAATTAACATAAGACCTTTGGTTGTGGTTAAGCCTCGATAGCTTGTGTGACGTTGACCTTGAGCTGTAATTCACTTGCGAACTTTGTATAATATTAATTATGTTAGTTATTACAGAGAAAATTTTGGCTCGTTTCGCTCACACAATTTTTATTCGTACTTTCGTCGTTTCGTTAATGGAATATATTTCTTATGGAGGTTAAGAACCTTTTTTGACTTTGAGATTTCATTAGAAAAAGAAACGACTACATTCAATGTTGTTGATTGATATTTTTAATTAATTAATTAATTTATCATACGGGTAAAATTTAAAGCCACATATACCAAAAATAATAAATTATTGATCAAAATAACATTCTTACAATCTCCAGGCAATGTTCACAGACAGCCAGAGGATGGATATATGAAAATAAAAATAAATAAATAGATTCAATAAATCGTTATGTGCTACAACTATAATTAATAATATACTTGTAAAAAGTATCTCATATGTGAGAGGCCGCCTGACTATGTACTACCGCAATGTCTATTTCTCTCGCCAAACAGCAGTGTAAATACACTCTTGTGTTTTGAATTGAAGGACATTGTAGCCAGATCAACTTGAGGACATGTTGACACTTAACATCTTATGTCTCAGGATGGCGAGCGTAATGGAATGCCAAACATTACTTTGTTATTCAAGGTGAGCGGTCGCATCGCTTACCCTCAGGCGAACGGCACGCTCATTCATTGCAATAAAATAGACAAAAAACCGATAACAACTAATTGTGGTCTCAAATCTTGACTACTGGTTATATAAAGATTTAAGTAATCAGTTGCTTAATCATATGTTGGAACGTTAAATTTGACAAATAGCATTATAGGGCTTACCTTTCTAGTCAATATTTCGCCCAAGGTTTGTAGTCCGTAGTCATAAGACAATTGGCTTTGATATCTTCCCTACCGACATTAAGCCAGCGAAATTTTGCTATTTTCGAGATCTAAATTGTATTTCAACCGCTATTAAAACAACAAGTAAAACACATGGAGAAAAAAATAAAGTTAAGATATTATTAAAGAATATTATTAATCAAAAGTAAACATTATGTTTTCCTGTTAGTCGTGACTTTCAATAAACATTTAAAAGTAGCACATGCTACTAAATTCTTCATAAAGGCTATTTAGCATTTAAATTGCATTCACGTTGACTCAGTTTTCTGTGAAATGCTTATGTGGGGCATAAACGTCCACATTTTAACTTTTTAATGAACAATTCGTTTAAAAATGAGGCCACAGAATGGCTGGCTCACAATCGATGACTAACTAGGAAAACGAGAGGAAAGTAGTGCTTTGAGTAAACGTAATTATAATTTAGAACAGATAACTGCTGTCTATCTATATCGGCTGAACTTTTGGATGCGGATTTTCATGATATTTTTATGTTGGCATTCTTGAATGATAGAGGCTGAATGCTATATTATTTACGAACAAGTATGTTTACTGGTCTCTCATATGTGAGAGGCCGCCTGGGTGGGTACCAACGCAATATCTATTTCTCCCGTCAATCAGCATTTGAAATGCACTGTTGTGTTTCGGATTGAAGGACATTGAAGCTAGAGTAACTATTGGACATATTGAGAGTTAACATCTTATGTCTCAGGATGGCAAGTGCAGTGGAATGCCAATCATTGCTTTGTAATTCAAGGTGTTGTTTGGTTTTGCTACTTTTCATGAGCGGTCGTATCGCTTACCACCAGACGAAAGGCATGCTCGTCCCGCCATTAATAGCAATGAAAAAAAAAATAGAGGGAATATAAGGAGTGACTGAAGCGAATATTGAAAAAAATCCGACGCAGTAGTACATAAGTACAGTTCACAAACTTTTTTGATTCATTTCTACGCCTACAAAGTCGCGGGGACACATATGTTCTATGATAAATATCAAACGTTATAATTCTAAAAACAAACAATTTATTCGCAGAAGCACTACACTTTATTTTAACAATGGTTAATGGACTTTAATTTATTCCTCTTGTGCACTCGGTCGTAAAACGAAAAAATATACATGCATTTTAACAATCGCATGTTAAAAATTTCAAACGTAAAATGAGTTCAGAAGTGTGAATTTCAAATGTAAAAAGACTTTAAAAGTATAATTGGTACAGTAGACAAAACACGATTTGACATTTGTTTGAAAATTAGAAAGACGTGTTTGTTGTGATAATTCATGCGTAAATAAAATAAAAATGTTGTATCCGAAGATAGATGTGTACTACTGAGTTAAATATTGTTATAACGGTTATATATTGGTATAAAAACAAATATGTGAAATTGATAATATCGTCCTTTTTGAAATCTGTTAATTAACACCTCTGTAATGAGCATTCGAATCCAGACACACGGTTGAGATATCGGCGTAAATTTTATAATGGGAACTTAAAAACAACATGTCTAATATTTTTCTTCGATCATTTCTACAATTCAAAATGCAAACAAATACCGTCCAGAAAGTAAACTTCAAAGAAAAATCCCACTGTATCTTTGTCGAGCTGTGTAAATATAAAAAGGCATCACTTGACAATTTCACAAATAAGTGTTATAAATGAGATACTGATCAATCACGAAGCTAGGACAAACAATTAAACAGAACGGATTCGTAATTAAAAATACTTACAGCCACTTACTGTGTCTTGGATATATTCCACTATGACTTATTTCTTAGTATAAGTTTCGGTTAAAAGATAATATGGTATTGAGCATTGGTACCTAACGATATTTTTACATTTTGCTGGAAACGGTGCATAATGATTTTAAGAACACCTTACACCAAGACAACTAACTGCTATGATAGTATGTATGTAGTATGAATGATCCAAATATCATAATTGATATAATAATTGAAAACCACTTTGAAATTGCCGTCCTCCATAGTAAATACGGACGGATAAACTACCATAAGATCCAATGTCTAGAAATTCAAAATTGAATTCAAGCTAACAATAGGCTACCTTTGCGGTGCCACTAGAACCAAAGTCGACAACACAAATCCTTGTTAAATGAAAATATTATTTCGTTTTATATGTAATAGGCCCGACGAGGGCTTTTAGGCTCAAATGGCTTCGTGCTTGGTCTATGGGTAATCTCACGAAAACGAAATACAAAGGGATGTAGAAACAAAAAGTTGCTCTCAAAAGTTTGACGTCACTCTCTTCGCAACATACAAGGTGAATGTTATACGAATCAAGGTTTCATACCCTGGCAAAGGCTTGAGCTTGGATTACTTATTTATCTTGTCCAAGGCGACGAGAGATCAACAATAGTATTCTTATAAATTGAATAACTTAATAAAATTAACATTTTCAAAAGATTTTGCGAGCGAAGTGTGCAAGCTTACAAAGAAATTACTTGGAAAATATTGAATGAAATCAACTCATTTAATTTGCAAAATACCTAAGGTTTCTTTGTCAATTCTATTACGTTTGCCAAGTTGTTTAAAATACTAAAGTTTTGATATTTAATTTCAAGAAAATGCGGGGCGCACGCGAACCTAGTTTATATTTGACGCTGAAAACAATTTATTTGCAACTTGCCCTGCATTTTTTAAAACATTAATAAACTTCTAAACGTATACATTTTACACCTTTATAGTCAACGAAATATTGTATTACTTTGAGAAAGCAATGTAGTTTTGTCACAGAAGGTTACGGTGTTACGTTTCCATTATTTGATTTAAATAAGAACCGAATCAGATTTCTCTTGCGGACGTCATTTACTTGTCGAAGCTTTACATTACACAACCTTATTTCCATTGCCACTTACGTAAATATTGTACGTATAGAGCAGAGCATTTGGCTTTCAAAGTAATTTTAATAAATTGGGTCCAAATAAAACCTAATCTAAAGTTGTCAGATCCGTCCTTGGGTAGTATTAAAGGTGAATTTTATATACGTCAGTAAGGAAAATATCAAAAGGTGTTTTCTTGGCGTTTACAAAATGACGAAAGTCTGGCGGCCACGGGCTCTTGGTCTATAATGCAACAAGAGAAGGATAACGATCACACAATCTCGACTTAACATTGTGTTACTTTGTATCGTGGGACTACGAGACCTGATAAAAATTCGCGTGGATCACACAAAAAAAACGCTGGGTAGGGAGACCAAACTTGCTGCCTCTTGTTTCATTAACGTCTTCTTCAGCAACTCTACCCCGATTGATGTCTGTAATAATAAAATTACATTTTGACAGCCTCCGTGGCTCAGTTGGTTAGACGCCGCCTGTGAAACGAGAGGCCGCGGGTTCGATCCCCGCACCGAGAGAAATGTTTGTGTGGCCCACAAACATTTCTTCCGAGTCTGGGTGTTTGTGAGACCGAAAAGTCTCTCGTAGTTCCTGATACCCACGACACAAGACTCGATCTTAGTGTGGGGTCAGGACTATGTATGTGACTGTTGGGTGTTATTTATTTATTTATTTATATTTACGCTGTATTGGGATCGGTCTATTATCACAGACAGAACTATTGTTGCCAATGAGCCTGATATTGCGACAAAAGATCGATTGGCGCGCCGAGCAATACTTGTTGATATTACAATATGACTATAATGTTTATATGTATATTGTTTTTTTTTTTAGAAATATGTATGTACCTATTAAAGGTAGAAAAAGAAACTTACAAAATGAATAGAAATTCATTATACTTGAAATGTGTGGGAAAATTAGCGTGTGCATTTGATTAAGTAAGCTTTAGTTAGATACATTTTTTAAATTAACAATTCTACTACTTTACGTTCATGCATGTTAAATTTGCTCGAAAAGTGCTCGTTAAATAATTTCTTCGAATTTCGTTAGTACAAACAATAAGTAATTCAGGAAGCTTAGTTGAAATGCTAGTGTCTCAGTAATAAATTCTTCTACTGGAAACATTAATGCAGCAAGGAAATTAATGGACATCAGCATTAATTTTCTCATTATTGGAAGTGGCAGAGCTGTCAGTCATGACTTAACATGAATGGGCAGGCCCGTCCGGGTACTGCATACACAGGAGACAGACGTGAAGCGTCAAATTTGCTGTCGCGTCTCGTCTGCTTGTGTTTGTCATGCAGAGGTGTGTATTGTATCGCTGTGAAGTGTAGTAAGTGACAGTTCCGGACGCCCAATCTTCCAATCATTTTCTTTCCAGCTCCCGATTTGATGGATGGGCAACGCATCTATGATCCAGCCGTTGGGGATGGTTATGAGCGACAGCGATCACTCACCATCAGGTGACCTGTAAGCTCGTATGCCGGATCCATAAAATAAAAGAATATATATTTTATTTCGTTTTAGAGAAATTTAATTTTATAAAAGTGAGTTCTATCTTCAAAATATAATGTTTATATTATTTTTTGTACACCAATGAATCTTAACAATGAAACAATTTATAATACTTTTGCCACCCAAAATCGTCTAGTTACGCACTGAATGGTATCACGAGGAACAATAAATTTGAACTTAAGACAAATATCGTGAAACTTACTGGCCATAACGTTTGTAATTGCATTTGTCTCATATTTTCATCGGTTTTACGGCGTTGTGTATGAAATAATGAGAAATGGTCAGTGAAAGAAGTTATTGCGCGGCGTGTCTGCGTCGACTTTTGTTCGCTGTATGCGAGGTTTTGTGCACTTTCAACAACTTGAAAATTAAATTCGTACCACATTGTTTGTGTAGTTGCACATTACTCAAAACCTCTTCATATTGCAGAACACCAGTTTTTGTATGCTCACTCCAGCTTCTTTGTGTGTACAAGTAGTAATATGCATATGTATTTTCATGAGCCAAATTATTGTTTCGGCGGACCCTTCATCATGAATTTTTTATGGTTACATCAGGTTGCAGTTTATTCAGTAATTAAAAGGATTTAAGCCTTGTTAGAATAAGCTGATTTAATTAAATGGAAGTTGATGGGTTTTTTTCTTTTCTTCAAAGTTCCTGGCTATACAGTTTTCTCTACGACGTTGTCCTTTACTGCTAAAGTAAACGATGATAATTTGGGTCAAATTTACAACTTGTGGTACCAATCCATTTAGTTTAAACTAGGTTATAAAATCACTGTATATTAGCTTTCGTTTTCAACATTATTATTGAATCATTGAATCTTTTTACTTTCAGAGCATCATGTTCATTACCTGCGTCTTTCAATCGTAAATCCTCTATGAAAATATGAAAATTAGCTTTAAAAAAAGATACGATGAGAACATGAAACCTATACGCACCGTACTAATAATATGTATTTATATTATGTATTTCAGTAAAAAAATATCCAAAAAATAGTAATAAATATCATAGTGAAATACACATGCATACATTCATAAACTCACGCCTTTTTCCCAGAAGGGATAGGCAGAGGCAAAGGTGCCAGGGCACCTTATTTCGCTATATATGTTCGGTCCCACGATGTGATAGGGGTCGAACCCATGCCATATTGGGTACTAAATAATAACGACTAATAGGAATGTAGTATACATAATACTAGAAGAAAAATACTATAAAAAATATTTTGTTAATAGAGATTAATGGTCTAAGAGCCCGTGAACCCCAGACCTTCGTTATTTTATAAAAGCTGAAAGTTTGTCAGCGCATGCTCCCAACACAGGTTAGAACGATGTACCATTATGATGTTTGTGTTGCCCTGGCTTTAGCAGGTAAACGGTACTAAAGGAGTGTAAAATACCGATCTAACTTCGTCCAATAATAAAGTGCGATTTTTTGGTATTATCTTCAGAATATTATTAAAAATCACATTATTCATTGCCAGACACAACATTCTGGCAACCCCTTGCCAGAAAGACACCCTTAATGTTCATGAAATTATAATTTTACTTACGTTATAGTATAAAAGCTGATTTTTATATATAATACTTGAGTAATAAGTAAATGATGTTTCCTCATTAGCCAGACATTTTTGATACTTCCAACCCTTGCCAGACAAGCATGTAGGGTAGCTATAGGAGCAAACTTCATAATGCTACATCGTTCTTACCTGTGTTGGGAGCATGCGCTGATAAACTTTCAGATTTTATAAAATAACGAAGGCCTCAAAGGCCGGCAACGCATCTCCATGCCCTTTGGTGTTGCAGATGTCCATGGGCAGCGGTTTACTTACCATCAGGTGAATCGCGTGCTCGTTTGCCCGTATAAAATAAAAATAAAAAAAAGAATGTCTGGGGTTCACGGACTCTTGCTCGTACTATATGTTTTGACCTAACAGCTATTAATGACCAATAGACGAATTTCATTCTATTCCAGAAACGAATTTCATTTCATTTCAAATAATCGAGGGCTGAAAATCTAGTGCCACACACGATTAATTATAGAATCCGGTAATTGTTACTCCACCGCAATTTGCAGTGAGGCCTTAATCAATGTAACTCTCAGACAATGGTATCGCGACGTGCGACTTGACCACACCACCCCGACGCCTTGTTCAAATACAAGTATTGCACACTCTGAAATGCACAAGGTCTTATCTATAGTCGGGTTATATATTATTACTGAAATAGATATTAAAACATATTTTTCTAATATATGTAACATGTTATTTACTTAGATAATCAATTGGGTATTTCGAAAATTAAAAATAAAAACAATTTTGCCACGTGGGTTTTGCATGGCATGTTAAAATAGATAATGGTTTTTATTATAGCTTATTATTTGTTCATTTTTTATCAGTAAATGAAGTTATTTTTCTCAAAGAAGTTATTCTTCTCTCTCAAGGCAAAATGCAAGAAAATCCTCTCAACTCACTCCCTTCAGCAAGTTTTATCAAACTCAATACACACTGTAATGTTATGTACGACATTGCCATGAATACAGCATTATTAAAAAGCTTTGCATCAGCGAAGCTGTGCTGTGCAGCATTCAGTGTGTTACACCGCGCGCGTACCTAACTCGACAGTCGCAACCTGTTATTAGTCCGAGTTATATTTTCGGATCAGTAGTCGTGAGAGGGGGAGGCGCGAGAGGGCGCGGGGGGCGGGGGGTTAGTTCGCGATCGGTGGCACATGTACAATGATTGGCCCTTGTTGTTTGATTTACTCGACCTGGTTCCTAGCAACTCATTCCGCATCGCTGCCTTGCTGTTCACTTCTCTCCTTATTTGTATTGCTTTATAATGTTAGTTTGAGCTGTTTCATTGTGTTTCAAAGGCAAATGTTCTCTGGCAGGTTTGTTTTCTCAGCCCTGTAATGTTCATTTACCCACATAATGTGAACTCAACTTACATATTCACGACACGAATGGAGCGTTAAATATACACTTGACTGAAAAACGTTTTATTTTGAATTATGTTCTAAGTACGTACGATAGTTTAAATCGCTTGACCGGGGATTGAACAACGGATTTAAAAAAATCTCACAGATTTTGAATTATTTTGCATAGAAGTCTTGCTTTACAGTGAGCCTGGCTATCAAATTGATTTTAAGAGAAAGAAATTCAACGTTCCATATTCAAATTTAAATATTTTTATCTTTTTAATTCTAATTAACTCCAATGTAAGAACCAGCCAGCTCCTCCAGCTACTTTATGTAGTTAAAACCTTTCATACAGTATACACCCCTTAGTGTCGCTCGGAGGCTTTTTAAATCGCAATGTTAATGATGTTTATAATGACGGAGGCGCACTCGACGTGATCCAGCAGTAATGGCCACGCGCCGCTGCAATCTTAATTAGCTCGGGACGTATTGGCAATACGAACAGACGACTAACCGATTTGCGCCCGCTTGCACTCTCACTCTAAACCGTTCCAAAGGCTGCTCCCATCCAACGATATATTGAATGTTGTTTCTTTTATCATTTTGGAACATGTTTCGTGTGTGCAACAATATCTAATGGATCTTTCATTGTTTGTTCGAGCTTCAAATGTGTTTGTAGAGCGATATTAAAGTGACTTTTATTAAATAGAAAGTAAGAATGCTGCAGCACTTTTTAGCTACAATATTTCTGAGAGAAAAAGAACGTGAAGATTTATTATTTTGTTTCGTTGGGTAAGTGGGATAGCAAGAAACCACCGTTAATGGTAGGATATTCGTGTTCCACCAGAAATTAACCATCGTATACGACAGTGAAAAAAATGTCAATGTGACCGACCTAAATGTGTCGCGTTTGAGGTTATAGCCTTTCAATATATTTAATTATATATATAGGTTAATAGGTTGTTCATATATATATATATTCGTGTACTTAACTCTAGACATTACACATTGTAGTATGAATTTTAAATCACTTTTAATCTTTTAGTTTTTTTGTGGAACTCGGCTCGAATTTATCAGACAAAGGTTTTAAACTTGGCATTGTTACAAAAGACAGTTCGAGTACCAATCGTGCCTCTCAAAACCTTTGAGGAATATAAATTTATCTCTTATCACTTCTTTGATGTATCATGAAATATAAGATGGCCCTAGTATTAATATTTCTGACAGCTGCAGGTTGAAGAAAAAACACAATAATAGATAATATCAATTTCAATTAATTCAAGGACATAGTTTATGAAATATTTTCTATTGGTATTTCTAAAATACAGAAAGAAATAATTTATTCATGACAAACCTAATCGGCTCCTATCACTACAAACAATATTAAAACAATTATACCTATATTATTAGAAATATACGCATACAGTTAAATTAAGCTATAAAAAATTAAAGGAAATCAAAAACAACAGACAGGATTATATGGTTTCACTTAAATTTAAATATTTTCTGTTTAAATGCTCTTTGCTTATAAAAGAATTTAAAATCAGATATTTAGTCTACATTTGTGCAATGTACATTACTGTACGAGTACTTTACAATGTAGCTGGGTGAAAAAGCTCATAAATAATTCCCTGCAATCAGAGCTGTCGCGCGTGTTCACCCCTAATAAATCCTTAAAAAGTATTACCCTTCATAGTATAAAATTATATAAATAGTGTTATTTCGCGATAAGATCGAAAGCGCACGGCACAGCGCGGCAGCCGAAGTACGGAAATGTACCGATAGCCGCGACAACACGACTGCAACAACCTACAATGTTCTAAACTGCTAAAGCCTTTGTATATTGTCAACAAATACGGTATTTATCTGTATGTAACTTTATTTGATAAAAATGGTCTTGTTATCATTATTATTTGACAGCCTCCGTGGCGCAGTCGGTTAGATGCTGCCTGGGAAATGAGAGGCCGCGGGTTTGATCCCCGCAGTGAGATAAATGTTTGTGCGGCCCACAAATATTTCTTTCAGTTCTGGGTGTTTGTGAGACCGAAAAGTCTCTCGTAGTTCCTGATACCCACGACACAAGACTCGATCTTAGTGTGGGGTCAGGACTATGTATATGACTGTTGGGTGTTATTTATTTATTTATAATATTTAACTGTTATTCAAGGAACTAACTATGAAAAAAGGATAAAATGTGGACGAATTAACAAGGATTTCGATTCTTGCGCGCTACGCTCATATTAAAATACGAGTAGATAGACTTGAAGTAATACATACATAAGTATTTTATAACACAAGCATTACAATTCAAACGGTCCATAATATGAAAGCCTAATATTATAAACATACATACATATGTATCTTATCATCATTATCATCAACATCATCAGCCTATTCGCGTCCACTGCTGGACATAGGCCTCTCCTATGGCACGCCACTGTATACATTTAAACATGTATCTTATATGTATAGAATATTCCAAATTGCAAATTATTACTCAAAATAATAAAATGCTGAATTACGTGTAGCTATACAATAACACAAAATCTAGATGTTTCAGTGAAATAATTCATTGCAAATGGTATAATTTCAGTCCAACTAAAAGGTTATATTGAAAATTCGCATCTGACAAGGACGATATATCTATTTTTTCAGTTAACACAATGCGCAAAGAAAAAGCTTATGCTTGCAAAAGTTTGAGATATATTTTATACTTTCTATACACAATCTCGGCATCCTTAGTGTTATAAGCCGAGATGAAATTACAGTGTTACAAATACACGTTTGTGTGATTGTCATTTGTGTTTAATGCAAATAGGACATCGCTTAGGAGACTTGGTAAGAAAAATCTAAATGTTTATAAGTTTTTTAAATCTGTGTCTTTTTTATTTTTTATTTAATGTAATTGTGTTATCTATGTTAGTTTATATAATAATTAATTATTTATATTTCGATATATCTCTATTTTTTTACATTAAAACTTAATAAATTATCCAAGATAGTATCTAAAATGAAAAGGACTTAATACCTCGTTTATAATAGCACCCTGCATAAATCCGAGAAGATTGGTTTTCTTTGAAGTTCTTCACCAATAACCCTACTTTGAAAATGAAATCTCTTTAAATTTGTCCTTAACGCAGATGACAACGCTCTATTGAAGTCTAGGCTTATATACTTTACATACATGAACACATGCCTTTTTCCTAGAAGATGTAAGCAGAGGTGCAACCATTACACCCATGTTTCCCCATATATTTTACGTCCCATTATGTGATAAAGGGCGATTCTATTGACATATCGGGCACAAATTTTTAACTCCAGACTGATAATGAACAGAAAAATCAAATATCACTTTACCCGACCCTGGGCTCAAACCCGAAACCACAGCTTTGCAAATACGAGTATTCCGTAGTAGTACTGCGCCACCGAAGCAGTCTTACAACTTTACATATTTTTTATAATAATATATGGCCTTCAACTGAATTCCCGAACGTGAAATTTCGTCCACACTGCAGAATTCGTGCAGCCACTTCAACAAGACGTCTAACGTAAGAAAACTCCTTTGGTCAATTCAATTCGACCTTGAAGTGTAAATCTGGTGGTCTGCTAGTTATACAGGTGAGCCAACGGTATTACCCGATATCAGCATCTGATCTCAGTGGAAAGTATTACGAGGACGCACGCCGCCCGGCGCCACGCTGCCAGCACCTATGCACCTGAGAAAATCTTATCAAGCAATTTCAAATCTTGTCCCTTTAGCAATAAAGGTAGAAATTCCCCGAGATCAATGAACAAGGTTTTGGTCCAATGTTTGTTCACTCCTTTTATCTCCCAAGACAGTGAACACGGGTAAATCCGGTTTTGCATCATCCACTTTTCACCATATTATAGAATGTAGTATTTTACTGCAATTTTTATCTTATATTAGACCAGTAGGTATTATGCACCCTTTGAACTTAAACCTGCTAAGACTTGCGGAGTACTGGCATCTCTGCGTCTACAGAATTATTTATATTTTGCCTTAGATACAGGAAATTGATTTGACGTATTACGAACTCTGTGTTCGAGCTGTATCGGTCGAATAATTAAAAAATGAGGTGAAAATATTTTTTCGGCATTGTTCTACCGATCACAATCTTTCTCATTCCCGGTGTTGCGTCATTTTGTAAACATAACAGTATTTAACTAGGTTTCATTTTAAACATTTTTCATTACCAAGTTATATTACAATGCGATAGTAATGTATGTAGGTTGCATTTTATGTTTAGCACATTTTCCACGCGTGACAAGTTTAGATTTCCCCCGGGTAGCCATGAGCGTCAATGCTCACTGTAAATATTTGATCGCTTTAGGAACCTAACAGTAACAATTGTTGTACATGAAACAATTGAAAACGGAAACAAAACACTGTATAAGTGTTATGTTTCCTGCAGCTCGTTATTTTCTTTGTCACCTATACTTATCCCCCATTGTAATGCTACAACAAAAGCAGTGCAAAAAATATTTCTTATTGATTTCAGCTGCTCTATCCTTCTGTTGATGGTTAGATGTAATGAAGGATCATAGGGTCCTCCAGATTGACAAATAAATCTACTGTCCATGAGCGGTCGTATCGCCCACCAACAGGCGAATAGCATGGTCGTTGTCCATTCATTGCATAAATATTATAAGCATTCATCGACTATTAATTATCCGAAAACTGTTGTGATATGGCTGTAACTTTAATGACATATCTCATGGTACTATTTCAAGAAAATTTAAACTCCTACCAAATTATAAATCTATTACACAAAACGTCATATTTAACGGGGATAAATGGGATCGTGAGTTATGGCAGTATTTTATGCAAAACCGTCCAATAGTTTCTGAGATAAGCTTGGGCGCACACATGTCTCTAAATTTAATTTGTGCTCGTAAACTTGTGAACTAAATTATTCACTATCTTTAAATAATTCCGAACTCCGAACGAGAATTTAAATTATTTTTTAAAGTATATGTCTTTGTGATTTAATTTAGACGAGGTTAAGACATTAATTTCTTGTTTATTTTAATCCTGGCGACATATTATTTTAATCAAACGTTAAGAAGATTTCATGACAGCCTCCGTGGCGCAGAAGGTTAGACGCTGCCTGTCAAAGCTGCGGGTTCAATCCCCGTACCGAAACAAATGTTTGTGTAATCCACAGTTATTTGTTTTGGGCCTGGGTGTTTGTGAGACCGAAAAGACTCTCGTAGTTTCTGATAGCCACGACACAAGACTCGATCTTAGTGAGGAGTAAGGACTATGTACATATTATGTGACTGTTGGGTGTATTTATTTTATTTTTATTTCTCCGTGGAAATAAGCTCATCGAACTTATTACACCATAATATGGACAAAAGACAAACGGATATAGTAACTTCCCTATCTAAAACCCTAGACCAACTGATACTCATAAATTAATATTATTTTTTTGGAGTTAAGGTACGTGCGTGATAATAAAAGAAAAACACTTGCTTTGTAGGTTGCATTTTTATTGCATAGATCCCGCGGTGAAAGTATATTAGCGTATTGACGGGCATACGAGCGTACAGGTCACCTGATGGAAAGCAATCTCTACTACCCATGAACATCTTCAACCCTTGGATCACAGATGTGTTACTAACCCATCGAATCGATTGGGGTAGGTTGATGGAAAAAGGCAATCTCACTCACCGAACGAAATGCGACAGCAAAGCTGTGGTACCGCCCCGCCCGAACCTACCTATTGATGCTCAGTCATGACTATTTTTACTGCAATTAATAGCAAGACGAGCATGCCGTTCACCTGATGGAATGCTATACGACCGCTCATAAATAGTAGCAAAACCAAACAACACCTTGAATTACAAAGCAATGCTTGGCATTCTACTGCGCTCGCCATCCTGAGACATAAGATGTTAAGTCTCAATATGTCCAGTAGTTACTCTGGCTACAATGCCCTTCAATCCGAAACAACAGTGTATTTACACTGCTGTTTGACATTTGAGAGACCACCAGTGACACAACCTAAGTCTATGATTTACTAAAATATTCTCATTTGTGATACATTCTTAATATCTCCAGGGTAATGGACTTGAAATATCAAAACAGTACAAAAATAAAACTAACAATAATTTTATTTGAATATATAAAAATATAGAAGTTAAATGAATTAACTCCATTCAATATTTATGTGTATATTTTTTTTGCTAAAGCTATAATTAAATTAAAAGAAGCTTTCTTCCACATCACTTCTTACAATTCAATACATTTTCGATGTAACAATGTGCCGCTGCCGACTGTCGTTGCGTAATCCGCCTTTCGAATTGTACCGGTTACCTTGAATGGAATTACTCACTCATACTCGCGAAATATTCAAAAGGAAATTCTCAGTATTAAATATTAATAATTGAGCTTCCGATAAACAGACGATTTAATATTCAATGTATAACATATTTGGCGAAGATCATGACGATTGTTGACTTTATGAGAGATAAAATTAAATAATTTATTTATTGTTTCTCTTATCTTCATCCAAAGGTTGCCTGTAAGAGATTGCCTAGTGCAATAAGGCCGCCCATTGTACTTACTTTAATATATAATAGCTACAATTGTGTTTCTTTTATCTTTTGGTGTGTAAATGTATGTACAATAAAGAGTTAACTAACTAAAATGTATTATAGAAAAATGAATCCAGCGAATAAACTGGGCTTCCCGGAGCGCTATAAGCTGTCCTTCTTTTAGCAAGGTTTGAAGAGAGCACTCACCATACGGTAGGCAGTGACAAAGTTGTGCTGGTCCCCTGACATTGCAAAGGTTCATGAGCGGCGGTGACCGCTTACCATTAGACAAGGCGCATGCTCATTTGCCTGATAAGGCTAATAAAAAAAAAGGAAAAAATGAATTTCATATTTGGGTAAATAGCCAAAAAGTAATCGCTGACTTAAAAAATCATAGCTATGCTGTATTACTGAAAATGGCAACGTTTTGTCTTAAATTATATAAGAACCTAAAAAGAAATAAATACACATAAGAATTTCACACACAGGTCTATATAACATAAATACATAATTTTCTGTCCATGAGTTAATTTTCCAACGGATGCAACTAGTGATTGCAGCAAAGTAATATTTCGATCATTAACGTTTAATAGGAATGTAGATTTATGTATGTAAGACCATATTAAATCCATTTGTTCAATTTTTTATTGCACTGAATGGTAAGCGATACGAATGCTCATAGACAGAAGAAAGACCAAACAACTCCACGAATCACAAAGCAATGCTTGGCATTCCAATACGCTTACTATCCTGAGACATGTTAAGTCAATGTATGTTAATTGCGGTGGTATCTACCCAGATGGCCTCTCACAAATGAGGTACCTACGACCCTTAACTCTCAATTACCATGATAAATTATGTATAGATGGCGTTAACTGATTAGTTATTTTTAATTTCAGACACATATAAGCAAGCTCCAATTAATCTTCACACCCCAACGCGCGATATTATTTTTGGCACTCGGGCGAACGTTTTAAAGCCTCAGTTGAACAGTTACGCAACCAAAGGTACCAGAGATGTACAAAAGAAATCTGCTCTTCCGCTGTCAGCTATCAAAGCTTTGAAACAGACGCATCGCATGAAAAAATAATTTTCGTACAACCTCGGGTTTTATTTCAAAGCCAAAATCTTTTACACATTTCTACCGTTTTTATGGTGGAATAAAAGTTTATTCTGCCGGAATTGGTGATGTTTTATGCGATAGGTACTCGTTCTTTAATTAACTTCTTAGTTACAATCGTATTGTAATTTTAAAATATCTTGTAGGAAATTCGACAAGCCATAGATGTTAATTATCCAGCCAAAACAAAAAAAAAACGTAGTGAGTTATACAACTAGGCATTTTTTTAAATAAATAAATACGCAATACAGTCACACAGCTAACCGGAACACATATCAGGCTATTTATAAATTAAATTGTAGACATGAGATACGCCGAGAAAAAATTTCAAAACAGGATATTGTTTGGTAAACAAGTAGTTGTGATTAATAGCAACATTTCTCTCAGTTCTCAAAACCGCGACGTTCTAACCAACTAACCTACGGCAACTGCATATTACTTGCACATACCCATTATTCATAAAGTGGCAACCCTAAGTTTAATAATTGACGTCACAAGTAAAGTAGAAGACTGTCGGATCAAAGCCAATCCGAGGTACACGGAGCACGGGCGGCGAACACGTGGCACAAACTGCAAACAGTGCAGAGCTCTCGCCAAACAGTAGTTCCGTTGAGTTACGTATCGGTGGTAACTTTATGCAATACCAATAGAATGTGTAATGTCTATAACGTATTGCGCGTGCAAAGACTGCCTAACTCAGGGTTGGAACATTGTATTGTTTTATGGTCACTTTTTGGTGCATAATGGTGAAGGAAAATGTCGTGAGAAATCTGCATACCATATATAGGTCTTTACAAGACTTCTGTGGTTTGTGACGTCCAACAACTTGTGCCTGGCCTTTGTAGTATACCGAGACCTTAATCCATTTTTCACCAAACAGCAGTGTAAATGCACTGTTGTGTTTCAGTGTGAAGGAAATTGAAGCCATAGTAACTACTGGACATATCGAGACGACCTCATGTCTCAGGACGAGCGCAATGGAATATCAAGCCCTGTTTTGTAATTCAAGGTGTTGCTTGGGCTTCTACTGTCGATGAGCGGTCGTATTGCTTACCATTAGGCGAATGGCATGCTCGTCTCGCCATTCATCGCAATAAACAAAACCCTGTAAATTATAATAGGAAAACCGCGAAGCTCCCAAGAACATATAATTCCGGGCGGTTACATAAGATAAGCTCTTTTTATTTCTCTTGTTGCAATTATCTCATGAAGCAACTAGACCGAACAAGGAAAGGAGGAAAAGATCAACTTAATTGTAAAATATATTCACTATTATCGTCTCGCAACAAATTTATCCAACGATAGAGTAATATTATAATGCAAACTCTTTATTAAAATGCAATTTCCACAGAATAATATTGTCAGTAACATACTCCGCAGCCGCGCAGCAAAATTCTACCTTATTTTTAATTGAAATAGGTGTATTTTATAAAATAAAGCGGTCTGGCCCGGCTTTGCCCGATACTTTTTGAGTCCAGTCAACATATTATTTTGCGTACTGTTTTATATTTTAAACTCAATGTGACCGCCATATGATTTTCCCTTAGCGTCCCATTATATCCCTTTCTGTCCCGTCTCATTCTGTCCCATGGCTAAAAGCATGCAATTCTGTCCTCTTCTGTCCTGTAGCACGTATTAAAATTTGAAATAGTAGCAAATTTGTATATTTGCATTCCTGACTCATCCCACAGGAACACTTCAATTCGAATGGAATAAAAATAGTAATCCAGAGTGTCAGCTAGTTCAATGCCAAATTTCATCAAAATTGGTCCAGTGGTTTGAGCGTGAAGAGGTAACAAACACACAAACTTTCACATTTATAATATTAGTATAATAGGATAATTTCTGCAAATTCAACTGGCCATCAGCCCTCATTTGGACAATTTATCGTTAATTATGATATCGTAATCGTAAGCCAATAACAATATGGCCTAACCACTCTCAATCGTACTCTCGATTGTGGAGGAGGACCTGTATGGGCTGACACAATACTATGGTTCGATAACATAGCGATACTTTGCGAAGCGAAATCTTATCCATATTATCTAGAGATGAGATATGTTGATAGTTGTTGCTCAATAATGTAATAAACCACAACAAAGTTGTCTCAAACTGGTAATGTTAGCAGTTGGAGTGCTTTCCGCCGGTATCATGCTCAGTTTCCCAGAGAGTATTCGGTTTTCGTCGCACAAACTAAATTACGAACTTAATGCTAATTTTGTAAGAAGATGCCTATGTGCTGCAGTTGTACTACGGTATGATAAAAAAACCAAAGCTGAGGTCTCGGGTTCGAATCCCTGGTCAGGCAAAGTAGTATTAGATTTTCTATTCATTATCAACTCGGTGTCAGAAATTTGTTCAAGATATGGCGATAGACTCGTCGCCTGTCACATAATGGGACGGAAAATACAAGGTAAAACGTGGGTGTCCTGGTTGCACTTCTGCCTACCCTTTCATACCATTGCATATACGGGACATAAGATTTCTATCTATGGAAAGCAGGTTTCTCACAGTTTTTCCTTGTTCGTTTGAGCGCGTGGTTAATGATTATCTGGGATTCAAACCCACGACCACAGACTTGGCAGCCGCGCCCCGTCCAACAGGTCACCACACACTTGAGGTATACATATATTTAAAGAACATAAAAATAAAGATCTGGTTACTCGAGTTAACTTGTAATGGACTACTTTAACAATAATAGATGTACTACAATATTTTTTGAATGTTGCAATTCGAAAGTATTGCTATAATTATATTTTACTAATTTCTTTCGATAACTGATAACATTGGAAAATATATTCATTTATTAAATTCACATTAACAACGGAAATCGTAACAGCCACTTTAGTTGGAAATAATGCAGCAATTAGACTCTCTACAGAACTATAAAACTGTTTCATTCTTTTAATGAGTAAAAAGTATAAATTAAGTTTTTAAATTACTTGAGGCTTAACAGATTTTTGTTCGTGTATTTTTGTGAATAAAACAAGGATATATATTTAATCTTATGTAGAAATTGAACCACGACCTCTTTCCACAACCGGCTTTTCATCCAACGCGACACTAGAGCTATCAAATGCTTATTTGATTCATTTTTCCGTAACTTTTATATTTTATAGCTGCCAGAATTTGCAAGTATTCGTCTTAGTCAAATATATACCATAATTATATAGTACATCATAATTAGAGTTCATTTTCCAAGTATAAGTTATAAATACTTTCTGTGAATATTGCTGCAACAGATATGTATGCGCTGACCCAGTGTGGGCGTGGATTACGCCCAGCTTCATGAAAACAGAGCACTAAGCTAAACTAATACAAAACTGTTACTCTACATTTAATAATACATACGATATTAAGGTCAGGTGTATTTATAAACTTGGACGCTATTTTCATTAAGCAAAGGTTAACTTTGATAATGCGTTCTGACGCAAGGCAACTTCAATGTTGATATTTTAAACTATAAATGACTGAATAATCATTGTCTTAATTAAAATCGACGTAATTTAACGAGTTTACTGTCAGCTTTCGTCCAGAATTATTCACTGAAGCTAAATTTTCTTTTATTATTATTATCTCGTTGTTTCTCTTCATCTATTTTCAAAACTTGGCCATTTAAGTAAAATCTTCATATCCAAAAGATATTTAAGGACTGCGGTTAGCGGTAATTTCGTACCATAAAGTGAGTTGCTTGCTCAATTGCAATACAGCTTAGTTGGTTATCGTTTCGGACAACGGAAACGGAGGGGCGCTATAGGATAAGTTTTATGCGGATGTTTGCATGGGTTTGGATGACAAATGTAAAGAGCCGCGCTGTACCATCCTAGTGCAAGGCACTCCAGTAACCTTTGGGCGTCAAGGTGTGGAATTATTTATTTTAATAACTCCTTCTTATAATCCTAGGTCCTTCCGCCGTAGAGTTAAGAAGCATCTTAGCATGCTGGTATAATTGTATCGAATAGCATGATACCGCCGTTTGATGCCAATCGATACTCTGTCTGGGTGGTATTTCTGCTTACCACAGATGCAGTGCAGTCATTGTGCCGTGCGAGTGAAAAATATAGCAATCTGGGCGAAGACGCCAAAAGGAGTATATATTGTATATATATACTGCTTATTTCTCGACCAGTATTATAAAAAGTTTTATTGTATAGTTTTTTCCTGTCTACCTCATCATCATCACACACACCCAATTCAGCATCTGTTGAACCTAAGCCTCACTTATTTGTGGCAGTTAAAGCACTGTTATATTTTAACTTCCCAAAGGTTAATTCCGTAGATTTAGCTAGTGCTTCACTAATGCACGAAAACACAATGCTGAACATAGATATCAGTAGCACAGTCACCGAGCCACAGAGACAGAATAATTAATTCGCACCTACGGCGAATCAGTGCAATGGAATATAAGTCAACAGCCGGCTGAAATACATGCATATAAAATGGATCGTTAAAGCCGCGTATTTCGAAAATGGCAATATTTTTCGCAAGTAACAATATAGTTCTGTTATTTGTTCCGAAGTTGTTTCACGAACTTTTTATAAATTCAGTTCTTACTTTTTTATTTCATATGTGAAATTTCTGTATATGTTACAATGCGACAATAAACTGACTATGTAGTCATTGTCATCACTGTAAGGGGAACTTATTGCAGGTCCAAGATCCATTTTACATAAGGTAAACAAAATAAAATAAAAAGTCTTCTAAAATAATTAAAAAATATATCATACAAACTAAAAAAATAACCCAGTAATAGTGAGTCATTTTAATTAGAATGAATTACGCATAGATAAGAGACGACTACGAGTATACAGATATATAGTGCTTTTAACCAAATCAAATTATTATTAATTAAATAATGTCCGATTATTTCTAGGCAGTGAGAAACTTCATTTTATTTTTTAATTACGTCTAATATTACAGGGTACGACGAGGGAACGAGGGTACGACGGGTCGAGCGCATTGCAGTTCCACAAAGTGCTTAATAACAATAAACTACAAGTAGTGTTGCTCTGTTTATAAGAAGGCGTCACGCCTACAAGCAAGCAAAATTCCCTCCCATTTAGACAGCCTCCGTGGCGTAGTCGGTTGGACGCCGACTGTGAAACAAGAGGCCGCGGGTTCGATCCCCGCATCGAGAAAAATGTTTGTGCGGCCCATAAATATTTCTTTCGGGTCTAGATGTTTATGAAACCAAAAAGTCTCTCGTAGTTTCTGATCCCGCGACACAAGACTCGATGTTAGTGTAGGGTCAGGACTACGTATGTGACTGTGGGTGTTATTATTATTATTCCCGACTCCGTGCTCTAACAAAAAATATCCACATAAATAAACAAGTCACTAAAAATATTGTTGACTTTTAGCCCATTTTTAAAACGGACTCACATCTACAAAGCAGTTATGTTCAGATGGCCTATTCACACTTGTGCACTGGACTATGACAGTTCGCAGCAGTATAACATGTCTCAGTTACGTTATGTAAATGGCTTAAGTTACACGTCTAATATTCTGGCATTAAATGAAACAGGATTTGGTATAAACCTGGATGCAACAGTAATTGTATTCTAAACTTTTATGCAACAACAATAATAATGGATAATTGTATTCTCATTTTATATCTTATCTATTCAATATTCTAGTATTGTTTGAAATTGTCATCATGACATAACTTAAACTTTATTCCGACTATATGTTGCATGCTCACTCTACATATACGAGTATAAGTTCACATACGTTCAAAATAATCTTGAAGTGAAGTAATTATATAAAATTTCTTAAGATAATATTTTTTTTTAAACCGAAATATTATGTAATTAATTTACTCTATGTAAAATGATTTACAAATAAAGTGTCTCAGAATTGCGAGCACAGTAAAATGCCAAGCATTACTGTGTAATTCATAATATTGTTTGGTTTTGATACTGTCCATGAGCGATGTATCACTTAGCACCAGGCGAATGGCAAGCTCGTCTCGCCATTCATTATAATAATAAAACAAGTAATTGTAGACCTATGCTACTCTTGTCAAGCTTTAATAAACCAACAAAAAATGTAATTAACGTTCTTTTTTGCTTCAATAAATCTAGTTAAATAAATAGTGAAAGCATTTACTTATAACAACCGAGGGTTTCTTTGTAACACAATATTCTAGGTTTCGTTAATTATTGAGAAAATGGATGGAGTTTTTTCATAGAACTTAATACAAAACAGCTAAGACTCGGTAAATGTGATTGAATAATCCGAACCTGTATTATCTTATACGAAATTGAGACTCAATTTTAATATAGGTGTACAATTGAGACCGAATCATCTTATCCATGTCGCACTAATATAGGACAAAGAACTTGACTATAAAAAAGTTTCGGAGCAAATATTATTATCTATATATTTGGTGGAACGTCAAAACTTTTGCCAGCAGCTGTCTAATTAGAAACACGTGACATTAATATTGTCGTCAGTTTATTCGACATGACAACTTAACCTTAGAGTATTTTGAACCTTTGCCTGATATTACTAACTTTGCGGTAAAAGTTATATTGACAAACTACTCCGAAACTTATTTCGTGACGTCGCGTGCCACAAAATTATATTTTAAAAATCATCTCCATCAGGCGACTCGCCGGCGCACTCTCATATATTAAATGTATCTGAAATTACTAATGTGATTAATGGATATACTTTCAAACTTAAATATGCGTATGTAGTTGCACAAACTTTATAATTACGAGAATGTATAATGACTTGCAACTGGTCAAATTGATTATTCAGCAAATAAAACTTTCTCGATACGAAGTTGTTTACTAAATTAAATATAAGCAATTATACGTGAACATAATTAGTTTATAGTGCTTTTGCACCCCTAAGAAAACACACGTGAAGTATTTTGTCAATCATTACGGTGCGGGAGTGCGCGGGTCGAGCGCGGCACGACCGAGCGGCCACGCTCTGCGGCAGTCGAGCGCTGGCGGCCGCTACGCGGGCCCGCTACACCGCTACGCCGCTACACCACGCCACGCAGTCTACGCCACGTACCGCGCGTATGCTACGAACGTCAGCGTAGCGTGAGCGCGAGCGCAACTTGTACGCTAGTGGAAATTATATTGCATTCTGTGAATTGACTTCCGTAACCCATGAAACTTAACTAAAGCTATCGAAGGTAACGCTCTCATGAAATGGTTAAATCAATCACGGAGAATAGTAGTTCAGTAAGGTATTTTGAGACATTTGATCTTAATTTATATGTATCTACAATTTTAATTTTTAATAATCATACTCACATTTAACAATTAAGTTACATCAATGTTCATGTGTAAACGCTGTCACTAAAGCCTTTTATGATTCAGATAATTGTGTCATAATTGAGATGTTAAAAAGGGTCAAAGCAGGGCTAATTAGCTTGATAAAGTCGCAACCAGAATTATAATTTGATTGACCCTGGTCCGGTCTTTCATGTTTTAAACAAATTGGAGAATTAAGCTTTGGAGCATTAACGGAGAAATAAAGGATTAACTGTGTTTAAACCTAATGTAAATTTCTCTTTTTAAATCCTTTAAAAGGTAAACGCGTCGCTAATCTCGAAACACGTATATATTTGTGTTTTGGGATGTAGTTTCTATTGTTCTTTACTTTTTTAATATAAAAGTTAAATTCGTACATGTCTGGAAGCTTTTAATCAAAATTGTACATGACAACAAGTAATGATAAATGTATATAAGTAATGCTTTACAAAGTGATAACTTTAGGGAAGATAGTAGGTTTTATTATATTTGTACCACATCTGATTGGCAATGCAAGTATACAGGGTATATCAAGACTGCTACTGAAAACGAAGCCTGATGGTAGTTTAAGCAACTTCAGACATAATGCAATAGAAAATTAAAAAAAAAGACATTTTTTTTTTTGTTATTTTTTTATATGATCGTATTTGGGTGGTAAATACATTTTGTTCCTAAAATAATAGTGTATACCCTTTTATTTATAAGGACTCTAAGGCATAGAAGAATTTTAAGTATTATTTTGGCATAAACTATGGATTTGCCACATATTATTAAATGATAAAAAATATGGTCGCGTTTCTTTGCGAAATTTTTAGTTGCATTGTCGGTAGCAGTCTTTATATACCCGGTATATCTTACTGTTAAGTGCACCTTCAATTATTAAGCAATTAAACAGAAACTCTCAAAATGCATAAAAATTGACATTAATTTATATTCTTTAATTAATTATATACGCAGTAGATCTTATACCGAAAAAAAATCTAACAAGAATCGAACATTCGATATTCATATCTATAGAAGGTATTTAAATAGCTGTTAAGGTCCTTGACACCTAAAAAAAGGTTTCGTTATTCAACGCTGAGACCGTTTAGGCAAGTCCTTGTAGAAAGACAAATCCTAAGAATGACATATGAAGGTATTATCAACAAAAACGTAATATCCAACTCTTCAACCCTGTCGAGTGATGCTCCTAATGAAGGTTGGCCTTTTCAAGTTTCTTAATTCCTTTATATAACGTAAAATAGTTTTATTATTCTGTGCTTAAAATATTTGAAGACTAAATCAAGATGAAGATAATTCGAGTATTGTTGTTATAATATTTATAAAGCTTTTAATTTTGTCAAATCACATTTTTTTTTCTATATTTTATTCGTTAGAGTATAGTAGAATATAATATAGGCACGAAACAGAACCCTGTGCTATAGTTTTCAATAAGTTAGTCTTTACTACAAGGAGTATTTTTATGACTTTTCATAAAAGGTACTTTTGTTTAATATAATTATGTCCTTATAGACGACGAAACAGAAGTTTTAATTTATAATAACCTAATTGCAGATGCAAAGATTATTTAAAAGTAACAAGAAATGAGACACTAGAATTCAAACAGCCATCGGGCATTTAAAATAATAATTGGTCTCGATATAATAAAATATTAATTTTCATATTCTTAACATTTCTGATCCTACTGCTGGGCATAAGTCTCCCTCCTCATTTTTAATAAGTCGCGGTTCCAAGCAATTTCAGGCCACACGGGCTCGAAAGTATGCAGGCCGTCACCCCAGCGTTTTTCTGGCCTTCTGCGACGTCGTCGGCCATCGGAATTTTTAAATGGCGACTTAATACATTCATTTTGAATATTTGGTAAATCTAATTATACTTGTATTTTACACTAAGCGAAATGGCAATTTCTAAGTTACAAAACGGACCCTGATTATCCGGACGGACGGATTATCCGGATCATAGCTCATAGTTTTTTCCAAATACGAATACTTCTTGGCAATATTTAAGTCAGTTCATCATTGGTTATTTTATAAGTAGTATTTCACCTTCTGTATTTGCCACTAATGATTTTATCGACGTGTGATTCTATATTATCCCTTGAAAATATCAGGTCATATTTCTACATATTTCTACCCCCACAGTTTTTATTTAAATTAGAACGAAACTAGAATAAAATATCTTATTTTTTCTGTAACTTCTGAAATGTCTTGACATTTGAATGAAGAAATTATAAACATTATTTTATCACTGCTAAAAATCACAAAAAGTTTTATCGCGTTGAGATATCGTTAAGTTTATTTCTAAAATATCAAAACGATTCATATAAATGTTTCACTTAGCTTAATGTATAAAGGTTGGTACACCCTAACATATAAATACAGACACTAAACACACACTTAAGGATCCCACAAAGACCGGACGACCGCATAAGTGGTGCTAATCCGGGCACAATACGTTCCACCAGCTCTCTCCATAGATATTATCTGCAATGTTCTTATATTTCATCTGCAGAATGTGAAAGTGAGTGTTTAATATTCCAAATATGTGTTATAAAGTGACGTCGATAATTAGTGTGGACGTTTGAAGTAGTAAGTCGTCATGGCGGGTCCGATTCGACATCTGTCTACATACCACCACGAGCCGGAGCCTTCAGCTAACTCGGTAAGTTAAGCGAATAATTAACGCATTTTCAGCCGTTCTCTATATCCTATCTATCTTTAACAAGAGGTTAAAATAGCTATCATTTCTATGTAGGTACAATTCTACGCTTTATTAAACAAACATATACATATATATTTATCTTACATATCTATCTATAAATCTCTACAAATATATCTATACATCTCTAACTTTGTTCACAGAAACATAAAACGCATTGAAATATCTGATAAAATCTATTGTTAAAGATAGATAGATTATAGAAACCGGCTGTTAAAGTTCTCGCATTATCTCAGTAGAGTGGACAAAGAGCGTTTGGAGAGGAATGTCATTAACGTTACGTATGGTGAGCATACGAGCTGGAATAGCGCGAATACCGACCAGCTTTGTGCTCACTAAGCTGTTATCCATTGTATATATGTTTGTTCATTCTTTGTGAGTCATTAAGAGGATAAAAATCTCTTTTAAAACACTTTAATTTATATATTCTTATAAAACTTTAAAAATATAAAACTATTCAAATATTAAAATACTTTTAGCTCGTAAAAGTTGAATGCAGAAGGGAGTACTCGCAACAGTTTCATTTTACTGAAATTATTTTATAAAACTATTTACGCTTGAATTCATTGCAAGAATATTACAAGCAATTTATATGGAGTAATGGTTTTTAGATACAATTATAATGGAGTTTGGGACTTTGTGTGATATTAGAAGCTTAAAGGCATATTTGTCTATCAGAAATAATGCTCTACATAAAGCTGAATATTTTCTAATACTTCTTACTAAATTTACAAAGCTTTCTTTACACAGAAGCACACAATAATTCATTGGAATTAAATAAAAAAATTAAGTGTAGAAATACACCAAATATTGACAATAAATTATGCCTCAGCTAAACAGCAAACAGAATTGAATATATCGGGGCAAGAGAGCCGTGAAATCCGCGCACTAGTATGAAATGAAATCGAAGCTTAGTCACTCATAAAGGCTTTCGTTTCCGCCGTCGCCGATATAAACTCCGCCTTGTATCCCCGAAGATTTCATTCTAAAAGAACATGATCTGTGGCACTGAGTAATGGATTCTATTTAAATCTTATTTTTATCAGCAAATAACATTTTGGTGCTGAGGATGTCTGCGGTTTTTAACTTACTAACAAATTACCTTTTAAAAGCGTTTGCGGATAGTCGCAGTCTTGTACCTAGAACATGCACATCGTAAGCTTGAATTCTCGAGGGTATAGGTAAAAATGGCAATAAGTCTGCTTGCTGATCCTCTGTCAGAAGATGTGATAAAGGGTGACCCTATCATCACTCCAAGCATCAATTCTAGTTCAAAGACAGAATTTTTGAATCTCCTAGACTCATCACACCCTATATTTAAACTCAGGACCTTGTCTTCTCACGGGAAATACGCGCATATACAAGTAATTCACACGGCTTGCAGTGAAACATTCTAGTAATTACGATAATTTTATCGAGTTTACGCTAATAAATTATTCTAAGCGCAGCTGGCGCAGGGACATGAGACAAATAGCTGCAAATGACAGAATGCTCGCAATTAGAATAATAAAGAACAGGACAGTATGTTGCAGATGGTAGGCTTTTCGAAATAGCTGGACAGCGAACACAATATATAGTGATTAAGGACTCGTCTCACTGACCCATAGTGACCCACGTAAGGGTCGCATTTCGACTTCATCATATTATATTCATAATATCACTGATAGTAGGTCTCTCATATATAAGAGGCCGCCTGGGGAAGTACCGTCGCAATGTCCATTTCTCCCGCCAAACACCAGTACAAATGCACTGATGTGTTCCGGTTTGAGAGACATTCTACTCAGAGTAACTACTGGACATAATGAGTTGTAACATCTTATATCGCAAGAATACGAGCGAGGTTTTCCTACTGTCCATGAGCTGTCGTATCGCTTACCATCAAGCAAATGGCATGCTCGTCTCGCCATTCATATAAAATAAAAATACATCATCTGATGAGAGATGGGCTACGTTCCTCTTTCTCTCTGGACTGCACTTATTTATATAAGGGGCATAGTATTCACATTTTTATGCTCATATTTTTTTTAAATTGTGTTTGTCCAACAACCTGATGGTTGGTCACCTGATGGTAAATGATCACTGCCGCCCATGAACATCAACTACACTTGGATCACGAATGTGTTGCCTACCCATCAAACCTGTAAGGAAGCGGGAAGGAAAAAGGATGAGAAGAGAAAAAGGGTATGGGCATCCAAGAGTTCTTATATTTAAATTCATCGAAATCTATTTGAAGCTTACTAAGCATTTAGCAAATAAAAACACCATTAATATAAATAGAATGAGTCTACTTCGTCACGCTTGTATCGCTGAACATGAAAGTTTTGACAAGTTACTCAGGAGATCGAATACGCAACTTACCTGAGAATTGTTTACTGTGTAAAGGCCATATATTTTGTAAGAAATGAATTGTATTCACACTCAAAACTTCAAATGTAAATTCAATGTTTGTAATATGTTTTTTTACGTGACCTACATCGTTTATAACCTTCTGAATTCGATGAGAATTTATTTCAATAAAATGTTCGGATTGCATTCAAATGAACACTGTATTCTGGACAATGCTTTTCAGTCTAATTATCAGTTTTGAATACAATATTCGTCAAACAATGTGCCAATAACATCTGAAGATGCATAAAAATTTCTTGGAAATTAGGTTTTCCATTAGAATGAAACTGTTCTTTTGTTGTTTCCTTATTCTATGATTTAAAGGAGAATATAAATTATAAACAGCCCTCTAAGGCATATTTATCGTTGAATACAGGTTTCTGAGTCAAAGGAATTATAGAGGTAGGCACGCTATAAACTCCTAGAATTCATACCTACTTTTGTTAGTCTCTAGTACTTAGCGCTAATTAATAGCGTTATAGATGTTCTAACCGCATAATTACCCCTTCGCTAATGAATGCGTGAATTCTCTCTATTAATTTATCGCGTGCTTAAACTAATTTCATTTTAAATATAAGATACGTACCAAGCATGGATTTCAAATTGCGGTATGTGTTGCCAAACATTGTGTTTGTTATTTGATATTAAAGCCGAAACACCGGGAACAACTGACGAACAACTTCGGAAAATTATACTCGCTGGCAAATTAACGCAAAACAATAGTTTTGTATTGTAACTGTATAAGTTTTCTGTTTGCCGACCGGCAGGCATCTTTGTGTTACATGAATATTCACTAACCACCGGTGTATTAATAATGTTGTGTTGTTATAATTAAATTAGTAAGTTTTCTCGGGAACAAATGTCGGAATGCATTACTCTGCAATTCCCTTTTGTCAGTAATACGGCGCAGAATTTTAATTAGATCGTCCTACTCGTGTTCTCGGAGATTTTTGCAACGGATTATATATCTCGTCAAGAGGCTTCCAATATTAATGTTGCATAAAGTCTAGTGGCACGCGCGGTGCTCTTGTGAATTATAATTTTACAAATAACAGATTACTATTTTTACTTGCATATTATACATATTGTGCCCTAGACTTTACTTTTAATTTCATTTGACTTTATTATTGAAAAATCAAGCAGCTAGAATAGGGTATTTGACTCCATTTTTTTATTGTATTTATCAAAATATCCAGAATATAACAAACAAATAATTTTGTAAATCCGTTCAGAATTATACAAGTTAGAAACATTTTAAATCTTGTAGTGGGTGTAAAAGAAAATGGATGCAAAACAATACTAGTGACGTCACTAGTCTTAACATACATTACAATGTGCGCGTGTGAAAGAGACGGCAAGATGTCCTTGCTACACTCCCACTCTTTAATTTAAAATACTAATATTTGCCTCATGTTACAATCTACTTTAATACTGTTTTGTCATAAATGTTTTATTTGAATGATATTTGTGTTTTAACGCAAAATAAAACAAAAAAACGATCATAGTCAAATACCCTATTGTATTCTTTATTTATATTATCATGGAAATAGAATACAAGTATTTTATGAATATTTCGTTTTTTTTTTTAATTGCAATGAATGGTTAGACAAGCCGTTCGCCTGATGGTAAGCGATACGATCGCTCATAAACAGAAGCAAACCAAAGAACACCTTGAATTACAAAGCAATGCTTGGCATTCCACTGCGCTCGCCATCCTGAGACATAAAATATTAAGTCTCAATATGTCCAGTAGTTATTCTGGCCACAATGTCGTTTGATCCGAAACACAACTATGCATTAGCAATGCTGTTTGACTGTTGTATTTTAAAACTTATACAGTTTTCAACAACAAAATTAATATAGCGTATTGAGCTGCACCGAAATCAATCCGGCGGCGTGCTCATGCCAAATTTCGTTTCAATCTGATTAAAAACACAACACTGGGGCTTTCCACGAATTCCAATGCATTCTGTTTCGGTTCCTAGTATACCCATTTGCATTTTAAAATTTCATACCAAAGGTTCATTGGCATGGTGACTTCGTTAAAAAAGAAAGCGTGAATGAAAGTATAAATAACTAGTCGTATATTACAAGCTAAAGATTTTATAATGATAATCGAAGAGATCTGTATACTTTGTCAATTTGTCCCTTCGACATAAAAACGCGTCTATCCCATTAAATCCCACATAAAAGACTTACGCTGGAAAATAAAATTATCATAACAAATGTTAACATACTTTTGTCGTTTTATTGTGCTGATAAACGCTAGGTTTCTCGAGGCTTAGGTATTCGCCCGGGGAGAAAGATAAATGTAACGCAATCGCCATTCTTATGTTCTGCTAAAGGATGTCATATATATAAGTCTTCGCAGGAGCCACGCATAAAGCCTACTTGTGATGCAAACAATTTATAACGCTCTTCCTTTGTTTTAACTGAAAAGGAACAATTACAGCGCAAAGCTACACAAGCATTTTTCTTAATATCACTAAAGAGCTTTCCGTGAAGTTTTTTACTCTCGGCGCGGAGCAAACGTGGCTGAATATTGAATCTCGTTTAACCGCTAATTTAACGTTAAATGCATTAAATAGTCGAACATTTATCGGTTAAATTCTTGTCGCGTTTAAATTTATGAGCTGTCATAGCCTAATGGGCATGGTAATTGCATTACGTGCGCGAGAGCGTGTTCAACTCCTGCCATGTAACGAGGCTTTTGAACTTAAACCGTGCTAAATAAAAAAAAACAAACAAAGAAATACTGGTCTAATTAGAACGAAGCTCTTACTTCTAATATAGATGTTTATCCAACAAGGCGGCCGCATACCACCTGTCACGTGGATAATTAAAATAAATCGCGTTGGGATCTTTCTAGCTATGGGTTTGCTATACGAAACAAACAGTTTCTAGTTCCCCCTGGGAAAGTAAAACTTTATACCTACTTTAATGAATTAATAGTGATTATTTTATCGGATGCTAGATGCAAAAAGCCGAACACAGGGTGAAATGGCTCAATTTGGAGGAGGCCTATTCCAACAATGGACAACAAAAGGCTGATGATGATGATGATTTTATCTTACTAAACTTTTTATATGGTGACTTCATATCTTCTTCCTGTCTGCCCTTAGTTCTCACGTACATTGGTGTTGTAGGAAGTTTCAACAACTTTAGTCCATGAAGAACAATCAATTGCGTGACACCTATTTCAGATAATATCCTGTACAAAGTATTATTCCAAAGCGAACAATCATATAAAATGGAATAGAATCTTAAAATTTCATTGCTTGTTGGTTTTCTATCTTAAGTTAGATAAGACAAGCCTGGTTAACCTGTGGTATTAAAAATGCTGTATACCCTCTGGTATTAAAAAAATGCTACGTTCATAATACTGTATTAATGCTAAAACATTGTACGCAACCCAAACAAGGTGCGAAGGAAAATAGTTTTGTTTATTGACATTGTCTTGCCAAGCCTCGTATCACTAAACGCAGAAATAATGACGGCACGACAGGCGAGCATCACGCAATCATTACTTTGTTGACAAGGTCTGGTAGCTTTTCCTTAAATACAGTAAAAACACATTATTGGTTCCTGCCAAATTCCTTCACGCCACGATATAAACAAAATGGCGAATCAAGCAATATCTTTTAAATTTCAATAACATGTGATAGTAATTTGTATCCGCGCGATAAATGATTACCTTTTTTTTATTATGAAAAGAGAATGCCCATTTTACTATGTAACTTAGTAGCTGTGCGAATATTTTTTGCCTCGATGAAGCCGTCTTTTTTGTGTAGGGCATAAATATAAACATAATCACGGCCTGGGCCCTGAGTTCTTGGAGAAATAAACTTACAGTCCAATAATTGTTTTTTTTTGTCTTCGGGTCTGTCAACAAATATCAATTGTGATGATAATTACTTTATTTTATTAAAATTTGTCATCTGGAATAAAACAAGAAAACATTTAAGTTTTAAGAACAAACCATAAAAAATGCTGTAATGAATTTTAAGCAATATCGGTATCAAGATCAACGATATTTTTTACCGATACAATGAATTGGCATTCTCCTTTACCATATCGGTAAATACAAGCGTCTGGCTTTCCGAGACAAGCCAAAGCTAGAAATAATATTTCATTGAAGTCGATGAAAAAAACATTACTCAGCAGTCGATACGCCTTTAAGGTTAAAAATTCTATTTACCCATACATTATTATTAAAATATCTGTCATATTTTATATGCTACGCTATTTAAATATACTCGTTGCACTTCTAAAAACCTCTTTACTGACATGATGTTATGTGAAGTTACATAAAACGACTCGATGTTAGGCCGAGGCAATGTTATTAAAGAGGACATGCTTTTTACAAAGTGCGAGCTCTTTCCTCTTAAAGATGCTATAATAATGTAATATTTCACCCTGCGACAAGCCGGATATTACTAGCCTTCGCCCACGGCCGCGCTCTCTACAAATTCCTGTTTAATAAACTGAGACATTATGTATATAGCCATAAGATATAGGACAGTATGTATGTTTCTCAAAAACTTCTCTATTTTAAATCTGTTTAAATAGAAACGATTTCAAAATGTAATTATTTTTAGTAATGGAAAATAAACGAACCAATAGAATGTATTAAAAATAAAAGCTTTAAAAGATTGATTCAAATTATAATTCATTTTCTACTTTCAATATTGGTGTAGTATATTGTGTGTAACTTTAATATTTAATAATGATTTCAAACCGCAACGCACAATAGCGTGTCAATACAAAGCATATTCCTTTGTTTAAACACAAAAATAGTTATTTTTTAATGCTATGAATGGCGTGACAAACTTGCCATTCTCCTGATGTAAGCGATATGACCGTTCATGTACAATAGCAAAACCAAACAACACCATGAGTTACAAAGCAGTGCTTGGCATTCCACTAAGCTCGCCAACCTGAGACATCAGTTTAAATTTTATAAAACTCTACCAGTTCCACATAGTAAAATAATTATTTCACACTTCAGCAGTTGTTTTTTTTAATATCATATTCGCGGCGGTTTTCACTACTCACTATATCGCTGGAAGAGACACACATACGCGATGATAAATTACATTTTCGATTGTTTTCGTACCGTCGTAGTGTGCGTAGGTTTTGTCTAGTTACGTCGCGTTATAAACGATGGACATGTGTTTCCGTCGGCTTTCATGTCAGATACAAGCATGATAGGGACTGCTGAAAAACTATTTATCGATTTAATAACACTTGAATCGTCTGAAAAACTCTGAGACAGCAAGCTGCGTTGTATTGAAATCTTTTATTCACGATAGGCGGCCACCGTCCCCTTTTTTATTTTACTAACATAGTCAGGGTTTTATATCTCTGACAAGATGCCTTACAAATTATTTACAAGCATTTAAAATGTAGGATCTCGTAAATTTTCTACACATATATTTAATCAAAAACATCCTGTAAAAAAAATCCAAGTCTCGCAGCTCAGGTTTTCTACTGCAAAAAGTTGTGAGATCCATATATGTAATACCAAGTCGATTGATTTATTTAGTCCTTGCTTAAGGGACCTTCTGTATAAAGTTATTACGTAAGTTATTACCATATCAATATTAAACATTCTTTACGTTTTAAATGAACAGAAAACTAGACAGAAATTATAAAATGTTTAAATTTTTCCTTACTTTAAACACTAAACACGAATTATATTCTAAATTTGAAAGTTCTATGTCTGCTAGAAGTGCCTTAGACTTTTGATGATCGGTCAGTCAGTGAGTGACAAAATTAAGGAAGTTTGACATGTTATAATTCTTAAACTACTGGTTCAAATTGAATGAAATTTTAAACATACCGTGTTTATAGAATGCCTGCTTAGTAAATGAAAATTCAGGCTTCTAGCTTTAACCACAACGAAGTTATAGAGGGTAGAAAATGGTCTGAATTGCTTCGAGAAAAGGATGTTACGACAATGCCGCTTTTAGCTCGACTTGGAGGGGGCACTGCCGTGCCCTCAGATATCTTCACTTTATTTTGCTATTTCCCTATAAGATAACCTATTTGTAACTTAACCGATTTCAGTGTTATAACAAAATGATACCTATACGATTCCTATTAGGTACTGATTCGAGTAATTTGATTCTTGCAAGTTTTTAATTTGATTACTTTTGTTTGGGCTAATTTTCTCGAAAAGTATTATGTTGATTATATGATCCATCTTCCAGACGAATTTAATGAATTACTAAAATAAATATTTTTCACAGCTTATGTAATTAACAAATTCAGTGTTGCTCCGGAATTATATACCAAACTGTAAAGAATTACTAAAAAAAACAAGCGTGATTTGTGTGTTAAATATTTACCCAAGTTAATATGGAATGAATTAGAACTAAATATGATGAAACTCAACAGAACAAGCTTACCCCCTTTGAGTCATCATAACTCACGGAGAACATTTGTTTGTATTAAAGAATGCCTTAATTTATTAATAAACCTCATTTCCTGCGAACATGCCAGGCTGCGTGCGACATTAGAGTTTTTCCCACAGTTACCAGCCCCCCTCCCTCAACCCCACACATAATTGATTACGATTCCTATTCCTACAACTAGTGGAGTGTGAACCGACTGATTGGATCCCCATATTTACTTTTTGTCTCCAGCAGACGTCGAGCCCAACTATCCGTTTATAGAAACGGCTCGTGTAAATAAACAAGGAAAAGCTCTAGATTAAATGAAAACAGTAAACAAAGGAGTAAATGTCGTTAAAGTCAACATTATTGTGAACAGCAGGCCTACTACCATTCAATTTCAAATTTCGAATTAGGATTGTGATCTTTTCACCGTACCTAGTACTATTGAACGCACAGTTTTCATTGAGGCTCAATTGAATCATTTGATAAGTTATCGTCAATGTTCCATGTCCTTACACTAAAGCATTTTAGTTTTACTTAATACCCACTTTTGGTAGAACTAAATTGAATGAAGAGTAAAGACAAAAAAGTTCGAAGGTGCTCTTACCACTTATTAAAGTCTACATTTTGCGCTATCTAACAATGGGCGTAGTGTTGTGCTCTTTGCGGTATTATATGGCCTACCGACAGCTGTTTGGATGAGCGCCCAGCGTCCCCTGCCAGTAGCAATATCACAATAGCTCCGTATTGTATTTAGAATTGAAAATTAATACAAATACTCAATGTACATAAAACACGTTCTATACAACTTTCATTATGAAATATGGTCAATATATCCAATTTAATATATTTTCTAAATAGTTTAGTATTTGATTATATTCAACCGGAATCATTCGTACTCAACTATGTATGCATTTGACATTTGATGTTTACTATTATTATTTTATCCCGCGTAATTCGAATACTTGTGCTAGCAAATACAATTTTTCAAACAAATTAAATGCCGTAAATATGAAACTTCTGTGTAATCTTTCCACTCGCTGAATGCGCCAAGCTGAAGACAGGCTAAAATGATACATACTATATCCAGCACCGGAGTGCTATAGACTGATAGTGAAGATTATTCTACTTTACTTTCTCTAATCGGTTTTCTACTGGTTCAATATATACTGCGTCTAAAAAATCACCAATAATGATAAAGCCCCATTTACACGAGGAGAGTTATGCGCCTCGAAGATACGAGTATCGCAACGATATAAAAGTTTGTCAGAACACGATTACCTATGGCGGTTATATCATGCGATAATGGCAAACTATTCTCCCCGCGAGGAAATCTCCGTGTAAATGGGGCTTAACGCTATCGATTGTTCTACGAGTATACATATAGTTATAACCACAGACCAATATAAAGCAGTTTGGTTGAAAATTAAAATATTTATTGAACCCTTTTTTCTTTTTTCACTATCACTCGGTTCATAAGTCTGTTTGCGTCAGAGAAAAACAGCAACAAACTCCAGCGATGCTCTTTTCAGAACAAGTCTACAATCTGTATCTGTATCAGCCCATATACGTCCCACTGCAGGGCACGGGCCTACTCTACAATCGAGAATATGATTGAGAGTGGTTAGGCCATATAGTCCACCACGCTGGCCTAGTGTGGGTTGGCGGGCTTTACATACCATAGAAATCGCTATGGTATGCAGGTTTCCTCACGATGTTTTCCTTCACCGTTATGGTGTACCGTTATAGTCTACAATACAGTGATTATAATGGAGTCGTAGCTTAGTTACATTCAGAGCTGTTCATTTAATAATTTATGATAATGATTGATTTTGCTATATCGTAAAATAACATAAATAATATAAGCTGAGTTAAATATCTGTAACCTTCTTTCTCGTTTCTTTCTCGTCACACCTGTATTCTATAGGGGTTGGCAAAGATTGTGGATCGGAACTGCTCGATCATAACATCATATACAAGTATCTAACACATGTTGGTGCAGTTGATAACAGAGATAAACGTGCAACTGGCGCTGTTCCGCGACCTGCTCATCCACTTCGGCCAGCCGCACGACTGTCCGGAGCTGCGCGAGCGCGTGCGCAGACTCCGCCGCGCCTGCGTCGAGGCCACCAAGCAGACCAGCCAGCTCGTCCTGCCTAATAGTAAGAAGTAAGTGTATACCAAACCTTTTGATAGCCACCGTGGTGCAATTGGTTACACGCCAACTGTGAAACGAGAAGTCGCGGGTTCGATCCCCGCACCGAGATAAATGTTTGTGTGGCCCACAAATATTTGTGTCGGGTCTGAGTGTTTGTGATACCGCAAAGTTCCTGATACCCACGACACCAGACTCGATCTTAGTGTGGGGTCAGGACTATGTATGTGACTGTTGGGTGTTATTTTGGGTGGGTGTTATATTTTTAATGGGCTTTAGTAACGCCATTTGGGGGACCAAATAATAATACTTTTTACTGTTAGGTGGGAACCTAACAGTAAAAAGTAAGAATATATACATAATACTCACAGACCAGCCATTTGGTACTGCGAATATTAAGAAGTAGGACAATCTCAGCATATCAAATCAATATTGACCTTTGTTACGTTTTTGTCGATGAGTATATTTTTGCAATTAGATTGTCATTAGCACTTACTGGTCTGCATTAATTATTGTTTAGAGCCTAGACTGGCAGACGGTAATAATTGGTTACCGTCCCTGATGTTTTCATCTCAGATAATGTCGTAGCTATAGTAAAATTGCTGCCTGTGAACATAAAAATAGAATGCTCTTTACAGACCACGTTTCAAAAAAGACAGATTATAGCTCTCGGGAAATACCGTGTTAGGGCCTTTATTCTTAGACTTACACGCACTTTGTAATGGTAATATTTATCCATAAAAGCGCTTACTCCGAACGTTACCTCAATTCATAAGAGATAAACAACATGAGTACTAGACAGCTACATCAAATATTCATAATTCTGCGAATAAAAGTATACTCGATAAAAATATTTTCGCCCGCAAGGTTGAAGACATTAATTCAATAATGCAAAGGAGAAATAATTATACACCTTTTAAGCAGCCGGGGCAAAAGAGATGTAAATTTACCCTCCCATGAGGCAACGCGTCTGGGGTTAGATAAATGCTCGAACAACTAGATATATGGCGGACCTGTGAATACGATATCAAATATTTATTATTCATTTAAACGAGTCTCTGTAAATACCCTTATTAATTATTTGAAAATTAAGCTGCGTTTTTGTTTCATGCTGCGGTTATCAAATTGAATCTTATGGACCATGAGGGTCGGTTGGAAATTAAAACACGTCTGTGAGTTGCGAAAAGTTTAACAATCGCAACCCATTTCGGCCAAAAGTAAAATGGAAAGCCAATTATCATTCCATTTATTAGCTCTGTCAAAAGTTATTTTTGGGCAAACGTTAATATTAACAAATTTTTATTTAATATAACCGTTTCGAAATGTAATTTATATGTTAAATGCAATACAAGAATAGATTAATAATGTATATGGAATACTTGTTCAAGATTATTGTCTAAAAATAATATACATTTTATGAAAAACATTTATAAAAAACCAAGAAAGAAAAATGATTGCTTATTTCGCTGAGTTTTTATTTTTAAATTCGTATAAAACATTTGCAAAACAAGCTGCTTTCGTCAAACTATGGCCGATTATTTTTATTGCTATTATATTCAAATAACGTTTTTGATGCTGAAATAGTTTAACAATCACGATTTATGCCACAGAGTACTATAAAATAATGCCTACTGCAATGCGCAACATAGTAAATTTATATAAAAAAAACCCCTACATTGAGATAACAAGTTAAATTGTGTAACATTTTGTCGAAACAGTTGATGTAAATGTGAGTAGGCGTCATCTGCATATTTATTTGCATATCAAAAGGATTCAGTTTACGTTTCAACCGTCTCTGTGAAATCAGAATCGAAAGAGAACTAATTACGACGGAATAGCTGGCTTACGCGTTTCCAGTCGTTTCCATGGGGGAAAACATTTTCTAATGTAGGCTTTTAAACCGATGTGTGATTTTTTATTTTTTTTCTACGAATATTGAATTATTTTTTTGTGTATATATATTTTGCTTTTTATCACACAACCGGTTCTGGTTGTTATTATACTTTTATGCTCTTCTCCACTTTTCCTCATCTTTCCTGTCTTAAATTATTAATGTCACGTCAATCTTCACTTCCGCTTATTAAGTCCCTAAAATTCGCTGTCTATTGCTGTATCAGACCCAAATTACCTGAAGAGAAAAATAATCCAGACGTTCGAAATTCAAAATTTATTTTTATTGTGGTGGTAATTTTTTTATTTTGTATGTGGCCAGTTACTGCTTTAATCTCAACCGTCAATATATTTTTTAAATTCTATCGACCGTATTTATAGACAGTTTTGAAAATGATTTCAATTATTGGATGTTTTGTCCCTTTCGAATGACTTTTGAATTCAGTTTGAACGAAGAAGACAAAAGATTCAACGACTAAAATAGATTTTAAATTGTCTGTAGTTCGCATTTTGATTGTATTCTTTTCGTACAGGTCAACAAGCGAGGGCTGCACAGAGCAGCCGCAGCTGGTGCTGCTGTACTTCATGTCACAGCTCCTGCTGAGGGAGCTCGCCAAGTGCCACCGACTCGTCCAGCTCGTGCCCATGGATATGACCTCTTACTACGGTAAGAATTATACGATGCTCTCATAATGTACTTCTCATCAGAAACATCGAAACACCTTGCAAGTTTATCTTTTGTAAGGATTACAGTTTTTTTTTTTTTTTTGCAATTAATATTAAGACGAGCATGCCGTTCACGCAGTGGTAAGCGATACAACCGCTCTTGAACAGTAGCAAAGCCAAACAACACCTTGAATAACAAAACAATGCTTGGCATTCCACTGTGCTCGCCATCCTGAGACATAAGATGGTAAGTCTGAATATGTACAGTAGTTACTCTGGCTACAATGCCCTTCAATCCGGAGCACAACAGTGCATTTACACGGCTGTTTGACGGGAGAAACAGATATTGCGGTGGTATCTACCCAGATGGACAAGTGAAAACATATAAGAGACCTACCACCAGTAAATTTGATTTGAATTTAGAACATCGACATTAGGATTTGAAAACCTCATATTATTCACTATTAAATGTTATTATTAACCTTTGACATACATTCCTACATATACACATTTTTCTGATAATCCGTACAAAACACTAACTTGTAAGGTGTTTCGATTTTTCTGATGAGAAGTATATGTGCAAGAAGGGAGGTTTCGATCTTAACCCACAACAGTGACTCAGTATGGATCTGCTAGAGTAAAAGCTAAACTTATTTCTTGCAATACTCAAAGACCTGAGATTTTGACCAACAAACTTATTCGACCACAGGCTTGGATTCGTTAAATAAGATATATTTAAGTCATTCCGCCGTTATGTTCTCATAACAATATATCTCACCAAATAAGCCAGGAGCTTAAGTCACGATCCAACTGCAAATTTCCAAAACCAAGCATCACATTAAAAGCAAAAAATGAACTGAAAATATTCATAAAGTTCTATTTTGTTAACAGAAAACCGCGCCGGTCCGTCCAATTTTGGCAACGTAATCAGTCAAATACTACTATGCAAACAGATCACGCCAGATTTCAACCAAGAAGAGCTTTGCAGCATCGCTAAGGACACGCAGGAAATTACAAGAATAGTGAACGACATTCAAGAGTACTTGCCACAACACGAAAATCTTAATCACTTAGGTATGAAATACCGCATTTTGCTGTTTCCCGCCCCTCAATACGTTTGAGAATACAAAAGGTCTCGTTTACATAAGACAATTGAGACTTACGTGCCACTTTTACGTCTTTCATTGACATTAAGAACACTCCACGAACGAATGCGGCAAAAATGCTCCTCTATTCAGTATTCTACCGCTCTGTGACATATTTACGAAATAATACCGTCGTCCTAAATACGATGAGAAAAATAAGGACGAGCTATTCGTCCTCACCTTTTGCGATTAATCTCGCCAGCGATAATACCGTTCCTTAAACTAAACACGGAAAAGGTGTCGGAAATAATATTCCGTTTTATTAGCGACAGAGTGAAAATAATACTTAAGGCTCGTTCAAATGTACACTAGATTATAAGTTCCAGCCTAAAAAACGGCAATGGAAATAAAAGCACAAATAGCGTGTGGTCTTATTTGATTTTAGTATGATTCAAAAACATAATAAATCTTAATTAAAAGGAATAAGGTTTATTGCTACCTAAAGTTGATTATAATTTAAGATGTTTTGCTACATCTCGTAGTTCGAAAATCAGATGTATAAGCTACCTCGGCCACTTTTGGCATGTGATTCTGTTCCAGTCCCTGTATCTAGTACAAATATATACTAGACACAGGGACGACGTACTTAAGTAATAATAAAAATTGCTGGGAGACGTGTCGGATTACGTATCTTGTTTCAGAGAGTACTGTCGCGCTGAAAGGTGACGACGTTAACGGACTATGGCGGGATAAGCGAAGAGGCTCCCTGTACAAAGGCATGGGCGTGCTGTGTTGTGTGTCACGGCCTAACTACCTCTGAGGGTGACGCGTCTCGCCCACAAGGCGGCTTAGCTTGGAACAAACGCCAATGACGCCGACGATAAGCTAAGCGTGAACGCGTGTCCACTAAAGCGCAATAAACTTTGAAGTGTTCAGCGGTGAATATAAACAAATTCTTATAGTGAATGATACGTGTTACGTTAAATGTACAGAACAAATGAATGGGTCCATTAAATTGTTAAATGTAACTAGAGAATTGAACGGTGGTGACGCTCGAGTAGCTGTGAATGACACGATTACTTAAGTAGATCATGTATGTACCCAATTATAAGTATCGTGAAATTAGATATATGACGATGCATTCATTCATGCATGTTTATCATTATGAATTGCCTGGAACGGGATCAATTGCGTTTAAGTAGAGTATAATATTGTAGTTACTATAATCATGTTTTTTGCACAATACTTTGTTATAAAAGAAAAATTTAAGTCGTTTTCGCCTCAGACCCCAGTTACTTTATACTTGTTTCGTGCTGCCAACATTTTATTTGAAGTATTTTTTTCCATATCCCTTAATCTGTCACGTAAGAAATTCTCTTTCATGTACTTTATGCCGGCAAGAAACTTGTGTACATATTTTTTATTCCATCCACTTACGCCAAACTTTGCACGTTACGACAATCTTTATCAATAATAAATGACACTCATATTTTACTATATATAGTGAATTCCTATGAATAACTACTCAATCCACTATCACTCGGGATTTAGAATTTGTACATATAATAATGTATTAAAACTATAATGTAACATCATCATTATTTTAAGGGAATTAATGAATACAATTTGCTTCATTATTGTCTTCCATTAAAGTATTTCTTACAACACTGTAATTGTTTTAAAGAACTGTATTTAAGATACTGATTTGTACTGTGTTTCGAGTTAGTTAAGTGATGCGAAAGTTAAACTTGTTATTCAAGGCTCAAAATGTAAATATAAAGAGGATAAAATGAGACAGTGTAAACTGGCTCCACAACCTGAGAAATGAACGCAATCTGCTGCAAAACGACACGGCGAATGCCGTTTGTAACTAACAACCTAGCGTCACTTTGACTCTGATTTAGTTTAGAGAAATAGAAGGACCGATTCCTACAAATATATTCCACGATCACATTATATGTAATATATACGTATATTTCTACGTAAACTTCAAACATCATTATGCTTATTTATTTTCAATTAAAACGTACTGCGTTGCTAATGAGCGGTGTTTTCAATATGTAACATCAAAACACGCTCTTTGATGTGTAAAACAAGCCCTGATACATCTCACAATTACTTTATATCATGGCCTAGTAGAACTTAGACATGTGTGATTTGTTTGTAATAATTAATCTAGTCAATTATTGTAACACCCTAAAATAAAGTTTAGGTAATTACACAACATAAAGACATTTAGTATTTAAGATTATGTAAATGATAATTTACAGTAATAATAATAATGATATTGTAGCAAATAATACGGGTTTGTATTTATATTCTACTCGGAATATCATTTTCAGTGACACAAATTAAGCTTCTTTAATCAAAGTTACAAATGAAGTTTGTAACTGGAGCCGGTGTCGCGAGTTATTATGTTTTCAAGTACCTGTACACGTATTTATATTTGTAAGTTCCCGCTTGTTTACTAACTCGAGTGTGTCTGTAATTATCGAGTAATTGTTGAGTAGATTAACGCATTAAGTACCTAATTCAAACACGGCACGTGTATAAATTATTTAATTTCTATGTACCTACGATTAAGAAGTAATTTTTGCAGAAATACAATATTTTATAGTGCTCACGTGTATAGTCACATAATGCGTATAATTTAATAGATATGCACAGTTTCACTTAAGAATGTTCATTTGTTTGAATGTGTAATGTCCTAGTCAATTTGTTTTGTATTTAGATGTCTGGCGTTTGTCATACACTATATTAATCCACTTACTAAAGTGATGACTGTGATATACTCGTAATAAATATAATAGAAAAATAATTTATGCATTAGTAAAACATATTTAAAATAAATAGCAGTTTCAATAAATAGTCTTATTCTATGCTTCACCCGTTTCCCGCGTATTCCTGAAAACAAATATCCTTTTCAATGCTTTCACAGAAAAGGCTCTAATTAAAAATATACCTTAATTATCTTCAATGGAGAACAACGCAACGTCATTGCCCTAATGGTAAGAAATAAGGCTTCAAACTGTAACATATAACTGCATGTCTTGATTTGCTATGGTCTAAAAAATGACTGTTAAAAATAATTATGCTTATGTAACATTACTTAATAATTACAGAAACGTGGAAATCTTATCTTAATTACCTTCAACACTATAGGAATTTATTATACACATGATTCTGACGTGTAACGATTTAGTATTGTATGCTAGCTTTATTTTGTCTTTCAACCATATTAAAACAAAAAATATCTACTAGTATTCCCTGTTTTAGACGAAAGAACTTTTACTGGTTTCTCCCGCCAGACAGTAGTGTAAATTCACTGTTGTGTTTCGGTGTGAATGACATTGTGGCCAGAGTAATTACTGAACATATTGAGACTTAACATCTTATGTCTCAGGATGGCGAGCGCAGTTAAATGCCAAGCATTACTTTGTAATTCAGGATGTTGTTTGGTTTTGCCACTATTCATGAGAGGTCGTATCGCTTACCATCAGGTGAACGGCACGCTCGTCTCACCATTCATAGCAATAAAAAAGTCAAAACAATAGAATCAAAGCAGTCAATCTACATATATGTATATTGAAAGCTATTAATAGGAATTAAGATAATAATAATAGGAACAACGTTGTTATCATCTATACACGCCCAACATGGAAGAAAAATAAATTGCAAGGAAAATAAACTTACACGCTGTAATTTATAAATATATCCATTTACATTAAGAATCGTCATGGGCATTGCGGCAATACTGCTGGAACTAGCACTTCGCTTTTCATGAATGAATGAGCCGCCCTTATATACAAAGGAAATAATCTAATATTTAGAACACAATGTTATAAGGCACAAATAGAGCTCAGCCGAAACTGGCAGCCATGTCGGACATATTGAAAACTAACTTTTACTCGCAATTCGATTCGTGCGAACCATTGTGTCTGAAAAGTTTTATTCTTTATCTATAAGAACTGTCCTATATCGAAATAGTTTTATTTTTTCTAAAAACTTCGACGCAACCACTACTGGGGCTGGAGATTTCCTGTTTCATATTATTTCGTTCGTTGTTTCCACTTCGAATTTCAAGAACTATTTTCTAGAGGTCTTTTAACTTTGTTTATTATAAAAATAATATAGCCCATACGTAACATTGTAAAGTTTGGGCCTCTTCGAAAACCTAGAGTACTGTTAGGAAGGGTTAGATTTGCTTATTTGGTATTTCTTATCCTTTTTCGATATTAATACTGCTTTGTAATACCTTCTCTGGTAAAAGTCTCGTGATTATGTTTAGCTAATGAATCTAAACATTCCTAAGAATAATTGCATAGATCGAGGATCTTTATTATGGTATCAATTCAATATACTAAAGTTAAAGGCTAATTTAATGATAAATGACCACTAAAACTCATAAACATCCAAAAATAATTAATTTATGCTGCCTGTCTTTGAAAAGAGAGAGAGAAAAGAAGATAGTGGTCAAGCTCTTACTCTTTCTCTTAGAAATTAAATATTCATCTATTATTTTAATGATAAATAAGTACTTGGAAGGAATAGAATCGAAGATACGAGCAGTCTTAAAGCAATTTAAACGAATAAATAAGTTTTTATTTTTCTACCACCCTAGTCGAATTTGCCTATTTGTAACACCCTAAACTGACTTCAGCAAATACCTCATTGTACTGGTGATACCATAATTTACTACTTGTCTGCAGTACTGTAACCTAAATTAGGTCCGCCCTAACAATGACTCTCTTAGCTGCACTGGCTGTAGTTTTTCCAAGAGCATGACTGACCTATTATCGCGCTAATTTGCAATGTCACGTACAATGAAACTGGCACAGTCGTAGCACCAATTTCGCCCGTGCCCCGAAAAAATAAACAACGTCTAGTCAAAACATTAATGACGTTCTTACAACTGTGTTCCTTTCTGCGACGTTTCATTGAAATGGAAGGAAATTAATTGTTAATATATGTTGGCGGGCTGTCCGCGAACCCGCACTAGGCCGCTTGGTAGACATGTCCTAACCCCTCTCAATCGTATTCTCGATTGTAGAGGAGGCCCGTACCTTGCAGTGGGACGTATACGGGCTGACATAGATACAAACAAAGATAAAAGTATTTTCTTTTATAATACTTTTGTAACCCCGAAATATTTTCATAGCTATGTATAACTCGAAGGGAAAAACAACCTGACATATTATGGTCATAATTTTGCAAAAAAAGTTAAATAGTAAACCGCGAAAATCGGACATGTTATAACAAAAATAATGCAAAAATTAATTGAATATTAAACTTCGAAATTGAACGTGTTATTAATAAAACAAATATACAAACGTATAGTATAATATTTCTGAATATTAGACATCCTTCTCGTATATATCGCCTCGGTGTCGTATGTACGGTATAGCTGTACGACCGCCTCCGTAATCATTTCGCGCCCTCTTCTGCTTGTAGTTATCCTCCAAGGAATCTTTAAGATCGTACTCTGCAAATAACAACGGCATTATATTGTTAAACACCTGCGGTAGGGCTTTTAGCATTTTTCCCTTAATGTTTTTCCCTAATATTCTTTTGTGGCGTTATGCTACTATTAAGAAAATTTCGATCATAATTTACATAAGTATTGAGCTGTGTTACTGAGTATTATCATCATAAAACCTTTCTGAAGAAATAAAATTGCTATAAGATATTTTAAAGTGGCAAATAAACAGTTAAGAAAGTAATAAATACATACACGAATGGCACGATAACACACGTAATGGAACTACACAGACATCAAGTCTTATGCCGTGGTCATAAAAAAACTACCAACGAGACACTGTTCGCTGCCGCAACTCACAGACCCAATATAAATATTTAACTCGGTGCAGGGATCAAATTAAACTTTAATTTCTTTATTAACGTTGACACGGAGACTGTCACAAAAACAAAAAAAAAATACGAATTCTGCAAACTTGCTACAACATTAAAATCTAATGAAACCCGAAATATACGGTAAATGGTAATGTCTATTTCTTCCACCACACAGCAGTGTAAATGCACTGTTGTGTTCCAATTTGAAGGACATTGAAGCCAAAGTAACTACTGGTCAATATGTCTCAGGATGGCGAGCGCAGTGAAATGCCAAGCATTGCTTTGTGATTAATGATGTTGTTTAGTGTTCCTACTGTCCCTGAACGGTCGTACTGCTTACCATCAATGGCACGTACACCATTTATTGTTATAAAAAAACACTTAAAACATTAGAGGAGCTCATATAAAAAACGTACAATTATACATTTATCAGTGTTCCAGTAGGTATGTAGCCGTGCAATTTGTTTGGGTCAACGCCAAGTGGCGTGCTCTCGGCGTTGGAACAGCGGACAGTCGCTGGCCGGAGTCCAGTAGCACCGCTCTCATCAGCCACAACAACTCACAAACACCGAGCATTTTAATACTACTCTCATAATTATATTTACTGTGGTTATTTTTAATTTGAGATGGAATGTTTTATTGCTCTCTCTGTTTTTTTAGCATTAACCTTATATATCGACAAGGCGGAGAGCACGTAAAATGTTCCGACGTAAGTGGTGCGGCGCTGCAGTGCGTCTTCAGTGGATATTTGTCATCCCACGCAATGCGTTATATTTTATGGCACATTTATAAACTTTATTAAAATACTAAATTTAACATATTAATCATAAAACTGTTAACGCTTATCCCTAAAAGATTAATTATATGTAAAGGGTCATTTTACCTAAGCACAATATCAACACCGAGGCTTTGTTCAGTGAAAATATTGCGACAGTCTACAGTATTTTCCTAACTGTTGGTTGAGCTAACTTTTATACAATAAATTAATGTATAACGTTGGCTGCTAAAACTGTTTTAAATACTTCAACCACAATTGGCATTGTTACTCGAAGTTTACTTACTTTCTTTCGAGTCCCGTCGGGCTCGCCTCGAGAACACGCCTTCCTTCACAGCAAAACCTTTATACCGGTGATCCTTCTTTGCCACGGCACGTCCTTTCGGAAACGATGCAGATGATAGGGATGAGAGCTTCGATATGCTATAATCAAACGTGCATAATGGATACTGACATCTTTTGAAATAAGAACATAATTAAATAAATAATATACTTACATATCAGCAACAGCTTTACTGTTGCTTTTTTGGACAGCTTGAGGATTTAATAAAATGTATATTTTTGAATAACCATCTAAACTGGCTCTGTCTAATTTGTCGCCACGCTTTTTCACTGATTTGATTATGTTATTAAGAAGTTCGTTTTTCATCATTTGTTTTTTGGGTTTTCTTGTGGGTTTCATTTGTGCGTTGAGATCGTATAATATTTGTTTCATCATGTGGTCGTCGTGTGCCAAGTTTTCTCCAGATGGCTGCCTTTCATAAATATGTTTTAAACGATTTTCCTTCTGCTTCACCACATGGTCTATGTATTTACTATGAGAAGCTTGTTCAATAAGGTTCATGATTTCTTGACTTTTTAGGGATCCATAAACACTATTATCTTCGTCATTTTCCGATTCGTCGACCGATTTACTATCTGAACTATGCTGTTGATTATGACTAGGATATTCTTTGTTGTCATTTTCTGGATTATTTAACACATCAATAAAAGTGTCAACATCTAAACCACCGTATAAATTCTTCGTTTCGACTCGAAGTGAAACTACATTTACAACTGAAGCTGAAAACAATTTAACGTTTGTTTATAAAAATCTACTACTTATACTCATATACAATCGTAATAACACTTCGATGAAGGTTAGCCTTACATGAAATAAGTGTAAAATCGATAACTCAATGAAAACATAAGATATGTGTTAACACAACAAATGTAACCGTGCGTGGGCACGCAACGTACCTATAAATAAAATCACGAAGTTCCACATTACGAGCATCGCTCACTTGAAATACTCCGTGGAAAAATACATTGAAAGTCTTATCGATGTAAGTGAACCGTATAGTTTTACACGGTAATTTTCAATTTTCATTTCCCTTTATCGAATTTATTGCCGTATTTGAAAACTGTTCATGGCGTTTCTTTACGCACCTTAACTCGAACTTACCGTTGAAATATGCTTCGACAAATCTCTTTTAGCACTCTGTATATTTCATACAACAGTGGATTCGGAAAACATTTTTTAAACCTACGAAAAGATTTTTTCCTGCGTTGTTTGGAATTTTAGATCACTTTTAAATATCAAAACATACAATCCAACGAAGATACTACTAGTAAATTGGCTTGGGGTGCAAAATGTTTTTGTTCACTTTAATCATATTCTATTCTCTCGTTCGTATAACTCTGCATTGCAGATATTTTACATTAAATAAGAAAAACTGCGAGGTTCACTTAGAACAGGCCCAAAAGTGTAAGAAATGGTACAATGTGCTCAAGTAATAAGTAACAACCACAAAAAGGCGAAAAGCAATTGTGAAAAATACAATACCTGACGCATTGTTGGAGAATATTAAATTATATATATAAAATTATTGTGAGAGTAAGAAATCATTCGCGGTCCAATCCATTAGATGCCTTCAAATGATAGTAAGATTTCAATCACTGATATGGAAATAAGTTCACAAAAAAATATCAAATAAACCACAATACCGCCTGCTGTAATAAGAAAGTTTTTTCGCCAAAACATCAATGGCGAACCCATCTACTTGAAGAAAATGGAGAAAGACGGCAAATATCAATCAAGGGCAGCCACTTTCTTGTACGAGCAAATTTTTACAGACTTCTATTTGTACCACTGGGGAACCAAATGAATCACTTCTATGAAGTGCGGGCTACTAGTCACTAGACTTCAGATGCTTTAGGAAAATTAGACTTTCTTAACCTTTAAAGATTAACGATTGATAATGTCAATTAAATTATTATTTAGGAAACAGTATCTTCGTAGAATGTACACTAAGTAATGATTTGATTGACATTAAATATCTCTAAGTATGGCAATAAAGTTATGTTTTAGTAATGTTATTATATGATGTTTTGGTTGCCTTCATTATTAAATACTTAACATATTTCATAATGCCACAATAACATGGAATGTCAATTAAATAATATCTGGAAATAAAATCAAAGCAGTGAATGTCACATAACTATCCGGCCAGATATACTATGCAAAGAGTGTAGGTACATGGCACCTTGCGTGTGTGTTTAATGGATTTTGGTAATTTGAGCTAACATAACAGACCTTTATCATGGAAAACTTAGCTGCAATTAATTATACATTCCCGTTTTCGTCGCACCGCTAGATTTCATTTCGGCATATTCGTTCATGATATTAAAATATAGGATTTAATCTACAACGTACCACGCTGTGTTGGTATTTTCATTTTATCAGTATATCAATTTTGTCAAAGCAAAGAATATATTATGAAATATAACTTTGTTAGCGTGTCTAAATACAGTGTGGCCACATCTAGCATGAAATATGATAACGATACATAATTGTTCGAAAAATAAACAATTCGCTCTAATAAAAATTAATTTATTGTCGTTCTTAAAACTAGTATAAAATAAAATAAATTAATTGTAAAAGCAGCTCATATTTCAAACCTATTTAAATAATAAATGCTAATAAACTATGCCAAACTCATTTAGACGATACAGGCATTTCGTATGTAAATAGCTTGAACATTAAATGCAAACACTTCAAATGAATAATGGTCTAAGTAAATTTAAAATGCACGTTCAGCGCGCAAAAGAGATTTAGTTCTAAATTACACGTATTAATAAAGTTTCGTCTAACGGTATTTCGCTGAGTGTGAACGCTGACCAAACTCGTTGCTCAGTTACTAATACGTTATGTAGACTTGAACTGCAATAGACACAGCAAATTGACTGTACAAATACACAAAGCAATTCTGCTGTCAATAGCACTATATACCTTCTCGCCGCAATTTCGATTTATCTCCTTCACAGTTGCACACCAGTTTTTTACTCGGCAACTATGTAAGACCGCACAGTTTGTGGCCAACGTCTAAAATTTCCTAATGCAATAACGCCCAAGCTGCCTTGAAGTAAGAAGAGTAAGAATTTTGGTTGCAATATTTTAAGTCACTAACTCGTGGACACATTTGTTGCTAGTTGAAAATGTTGGAGCAGTTGCTAAACCGCGTCGAATATCGTTATATATATAGAAGCGAAGTTATAACGTTTTAGTTATTACTCTTATATTGTATTCGCCAACTACAAGTGCTCGACTACATAGTTAATTGTACCCCAAACAACCACAATAGCAGGGTGACATATAGTTTAGTACGCAGGAAATATTGAGCACTATTCCATCAGTTTGAACATCATAAGCAAACATAAACGATAAATTATGCAAATAAAATATTTATTTATATTCTTTATTGAACACGAGAAAAAAGAACAGGGATTATAACTCTTCAATTTTTTTTTTATTTTCAATTTATTTTCCAATTAATTGAAGTGGCAGTGTGCCGGACACATGGCGCGTAGAACCGATGGCCGTTGCAGCCGAAAGGTTCTAGAGTGAAGGCCACGTACAGGCAAGCGAAATTTCGGACGCCTGCCTACAAGGTAGACGGACGTCCTGGCTATGTTTGTAGAAAGTCGCTGGATGCAGGCCGCTTCCAACAGGTCGATGTGGAGATCCTTGGGGGAGGCCTATGTTCAGCAGTGGACTTCCTGTAGCTGAGATGATGATGATAATAACTTAATTTAAAAATAAGTACAATCCGCGGCCTTATTGCACAAGACAAACTCTTGCAGACAACCTTTGTATGAATGTAAAAGAAAGGACAAAGTATAATTCACACTATGACTGGCTCCTTTCTCTTAAATTATTGGCGTGCCCAACAGGGTCCACTTTGTACATACCTAAGAAGACATACATAAGACTGTAACATCTTCCAAAATATGTTGGTTAAAAAAAGATGTTGAATATTAAGCAGTACAAACAGATTTTAATAAATCACCACTGTTTTAATATTCAGGAACGAAATACGAAATTTCAACCTTCAACGAAAGTCTGTTTTTATAACCTCCCGAGTTTACTACAAACTATCGTGTTTAACCCAAAACTTTATAGATTTTGGGACCCGATATTTAAAGTTTCTCTTTTCCGTACGTGGTGAAGTTGTTGATTTATTATCCGAAACAAAATAATCCTCACGGTAGTCGGATTAGGTTTCGTTTCAACACTGGATATAAATAAAATTTGTGCTGTCTTATAAGCGTGTTGAATAATTAAACGAATGTTATTTAATATGTATACCTGTGAGCTATCAAAAATTAGTGACGTGACATATATGTTTTTGAAACTATTTTATAGCAATCTTAGGTTTATAGGTTTTATTTATCGTTTTCTTTTACCTATGAAATTTAATTAACCACAAATGCAGAACTTACTCAAAGCATTTTGTGTAATTGTTATATCTAATGCGAGGTATCAGTTTAGCTATCTGATCCGTTGCCGATTAGCCTATTTATAATACCAAAATATTTAGAGAAAATCGTTTGCCGCTTTTAAGGTGTCATGATTATAGCTAGTGATGTAGTACAAACTCCCACTTGAGTGGCACTTAATCATCTCAAACATATTTTCGAATTACGCTAATATCGGTCTCAAGTTGCACCTCCGTCGGAAAACGGCTAACCGATCATTCTCCTTTACGAGCAGAGCCATGTCGCAACTAAAAGCGATCTTATTTGAGTTGTCTAGTAAAGTTAAACATAAATATCGAATAACAGGAACGTCGTTTTTGGTCTAGAAAATTATATGGATGAAACGTGAAGTCCCTGAAAGTTGATTCTCGGTTTGCGTCTTGAGACAGTCTGTCGTTAGTTGGTCGTGGTTATCTCTGCGACGAACGATTTTTCACAACTTTTATTTTATTTTCAGAAAAGGTTAACATGTCCACGATGACAGGTTGGAAACCATTAGCCGTATTGATAAGCCCACGATACTGCACTATGTGTGTTGCTTTTATTTATTGAATGCGTCTTATACATTGCTGTACAAAGGCGAGATTTAATGCTAAAGGTATTTTCTAACCTTAAGGTGGTGCAGAGAAAGATTAAAAACGTGTATAATTAAGAGGTTGATAAGTAAACCAAAAGAAATATACTTATATTAGTACGAACATATATACACAATATAATATAAACAATAAAATATTAAATGTAAATACATAAAATATATATAATACTAATTATATACTCGTATTAAATACTTAATTTTATAATAGTTAAGCCATCTGTCAAACAACAGTTTTCGAAGTCTAATTTTGAACGCTTTTGATGCTTGATCTATAAATGTTACTGTTTTTTTTTGTTTCAGCTTGTATAAGGTCGTTGATAATACAATATTAATAACGCGGCTAGACCGAAATACCATCTCAACACCTGATACAGAAAACAGACGTGAAGAATAATAGATGTCTCATTACTTTCATTCGATTACTGAAATTATCGCAGAACCTATATCTGCTGAAAATGTATTGGTATCCACATTAAAAAACTTCTCATTATGACTCATGCACGTACAGTGTGTTTTCCGTTCATTATCATCATCATCATCATCATCATCATCATCATCATCATCAGCCCATTGGAGTCGACTGCTGGACATAGGCCTCTCCCAAAGTGCACCACAGAGCCCGGTCTGCTGCTTTATGCTTCTAGTCGCTGCCATTACTCGGCCCTGCGTTTGAGTTCAGTTTGTCTATATCAAAGTTCGAGCACGCTGACCAAATTCTAGCCAGGCATTAAACAATTATTTGCCTGTGGATACTACATTCAAAACAAGTATATCTATTTCTCCCATAAAACAGCAGTATAAATGCACTGTTGTGTTTCGGTTTGAAGTATATTGTAGCCAGAATAACTGCTGGATATGTTGAGACTTAACATCTTATGTCTCAGGAATGCCAAGCATTGCTTTGTGATTCAAGATGCTGTTTGGTTTTGCTACTGTTTATGAATAGTCGTATCGCTTACCATCAGGCGAATGGCATGCTCGTCTCGCCATTCATAGCAATAAAAAATAAAGTACCAACCGCGCTTACATTGTAGTAATTTTGTCGTGCCGTATAAATAAAAACGCCTCAGGTTTTACTTTTCAGTATAGAAACGATAGCGGTGTGCAGGTACTATTACAACGAACCTTAGTGTTAATCACAGCGCGCCCCACATTACACCATCATATTTCCATTCTTAAAAGGAACTTTTTAAAAGGAAATTTGTAGCTGCATTATTATCGGCATTATTAACACATATCTTGTTAAATAAAAAGGTAAAATTGCCGTTATTCTAACAATTAAATAATGTGAAATACTGAATACAATAATTACTGGTGGTAGGTCTCTCATATGTGAGAGGCCATCTGGGTGGGTACCACCGCAGTGTCTATTTCTCCCGTCAAACAGCAGTATAAACGCACTGTTGTGTTTCGGGTTGAAGGGCATTGTAGCCAGAGTAACTACTGGACATATTGAGACTTAACATCTTGTGTCTCAGGATGGCGAGCGCAGTGGAATGCCAAGCATTGCTTTGTAATTCAAGGTGTTGTTTGGTTTTGCTACTGTTCATGAGCGGTCGTATCGCTTACCATCAGGCGAACGGCATGCTCGTCTCACCATTCATAGCAATAAAAAAAAAATATTATTTTATATTTTTATTCATTTTAATTAAATACAAGATAGTTTTATAACGCTTCATTGGTGCAGTAAAACACTTGGGTTGTAAAAGGATTTCTAATTTCGGTCAGTAATACAATTTTTCAATTCGAAAAGTAAGCGATAATCCAACTAAGAATGTTTTCAAATTAGATAGAAAGATGAGTCGGTAAGTTCTACCATTCCATACAATACTGCCTTGAAGTAATAAAGTAGAATCCGAAACCGATAAAACTGTGAGGAATAGTGAAAAATTTTAAAAGGAGGGGAAAAACTTTCGGAAGGTGTTCCGAGCCAGATTTGATGAAAATTAAAAGTGCATTATTTGATATTTGAAAAATCAGTACGTCTTTGTTGAAATCAAACCCGAAAAAAATACTATTCTACAGTGTCACGGACAAAGTTTAAATTCTTAGACGTAGGGATATATTGCAATGCAAAGAAAATGTGTATACAGTGTACATTGCAATTGGTTTGCCGCAGGTGTAGATAAAGGTAGATTCGAGAGCATTTTGCCTACCCCAGATTTGTGTAACGAAGGCACATAGATTACTTAATTAGTTCGGAAATAGTTTAATCAAGCGTTGCGTTGGGTTCGCAGTAATTAAAGAAGGCGCCATCGGGCCTCAACCGTACATTGCTTCCTCGGATTAATGCCTAGCTTCCAGTTAATTTCCTTCGTTCGACTCCAGGGCGGCCTCGACTGAACTCCATATCGAATAACTATCCCGCAGTAACCTTCAATCACTTATCTGTTTCCCGATTGATCTACATATCTATATAATAACTCAACAGCTAAAGCCAAGATGTGTTTAAAAATTAAATTAATATATAAAATTTGCGGTAAAGCACTTTCAAAATCGATTTGGTTACTGATGAATGGAAAGATATCTTGACGGCATGTGTGAAGAGCTGTGAACAGCCTTTAACGTTAGATAATAGATTGTAACTCAGATGTTTGACAATAATTAGTAAATTTTAATTTTGTTTTATGTTTTTGTGAACTTAGTTACTAGTCTTAGATATATTTTTATTACTGCATTGTTTTTGTACCGTGATGGTACATAGGGAAATAAGCACTACGCGTGATGGAGACAAATGTAAAACGTACTCACATTTGCCGCCTGCAGGTCCGCCTTGGTGATGAATAGTCCGTTCCAGGATACGATACACTGAACTGGAGTTACTGAGTTGTTCTGTCTACGCCTTTTGCCTGTTATTAACGAATATGAACGCCACAGGAATAAATTCTAGGGCGACCGCGTGCGCGCCGGTTGATCGGTTTTCGTTGTTGTTGTTGCACTCGCGGCCCGCGGTGAGGTTGTAGCGCGTCCTCCGTGTGGGGGCGCTAGTTTGGTGACGCGTGATTGGCGCGTCGATTACGAAATGACTCGACGGCGTTGGCGGATTGGCTAGTTGGCGGCAATGCGCGCGAGTTTGAAGATCCTCGCCATTTTACACATGTGCCAACATCACGCATTGTATTGAATATGATATTTTATATAAACACGGTTACGAAACAGTTTTTATTACTCAATTTTGTTTATATTTAGCTGATTTGTTTACATTTAGTATAATATATTAGATATAATTAGATTTAAGAATTTAATTAATGTTATTGGTTTATGCAGTATTAAGGAAATTAAAATTATAAAATTAACCTGAAGGTTTTGGACAATAAGCAAATCCAAGCACAATGTAAATACAAATTTCGCAAGAAAAAAAAGAAGCGACTATTTGTTTTTTGTATTTTTTTAAATATCATCGTTGTTGGATGATAAATACGAGTATATATGTCGTTTTTGCAGAAATAAAAATTTAAACACTTAACCATTGCGTTCCCTTGTATGAATTATTATTTAATTACGACGGCATATTTTTTCAAAACTTTTAGTTGCATTGTGTTTTCGTTTAGTTTCACTAAAACTACTTCGTTTTCAGTCGCAGTCAAAATGTACCCTGTATAAACTAGTTAAAAGACCACCATTTCTGCTCGGGGATGATCATTCACCAAAGGCACACCTACAGGTGACGCACTTGTTCATTTACGGTTCTATTGTATACAAAAATGCTCAAACGTGTCACAGAACAGGTGCGACTTCGTTATTGCAAAATACTGAAATGTACATTGTACATATTAAAAAGAATTTATTGCAAAATCGTGTGAAAAAGGTTGAGTGTCCTATTCAATAACATGGCGTGCTCATTTTAACAAACCTCTATACATTTGATAATCAACAAATCCTTTCATATCATATCATAATATTATGTAAATATGTTACTGATAATAGTGTAAATACGTATGTGTTATTAATTACACATTTTGCACGTTTCGAATACCTGTAAATACATCATTCATTTATAACCTAAACCTATTAATTTCGAGCTTGCTAATATTATTTATCCGAATAGGCATATTTAGATATAGAAATAAAAGCCACAAATGTTCGGTTTTCAAATAACTATTAATCTGTGCCACGGCGATAATCCCTCTCGATATTGTAAATGCGTAAACGTGTTTGTTGATTTGTCTTTCATTAATGCTATTGAACAGGAGATTATACTTTATCTTTTTTCTCACATAAGTCCACGAACTTACATTTATATCCCCGAAGAGACTGATAGAGATGAGTTTAGAGCCACCCATAGCTCAATTAACTCCCGTTCCAAATGTTATATTGCGGAATCTACCATCAAGGTACAAATTCCGATCTCAGACAACTCATGTGAGATCAAGTCGTGTTGTATTATGAAAGTTTATACAGTTTACGCAAAATAGGTCGTGGGATTTTATAACCGACGGGTAAGTAATAAGCGCAATTACTAAAACTTGGTTAATTCTTTGCAAACGAATTCACGAGTAAAACCTAGTCGGAAATAAAGAGACGGAAGTTATTTGGCGACGAAAAATGCACTCAAGGAAGAACTAACCGTCTTTTAATCATGAGCTATTGTCCGCGTCTCTTTGTCTATAATTGATATAATTGGATTCGGGTACAATCGTATTTGCTCCATGCAATAGACATTTAAATTACTCAAATTATACGACACAAGCCTCCCACTGCGACGAAATTCTGCTGAAGACGTAGAGTTGTTAATAACATCTTAATGACGTCGGCCGTTCCACCTCGCTTCGAACCATCATTTGATACCTTTGATCGATTTTATGTAATTTCTAAGTGAAAGGAATTGAGGCAATTGTATAAAATTGCGCTTTAATTGAGACTTGGGGTGGATCGTGGGAAACGGTTTGTTGTTACTCAATGTCAATCGGAAACTGATAGCAATAACGGAAATAATTATGTAGGATGTCTGGATAATTAGTTAATACTCAGTTGTATAATAATCTAAATAGAATTGACTTCACACTGGCCACAGTACATTACGGTACGAAACCTAACATAATGACTGACACCGACGTGATGCATTCAAGATTGAAATAGCCTGGTCAAATGGCAATGGGAACAGTGACAAAATAACAATATCTCATTGCTAAATATTATGTTTATATTCCATTGCGGTACCGTCAGGTGCCTAGGAGTCATATTTTCATACCGAAGTTGGTATTTTTTATTTGTTTTTTTTGCTATGAATGACGAGACGAGCATGCTATTCGCCTGATGGTAGCGATAGGACCGCTCATGGACAGTAGCGATACTTGGTATTCCACTGCGCTCGCCATCCTAAGACATAAGATGTTAAGTCTCAATATCTCCAGTAATCACTCTGGCTATAATGTCGTTCAAACCGAAACACTACAGTGCGTTTACACTACTGTTTGGTGGCAGATACATTCTGCAATATTCATAAAAGCAGCGTTTCTCTGACTCCAGATGAATTTGGAATAAGGTCAGGATAAGAAGATTTCACCTCAATAACCTTGACCTAATGCCTCCGCCACGTGCGCTGAAATATTTCCGCGCCTTTATTCCATTGTGTTATTTTATTCAACATTTAATTTTCCTTCCACAGCACATCGGGAAAAAACACCGCGGATATTGGCGCTTTCGCTGTTCATTCATCCAATCCTTTGTTCAATAATGAACGTTGGGATGAAACAAAGCACTGTTATTTCTAATTGGCGAAGTCAGATACCAAAATCGCATAGCGTTGGCAATACAATGCCATTCCCGTGCGTAATGATCGACATTACATATTCATCGATCAGTGATGAGACTCCCATTGAAGCGCTCAATTCAATTATTTATTACTGAACCATTTCGCTAATTGCGTTATTATGAGCTATTATATAAAATTGATGAATTGGTTATATAATGGGCTCTATGATATAGTGTTACAATCTGCTACGGCCTCAAATGGTTATTCAATCGTGAGGTCTGAATATTGCAAAATGCGAGTCAAATTAATTTACCATCCGTTGACACTAGCACTTTTTTTCATTTGGCCTGTTGAAACCAAGAAGGAGAAATATAATAGGCCATAAATCCACGTATAGGACAATGTATCTTGCAATAATATATTTTTTGAACTATTTTAGGTGGACGAACGACCTTGTTAAGATTGCAGGAAGTCTATGTAAGTAATTCATTTCCAACTGATCCTTGTACAGTTTTTTGAGGGATGCCTATGTTCAGTGGACTTTCTGTGTATGAAGAGAGAGAGAGAGAAACTATTTATATATTTAGCATTCATTTAGTACAGAAATTATGCTGATAAAACTTGAAATAATAAGTGTCACCCTTTGTTGTTCATTGTAGATAGAGTTTTATTTTCTAAATTTAATAAATATACTTAATTACAACGGCGCCCAATCAGGATGACTTAATTATGAGTCCACATGGCTTGACAAACTTTGCATACTTTAGATCTACGATCATGCAACCGAATAGTGTTGAGGAAGGTAAAAAAAATAGTAGCCCGTTTATAATAAAAAAACAACACATTTCTCTTCGTAATATAAAAATACATTTAATCATACAAACCATCAAAACATCTCCAAAATAAACCAGGAACATAATCGCGCATGCTAATGTATTCCTGTCTCATAATTTATTACCTTGATCGTATTCAAGTTTGGAAACGCCATGGGCGAAGTTTACTCACGACGTGGGTCACGGCGCGCCGCCTCAGCACACATGCTCGAATGAAACCGAAGCCTCAAGCCAACACTGTTTTAATATCACAACGCTCTCTTCCAATACGTTATTTCTCGCCTGAGCTTTTTCCGCAAACAGATATATTTGTACGGCTATTTTTATCTTCGTTGTGATGGTTTGGCTGGGTATGGCAAAAGACATTTTGTGATACCAGTGCAGATGGATTCATGTTCTGGATGTATGTGATGTGATTACGTTTGAAGGAAAAAATAATTGAGCATTTCTACTCTTTGGAGTGCTTAATAATCCATCGAAAGTAATTGTTGTCATGTATAAATTGCGTAGGTCTTTGATCGGCATTAGAAACACTATGACATATTTAAATGAATTTTCAATCACCTTACGTCATGTAGGAAAGACCCTGCGTGAAGACGATTTTAAATTTTAGGAGTAACAGAAACCTCAATAAATACCTATGTATCCAATAACTTAGTTCTGAATAAAATAGATTGCTATATGTCCAAATTGACCTTTTAACAAGACCTGCATTTTATATTAAAATTGTCGTTAAATGCATAATACTACCCACGCTGTTCTGTTTCAATTAATAATGTTAATTTTATGAATAAATCATTACTTGTTTTACCAGTTCCGAAATAAAATAGTGTTGTAGTTTATATAACGGCACTGAAAAATTAAAGTGACATGTAATTTGGAATAATTCATGAACGAGGTTTCCATGTTACTATTCAACCCACCGGAAATAATATATTGCAGAAACAAAACAGTATTAAGTCATTATAATGGCCAGTAATCGCCTTAACGAAGCTCTTTAATAAAAACCTTTGGATGTACAGTACAGAGAAAGAATGTAGACGGCGGCTTGGCCTGATGAACAAAAGAAAAGATACTAAAGCAACGATGAAAGAATAGATTATATATTATGAAGAAGTAAGTTAATGGTAAGAAGCAATTCATTTGTATAGTGAAAACAAACATTTTAAAACGTAGCCAATTAGCAAAGCTTTTGAGCTCCTGTTCCGACACCCGAAATCCGAATAAGTAAAATTGGACTCATTAATTATTCTTATTATACAAAAAATAATTCATTACTGGTGGCAAGTCAATATGTGAGTGGTCGCTTGGGTAGGTACCATGGCAAAGTCTATTTTTCCCGGAAACAGCAGTGTAAATGCACTGTTGTGTTCCGGTTTGCAGAACATTGTAGCCAGCGTATCTACACTAGACATCATGAGACAAAACTACTTATGTCTCAGGATTGCTAGCGCAGTGAAATGCCAAGCATAGCTTTTTGTTATTTAGTGTTGCTACTGTTACTGAGCGATCGTAACCCTTACCATCAGTCAAAGAGCATGCTCGTCTCGCCATTCATGGCTTTAAAAAACAGATCTGTATCTGTATAAGGCCCATATACGTCCCACTGCAGGGCACGGGCCTTCTCTATAATCCAGAATATAATTGAGAGTGGTTAGGCCATATAGTCCACCACGCTGGCCTAATGCGGGTTGGCGGACTTTACATACCATAGACATCGCTATGGTATGCAGGTTTCCTCACGATGTTTTCCTTCACCGTTATAGTACATGGTGATTGACTATAATACACACATAGTATCAACTAACTTACACAAAATATTATAAGCATAAGATGGTTAATGTGTAGGTACCTATTAAAGGCCTTGTAACAAGTTGTAGAGGTATTAATTCAATATAACACGCCAACCTAATTTCTATACAAAATAAATCAATATCCCTGTAATACCTCATCAAACAAGATAAATTAATAATACCATCTATTTGTAAGCTGATATATTGTGAAATGACGCATTATAACACCGGCAATGTCAAACCTAATTACCTTCATACAAAGTAATACATTTTCGTACTATAACTAGACATTTGTCGGAAGCAATGTAATGTATCTACGAGTATATTCTATATACATAGACAATTAATTAACAACCAAATATTTGCCTCTAATGTTATCATTACGGATAAGTCTTAAAAATCGTCATACAAGATCTCAGAACACAGGACCTCCAATTTCCTGAATACGGTCAACGTTTAGCGACCTTCTATAACAGTAATCAGGTCTTCTGTTTACCTCGTGGTTGAACGTCCGAGGCTCTAGGTGGTTACTCTATAAAAACGATATGAACTTCGAATGTATGACGTCCGGAGTAAGATATAAGTTCAAAATTCAATACTATTCTTACTTCTTATATTTCCAAAAACAATACTATTCTATATTATACTTATCATTTTCTCCAAACTTAGTCTATGGTTACGACTTACGATTGAGGATTCTAACATTTTATGGAGTATCTAGGCACATTAGTGAAGTTTTATGTACGGCGTCCGAGCATTCGAAGTTCGTATCGTTTTAGTAACCGTCTGCTTACTGGTAGATGTTATCCACTTAAGGATTTTGCTACACCATCGGCCATCAATCTTCTAGGCTAGTTACTCCACCCACTGTCACTTGAACTTCCTTCTCTCATAAATGATATATTTTATTACAAATCTACTTTATGATCTTGTTATATACAAAATATTATATGTATTATGTACAATTATATTATGATTATTATGACAACATTTGTGATCGTTGCGCAGTTAGTTAGACACCAGCCGTGAAACGAGAGACCGCGGATTCGATCCCCGCGCCAAGAAATTTTTTTGTGTGGTCAATAGATATTTCTCATATCTTGTAGTTTCTTATACCCCACGACACAAGACTCGTTCTTAATGCGGGGTGAGGATTATGTATTGGCGTATTTATTTCTTAATTTAAATCATCATTCTCAGACATGACTGCTGAGCATATGGCCTAAGAGTTATATAGAGATATACGTACCTTCACTATATATGTAGGTAAAATATACTGACAACTCAATTCGCTCGGCTATTATTATCTCATTATTTTTAGAGCCCATATTGCGTAACCACAGCTGACATCTGTCCCGTGTCATAGTTAATAACCAAGACGCAATGCAGCTCTAACTCTGATTGTCTAATCACGACGAGCCCTCCGGATCAATTATACGAAACATATGTGAGAAACTCGGGAATATTCTATGATTTAATGTTTTGGTTTTTTACATTAAAGGCTGCCTTATCACACTACGCATTTTCATCCAGGCTACTTTGGGATGGATGTAATATATAGGGGAATGAGAGGGCAGTCTAAAGAGTAAATAATTTGCTAGAATTAATTATAAAAATTCTTATAAATAGAAAATAACACTATAGAAATACAAACACATGCAAACATATATTAATAAACTATCTCTGTAAGAAAATATAATGTTTTATAGATAAGTGTGGACTATGCAACAATGATACGTGCTAATTCACACCAAGTTATGTCGCAGTAAACGTATTATGTCATAAGAAGAATCTTTGGAAAACTTCGCATCAGCCCGTTGCAGTCCACTGCTGAACATAGGTTTCTGCCAAAGTACGCTATAGAACCCGGTCTGCTGCCTTAAACATCCAGTCCGTGCCGGCCCTCTTGTAACTTGTGCAAGTCGTCCCGCCATCTCACCATCATATTATAAATTAATAAATGTTAATATAAACTCACACGTCAGATCCTGTGGTAACATTAAATCGCTGCGCGCCGTTTTAGTATTACTCATGGTCCACTAAAATATTGACTAACATAAATCATGTATTTCCATGAATGACGTTTTAATTACTATACATAGTTATAAATAATAAATAAGAAGACTACCAAAAGCTAAATAAATTTAATATAAATAATGATATAATCACTTCTTTTGTAAATATAGAATAAGTACTATGTATTGACTTGGCATAAGAGCCATTTAATTGCCTGATGCATGATCAATAAAAAAACATTTCATTTCACGCCTTTTTCCCAGAAAGGATAGGCAAAGATTTCACCAGGACACCCACATTTCGCATCGTATGTGCCATTGTGACATGTGATACAGTGACTATGGGCTAATAAATACCTATACATAAATTAAATATCACAACTTACACGTTATTTTTAAGCTGTGTTTAATGCTCAAAAAACTTAAATTACAAGGGCCAGCACATTCATAAAATGACTAAGGCCCTCACAAATATAGATAACTAGCGGCCCGGCCCAGCTTCGCCCGGGTACAAATAGATTTCTGTACAATAATATGTACGTATTATACATATAAACCTTCCTCTTGAATCACTCTATCTATTAAAAAAACCGCATCAAAATCCGTTGCGTAGTTTTAAAGATTTAAGCATACAAAGGGACATAGGGACAGAGAAAGCGACTTTGTTTTATAGTATGTAGTGATAAAACAAAAAAAAATTAAGTTATCAGTGATTATCAGTTGAACACATTTCTGCGAAAACTTATAGGACCAGTTATCAGTTAAGTTGGTAGATATAATTAATGGTATACGTCGGATTAATTGATGCAGTTATGTGTTTACCGTTTGACTAAATTAGATTTTAATTTATTCAAAACTTTGCTTTGCCACCGTATCCATCGCTTTGCATCGTGCATAAATCAAACATCAACTCTGAATATACTAAACTAATAAACACGAAACGTTTCATAATGATTTCCCACATGCAACAAAAATATTTATCACTAGCTTTTGATAAGCATAGATCATTAATTTTAAGAAGAACATGGCTGATAACTTAAAGCAGATATTTTTTTCATCGCATAACGTGAGATATGGCAAATCTTGTCACATTATTAATTAATACATTAAACGTCTATCACATTACATTATTGATGGCATATTATTATCTTCGTGTAGGTTTTGTTTTTATTTTTTAAAGACCTCAAACCCAACAAATATCTGAAACTGTTGTAGTCTTATCAATGATGTAGTATAGAAACGAGAACTAATGAAATAACAAAAAATATTGGCCGTAAACGTTTATTGATCTTAAAAATTACACAATTACATTACAGGCTTGTATGAAGCGAAAAAAAAATACGAGATTACGAAACACTTCACGGCTCTATGTACTCGCAAATAAATAACTTTGCTTAAAACTACGTACATGATTAATTATTCCACATGCAGATTTTATTTCCAGTAATAACCGCACGAGGTAGTTAATCACCTTTCAGGCGCTAAAATTTCATCGTTACCATGTGTTCCCTTGCATTTTTCGCATAAAATTATGAAATTCTGCAAAATAAAGTGCCGTGTTAATGTGGAATGAAAACTTTATCGATATAAATAATAAAATAATAAATTGTATGGAAACTCACCATGTTGTATTGCTGTCTAAGTAGGTCCATAGCTTTGGCAAAGTTGTGTTCAGATTCGGGTGCATATTTCTCCATTAGTTTGACAGTTTTCAATGCCATTGCTTCCAGCTGGTGTAGACTTGTGGGTTCCGTGAGTTCTGCCAGGTTTTGTCCACGACGTCCATGCCTTAAACGCCAATTGCTTCGGTATATTCGGCCACTTTCCTCCCCGCCTTGTCTTCCTTGGACACTCTCTAATGGAAGATTCACCATGTCTATCCAAAGTGGTAATGACCTCAAAAACTTTTTCAGTCGGGTATTTATACTTGTGCACAATACTTATCGGTGATTAGTTTATTATGCGAAATTTACTAACAACAACATCTGTTATGAATAGTAGCCTATATAATCCCATCTTTCTTGTAAATATCCCTCATTAACTAATTACGTTCCTGGTACGTAGGTAATAAAGGTTAATCCGAAAACAAAGCATCCATTGTTTACTCAAGCGGTTTAAAAATATTATATTTGTTTTTGAATAGTTTTTAACAATAAAGGTGTAGCCTTGAATAAAAGGGGTGCTTGTGTATTGTTTTAAATCCTTACCATCAAATATGAGCCGGTTCAACGACTTATTGTCATAAACGTTCTTATAATTGTAAATATTATAACAAGTATTTTCAGCATTTAATGTAATTTTATAATGTGTTAGCGCCTTAAAGGCAAATCTACTCGTTAGTTAAGCTAGCTTAATTAAGCAAGATTTTCTGCAAGATAATACCTTCAACTACAACGTAGTGTCTAGTTTTATTCGCATAAATTACTTGTCTACTCTTGCCAAAAACATAAAATATAGGGTGCAAAATTCACACTATCATCCCCAAATATTACAAACCGACTTGTGGACAACTTAAATACTATCTTACACAATAAAGAACCACACGTCAAATTATCTTACGACTAATAAGAGATTGCCTTAATAATAAATAAGTATGCAAATGCGTGCCTATTTATTATTCATACATACATACATATACAGGCAGGGCTACCAAGACACCCATATTTCGCCTTGTGTGTTCCATCCCACAGTGTAAAAGGGGCCGAATCTGAACTAATAATGAATAGAAAAATCCAATATGACTCTGCCCGACCCAGGATTCAAACCCGTAAAATCATACCTACCGTAGTACAACTGCGCAATGTTATATGCGCATATAACAATTATATGTCTAAACATTTAAAATACCTTAACGGGTGAACGCAATGAAATATTGCCGCCAAATTACTTGCTTTTTCCACGTCGACGTGAAATACACGGCATATACGTGTCTTCGTAGGCCATAAACGGGTGAAACTGGGATCGCGCATCCACACCCCATTTCTACATATTCACTCCGGTTATTTATTTTTTATTTCAACAGTGATAAAACCTTTTTTGTCTTGGCATGAGATGACTAGTATACATTATGGTTAATGCAATGAAAATAAATATAATAATAGATCGATAGGTGAGCGGCAAATGTCTCCCAGCGTATGAAAATGTAAAGGTCTCGTGATTTAAGGATTTAGAGGCACAAACCGAAACGAAAAATGAGTGTGCATTCCACCATCGTGCGCTGTAATCGCAATTCTGATGAATGCTGCAATTCTACGGTCTGCGTCTGCCTGCTAGTTCCTGTTGACTGGCAACAAAATACTTTTATATTATAATATAGATACCTACTTCAAGATATATAGATAGATATATAGAGTAATTATATAAATTAAAACGTAATACATACAAGTGCATGGTGGCCTATTGGCAACGGGCCAGACGCTACTGCCCACATATTCACAAGTGTCGCGGGTTCAAATCACAGAACGCACCTCTGACTTTTCGGAGGCATGTGTGTTGATTGTATTGATTGATAGGCAATCATTACACACTATAACGCCAAAGGAAGACATCGTAAGGAAACCTGTATACCGAAGCAATTTGTAAAATTACAAGAAATTAAATGGTTATGTAAGTCCGCCAACCCGCATTAGACCAGCATGGTGAACTATAAGCCTAGCCCCTTTCAATCTTACTATCAATTCTAGAGGAACCCCATGCCTTGCAGTGAGACGTATATGCGCTGACGTTAACAAAATAAAACTCAGTTTTACAACCGCAGACCGAAAATAATAAATGCAATTAAATAAGATACTTATTGAAAATAAGTCACCTAGTGAAAAACTTTATTGTTATAAAGCTCTGTTTACAGCCATTGTAAAAGTGATGGAATAAAAAAGAATAAGATCCAACCGCGTTCAAAAACCAGGTCAATCCGCTGATCCCTGTTATAGCCGAGCGAATCCTTAAGCCACGTCAAAAACCTTTGCGGCTGACTTAAAAAATTCAAGCCCTACACCACTAGTCTAATTTTGTATCCCTACATATAGTAGCCGGCATTCTATTGCGGCTCAAACCCCATTAATGGGCTATTGAAACGTTAACCTTATCACGAAACTAAGCAATTACAAATTCAAATCGATTGTAACCAAAAAGCATTTAATTAAATGCGCAAACATTTTGAAATAGAACAATGAAAACTCATTGAGAGCTAGACAACTTGTATGATTACAGGCAAACATTCATAGAACCGTGTAATGAGATTGGTAGATTTGGCTCTCTCTAATATTTGTGATATGATTGTTGGAACAAAGTTTTTGCATGTATTCAGAGAACCAACGCCACTTGAGAGCGATTCGCGGTGTAAAGTCTTCTTGCACAAACTTTCTTTGTTGAATGCGGCCAAACTTTTAAGTCCTTACGAAACTTAAAACTTTTCTTGGCCTGTGGTGAAAGAAGAATTGCCAAAAATATATTAAATAAAGGATTTACAGATTTTTATCATGTAAAATATTACAATTTCAAAAGTGAGTTGAAGGTAAAAAACGCCAAGAGACTACTTTTCACAAAGATATCTTTTAATTGCGTTTAGGTATTCTTAATTTATAGTCTGTTACTGTATGTCTTTAAACCACAAACTTTAATGTAAAAGGTTTTGTTTTTACTTTTTGTGTACTCATACTTAAAACATCTATACTATACAACATTAATATTATAAATAGGAAAGATTTGATTGTTTGCACACATTATCCGTGATAAACAAAGGCGATAGAATATTTTCAAAAAAGTGTATCTGCACCCGGGCGGAGCGGGGCCGGGCTACTAGCTTCTTATAACTTTCTTAACGCTTAGGCTCTATTTTTTAATATTAACTCGGCTTTCTCATTCTAAGTTTCGAAATTATAATATATAAACCTCAAACAAAATGATACAACGCAATTTCAGGCGTAATAAGGGAACAACTTCCACGCTGGTCATCGACATTTCAAACAGTAACGTAAAGTTAATTCAAGGTTCATGGTAGCAAAACAAATGCGATCATAAAAAAATTAAATGCGATTAAATCGAAACGAAATTGTTAATGTTAAAGGGTTTAGCAGGATACGTATGACGAGTCGGCCCCCAAATGGGAATCGATATCGAAACTTATGTTTTGATATTGACTTGATGTTCTAACACGATTTATGTACTTTTCGCGACCGACTTCTGCATTGACCTTGAGATAGAGAGCAAAATATCTGTATTCTTGACTTTTACTAAATGTGATATATCTCTGAAGCTAATTAAGATAAAGAAATGAAACCAACGCGAGGTATTAGGTTACATTACAGAGTACATCACATATATTTTTTTATAATTTTTAGAATAAAAAATTACATTAAAAAAATAAAAATTAAAAAAATCTTATTTTTTTTTCTGAGTTCTCTGTGACTTACAATCACGAAATTAATATATGTGATGCTCCTTTGTGTGCTCTATTACCCATAAAAATTGCGTGAAAAAAAAGTTGGTGCAACACAACGAAAAAAAATTATATGTGATTTCTGCCTTATGGTGTACCCCTGTATTATAAGTGCACATTACATTATTGTTCTTTTTTTTAAATTGCACATCAGCTTGTTTTAAAATATAAATAAATCGTCTTAAGAGGTGGGATAATAGTTTTAAAAAAAATGAGAAAAAAAAAATACCAATGTTCATTATTTATTATTATTACTTTTTCGTGTCAATCAAAATGCAAGGAACAAAATATTAATCATCATCACTGTTGTAATTAATTACAATCGGAACACTTTGAGTCGCAAATAACTTAGTTAGGACCTCAGCAGGACGTACGATTCTGGACAAATATCGTCCATATGATAGATAATAAATAATGGCTGCTACATGAGAACAGCATCCCACTGTACGTTTGCCATTAGGGCAATCACAGCAATAACGAAGAATACTATTGTAGTCATTACCTTTCGGAATATAGTGGATGTAAATTCGATAGACTTTTCTATTTATATGTCTTGATTTTACTTCTGCTTTGATGAAATTAGGTGCTGATTTCACATATTGTACTGAGAGATTATTTTGATCGTCCATTATTTCGGCCAAGTAAGATATAGCTTGTGAAAACTGATATGAGCCTGTGAATAAAATCTTGAGCTGATCTTCAGTTAAACGTGGAAAATCAAGTAGTTCAGATGCCGTTAAACATTTCAGTGTAGTTTTTCTTCGGTTCCAATGTTGACTTTGTACTTCTTCACTCAAAGTATTTTCTATGTCCATTCTACTTTTCATATATTGTACTATAATGTCACTTAAAGTACCATCCGAATGAAGTCTTTTCTCATAAGTGTTGTGCAGAAAACCAATAGTTTTACATAGCAGTTCCAGCTTTGGCAACATCTTATTATCAAAAGAATGATGTAGAAGTTTATACTTTTGGGCAATATTACCGTGAACAGCTTCTACTACCCGCCTGATTTTCGTTATATTTTTCGATATATTAGCTTCTTCTGTACTGAGTTGAAGTTTATTACCTTTAAAAGCCGGCATAAGAACTTTGAAACCCTTGTCATTCAAAAACTCTACGACATCTCTAAATCCGCGATCTACAATAAATATATCATTGGGCAACAGAAGTTTTTTTAGACCTGAAGGGTTCTCTAAAATAACTTTCATAATTGAAGCATCATTTAGAGTTCCATAAAAAGGTCCAGCAAAATCAAGGACAAAACCATTTGTCGTGCATATTGTAAATGGCTTACATAAGTGTGTTTTCTTTTGTCCTGAGTACGATCTCCTTTGAAAATAATTATTTTTACTTTTCTGGTGTCGTACATATGTACCATCTACAATTAGTATATGTAACAAGTTCGAACTTGTTTGTTTGTCCGCGCGTGTTAAATAGAGTCATGTTTATACAGTCACACTGCAAGGCGCGAATCACATATAATTTTTTTTCGTTGTGTTGCACCAACTTTTTTTTCACGCAATTTTTATGGGTAATAGAGCATACAAAGGAGCATCACATATATTAATTTCGTGATTGTAAGTCACAGAGAACTCAGAAAAAAAATAAGATTTTTTTAATTTTTATTTTTTTAATGTAATTTTTTATTCTAAAAATTATAAAAAAATATATGTGATGTACTCTGTAATGTAACCCAATACCTCGCGTTGGTTTCATTTCTTTATCTTAATTAGCTTCAGAGATATATCACATTTAGTAAAAGTCAAGAATACAGATATTTTGCTCTCTATCTCAAGGTCAAAGCAGAAGTCGGTCGCGAAAAGTACATAAATCGTGTTAGAAAATCAAGTCAATATCAAAACATAAGTTTCGATATCGATTCCCATTTGGGGGCCGACTCGTCATACGTATCCTGCTAAACCCTTTGCAGAGGACGAATCACAAAGACGGATTTGAACCACAAAGCGGCGGCATTACGCCAGCTCTCTCGGTAATCCGGATAAAGCCGGCAATTAAAATACTTATCCTGTTCGGTATTTCATCTCTCTATACTGTCTATCCCAAAATTATCCCGCTTTTTCCCCGGCCGCAGAAAACGAGCCGAGCGTAATATTTTTTGTATCATTTGCCAATTTTATGCTCACTGCAGTGAGCCATACTCATCTTCTTAAAAAAGTAATAGGGTAAAACATAAAATGACAATTATATATAAATATCTGTTTCTAATGTATAAGTTAAAAATATTTTTATCTCAATACAAAATTGCCCTATTATTGATTTAGCGAATATTTAACCTTTCTATTTACCTACTCTCAGAATATATTTGAACGCGACATTAACTCGTAACGTAACCGAACAAGCAATCAAGAGAGTCCAAAATAGTTTGTTCACGAAGTTTGCCGCGGCGGCGCCTTGGTAAAATATTGACACTAGCCTCCAGTCGGCCGCAACACCGATACATCGATAAGCTAATGAATTTTCTCTCAAACTTGCCAACCTCTACTGATAGATTGCATTCTCTAGGCTCTAGCGCGTAAGCGTACAGAAATAGATTGCCATTTTTTTATATTATTTTTAATAAATTTTGGTGAATGTGTAATCAGTAAATAAGAAATTACAAAATACATTTTTTTTATTTGTTGATGGAAGCACGAATTTTATTGAGCATGCATAACAATATTTTAGTATTAACTTCATGCCATTTTTAAGTGGAATTTGTTGTTAAATTACAACTAACAAAACCTTCTAAAACTAGGTACTTTTTAAATAAAAATTGTACGAGTACGTCTAATTAATAACGAAATATTTAATGGTCTTATATGAGCCCGTATAAAATCGGCCATTGTAACTACACTTAATCATGAAACATGCTCCTTGAAAACGAGCATTACTATGTTAATTAACAATACTACTAAAGTTTTTTATTGTTACGATAAGACGCAATAATAGAGGACAAAAAATAACAAAAATTGGTGTCAAAAGATTCAAAAGATGCAATGGCCATCTTTCATCAATTAATCTCATGATTGTTCTGAGATCGTGATTTCCAGATAGGGAGCAGAAAGCAAGTGTAATTATTATTCTGGGAAGCTACAAACTCATCAATCAAAGTACTTTGGCGTGCCGCCTCCGACGTCCCCTGCAATCTTAGTCTGTAGATGAAACGATATAACTATAGAAGCCACGTGTTTCGGAGATTTATGTACCCCTCTAGGGATATAGATTGATTAGCGATTAATCACAATGTAATTTATATCGTGCTAGCAATCGTTTGTCTATATTCGAGTTAATTTCCATCCATATACAACAAAGTAACGTTTACTATTAAAGAACAAAATGGGCATAAAAAACCAAGGTTTTTTATTTTTTTTTATTGCTATGAATGGCGATACGAGCATGCCATTCGCCTAATGTTAAGCGATACGACCGCTCATGAACAGTAGCAAAACCAAACAACACCTTGAATTACAAAGCAATGCTTGACATTCTACTGCGCTCGCCATCCTGAGACATAAGATGTTAAGTCTCAATATGTCCAGTAGTTACTCTGGCTACAATGCCCTTCAATCCGAAACACAACAGTGCGTTTACACTGCTGTTTGACGGGAGAAATAAACACTGCGGTGGTACCCACCCAGATGGCCTCTCACATATGAGAGACCTACCACCAGTATTGGTATTGTATATACGAGTTTAATTTACCAGACCCCGTACATACTGGTCTTCGAAGTATATAAATTTATTTTAATTACTTTGCCCTATATAAATGGTAATTTATTTCTCTAAGTGAACCTAATTACTCAAAAAATGGAAAACTGATAGGGGCAAAATCTAGGCAATTAGATAACAGCTCTTTCACGAAAGAAAAATGCTTAGATAACGTTACAATGGAATGATATCATACAAAAAATATTTAAACTATCTTTAATGTGTATTTATAATAGTAATGGCCTGACAAAGCGAAGCTCTAGTAGAAATATAAATGATTTTATTGTGGACCCCTACTTTCTTACAAAAGAAATATCTTTAACAAATTATAATGACTTAAAGTAAGTGCCTAGTGGAAATCTCAAGGAGTACGCTTTGGTTGTGCTTTTAAATGTAAAAAGGTTTTCTCGATATTGAGGTTAAAATTGTTTGAAATACTAACACGCTTGTAAAATATCCGTTTTTTAAATATAATATATGAAACTGTATTAAAGGCAAAGCAATTAAAATGTCCTAACTATTAAAACATTTTTTTTTCTTTAATCAGTTTGATACACTAGTTCAGTCAATAATATTCAAATATGTCCTAAATATTCAAATGAATATTTAGGACATTGCTCGATGATACATTGTTAAAAATTTACTTTTTAACATTTTTTTTTTTACTTTCTTCAGTACGTAATTTTGCCTCGGTAATGAAAAATATTTTTTTGAAGAGAAATAGACCTATTTTAAAATACTTTAGTTATTTTCGTTAGTACTCAGCTGCAATCCAATGTAGCCGACGAAAGTGATTGACTCGAATTAGCAGTAATTGATGTCAAATTGTATAATAAAATTTGGAGGTGACCTTTGAATTGTTTATGAAACACTCATCCGACCCTGGCCTAATAAACTTTCACTGTTTAATTAAGCTTTTACGTTTCGCAAAATATTGAATGCTAAAGTTAAATTAAATTCAGCAACATCAATGTTTCATGTTTTGCTTGGAAATAATGTAATTAAGGAAGCGTTTCAAAGTATTCCTGTTATTCTATATTTGATTTACTTGCTTGAAATGATCAGTGTTTATTTAGAAGAAATGTTCAATATCCAGTTAGTCTGTTATCGCAAATACCTACTTCGTGTTGCGTCGACGCGTAAAACAGCCATTTTCCTCGGCATAAACCAGTGTCGCACATGTGAAATTTTGTTACATGGGACAACGGGTTATAAAACCCTTATTTTACAGAGTCAAGCGTACTATGCGCATAGAAAACAACATATTAATTCCACTGTCCGTATATACGTCTCATATCTTCATTTAAGACCCCTTAAACGGTGCAGCCAACTTTTTAGTCTGTAATCTGTATGAAGAAAATGAATTCATAGTGTAGAAAATACTAAATTCGGTATATAAAAGTAATATAAACATATATTGTACAACTAGATACCGTGTACAGTGGTGCAGCGAGAAATAACAGATTGCAAACCTTAGAAGTTGCAAGGACTCCTAGCTCTTTTTTTTCTCAAGGCAAAGCAACTTATTATATTTCAAGTTTACAGTAAGTCTTTATAAAATAAATGTAAACCTATTTTCCAACAATCCAATAGTTCCATGTAAATTTATTTGATTAAATATTATTATATCATATGTTTAAAGTAAGCCCCATAATTATGTTTTCAAATAATTCAATCCTTCCAAAGTTTGCCTGGAACAGATTACAGGTAGCGATAAGACCGCTAATTGTTATTAGTTTCATGTGATTTGTGTATTAGGTAATACATTTCTTGTATTGGGGTGTACAATAAAGTATGTAAATAAATAAATAAACATTAAATATCTTTAAAATCACGCCACCCACGAAATTTCTACAAATGTAGCTTGAAGTAGTGAAGTAATGGCGTGAAATATATTTTCCTCCATTTACGCAAATTTTTTATATTTCAACTGTTTAATTTTGTATCGGATTTCATATGGCTTTTTCTAATTGCTTCGGAATATTTACTTACAAATAACTTATTAACAAACATTAAACAATTACGGCCGTATCCGCAGTGAGTTTATACAGCTATTTAGTTATCGAATATTGTTCCTCTTACGAATCGCTCTCGCAATCAGTTTGAGTAAAGAAGATAAAACATTCAATAACTGAAATAGATTTATAAACAGACTAGCGGCCCGACCCAGCTTCGCCTGGGTGCATATATTTTTTGATTCCACTCCACACCAAATACATGTTATTTTTCGTATAAACTCTTGTATACCTAAACTTGACGTAGCTATCCTTCTATCCGGCTCAATCCCGTCTCATCCGTCTGTTCAGTCTCTTCCCGATCCGTCCCGTCCTTTCTCTTTATTATCCATCCCGTCTTATAACGTGCATTTACATTTCGTCCTATCAAATCTGCCTGCTATCCCAGCCCTCTCCCGTACCATCCATTCTATTATATCCCGTCTCTCCATATTCATGTACATATAAGATTGCCTTATGAAATTTTGACATTAAAAACTTTTTTTTATTGTCCATCCAATGTTTCTTCCCTTATTTCAGCACCAAAATGCTGGTTTTCCAAATAATATTGCACGCCATTACTTTTTGTTAGTAATATTGCACGCCATTACTTTTTGTCAGTAATAAAGTTTGGTTTTGTTAATATTAACCATTAAAAAAAAATTGGCCAAATTGGGCCAGGCGTTGTTGAGTTATGCGCTTACCAACACATTTTGCGATTCATTTTTATGTTATAGAAGAAGATATAGTCCACCCCGCTGGCTTAGTGCGGGTTGGCGGATTTTATTTCACGTAGAAATTAATCCGAAAAGTCAGAGGTATGCCCTGGGATTTGAACCCATGACCATCGTTAACTTGTTGGCAGTCGCGTCTAGTACGTTAGCATTTATACAAATTAATAAAACCTTCATACTGCCTTACCATGTGACGTAAGTAATAGAACAAATATTTAAAAATATAAAATTGCATATCGTTTCATTATAATGTCTAGATACGGCATCAACGTACCAATATGTTTTTTATTTTTGAGTCTGAAAACAATACTAATGCGGAATTTAAATTTGTCCCCCAGCGCATCTAAAAGTATCAATTCAAAAAATGTCCTTTATGAAAACGAAAAATTATAATTAGATATATTTTGGTGAACTCCGGCAAAACGCTTCGATAGAGTATACCTTGTTTAAAACTGTTGCAATAATCTCAAAAAACAATGGGCTATTTTGGTAGATATGGACATCGTTTTATTTTACATTTACCAAAATTACGCGCAAGATGCCGTATCTAGATAATATTATATACACGATGTACACATTTTTTGAATTTTGTTCTATTTCGTCAGCCGTCAATGAAAGACAATGGAAAGATAGATCATTTTACGTTGGTTGGTAGTTGAACCTTGACCGTCGTTTACCTCTCCCGTCAACCAAACAAAGGTCATCCTATATTGGCTGGTCGCATCACGCTTGAACAATTAAAAAATTGGCTTTTCCTCGCAATTTTTCCATTTTTTCTCACCGTTTAGACCTTCCCTAGACCTCCACGAACATTTCAAGACCAAGATAAGATAAATCCGTTCAGCCGTTCTCGAGTTTTAGCGAGACTAACGAACAGCAATTCATTTTTATATATATAGACTATGAATAAGACCTACAGAAAATCATTATATTATTTAGTATTTATGTAGTAGTAGATTGCCTCGGTGGCGTAGTTGTACTAGGATACGGTTACAAAGCTGAGGTCCCGGGTTCGAATCCCGGGTTGGGCGAAGTGATATTGGATTTTTCTATTCATTATCAGCCAGTCAGGAATTTGAGCCCGATATGGCGATACGCACGCCACGTATCACATGGTGGGACGGATCATACAAGGCAAAATGTGAAAAAAGGGAAAAAGGAAAAAAGGTGAGTTTATGTATGTATGTATTTAGTCAACCAAATATTTTTATGTGTTTATTCTTCCTATTTTTATTATTTTTATGTCCGCAGTTAGAAAACCCGATTCGTCAGCTAATCAATCAATAAACACGGGTCATAAAATTGATAATTAAATCTAAGAACGGGTCATATAAAATTGTACGGTGATCATAACTACAGATATTTCTTTTACGGCAGTTGTAAAACATTTAACGTCTTCGGACATCAAGAGAAACAAAGCTGTACGAGATTTATTGCCGTTAGTGACTTACATGTAGAAGTGAGATTATCTTGGGCTCCAATTGCTACAGCGCTGTAGTTATCAGTAAATCCGAGCATTGGGATTGCTTCGCTTGACTGCCTACCTAATGTAGTGGCTGTAGTTTCCTGCAGCTACTCAGTGTACACACAGATACACATTACAGCACTGATTGCGCATTACTGTAAACTTTTGAACCGTGACGGGTCTCAGATTGGGTATTACAATGTTTGTTTTTAAGTTGATTAATTCCATATGAGGTGCATAGAAATGTTATTTTGTAACCAGCATGGATAGCAGTTGGACGTCTTATCACAAGCAACCTTGCCTACTGTTTGTAATTAGTATATGTATTTATATACTATAAATTGTAATATTGTATTGGCATTACTTCCTATGTTCAGGGGTCACTTGCTCGATGAATATCTCACTACCAGTACATTGAGACTCTATTAATCTATTTTATTTTTACTCTATTGATAATAAGAGTATATGTACAAGCGTATATGTGTATATACAGGGTTACAGGTTAAGTCGACCTAGATCCTTTAAGGGGTTGTAGTTTCCATCATTCCTGATCGATTTGACTATGAGACCCTATACCCTAAACTTAGCCGTTTCCACGAAATTTGACTTTGAAGTTTTTTCTATAAAATATCGTGTTTTTGTCTATTGGTCCATTTTTTTCTGTTTTCTTGCCTTAAATTGATTTGTATTTGCAATGTTTGTGTAGTGTATAAGTTACTTTATTGTATTCAACACTAAAATTACACTTTACTGAACTGACCGGGTCGTGGGACACTGTTGAAGTTGTAACTTAAAATAAATTCGTTAAAAATATATTTTTCTTTCCTAAATATTTCAAAAAAAATCTATGACGGTTATGCTGCAGATGTATTAAATAATATCTACATTTAATTGGCTATCCAGCGAGGTATAACAAGCTATGGTGTAGTGAGCAATCTTTTAAAAAATACTGATCAAAGACTCTCAAGTAGTAAAGACAATAGTATTTCGTTAAGTTACCCTATTGTCCTTCAAGGGGTTAAGGTGCGTGCGAGCGAGATATCAAATAATAGTTTGAGCGAGAAAAAATCCCTGGACAATATGTTGTTATTGTATTTATTCTGTTTACGCGATTCGTCCGTAGATACGATACTTAGTGCTCTTGGTTTTTTTACTCGACTTGGCTTGGATTTCTGGACTGTTTACTACTACTTGGTCTGTGGGACTGTTTCTTTCGATTGACGTGACAGTGCTTGCAAACTGTACTCTGATTTGGAACTGTAAAGACGATGACTTTCACACACGAGGAATATGCTGATATTCTTATTTGTTATGGGTACTGCAATTGTGTATCCACCCGAGCTCGTGATGAATACATATCACGTTATCCAGGCCGCCGAATACCGATGTTAGTGTCTTTGACGGAGTTTACCGACGACTTAGGGAGACTGGCTCTGTTTCGAGGCGAAGAACAGACCTGGGTTGACCACGTGTCAGTAATGATGATGAAGAGCAAGACAATGAAATAGTTCAACGGTTTAGATTGGATCCAACTACTTCAACCAATATTGTTGCCCGAGAACATGGACTCTTACAGTAGAAAGTGTGGTTTACATTGAATACTGCCGGTCTCTATCCCAATCATTAGACGCTGTTACAAGTTATCGAAAAAGAAGATCCTGTGAGGAGGCTGGATTTCTACAGATTTATGCTCAATTCACGCGCAAATTTCTATTATTGTGTTTACTGACCCAAGTAAAAAAAATTACGCTTAAGTAGCGTTATTTTTTGCTACTACCTGGGAGCCTTTGATCAGTATTTTTAAAAAGATTGCTCACTATATCCTAGGTTGTTATACTTCGCTGGATAGCCAATTAAACGTAGATATTATTAAATACATCTGCAGCATAACTGTCACAGATTTTTTTTGAAATATTTAGGAAAGAAAAACCAAAGGTTAACGAATTTATTTTAAGTTACAACTTCAACAGTGTCCCACGACCCAGCCAGTTCAGTAAAGTGTAATTTTAGTGTAGAATACAATAAAGTAACTTATACACTACACAAACATTGCAAATACAAATCAATTTAAGGCAAGAAAACAGAAAAAAATGGACCAATAGACAAAAAAACGATATTTTAAAGAAAAACTTCAAAGTCAAATTTCGTGGAAACGGCTAAGTTTAGGGTATAGGGTCTCATAGTCAAATCGGTCAGGAATGATGGAAACTACAACCCCTTAAAGGATCTAGGTCGACTTAAGCTGTAACCCTGTATATAATATTAAATAATACATGATTTAAATAATGTAGTTTATTCATTGCAGAATATTATTATATCATTTATGCCCTAGACTGCCCTTTCTTTCTTATATTTAAAGGGTTGCTTGTAAGAAATCACATAATGTGATAGGTCCGGCATTTTTACTATTATTATCTTAGTTGTTGCTCTGTACAGTACAAAAAAGCATTAAATAAACAAATAAATAAAATAATCTCAATTATCAAACAAAATACAATAACAACGCATGAAGTCAGTTTTCTGTGAAACTGTAGTACCAACTAGTATCCCGATCCAGTCAGTACTTCCATGCCGCAGTCCTAATTGCAGTGCGGCTCTACCACTTGACTCTACCACTTTTGAGCTCTCTCTAGATTATAGAGAGAGGATAATGTAGTATACAGAGGCTTAGGACTTTCATAAAATAACATTTAAATTAATATGAAATCTTATGTTTTAATTTTAGTACTTAGTAGATTTTATATTAGGTTGTAAAAATATTACGTTAAAAAATCTCCGACGCACTGAAATACTCGCGTATGATAATCGATTTAGTTTAGGCACAGATGAGTTAAAAAGGAAAGCTAAGGTCATATATAAGTGTATAATTAAATAAACTGTTGAAAATAAAAACCAATCTTATTCACCATAAAGTAATTAGGAGCAATTGAATTTTAGAAAATAATAATAATTTAATTTATTTTATATAAAGAAGCTCAAATTATTTTGTTAATTAATTGTCTAAAAACCAATCTTATTTACCAATAAGTCATTAGGAGCAATTAACTGTTAAAAAATAGTAATAATTTATTTAGCAATGTATTTAATATAAAGTAGCTCGAATTGTTTCGTTAATTAATTATCTACGTAATGTTGTGTCTTCTTAATGATTACTTTAAAAACACAAATTGTACATTTTATTAAAGGCGAAAACATATTACTAGAACGCCACGCCACCCGACCCGACGCGACACGAGTTGAATCAAATCAAATCGTAGTATTTTCTATGACCAGAAGCACACTAAGAACACGCGATGCTACGTTGCGTGGCATGTTCCTAGTGGGGTTCTGGTCATAGAAAATACTACGATTTGATTTGGTTTAACACGTGTCGCGTCGGGTCGGGTTGGGTGGCGCGGGCGTGGCGTTTCAGTAGTATCTATGTTTCCGCCTTGAGAGTGTAGGAAGCTATAATTATGTATCATATTCGAATATTGTGTACATATTAATTATAAATAATTCGTCTATCTACTATTATTTTACTGGAGCTTTTTCTAGACTGCCCTCTCTTCTTTTCCTTTTCTTCTATATTATATATTCTATAACATATTTAAGTGTTTATCCTTTTTACTGACTTCACAGGTGAAACAGTTCGTGGTGCACACTGCAAACCAATAGACGGCAGGGCCATCACAGAACTGACGTATTCAAGTAAAAATCTGATCACGAGCGGCAAGACGGCATCAGCCCTAGATATTTTAATGACCTTGAAATTATATAGCAACCCATTATTTTCTAAAGCACAGTACCCCGCATAGGCCTAACCCCTCTCAAACGTATATGATACAGAATTGTACAGTATTACAGTATAATTGTATATGTGGAAATTAAAAGTAGAAATAGCAGTCACGTAATACTTTGCTCCTTTCATTCAAGAATAAAGTCAATATTTTCATTCCCAGTCACAGATAGAATAGAATATAAGCTGATGGAACTCATAAAAATAACGCGTAATATTTTTATGTAGCAGTTAAATGAAAACGATCGTTCTAACCATTTATATGGAATTATGCAATTCTCGGAAATTGAATTATGCCCCTGTGTGTATCCACTGTATGCATACATGATCGTATTTAATGTTCTAAAATTTAATTACAGTTTAATCATTCTCTACCACATTTACCACGGGGAGTGTTCTCGTGAATTGTTCGGACTTGTCCCTGCTGCTGAGTTCCGCTACCGTACTACACGTCAAACCTCCAAATACCACCCACATCACCTTGGAGGTTGGAAATCCACCACAGTACGTTTTTCCCGGCACTTTCTCCCACGTACTACAAATCTGTGGAACCAGTTGCCAGCGGGATCATTCCCGGACAGATACGACTTGGCGACCTTCAAAAAACGAGCGTATTCCCACCTCAAAGGCCGGCAACGCATCTCCATGCCCTTTGGTGTTGCAGATGTCCATGGGCAGCGGTGTTCACTTACCATCAGGTGAACCGCGTGCTCGTTTGCCCCCTATAACATTAAAAAAAAAAAAAATACTGTAGGTAGTAGTAGGTAGGTAATTTATTACCAATAACGATTTTCATACCCACTTTTTTATTCTTGCCCGTGTATTATAGATAGTATAATATCTGTCACAAAGATGGCATATCCAAATGACATGTTACTGATGGTCATCACAGTCATCAACTACAGCAGAGCCGTCAGTCAATTGTATTGAATACCTATTGACCAAACCCTGAAAATGGAGAAGCTTTAGGATCAAGACTTCCCGTGACTTAAGATAATGCTGATGATCGTTGCATTGGCCTTGTAACATTCATAGACTTTTAAACATAAAATCTTGATACTAGATTCTACTTCCAAATTAAGCGGATTCAGACTTTATAGAAAGCTGATTCCAGAAGCGTGATATACCTGTAATTAAATTATTTCCTACCGGCCAGATGGCTGGTAGGAATACAAACCAAATGATTTTGCAAAATTGATCAAATAAGTAATGTGCTATTTCGTGGACCCCAAGGCACTTTTGATAAACGCACTTATACCTAGTAAAGGTCCATCAATCCAGTATTTATCACTTTTGTATTTAGAACAGCTCTTATGTGTTGTATATACAACAATGCCATATCTGAATATCACGTTCTAACACGCAACATCCTGGTTTTATAGAGGTAAAACTAAATTGGCAACAAGTTTTGTAAAGTTTCCTGTATGTAAGTTGGCCACTGTCGGGCGTCATAAACGAATGTTATAAACCACTACACAATAATAAATGCTAGTGTTTACCGAGACTTCTTCCACCAAAGTTTTATCACAGTTTGAACTAAATTGCACGGATTTCATTTTTATAGCGTCAAATACACAGCCTTTTTTATTGTAATGAATGGCGAGACCAGCCTGCTGCTCGCCTGATAGTAAGCTATACGACCGCTCATGAACAGTGACTGAACCAAACAACACCTTGAATCACAAAGCCATGCTTGGCATTCCACTGCGCTCGCCATCCTGAGACCTAAGATGTAAAGTCTCAGTATGTCCATTAGTTACTCTGGCTACAAATTCCACATCAAAACACAACAATGCGTTTACACTGCTGTTTGGCGGGAGAAATAGATATTGCGGTGGTACCTTACCAGACGACCTCTCACATATGAGAGACATGTTAGAGACATACCACCAGTGCCTAGAAACAGTTTCAAACTAATATCTATGATCTTTTAATTATTTATCATAAATTATAACTAACATTGAAACAGCATATTGTCTAAGTTGTAATTCTAAAAAGATATAAATCAAACTAACGATATTCTTAACTTGTACGCGCAATCTTTTGTTTAGTAAATAACACTTGATCCAGCGTGGTCAAAGTTCGACCATCAATCATTTATATTGCCAGAGTGAACAACCGCTCGATCACTTTGAAGTGAGATCTTAGCCATTAACCCCTCAATATTTTCTCCGCCGTATATTTCAGTAAATCACCACCGGAATTACCGACTACCCCTCCGATCTTCATAACGACCATTTTTATAATTTATACTCATTATAATAAATTATTAACGAGACGTCGTCTGCGGCTTGAGTTTTCAAAGGAATAGTTTGAGGCAAGGAACATTTTTATTCACGCTTTTTCGTTTAATAAGAGGGAGTTTTAACATATTTACTTTAAATTAAATGCACTGTAGGTAAGTACCTATCTAATATTTTTCTGCACAAATACACCGAAATATAATTAAAATAAATATTTTAAAAACCTTTTGTTATTATGATAGTAGTTATTTATGAAAACTTTGTTGAAATAGTGCATATCATTCTGAATATTATTTTATTTTATCATTCGGTCCGATATTTATCAGCAATAAACGACATTGCTATATAATTGTAGCATGCACCTGTGTTAACACACAATAGCGTCACTCGTATTTAAAACATAATAAGTACACAACTTTGTCTCAGCTATTGTGAAACACTACTATAAGTCCTAATTCCGGAAAACAGCATAAGATACAAGTACTCTCCATATATGTCCCACTGCAGGGCGCGGGCCTACTCTACAATCGAGGATACGATTGAGTCTAGTGCGGAATGGCGAACTTTTACATACCAAAGAAATTCATACAATACGTTATGATATGTAGGTTTCCTCACGATGTTTTCCTTCGCCGTTTTAGTGCGGACTATCAATACACACATGACTCCGAAAAGTCAGAGGTAAGGTGTGGAATTTAAACCACCGTGAATATGGTAGCAGTCGCGTCTGGTCTGCTGTCAACAGGCCACCACGGACAAACATGAATAAATTAAAAGAAAACGTAGTCCCATATTAAATCAAAATATTAAAACACCTCTTTCATTTAGCTTGACTTAAATCCTTTGACAATCTTTACTTTAGAACGTTTACTGCCGAGCAACATAAGTTATGATAAACGAAACCCAAAAGTTTGAAGCGGTGTTTACACTCAAAACAAATTGCTGCCGGTACTTCATCCGTGTAAATGTACAGTGAACCAACACAAAATCGCGCTCGAATGATCTGTTAAAATATTCAGTAAGTGGTGACCCGTAGAACCGTAACTAATGTACCTGATGTCAAAATAAAACGCGGAGTGGGTTTTAATGAAAATGTATTGTAATTACAAAATTCGACACACTCAGTTTGGATCAACTAATACGTGCTTGATAGTATTTCCTATTGACAAGAAATCAAAAACTAAGGCTCTGATCTCCTTCTTTTTAAGTCTTTCTTGAAGTCAAATTCACATTCTTTAATCTCGCTTTTATTATTATTTATTGATCACTCAAGTCACAGAGACTCATTTGTGTTAGTATAACAAAAACTTATGATATAATGTTATAAAGGTACATACCTATATACTTACATGAATTCACGCCTTTTTTGCCATAAGGGGTAGGCAGAGGTGCCAGGACACCCACATTTAGCCTTGTATGTTCATTCAGCATAATTGACACAAATACTAACAACTTTCATATTCCGCATGGTGAGGCACACGGTAGCATCACGTCGTCCGCGTAACTAATGTTGTTAACACAGACTCCGTCTATGTGACAACCTTTCCTGAGGCCACAGAGTGCCTCAATCAGCCCATTCACGTACAAGTTAAAAATCTCGGGGGACGTTAACCCTCTCTGTCTTATACATTGGAATCCGTACGGATCGGACAAGACACCAGCCCATCCCACATTGTTGACTAGGTTTCCATTCCAAAACTTAAGGATATTGATTAGTTCAACAGGCAATTTAACATCTAGCTTTTTCCACTATATTTCTTATGAAGCCAGGTCAAAAGCCCTGAACAGGTGGAAAAAACAACATAAACAGGCGTCCTACGATTCGTATAATATTTGACAACCCGCTTAACACAAAGTATGCTATACTTTGTGTTAAGCGGGTTGTCGCTTGATAAACCTGCTCCAAAATCAAATTGATTGTCGTGGGGCGTTATGTATTTGTTTAACCGTGTGTTAACGAAACTATCAAACACTTGAAATAACAGTTGTTAACGATATAGGCCTATATTTATTTTTACCACCATTTTATGTCACCATACTTTTGTCACCTGGTTTATTTTTGGCTATAGGATCTACAAACGTCCTCATCGATGTATAGGCATGTAAGCATGACTCGGGCAAAAGGAGAAAAAAATCGCCCTACACTCTCGGTAAATGAGACCTTACATAGCGGAGGAACTCAATACTGAGGCCGTCGTGACTAAGATACTTGCCTCGTGACATGAGTCTAATATCATTTAAGACATCTTTAGAGCTAATTTTAGTTCCCAGGTCCAGACGAGCCTCAACACCCAGCGATAATTGTGATCGCATGAAATGCATAAACATCCTTTCTGAGGACGGACGATCAGATCACCAACGTTTAATGCGTCTAAATATACGGATGTATTCAATTAATGTATGTTCAATATCTAACTAATCTATCAAGTATGTATATTTTTTCGTAGTACTAACTTATTTTATAGCATTCTGATTACTGATGCAGGACAATGCCGCAGAGAGGCATACTAAAACAGTTTTTCTCTATACTTTTATTCGACATTGTAAAGTGAATTGGTCGTGAAATCTGTTGCTCAATGTTTTATTTCTGTTGGATGTCTAGACGAAAGAGCATTAGAAATTTGAATAATGCCATCGCTCATTACGAAATGCACTTGTTTATCTTAATTTTACAAACATTTTAATTAAAAAGAAACACTGGAACTACATAATAAAAGTTTGCATTATTTTCTAATCGTTCAGTTACTGTAGCAATATAATTATTAATTAGGAATAGTGGTACCAGCTAAAATGGCCGGAATGGTGATTATATCTATTTTTATTACTATATCAACCAAAAGTTGTTTATCATCCACAAAATATTCTTTTTACATCATATTATAAGGTTCGAAGCCTGAAGGCAAGAAGCTGTTAACTGACTTTCAGTAATCTCTATTACTTCGATATGATGTTGCGATACTTGTTCAATTTATAATAATTTTAATATTGTTGTCTTAGAATATTTATAATATAGAGGGAGCGCTGGTACTTCAAAAAAGTAGATAAAAATGGTGGCACCTTTTTGCTCTCCTATTGGCTAGCATTTGATAGGTTGTCCAACATGCACGAATTATTTGGAAAATACAAATATATTGTTTAGAACTAAGTAAGTACTTAATACCACTCAAACTCGTTTTAAAAGGATAATAGATAAATATACTTTCAGTTATAAAAGGATTTTATAACCATTTATTGTTAAATAATTAGTTAAATTATCACTATTATACTCGTAGGAGCGCTACCAACATTACATTCAAGAAAATATCTACGTTTTTCAAGACGCAAAGGATCCTCTATATTATAAATACTCTAAGCTTGTATAATTCCAAAATCGAGGTTATAAAATAAAAAAAATATCGTGCATTAATAGCTACCTATTTATAAATTCACATTGCTTAATTCTCCCACAAAGTTAGTCGTAATAATCAACGTAAAATTCTCGTTGTTTCCACGAGGATTTTAATCCCATCGCCCTAGTTTCAAACGGAAAACGTGCGACATGTTAACAGAGAACAAGTTGTTGAAAACATTTCATTAATAAAATCAGTAACCAGGCTAATTATATTTTTTGCTACTCGGTCTCAAATATAACACCACATAATTGGTGGGGCTTGGTTTAAAATAATATATTTTATTTTCCGCACATTTAAATGTTTTCACATTTGTATTTTGCAAGAACATGAAATAGTGCTTCTTTAGTTTTATTGATAACTTCACGTGTAGTATTTTTTTGCTGATAAATTATAATATTCCCAGAAATTATTTGCTTTTGAAAAACGGAAGATAATCTTGTGAATGATAATAAATAAAAATTAAATAGACATCGACTGCGCAATAGCTTTGTCTCTTTCAAAAAAACGACTACATTAAAACAGAATAGAAGAATGCATGCGTTGCGGCATGATATTCAATATTGTTATAATGTGAAACACTAAAATACTCAATTGTTAATGGTAAAACATATTTCTAGGCGAGCACTACGACGAATCGTAATGCACCCGAAGGTGCATAACGTGGAGGCTGGAGCTAAATTAATAAAACCGGTAGCCAGTCAACAACGCCTACGGGCTACGATGTAAAAAATAATATCTTAATTTTCTCATTGACTGAGATCAGACAAACGATTGGTCCCAAAAGCCCAGTCTTTTGCAAAATGCATTAACAAAAAAGGTGTTTCCTCCGTGCTACGTCGTAGGTGCGGATTAAGGCAATACATCAATTTTATTTATTATCATACACAATACACAATGGAGTTCCAACGAAATAAAACAACACAACCCACGAGCACCGATTATACCTGCTCCCAAGAGGCGACATCCGATATTTTATTTTGCATTTTCCGGGAAATTATTTTTCATGCACTTTATAAAATTTAAGTGACTGCCTCGGTTTCGTAGTTATACTAAGGTACGCTTGCAAAGCTGAGGTCTCGGGTTCGAATCCGGAGTCGGGCAAAGTGATATTGGATTTGTCTATTCATTATCAGCCCGGAGTCAGGAATTTGTGCCCGATATGGCGATAGGCTCGCCACCTATCACATTGTGGGACGGAACATATTGGCGAAATGTGGGTGTCCTGGCACCTCTGCCTACCCCTTCTGGGAAAAAGGCGTGAGTTTATGTATGTATGTATGTATGTATGTATAAAATTTAAGAGGCCCCAAAATTATTTTTTGTATACATAATTTGTATTATTTTTAATTCATTTCCCTTTTAAATCCTTCATATCGATAATTATTTACGGCCTAATTCATAGATAATTTATAACCTATTTTAGCTATTGAATGTTTTGTCTTCTTCGATCAAACTGAATTTAAAATTGTTCGAAAGGGACAAAACATCTGACAACTAAAATAGGTTTTTAAACTATCTATGAATAAGGCCGTTACTATTAAAGAATAGGTCAGAACAACCAACAGGTACAGTGTAATAAGCTTTATTACAGTACCAGACCAGAACATATGTACAAAATAATAACACAGTAGGTCCTTTCTAAAATATGATATTATTAACTGTCATGAAAGACGAAATATTAGGCCATTCGCGTATAATTTAGAATAACTAACAATTGATACCCGTTTAGAATATTTACCCTAGTATTAGGATAAAAAGACTTACATTCAATATTCATTTTTAGGGAGTTTCATAAAAATACCTATCTACCTACTATCATCATAATTTCAGATACAGGAAGTCCAGTGCTGAACATAGATCTTCCCCAAGGATCTTCACATCGACTTGTTCCAAGCGGCCTGCATTCAGCGACTTCCTGCAGCCTTAGCCAGGCCGTTTGTTTATCTCGTTAGTTTGTGTCAGACATCTACCTATACTTTACATATATTTATTTTCTGTGTTGACCACGTAGACGCAATTCCGGGAACCAGTGAGTTTAAATTCAAGCTGAAACATGATAACGATTCCTATATCGTGACAGTCAAACAACATGCTGTGTTATCATTCACGATACCAGTTGATGATTACAACAGGCTTAAATCCGTATCAGAAATGAGGGTTCTCATAAATAAAGTTAGTCATTTGCAATAAATTATAATATAGAATATCTATACATATAATAAATTTGTAACCGATTGATGTCTGAACAAGAAGAATAAATGAAAAAAAAACTAAAAACTGTATTAACGTATTAAAACACAACAATAATTTTTAAAATGTTTTTTATTTGTCTGTGCGGTTGTGCGCGATGAACTCAGAAACGGGTAAACGGAAGTCGAAGAATTGGGTGTGGAATTAGCTGACACTCTAGATTAACACTTAAGCTACTTTTAATTCCTAAAAAATGAAGTGTTTTGTGTTATGCGATGGGACTGGATTACACGCCTTAAGTGAAAATAAGACGGGACGGGATACAGATACACAACACTTTATTGAAAAGATAATAGTAGATGTATAAAATAAATTTTATAGAAAAGTAGAAAATAGTGTGTGCGTAAAAAGATATGGAACTATGTATGAAAAATAAATAAATAAAAATAGTAATCATAATAAACAAATAATTTATAATAAAATACAAATATAATTATTAAATTTGTACTTAATACACATTAAGTACAAATTTAAATAACACCCAATAGTCACAGGTATAGACCGCACAATAAGATATTATGTCGTGGGTATCAGGAACTACGAGAGACTTTTTGTTTTCACTTACACCTTGTTGAAATGTTTGCAGGCCACACAAACATTTCTCTCGGTGCGGGGATCGAACCCGCAGCCTTTCGTTTTCACATTCGCTTCAAAGACAGCACTGAACCAGAGACCAAGGAGTTCTAGCACTGAACCGACTGCGCCACGGTGGCTATCAAAGAATAGACCACAGGAATAGACCACTAGGTGGCTATTGTGTTCAAAGTTGTGTTATTAACACAAACTACAAAATAGAGTTTTTAATTTGTCTATGAAAACGTTAAACGATAGCTATGGTTAATTACACTAAATAATAAAGTTCTGTATTCGCAATATTTTGTTGAATTTAAGGAATTTCAAGATATAAAGCTGGTAATACTTTATTTTCACATGCAATGCCACTACTGCGTGTCTTATTTTGTTTCAATCCCTTTCTCTGCATTCAAGTATCAAGCTGTTTGTGCCTTTTAAATTGATAACTAAGGTCAAAAGTTATTGGAATCACGACGCAACATTCCAAACATCCATTATCATACGCGTACAGAGGTAAGAGGTAAACAGCCTGTCTATGACCTTTCCACATAGTCTATACCACAGTCTATACTCTGTAGTGGAATGCGGTGTTGTCTATGAGCAAAAAATGTAGTGGTGAGCACACGTTAATTTTACTGTCGATAATATGTTAGTACCTAATTCAACTTATTTATGAGCAAAAATATTGCAGATTCACGATATTTTTATTATTTATTTAAAACAATAATAGGGTACTGGACTCCATTTTTTCTTGTATTTATCAAGAGGTATATCTAAAATCTAAAAAAACAAAGAATTTTGTAAATCCACTCATAATTAAAATGTTAGAAACATATAAATCTCGAAATGAGAGTATAATAAAAGGGATGCAAAACAAAACTAGTGACGTCTCTATGCTTAACATGCATTACAGTAAACGCATGTGAAAGAGGCGGTAAGATGATTCCACTATGTCTCACCATTTGTCTCATGTTCTATCTATTTTTATACTATTTTAACAGAAATGTTTTACTTTAATGATATTTGTGGTTATACGCACATTTACACAAAAAATCGATCATACACACACAGACACAATGCAACTAAAAATTTCAACAAATTGTCAGTTTTACGATATTTTTACCAAAGTTACTAAAACTATCACCTGGCTTGGTCTTCAGTCACAATCTGAAATCTGGATATACACGGTATTTAATTTCACTGTGATTTCTATATTAACTTCTAATAACAAGCCAAGTTCTTGATTGTTAAAGCATTAGATAAACATTTCATATTGAGAGAGAAAATAAACTAGATCAGTGTTTTAATAGAACTTCTAACCTTAACATCTTAAATAATTTACGAGAATATCGATATTTACAATAATGTGTTCGTTCGCGTTTGCACGTCCCTATAAAACGTCGAATGACGGATATCGTCAGGACCGACATCTCATTGTTACGTTATTTTCGATAGAAATTAAATGATTTGTTTAAAACGACAAAGGTGTCAGTGATTTAATACCCTCAAGATGTGGGATCCCACTCACGTACAAGTTACTGTCCAAAGGGCTCGTGGACTTCTTATAAAAGGTAAAAATGGTACAAATAACTGTTTTGTTACCATCGCCCTCGGCAAAGAAAAATTCCAAACTTCCGTCAAACACAAAGCTACTCAAAATGTAGAATGGCTGGAGGAGTGCGAGCTGCGAATACCTTCACAAGGAAATACTGCAGAGATCGTGCTGAAAGTATACGACGAAGATTTCGTAAAAGATCATTTACTAGGTCAAGTATCGATTCCGTTAAAAGACCTCGATGTATATGAACGGCCGAGGAACAGATTGTTCAAGCTGCAAGGAAAAGCAGGCAAAGAGAACGACAAAGACAGGGGTGAGCTAGAAGTAAAAATCGGATTCACTGTCAAGGAAGGAAGCCTTACTGACTTAAGTAAAAAAGATAAACACAGGGCATCACTGTCAAGCCTCGCTCAAAATGTCGGTGGCAGTCTCATGAGCATTGGCAGTATTGAAAAACGCAAAAGCATCAAAAAGTTTGCTAAAAATCTTGGATCTAAGATTAATTTGAATAACAAGAAAGATAAGAAGAGTGACTCATCGTCCCTAAGTGGTAGTGTTGGCAATCTGAAAAGTTCTGCTTTGTCAACACCAGATCATTCAACTCCCAAGAGACTGCCAGGTGAAGCGGACCCCGGAGTCATTAGCGAAGATGATGATGAGTTTGCTTTTGATGATCTGTCCCACAAGAGCTCAGGTAGTTCACTAAATGTTCAAACAAGCTATGCACCTCGAAGCTTTAAATACACTCCATCCCCAGTAAATGCATCCCTTGAAAATTTAGGAGGTGGTGAATTCCTAAGAAGATCCACCAGCAGTACTTTAGCAATTCCTGAGAAAACAGCACCACAGAAACCAGTCCGCCTTAGCCTTGATACTTTTTCACCACAGCAAGTACCTGCTCAAGTAATGGATTCAAATGATGAATGGTCCCAAAAGCTGCTGCCTAGAAAATCGACCAGTCAATTAGCTATTGATAGAGAAAAATCATCGAGCCTAGAGAGAAACAAAAAGCTTGACAGTCCTAGTTCACTTAAAGAAAAGCCCAGTCCAAAGTTCTTCAAAAAGTTTGGCAACAGCAACAAGCCTAAAAAGTTACTTGAAGAGCGCATCATTGTGGGAGAGGAAAATATAGTTGAGGAAGACACCATAAATCCAGCATACAATAACTTACCGAAGACAATCTTGCAACAATTTGATGGAAAATCACGGGAAGATCTTATCGTCCTGATTTGTAGTTTACAAAAGGATGTTGAATCGGAGAAAAAGAAAAACAAAGATTTAGAAAACTATTTAGATGAGTTACTGCTAAGAGTCATGGAAACTACACCTAGAATCTTGCAAAACCCTTATGTCAGAAATAACAGCATGCATATTCGAAACAAGTAGCTTATTACTTGAGTAAAAATTTATGATCCAGTACTTTATCTATTACATGATTGCATGTGATTGATGTAGCAAGCCTCATACTTTGCACCGCTGGTGTAATACTGATAATTGTTTGAAGTCTGTGTTAATTAACTTCTGTATTTTCATTATTATTATTTATTAACAAATTGTTTGTTAGAAATATTCTATTATTGCAATTCTATTTGAATGCAACTAGTTCAAATGAAGTGCAATGTAATCATACTAACAATTAGCTCATATGTCTTTATTTGTAATGTCACTAGCTTGTATTAGAAAGTTGCAAGTCATACTTGTAAACAAATAGTGTCATGTTCATAACAAATTTTCAACTTTCACCTCATTTAACTAATGGTCTAGCTGTGTTGATGTGTGAAAATTGTGCCTTACATTTTAGAATGTATCTGTGATATGGAGAATCAATTGAGTTTTAGCTATTGGCTCAAGTAAGATTGGTTTATTTAAGTATTAACTCATATCATATCAGATGCTAAATCAATCTTATTTTAGATATGAAAAACATGAATCCGTAGGGTCAGATATAAATCAGTATGATTACTACTTCGATAGTGTTGAAAAATAAATTCTTTTTTATGATATACAGTAGCAACATTACTTTGATGTGTAATAATGTAAATACACTCAATTTTCATCCAGTAGTACTATACAGTTTTGGACTATTATATAAATATAGAATAATTTAAAAAGCCTTAAACTTATACATTTTAACATTTTAGAATACTAATCAGTTTAGCATGCAAACATCCACTGCCTCAGATTTATAATGATGTTTACACTTTTGTATTCTATACCTATTTCATACTCAGTTTATACTCAAATTGGTTATACTATTTACTCTTACATTTATGTGCCAAAGTTTATAACTTTATATTATAAACTTTTAAATACATGTTGAATGCATAGTAATGTAAAACATAATGTGTTTAATTTACTGTTAAATTTTAAAATGGTTTTAATTCTTTTTATACTTAGAGTTATTGTATAATTTCTAAAGATAAAAATAATTGTAGCATACATAGTACCTATGTAAATATAGAAACACTTAGTCATTCCATGTAGGTGTTTCTTATTAACTGCTGGATGAAATGAACATATCTTTGAGACAATACACATGTTATTATATCAGTGATGACATCATATGTCTGACTCATGATAACAATGGATGAACAAGGGAAGATTATACTTTCAATATAACTTCTAGATCTGTCATTATGTTCTCGAACCAACTGTAAAAGTATTTGATCCAAAGGTGAGAGTGAAGTGTAGATGAGATTCATTAATTATGTAGATGTAGGTAGGTAATTAGAAAGTTTACATAGCAATAACTTTCTGCTTACCAGAACTTTAAAGGCATTATAATTTCATTTTATTTCATATAGTTTATTTGTGTAATATTTATTAAGTATGTATGATTGTATAAGTTAAGAAAATATATTTTTCGTTTGTTGTGCAATTTAGAGCATTAGAAAACCCTAGCAGTGAAATTGGAATGTCCTCTATTATTTGTACACATATTTCTCATTGTTAATTATTACTTGATGGTAAATGGTACTTTAGTACATAGATTTCATATACTTATTATTTTTTATGTGTATAAGATGTTTAATAAAGAAAGTCCATTCCATTGATAACTTAAGAGCAGAAACTCAGACTGTAAAATTAAAATAAAAAAATGGGTTACATTTAACCAAGGATACAGGGCGTGATCTGATTTTGTAAGATATTAAAAGTGTCATAAACCCACATTATAAAGCGATGTAGGACAAAATGTCCCGGAAATTGATTTTATTTTATACACAATGTGATATTTGTTCAAAAGACAGAACCGAACAAATTAATTTTACTTGTAGGTTGTATTATTAAATTTAGTGCTATGTAACATTAGGAAAATAAATGGTCAAAGTTTATTTTCCGAGTTTTAAAATAGTTATGGAAAGAATTGTTTGCTTTGTTAAATAACCAGATGATTATTTATTTAATTGTTCGGTAAATATGGATTGTTTATTAAAATGTAAACTACTTACTCTTAAGTTAATTTTATTTAAATATTAAGAGAAAAGTATGTTTATAGCCGTAAACTTATATTGTCTTCAATTATAACATGTCAATAAACGATTTTGATTTTTATAAAATACTATTTATTTATTTATCTAGGTCATACCTTCCTAAGCCATAAAAAGGATGGTGGAGGCGTGATTAAACAATTATTGAAATTAAATCTAACAAATACTGTTAATACTAAGGTTGTATCATAGAAGTGCAGACATAGAATATTACTTATATTATTTAGCCACTGCTGTTTGCTCGATATCTCATGGCAGATAGTTTTTTAGATGGTGTATTATTTTCTTTAAGTGGAAGTGCGTGGTGGCCTGCTGGTAAACAGACCAGACGCGGCTGCCAACTTGTTCACGGTGGTCGCGGGTTAAAATCCCAGGGCACACCTCTGCCTTTTCGAAGTCATGTGTGTATTGATAGTCAATCATCACACACTCTCGATTGTAGAGTAGGCCCGTACCCTGCAGTGGGACGTATACGGGCTGATACAGATACAGACAGACAGTATTATTTTCTTAATTTGTAAGAAATTATAAAGCACTCTTAGTTACAACTTACAACATCAGTTAATTGATAGTTAATTTTATTGTGATGTAAATTAATCGAATTTTATCTCTAATAATGCAAATCTAGTTCCTGTTGATTGAATAGTCTAAAAACACTTGCTCGTGACATTGACTCTCAAGAAAGCCGCATTGTTTCCACAAAACGACAATTTATTGTTTTTACATCCATTCAGAAAATACGCTTCCTTAAATACTATTATAAGATGCTGAGTAAAAAACACAATAAAAAGGGAACTAATTTATTATATAGTAAAAAAAGTATACTTTGTATAGATTCACTCATTTATGACGGCGAGTCTTCACAGGCACGGGCGGTGGCGCTAATACCGCGTAAGTCTTCTGCGACAGCTTGTTCATGTAGTAGATTGTTATGATGGAGAATATTAAACTGAAATTAGAATAAATACAATTAGGTACCGCTGTTGACATCAGAGTAAGCTGTAAAACTTAAATAGATAATAGGAACTGGGCAAACATAAATAAGACCTTAGAGTAGGTCAATACAGGCTGAAAATGTTAGTGCTATAAAATAGTATTATGAGTGGGCAACCTGCAACATCCACAGTTGCGAAAGGTCCGGGCGGCCAAACCGGAAGTCGCGTGTCCAAAACTTCTATAGAGCACATGCCACTGTTTACGAAGTCATATTCGCGATTTTAAGTAAATTTACTGTGGCTTTAACAGTAAACAGAAACTTGGGTTTACTGCATAACAGCCTCCAAGGCGCAGTTGATTAGAAGCCGGCTGTGAAACAAGTGGTCGCGGGTTCGATTTCGGCACCGAGACAAATGTTTGTGTGAACCACAAGTATATTTCCGGTTTGAGTGTTTCTGACACCGAAAAATCTTTCGAAGTTTACGAAACGCACAATACAAGACTTGTGTCTTAATGTAAGGTCATAATTATGTATTTTGACTGTTCAATGAATAATAATTATAACAATTTGAAAGGCCTTGGACCATCTTAATTTCACTAGTATTTTCATTTTTCGACAATAAAAGGTAATTATTTTATTTTATTTCTATGTTCCCAAGTTCCGAAGATACAGACATGACTAGTTTGGGAACAAAAGAAATAAGACACACTGTACATAATTAACTTTATGGATAGAAATACATTTATTCTTTCTATCCTATTCTTTCTATGTGAAATAAGTTCCATTACATGCAGTATACTAAATCAGTTTGAAAAAAGTAATGAATCAAAGTTATTACCATGTAGTGAAACAGATCCTGTGCACCATGCCAGCAGCGATCAAGGACACTGCCATGGACAGCACTATTTCTGGCAGCTTCAATTGGAAGTTCTTTCCAAACAGTGTTGCTTCTAGATTACCAACAGCCTGTCAAATACTGTTAAGGATTTCATACAGAAAAGTTTTGATTATGAAAAGTACAATATTTCTTTCTAATTTTATGGAGACTGTGAAAAGAGATGCAGCAGGTTTGATCCCCATACTGAGACAAATGTTTTGTGTGTATCACAAATATTTGGGTCTGGGTGTTTGTGGGGCTGAAGTCTCTTGTAGTTTGAGAGACCCATGACACAAGACCCAATTTTAGCGTGGGGTCAGGACTATGTGTGCGATTGTTGGGTGTATATATTTATTATGATTTTTAAATGTTAATATCATATGATAAACGATTATATCATATTATTCACCTCAAAAATATTAATTTATACTGGTGCTGCACTGTTGTGGAGCTTCATAAATACAAGGCAATACATCATGCAGTGCATGCATCATGGAGTCAGAAAAAAAGCCCAATGTATAAAATCTGCAGTAAAAATGTTAAATCATGTTATGTAGTGGAAATATTTCTCCTAAATAATTACTTTGGAGAACTTAACCATATTTTAATAAAACTTTATTACAATTATCATGATTAAATTATATTCCACAGTATTTTACTTTATCATATTGAGTTGATATACCCAGCAATGTGGAATACACATAGAATTGCAAGCACAGCTGGTTATACTATTGCTTCCAAGAGTCAGGTACCATATTAGGTGAACTTGCAGCTTAAACTAACCAATAAAGGACCAACGAGACGTTCATCAACATATAATTAAATAATGTGTTGAGAGTTTATCATTTCATATGAATTTGTAAATTCTTATTGGATTCATATTAATTCTTAAAATACTAATATTTAGTTTAATTTAACTCTCAATGGATAATAGAGAAGTAACACAATACTTCTATATCATACATAAATGAAAAATTTATGAGAATTAAGTGAAGTAGCTATTAATGCTACAATTTTAAATTCATTTGAGGACACTCTCTGTTTCGTATGTACTATTTTAAAAGGATACAGTAACGAAGAACATGAACATCACAGATCCGAGATAGCCTCCGAATATGATAGTTATTGGCGATTTCACCAACAGGGGCTTGTACATTTGCATTCCAGAAAATATCAGCAGAGTTAAAATTGATGATAACACGAAAGACGTGGCACTGTTAACCGCTGAAATGAAAATGCATAATTATATTATTAAAGAGAATAAAGTTATAATAGTGCATTAGTTTTTAATTATGTACTCAACCCATTTTTGTAGAAAAATTTAGTATTTTGCACGCTATTAGTAAACCACCGGTAGAAATTTAACACATCAACTTTTAACGTCAATTCAACTTCGTTCAAAAAAGAAATGAACGATATGGATGACATTCTACGTGATACATCGAACACATTACTACGGTCATAAAATATATTATTTTTCACTTTTAATTTATGTAAGGAAAATATTATTGTGAAACACTCTGTTGATAGCAAAATATTTGCTTTATTTGGCATATACATTTTTCAGGAACAACATTTTTCTGTTTCCAGGATGGCACATTTCTAAACGAATGCATGACTTTTGTGGATTTGACATTTGTTATCAATTTATCATTATCACAACCAAAACAATTGCCTCAGTACCAAGTACTTTACTCAAGTTTGATAAGAGAATGTAGATATACTTTAATCTTTTATTTATTCGTATTAGTTTGCTAATTAATTGTCTTTGTCTTATATAATAAAGCTGTGATAATGAATTCCCTTAGGAAATCGTTGACTTCTAATATTGTTAAAAGCTTTAGTTGTAAACATCGACATCTCGTAAGTAAAATAAACAAAAAGAATTCGAATTTTGTAACATAATAAATATCTATTTATCTTAACGGAATACAAAGATTTATTACTCCACATTACATTACTGTACATACCAATTCTAATGTTATTTTTTACCTTTATCTGTTATGTTTATGCGAGATATAAATATTCATATGTTAATAACTTTATTTTGTATTTCAGAGCACAAGTATCTCAGAAATAAGAATTTATGAAGTGGGACCAAGAGATGGTTTACAAAATGAGTCCAAATTTGTGCCAACCGATGTTAAAATAGAACTAATAAATAAACTTGTTGCAGCTGGTATAAAGAATGTTGAATCTGCGAGGTACTTATGAAACTGCTTATATAAAATGTTATAACAATATCATAAAACAAAATTATAAAGTCCATATTTTAGTTATAATTTTTAAGTAACTATTTGCTATATTTGATGTACATTGATTTTGTAATGTATTCTTGCACAATTTAAGAATATTTAAAAAGCAAATTCATTCCAAAATCTATAGTATAGAGATTTACTACATTATAATGAACAGTTACCTCACCTCACCTACCTGTAATTTTTATATTCACAGCTTTGTTAGTCCTAAATGGGTGAAACAAATGAGTGATGGAGTTGATGTAATGAAAGGACTCCCAAGAGTGCCTGGAGTGAACTATCCTGTGTTGGTTCCAAACCTGAAGGGCTATGGAATAGCAGTAAGAATATTAGTTTCTATAGTATATAATTTGAAATATTATTAAAAATGAATAATAAATATTTCATTAAGGTTAATTTTTAATATGACATCTCAAACTAAAATTTGTGCTGTTGTAATAATATTTAGTGTAAAAAATGTACTAATCTGATGTAATCATTGTCATCTTATTGTCTCTGTTGGAGTTACATTGTTTATTTTTGTTTGTAAAGACTAGATAAAAAGTATGAATATTTTTGCTTGAAAATTATGACTTAGAATAGAAAAAAAAAACAGATTTTTTTATTCATATTAAATTAACTTGCAGAAACAATGCAATGTGGAGGAAGTGGCAATATTCCCAGCAGGGTCAGAGGGATTTTCGCAAAAGAATTTAAACTGCTCTGTAGAAGAGGGTTTAAGAAGGTTTAAAGAGGTTGCTGACCAGGCTGTAAAAGATGGATTGAGGGTCAGGGGATATGTTTCTTGTGTTGTAGGCTGTCCTTACGATGGTCCCATAAGTCCGAAGAGCATAGCAAAGGTAAGCAAAATGTTGTGACGATCAGTTTAGTAGTTATGCGTAAACAAATAAACTTAGTTTCGTATTTCTAATAATACTCACTTAATACTATTACGACATAAGACGTCATGAAATGCAATCATTCACGAATCGTTACAAACAGTGGCGTAGTTTTTAATTGGTTATAACGGTGTTACGGATTTTTCGCCTCATAAATTAACAGAATAAAAAGATATCGTAACTAGCAAATCGGTTACTGATTAAGTACTAAGGCAAAAATTTTCGCGAAAGATGGTCAAGGCGCGCAAGTGACGGGTCCTCACTGCCCCTAGTAGTTTTAATTAGAACACTTTTTAATCAATGACAAGCTGTTAAACTACCCTTGTAATCCCTCGAGGGAGGTTAGATCAAGTATGATGATCAAGAAAGTGGTGAGTGTGTGACATGTGGTTTCTGGGTAATTTTAAATGAAAACGTTAGCAGTTCCCTACGAAAGCCAATTCAAAAACGTGCTGTAATACAATTATCTAGTTGGACCTAATTATCTAGTTGCTAATAAAATTATGACTGCTTCAGTGGCGTAGTTCTACTAGGGTACGGTTACAATGCTGAGGTCTCGGGTTCGAATCCCGGATTTGGCAAAGCGATATTGGTTTTTTCTATTAATTATCAGCCTAGAGTCAGGAATATGTGCCCGATATGGCGATCGGCTCGCCACCTATCACATCGTGGGACGGAACATACAAGGCGAAATGTGGGTCTCCTGGCAACTCTGGTCTACCCCTTCTGGGAAAAGGCGTGACTTTATGTATGTATGTATGTAATAAAATGATGCCATGCATGATAGACCATAAACTGCCGGCATTGGTTCTGGGGCAGCGAAAAATCGGCACAGTAAGAGTTTCTATAGTAAATAAAATTGCAGCCATTTTAATTCGCAAAAAGCGACAGAATTTCAAATCAATAAACGGGATATTTATAAATATCTTAGGAAATTATCCTATCGCTAGGATAATAAGAAACTTTTCATCTCCCTGTGTACTGGGCGCGATTATTATAATTCATCCACGGTATCCCCTTCCTGTCCTAAGAGGCGACTAATGGGGCAATGATAACTACCATTGCCTTCATTTGTCATTGCTTTTAATGGCAATTGCGAGGCCATTGAAAGTACCTACGAGGTGGGCGGCAGTTTAAGTACTTTTTCTCATGCTGCCGTGGATAGTGTACACTGAAAGAATCAATAATTGCGCGGCATTGTGCAGGCGCAATTCCGGCTAGTTCCGTTTTATCTAAGGACCCCGGGGCCTATCCAATGCGCTGAAGAGACTACCGTGGGATATTGATTGGTATGCCGGTAGGTATAGGAATTTAGTGAGGACTCGAATCAACGGTTGCCTGGATGGTAAAATCTTTCCTGGGTTTATCTTTCAACGTTGAGTCGTACGACCGTTGAGACCAACGCCATCGCTTCCCCCCAAGCTGTGGCAGCGATAAATACTTTCTCCCCGTGACAACAAAAATTAAGGAAGATTTCTTGTTATTTGCTTAATTGGAAACAAACCAAGTACGAACTGCCAGTACAAATAATAGTAAAGCCACGCTGTAGTAACCTTGGACAATAGAAATGGCCCAGCTTGATGGTTATGTTATCACTATGTCACAGAAAATTTAATAAGGGCTGGTAAATTATCTGAAATCTGAGTTTTGTAGACATGCAATTCGTTTGCTCGTTCACCGTGCCTGTAGTATAAAAATATATGTACAATATGGTCTAGATTAGCTTCCATTCTAAGCCTCGTTTGTTGAAAGAATAAAATACCATATCACTTAGTCACGAGGCCACGTATCGGCAAGCATAATGCAGAATGTCCAGCTTGGATTAGTGTCCGGCATGATTAAGGGCAACCAAAGTCGCAAGATGAAAGCCACTTCTAGCACGTTGCTTGGAAATCTTTGAAAGTGGTCTATGTTCAGCAGTTGAGATCTTATAAATAAGAATGACCACTTATTGTCCATCTATTCACATGGAGGTAGCATTAATCATTTAATAATATGTGGCAGGTATGGGTGAAAATTCCGATTTGAATATTTGGAAGTCGTCACGTGTCCATAGGGCCACAGTGTCTATTACATAAAATGTAAAGATTGTAAGGAAAACCCTCGAGTTATAATTTATTGAATGTGACAAAATCCGAACCACACCATAATTGTTATACATGCTTTCCATACAACGTAAAAGCTTGCATCACCAGTTAAATTGGATATATTATAATCTAGTAAAGTCCACAACCAAAAGTATTTTCAATTATTTTTTCATTGCACCTGTATAAGTGGTAGTTACATAATATATACTAGCAATATAAAAAGGAAGAGTCATAAAATCATTATTTCATTAAAACCAGATAACAGAGCAGCTGTTCGCCATGGGTTGTTACGAAGTTTCTCTGGGCGATACAATCGGCGTGGGCACGGCTGGGTCGGTGCGCCGCCTCTTGACCGAAGTCCTCTCTGTGGCCAAACCTGATCAACTTGCCCTACATTTCCACGACACTTACGGTCAGGGATTGTCCAATCTATTAGCTGGCTTGGAGGTATGTGTCTATTAGTACAAGTGAATTAATAAAGAGCAATTGATTTTTTTATATTAAAAGTAATAGAGCACTGAGCTACTGAAACAGAATAAGATTTAATGCAATGTTTGTTTAATTCGCTTTCTTATTAGTTTAATAATTGTAAGTTTCCCACAGAATATGGTTTTTGAAACCATATGAGTACTTACTAGCTTACTCTACAAAATATTTTCGATAGTTGAAAATATAATTTAGACTAGAACATAGCATAATACAACAACAATAATAACTATACCAATATATCGATACCATCATAACCAATTATTATTTTATAAAAAGTTGTCCCCCTCCTCCTCAATTTCTATTAGCCAAATTGTATTTTCTGAAAAAAACCCGAAATTAGTGCCGTTGTTCTGCAATGTTTTTATCACTAACTAATTGAACAATCTTATGAAGGTAAACAGTTGGTATTGCATTGCTGATAAAATATATAATTTACATGGTAACAATAAAATATTATCTGGTCTCTTATCTGAAATAGCTCACTCCGTTTTTAAATAAACATAGCGATTCCAAAAGTTATAAGCTAGATTATAAACACACATGTGAATAATAATAGTTACGGTCTTGTACGTCATGAGGATATATTTAACGCAAGTTGTTTTTCAGTTTGGAATAAAAACAGTGGACTCGTCGATATCTGGGCTGGGCGGGTGTCCATACGCGCGCGGCGCGAGCGGCAACCTCGCCACCGAGGACCTCGTCTATTTCCTGTACGGGCTTGGCGTCAACACCAATGTAGATCTAGTCAAACTCATAGAGGCGGGCCGATACATCTCCAACTTCCTCGGCAAACCCACCGAATCAAAAGTCAACAGGGCCATCAGCGACAGATTTAAGCACTCCAAAGACATCGTTACAATGGCCGCTTGTAATGTTTAATATTTAACAACGATAAGATTAATAATAAAGTTTATAATGTTTTGTAAACAAAGACTTCGTAATTTACGATGTGTGTTTATTTTGTATACAAAATTGCCCTTTGTGATGGAACATTCGAACGTGTAATAAACGTGTTTAATATCTCTTTGTTAGTTGTTCTTGCATACCATCGGCTCGCGAGTGTATCGTTGCGAGTGTGGCGTCAGGCGTGTGGTCATAGCCGCTCACCGTACCTACCGGTTTTTATCAATTATCATGCGGAGTGGGTAAGCGGCGGCGCTCGAAGCCGGAGTCGCCTCGCACTAGTGCGGCGGACGCGCAACGAGCTGCTCGTTCAATGTTCAATTGAGTATTGACCTTATTTATCCGATTTGATCTTGAACGGGAGGTCGATAAACTTTTATTGCATAGTGCCAGTGTATTTCCAAGTCACCCAGTCTCTGCGTAGAGTCGGTTTGTTTGTGTTTATGGATCGTATGTAGCGACCGCAAAAATGGTTGAAGTCAAAATCACCGAGGATATTAAAATTGGCGGCAACAATCCGTGTTTTATAATAGCGGAAGTTGGACAAAATCATCAAGGTGATATCGAAATCGCCAAAAAGTTAATAAAAGCTGCAAAGGTAAGTGATACTTTTCAATATATTTGATTATGAAATGGTCATAGATTAAGTAATCACTACGTTCCAAATGGTGTCCGAATTGAACACAAAGAAAACAACTTGTTATCACACTATATGACCTTGTGTTGCAATAGCTTCTGATGGTCTGTGTCTGTTTTCAACGGTCTCCACATTAAATGCAGTCATGCAACTTTTAGTCATGCCAGATGGTTTTGTTATTGTATTTGTAGAACGTCAACAAAGTTAATTTTGTATTAAAACGCGATTATCGGAATGTATTTGCCCTGAGATCATATGTTCACTGATAGTAATGACCTTAATGTTCCAGGAAGCCGGCGCCAGTTGCGTTAAGTTTCAAAAAACATGCCTCAAAGAGAAATTCACACAGAAATATTTAGAGAAACCATACCACAACCCAAATTCATGGGGCGATACTTATGGCGAGCATAAAAAACATTTGGAATTTTCGGACACACAGTATCGGGAATTGTTCAGATATGCGCACGAAATTGGTATTCTCTTTACGGCTTCGGCTATGGACATGGTAAGTTCAGAAAGTGTTACTGGCATGTTACTGGTCAATGTTTAATTAGGTGGCATAGGATGCCCAATTGGGGCACATGAGATCGTTAAAAATAATGATTCAAATCATTAATTCCGAGTCATGACCTGATGTGTGATAAAGAACTAGCGACACTGAAACCGTTGGTTGTCTTAATGATATTTTATTTAAAACGATAGTCGTGGACATCGTTCCAACAAAATTTCAATTGACTATATTTAACATTAATATACCAATCCTGAATTTGGCAGCGATTCGTAGTACTACATGACCTTGTTGTTTGTTTCCAGGTATCTTTTGATTTTCTAGTCAACTTGAAAGTTCCATTTATAAAAATTGGCTCTGGAGACTCAAATAATTTGCTATTTTTGAAATATGCCGCTTCTAAAAAGATACCGCTTATAATATCCACTGGAATGGTGGATAAGACCGCTGTGAAGACTATTTACGATATAATTTCTGCTGAACATAAACAGTTTTGTTTGCTGCATTGTATATCAGCATATCCTGTACCTTTCGAAGACTGCAATTTAACGGTTCTGCAAGATTACAACAACACATTTGATGTTCCTGTGGGATACTCTGGACAAGAGTTGGGCACTGCTGTTGCTTTGGCTGCTGTCGCTTTGGGAGCAAAGGTACGAAACATATCTTAAAACACGGTAAATACTTTAAAAAATGATCTATTTTGACCTCACCAGGATATACAACACTCGGTTTTTAATAAATTCCATAATTGTAAAATTGGGCTAATATTTACGTAGTAATATCAACTCAATGAGTAGTAAGAACTTTTTATTTTAAGTTTTAATTATTTCTAATGTCCTGATCATCATTGTCTTCCGTTGAATATTACCCGGTTTATTTAAATATTATTTTCTTTTTAAATAATCTAAATGTTAGTATCCACACATATACACACTCGTATAAGCGAACATGCTTGATTCATGATTGTATACAAAGAGCGAATGTCTTTGTTTTGGGAGTGTCGTCTAGATAAAGTATAGAACAACAAATATTGTCACACCCCACAAGATATGGCTTAATATGTTTTTCTGTCCTAACAAAAATATATAGAAGTAATAAAGATAAGTGAACAAAATAAAATTGAAGTGTCGTTGATAGTTTCGTCATGCAATGATAACGTAGGTTCAAGAGTGTTGTCTAGGTCCATATTTTGTGTGCATAGCAACATATGACATCACAATCGATAATATTGCAATAAGAAGATTCTTACTTTTATTGGCATATTAATTTCGTATTAAATCTTCTAAAAAACTTCTTGCCTTTAAAACCACGAATCGGAATAAATTAAGCTGATGATTACATAATTGAACTAAGGAAACTAATGAAACTTTAGCATGAAAAATATTATTTTATAAATAAAGGTAATTTTTATGACTTCTTAGGGGAAGTATTCAACACGGAATCAGCTTATTCAACAAGATATTTGTTAAAGATAAAATTATACTTATTTTAAACCTAGTGAATAGTAGCCTATCAACTAATATACTAAAAATAATACTAAATACCTCTCAATACACTGGTATTAGAAAGGTTTTTAGTATGCGCCTCATAGCAGGACAATAATGACATATAGGTATTAAGTACGGTTGTAATTTTTTCACAAATATTACTTTATTTTTTATGACTATTTAGTATAATTATAAAATTACAATCGTTTCAGGTTTTGGAGAAACATATAACTTTGGACAAATCATTGAAAGGGACAGATCATGTTTGTTCTTTAACTCCTGCCGAGTTCCAACAACTTGTTCGTGACGTGCGAGTCATCGAAGCTTCCATGGGCACACCGATCAAGAGAGTAGTCACGTCAGGTAATTATTAATTCCAATTAATTTCTATCCCAACTTACATAGTAAATATCTGAATGAAGTATTTTGTAGTTGCTTGGTACTTCTATTATGAGGCAATAAATTGACGGGCGACTTGGCGAAGGTTGCAGGAAGTCGCTGAATGCAGGCCGCTCTAACAGGTTGATGTGGAGATCCTTGGGGGAGGCCTATGTTTAGCAGTGGACTTCCTGTGGCTAAAATGATGATGAAATGGACATGTTTTCGCAAACAGCTATTTTATTGGTCAGACTTCAGAAAGTGTGATACGAAGTAGTTTACTGTCTGAAAATTCATTGTTCGCACGGCACAGCCAATCTCGATTAACACAGGTGAAAACAATTCATGCTACGATAACAATAAAGTGCAACAAACTTAGACAAAGAATTATTGAGAAGGGACTTTGTAGGTACATATCATACATTGGCATTTATTTATTTGTTTGTTTAACACTTTAATGTACGTCAATTAAACTGTATGTAAAGAATACATATAACAGAAATAAAACGTGGAAGTGGCGGTCTTATTGTTGAAAGCAATTTCTGCCAGACAATCATAATATGTAACGTAACAACCGTTTATTGTTCTTAGTTTATATACATTCCTGTATGCATATCCAATAAGCATAAGGCATTGCATTAAAATCAACGATATTTTTAAAATTATAGACAAATGTTTGCTTATTTTGATTGGTGAACATCACCAACTTTCTGCTTATCTCGCTTGTTATGAAGCCACCGTCATTTTAAGGTGATAAGCGATGTCTGTTTGTTTATTGTATTTGGGAAACATAACTCTACTAGTAAACAGCAATATCTAGAAAATCATGTGTTTGTTTAAATTTTAACAATAATGTTGAGTATATATGGTAGTAAATATTTCCAATCGACATAGCTTCTCTAATTTGATATAGAAAACAATAGATAATTAAAGAATAAAGTTTTGTCAGTTTGCCATTTGGCTTTATTTTGTATTTAGATATACATATGTACAATTACGCTCTTAGCAATATACATAGATCATCGTGATCGACTGTCGCTAAAAAGGGATCTTTCAATCAAAACTTCGAAACAATTATTTATTCCGAAACGCCGTGGAAGCAAGAAATCCCTCACAATTTCTGACACATAAAGACAAGATTAAAACTGTGTTATTAAATTATTTAAAAAAAACACATAGTTCTAGAAATATAGTAATTACAATAACACTAGCTAATGTTTAATGAGTCATTGTTTATCATATTGTATTGTTATTCAGTTGTAACCCCGATCATTAGCTGACCTACACAGCACAGATGTCGCACGCATACGTTTTACACATGTTTTATATAAACTATTCGATTACGAAGCGAATAACCAGGGCTCATGCAAATGCTTCATTATTATGTAAATACATTATTCAATACTATTTAGTCCGGTGTCTAGTGTAGTGCATTGTGACACGTTTCTATATAAAAATGAAATTCTATTTTAAAAATTACACATTTTTTATCACACAAGGTGTAAATGGCTCTCCCACGTCTGCGAAAAGCAACAAAATGACGAACTTCTGGCTAAGTTCCAGTTGATGTAGGCAGGGAATGTCTAATTCTTCTAATATTGGGAATATGTATAGTAGACATTAGACCGTCGCGTCGTATTGAAAAGAAATCTTGTTTGAAAATAATAGCATCTTATCGTCTGCACATTGCACTTAGGAACCATTCATGGCTTACTGGCTTATTACGCAAGCCACATTATTTTTTATTTCACTCTAATTTGTGTACTTTAATTTTATGCATAAACTACCTTCTGCATCATTTATTTTTCATTAGACTGGGATATCTCTGGACCAGTGTATCTATGATCTGTAATAGAGTACTAGCTATTACGTGAATATTAACAGGCATTCTGTCTCTATGGATGTGTTGCTATGCGGTCGCCTATTCAAATGCGGTGATTTGAAATGCATACAAGTACTTCGTATGCAGTGCTTCGTTGTTGAGTAGCAGACTTTGTGTGTTATAATTAACAGATGCTTGTGGGCCGCATTATTGCCTCTCGTAAAGATTTTTCCGAATAATTTTGCACAGAATGATAAAATGTAATGCGCTCTGAAATACTCTGAAATACCAAAACCATATAACACTTGCCATACGTCAAAAATTAGGTTCTATATTAAGTGTCGTTGGACCGAAATTCAGTTAGTTTCTTTCATAGTTTTCCTCGAATTACCTATATAATTCATACATTGTGACTTGCGTTATTGTTTCAGAAATCCCATGCATCGATAAATTACAAAAATCTCTGGTAATGGGGTGTACTAAAAATAAAGGAGAAATATTATATCCCGGAGACGTGAAGATTAAAGTTGCTGAGCCCAAGGGTCTGAATGCGCTACATTTCGAAGAGGTTATCTACAAAACTCTCGTTTACGACAAGAAGGAAGACGAACCACTCAATCAAGGAGATTTCTGTTGAATCAACGCGCTCTAATAACATATTGTCATAATTACACATTATTATTTCCAATCTTAGAAATCAATCGTCAACGTCGTCAAAAAATATATATTATTTTAATTTAGCACAGTCAACGACAAATATTATCCAATGTTATTTCGTCATAAATACGAATAATAATAATCTTAAGATAAGTAAATAATGAGGCCTATAATAGCATGTTTATGACACCACAATAAATCGAATTTATTTTATACATAATTTTAATTCAAACATTGTAAGTAAATGAAAGGTTTAAGATATTTTTATTGTACTATACTAATATTTTTTAAGACTAATATTTTTAATATCATTTAGTAACATATAATTAAAGAAATTTAGTACACATGTGTTTGTTATTCATAATCCGATGAAAAATAAAATTATTCAGAATTTATGTTTTTAAAAATACAATCGTTGACGTCAACGCTCATTCATAAAGAATACGTGCCAAGTTTAATATGGGCGGTGCAGTTTTTAACCAACTTGTCATTTTAATAAATTAATCTCTTTTGAGCATATTTTTTGAAAGCAGTAATAGCTATATTCTGAGACAATTCAATAACAACGAAACCGGAACACAAAGCTCAAGCCAAAAGCTAATGCACGACTGTAACTAAACCGCGGTGGGATATTCCCTGACGCAATTTATTAGCGAGTCGGTTTTATATTTATTGTCGGTGAGACGCGGGCACGGCGGGCACGGGCGGCCAGCAGCGAGTAGCTCTGCGGCGTGTGGTGTAATAGGGCATAAGTGGCGCAGCAGGCGCGCATCGAGTGTTGGCTCGCTGCCCGCGCCGCCGCCAGTCTCCGGAGCACCGGCTCCTCCGCCGCCTGCGCCGCCCGCGCCGTCCGCACCGCCCGCACCGCGCTCGACCCGTTCCTGCTCAGATCCCTAGTGCACATCGCGCGCGCTGCGGCCTCTGCGCCCACCACTGACCCGCGTTCGACTCCGCTGCACCGCGCCGCGGCTGCAATACCATACTCCACAGACGGATGCAGGCCGACCAGTATTTACGCGCCTAGAAAGTCTGAGCGATAGCGACGACTCGAGAGCTGCCGATTTAGGTCGCCCGGTTCAGTGCTAGCAGCGAGATATTTTTATTGCCACTGTTGGGTGCAGACGTACGAGCGTCGGAGCACGTTGCCGGTTAAATAAATTATTATTTATAGAGTAGAATCGTAAAGTTCATTCCATAAACATTTGCGTATGAGTAGTTGTTTTTAGTTTTTCTTGCCGTCGGGTGGAAACGTTGCCAAACGCCAACATGAAATCGAGTGAAAGAGGAGGAATGTGATCGTAGTATTTGACTGGTATTGTGGCATTTAGGTGAAACTTTGACATTTTAAAAGTGCATTTGAGTGTAGTGCTGTAAGAATGCATCACTTGTATCCCCTGGCGAAAGGCGACCCGATGTGCCCGCTGGGCTTCCACCCGCAGGTGCGGTGGCCGACGCGCTGCAAGCGCTGCTTCCGCGACTACAAGGAGCACGGCGGCGCCCGCAAGAAAGAAGATGATTTCACAGCCTCCACGCCCAGTCTTTCCACTTGGAACTCGCCATCGTCACGGTCAGTTTCTGCCGCCCTACGACTCTACAAATTTTTTTCAATAATCTAAAAGATGTGCAGAGACATCGTCTTTAAAACTAGTACTATAAGAACCTATACCGAAATCATGAAAGCAATAATTGAGCGCAGTTCATAATACTCATCTTTAATCATATGTTCGACAGTTGCTTTTGTAGTACCAAAAACCTTTTTCAAACAGATACAGCGATCCAACCGTACAGTTAAAACGTATTCCGTAATCACTTATGACATTTTTTAAATAGACCAACTAATATGTACGCGGAAATTGTAAGAGCTAAATGACTCTACCATCTCTATATCTATAACGATACGTTAAAACCTTATTATGAGAGTACGGAGCTGTAAACAATATTAGTACATACTACTTTTGAAATATTGATTCTCAATATATCAAATACAATTAGTAACCTGTATTGTAGCGACAATTAGGTCTTAATAATCATGCCAACTATGATAGAACGCTCTACTAAATCGCAATAAAATATTTCCTTGTTTACTAACATCACAATTCGCAAGGATAGAGAACATTACTCATTGCCGCCACAGGTGATACTATACAATTAGAAATTTATCTTGATACACGACATATTCTCAATCTATGAACAAAAAGAAATATATGGCACAATTCCAAATTCTTGTACGTTTTTGCGAACTGTTTGTATTGCGCCCGGTAGAACTGACGTTTGACGTAATGCTCGCCTCCATGTGTTCGCTGTACATACCTGTCTACACGATGAACACAATAGAAATATCTCGGATAAAAAACAGATCTCCAGATTATATCCGCCATAAACTTTAATACACCTGAATAGTTTCAACTTTCAACACGTCTGCCGATATTGTATCGAGGATCAGAAATTTACACAAATACTTTAGGGCTTGAAGATCAGTTGGTATAACACATTTTCATTATAATATTTCGATGAATGACATTTTCGTATCGAGTTAATGAAATCACATTTGGTAGCAGAAAATTTGACTCCTGCCTTGCATTAGTTCAAGGAAATGTTATGTGTCAATCATAACAGTTTATAAACTGTCCCTAAAATATTATTGGATCTTCCTCCAAATTCACCAGTTTAACGGATAAGACTACTCATCATTTATTTTAATGGCATGGAAGATCCTTTCATAACAAGGAACTCGGCATCAGTAGTAATCTTAAACATAGAAGCAAAAGTTTATAAAATTTGAAATGCATTATTCTTTAAAAAGTTATTAGTAATTATCTTGGGGTACCAACGAAGTTTAATTCTTTTTTGTCAACCCTACTAAGTACTGGATTAACGCATAGGTTACTTTTTATCCCGTAAATACCTGTACCTGTGGGATAAGCAAGGATTACTCATATGAATAATATTACTTTTTCATACTCAAAGGGATGATTTGGGATAGAATATAGGGCTTATAAATTGGATATAAGCGGACAGGATTGTATGCTTTAAGTCATCGAACGAATTAATACGAGACAGAACAGAGTCTAACAACTAAAAATATTATGAAAGAGGGCAGACACATTGAGTTTAAATATTAAACATAACGCGAAATAATATGTATCTGATGTGGACTGGACTCAAAAAGCGTCAGCACCTGGGCGAAACCGGGTAGGGCGGCTAGTCATCTAATATACTAACATGGAAGTGGTATATAATTTTGAGTCCACGTTAAGTTGATTACAATTATTTCGATGTAGGTACTGTAAATTGAAATGAAATAAATACACATGTGATATGAGTTATAAAGACATACGAACACAAATGACATAAATACATTCAGGGTATATCAAGACTGCTACCGAAAACGAAGCCGGGTGGTAGTTTTAGTGATTTTAGGCACAATGCAACAACTTTTTTTCGCAAAAAAAAAAGCGAAGATTTTTTCTATCGCCGTATTTGGGTGGTAAATACGGTTTTTTTTCCTAAAAAATAATGTACACCCGTTTATTTTTATTTATACTATGGCAGGCAAGGGTTAAAATTATTATTTTAGCAAAATCTATGGATTCATTTGTCGCTTTGCTTAGTTGCATTGTATTACTAGTCACTAAACACTGTATACTAGACTGCTACCGAAAACAAAAGCGGGGGGGGGGGGGGGGTGTAGTTTAAGCGACTTCAGACAACAGAAAGTGTTGCAAAAAAGCGTTTTTTTTTCGTATTGTCTTATTTGGATGGTAAGATCATTTTTTTCCTAAAATAACCTTACACCCTATACCCTTATACCCTTTACCCTTATACCCTTATACCCTTATACCCTTTATACCCTTTACTTATAAAGACTCTAAGATATAAAAGAGTTTTAATTGTTATTTTAGCAAAAACTATGGATTTACCACTTAAAAACTCTGATATTTAAATAATGATTTAAAAAATTGTCGCGTTTATTTGCGAAATTTTAGTTACATTGTGTTTATACTCACTAAAACTACCACCCAGCTTCGTTTTCGGTAGCAGTCTTGATATACCCAGTATGGACAGGGCGAAGAACGCGTAAAGTATTCCGACGTAAGTGGTGAAAATCTTACTGAATTTAGTCGTCGCTCGCAACGATTTAGGAAATGCTTTCTTGTATTATGACAGAAAAATTGGTTAAAAAAGGACAATAATTCTTATCACCGTTAAAACAATATCCATTATATAACGAGTATATTAATTAATTATTAATGTTAGCATTTTTATTTCAAAATAGTTATAAAAATCTAATAGATTTTCAGGTCATTTAATCGATTCTCAAATGTACTTATAAGTCTATCCTTGATTCCTTAATCATTGACGAACACATAAAAAGTATTAAACTCTCTTTTAAATACATAATAAACATCAATTCCGACAGCTTAAACATAGTCATTATAGTTTCGTAGTGGAGAAGAGGTATAAATAATATTTCATACTACAATAAGTACATAAACATTTCACGAGTAGGTGAGCACGGAAATTACACTACAAACATCTCATTACTTACATCCTGTGTATTGTCACAACTATGGATACACAATAACTCAATATTATGCATTACTAGATGTTTGAAAGATTAGACGTATGAAAAAAACATTGAAAATTATAATAACATACGAATCCCATGTACCTATTTTTCGTTGCGTATTGTTTTTATAACAATATGCGTTTACAAAAATAACATTAATGCCTACGAAATCCCTTTATATTTCGCTCATCCATTTTATTTCCAAGAATAAACAGTGACTATGCGCCGATCTCAATGCGAATGGAATCACAGACATTATTGTCGAACTTAGTTAACGGATATTAAAAATAGAACAAGGGATAGCATTTCAAAAGAAAATTAAAAGTTAGCTAAAGGATCGATCAGTCTGTGAATATTTGAAACTTATGCTATATTCATGGTAGAACTAAGGAGCAGAGCAGAGAAGCGATACGATAGCAAACGAACAACTCGAACTGCAATAAATATTCTGGAATTTAGCTATACATAGTCGAACGTAACATAAAAACATAAACTAAGCCAGCAAATAAATATGACAAGAACACATTAATCATCACACAAATTTTAATGTATAAGGCGTAATGTATAAAGAGATAATTACTATAATTTGAATACAGTGGACGTGATGAAGACAACGGTGCAGACGGTGGGAAGGGTGGCCGCGGATGGGCATCGATCACTAACCTTAGCTCCTATGACCCTCCAAAGAAGGACGACTTCTCCACGGGTAAGGAACAAATTATTAATTACAAAATCGAATTCTTTATACCTACTGTAAAATTGTTTAGAACACAGGTGACTGCATAAATCCTGATTTTGAAATCGCGGACCAAACGTAAGGATATGAATTAACTTTGCGCAAATTGTGTAAGACTAGATAAACTTGAGTTGGGTTGGCTGTTGGTATCCCCAACAGCATGTAAATTAGAAATGTAGAAAATAAGAACTGCATAATACGCAACTTATTAAATCATCTAATCATACCTGCTTATGTCATCGTACGCATAAGTTCAATTGTTCACTCACTACTTATCTATGATGCAGGGTTCAGTAGAACCAGTGCATCGTGGACGTCGACGCCAGATTTGGGGGCCGACGCGACCGAATCCACGAACGCCGTTACCGTAAATCTTAAACTGCCCAAAAGGCGACTCACTGGTCCACTACCCTCTATAGACACCGGTCAAGGTGTGTACAACTTGGATCGTAAATAAACGTCTGTTGAATCATTCATTCGTTTGCAGAACACACCTACGTAGTACCCACTTAAACCTAGATCATCCTACTAAGTAGATAACAGTCGTTTTTAAAACATACTACTTTTTGTGGATAACAAATTACTCACATCCATTTTTGTTCTTAATAAGTATTTCTCAACAAAATTGACAAGGAATAGTTATTAAGAAATATACAAACAGAACTTTACGGATTTTATATGTTATTGTTATATCCTAATATATCTGTGACCGAAGCTGGGAAAACCAAATTCAAGTTCAACGGTTAATAATGTACTTGGGATAAGACTGCACTCAGGTCGAGAACACAAGTCTGGGCTCTTGCAGGCAGATTGCAGACGTAGCTCGGAAGGCCGCCAAACTCAAGTGCGATTGAAGTGGACATGCCTACCGCATGCCAAGTGTTATCTGGGCACCGGCAACTGCTGAGTGGCTCTGAATATCAAAAGGCGGCGAGGTAGGCCGAAGAAAACCTGCGAGTGAAACTAAATGCTCCAAGAACAACTTGTCTAATTAGACAAGTAATAATAACAGAAAAACGTCAATTGACGATTTTCACATGCTATGTATTGTTTTAGAGACGATAACGCTACGTCGACCGTCGCCCTCTCCACCACCATCAACACCGAGCCAATCACAAGTTACAATAACAAAAAATGATTCGCTTGCCGAACGAGTACGGAAGGTACGGTTACGAACACATTCCCAACTTTCTTCTCTTTCCTCGTGATCTTAATAAGTATCGGAAATTTGAGAACATTGCCATTCTGCTTTTATTCTATCTAATTTTCAGTTTGTCTTACAATAGGGGTAGAAGTCTCGATTATGACATTGATTTCAGAAAAAAACGGATTGATATAAATTTTCTTGTACTGTTAGAATCATGCCCATATTAAATGATCGAAACGAATGTTGTATGTCATTGCTAAAAGGAATATGAGCAAATAAAGTAGGTCAAACCTATAGAGCTGTCTGGTAGAGCTTTCATCCAGGTTTGTTTGTATTCCGCCGCTTAAAATAAACATGAAAGGTCGTACCGTTGTATTTAATGATTGGCAGCGCTCGGAACATTGTGATTAATTAAAACAACTGATTTATTATCTCATCTCGACATTATTTAGAATATATGGACAGATACATGGATTAACTAAGTATTGATTTGCCGGCGCAGCGTTCAGAATCTGTTTTATTTCGTCTCTGTTGATTAATTAGATTATGGAAATAGTATGTATTTCCAATTTCATATTTAATAGGCTTTCGAATAAAGCTATTGTAAATTAAATAAAACAGTAAAAGTGAATACTCTTCTTGAAATAAGACTCTTGAAATGCTTATTGAACTATATTAAAACTTTTATGTAATGGTTATAAATAAAATGCGAATATTTAGCTAAAACTATAGCTCTTTGTAAATATTGTTTCGAGTTGCAACGCTTCCACAGTCCATTTGCTGAAATGTGAAGTACATATATAATTAAGAAGCGTGTTCTGAAAAACTTATACATTGACCCACAAAACAGCGTCTAATTTCGTGTAGCCGAGTGACATGCAAGGTGGTTTTATTTTTATTTCTTGTATTTATTTTACTCGTATCCGTCTTGTTAACTACCTGTGTTTCGAAATTTATTGTAAAGATGGATTTTATAATAAACATACTTCTGTAATGAATTATTCCAGATTTTAAACCCGGTACTTCGCATAATGCGATTGGTCTATATTTAAGAGCACGCAAGGACTTTTAAACTCGTAGTTTGACATTTAATTATTATCTATCATTATTAATTTTATACAGTTATGGTCATTTAAGAGATCCCTCGTTTAATTAGACCGCATTTCGTGTACAATTGTAATGTTTGATAAAAAAGCCCTGATGAAACAAACATGATATAAATATTGTCAGCCAAAGATAAACTTGTTAGAGTAGATACATAATTATAATCCTTTTAAAATTATGCACGCAGTACAGCGCTGCGTAGGATTACATTATACACTATTAGGTATTAACTTTATATTTAGACGCACGAGCTGGATCCTAAATCATTCTAAATAAAGACGAGTTTGCGTGCGCCATTATTCACAGATGCAATTGCTGAAGAGTCAAAACAGTTTTGAAAAGGAATCAAGTTTAGAGAAAGAAAGAGAGAAAAGGAGTTTATCTAGAAGCAAAGAAGAAGAAAAGACTGTTAAACTTAAAGAAGAACGTACTTCTACTAAGGATGATGTAAATTTTATGATGCAGGTGAATAAAAATGTGTATATCCTATAGCTTGCATACCTAATCATACGGAACTCTTTTAAACTTATTAACCCCATACATAGAGGGATCGCATACCGCCAAATATCGATATCACACTAACCTTGAAAAACTGCTATTATCTACGCAAATTTTTGTTGCCAAATTGTCAATAATAACAACTTTTTGTCTTCGTAGTAAAACACCTATTGAACTAACTCCTGTTTCTTAAAGGATGAAACTAAGGTACTTTCTAAATGTTATAGCAGTAGCATTAAACAAATATATGTTAACTCAAACCAGCATTGATTTAATTCTGTGATATTATATATAGATCGCATGAATAATAGACAACTTTAGTATTTCCTTGTAATTCGCCATAAAGCCCATAACAGACGATTTATGCATACGTGGTTTTCAGGTGAAAAGTTCTCGAACAACAAATTCCAATTCGAAACCTCCGGTGAGAGGAGGACCTTCGAGAGACAAAGAAGAATCAGATGATGACACCAGTACCATCGGTACTGTTACAACAGACACTACATTGGTGGACGCAAATATCAAGGAATATCAAGTGCGTAGTTCCCACATCTTCGATTATTTAGAGCTTTATATCGGCAATGATTTATATCTGCAAACGCTGAACATATGCGAACATGTTTCGGGCCAAATGGCCCTACTAATGAACGACAAAAATAATTTCAATACGAAAGAAAAGCGTATTAAATGTGGAAAATACTTTTTAAATTATATTATTTTGTATGTTAACCTTAAAATAAAATACTAGCGTTTAAATTATTACAGGAACAAGTAGAGAGCTTAAAGCAAGAAGTAGATACACTACGGAAACGCTGTGAGCGTGTTGAAAAAGAAAAAAGTGATATTCTACTGCGAAGATTAGCAAACATTGATACAGCAAACAAATACACAATTGGACGATCTTCGGAAGTTCTGAAGTTGCAACAGAAAGTCAACGAACTCACATCACAGAACGAAGATCTCAGAGATGAAAAGAAACACCTCACATTAAGAGTCAAAGAGATTGAATGTGAACTTGAAGTAAGCATTCTGTAATGATTAACCACATCTTTAGCAAAGATAGAAAATTAATATGTTTTGCCATCTCCGGCGAAATATTTACTTATACTTATAGTCTATACTTATGTCTACACTCTACGTGTATTTTACGAGTACTTCTAAACAATATCAATATTCGCGTTTATTATGCTCTAGGGGCGCCCATCCATAGAAGCACAAGCACGACAAATAGAACAGCTCCGAGCAAAACTCTTGGCTGCGGAAACTCTCTGTGAAGAATTAATGGATGAGAATGAAGATATGAAAAAAGAATTACGGGACCTGGAAGAAGAAATTGAAGAAATGCAGGATAACTTCAGGTAATTAATATTTATGTTTTTGATATGCATTCACCATTGAGGAATGCTCGTCTATGCTTACAGCTATATGTTCTTGATTCCAGAGAGGACCAAGCGGACGAGTACACGTCTCTTCGAAAAGAATTAGAGCAGACAATCAAAAACTGCAGAGTTTTATCATTTAAGCTTAAAAAGACTGAAAGGAAAAATGAACAATTAGAACAAGAAAAGGCCGAACACGAAAAGAAACTTTTAGAGGTATGTACCGTTAAAAGTTGAAGATGGTCATGCAGTAAATTATTTTTTTTATTTATTTATTATTACTTTATTAATGTTGTTTTTATAGATAGTTGGAGGTCCCGATGGCTTACAGCGCGAGAATCGCATCAAAGAGTTGGAGCAAGAAGTCGCTCGGTCTACTGAGGTAGCTTTGCGCTTACAACGGGAACTCAATGAGGCTAACACTAAACTAGCAGCGGCATCGGGTGCTCCTCCAGCCAATCTGAAAAAACTTCCACATTCAGATGGGGTATCCAATCAATTAATGGTTTTTCTGTTAAGTTTCACTAACAAAATAAATTCAAATTGTAAAATTCATGCATTGAATATGAATATCATGTTATATTAATAGTTTTACGTGACATTACTTGATTGAAATTAAGAATATTTATTCAAAGTAGGATTGTATATGTTGTTTCCCACCCTGGAAAACCAAGACCTTATTAATTTCCAGGTAAAAGTATCTCGTTCTTCACTAACTCGTGGCGGCAGCCAAGAAGACGCCGCTCAGCTGCTGCGTGATTTGCAAGACTCTCTGGAACGGGAAGCCGATTTACGCGAACAATTACGAAATGCAGAGGAAGAGGTTATACTTTTAAAATCTTTACAAATAGAACTAACAATAACATAAGATATGAGTCTTCTATAAAATAAAAAATTAAGTAGAAGTATACATTCTAGTCAATATGTTCATTTTACTTTTCATTACCGAGGTGTTATGTTTTAAATGGTAGGCAAACAGCACGTCGTGATCTTTCTGCTGTTAACACAATAATATCTTCACGCATTTTTTTCGCTAATCAGTTAATTTCACAAGAAAACAACCAATCCAATAGGGTTATTACCTCTGATTTAAAGACCGCCAACTGGCGTATTGCCAGCTAGTAGTTGACTCAGCCGCGGCGCAAATAATATCCCATAACATATGTCAGCTTAGGGTACTGCAACTGACCAAATATTTTTCTTAATGACATAAATAAGCATCTACTATAAAATAAATTGTATTCAAACAGGCTGGTAAATGTGGGCACCAGTCCGAGGATAGAAGATATCTACCTGTGCCAAAATATCCTTATTCAGTTGATTGTGATTTAGATTCAAGTATGACTGAAAAGATGCTAGAAATGCAACAGACTTTGGAAAAATCTTTATGTACTACAGACATAACTCAAATGTATATTGGTGTAAATGAAAGCAGTCAATCGCCTCAAGATTTTATTTGTAGCTATTCAGAAGGATCCCAAACTGACACTTTAATAACTACTGATGTTACTACTGAAACAAGAAAAATATGCTTGGATTCAGGCATTCAATGTGTAAATGAAATTCTAGAGATGTATACGCAAACAGAAATAGCGTTTATGAAAAACAAAAATAATCAAACAGACAATTTGTGTAGAAATGGCTTTTCACAAACCGATAAAATGAAACTAAAAAATGTTTTAGTACAAACTGCTAACAAATTTTATAAAGACGAGTGTCTGCAAACTTCAAACAAGGATACTATTGACGTCAGTACAGAAACTGAAGAAGAATATTTAAGACAGTCAAATAATGAAATTAATGATAATATAAATATGACTGATACAAGGATATCGAATAAATCAAAATCTGATAGCCCCCCACTCTCAGTTGATAAAAATGAAGATCTTGCATCTGAATTATCCTTGTCTTTTGTTTCATTATTGAATCCATTAGCAGTTAGGATGCCACCTATAGGTACATACCTAATACCGCTTAACCCGATAACATTTAATTGTTTTAATAGGTTGCAATAAATGTTGCTAATAAAGTTTTCAATTATGATAACTAACGAATATTTTCAGGCAAATAACTTACGTAAAACAGCGTCACGGGTCGAGGAGGACAATGAGTCTTTGCTTCTACAGCTGAAGAAAATGGCTACCAAAGCCAGAAGTACGTCAAATAAATTTTGTTATGTGAAATCTATTGTGTTCATGACAACAACCATTGCAAATTCCATACCAAAACCTTGCATCAAACATAACACTGCACTATAAACATAGCCTAATCCTTAACAGATACTTCTATTGTCTTTGTCTCGACCCTTGGATTTTACTAACAAGCTTTTATCAATGTTTGTGATAAACTGTTATAGACGTATTCATGGTAGCCATTTTCTCCAGTTTCCTTAAAAGTTATATGATTGATTTGTCAATTTTGGTTCATTGCAATTGGTAAACGTTTTCAAGTTCCAAGTCGTTGTACTTCGTCGACATCAAGATGTTTCAGTTTGTGGATATCCATTTAAACTAATATTAATGACAAATATAACAGCCTATATTCCATCTTACAATTGCTTTGTGTTTGGTGACCTTTGAATAATTGCATCCTAAAATAAGATTGACTTATTAGTTGTAATGATTTATAGGTCGTAAGCTATCTCCGACCCCACCGACTAATAGACTCGGAATTGATGTCACTAATGATAAAGAAGAAAAGGCAACAGAAAGCGAAGACCCTACAGAACTGCGACTTCTACTCGAACTTAATGAACAAGTAAGATATAGAATTACTTTATCACAGAGGGAAGTGGACATGATTTATTTCCAACTTCTATTAATTTAAGTTTTTTATTAATTTCGTTACGGGCTAAAGACTAGTTAGATATTTCCGGAGACTTACCGAGATTCAATGCTCGGTATCATTACGATGCTTGCCAGTATTGATCCTGGCTTTAGGAGTAGTAGTGGGTTTGAGGGCGGGACAGTCTCCAAGTAAGATATACGTATAGATATATTTTTAACACAATAAACTTAATTAAGATAAAAATAAATATACAAATATAGAAATTTTAATCATAACAATGGAATTATATGACATCAGGAAGCAGGTGTTTTACGAAGGAAAGTGGAAGAATTGGAACAAGATAAGGACTCTTTGAAGAAACAAGTTAAAGAACTTACTGATAAAGTAACAAACGCAGCAACCAAGCCTATAAATTCAACGGCAAGTTTGCGACGAAATACTACAACAAGCAATAATAAATTAGCAGAGGAAAGAGTTAAAGTATGTAAACAACCAATTATATTATTCCTATAATTTACGATAATATACAAATATTCAGTGTCAATCATGATTATAAACCATTTCATTTTCAGGTATTAGAAGATGAAATAGACGAATTAAGAAAAAAACTAATCGAGAAAGAAAGAGATTGTGAAAGATTACACGCCGAGCTAAGTCTTGCACAGAAGAAACCCAAAGCTTCTCTTATTAAGAGCAAGTATGTACCACCATGAGCATTGTTGACAAATTATTACTAGTTGCTAAATTGCTAAATTGAAAATATTTCAGATCACTCGACGCAAATGACCAACAAAATGTTGACTTAAAAAGACAACTTCAAGTCATAGAACAAGAAGCAAACGTATTGAGAGCTAAAACGCAAAGCTTGGAAGCAGACAACGAAAAATTACAAGCTGAAAATAAAAAGTTGCAAGTATGTCCTCTATTGACCCTTATATTGCCTAAAACAATAATTATACGAATATATTTGGCGTTTTCTATTTCAGTTGTTGAAAAATGCAAAGACATTAAAATCTGATAAATCTTTAGAACAAAGCACAGCTAAAATAACTCAATTAGAAAAGGAACTTAAAGAAGCCCTCAGCAAAATCAAAGAATTGGAAAATAAAGAAAAAGATGATAAATTCGAAAAAAAAGTAAGGTTTGGAGATGAAATAAATAAAAAAGACGCTGAGACCCTTAAATCCAAACAAGACGAAGTTGAGAAACTAAAATTAAATGTGACAAAGGTACGTTTTTAATATACAATTTGTGTATTTGCCTTTATTAAAGTGCTTCGTGGCCTGTTTGTAAAGGACCAAACGCGACTGCCAACATGGTCACGGTGGTCCGCATTTAAATCTCAGCGCACACCTCTGACTTTTCGAAATCACCACTACGCACATTGGCCACTACAATATTTAAAACGTTTCTATAACGTTTAAAATATTTAATATAAAATAATTAAACAAGTTACGAAACTTGTTTAATTTTGAATGGATTTACAAATTCATTATTTTTTAGATTTTCGATATTGATATCGTTAAATAAATAGAAAAATAACTGAGTCAAATACTCTATTGTAGAGGAGGCCCGTGCCCTGTAGTGGGACATATAATATATGAGCTAATACTGATGCGTTTGCAAAGTAATGTTAATTTAAGCGCCCTTTTGCTGCGCACTATCTGTGTTTAAATTCCGATATCATGTATATATTTAGATTAAGTATCTTTTCTATTCAATGTCTCCTCTTTATATAGTGCAAACATAATATTATATCACATTTATAAAAATAACACCGCATATTACACTTACGGTACACACACCATAATCCCAAACTAACCAGGGGGGTCGACAAGGGGCGGACGGAAGGATGGCTATGCGGATGTCCTGCCCCTCCGGAAGATCCCCCACACAGACACAAACCGACCAAGGTAAAGGTTATCGTATCAATTAGCGAGACCCTTACCGAGGTCGGTCACATCCCACAATCAACCATCACACGCCACAGTGACATCTACATAACAATACGGACAAAATAAAACACAAGAGAAAAAAAAAATACTGATGCGTATTTCTATGACACCTTATTATCGACTCGAAGAGTCGTCGCAGACCTGAAATTTGAACTTGCAAATAAATATACAATAGGTGTAATCCTCTTAATCTGTTAACATTTATTTTTTTATTCTGATTAACAGTTAGAGAAAGAAAATGCGAAACTTCAAGTATCACTAAAAATGTTGAAGGATGATGCCATAAAATCATTTAAGCCTAGAGTTTCTAAAAAGGTTACAGATTTAACAACAAAAATCCAATTGAAGAAAATGGTGGAGGAACTAGAAAACGAAATCGGTAAAAACTTATCCTATTTAATGAACAGAACTTTGTCTACCAAAAATAGCACTTTTTTAAAATAAATATTACACTAATTGGATGGCTCGGCTTACAATCACACCCGAGAATACATAGTTAATACCCATTGGCACTCAATGTATAATACATCAAAGGTAGGCACATAATATAGATAATGGTAAACAATGTTACTATTACAGGGGAAATGTATGTAATTATGAAGAATGCTGGACTTTCCAGCAATGAAATTAATACCAAAGTACAAATGGAGAAAGACATTGAAGAAATTAGATCTAAGCTATCAAGAAATGATTCAGAGTTTACCAATGAAAAGAATAGACTCCAAACTGAAATAGCACGATTAAAAGATCTCAACACTGCTGTTGAAAAGGATAAAAATGTGTATGTAGACAAATGTAAAAAACTCGAAAGCGATAATACTACTGCATCCACCAAATATAATAATTTATTAGAAGAAAAGAAAACATTAGAAACCCAAATAAATAAACTTAATGCTGATTTAAGTAAGTTTCATTTGCTTCAAATTTCAATAACCACGATAATATAATAACCACGATTGTGGGTAGAAAATAATTCTTTCTTATCTTTTAGAAAATGCAACATCTCTCCAGACTACGATGTCGGACTGTATGAAAAAAATAGAAGATTTGAAACAAGAAATGGATACTAAAGACAAAGAAATAGAAAAGCTTAAGAAGCAGCTAGAAAGCATAAATAAACTTGAACAAGATAAAATTAAATTACTCAAAGAGGTAACACTCCCTTTATTGATGTTAGTTAATATTGCGATAAAAAGACTTTGATATACATGAATTATGTTTTATAAACACAATTAGGTAGGGTATTTTGTTTTACACTATATTTTGTGCATTTAAGTTGGGTGACAAAACAAAGAAAATAACAGATTTAGAAAAGAAACTAAAGGAAACTGAAGAAAAATTGAAGCGAACCGAGAAACAACTGTCTACTCGGAAAGATCGTGTTACAAAATTAGAAAAAGAGGTATGTTAAATATGCATCATTATAGTAAATTTAAGTAAAATATTTTGTTCGGTTTTAGATGCGACCACGTTTTAGAGTAATACGCGTACAGTAAAATTAATGTGGTAGACTGAAATTAAAACTTAAATGTAGAAAATGCAACTATTCACTTCATAATGGATGAAATCACATTAAAGACGCCGTCATTGTGGTGGCATGATATTACATTTAATGTGTCATATAAATTATCATCATATTCGTATTTCCAATCACATTCCTTCTATATTTTTAATACCTATTTTACTCTTACAGTAAATTATTTATACTTATTTTTTGCCTGCTATTTAACAAGTTTTTCAACAAGCAAGCAGATATTGGACGCCTGCCGGATACAATTTAATATCGTAATTATCACATAAAATAATACAATTCTGTGCCAAGTAATTACGGAATAATACTAATTTTCCTGAAAAGTATCTTTATACAATCACATCTTTTCTTCTCATAACAATGTATAACCATCATCATTAATGTTATTAACCACTTCTTGTTAACATTAGCTGTCTGAAGAAAAAGGACAAACGGAAGCCTTGGCCAATTCCCACAGACGATTATCCATAGAATTCATAAGCGAAAGAGATGAAATGCAAGCCAGGTTCATTAAAACGGAAAGTAAACTTATAACTTTGGAGAGCGATATGAGAGATATTAAATCAGAATATGAAAGTAAAATCTCTGATTTGGAATCCACTATTGCAGAGAAAAATACTCTCATAAAGCAACTGGTATATTACAACACAAGTTCTTTAGCGTTTATCCCCAAAGCATGTATCCTTAGGTAGTTTTAGCATTAAAATTCTCATATTATACGCCTCAGGAAGACTTTGTGGCTACACTATGCATGTTTTGGATACACTTCTAGAATAGAAATGGCTTAATCCTTTTTAATAATAGATATAAAATAAATATACGATACTTAAAATTCTAGGAAGATTCCGTACGTGACAAATCTGGCAATAAAACCAATGATGCATCATCTACGGAAATCGAAGAAATCCGAGATAAATTAGATAAAGCAAAGAAGGATCTTGATGAAAAGGAAGAAGAATTATCTAAAGCTAAACTAGAACTATCTAAGACTGAAAATGAACTATCTGCTCTGAAGACTGAAACTTCGGAGCTAAAATCGACCATAGCAAGATTAGAAAGTTTGAAAAAAGAGCAAGATAGCAAACTACAGGCTGAGAAAAAAGAATCGGGCTATTGGGAAAACAAAGCTAGTGAACTTGACACTGACTTACAGGTATGGACATGGCCATATATTTTGGTTAAACAAGGTTAAGTTATTAAATAAAATAACTTTGAGTTAATTGTGTTACATAAAATGAATACCTAACAGTCACAAATATAGTTCAGACCTCACACTTAAATCGTAGTAGTTATCATGTGTATCAGAAAATAGGAAAGATTCCTCAGCTTCACAAACATCTAGACCTTGAAATACAAAAACATGTGGATCACACAAGCATTTGGCTCGGTGCGGATATCCAACCCGTAGCCTCTTGTTTTACAACCGGCGTCCAACCGACTGCGCTACGGAAGCTGTGGCTTGTGAATAAGACAAACAATTCTACTATTTCATTACTTAATATTTTAGGCTGAAAAGAAGAAAGTGGAACGTATGCGCATATCTCATGATAAGGATATTAAGAATAAAGAAGCCGAGTTAGCCACACTCAAAGGTAAACTAAAAGTTTTAGAACAAAGTACAGGCGTAGGAGTAAAGAAGATTGCAGAATTGAAACAAGAGTACGAAGAGGCAATCAAAAGTAAGTATAATATTTCCATATGCTACTCAAGTACTAATATTTTAACAATTCTATATCACATGTTATTATCACAGAAATAGAGCACTCACTTGCTGTGGAAAAATCTGAATACGAAGAATTAACAAGCAAATACGAATTACTAGAGGAAGAACACGTAGTGACTAAAGCACGACTGACTGTTGAAAAAGAACAGGCGCAAGGGTAAATTCTTACGTTTCATATTCAGTGTAAATAGTATTTAATATATTTAAACTTAAAACACACATGTTTTTGCTTCCAGAGAGTTATTACACTTACAAAAAGAATTAAGCGCAGCCTTAGCAGAAGTCAAAACGCTTCAAGACAACTTTGACTCACAGTCCGCGGCTTGGAATAAAGAAAAATCCGAAATGCAGGTACATAATATAAGTATACATAAATAGTACGACAAATTACATGCTCCTTGAAAATTTAATGCTGATTACAAGTAGACAGTTTTTAATCTTATTTGTTTTCATTTGATATCAGTGTACAATCTCGTCTTTACAAGAGCGCTTATGCGGTGGTGGTTGGGAAGTTGAAAAGGCTCGACTTAACACGCGTTTGGAGCAACGTGAACGCGACCTGCGCACGGCAAACGAACAACGCGATGTGCTGCAACATCATCATGACCTCGCTAAGAAAGAGGTACATGACACATTAAAATATAATCATCTTTTATTTACTTATTTAACGCCTCTATCTAGATTTCACGGCATCACAGTAGTTTGATACTTTTCTTTGTTCTATTTAGCTGGAAGAAATAAGAAAGAAACTAGAAGATTATGAAAAGGTATCAAAGATTCAAAGGAACTTGACAACCGAAAATGCAGAGTTAGAGACTGAATTAGCGGCTTTGAATAAGAGACTTGATCAAGCAGAAAAGGCGAGGAAAGCTGAAGTAGCTGAAACTAAAGTCCGATATGAAGGCCAAATGAATAGCATGAGAGACGAGCTGAAATCCTTACATAATCAGGTAACGGGAATGCGACATAAAAGCGAAAATGTATTAAGTAAAAATAAAAATTTGTAAAACTTTAATTTCATTTTAGGTATCAAGATTTAGGCGAGAGAGAGATAACTACAAACAAATGTTAGAAGCAGCGCAAAAATCTATTGCGGAGATGAAAAGCGGTGACAAAAACGCAAGAGCACATAGAAACTCAATATCAAGTACAGACGAGGTAAACATATGAAAAAAAAGTCTAACAAGTTAAAACCTATAACTACTCTATTTATGGAAAAATATAATATAGGTAGTACAGTTAGACACCAAGATGAAGATGAAACAACTGTTATTACTTTTTTTCAGGAAGAATATCGAAACAAGGTGGCGATGCTTGAGCAACAAGTAGCGTGCCTCGAAGATGAACTCTGCGAGTCGAGATTGTTGGCATCCAAACTAAACACGGAATTAGTCAGTGAAAAGTCTGCTGCTGAAGTTCGATTGGCTGAAATGCAGTCGAGGCTTAACGAGGTACGTTTTTTAATAGTCAAACCAATTATAATTATTTATTGCTATAAGTCTAAGGGTAAATTAAAGTATGCCAAGTCTAGGCAGATTGAATAGACATTAAGAAATTAATTCATTAAGAATATTATCAATTAGTGTAGACGCCAGACCTGTGCCAGACGCCTCTGACGAGTCTCAATTAAAAATATGATTAGGGTAACTACAACTTTTTCGTTTTGCAAATATGAATCACTACACGTTATTTATATAATATATATAGATATAGATATAGGCAATGAATACATATTTTAAACCTCCCAGTACGAGGAAGACCGGCTGGTGTCGTCAGGGCGCGCGCGCGTGGCCGGCATGGCGTCACGCCTGGAGCTGGCTTGGCACAAAGAACGCGACGAACACCAACGACTCCTACAAGAGACTTCCACGCTCGCCAGAGATCTTCGCCAGACTTTATTCGAAGTAAGTAAGACTAATTATTTAAATACACCGATATAATAGGATAGGATAAGCATTTATTATTTTTAAAATGTGCTTGTAATGTCTGCGCTACGAAATATTTTATTTTAATGGAATTATACGCTGTTATGCAGTTGGAACGCGAACGAGAAAAAGAAAGGTTAGATATGAAGAGGAGAATAGAACAACTCAAGAGAACAACCGAAGAAGAAACAGAAGAGGCTAAGAAAAAGGTAGGCATCTTATAGAAAGCTACAACTAAATGAAATTTGATTCCAATTATCATGAATAATCCTATGCCGTATCCTTCCCAATTCCATGATCTACCTACTCAGTTAATATCAATCAATTTGCCTGACGTTTAGACACCAAAATTAATTTCAATAAATACAAATTTACAATATTATTTATCACAGGTAACAGAGCTACAATGCGATCTACTAGAGCTACGCGACGCTCACGCCAAGCTTCGCACCGCCAATGAAAAACTGCGGCGCGACAAGGAACGACATGACAGAGATCGAGATCAGAACAAACTGCTAGTCGCTTCGCTCAAACGAGCTCAACAGGTGTGCAGTAATAAAGTTTTAAAGAAAGAAAATAATTTATTGTCTGTCAGTGATAAAAATATGCAAACAAAGAAGGTAACACATGTAAAAGGAAACACTTAAAATAATTATCACTACGGCAATAAATGGAACTCTCATTCAGCTAAATGCTGTATAATTTTCATACTATATTACACTTGAACAGTATGACTAGAGTAATATTATATAGTAATCGTAGTATATATGATATGTGCATGACCGTTTACCGTGTGTCTGGATCTAGGATAAATTACTTAAATTGGAATTTTATTTTTAACAGGAGGACGACAGAACTATAGCTCAGTTGCTGGAAACCATTGAAGATCTAATGAAACAGAGTCCTGATTTGTTCCGCGTTGACCAACAAGTCAAACCTGAAAAGTCATTAGTGACTCCAACGCCCCCGCGAAGAAATAGGGTAAGTTTTAACGATACCTGGATAAGTAGCAATAAATAACATCTAGAACGATGTAATTTGTAAATAAGTGTAATGCAGCCCATGTGTAGTATCGAACAGCATGTCGGTAATATCAACCTAATTATACGGGTTTTTCTCAATTTCTACGCTTTTTACTGTTCCTTTTTACCTAAAAATCAAACACAGAAGCTATGTCAGTATTTATAAATAATCCAATTTTTTCCAGATGTGTACAAAATATAAATAAGTAATTTTACCTTATTAGTCAACTTAGAAGTGCGTGACAAACAGACCGTGGTCGCGGGTTCGAATCCCAGGGCATACTTCTCGCAGTCACGTGTGTATTGATAGTCCATCACCATGCACTATGTCCGTAAAGAAAATCATCGTGCGAAAATCTGCATATTGGTCCTGTCTACTGGTGGTAGATTTCTCATATGTGAGAGGCCATCTGGGTGGGTACCACCGCAGTGTCTATTTCTCCCGTCAAACAGCAGTGTAAATGCACTGTTGTGTTTCGGATTGAAGGGCATTGTAGCCAGAGTAACTACTGGACATATTGAGACTTAACATCTTATGTCTCAGGATGGCGAGCGCAGTGGAATGCCAAGCATTGCTTTGTAATTCAAGGTGTGGTTTGGTTTTGCTGCTGTTTATGAGCGGTTGTGTCGCTTACCATTAGGCGAACGGCATGTTCGTCTCGCCATTCACTGAAATAAAAAAAATACCATAGCGATTTATAATAATTAATATTATGTTATCTTAAGTCCGCTAACACACACGGCACGTAACGCACAGCGTGCATGACTATATGGTCTAACTCTAACCACTCTCAATAGTACTTTCGATTGTAGAGGACGCCGGTGCCCTGCAGTAGGACGTATAAGGGCTGATATAGTATAAAGTATTAGTCAACTTATAAAATAAAGTACTTACTTTTTCTAGTCATCAAAATCCCGGTCTCGGTCTGCAACGCCGGAGAATGGTGAGGCGGGCGGAGCCAATGACGCCAAGGCGACGGCGGCGCGGCTGCGAAGACTCACTGACGAGCTGCGGGCCTCGCGCATTGCTGAGAGACAACGACGACAACAGCCTGGCATTCGAAGGTAAAGCTAAAAAATCCGTTAAATAAGTTTGAGTTGATTTTTAATTTTTGTGACTTGCGTGTAGGTAACATTCCTATATAGTGTATTATCTATGGGGGTAACACCGTAATACAAGGATGGAAGTAAATTCTCGCTTACAAAAGTTACAAAGACTTGTTATAAACGTAAACGGTATTTTCTCATTGTACCTCGCAAGAGACAGTGAATTATATACAAAAACAATATTTTTGACTGCCTCGGTGGCGCAGTTGTACTACGGTATGATTGGAAAGCTAATGTCTCGGGTTCAAATCCCGGGTCGGGCAGTGACATTGGATTTTTCTGTTCATTATCAGTCAGGAATTTGTCCCCAAAATGGCCTTATTTCCTTCTATTATAGTTACTTGACCGCTGACCTATCGTAAGGAAATTCCACTCTTAAATTGCCTCTTTTTATTTCCCAGGGCAATGTCTACTGAACCACGGGATACTTTATCTGTAACGCCAGCTTCGAGGACGCCAACACGTACTCCTTCACTCAAGAAACGTTCCATCTCACTAGAACAAACAACGAAGGAACAGGTAATCTAGTGTGTTTTCCAGGCCCGGATCTAGGGGGGGGCAAGTCGGGGTGCGTGCCCCGGGCGCCACGTTCAGGGGGCGGCATATTGAATCTTGGGAGACAACTACAAAACTCATCAATAACGTAACACCACTTACACTTTTATTTTCGCCGTGCGCGAATTAGTGATTATGCGATAGAGGCGCGTGAAAAAGAGATGAAAACTTAATATTTGGAATGTATAATAATTTATCCATCTCAACAATTACGTTTAGTTTCAAATATCCAATTTGTGTTTAGTAGTTAGTTTTAGTTGATTAACCATCGAACATCTTTTATGTGGTACATGCAGTGGCGAATTTACTAGTAAACTGAGTAGGCTAGAGCCTAGGGCGGCAAATTTGAAGGGGCGGCAAATCTGGGCCAATTTTTTTTGTTTTGATTTACTGAAATAATAAAAGGCAATATTTTACACACTGAAAAAATGGGGTTTGAAAATTTAGAGTAGTTAAAATATTTCAGTAATATGTTCCCACGTTTCCACGTTGACAATTTAATAATAAACACTTTATTAAATATCTATACTTGGATCTTCTTCGTCTTCTTCTACCTGGCGTTATCCCAGCCGGTGTCAGGGTCCGCCTTCCGGCAAATTCTCCTCCATTTCGCCTGATCTTCGGCATCCTCAATAGTAAGGCCATTGACCCTCATATCTTCCTTAACGACATCGAGCCAGCGCTTCTTTGGTCTACCCCGCGGTCGAGGTCCGGGAATATTGAGGCTCAGGCACACATTACCGACGCACTCCTGCGGTTTCCTTAGGATGTGACCATACCATCTCAAGCGGGATTCCTGGAGTTTATCAGCCACATCGCGGACACCAAGCCAAGCCACGGATGTGCTCGTTACGGATTTTGTCCAAACGCGTAACGTTGCACATCCACCGCAGCATCTTCATCTCCGCGACGTGGACCTCCTGGACGTGCCGCTTGAGGGCAGACCACGTCTCAGACCCATACAGGAGAACCGGCCGCACGAGGCTTTTATAGGTAGGCATCCTGCGGTCGCAGAGTATGCCTGAGATCTCCCTCCACTTAGCCCAAGCAGTACTTATACGGGCTTTGACGTCAAGGGCGCTGTCACCGGACTCATGCAGTACGGACCCAAGGTACTTGAACTTGTCCGTCTTCACGGCAAGTTCGTTCCCTATCCCGATGCTTTGGGGGTCCGTACTCCCGCAAGCCATGTTTTTTTTTATTGCATTGAATGGCGAGACGAGCAAGCCGTTCGCCTGATGGTAAGCGATACGACCGCTCATAACAGTAGCAACATTCCACTGCGCTCGCCATCCTGAGACATAAGATGTTAAGTCTCAATATGTCCAGTAGTTGCTCTATCTACAACGTCCTTCAATCCGAAACACACTGTGCATGCACTGTGCATTTAAGCAGTGTTGTTTCACGGGAGAAATAGACATTGCGGTGGAACATACCCAGATGGCCTCTCACATATGAGAGACCTACCACCAGTAAAAATGTACTCGGTCTTCGCCACATTTAACTTCAGACCACCGCTCTCAAGCGTTCCTTCCACCGGTTGACCTTACGCTCCAAAAGTCGCCGGTCCTCCTCCACCAGTGCAATGTCATTGGCATACATCCAACAACCAGGGCGCAGGGTCCTGGATGTGAGACGTAATGACGTCGAGCACAACACTGAAGAGGAATGGACTCAGCGCCGAGCCTTGGTGCACACCGACATCAATCGGGAAAGGATTCGTATCGCCAATGGCAGTCCGAACGAAGGATTCGGATCGGAGGTACATGTCTCTTCTAATGTCCACATAGGCTTCCGGTATCCCTTTCACTCTCATCGCCCACCAGATTGCCTGTCGCGGCACACAGTTGAAGGCCTTCAGCAGGTCTAAGAAAGCCATGTGCAGTGGCGTCTTCTTCGCTCTGTATGCCTCGCCAAGCATCCTGAGTGCAAATATCGGGTCGGTAGTGCCACTGCCAGGACGGAAGCCGTATTGACACTCAGAGATAGTACACTCTTGGCGGAGCCTGGACTCGATGACGCGTTCGAAAAGCTTCATGGTATGACTCATGACCTTAATGCTTATGATAATTTCCGCATCCCTGAACACAGCCTTTACCCTTTTACACGGGAGTTATCACACTCAACCACCATGAGTCAGGCATATTTTTGGTATTTAGGATGCGGTTAAATAATGCAGCAAGAAGCTCCACACTATGAAGCCCCAAGGACTTCCACGCCTCTATCGGAATATAGTCAGGCCCTACAGCTTTCCGGTTCTTCATGCGACGAAGACTATAGAGAACTTTTTCAGGTGCAACAGGTGCAACAAGACCTTGGTTCGTGGGCAATTCGGGGTAGGACACTCCCAAGTAAATATCTATACTTGGTTATTATAAAATATTCCAATAGTGATACATTATAAAAAAATCATGCTTAAATGTGAAAAAACACCTATTAACATTGATTATAGTCTTTAGAGTTCCTTGCTAAAAATATAGTTTTTTTTCAAATTGGTTATTTATTGTTTTCACGCACCCCGTGGTCAAGGGGCGGCAAAATTCCTTCACGGTTTCCTTTGCCTGGCGTAAGAGGCGATTAAAAGGGGTCATTGGGGTCGCTGGCAAACTCTAAGATGTGCGGCAAAACTCGTGGCTTCATAGCGGACGCCCACGGTTAGGGCGTCCGTTGCAGAGAAAATCTATGCCTACCTAAGTTGTGAGGAGCCATATTAGGAAGTGCGCCGGGTGGCACGGCGAGTCAACTAGGTGTTACTCGCTCATCCGCATCGCCTATTGTCCGTAATACATCCAAACTGTTACAACCTGTTCGGAGTTCGCGGATGTTGGTGAACTCCATAGTGAACGCGATGGTGGGGTTATGCACCGCTGAAAGACCTGCTTTGTTTAATTGCGCTGTCATGAAGTTGAAGGGATGGGTTTGATGAAGAGGCATCGAGAAGCCAAAGTCCGGGCATTAAGTAGGCCGAATGGGCACCGGCATGAAAGGGTCGGCATGTCGCTAAATGTCGGCCACATCCGGTCACCAACCGGCACGTACCCGCCCAAGATTATGTGCGACATGGTGAGGCAGCTCCTCGTGAAGGTTAGCCACGTTTGGGCTCTTGTACTGTACTGTCTCTTTGGCCGGCGGGTCAACACTCCTCCCTTCGAGAGCGATCAAAAATACGTATAAAATCCCTATCAGATCACTATTACGGTCTTTACGCCCCGTGGACGGTGATCGCCACCAAGACGGACACTTAAGTCCTACCACCACAAACTGTGTCACTCATTTGGCACTACCCAGGGTTTACGTGTAGGAAAACTAGAGTCAAAGCTTACAGACGTGTGTGACGTTAACCCTCAAAAGTGACGCTAATATAAAGCGTGTAAAAAGGCTTAACATGGTGGTAAAATGACGTTCTTTCCCGATGTCCTGTGTTGCGTGGGCGTCTGGTTGCTAGAAATGATGATGATGATTAAGATAAAAATATAGGCAAGGGGGGGCGGCATTTTTCAGTTTTTGCCCCGCCTCGAAAAAAACCTAGATCCGGCGCTGGTGTTTTCTTCTATCAGTTTCATTGAGATATTACAGTAAAGGAGACACTGCAAACAAAATGTTTCTAACAAAAATGAATGGTACCGTACCACTTCTGTTTCTGTCTCTGTCACGCCTACGCAGTTACAATAAATTCGCTCTCGGTTCACTGGGTTCCGTGTGCTGAGTGCACGGGAACCCTGTTATACCTCAATCATCATTATAATTTTGACTTTGGTACAACCATAGATGCGTACAACGATAACCATACAAATTCTACAGAGTTGATCAAAAGATCTAAACTGCGTCCAAAATTCACATCATAAATAATATAGTTACAATCATTCTTGAATTTACCAAAGTATTTTTCTGTAATCTTTTCTTTTTGCTTAGCTTCAATAAAGAAGCATGTTTGTGGAATTCAATAACAATCAATTAACTTTTGAAACAGAGCTCAATTTGGAAATCGGTGGACGAAGGCAGCGTTTCTTCAATGCAGTCTTTGGATGGGGATGATGGTCGCCACTTTACTATGCAAAGAGATACAAGCCTGGACAGGTAATATATTCCCTGTTTGTCTTAAAAACGTAGGACTAGTTCGTGAAAAAACATTTAATGCCACTATTCTTTAGTCTGCAGGATTTGTTTACACTAGGACTGGTCCGGATAAATGTCCGCATCGTATGTGATATTAATTACAGATCGCAATTTAAAATGATGTCTCAAAGCGCCACATAATTATATCTAGTCAACACAAATTATATACGATTTATGGAAAAGAACTGTTCTCATATAATACAAGGTTTATTTAGTTTAGGAGACAGGGCTATCAAGACTTGTAACCAAATATTTTTTATGTCTTACAAATTATTTTTTTATAATATTGTTTCTCTTACAGTCGGCTGTCCGGTGGTTCGACACAAAGCGACGTTATTCAAGACAAAAAGAAAAAGAAGAGCATTTTTGGCAAGTTGAAGAAGCTGACCAAGTCACGGTCTATCGACGACCAGATTGATCCAGAAGTAGTCGAATTCAGGCCTATAGGAACCGTCTCCCAGGTAAGTAAAACGAATATCTGTGATTTCCTGAATCACAACCAAACTGTTTTCGCCAAACAGTGTTTTCGCCAAACTGTTTTCGCCAAACAGTAGTGTAAATGCACTGTTGTATTTCGGTTTGAAGGACATTGTAGCCAGATTAACTACTGAACATATGGAGACTTAACATCTCATGTCTCAGGATGGCGAGCGCAGTGGAATGCCAAGCCTTGCTTTGTTATTCAAGGTGTTGTTTGGTTTTGCTACTGTTCAATGAAACGACCGCTTATCGTTGCGCTTAGCATCAGGCAAACGGCATGCTCGTTTCCCCATTCAATGCAATGAAAAAAATAAGCTCACTTCTACACGCTGTTGCTAAATATATTCTACGTTTCAGGGGTCTGATTCGGACATGAGCGCTGCGGGTAGTAAACGAGATTTGCGCGGTCGTATTTCGGACATGTTTAGCAGAAAAGGGCAACTTTCTCGCGGTAACAGGTAAATAAATATATTTATTTTCTTAATGATTTTTGGATGATTCATAATCTCTAGCACACATAGCTAACCGCATTTTAGATAGGTAAAGCAGATAACTAACGGTGAAGGAAAACATCGTGAAGAAACCTGTATACCATAGCGATTTATATGAATTTTTATGGTATTTAAAGTCCGCCAACCCGCACTAGGCAGCGTGGTGGGCTACATGGCCTAACCACTCTCAATCGTACTGCCGATTGTGGTGACCTGTGCCCTTCATTTTTCTGCCCATATACCTCATATGGGCAGAAAACAGATGAATACGATGATTTATTTTCACCTACGAAATAAAAGTAAAAAGCATCCAGAAAGTAACAAAGCTGTTATTATTAACAGCAAGGAACTAAGTCCCGAGCGTCCAGCGAGTTCCATGGCCAGTATATCGAGCAGTTCCTCGCGTCCCATACTACGCAACTCCAGTACAAGCACTTTAACACGATCATCGCCCGCCAAGCCGGTAATTGTAAAACTTTAACACATTTAGGAAATTCATTTGAGTTTACCGTTTTTAGTTTTGGACAATTCATAAAATAGGTGTACTAGACTATGTAATTAAACGATTTGTTCATTTCTAACGTAAAAAAGGACATAAATTTTGTATTAATATAAGTATTTGAATCAATAAAAATTACTTTTCAGAGTGAAGTAGCGACTATGAGAGCCGCGAGCGCCACTCCGGCAACGAAGAGGAAAGGGAAATAAATTATACAACTGGTTTTTCGCTTCATTATAGTATATTTATCCAATTTCCTATGATTTTCCACATAGCATGTAATATCACAATACATATCAATATAGTGTAACTGTCGATTTACCGAGTGCCGACGATTTACAATGGACGTTGAATTTGTCTACAGTTACACAAGTGCAGCCTCCAAACCGCCACAATGTTACATGGAGTGGCGTTCCAATTATTCCTAAGTCCTTAGTTCCCCGAGTGATTGAGCGTTGCGAGTATTTGTGTTACTATTTCACTGATTTGTAGTTATGTTCTTGTAATTTTATAATAAATATGTTGATTGTAATGTCGTTTTCATTTCGACCATGCCATATGGAATTTATATAATATTACATCTATTTGAATTTACACAGCGAAAAATAATATCGTTTCTTAGAAAAATGAAATAAAAATATAAAGACGAAGGTGCCGCTGCGGGAGTTGTCTTAGAGAGTAAATGCGAGATAGTGTTGGGTGTAGTGGAGGGCGGGCGGGTGGCGCGGCTAGCTCTGGTCCATGAGGTTGGAGTCCACGCTGGCCGCGCCCGACGAGTCCTTCAGGATCGACTCGAAGATGGGCTGCAGGTCCGGGAACGACTTGATCTGTGTCACGAAGTCCATCAGGTGGGGATTTTTATCTGCAAATTGAGAAAATTGATATAGAAGAATTACAACCTTAATATGTTGGGTAAAGAATATACAAATGGTATGACATAACAAACATACAAAAAAATAACATGCAGTCGAATTGAGAACCTTCTTCTATTTTTGAAGTCTGTTAAAAATATATAAATCTCACCTGCTTCTGGTATTTGTAAAAGAGCTGCAGCAGCACGTAACGCGGATCGCTTGAGTTCATCTTGTTTCTCGTATTCTTGCTTCACTGAGTTAGCCTTTACTTTCATTGTGCAAGTCGCACGGAGAGGTTCTACTAGGCTCTCTAACCCTACAAATCAAGCATATATTTTAATTTTGTTTGTAACTTGTAAAAAAAATACACTACTATAATTTTAACCCAAAACGCAAGACTGGTGATATTTTTTTTTGACAAAATCAGGGATTACACTTAGAGATTGTTGCCAAGAACATTGTAAATAAGTAAATATTGGAACAAAATTAAAAACATCTACTTCTTAAGTAGCACATAACTTGTTACATAACGAATTAATAAAAGTTAGGGTACCAGCTTGTAATATTCGATTTAATTCGTCAGAAGGCGAAAAATCTCTGCAATAATAGTGTGACTATTGAACTATACCAAGATTTAGTAAACGCCTAAATTTTTAGAGATAATAATTGGAGTATATACATGTGTTTTTTTATTGCGTACGTCGGACAATGCAACAGTTCACCTGATAGTATATGATCACTGCCGGCATAAACATCCATGACGCTTGAATCACGGATGTATTACCAGGTACCATAGGAAAGAAATATGATGGTACGAGGAAAAAGGTTCACGTCGATTTCCATTTCCACGCTGTTTTCATTCATGATTCATGCTGTCATGAGTGACTAGAGCGTGGCTGTACTACAGCATTAGTAAAGATGAAGTATGTTTAGGTATGCAGCGACTTTGTTGTGCTGGCCTCGTGGCACTGCAGAGGTCCATGAGCGGCGAGCAGCTAGCTCGTCTGCCTACATAGGCAATAAAAATAAAAGAAAAAAAAATGAGTATGTACTAACTCTGCAAGACAACAGCGGGACAGAGCTGCGCGAGTCGTGCACACATGAGGTAGGTGAGCATCTTGATGTCGTAGTGGTCGCGCAGGCCGTCCTCCACGTGGCGCAGGAACTCGAACACGTCGAGGCGGTCGAGGCACGTGCCCAGCAGCGTGTACATGCACTCGAACGCCGCCTTGCGCAGGTCCAGACCGTCGTCCACCGAGTGCTTGAACGGACCCATCTCCACTTCGCGGATTAGCTCTTTCTGTTAATGTACAAATGTTGTTAGGTGGGTTTTTTTTGTTTTTTTTTTATAGTTTGGCTATTTGAGGGCAGATATATAAAATGATTTATTTAGTTTATAACTTTTCGAAAATATGGTCACCATGCGAATTGTTAGTACCTAACTCGAGATAAGTTTGTATATTTTTTTTGTAGTAAATTAAATTATTACAATATTTGAAAATCATAAATATTGAGATTGGATAAGAAAATTAAGTAATAGCAACTGAATCCACAAAAAAAATCATCACCCTGAATAATAACTCAAACGTCCTCTGCAGTGTGACGCCTACGGCGTGCCACAGAGCAGTATCTATGAAGGATGTATTGTCAGTAGTGTGCACCTTGACTTTAGTCTCAGCGTAGATGGTGGGCAGCACGTGCGGCAGCAGGTCGCGCACGAGCGAGGGCTTGTTGTGCGCGGCCGAGTTGAAGGCCACGAGCGCCACGCGCCGCACGCCCAGCGCCGGGTCGCGCAGCGGCACCAGCAGCTCCGACATGCAGCCGCGCAGCAGCGGGTCGATCGCTTGCGGCTGCCGACACGCACATGCATACATACATACACACGTACACATTAACATTGCTTATATACAAACTATGGGATGTTTTGAAAATTGTTTCAAATTATAGATTGTCTACCATCTGTTAGTGTCTGAATGAATATATTGTCAAGCTGTGGTCAAAATATTAAATAAAAAATTCTCTTTACGCATTTTATTATTTTGGACTTTTTATTAAGATTACTAATCTTAATATTACTATAAACTAACTCTCAAAAATATATTTAAATAGATTATATAGATATTTTTTTAATTTACTTGTCAATAGGATTTAGGAAAATCTTAATTTACAATAGCACCAAAAATAAATCTCTTTTTTGAATATGTCTATTTCGTTTACGAGTCAGTTTTTTTTACACTTACACTATGCTTTGAACATTTCCAAATAACATTTTAAAATCACATGAAACTATTAACATATGTAGCTAGGTCCTTCCTTCTAGAATTGATATTAAATGAAGCATTACTTGTTACGATTGAAAACCCTTAATTAGAATTTTGTGGACTGCACACGCTTGAAGATGATGAAAATGCTTGGATAATGCAATGCACAATTGGATAACTTACACAGCATTCGAACAATAAAACTAAGATGGGTTAATTATTAAAATCCATGATACTAAACTTATAAAATCATCTCATAAAATTTTGATGTCCATTACTTCTCATTTCCTATGGAATTATTGAGTAATACGACACTAACCTGATCTGAAATAGTGAACTTGACAGCTGTGACTGCAGTAGTTCTTGTGAGTGGTTCTGGCGACTTCAAGAAATCTTTCAAGTGTGGTAATAATTCTTGTGGTTCTAACAGGCATAATTTTCCTAAACATTCAGCAACCTGTAAAACAAAAGTAAAATAATAATATGTCTAATTATCATTTTTCTGAAAATATTTAATCTATTAATTAAGAGTATGCCATATGTATCCACCACATAATATGCCAACTAGTATATTTAAATAGATGAAAATATGACACGATTTAAAATTACAATATTTTTCTTACATAACTCAGCCAAATAACATGAATACTTACTACATTACGAGATCCTTCCTCAGCACATTGGCAATGCTTTGATAGCTGCACCCATATCTCGGGGATAAACGGTCTCAAAGCCTCCACACCTTCGGGAGTGCACGACTCGCACGCGATAATCTAAAAAATAATGCCATATCATTAAAAATGTTTTTCAATAACTATAGCGCATATTTTTCCTATAATGATTTGATTTACGCGGTAAATTCAGCAGCAAAGAAACCTACCGACATCGTCTAGTGGGGAACCAACATATTAAGCATAGACAAAACATATCAGGTGTGTTGCCAGAAAACGGAGCGTGGGGGTGCGCCGCAGTCAATATTTTAAATAGCTCATATAAACTTACCGAATACTTAATGATCTACAAAATAAATATACAAGCAAATCTCACCTCTCTCAACGAGTGCAATAAGAGATATTGTCGTTTGGGCTGCGCTTCAATCTCGCCCAGTATGAAGGGTAAAAACTCCGGCAGGTTGCCCACTGCAACGGAGCCCAGAGCGTAACTGGCCGCCGACTTTACCTCCTCCGAAGACGGAGTGAATGAGTTTAATAGCACCTCTTTTAGGTTCGGGATGGAGCTTAAATCTCTGTGAACAAAACATTTGCATTCTTAAACTCAGTTATATGATTTTTTACTGAACCATCTTAATTATTTAGTTAGTAAAGAATACTGATTTACAATTATGTCAATTAAGTATTGCCTTAGATTTCGCGCATACAATTGAAAATCAATTGTATAATAAAAGCATGGCAATTAAATTACATTTAATTATCATCATTTCAACCCACATTTATCCACTTAACAAATCTTCTCACATCACTTTTAAACCAGTACATATAAATAATAATAATAAATAAATAAATAACACCCAACAGTCACATACATAGTCCTGACCCCACACTAAGATCGAGTCTTGTGTAGTGGGTATCAGGAACTACAAGAGACTTTTCGGTCTCACAAACACCCAGACCCGAAAGAAACATTTGTGAACCGCACAAACATTTCTCTCGGTGCGGGGATCGAACCAGCGGCCTCCCGTTTCACAGGCAGCGTCTAACCAACTGCGCCACGGAGGCTGTCAAAAAATGAACAAACCAATATAAATCCGGATACATTTGATACAGATAATACGGATAATTTAATATTACAATAATCCAGTCCATCCAAAGGCTTCCTGGAAGAGATCGCAGCTAGCGTTAAGGCCGCCTATTTTAACCATGCCTTTAGTTTTTTGAGTGTTATGTAAGCGTCTTTCATTTTGGTGTACAATAAAGCATATCAACGCTAGAAAGCAATCTTGTAGTATCTCGAAAAATGCAACTTTACACCTGAGCCAATAAAAACTATTAAAAAAATTAATAACTTCTAAACTAGAAGAACATAGGAATACCATTTTTTTAGTTATAACATTTTAAAATAAAACCTTCATTTTCACGGGGCGGTATTTTTTTCTGAATGGAATGATCTATAAGTCATACTTGCATTTTTTGAGACACGACAAAATCGATTTCATATAAATAAATTAGGCAAATAATAAAAAAGTAGAGTTACAGGTGTCGTCCGATCTCGGCGAGCGCCAGCAGCGAGAACATGTGGTGCGCGTCGGAGGGCGGGTGCGCCGCGTCGCGCAGGAAGCCGCGCACCGCCTCGCCCGCCTCGCCGCTCTCCGCGCCCGCCGCCGTCACCACCGCCGCCACGCACTTCGCCAGCGAGTGGAACGCCTGACGACATATTATAATGTAACCGGTAGTATAAATCAAAATCGGGCTCGTGATTCCATTGAATATTATTGCTATTCATCATAGTTTCGAATTAAGCTATCGACGCGTGCTTGAAAAATTCTTATTAAGTATGCACCCTGTATTGTTTAGTACGCACCTGTATAGTATGCAACGTGTATAATATGTTGCCTGTAAAGTATGCACTCCGTATAGCGTGCAGTGTACCTGTTTGACGTGATGCGTGGTGGCGTTGTGGTCGTGCACGGCGTTGACGGGCGCCACGAGCAGCGCCAGGAGCTCGTGGCGCGAGCAGCCCGCCACGTCCGCCGCCACCAGCGCGCGCAGCACGCCCAGCATCGCCTTCAGCGCGCCGCCTGCACACACGCCAGAATGTTACTCAAGTGCTCCACTACTACCGATGCTATACCATGTGTCCCACACCGGCTGTTGCTCAAGTGCTCGACCTACTACCAATGCTTTACCATGTGTTCCAACTTGTTACTGGACAATCAAATTAAGGGGTTATCAATATTTGCACCCGGGCGAAACCAAGCTAAACTTGTAATAACTTAACAAAAAAAAAACAATGATAAATAATGAGAATATCATATAGTATTTTCCCAAAAATGTCATCACTACTCTTGTGTGGCGACGTGCTTGAACTATATTAAGCAGACCCAATTTTACCAAAAATAAATGTTATGTTTACTCGACGCCACCCATGAGTATATATTCCGTTGAGCGCGTACCTTGCAGCAGCGGCGACTTGGCGAGCGCGAGCACGTTGGGCGTGAGCGCGGCGCGCGCGTCGTGCGTGAGCGCGCCGGGGCACTGCTCGCACGCGCGCCGCACCACCGACAGCGCCGTCTGCGCGCAGTGCAGGTCCTGCTCGCTCACCAGCGCCGGCACCTCCGTCACCACCTGCCGCACGCGATTACTGTACGCGACAACTTCACATGCCACTCGGCGAATGACGTAACACGTACGGGGCGCCCCGCATACCCGCACATCGTGGTTTTAATCCTGCACGAGTCTGCATCGACTCCTTTTATCGATTTTGATCCCTCACATTCTTCTTTGCAATTATATATAAAATTTGATGTAATTTCATCTAGTCCCATAGCAACAGTACGTAGTGTAATCATATGGTAGCGTTTTATTGTTGTACGCCTTGAACATTGCACTTAACGCACAAAGTAAATCTGTCGCCGCTACGTCGCGTCGCGTCGTTGTAACGTAAGGTTGTAATAACGGTGCGATGACGCAGCGCTTATGTGGCCGACAACACGTCAAAATCCGAGCCGTGTAGACCCAGTTCAATTTGTAACTGGCATAAATGTGTACTAAGTTTTCACAAGTAGACTACAGTCAAAGTGCGACAGCGATCGACAATTACTTTACCTAATAAGGCAATCGCATTCTGTTAACCATCTATTGCAAAGTATGAGTGTACATGACCACAAATGCAATTTTGAATTAGATCATCATTTTAATTTACTTCAGTTGGAAAAATTAATTTGCCCTCTTACCTTGCTCAGTAATTCAATGCTTATAGAGTTACTGTAATTTTGGATGAGAGTATCCAACAACACAAGTGTCGACAATTTCAGCGCCCTTTGATTTTTCCTCAGGAAAGATCCAAGAATAGGCACAGCATCAGCCTAACACAAAAAGAACATGTTATAGTTTCTTTAATGTCTATAATAAGAGTATCAAATGATACAAAAAATACTTACCAAAATAGGTCTCAAATCAATTCTTAGTGGCGAGGAGGCTATTTTAGTCAGAGCCTTCACTGTAGTCAATCTTGTTATTTCATTACGTAGCCGCTCCAGCAGTATTGGCAAACACACAGGAAGTTCATTCTGCAAAACAACAACTTTTAAATGTCGTTCTATAACATAACAATCAATGTGAAAACTGATTCAGAAACAGACTAACAAAACATTGATTTATGTTTTTACATAACTGTGACGTAGCAATGTGATTATTAAGCGACTTAAAGAATCGCAAAATATACGGTATATATTAAGAGTGCTACCGAATACGACGCCGGGTGATAATTTTAGTGACTACAAAAACAACGTAACTAAAATTTTTGCAAAAAAATGCGACGATTTTATATTTGGATTTTTTAAATGTCATTCAGTTTTGGTGGCAAATCTATAGTTTTTGCTAAAATAATGATTTAAACCCTTGCGTACCATAGTTTCTTTAAAAACAAAAGGGTATACACTATTATTTTAGAAAAAAATATATTTACCAACCAAATTCGACGATAAGAAAATAATAACAAAAAAAATCGGCACTTTTTTTTATATAAAAATTAATTGCATTGTTTCTGAAGTCACTATAAGTACCCCCAGGATGCGTTTTCGATAGCAGTCTTGATATACCCTGTAATTGTCCACAGGCACATACTTGCAGATAGTCGCCGAAGTGGCACAGCAGTTGTCCGCAGGCGGCGATGGCTCGCTCCTTCACCTCCTGGTCCATGTCTGTGGCTCGCAGCCTCACCAGAGTGCACTCGTACATCGCGGGGATGAACTGCTGCAGCTCTTCCGGGGGCGGCTCCACGTGCACCTCGCCCTCTACACCCTCCACGTTGTCTAAGGGGATAAACATGGTATAATGAATCACTTTTACTTGATAATATAAATAAATAAATAACACCCAACAGTCACATACATAGTCCCGACCCCACACAAAGATCGAGTCTTGTGTCGTGGGTATCAGGAACTACAAGAGACTTTTTCGGTCTCACAAACACCCAGACCCGAATGAAATATTTGTGGGCCGCACAAACATTTTTCTAGATGCGGGGATCGAACCCGCGGCCTCTCGTTTCACAGGCGTCGTCTAACCAACTGCGTCACGAAAGCTGATAATAAACATAGATTCTGTTCTTTGTTTGAAAATTAAGGTAAAATCATTTGAAAACTAAATAATATTAGTTGATTTTCAAAATGTTCTTCAATTTCCTACTATCTATTATACAAAAAGTCCTGTTGTATATTATTCTACTGTAATTTTTATTTTATTATTATGCCATTCTAATATTTCCTTAAATTTTGTAATCAAGGCTATTAATTTTATGTAAGTTTGCACAGTTATTACCCTGCAATTAATACTCTAACTGAGATAGCTTTTTTGTCTGCATTGCAGTTCCTTACTGAATAAGAAATAAGCTGGTAAAGATAGAATGTGGTTGATGATCTAGAGTTTCTTTCCCGTTCTTCTCTAGTAAAAACCGCTTTCCGAACCGGGTGGTAGATAAAAAAAAGACCATATAGTCATATAGTGAGGTCATATAGTCCATCACGCTGGCCTAGTGCGGGTTGGTGGATCGGATTCAATAAACAATTTAAATTGTAATGTTGAGGCGTTGCACGTACCGAGCGGGCGCATGACCTTGACGAGCGCCTGCAGCACGCGCAGCGCCTCGGCCGTGACCTTGTAGAAGGGGTCGTGCACGCACGCCAGCACGGCCGGCAGCAGCGCCGCCACGTGCGCGCGCATGCCCGCCGCGCCGTGCCCGCGCACCAGGCACGCCACGAACACCAGCGTCTCGATCTTCATCGACGACGCCGTGCTCTTGTCGCTGCGGGAACGAACTCACATTTATACTCTAGCTCTTCCATCTCCTTTATAATATGTTTGTGTGTATCTGTTTAATATATTATCAGACTGATACTAATAATATGTATAAACCTGCTTGTGAAACTTAATAAAAATCCTTCTTTACATGGTTCAAAAAGCTTAGTTCGATTGCTATTTCTCAATAAAATATTATATACGATTTATGTATAAACGCAATTTTGTTCTAAAGCGCATTTAATGGTTTAAAAATCAGCTTCAACCAATTTACGGTCTATAAAATATTGGTTTCAATAAAAATGTCCGTTTCTGGCCCCTTGGATGTGAAATGAGAGTTAAATAAACATATAACTGACAAATTGTAATGAAGCAATGTAGGCTAGGTGAGTAGTGAGGTGAGTGAGGGCGGGGTGGGTGTGGTACGCACGTGAGCGGCGGCGTGAGCGCGCGCAGCACGCGGGCCACGTGGTCGGCGAGGCAGCCGGGCGCGGCGGCCAGCAGCTCGCGCAGCAGCGCCAGCGCCGCGCCGCGCGCGCGCACGCTGCGCCCCGCGATCACGCGCAGCGCGCCGCGCACCACGCACCCCACCTGCATTATAAACAACCACACTCCACTGCATTATGAACAACTCTACAACTATGTTGAGCTCAGTTGCCTCAACTAAATCTACCTTTGTAAATGTTACGAAATTGTATAACGATGATATTGTCAAAATTGTATAGTATAATTATCGTCTAAATTAATTTATGCAACTGTGCCAAAATGTTACAAAATAATAATACACTTCCCGAATTTCGTCTATTAGTATATTCATTACATAAGGAGAATACATATTTCGGTACACAAATAGCCTTGCAAATAACCCTATCGGAATAAACTAATTATCCTTCGACCAAATATACACTAGATACACAGTTCCCTGTAAAAGTTCTGTTAAAATGTGGCACCGATGCATGACATGAAAAAAGTAAACAAAAAGATCACATATTCCAAATATATTAACACAAATTCCACCTTATTCCTGGAGCTTAAAGTAGCTTTTCACATAATATTGTCTAAAGTTCTGCGACGTTTTGGAAGCAACGGTCGGTGCGTGACTGAAGGCGAAAGAGTGCTTAAAGCACTCTTTTTTGGTGCCATTTTCTAAGCGCTCATGTTGTATCTAGTGTATATTTGATCGAAGTAATTATCAACTAACGATATTACTTAAGCTACATATAAATAAAATATAGTTCATACCCTTTGCACCAATAGCGCCTGAGGCGAATTGTCTGCCGGTGTCCCGGAAATTTGAAGCGCGGGCGGAGGACGTGTGGCGCGAAGCAGCGCGGTGTATGCGCTCAGAATATCGCACTTCACATTCTCTTCGCGTTCTACCAACAAAGTATTATAAGTTAACAATGAAAAAATATAAAAAGATTGGACAGAAAAAGGCACTTAGAATCACAAAAAATCGTCAAATTTCCACACTGATTGTCTTTTTAAAAGGACTTGAAAATAATACTTTCAATAAAACCAGAATATTTATAATGTTTATATAATAGTAATTAATACACTACCTTTGAATCTTGCAATGAGAGCGGGTGATACAGTGTGATACATTTCAGCGAGTAATTCGTGACGCGTAGAAATGACAGATTCTAAGCACTTCGCTGCGGCGCGTCTCACCTGTTTTTGGAGGACCACATTTTATTTCATGCAATGACTACTATTTACAAAATTACAGAACGTGGAGATCACTAGAAGGCTTATGAACTTCGATACACAATTATATGCCAAATGTTTTTAAATCTTAGATATTAAACCATTACCAATGACAATGGGCCTATTTTGTTCGTTAACTAACACATAACGCAATGTACGTCAAACAACATAAAATCATCAAGTCCAAAGGTATCACCTTCCAGGACATGTCGTCGTCGTCGGAGTATTCCTCGGAGTCGGACTCGGGCTCAGCCTCGGGGGTGAACGACTCGTCCTCCATCTCCTCATCGTCACCGTCGCCGTCCGCTTCTTCATCCTCGTAGTTGTAGTTTGGATCGTACGTTATCATTTTCAGACAGAGGTCGATTATCTGATGAGGAAAAATAATATAATATAAATAAAAATAATTTATAATAGCTGGCAGTGACCGACCGATATATAATATAAATGTTGACGAGTCCTAAGAACAAAATTAAAATTGTAATACTATAAATTTTCCTACTATTCTCGTTATACTGATGAGTTATTTCGTAAAGTAAGATAAAAATATTCACAAGTATCATGCCCAAGACAATTAATGAATTACCGCTTTTAAGTATTTTATTATTAGAGCACACTCAAATAAGTGCTAAAAGGTTTCGTGGTGTTGTTTGGTTTTACTACTGTCTATGAGCGGTCGTATCGCTTACCATCAGGAGGAAATGCATGCTTGTCTCGCCATTCATTGCATTACAAATAACTCTAAAAATAAAAGAAATAAATTACTGTTGGTATATGAGGCTGGACTTCTTTAGGACATTTGAGCACGAATGCTTCAAGGGCCTGCAAGCAGTGCTCGCGCAACTCTTCATCCGCATCTGTGGAGTATTCTAACACTTGTGGAGCCACGCGCCACAACTGTTCGCCGAACCTGTGTCCTGCTTGGCGGCTAAAATCATTTATACATATAATTATATTGCAACAGGAATCAAATAGATTTTTTTACATTCTAGCTCGACAATGACCACCCTGTACATGGTGAAAAGAGGAATACAACAAAAATAGTGATTGACACAAATAGGCTCGGCTCCTTGACACCGACTGGTTGAACTAAGAACACGACATATTAGCGCTAACTTTGACAACTTTTTACCGTCGAGTATGTGTATAATGTCTACTCTTTTTTTATACAGCTACAGACTTTAATATGACCAATAATATCAACACTGTATCACAAATATATGTTCAAAGCAAAATTATTCTATAAATCAATCTGACTGCTCTAAGTACACAGAGAACAACGTCAACACAATATATCCAACAGTCACATACATAGTCTTAACAAGGTTTGAGTAGAGACTTTTAGACCTCAAAATAACACAGGCTCTAGGCAAATACCTGTGGTTCACACAAATATTTGTTTCGGTGCGGGGACCGAACCCGTGGCCTCTTGTTTCGCAATCGACGTTTAACCAACTGCGTCACAGAGGCTGTCTATTTATTTATCATGATTTACATAGATATAATACAACTTACCAAATGGAAGCAATGCACTGTATGTGTGTGCGGCTAACATTAGATGAAGTTGAAGAACTTAGTCCTTCAAGTAGATGGTCTATGAGTTTGTTGTAGAGGGATGCATTACATGACATCACCAGATGTGAAAGGGCGACTATCGTACGCTTTCGGACAGCCTAAACAAAATAAATATTTTCTTGTTTGTTAGATGTTTCACAATCAATTGCTTATAGTCTCATACTAAATAAGGCAAAGTATTTTAAAATAGATTGTCTATTTTTGTATTAATTAACTGTTAAAAGCACAAACCTGACGTGGAGAAGCAAGCTGGGGCAATAATGAATTCAGTAACATAGGATGGAAGGATATCAAGAGACCACCAAATCTGCTTAGCAAATCAGCCAAGATATCCAATGCCTCCAACTGGACCGAAACATCTTCTTGCTGAAAAAAATCTGACTATTAAGACATATAGTATAAAAACCAATGTTCCAAGCATATATTCTCTACTTATAAGAGAGGCGTCGGGCTAGCCACAAATATCTGAGTCAAATAAAATAATAAAAATTGCATAGTGGATTCGCAACAGGTAGAAAAAAGGAAAATAGATGTTTACGAAATATAGGAAACATTTTCAAGCTTGTGCTCATGAAAAATAAAAACATTTTTTGTTCATATAGAAAGAATTGTTACAGGATTGAAAATTACTTTTTTATCTATAACACATGGTTCAAATTACAAGAAATGTGTTAAAAGATATTTAATATTAGACAAGTTAGATTCAAATTATAAATGCAACATATGGTAAAATGTGTGATTTGTATACAAATGGAATTATTTTATATTTGCTAAGATATGTAATATTATAACATTATAATTAATAGAACTCTGTGGTAGCCTTGACAGTTGACAGACCTCTCTTTTAGAAAACTGCATGCACACAATGTTTTCAATAATGATTATCTGTTCTCTACAATAATTAAACCAGACCTGAAGCCAAAAAAACATTCACTGCAGAACATAATATATTCTTTGGGTGCTATGTACTGTGGCTATCACACAATATGTTATTAAATAATATGCCTGAGATTAGAAAGTTTACAATTTTTGAGGCCCCAATCAATATGTTTATACATGTTAATTTTGCCAATAAAAAAAGCAATATACAGTCGAATTGAGAACCTCCTCCTTTTTTGAAGTCGGTTAAAAATGAATTACACCAATACACTTCAACAAAGGAAACATTATGAATAGTTTATGCCCGTAATGATATGATGGCAGATAAAATGCAAGAAAATTCTGCCACTACTTTCACAAATGGTCTGTTTCTTTGCAAATTCATGAACATTTGTGTAATGACCTATCTTTTAATTTCTATCTTCTATTACATTCCATTTGTACAAATTCCTTTATTACATAAAGTTTCATGTTATCTGCTATCTAAAAAAATATATTAAAATATATATTGGTACGAGAGATCACAACCAACATTTTTGTCTCATAGCAATACAGACACAACCGCATCAAATTGATAAATTTGATTATTTCTAACTCGAAAATACCAATTTTAGACATTTTCCGCGTAGCATTTGACTGGACTGAATTTTTAAAAATGTCAACAAATTTTACCGATCTGATTCATAGCAATCTGTCTGATTTTCGGATTGTAGTTAAATAATAGCTCTAAGATACCGAAAACATATTTTTCAGAAGTTAGTAGTGTAGCGCGAACCCAAAAAATCATTTAGAAAAATTAAAAATGAGACAAAAAAAAATGATGATAGCAATCCGTCTGAAAATGTTATTTATGGGTACATTAGTGTTAATTGATGGGAAAAAAAAATATTTTCAGAAGGAAATTTCGATGCATCAAATTTTAAGAACATTCTAAATATGTTAAGGAATTTTACCAATCGGTATCATAGCAATGTCTGAAAATTTTTGAACGTGATGAAATGAATTATCCAAATATAAAAAAAAAATATCAGAAAAATTCAGTGAAGCACCTCCTTAATCAGACTACTTTTTGAATCCGACCGTGTTGAAGCATGACTAATTGCAAGTCCGGCAATTACCTTACTTTCGTCTTGCCAAAATAGAGCGCAGACAACGTTTATTTGCTATAAAACATCTATTATAATTATTTATTTTGAATCCTTAAAAACAAAAAACAGAATCCATTATTCAGATCGCTCTAAGACGCGTTTCTCTAATATTTTGCTTTATGTCTAAGACGGAATACTATAGTATGATTTCACTTTAAGACGCAAAGACTATTCCGACCGTCGCGTAAAAAGCGCCCAGGCATCGGCCAAGCGTTTACTCCAAAACATTCTTTTCTCTTTTGGGAGTACATGCGACATCAAAAATTTCAGAAAAAAAATTTTTTGCAGTCCTGCATAATATACGAAAGGTTACAAAAAAATCATCCGGATTGCTATAGTACAGGTCGGCAAAATTTTTTGACATTTTCAAAATTTCGCTTCAGCAATATACTACACGCAAAATGTCTGAAAACCAACTTATTCAGCATAAAATCATAAAATCTATGTACATTTCCAATATCAGACGTATTGCTATGATACCAAACACCTTTTTTTTGGACACAGCAGAAATAACTTCACACGGAACTGCTACACTTTTGACCGTTATTTCACACTTAGTCAGGTTCAGAATCAAATAATCTAATGATTTTATATTGTTTCGTCCATATTGCTATGATACATGGTTTTGGTCGTCATCTCTGGTACTATATGTATTTTTGTACAATGATTACTAGTCTATGCTAGTACTACTAATAAATCTTTAAGGTGATAGGCAATCTCACATATCGCACTCATACTGGCACCAACTATTATAATAAATTATTATTTGTAATTTTGTTACATATCATTTTCAGAAACATGTTACCTTTAAAAATTATGAGTGATGGTATGAAACGTGCAGCAGTAGACTTATTTATTTATTAATTTGAAAGTAGCTTACCTTCTCAATAGCACTGCTTAGTTTCCCAGTAATTTTTTTACATACATTTGCAGCTAGTGTGTTTGATCCTAAAGGTAGTTCTGATATAACAGTCTTTAAGCCAATGCTGCTAATATCTCTTAGTTGTTCAGTATCGGAAAGCATATTTGCACATAATGTGTCCACAATACCTTCTACTTGATATTCCTTTACTTTATTCACAAGGGGACCCAGACTGAAATTAAAATAGATGTGTTTAAACTGTACATATCAAATCTATAATGTGACTAATAAGGTCAAGAAGTGTTGCTTGAGGTGGCTTAATCATATTATAAGAAAATCTTAAGACTACATGGACAGTATATTTCTCAGCCTCGATGGAATGGGGAGCCAACCTCAAAGTTGACAAAAAAGTTATGACTTGATGTCAACAAAGAACATTATACGGTTTTAAAAATAAGAATTTCAAAGACATGGTGAGATGCCAGAGACTATATATATATAGACAAGAGGGGAACTCAATCAACTGCAGTGATAATGCCACTGAAAGCGAAATATATACACATTATATAAACATTACTTAAATTCTCGACATAGGTACATAATTTTATAATGTAGAATGCTCAAGATAGTGAAATTTCTACCAAATAACCTCTAATAACCCTGTACCAAAACCTAAGTTACAAAACAAAATAATCACTCACCACTTCACAGCTAAGTTTTGGACTTCACCATTTTTGTCCTCAAGCAGCCGAAGAAGCATCTTCACCACCTTCCTTTCAGAATCATCATCAAGCTTTATGCTGTCTTTTTGCAATTCAGTCATCAAATCATTAGTTGCCATAAATCTGAAGTCTTTGTCATTGGATGTCATCTAATAAACACAATTTCCCCGACAGTATAATAGATTCTTTCACCGTAATAACAATATAAAAGCCACCGGCTTACCTTCTCCAGAAGATGTGCAATATGATAGGATACATTAGCCATTTTGCAATAGATTCAATTTTTTAAATCACCACTGTTAAACTTTGACAACCAAAACAGGAATAGTGTGATAACTATGTATCACGAATAACTAACGAACAAAGAAAGGAATCATTTGAATGTTAAAATTCTGGAAACAAAATCACAAAATCGAAAGCTCAATTCTTCATCAAAATGCCTCCTCTCTTCTCTTTGCCGAAACATAAATTATTGCCAGGTGAATACTAGTAAAATAATACTGTCAAAGAATACAAAAAAATGTATGTAGAACGCTACCTTTGCCAAGACTACAAATAAAAAAAATATGTTTCTACCAAGACCTTAAATCTTCCAAATAATAATACAGAATGATTACGTGCCTTGTTATAAAATCGAAGCAGATAATATGATTCTATTTCTTTATTGTATTATTTTCATGAATAGTACAAGAATTGAACTCTTGAGTAAACATTGTCAAAAAATGATACAAGCGTAAAATATTCTACCCCAAATGTAGGTATAGGTCCACCAGAATCTCATGGCATGTTGCACAGCATTTTGGGAAATTGGAATTTACGCATTGCAACACTGGGGTAATTGGATGAACATATTTTGATACTTTCAATAATTGTAATTAATTATTATTTCAAATTGACATGATTTTTTTTAGTACAACTTTGTAAATAAAGTACATAATGTTTTAAGTATAAATATAAAGGTTATTTAAACATTAAAATGACTTCAAAATTGTACTTTTAGATTAATAGCCAATTAAAAAATAGGTAAATAAGATTTTTCAGTTTTAAATTATAATTTATATACGTGCCTTTCGAGTATTTATAATATAGAGGGAGCGCTGGTACTTCCAAAACGTAAATAAAAATGGTGGTACCGAGCCACCAGTTTCGTTTTAATTATCTCTTCTTATTAGTTCTCACTTAATTTTAGAAATTGAAAATAGGTTGATTATGAGTCGGTTTTATTTTAATAATTATTTGATTCCAAAAATGTTATACGAAAGATGCAAGATTGTAAAATAAAAAACGTATAATTTTATTTTCAGTCTTCTTTATTTTATTAATACTTTAGTCAGAGCTTACTTCTACTTACTCTTCCTGTAAATCTTTTAATGAAGACGATGAAGATAAAGGAATAATAATAAAGCGTTCCTTATCTAAAATCTCTGGAAATTCCTATAAATAGGTATTCAATGCATTACTGTTTAGTATCAAAAAATAATATCAAAGTATATGCGATAAAACACATGCACATATCTAACATTAACCAAAAAAAGTTAAGTATCATTAAGTATCAAAACTATTCACTCCGATTCATTTGTTAAAACGACATCGATTTTAAAATCGACGACTATTTTTAAATTTGACCAAATTATTCACGGATCTGGCGATAAACCTTGTAAACAATATGTTGCACTTGTGATCGTAGAACTAATTTGTATATTTTCGCTAAGGAAAAATTGAAATCTTAAAATATTCACATCGAATGACATAACTCAAGTTTTGAACCAGCTGTTGCCTGTGGCTGTTGCAGAGATGGGTAACACTGCGCTGCGCCGCGCAATTGCGCCAACTCACTTCACTGCGCTGGATGTGTTAACTCACTTGTTCAAAATGTGATGGCGCACAGCGCAGTACTGGGGGTTATAATTTTCATAACCGCAACTCACTGTTTAAATGGAGTTATACCTAGGTTAACATGGCTCATGCCCCATATTATTCATTCTTTCACTCACTTGTTAAGTGAACAATGAGCCAACGTAGTTTTCGCGCGGTTTGTGCCATTAATCTATGAGCGCGGCATGCCGTGTGCAGATGGCGCACATAACGCATATCATTGCTCATTCCGTGAGTTATCATTTTTTTGAGTCATGGCGCAATTTTGAGTTAACGCAATGAGCCGGCGCGGCGCAATTAACACTTAACTGCGCCCGAGTTAACGCTGAGTTACCCATCTCTAAGATGGCGCGCATAACGCATTTCGTTGCTCACTCGGCGACCGGCGCATTTGTTGTAGGGATGGGCAAATGGAAAAAATATATCGATATTTATCGTATCGATATTTTTCAAATATATCTACCAAGAAATATCGATATTTCGATATATCGATATTTTTACCCAATTTGCAATTATTTATAAAAATTCCCAAAATTATCGAAATTTTAAAGCAAATACACATCTGGGTGTTTCAGCATAAGTTTTATTATTTGAAAAAAAAAATTCGAATTGCTCGACATAAAAAAGTAACAAAATAAAAAAAAACATTATTCACACCAGCATTTGTATAATATTGACATCAGGAACACTCTTTGATGTGTTCCCCTGTTCATCTGCTCCTATCGTTTGGCACAGCCAAATTTACCACTGAAGCTACTCTTTCAGATGAAACTGAAGATGCTTGACAAATCAAATATTTTAGAGCGATATCCGAGAGAACCGGCGTGAAATGTTGACAATTTACACAGAACTTTATTGGATCTTTATTTAAAAATATATCGATTTCGATATCTGAGAATAAATATCGAAAATCGATATATCGCGGGAAAAAATATCGCTAATTTATATCGATATTTTTCTGAAAAAATATCGATATTTTGATATATCGATATTTTTTGCCCAAGCCTAATTTGTTGCGCCATGGCGCAATTTTACGCAAGTTAACACAATGAGCTAGCGCAGTTAACTGCGCCTGAGTTACTGAGTTAACGCAAGGATTTTCGCTGAGTTACCCATGTCTAAGCTGTTGACCGTTGGTGTTGCCACATAAAAATCATTATGTTTGTTTTTAATTTTATGCCATGAGATTCTGGTACGCCTATAATTCATTTGCTCTATTGTAAGCACAGACCAACAAGAAAGTAAAATTGTAAGTAATAATTGTAAGTAAAGAATAAAAAAAAAATGAAAGGGGCATGCACAGTCCTCATAGAGATATCGACCCTGGGGTCGATCTTCGTGCATCTGGATGCACAAAGGATAATGCCTATTCATAGTATCGGTAAAAAATATCGCAGATCCCGATATCGATACTGCTTTAAATTCTTTATAGCATTTTTATAGTTTGTCCTTAAAAGTTCCCGTTCGCTCCCGGGCGATAGATTTTTATAAAATAAAGTAATTAACATAACATTTTACATTTATTTCACAGAGCTGATGACAAAAAAATATTTTTTTTTGGTATTCAACTTAATTTGTCCAAGAACTCCAGGCCGGGATCGCAATTATGTTTATATTTATTGATTTTCTTTCTCTACATAAAAAATAGGTTTCATGGAGGGACAAACACCTTCACATCGATACTAAGTTTCATAGTAAAATGGGCATTCTTCTTTCATAATTTAACCATACAATTACTACAAGGCATTATACGACTAAAAGGAATTATTTAAACACTAGTTTTCTGTTTTTAGTGCTCGTGAGCATTCCTTAGAGAATAAAAGTTTCTTAGTCCATCGTCGTACAGCTTGAATTTGGACTTGCAACATAACATACGAAAAATAAAGAGATTAAATCAATAAGGTATTAATATTGATGTTGTGAATATATAACTATAATCTATGTACGTATGTACGTACGTATGGACTGCCTTGGTGGCGTAGTTGTACTACGGTACGCTTACAAAGCTGGGGTCTCGGGTTCGAATCCCGGGTTGGGCAAAGTGCTAATGGATTTTTTTATTCATTATCAGCCCAGAATTAGGAATTTGTGCCCGATATGGCGATAGGCTCGCCACCTATCACATTGTGGGACGAAACACACTAGGCGAAATGTGGGTGTCCTGACACCTCTGCCTACCCCTCCGGGGAAAAAGGCGTGAGTTTATGTATATATGTATATTCTATGTAAATATATAAAGCTGAAAAGTTTGTTCGTTTGTTTCGTTGTGCCCGCTAATATCAGAAACTACTGTTTCGAATTGGATTTTTTTTTGTGTTGGGTAGTTCATTTATCGATATTTACTATAGCCTAGGATAATTTCTTCTTAGTCTGTGCTAGGATACTATTTTATAGCTGAAGAGTTTGGTTGTTTGTACGCAAAAATCTCTGGAACTACAGATCTGATATTAAAAAATCTTGTCATATCAATTAAACATGTCCCTTTTTTATGAACAAGAATCTTAATAACGAGTTTAGGATGCTATTTCACTTCAAATAATGAAGGACAGCTTAAACTTAAATCCCAATAACGGATTTAAATGTACCTAACCCCTCGACTGTCGATTGACTTTCTGTCAAAAAACTGTCATGTCAGCGAACTGTTTGAAGGGTCGCGGACCGTCGTAAGTCTCCTCGCTCTTCAAGCAAAAAGCAACCTACTGTCATTGAAATAGGGTTTATTTTTATTAAACAGGGTATTGGTTTATGTGACAGGAATCGCATTGCGGTTCGCGAGTTGCGAAATGTCGTAAGAGTCTCCTCGGCTTCAAGCAAAAAGCAACCTACTATCATTTAAATAGGGTTTATTTTTTTAAATAGGGTATTTGTTTATACACAGGATACCGCATTGCGGTTCGCGACGATTTGCGGCACCTGTCATGTTTTTTCGGCGAACCGCAATGCGGGTCGCCGACGGTTGAGGGGCTAATTGAGGAAAAACATAACCCCTCGACCGTCGATTGACTTTCTGTCAAAAAACTGTCATGTCAGCGAACTGTCGGAAGGGTCGCGGACCGTCGTAAGTCTCCTCGCTCTTCAAGCAAAAAGCAACCTACTGTCATTGAAATAGGGTTTATTTTTATTAAACAGGGTATTGGTTTATGTGACAGGAATCGCATTGCGGTTCGCGAGTTGCGAAATGTCGTAAGAGTCTCCTCGGCTTCAAGCAAAAAGCAACCTACCATCATTGAAATAGGGTTTATTTTATTTAAATAGGGTATTTGTTTATACACAGGATACCGCATTGCGGTTCGCGACGATTTGCGGCACCTGTCATGTTTTTTGCGCGAACCGTAATGCGGGTCGCCGACGGTCGAGGGGATAAAATAGTTTGGCAATACTTACATTTTCATTGACACTTGAGTCTTGACAGTTGACAGTTGACGACGTTGACATTGACACTAGCAATGTGCAATTCGTTCAATTTTTAAGACCCGGATCAATACTGATCCAACTATAAAATGAACCGGTTCAAATGACTTGATCAATCGAACGATTGGTTCCGTTTAATTCATTGATAAAAATGAATAGGCCCTTAGTAGAAGTATAGGTAGGTAAACGTTTAAAAGTTCATATTACCTATTATTTTACACAAAAATATCACTTTTACAACTGAAACACACGAAACATAATTTTACAACAAACGTAATAGACAAAATCTTAGGACAATGGAATACTAATTACGAAAAACGAACAAAAACGAGTTATTACTTAATGACAAAATTTCCTTTTTCAAACACAATTCGCAAGTAATCATAAATCAAGACGTAAATAACTTCAACTCACTCAAAAAGTCAATAGCATAAAATTGTAACGCAAAATAAACTTTATAGACTACCATTCAAAGCATATATTAACCTTGTCATTTATATTCGAACTATTTAGTGTCTGTATTCGTCTCTAAAACCGACGATGTCCGAACGTTTGTTTGGCTTGATTCGGCTCGACTCGGGTCGGGTCGCACTTCACAGGAAATTAACGGCTCGCGAACTAGTGTTGAGTAGGACATGACTTGAAAAAGAGTTTGTAATAGTAGCCTCATTTTTGTACTAAGCCAGTACAATGTCCCACTTCAATCGAGGTGAGGCGTACTGACACTTGGCCATACGTAAGAGAGTATTGTAAGCATGTGCGTCACTCCCTCTCGCTCTTTCCTATAGTTAATTACGTAGAGTAACGAGTACCGGGACACCAAATTTGAAGTAGTACACTTTAAAAAGTTGAGCCGCTCTTACATTTTGCCGTCATGTACGGGACAAATGTACTACTTTATGTATGTCCTACTCAACACTATCGCGAACCATTATTCTCGGCTCTCGGCTCTCGGCTCTCGGTTCTCGGCTCTCGGCTCTCGGCTCTCGGCTCTCGGCTCTCGGCTCTCGGCTCTCGGCTCTCGGCTCTCGGTTCTCGGTTCTCGGTTCTCGGTTCTCGGTTCGCTTGAACCGACGCGATTCTCCAATCGCGATCGATCGAATGCACGAGTTTTATTGTGCGTAAAGATCGAATCGATCGCGTGGTTCTTGCGAGCTGGTTTATTTGACCCGTTCAATCGCGAACGACCGTGTCAATTTGACGCTGACAGTTATCTCCCGCGTGGTTGCTCGTGGTGCTCGTGGTCAATGAACGTTGCAAAGTTATAATTAAAAAAATATTTATTTCTTAAATCATTGCACGTGGTAGATATATTAAATCGATGTATTAGATATTTTTATAAACTCAGACGAAAACTGCGTTAATATTACCTTAACCCATACTTATAAATTGTGGTAACAATTTGAAGACATACATTTGTGTCTTGCTTATATACAGAATGGATTTGTTTTTAATTAACAGGTATGTTTAATATACAATTTAGTCGAGGTTAATCGCATTGAACGCAGTTATTCCCGAATTGTATTGCCAAGTACTTTTGTATTTTCAGGTATAAAGATCCTAGTGAAGATGTAGATTTAATTCAGGAAGAGACAAAACGCTTAGAAAAGTTAAAACAGAAAATAGAAGAAAGGAAAAAAGCTTTTCAAACAAGAAAAGTCCCTGAAATTATTCATATAAAAGAAGACATTTCTGTCGATGCGTCTGATAATAATGCAGTCACAAATGATAAAAAACAAGAGGACACTGAAACTAATTTCAAGTCGGAAATACCTAAAAAACAGAAAACAAATAATTTAAAAGAGAAATCTACTGAATTTAAAATATTGGGAATCAGTGATTTTGAAAAGAAAGGAAAGGTAAAGAAAATTACTATAAAAATATATTTTTCAATTTATATTTTACAATTGATGCTATGTGATTTCATAGATAAATTTGCCTACTACTTGAATTAAATGCCTATGGCATTAAAATAATTGTTAAAAAAATGTTTTAGGTTGCAAGAATATTACCATATTGGTTGTCACATCCATTCAGTGTTTCAACAGATCTACAAAATGTGTCATGCTTGGTAGAAGAACAAACCTGGTTAAACAGCGTATTGAAATCAAACTTACTAAATGAAAGCATAAAGCACTTATTTCCTGTACAAAAACAGGTGATACCTTTTGTGCTGGGTGAACACAAAATGCCATCAGTTTTTAGACCACATGACATTTGTGTTTCTGCACCAACTGGTAGTGGCAAAACACTGGCATTTGTTTTGCCCATTATTCAGGTAAATGATCACAAATTGTCATTTAATTTTTCTATTCTTCATAATTGCTCAGTATTGTGGTTTTCCTTTATGTTAATGGTATAAGTGAAGACTTTTTATTAGCTTTTTTATTTATATATGATTATTACTCACATAATTCTTGGTCTTCAATGAGCGAAATAGGTATTTTTTAATATTTCTAACTATGTTATAAATTTTTCAGTTATTAATGAATGATATTGGTTGTCACATAAGAGCTCTAATAGTGCTACCAGTCCAAGAGTTGGCATCTCAAGTTGCTCACGTGTTCAAGAAATACACAACTAAGACCCGATTAAAAGTTGCTTTGCTGAGTGGTTCAGTACCATTGTACCAGGAACAACAAAAAATAGTTAAATATAGTAAGTATGAAAAAAATTTACTTCATTTACTAAATATGCTATAATCTGCTTAAAATAAATAATCCAATATAAGGCATAATACATTTTTTCGAAGTATTGTGTACGAATAAATAAACTGCCATAATGTTCTTACACATATCTACGATATAATTCTCTATTATTTTATTTTGGGGATATTTGATAACTGTGTTGTAATAAATAACCTTTTATATACATATGAAAATAATGTTTTTCTAATTGACCTTTTGACTGATACTGGTCACTCAGCAAAAGCGCACGCTGTCCATCAAGGCATTTTTTTTTTACAAAAAAATTGTTGATGTGGTAAAACTTGGGTATTTTTTAATACTAGCTCTACCCGCGACTTCGTCCACGTGGAATTTAACAAACAAGTTAATTAGTTTATTTAGTTTATTTTTTAGTTTTTGCGTTTTTATTTTAATTATTGATTCGTTGGTGGGAGAAGTGGTGGGATGCGCCCGACGTGGCGGCCCAGTGGTGTCATGCGCGTGAGCTGTGTGCGGTACTGGATAGTACTTGGGCATTGCAACATTACTTAATTTTTCTAAAATAAATGTAGCCTAAGTTACTCCTTATTATATCAGCTACCTGACAATAAAAGTCCCGTCAAAATCGGTCCAGCCATTTCAGAGATTAGGCGGAACAAACAGACAGACAGACAAAAAAATCTAAGGTCATTTTCGTTATTGGTATCGTGTATATAACGATGTGTAGTTGGACATTTTTTTTATTTTCCCTTTACAAACAGACACTTCAATTTTATTTATATGTATAGATTGATAAAATTTTAATCCATAGTATTATATTGATTTTCCATGCATCAAAAGCTATTAATATGTATTAATTAATTAAGTAAAAGTTGCAATGGTTTTCAATTGTACATTATGATGCGTCAATAAAACACGGTAGGCAGGAGCTAACTGATTTAATAATAATATACCGGCGACATTTATTGTATACCGTTGGTACTTATAACTATGTAGGTGTGCATATAAACTTATTGAACCGTTTACAATATCTTACACATTAATAAAGGAACTGATACTGAAAATAATAAAGAAATAAATATCTAAATTAACAAAATTATCGATTAAGTATAGTTCTTTTGTTAACATACGCCCAAATACTGGAACGCAACTTAAATATAAATTGCGCTTAACTACGTTAATCCCGCTTAAATATATCGGCTAAGTGGGCCGTGCGCTATTAAGAGCAACTTATTATTTGAAGTAAGTGCGTGGTGGCCTGTTGGTAAACGGACCAGACGCGGCTGCCAGCATGTTCACGGTGGTCGCGGGTTCAAATCCCAGGGCACACCTCTGACTTTTCGGAGTCATGTGTGTATTGATAGTCAATCACCACGCACTAAAACGGTGAAGGAAAACATCGTGAGGAAACCTGCATACCATAGCGGTTCATAAGAATTTCTATGGTATGTAAGTCCGCCAACCCGCACTAGGCCAGCGTGGTGGACTATATGGCCTAACCACTCTCAATCGTACTTTCGATTGTAGAGTAGGCCCGTGCCCTGCAGTGGGACGTATATGGGCTGATACAGATACAGATTATTTGAAGGGCGTTCCAGTATTCGGCCGCTAGTATTTTTACTTTAGGCTTAAACTTTTCCAATGCAAATGTCACCAAACTTACAAAATATTAATTTATCACGTCAATAGGACTTACACAAAAGAATCGCGGTGGTGGCAGCTTGAAAGCATTTGTCTCGAATTTATCGTAGGAAGTTCTTCCGTATTTTATGAAACATTCATACTGTAGGGTGATTCACGTAATTTGTTGACGCGCTGATCAAGTTGCGGTACGGTTGTGATTAAGTTTACGTTTTGGTGCAAAATGGTATTGTCGTAATTGTTTAGCTGCGCGTGAGCTGCGCGTCAACTGTACGTCATGCGTATTTAATACTTTTGCCATTAATATAATATATTGATACGATTTGTAGGATGTTTCCTTACTATTAAAATCGAAACTGCACATGTGCTGCACGTTTTTAATCGGACTAAACCGTCATTTGAGAGGTCAAATGAATAAGTAAATACCTACCGATCAAGTTACTATCTGTATGAACGCGCAGCAGTAAAATACGTTAAAACGCTCGCGTAACGCGAGCGTATTTGACAGCGGTTACGAGAATACGAAAAGGGCCGTTTTGATCGAAACTTAACCGCAACTGCACTGCAACTGAACTTGTTTTAATACGTGAATCGCCCTACAGAACAGCTTTTTTTCGGTCTTTCCTATCCCGCAGTTTTCGTAAAAAAAACAGCATATTGAACAGTAGACTTGTCGATAATTGTTGAAAGTATTCTATAATATACCTCATAAATATTTATATTTGATCCATTTCTGATTAATTTGATTTTATTATGCATATTGCTCAGAATACGAATTAATTTGCAAGCTTTTGTTTTATTCGCTTTATTTTGATAAACTATAAGGTGATACAAAAAAAAATGTTAAAATAATCTTTCACCATATTATTTCCTGTAATAGTCAAAACTCAAAAGTGGTGTCGCCCACTGTTGGATCATGAATATTTTTCGTTATCGGGATACCGGTACTGATTTAAATTTATTATAACATGTTTATGGTTAGTTCTTAAACGTTTTCCAGTTTTATCCCAGGTGTCAATTTTTATAAAATAAAGTAATTATCATCACCTTTTACATATTATTCACAGAGTCTACAAGTTAACTGCAAGTTAATTTCTCCAATAACTCCGGGCCTGGATCGCAATTATGTGTATATTTATTGCAAATATATATTTTTCGTCATATCGGACACAAATTCCTGACTCCGGGCTGAATAGAACAATCCAATATTACTTGGCCGGACCCGGGTTTCGAACCCAAGACCACCGTTTTGAAATCATACCGTAGTACAAATACGCCACCGAGGCAGTAGATAATTATACTTTGATTATAAATAAGGATAAATAACATAAACTCACGCCTTTTTCCCAGAAGGGGTAGGCAGAGGTGCCAGGACACCCACATTTCGCGTTGTATGTTCCGTCCCACAATGTGATAGGTGGCGAGCCTATCGCCATATCGGGCACAAATTCCTGACTCTGGACTGATAATGAATAGAAAAATCCAATATCACTTTGCCCAACCCGGGATTCGAACCCGAGACCTCAGCTTTGTGACCGTACCGTAGTACAACTACGCCACCGAGGCAGGATAAATAACTATATTTTTTTGTCCAAAGGGCAGCCATTAAATTGTCTATTGTGTATTCAGACTTAACAGTATGGATGTTTACTTTATTAGAAAACTAGCTTTTGCCCGCGACTTCGTTCGCGTGGACTTCAGGTTCGTCCCGTCTTCTATTTCCTGACTCATCCCACGGGAACACTACATTTTTCGGGATAAAAAGTAGCCTATGTGTTAAACCAGGGTGTCAGCTATCACTATACCAAATTTCATCAAAATCTGTTGAGCCGTTTTTTCATGAAAGAGTAACAAACATACATACAAACTTTCACCTTTATAATATTAGTAGGATTAATTAACAATAGAAAAGGATTAAATCAATCTACAAGCTCCAATAAAACTCAATAATATTCTTTTTCCGAAAAAACGGTTTTTTCGGAAACGTACACTAGTGTCATCTAAACGCTACGTTAGCGGTCTGGAATCGTTTTACGCCTATAGGTATACTTACCTGTAAGCGCTTTGCCGTTGAACGTTGCCACTTGGCGGTCAAAGGGTTAAAGGCAAAGACAACCAGCCTCATTCATTAATTAAAATAGGTTTTAAAACCGTTTATGACTAAGGCCGTTTGTGAATTAGTACTGTGTAATAAAATAAAGTTTAATTTCAGCCGAAGCATCAGGTTGGGTCAGTGAAGTAGACATAATAGTATGCACAGCTGGAAGGTTGGTTGAACACTTACAAAATACTGAGGGATTCTCTTTGAAACATTTAAAGTTTCTTGTGATAGATGAAGCTGACAGAATCATGGATCATATACAGAATGATTGGCTCTATCACGTGGAAAGACATATTAAATTGGAAAATGAGCTGATGGCTGGAAAGACTCCACTCCTTACTTGGAATAGCCTTAATGGACACCAAACACCGCCACATAAATTGCTTTTCTCTGCCACTTTATCCCAAGACCCTGAAAAGTTAGAACAGTGGGGGTTATTTCAACCAAAACTATTCTCAGCTGCAGCTGTAGGTGATTATGAAGATGAAGACCAAATAAGGCTTTATGCAACACCAGCTGAACTTAAAGAACAATATATAGTTTGCAATGCAGAAAACAAACCTTTAGTTCTGTACCACTTGTTGGCAGAACAGAAATGGGACAAAGTCCTGTGTTTCACTAATGCTGGTGATGCAGCACATAGATTAACAGTTCTTCTGAATATATGGGGAAAAGAAAATTTTAAAGTAGCAGAACTATCAGCAGGCTTAGATAGGTCAACGAGGGAAACAGTCTTAAAAAAGTTCAACCAGTCTAAGATTAATGTGTAAGTAAATATAAAAATGTAGGTACAAATATAATCAAACAATCAACAATATAAATAAAACCAATTGGAACTCTTTTAGGTTGATCAGTACTGATGCTCTTGCAAGAGGAATTGATATACCAGATTGTAATTATGTGGTGTCCTATGATCCTCCAAGAAATATTAAAACATATATTCACAGAGTTGGACGAACAGGAAGAGCAGGAAAAAATGGAGAGGCTGTAACTATATTGTTACCGAATCAAACAAGTTTGTTCAAGGTAATAACAACTTACTTATACATGTATTACTGGCGACCCGTCCCAGCTTCGCCTGGGTTCAGATGTTTTTTGATTCCACTCCACAGCAGATACATTTTTTTTCGTACAAACTCTTATATACCAAAACTCGACGTAGAAGTCCTACTGTCCCTTTTCTTCTCACCATGGCCCAGTCAATTCCGTCATATCCCGTCCCGTACCGTCTCGTCCTTTCCCTTCCCGTTCCATCCTTACTCGTCGCATCTATCCGTCTCATCTCATGCTTATACATTTCGTACTACCCCATCAAACAAAATCTATCAGCTACCCCAGTAACTTCATTGATTAATAATATTACTAAATTGTCCTGAAATATTAAATTGAAGATTTCATGGTCTTCCTTTTAATTAAGATGCTACATTATATAGAAAATGCAATCATGCATTATCGTAAAATAGCATATATTTTTTTCTATTACCATGTGGCGGGGTTCGCTTCCCCTTTTAGACGAGATTATTAAAACAAATTGAATTCAGTTGAAATTGTTTTCAAAATTAAAATGTCTTCCTTCAGTAAAATTGTCTATCTAACATTTAAGATACTTCCCCTCAATGTTGCGTCATCGTGGGATACGCTGTACATATATGTATGAAACATATACTACTCACAAAAATTAAAGGATATTTTTTTTGATCGAGTTTTTTGGGTGTTTTTTGAGAGTCTGTATCTTAGAGAAAATTGATTGTTAAGAAATTCCAAAACCAGGAATTGGAAGCCTGGAATGTCTATTTTTCAGATGTTTGCTCTATTTTTTGATCATATGCCTGGTTGATAAGCAATCGTAAGAAACCAACGAGAAAAGAAAGTTGCAAACTTTTATTCATTTTTGATACCGTGAATTTACTTGGGTGGTGTTATTTTTATGACATCATTGTTACAATCTCGTAGATCATTTAATTGAGTTTAATTTGATATACTAGAGATTTCCGTGGCATGATTTGGAGCCGAGCTATGGTAAATCAAAGTAAAAATGGTCTATCCCACTTTGACACTGGATTCCTACATAAATATCGATCATGCGGAAAACAAAATTATGGTTTTGTTAACTTGAAAACATACACTATAAGATGGTATTAAAGTCTTATGAGAAACATCAGTATTTCTGAGTGAAATTGTTGAATGAACACAAGGCATAAAAACGGTTATTTAAGGATCTTCGGAAAACTTTGCATATCGTTGGATAAAAAAGACAAACAAAGGATATCGTCGGTAACTTTTCAACCTTAAAGCATCCTAAAGACACCCTGAAAATTTTAAACGGCTACGATGTGATTATCTTAGTGTTCGAAAAGTTTAAAGTTACCGTATTCGCCAAAAATCGTCGTAATGTCGTAATTTGTCACAAGTTATTGATATCTGTAACTCCAGAATGCTTTTTTTAGTGATTATCCATATTCTTGTAATCAAATCCTGTTTTCAAACATTTTCAATACTCTCCGAACTTGTGAAAAAAAAAACAATACTGACCCTATAACCAGTTAGTTTGGGTCAATATTAAAAATGTTAAATTCGATGTTCCATTCTACGATTTGCTGCCTTTCGTAACACAAATCGTAAATTTATCTGTTCTTGAAATTTTCAAATGAACACGTGAGACTTAAGAATAAAGCAGTGTTATCGAAGCCAGCCATTAGACATGCCACGACGGCACTTATCTGCTACAGGTGTGCCTGCCTCATCCAAGCGGGTCAAAAACAACGTCAAGTTGCCGCTACAAAAGGTGTAAGTCAGTCTGTTGTTAGTCGTGTTTATACACTATTTATCGAAACATAAAATTTTGAAAGGCGTTGGCCAAGGTGGACAACGGGTCACTACCGAACGCGATGACCGGGCTATCGTTCGACAGGCTCCAATGTATTGTTTACGGACGGATCTCGATTTTGTCTTCATGGCAACAACAGAAGATCTCTTGTTTGGCGTCGTCGTGGGGATCGCAACCACGATAATTTTTTCGCGGTCAGTAACGGCCTGTAATTGTGGGTCAGTAATGATGTGAGCACAACACCAAAACAACATTAGTCATCGTTCGCGAAAGTCTGACTTTTTTTACAATTGCGGAGAGCAGTGAAAACTTTAAAAAAAAAAGGATTTGATTACAAGAATATGGATAATCACTAAAAAAAGCATTCTGGAGTTACAGAAATCAATAACTTGCGACAAATTACGACATTACGACCTAAGATGTTTATAAAGCATAGATGCGTTGTCCGAGCTTTATAATGGCAAGACGTTTTGGAGGTAATAGGGAATATGCATGTCATTTTTTTATATTTTTAATCAATTCTGTATGGTATTACATTATCGGAAAAAAATATAAGTCTGAAAATATCAATCAAAAGAGTACAAAAAAAATAATCAAATCTGCTATCAGTTTCGAAGCATTCAAACGCCATGTTGGCGCGAACTCGCTGTGACGTCAGAGGTTGCGTTATGAACAATGTAGTATTTGGATTAAGTTTCTTTCATGAATTGCTACAGAACTGTATTTCGCGACAAAATAATCCATTTTATTTAATAGTATAAAGAAAGCACAAAATAACTCATAAACAAACGTAAAACAACAAGCTAAAACTTCATAAGAACGCAACCATTGTCGTCACTTTCCTTTTCAAGCAATAGATCGCGTTTCGGAAAAATGCGCGGCAAATTTGAAATGTCATTTTTTAAGTATTTATTTTACCGATTTAGAGTTGATAAATTAAAAAATATCTTTTTTTTATTTATTTTTTTTTTATTGCCTCACGTGCAATCAGTCACGCTTCAACCAGTGGCGCGGATACACGTTTCTCTGACTATTTGTATTCTCAAAACCAATTGCGGAAAAATAGATTAGACTGATTTAAAATAACGTACAAATTATTCTGAAACTGTGAAACAAAATAAATATTTTATTTAGTGCGCAAGTACACACAATTTATTTTTTTATGAAATAAAATTATTAAATTCGCTCTCATGGCGACGTTTGACAACTCTCGCCACGTCATCCCGTACTTGATGCTTGGTGCTACGTCACACGCGCTTTAGCCAATAACAGTGCGGCACTTATTGTTACTTTAGCGATGTCTATTCTTCGCGTTTCATCGCATCGCGCCATTTTTTGTGCCATTATGTTAGTGTATGACGCGTCTATTTGTAAAACGTCATTGATTACGACGATTTTTGGCGAATACGGTAACTTTAAACCTTTCGAACACTAAGATAATCACATCGTAGTCGTTTAAAATTTTCAGGGTGTCTTTAGGATGCTTTAAGGTTGAAAAGTTACCGACGATATCCTTCGTTTGTCTTTTTTATCCAACGATATGCAAAGTTTTCCGAAGATCCTTAAATAACCGTTTTTATGCCTTGTGTTCATTCAACAATTTCACTCAGAAATACTGATGTTTCTCATAAGACTTTAATACCATCTTATAGTGTATGTTTTCAAGTTAACAAAACCATAATTTTGTTTTCCGCATGATCGATATTTATGTAGGAATCCAGTGTCAAAGTGGGATAGACCATTTTACTTTGATTTACCATAGCTCGGCTCCAAATCATGCCACGGAAATCTCTAGTATATCAAATTAAACTCAATTAAATGATCTACGAGATTGTTACAATGATGTCATAAAAATAACACCACCCAAGTAAATTCACGGTATCAAAAATGAATAAAAGTTTGCAACTTTTTTTTCTCGTTGGTTTTCTTACGATTGCTTATCAACCAGGCATGTGATCAAAAAATAGAGCAAACATCTGAAAAATAGACATTCCAGGCGTCCAATTCCTGGTTTTGGAATTTCTTAACGATCAATTTTCTCTAAGATACAGTCTCTCAAAAAACACCCAAAAAACACGATCAAAAAAAATATCCTTTAATTTTTGTGAGTAGTGTATAAACCTTCTCCTTTACTCACTCTATTTATTGGCGAAAACAGCATGAAATTCCGTTGAGTAGTTTAAAAGATTTGAAATTGAATTGAAATTTGAAAGAAAGAGACAGCGGAAGCGACTTGATTTATTACTGTGTAATGATTTCAAATAATTATGCAATTAACTAAAATAATTATAACCCTGACATGTTCGTTTCAGGATCTTTTAGTAAAAGGAAGAAAATCAGAAATTCCAGAAATAAAAATACAAGCAGATGTTTTTGATCGTTTATCAGTTACGTATGAAAGTGCAATACAGGAAACCAAACAACTAATTCATACAGAAATAAATTCCAAAGTACAAAAATCTATACAAATCAAAAGAAGACATAAATCCGTACCACAAAAAAGAACATTTGATATGAGATGAATATTTTATTTGTTTCTTCTATTATTTTTAATTTAATAAATTGTTATATGTGAATGTGGAGTACTGCTCTCACTTCTAGGCAGGTGCCCCAAAATACCAGCTTGACCCACTTGACTCCTTGCAGCGCCGAGCTCGTCGAATTGTGGATAATCCCAATCTCACGGACAAATTAGAACCGTTAGGACTACGAAGAGACTTCGGGTCTCCCTGTGTGTTCTATAGTCTGTTCCACGGGGAGTGCTCCGAGGAATTGTTTGCGATAGTACCATCGTCGCCCTTTTACCATCGCACCACCCGTCACCGCAGTTCATTCACACCACCTGGAAGCGTACCGTTCCCGAACGGTCCGTTTCTAGCGTTCTATCCTACCACGCAAGTATAAGCTCTGGAACGAACTCCCTGCATCAGTGTTTCCTGAGCGCTGTGAACCTGTCCTTCTTCAAGCGAGGCTTAAAGAGAGTACTCCCCTTAAGGTTGTTAGCGACTTTGTTGTACTGGCCCCGTGGCACTGCAGAGGTCCATGAGCAGCGGTAGCCGTTTACCATCAGGCGGGCCGCTAGCTCTCTTCTGCCTACAAAGACATTTAAAAAAATATATACATATGAATTATTATTGCCAATCTGCTATCCCTCCTTGAAAGGACATTGTTCAAATCAGCCCATGAAGCAATACCCGTGCGAGTTAATTATTAATAGGGAAGTTGACTCACGTAACAAATTCGTGTTATAATTTTTACACATTAAAAACGTAATATAATATACTCCTCATCAAAAAAATCGAAACACTTCCGTTTTTATGGTTTCTGTCCATGAAGCTTATACCCAAATGGAGATTGCATTCCGAATATCAAACAGAAACAAGAAAATACCTTGAAATGACGTCATTCTTGTCTGCTGTCCTTTTCTTTAGGGCGACAGTCTTTTATTTTTAAACCAGGACATCATCATCATGATCCACAGCCTGTAGGTTTCCACTACTGGGTATAGGCCTCTCTCATATTCTGCCACTTTTCCTTGTTTTTTTGTCAGTCGCATTTGGTCACCGTCCTGTTACCTTACTTTACTTTACTCCAACTGCCATCAGTGCCAGTGGCGTAACTATGCCATCGGGGGCCCGTGGACAAATTCATCAAATTGGGCCCTTCATAAATGTAAAAACACTTCACGCTGTAATTTCGTTTTTATGAATAACTAAGTAAAGTACGGTCTACTTATGGGTACATAGAAATACTATTATAATGACAGTATAAATTTTTGTTTTACAATATGTAAGGAAAGGACAAATAAATATGTGAAAGTATCCTTTTTTCAGGCTTTTTGTTTAGCTAAACTGTAAATTACGGCATCAAAGTTTAAATTAAGAGCTAAAGAATTTCATATTAAGTGGCGCGAGCGTAGCCTTTTTGAACCAAAGAATTTCTAAAATAAGCTTCGATTAACTTTAATTTCGAAAATGTTTGCTCCGTACTAGCTTAGTCATAGGAATTGTTAGAAATGACATAAATGTAGTATACACACAAGTCACCATGATCCCTGGCTGATAACACATTTTTCCGAATTTTATCCTTCAGAGAGAGTCCGCGCTAGCTCTTTCCATACCACGTTGAGCAAAGTTATGCTTATGGATTAGCCCCACAGTCAGTGGCCAAATCTCGGCTCCGTACGTCGTTATTTAGAGAGAATTAGGTTGAAAATCTGTGTTTTAAAACATTAGTTTTCAGGCTCTTTGGTATATTTCACGAAAATATATCGTATAACTTCCTAAGCGCTGCCCAGCCCAACTGAATTCTCATGTTGCCATCTCGAGGTAGACATATTCCTTGACAACTTCGAGAGACGTGTCATCGATGATAAGTGGTCCCGGAGCGACGAAATCAATATTCTTCTGACCAGCATCTTGTGTAGGTTTATCCGGAGAACAATTCGTTTGGAGGCTTTATTAAGGCTGTGCAGCAAGTTTAACAAACTTTCTGCAGCGATAGCTCATCGCTCTGAAATTGTAGGTTGAAGTCGCAATGGAGGCTACATATGGCCCAGAAGAGATAACCGCTGTAGTAAGCTTGTTCTAGAGTGGACAAAGCGCCTTGGAAAACGTAGTGTGGGACGCTCGATGAATTCTTCCAATCTTTTTATTTTTAATAAATGTAAAATAAATAAAATGCTCTTTCAGAGCCATGTCGATCACACTTTGTTCCGAATTTTGTTCTTCAGAGAGACTCATAGCATAACTCATTCCATAGCACGTAGAGCGACTTTATACTTGTGTATTAGCCCCACAGTCAGTGTCCACGCCTGGGTTCTGGAAATCATTGCATAGAGGACGCACTGGTTGAAGGCTCTGTGGTATATCCGACGAAAATATGTGATACAACTTCCTAAATGTAGTCCAGCTTAAATCCTGAAAGGGAATCCTACAAATAGATCGGTTTCCTTTTCGAAGTTATATCTACCTTGCATTAGTAGCCTGATGTAGATATAGACATGACATGTAGGCGTGCATTGTCTTGAATAAAAATGGCATTTTCGCTCATGTTCACTAAAATAGACCAATGTCGTTATTCAGAATTTATCTTCTGTCGTGCTTGTATAAACAGAATCTATACTCGACTGAAAACATTAGTTTTGACCAATCATTAAGAGATCAATTCTCGTGTTCTCTTCAAAACTCAACCTAGAGTTTATAGTTTTGGGCCATTAACATTAAGATCTCAATGATTTTAATTTTGCTTCTTCAGCCAGAGGCCGCCTTACTCTTTCTGAACTCAGATTGTTTGCTCCAGATCGTAAACGATGATTATTTACTTTTTTGTTATTTTTTATATCAACGGCTGTAAGAAAGCGACGTTTCCATTTTTTTCGAGCCTCCCGCGCCGCCATGCATATTGTTGTGTTTGGCCTGTTTCTGGTTTCCGAAGATTGGATCTAGGTCATACACTAACTTAATGGCACAATGTTTATTGAAGTGACCTACATGCACATCTCAGATGCACACAAACCATTGAGGAGTTAATTACTCTAAGCATCAACAACAACAACAAGACAACAAACAACACAGTTGTAGACAACTGGAGAGGACACTAAGAACAAATAGTTTGGAACTGAGACACTTAGTCTGAGGTTTGGAACATTCGCAACGTTACATGTACCGCTGCGCTGACAGTCGGCTCTAACAGTTGCTTTAAAAATATCATATTCCGAACTGAAGACATATAAAAACCATTCCAGTAGTTCAGATGATAGTGGAGAGGAATGGGGCGATTATGTGGTCGACTAAAATTAGGGCGAGATTACGGTAAATTAAAAATATTAGTCGTCATCAGTAAGTCCTCTCCACGAGGACGCATTTGCTCAATGTGGTGCTGCTAGTGCCTCTGACACAACAGTGCGACTCTCACTTGCTCATGGACACCCGAAACGACATACAACATTTTTTGATTACAAGAAATATTTTTAATATTTCCACGTATGTTCGATGTTTTTTTAGTTATTATGTTTATTATGATTCTTTGCCATTTTTATATTTACTTGTGGAGGAATGGTATATATTTCATATTGTCTATGCTTAGAATATATAGAGCTTGTGGTCTATTCTTTGAAATAGAGGGAGCGCTGGTACTCCAAAAACGTAGATAAAAATGGTGGTGCCGCGGGGCCACCTTGTTCTTCCCTACATCCAGTGATCCAGTGTGAATTGTGACAGCTTGGAATACTATAAAAAGTAATTACAGTTTATGAATAATAGGCTGTGATAATAGGCAATTATACGTTTTTCTTTGATTGTCATTATTTTAACCCAACTTTATAAATGAAAATCAAGTACTATGCGGTTCAACTAAGAATAGGACTGACCTGCGCCATATTGGTTCACGCTAGCTTTCAAATCGCGCAATTTCGGTAGGGTGAGCAAAACAAGATTGCTTAAAATAATATTTTTGTTGAATAAAAATAATATTTTTAATATTTAATATTTCGTAAAAAATTAATGAATGATTAATGTCGTCCTATAGTTACTTTCTGCCAAATGATTTCTCATGAAATACATAAAAAATGAAAAAGTTGTATTTTTTTGATGACTTAACATTCTTGTTTATTTTTCCATATAACATATCGCACGCTTAGTATTAAAGAGACCTAACTAAAAAAAATCATTTTTTGGAAAACGTTCTTTAAAAATTTGTAACATAAGATCTATTCTATCTTGTCTCTTTTTTTTGGATTGGGTCAGTTTAATATTAAAGGTGCGATATTGTAATTGTTTCAATTTATTTAGCTAATTTATATTTAGGAATAGGACTATGTAAAAAAAGAAATGATGCGTGAATATTTTTTTGTTGCTATCCATACTTTTCGTGCGATATTTGACAGCTAAAGGTCATTGGGGCGTTTTTCAAAAAAGTTGACCGTTACGGAACCGGAATGCTATTATTTTTTGTATTGATATTTTATTATATTTTTCATTTTTCGGATAGCATTATATTAGCTTTTTGAAAATATCAATTGTTTCATATTCGAATAAGCAGTTAAACAAAAAAAAAGATATTTTATAGAGCTCGCAGGGCAGAAGTATAGGTGTACCCAATGACGTTTTACAAATAGACGCGTCATACACTAACATAATGGCACAAAAAAATGGCGCGATGCGATGAAACGCGGTGAATAGACATCGCTAGTTACGTAACAATAAAGCTGAAAACACATTGTAGGTTTTTGTCTTACGCATAGAGTAAAGAGTACAAAACTATGGTAAAGAGCACATCTTACATGGTTCGTACGGGTCGTCAGAGGGCCCACGTACGTTTTTATTTTTTTTATTTCATTGACAAAGGACGGTTTTCTCGTCTGCCAATGACTAAGCTTTTAGGGATGGAAGAGTCGATTTTTATGTACTCTTTATCTCATCTCTATATAAACAAATAAATAATATATTTTATTAAATGAAATCAATCCTAGTTGGCGCTTATCCCCTCGACCGTCGATTGACTTTCTGTCAAAAAACTGTCATGTCAGCGAACTGTCGGAAGGGTCGCGGACCGTCGTAAGTCTCCTCGCTCTTTAAGCAAAAAGCAACCTACTGTCATTGAAATAGGGTTTATTTTTATTTAAACAGGGTATTGATTTATGTGACAGGAATCGCATTACGGTTCGCGAGTTGCGAAATGTCGTAAGAGTCTCCTCGGCTTCAAGCAAAAAGCAACCTACTATCATTGAAATAGGGTTTATTTTATTTAAATAGGGTATTTGTTTATACACAGGATACCGCATTGCGGTTCGCGACGATTTGCGGCACCTGTCATGTTTTTTCGGCGAACCGCAATGCGGGTCGCCGACGGTTGAGGGGTTATTATAAACAGTTCTTATCTGTGATAACCTGTGGTACTATCACATTCGTAATCACATTCGAGTTTGCAACTGTTTTATTGTCAAAATCAATGATTCAATTAACATTAAATCACACATCAATCAATTATATAATACTGTGATTGATTAAATTTTGTACACAAACATAGATTACATATTGAGAATAAATTTACTGTGGAAAAATGTTAAGCAACAATGCCGTGTACACATATTAGAAATACTTATGTATAAAATGTGTGAATTCCAAAGTAGGCAAGATCGTGTTTCGAGCACACGTCTTGTTCTTGTTGTCTTTTTTTTATATATTTCTACTACCAGTGTCATTTTAAAAGAAAAAAAAAGAGACTACCTGAAGACAAATAACAAGGTTAACTTTTTCCTATTATAATTCCTAAAACAGCGCGTGTATTTTGAAATTTTAACATCAATAACTTAATATTTGATTGTATAAAAAATTACTCCGTTATCGTTAGTATGATACTTTATTATCTTTAGTACAAATAGGTACTGACTATTTGTTCCTATACTTCTTACTTTAAGTGAGCATATTTGTATTCTTTACATTTAACATTATAAATAATTTCTCTATTACGCACATACTCTAATCGTTTTTCTTCCATTTTTTTAAATGAACGCACAGACGAATTTTTGGCTAATTACTGATAATTAAATAAATAAATACACTCAACCACACATTAAGATCAATTAAGTGTTGTGTCGTGGGTATCGGGAACTACGAGAGACTTTTTGGTCTCTCAAACATCCAGACCCGAGACCAATACTTACTGGGTCTCACTAACATTTGTCTCGGTGCGGGGCTCGAACCCGTGGCCTCTCGTTTCACAGGCGGCGTCTAACCAACTGCGCCACGGAGGCTGTCAATTACGTCCAGTCTAGTATTTACAAACAACTGGTCAAAAAACTGCGGTGTTTATTTCTATTAAGTCAAGTTAGATTCCCAGCAACACCTCATATAAATAATTAGAAATGTCCAAATTGTATTCAACAATTTTAATTTGTATGCAGATTGAATGAAGAAAATTATACCTTGTATATATTATAAATTCTAATTTAATTGTAAGTTTTAAGAAATGTTATATTAGTTTGGCTTAAAAAGTTGGTAGCCATATTTACCAAACCCATTTTTGTGTAAACTCAAGTTTGTCCACAATCGCAAATCTCCCAAAAGCGCTGTAGTGCAGGGAGAAATTATTATTTTTTTCTCTCTTCAAATTTCATTACATTGGACATTATTATCATTACTACTATTGGACTACTAGTATAAATGTACATTGTATAAATTATGAAAGAATATTTTAATGAAAGCGTTGAAGATATTTTTTACTTTCATTTCTAGTTCCTAATTTCACCACTTGTCAATTTATGTTAGTTGCGCTGTATGTCTCAGACGTTTTTTGTTTTTGAAGGTCATGCCCTCGAATTTCGACCGACAGTGTGCACACAACAAAAGAATCTATTGTTCAGATCGCTGTAAGATGCGTTGCTCTAGTATTTATGACCGCTTCTTTACTCTATGCGTAAGACAAAAACCTACAATGTGTTTTCAGCTTAAAGCTGAAAACAAAAAACGTCTGAGACATACAGCGCAACTAACATAAATTGACAAGTGGTGAAATTTTGAACTAGAAATGAAAGTAAAAAATATCTTCAACGCTTTCATTAAAATATTCTTTCATAATTTATACAATGTACATTTATACTAGTAGTCCAATAGTAGTAATGATAATAATGTCCAATGTAATGAAATTTGAAGAGAGAAAAAAATAATAATTTCTCCCTGCACCACAGCGCTTTTGGGTGATTTGCGATTGTGGACAAACTTGAGTTTACACAAAAATGGGTTTGGTAAATATGGCTACCAACTTTTTAAGCCAAACTAATATAACATTTCTTAAAACTTACAATTAAATTAGAATTTATAATATATACAAGGTATAATTTTCTTCATTCAATCTGCATACAAATTAAAATTGTTGAATACAATTTGGACATTTTAATTATTTACATGAGGTGTTGCTGGGAATCTAACTTGACTTAATAGAAATAAACACCGCAGTTTTTGACCAGTTGTTTGTAAATAATAGACTGGACGTAATTGACAGCCTCCGTGGCGCAGTTGGTTAGACGCCGCCTGTGAAACGAGAGGCCGCGGGTTCGAGCCCCGCACCGAGACAAATGTTTGTGAGACCCAGTAAGTATTGGTCTCGGGTCTGGATGTTTGAGAGACCGAAAAGTCTCTCGTAGTTCCCGATACCCACGACACAACACTTGATTGATCTTAATGTGTGGTTGAGTGTATTTATTTATTTAATTATCAGTAATTAGCCAAAAGTTCATCTGTGCGTTCATTTAAAAAAATGGAAGAAAAACGATTAGAGTATGTGCGTAATAGAGAAATTATTTATAATGTTAAATGTAAAGAATACAAATATGCTCACTTAAAGTAAGAAGTATGGGAACAAATAGTCGGTACCTATTTGTACTAAAGATAATAAAGTATCATACTAAGGATAACGGAGTAATTTTTTATACAATCAAATATTAAGTTATTGATGTTAAAATTTCAAAATACACGCGCTGTTTTAGGAATTATAATAGGAAAAAGTTAACCTTGTTATTTGTCTTCAGGTAGTCTCTTTTTTGTTTTCTTTTAAAATGACACTGGTAGTAGAAATATATAAAAAAAAGACAACAAGAACAAGACGTGTGCTCGAAACACGATCTTGCCTACTTTGGAATTCACACATTTTATACATAAGTATTTCTAATATGTGTACACGGCATTGTTACTTAACATTTTTCCACAGTAAATTTATTCTCAATATGTAATCTATGTTTGTGTACAGAATTTAATCAATCACAGTATTATATAATTGATTGATGTGTGATTTAATGTTAATTGAATCATTGATTTTGACAATAAAATAGTTGCAAACTCGAATGTGATTACGAATGTGATAGTACCACAGGTTATCACAGATAAGAACTGCTTATAATAAGCGCCAACTAGGATTGATTTCATTTAATAAAATATATTATTTATTTGTTTATATAGAGATGAGATAAATAGTACATAAAAATCGACTCTTCCATCCCTAAAAGCTTAGTCATTGGCAGACGGGAAAACCGTCCTTTGTCAATGAAATTAAAAAAATAAAAACGTACGTGGGCCCTCTGACGACCCGTACGAACCATGTAAGATGTGCTCTTTACCATAGTTTTGTACTCTTTACTCTATGCGTAAGACAAAAACCTACAATGTGTTTTCAGCACAGGGGTAGCCACCGCGTAACCTAGTATGAGATAGCGATATTTGTGGGAGTGTGGCCAGGTTGACACGTTTTTCCTAAGGTATCGGGAAACTTTGACCGCTCTTTAAAACAATATAATTGCTAAAATATCAATATTTTAACTTTGAGTGGAACTACAGTGCACATACATGCCTGGGTCACCAGCCATCACCCAAAACTAATAAAAACACTGTATAACATAAACATAATTTAAGTAAATAGCTAGTTCTGAAATTAAAAACTATTGTATTAAAAGCTAATAACAAAATAATATCTAGTCCGCCCCGTGACCACGAAATTTGTAAAGTAATCGAAACGTCGCGTGGAGAAGTTAAAAAAAGCAAAACTTAAACCAAATCCGCGATAAAATCCGTAAATAATAGTTTTATTTCAAAAACAATATCTACTGCGCAATCATATACAGTTCAATACATATAAGGAAAAAGTTTAAAAAATAAAAGATAATTAATAAGGTTTGTTTTTTAATATGTAATTTAAATCTTTAATATCTTTTGTTTTAGGGAATATCAACCGTCGGACCGTTGGCCACCCCAAATAATGTAAATATTTGCCTCCAAAACGTCAAATTTCCTGGAGTCAAGCGGTTACGCCGATAAGGACAGGCTACAAAAGCTTGCATCTCTTTCTTACATGAACGTTATGTATAAATCTCTTTCGTTTTGTGTAAAAGGGATAGAACATGTGACTCCGTCTATTAGTTTCTCCGTCTACGGTTTTCAGCTTAAGTGCCGCACTGTTATTGGCTAAAGCGCGTGTGACGTAGCACCAAGCATCAAGTACGGGATGACGTGGCGAGAGTTGTCAAACGTCGCCATCTAATAAATTTTATTTTATAAAAAAATAAATTTGTTTGTACTTGCGCACTAAATAAAATATTTATTTTGTTTCACAGTTTCAGAATAATTTGTACGTTATTTTAAATTAGTCTAATCTATTTTTCCGCAATTGGTTCTGAGAATACAAATAGTCAGAGAAACGTGTATCCGCGCCAGTGGTTGAAGCGTGACTGACACGTGACTGATTGCACGTGAGGCAATTACCGCAAAAACGTCTTGCCATTATAAAGCTCGGACAACGCATCTATGCTTTATAAACATCTTAGGGTGTACCAGAATCTCATGGCATAAAATTAAAAACAAACATAATGATTTTTATGTGGCAATACCAACGGTCAACAGCTGATTCAAAACTTGAGTTATGTCATTCGATGTGAATATTTTAAGATTTCTATTTTTCCTTAGCGAAAATATACAAATTAGTTCTACAATCACAACTGCAACATATTGTTTACAAGGTTTATTACCAGATCCGTGAATAATTTGGCCAAATATAAACGAAATCGTCGATTTTAAAATCGATGTCGTTTTAACAAATAAGTTGGATTGAATAGTTTTGATACTTCATTTTTTTTGGTTAGTGTTAGATATATGCATGTGTTTTATCCAAGAAGCTTATACCCAAATGGAGATTGCATTCCCTATAAAACACTGAAGCTCAAAAATATCACCTTGTATGACGTTGCTTTTGCCTTCTATCCTTTTCTTTAGAGTGTAAATGAATGAACAAAAAGTCATGTTCATTCATTGTCACTCTAAATGCAATCTCTATTTGGGTATAAGCTTCTTGGTTTTATCGTATATACTTTGATATCATTTTTGATACTAAACAATAATGCATTAAATACCTATTTATAGGAGTTTTCAGAGATTTTATATAAGGAACGGTTTATTATTATTCCTTTATCTTCATCGTCTTCATCAAAAGATGTACAGAAAGAGTATGTAGAAGTAAGCTCTGACTAAAGAGTTAATTAAATAAAGAAGACTGACAATAAAATTATACGTTTTTTATTTTTCAATCTTGCATCTTTCGTATAATATTTTTGGAATCTAATAATTATTTAAATAAAACCGACTCATAATCCCACTACTTCCAATTTATAAATTGAAATTTGTTTGATTAAGTGAGAACTAATAAGAAGAGAGAATTAAAACGAAACTGGTGGCTCGGTACCACCATTTTTATTTACGTTTTGGAAGTACCAGCGCTCCCTCTATATTATAAACACTCGTAAGGCACGTATATATATTATAATTTAAAACTGAACAAATCTTATTTATCTATTTTAATTGGCTATTAATCTAAAAGTACAATTTTGAAGTAATTATAATGTTTAAATAACCTTTATATTTTTACTTAAAACATTATATAATTTATTTAAAAAGTTGTCAATTTGAAATAAAAAATAATTACAATTATTGAAAGTATCAAAATATGTTCATCCAATTACCCCAGTGTTGCAATGCGTAAATTCAAATTTCCCAAAATGCCATGAGATTCTGGTAGACCTATAGCGATATTTGTGGGAGTGTGGCCAGGTTGACACGTTTTTCCTAAGGTATCGGGAAACTTTGGCCGCTCTTTAAAAAAATATAATTGGTAAAATATCGATATTTTAACTTTGAGTGGAACTACAGTGCACATACATGCCTGGGTCACCAGCCATCACCCAGAACTAATAAAAACACTGTATTACATAAACATAATTTAAGTAAATAGCTAGTTCTGAAAATAAAAACTGTTGTAATAAAAGCTAAAAACAAAATAATATCTAGTCCGCCCCGTGACCATGAAATTTGTAAAGTAATCGAAACGTCGCGTGGAGAAGTTACAAAAAGCAAAACTTAAACCAAATCAGCGATAAAATCCGTAATAGTTTTATTTCAAAAACAATATCTACTGCGCAACCAAATACAGTTCAATCTATATAAGGAAAAAGTTTAAAAAATAAAAAAGAATTTATGAGGTTTGTTTTTTAATATGTAATTTAAATCTTTAATATCTTTTGTTTTAGGGAATATCAACCGTCGGACCGCTGGCCACCCCAAATAATGTAAATATTTGCCTCCAAAACGTCAAATTTCCTGGAGTCAAGCGGTTACGCCGATAAGGACAGGTTACAAAAGCTTGCATCTCTTTCTTACATGAACGTTATGTATAAATCTCTTTTGTGTTGTGTAAAAGGGATAGAACATGTGACTCCGTCTATTAGTTTCTCCGTCTACGGCATGGAATTAATTTCCATAAATCTATTGATATTTAAAAATAAACATTAAACGATTCAAATAAAGTAGATTTTTAGTGTTAAGCACTCCAGTTAGGCCCCATTCGCACGGGCGCTATTTCAAAGCGCGTTAAAAAAATGTTGCAATGTGACAAATGTAAATCCATTGGTTAGTTCACACGAAGACGATTTTAAAATGCGATGCTTTTTTATCGAGCCTTGTCGAATTTTCGACGTTGAGCGTTGAAGGTAAAATTTCCATTTCATATGAACATAAATATTGGGAACGGTATAAACCGTCAAAGTCCACGCTTTTTAAGCGCCCGTCACAGGGGTAGCCACCGTGTAACCTAGTATGAGATAGCGACAATTGTGGGAGTGTGGCCAGGTTGACACGTTTTTCCTAAGGTATCGGGAAACTTTGACCGCTATTTAAAAAAATATAATTGCTAAAATATCGATATTTTAACTTTGAGTGGAACTACAATGCACATACATACCTGGATCGCTAGCCATCACCCAGAACTAATAAAACACTGTATAATATAAACATAATTTAAGTAAATAAATAGTTCTGAAAATGAAAACTATTGTCATAAAAGCTAATAACATAACAATATCTAGTCCGCCCCGTGACCAGGAAGGTTGTAAAGTAATCGAAACGTCGCGTGGAGAAGTTAAAAAAAGCAAAACTTAAACCAAATCCGCGATAAAATCTGTAAATAATAGTTTTATTTCAAAAACAATATCTACTGCGCAACCAAATACAGTTCAATCTATATAAGGAAAAAGTTTAAAAAATAAAAAAGAATTTATGAGGTTTGTTTTTTAATATGTAATTTAAATCTTTAATATCTTTTGTTTTAGGGAATATCAACCGTCGGACCGCTGGCCACCCCAAATAATGTAAATATTTGCCTCCAAAACGTCAAATTTCCTGGAGTCAAGCGGTTACGCCGATAACACAGGGGTAGCCACCGTGTAACCTAGTATGAGATAGCGATATTTGTGGGAGTGTGGCCAGGTTGACACGTTTTTCCTAAGGTATCGGGAAACTTTGACCGCTCTTTAAAAAAATATAATTGCTAAAATATCAATATTTTAACTTTGAGTGGAACTACAGTGCACATACATGCCTCGGTCACCAGCCATCACCCAGAACTAATAAAACACTGTATAACATAAACATAATTTAAGTAAATAGCTAGTTCTGAAAATAAAAACTATTGTAATAAAAGCTAATAACAAAATAATATCTAGTCCGCCCCGTGACCACGAAATTTGTAAAGTAAACGAAACGCCGCGTGGAGAAGTTAAAAAAAGCAAAACTTAAACCAAATCCGCGATAAAATCTGTAAATAATAATTTTATTTCAAAAACAATATCTACTGCGCAACTATATACAGTTCAATACATATAAGGAAAATATTTAAAAGATAAAAGATAATTAATGAGGTTTGTTTTTTAATATGTAATTTAAATCTTTAATATCTTTTGTTTTAGGGAATATCAACCGTCGGACCGCTGGCCACCCCAAATAATGTAAATATTTGCCTCCAAAACGTCAAATTTCCTGGAGTCAAGCGGTTACGCCGATAAGGACAGGCTACAAAAGCTTGCATCTCTTTCTTACATGAACGTTATGTATAAATCTCTTTCATTTTGTGTAAAAGGGATAGAACATGTGACTCCGTCTATTAGTTTCTCCGTCTACGGCCGATAAGGACAGGTTATAAAAGCTTGTATCTCTTTCTTACATGAACGTTATGTATAAATCTGTTTCATTTTGTGTAAAAGGGATAGAACATGTGACTCCGTCTATTAGTTTCTCTGTCTACGGTTTGCTATCGCAACGCTCACGAGCCAAGTGGAACGGTAAATATCGCGGTCTTGAACGTGGTCGTCGCGATCGTCAAGTAGAACGCCCTGTCAGCCGCGTGAGGATGGCGCACATAACGCATATCATTGCTCATTGGGCGAGTTATCATTTTGTTGCGCCATGGCGCAATTTTGAGTTAACGCAATGAGCCGGCGCAGTTAACTGCGCCTGAGTTACTGAGTTAACGCAAGGATTTTCGCTGAGTTACCCATCACTACCCTGTAGGCAATGATTAAAGACAAGAAGCTTATACCCAAATGGAGATTGCATTCCGTATAAAACACTGAAGCACAAAAATTTAACCTTGAATGCAGTCACTGTTGCCTGCTATCCTTTTAACAAAAAGTCATTTTCATTCATTGTCACTCGAAAGAAAAGGATAGCAGGCAACAGCAACGTCATTCAAGGTCAAATTTTTGTGCGTCACTTTTCTAAACGGAATGCAATCTCCATTTGGGTTTAAGCTTCTTGATTAAAGATAATCATTGACTGTAGGTCAAGCCTTTTTGTCAAACGGTCAAACACATCAAGCCGTCATACTCAACTGACATAAAACCAGATGATTTCAAAAAGTTTACTTCTTAGTCTGTGAAAAAGTTCGTTAGATTGAATTTAAAAACAATTATCGCGTAGTTCAATTGTTTGTGTTAACTGTAAAAGCTTGTTTCAAAGTGAAATTGGAGTGAAAATGTCCATAACTAACTCAGAATTAATCAGTGTAAATATTGCCTATAATGCCAATACCAAATTACAGCCAGTACTTTCATATCCTAAACTTGTAATTTTTGAAGACGACAGAAAATTTCGAATTGTGGATCTGAAGAATTTTACTGAAACCGGTCATGAAATTGAAAATGATGTTGTGGACAAATTATTCAAAGATGATTTACTTTGGCTAGTGCTAAAATCGGGAGAAATAGCAGTGTGGGACATTCTAAAAGAATTAAAAATAAAAATCATTAACGATAAATTCAAAATTTGTCGGATTGAAGAATACAAGTGTGAATTATACTTGGTTAGTGAGAGTGGTGAGTGCTTATTACAGCCATATGCCAGCAATGAATTAAAAATGAAAATAAAAGAAGGCACACCAGAATTACTTGTCACTTTGAGGAAAACTTCCAAAGAACATTTCGATTCTGAAACATACTGTACTGTCGATGGGTTAAGAGTTTACATTGAAAATGGAATAATTAAAACCAGATGCCCATATACTGGCTTGGTTCAAATAATTACTGCAAATATAGTATCTGAACATCTTTTATTTTGGAAAAACTTGGTAGTGTTGACCGATAAATCAAATATGTGGATAATTAATCTTAAAACATCCGAGATAATATTTGAATTTGGCAAAGATAATGCAGGCTACATACCCATAACAGTATATGACAATGTCTTATATTACATACTGAAGGATACTACTAAGGTAACACTTTTTTCATCAATTCCTCCTCTGTACTAATAAATAAAGCTGAAGAGTTTATTTATTTTTACATAGTAATCTAGAACTACTGGTTTGAGTTGAAAAATAGTTTAGTGTTCGATAGTTTATATAAAAAGGGAGGGGTGAAGGGTACCTACTCTTTATTGCAAGAAAATATAAAGCAACATACTTTTTAACACAAACAAAGCCACTGGCTATAGTAATTGTAAGTATACTATACCTACATGATATTCACAGATGTTGTCCTGGCTCCAGACTAAGATATTTGTCTTGTATTGTGGGTTGATTGGAACTATGAGAGACTTCTCCATCTCACAACACTCAGATAAAAATATTTTTTTGTAGGCCCCACAATTATTACTTTTGTATAGGGATAGAACCTGTGGTCTCTATACATATGGCTCTAAACCCTCTGCAACTGAGGTTGTCAAAGGAAACTTATGTTATTTAGAGAGAACCTGAAACATAAGTAGTAATTTTGGAACTTATCTTGAAACCCTCAAGATTGTTATTGTTTGTTTCAGATCCATGTATGCAGTGCAAAAGTTTCATCATCCCAATCTAACAATGAAGAAATTGCAAACAATACATCTCAAGCAATTACATCCCAAGAAACTCTTATGAATCAACTACAATCATTAGTTGAATCCATTCTATTAATGCCCAAGATAACAGAGGTAACTCCTGATTTACAAGTATTATTTGAACAAGTTAATAATTATGAATTTCTTATCAACATAAATTCTAAATTGTGTCAGCACAACATTATATTCAAATCACTATTATATCCACTGCAAAAGAAAATTATTGCCACTGAAGATTGTAAATTAATTAACTTAATATCAGATTTAATTGTCAAGGCAGACTTATTAGAATATATTGTATTTAAGGGCAATGATTGCTATAAGGATATTAATCTATTTGAACAAAGTGTCAAAGACCTATGTATAACTTTTATAACTAAATCAGATTTAGATTTAGCATCAATATGTTGGCTTAAATATTCAGAAATGAAATTAACAATCAATTCTGATGATATTTTCGATATTCTTAATTCTATATCCCACAACACAAAAATTGGTGCTATTATGATCTGGTTAAAAAACTTTATTCCTTCACTTTTAGATCAAAACCCTTTTCATATAGATATTTTTGTGAGATGGGCTACTGAAAGAGTTTTTAAACTTGAACAATCTGCATATTGGCCAAAGATTGGTATAAAATTTATTGATGAAATTACCAGAGTATTGCAATTATCTCTGAAAACTATACCAATCAGACCCATATCTATGGATGATCTTGATGTGCTAAAAGACAGAATATTAGACATTTTAGAGTTAAAAGATAAGTATAAAATCCATATGTTGCTAAGTGAATTTAGTAGTCAAAGCCCTTCTGAATTAACTTCAATAATGTTGCGTCGTTGCTACACTGAAGATCTTGAAATATTTTTACAAAATTATTTGTCATTCTATGCAACACGACATCAATTTGATTTAGATGAAGCACTGAGATGTTTCATAGAAAGTGAGGCAGTTTCGGGTGGTGGTGAAATAGATGGGGTGCGGCTACAAATTTTACTTAATATGTTTCGCTCCATGTATGGAAAATTAGATTGTTTACTTCATGTTTTAAAAGTATTAGATGTACCATGGAATGACACAGTGATTCAGTTAGCAGTTGCTGCAACTACTAATACAAATGACTTTATACTCTCTGAATTTGATCATTCACTTAAAAAAGAAATTTTAAAGGAATTAAATTATGCCAAAGTTAAAGTAATATTAAAAAAGTACAATTTTCCATTATCATCAACCAACTATATGTTGCTTCTTCATAAAATAATGAATGCCCATAAAGTGGATTTAAATGACTTAAAAGTTATTATCAATGTAATCAGTAATTACTCGAGTTATGGTAGTATGTTATATATCAATAAATGTATTCAAGACTGCGATGTAAAAGCGGCCTTAGATTACTTTGCCGATCTAAATAAAAGAGACAAAAGTAAATTGTTAAAGGCCGTAAAGGTAAAATTCGAGCAGTTAATAAGTAAGAACACGAGTAATGTGAGTCTTGAAAGAAATTATCTAGATTTTTTAAAAGGGACGAAACTACTACTTGATCTTGAAATAAACGATATTGAAAATTTATTTTACTTAAAAAACTCGTACAGTATGATACTAGACATGAATTATATACGCAAAGAAAAATATCTTAAAGATATATTTACAATGAACCCAAATGGAGCAGCCTCTAAAGCTATGACAAGATATGGAGAAAGAGTCAATCAACTAACAGGAATGTATTTAACGCATAATTCCGAAATATTAACTTTGCTACGACGTACACCAGCCACCCATAACATTCATTTGTTTGTTGAAAAATTAATAATTCAACATCAAATAAATAATGCATCAAATCACCACATTTTATCTGACTTTGAAAATGGTAAAAACATATCGCTACTTGTAGAATGTTGCGAAGTTTTAATCGAATTACTTTTAAACTCAAATGAGGAAAATTCGCATTATTTGATGAAATATTTAACTATTTTTAATGCATTAATAAAGACTAATATTGTAATAAAAAATCTGACAATAGTTTGGAAATTTAATTACATTTACTTACCCATTTCGTCATCTACAGAAATTAACGAATTAATTAATTTTTATATCAAACTACAACTTCGGAACCAAAATGAAATCGATTTTCAAAGTTTTAATTACGATTTTAAATCCTATGATTTTAATTCCTTCAGAATGATATCTCAGACACTTGTAAATTTTAAAACTAGTCAGATTGAACAGGAACATTTAAACCATCTAAGCGATAACACGGCTAGAACATTTATAAATAAAGTCACTGCCAATGTAGATATTGATGAAGTTATGATAATGGGTCTACTTCTTGTTTTAAAAACGGTAGAGACTCTAGATGAAAGCATATGGGTACCAGATGCACTGAGGGGACAAAACGATTCTTTCCCACCGTCAGTAGTTTGTTTTGTATCATCTTTACCAGTCCGCGCTACCTTCTGTTTAGATCACAATGTTAATGGAAACTCGACATCTTATCCCCCGCAGCTTATACTAAGATCTAAATTCAACATAAATATGTCTGAAATATCCCTACCGGAGCATTCAGAAGAGACGTGGGATGTAAAAGTAATTCTGTTTTACGTTTTAAAACAGTTTCCAGATATCGGATTTCATCGGCTTTCCGAAATTTGTCAAGCACTCAATGTTTCTATAGATGACGGACTGTCTTTACAACTGATATCAATGTTAACAAACTGGAACTTGAAGTACAAAGTTTATATTAACGAATTTGGAAACCGTTGTGTTATTTTAGAAAACGTCGAAGAACCGTATACGAAATGTTATGCTATTTGGGAAAGCATTAAAAATAAAGAATTTTTAGTTGATGTTCTAAATGACTTTTGGAAAAACGGTGAAGTTACATTACATGGTCGAGTAGTTTCTATTAATCCCTATTATTACGAAGTATTTTTATGCATATATCGATTAATATTTGGTACAAGCGTCGAGTTGAGAAATATGCGAGAATATTTTCTACTAAATTTCCTCAAAGATTACCCACGAAAAAGTGCTCCAAAACAATACGAGTTTGAACTTTTTTCAGTAAAAGGAATATTTCCAGAAATTGGGTACTTTCGTCTTCCATTCCATCTTTTTATGCGAGATGATATGTGGTCTAACTTAAAGTCAGAAATAACATTAGAGACATATGAGCGATGGCTCCCTGTAGTAGTATTATTGTCACTTGATTCGGACTTGCAAACTGCAAGAGATATGATTTGCAGTAACGCCTTAAAACAAACAATGACCTCGAGGAAACGTAACGAGGGTGTAGAATCAGATAACAGCATAACTGAACCATGGAGCCTTATTACAAAAGAAGAACCTTTACTTCGAGCCGCACATAAATGTGTACGGCACATTTCTAATATGGAGTGGGCTGGAGCGTGCCTGTTTTACGTTTTGCAAGGATGTTCACGTGGAGCTGACCAGGTGGCTGCCGCTCATTTATGCTATCAATTTGCCCAACGATGGGCTGCTGTCCAACCTGGAAATCGAGCCGTGCGTCAGATGGAACGTTTAAATTCCACGCTATCTACGAGGCATGTCTTATATAAAATCGAGTGGGCTCGCGATGAACTTGTTCGACTTTCAACTGAACCTGCGCAACTTATTCGGGCTTTGTACTTCCATCCTGAATTTATAGATAAAATTGGTCGCCATGATGTTAACCGTGCTGCAAATGAAATCGCTGATAAGAACGGCATTAATGTTAGTTCTATTAGAATGCAAATTTTAGAAAATATTCTCGAAAAAATGACTAAAGAAAATAATAGTGAACTGTTAGCACTTAGGCCAGTCGAATTAATTACTGCAAAATACATACTAAAAGCCACATGTCCTAAAATGGGAGCAATTTATTTGTCTCGTATAGCCTTTGATGATGATAGTAGCTACAAGAAGACAAAAAAATTAAGAGCACTACAATGCCTCATGAGTGTCGTCGACTCGGATACCGCAATGAAAGTAACGAACCGGGAAAGAGACGCGCTATGGTCATCTTTATTCGATTTACTTTGTGTAGTCAAATTGGAAGCTGTTGACATGCCTTGGATCGTAGTAACATTTTCACAAGATAAAATTCGTGCGTTAGATCAGTTAATTCATGCAACAGACGGAAACGTCGAAGGTTTAAAAATAGCTATAACACTTGCTTCTAAATACGGTTCTCCAAAAGTTATTCGCGATCTTATAGTACTTCTGTTACGTACTAACGTTCACGAAGAAATTACGCCATTGTTACTAAAAGTTTCAACATTTCCTCCTGATGCTGTAATTTATGCCGCATGGCGTGCTGTTATTTTGTCTCCTTTTCAAAACGCAGATCATCCCATCACTGAAAGACAAAGGGCGAAGTGCATCAATGCCATTAATTTACTGCCATTATGCCCTGTACTTAAAGATGAAGACTTAAAAGAAATATGGAAAAATTGTGTGAGATGTAAATGTCTTGGTTTAGGTTGTTTAGTATTACCTTACATGACACCTCAGACAAGGCAAACATTGAGCGAACTTTTAAAAATAGATAGAAGGAACTTAATAGCGAGCCTTAAAAATTTGTATAATGAATCGTACCTTGTATCAGGTGCTATGCATGTTATTGAAAGTATGGCTTCAAAAATGTACCGATAATATGATTTACGAATGTTATACTTATGTTCCTTATAAATTATTATGTTTAAAAGAAATATTACATATTTAAATAGCGTTCCCGCCACTAAGCTTCGAACTTTTACTTACTTTTGTCCAAAACCAAAACTTAGGTAATTAGGTATAGGCAAAAAGTAAAAATTGAAATAACTGTGGTAGTACCATAACATTTTATAAATTTTTATTGACGTTGAAGTTTTCGTTAATATTGAAGTATTTTCAGTGAGAACTTTTATTAATATTTGATATTGTTAAATTTTTTATAATAAGTATCAAAATTAAAATCCAAACATGAAAGGAATGCTATATTAACTGCTCAGTGGCGCCTCCGTTTATTATCCTGTGAGGGGGGTCGCACTACGGCTCCTCAAAGAAACATAAAAGATGTCGCGAACCGGCGAGAGCCGCAATGCGGATCTTGTCTATAAACAAACCCTATTTAAATAAAAATAAACCCTATTTATTTTTATTTTTGGGTTATTAAAATATTTTGACAAGCTGTAGAACCCTAACTTTTAGTCACTGTCTCAAACGCAGATTCATAACTCATATTTGAAGTTGTCTAACTAGGTATTTTAACCTAGTTGGTTTCCTGTGCAGTTTATTAACCCTATTAATTTTATATGTAAGTATCAAATGCTAAATTATTCATTCAAACGTTAAAATGCCTAAATCTTTGAGATATATTACTACGTATAGAGAAGCTATCCCATACAAATGTCTTGTTCGATTTTGGTACAAGTTGAAACTAAATCGCTGCAGTGCTGAACAAATAATTTGAAGTTCAACCAAACAGTTTAACTATGCAGCGCTAGACCGCTTCAGTAGGGCGATTCGCGTATTAAAATAAGTTCAGTTGCAGTGCTCGTGTTCGTATTCTCGTAACCGCTGTCAAATACGCTCGCGTCACGATAGCGCTTCAACGTATTCTACTGCTGCGCGTTGATACATATTACGTGAATCGCCCTACTTGATGTAATTTTCTTGTGACCAAAAGGTCGAAAGCGATTCGTGTGCGGTGCTTGCACCGCACCTAGTGGGACATATTTTTTTTGTAACATTAATATCGATGGCCTAAATGATAATATTTTCATTAGCTTATAATTCTCAACATAAAATACCATTTGCCATAGCAAAAAATATTTGTATCAGTGTGAGAAACTATTTTAGTTTAATGGCTTTATGAATCACGTTGGCAATTAAATAAAATCTTTGGTCAGCACTAACACATTAACAGCTGAAAATAAAATATTAATAATACTTAACTATTTATTGTGTATATTGTATATACTATTTTTCATAGCATATAAGGTACATGTTAAGGAAACTATAAATAAATACATTTCATATAAAATTAATCTTTGTTTTTAATTTCATCTATTTGTTTCCTACGTACATATGGATTACATGTAAATGCTGGCGAATGTATGTAAGAGACTGCAGGGCACACCATTTCAAATAAAGGTGAGTATATACCGTGACCTTTTGCCAATTGCTCTGGGGTTTCACCACTGTTGTTAGGTCTTCTAGCTATATCTGTCATATCTCTCCTTAGAAGAAGAATCAACAATGTTGATTTACAATGACTCACTGCAGATGCCAAATGCAAAGGTGTTTGCTCTGAAACCAAAATATTATTTTAATTTTGTTATGCTTCATCTACACCGCTATTTTTTGTTGAGCAATGTTTCCAAATGTTACTCAGCAACATGTGATAACAAAAATTTATTTAAAGTTAGTACATATTGCCGTGTTGTTGAATGTTAAGTAATTCTCTAATGGCCGTTCTCTATAAACTATCTATCTTTAACAAGAGGAAATAGTTACCGTTGCTGTGTCGGTACAATTCTACGCTTCATTAAATAGAGATGGTCACATATATTTATCTTGCCTAGCTATCTATAAATATTTGCACCATATCCATATCTCTCTATCTTTGTTAACTGAAACATAAAAAGCATCAAAATCTCTAATGAAATCTCTTGTTAAAGATATATTGACTACAGAGAATGGCTGTTAGTTCATAAAGACAATAATGTTTTGGTAACAATCGATTACATTGTTATTAGGGATATTCCGATAATATCTAAAATCTCTAACACTGTTATCTAGTGTCTGAAAGAAATTCGTAGAGGTATGTTAGGGCTACCAGGCTTTATGCCTGATGCGCAAGGACAACGCCAGGCAACCCGTTGTTGTTTATACGGCGCCTCCTTCTCGGTTAGCAGTGCCGATCGTGATCGTTCTGCTCATTACCCTGCTCCGCGCTCTCCTTCAGCAAGATTCTCTCGCAAAATATGACCACGGCCTGCCACCATATCCGACTCTCCACCATGAAAGGAATCATAGCGGATTCATCTCGTACTGGCATAGATATCTACCGAAGCAGCCGTGCCCTGACAGTACCTGGCGGAACGCCATTACTCCATGGCGCCTGCACAGCCACTTGTATAGAACTGGACTCACTGTCGTCTATTTCTTTATGTACCAGCCATATTGTCCAACCTAGTGCGCCGTTTCTACACGGCCGCCATGCAAACGGAGTACCGTATCACTTCGACATTGGTTCCCTGCGATCAGGTGCTGCCGCCTGCCAGTGATGTGATGGTTCTGGCGTCGATGTGCTAGAAATAGGAACCGACCAATACGAAGGGCGCCTCATGAGAAATCGTGCGATAGCCCTCGATTGTTCGCTGCGCTACCGCTCGCTGCGGTGGACGGAAAAGAGCAACACAATGTTAGTCTTGAGCAGTGGTTCTTAACCTTTAACTCATGACTTACTCACTCCCTAAAGACAAAATTCCTGTCAGGACTACCCAGTTGGTTGACTGGTTTGGTTGGATGTTAACACAGTAGTGAATTGTCAATAAATAAAAGTTATTTCTATTTATCCGTAAATTAAACGTGCATAAAGATATGGATGGCTCTGCATACCACTTAGGATGCTTCCAGTAAACACCAGGAATCCGTGAAGCATCGGTTAAGAACCGCTGGTCTAGAGACTCTGCCCAAGCCCAAAATGGAACAAAATTAAAGAGTCCTTGATCGCAAGAGTACCACGTATAATTATCGCAAGGTATGCCGGAACCCTCGGGGTTGTGGAGCAAGGCAGCTTATAGTTCACCTGGGTGAAGTTCTAAGTTATTTAAAATGAAAAAAAGGGCACTCGCTATAATCAGTTCTTCATACATCATGCTGACATTTAATATAAGATACGTTCGTTGCTTCCAAATGTTTCCGTTTATATGCCGTGCGACTCGTTTATTGCTGAAAGTTTCTCTTTGGTATATTTTGTTATTGTCTGTTATTGGCGGTATGGATGGGATTAAAAACATTCAAAAAACAATAACAAGTAGTAATAATTATAAATTGTTACTTGAGTAAATAATCCGTAAAGTTTTTTCAATGTGTAACATTCCCGTAAATCTAAGAAACCATTATTGTTAATAATTTAATCTTTTTTCACAATGTTGCTCAAGCAAAAATAATTGCAGTGTGGATGCACCATAGTACTTCTCTTACGACCGATTCTAAAGTTAATATAGTTGTATGAAAGAGATCGCTCATAGCGATAAGATCGCCAATGGGGTATTCCACCCTTTTTTGAAAAGTGTTTAAGTTGTTCCGAAGGTAACAAAAAACTATTTAGAAAAATATCATTTTTATTTGATCGACAAGACCCATAACAACCCACTTGAAATTGATATTTTAATTTTATGCGGGCAAATGTATGAAAACGCTAGTCGCCACGTTCCATAAAATGATCGTCATTCCACGAGTAAAAAAACCTTTCTTTATTTTCAATAGACATGAGTTAGTATAATTAAACTCTCCTTCAATGAAACCGTCGTTCATTATAATATGTTAAAAAATATCGTAGGGAAGAATACTGTTATAACTTCTCTGTTTACATAATAGGTTAATATGATTCTACCCGCAGAGTTACGAAATGGTCCATCATGGCGTCTGCCATTTCGCATCTTTTTGGGACAGCCAAAAACAAATTAAATTTTCAAAACGGATTATAACATTCATTCTTTAGAGTTAAAAGCTGAAATTCACTTAAATTCATTGCTTATTGCTCTACTATATAGATTTATTGTATTTAGATTTTTTCTCTCTTTTAGTAAAATACCCCATTGTTCACTAACATCAAAAGGTCTCTGTTATATTTGTTTGTTCTTTATTACGTTCCTTGTGTTCCTTATAGTGTTGTGTATCTGTAAGGAACTATTCAAGGTAAAGCTGAAAACAAACTATCGTACGTACGTGTTATACGAAGTGGCTACAGAAAATAGATGCGGCTAACTGGCTAATCATGACAATGGAACATACAAGGTCACGACATAGGCTTACGACTGATAGTGTGCACACAACAAAAGAATCCATAGTTCAGATCGGCTTATGACGGTTTTTTGTGGTATTTGCGACCGCTGCTTATAAGACGTATGTACGATAGTTTGTTTTCGGCTTAAGACCTTTTTCTGTATCTTACATTACACTACACTAATGCACTACTAATAATTATAAAGTAAATGTAAAATTCAAGACTAATTTGTAGATGAAAAGTTAAAAACAATAATTTTAATTTTCAAATGTTCTACTATCATCATTACTGTACACGGAAATAATAGGGAATATGCATGAGACTCCAAAATAAGTCATTCTTTTAATCTTTATTGATATAGAAATATACCTTGAAGATATTTTCTAAATTAATCAACTCTAACGGCCGATGCCAATAATCAATCGAAAAAATTAGATTGAAGTCAACCTGGATTGTTTTCTACTTTTCGATTAGTCTCTTACCATGTTGCTATAGTTTTTTTACTACTGAGATTGATTATTGGCAATATAGTATCCGAAAAAAGACTGACCTGTCAATCTCAAACGGCAAAGGAGACAGGCGAAATTGGGCTCGACCCACGCCTGACTGTACGCTTATGAAAGATTCACTAATATTTTTTTTTATTTTATTTTTCTCATCGTATCATAATAAGATGTTTTAGAATGGAAAAATTAAATTCATAATTCAAGGAGTATTTAGTAGATTTTCATAGCGGCCTGTCATCACGCCATCTTCTAATTACTGACATAAACATAGTTTTATGCTGCATTTACACGCTTGGCCAACCTCGGCCAGCCTGCACCAACGCCAGCGTGTAAACGGAGTGTTTGGCCTCGCTGGCTTTAACCCATTCAATGCGGCAACAAATTTTGCTCTCGCTACCCAGATGCGGCATACTTCTTAACGTAAACGCCGATCGGCGTGCGCCGCCCCTGACGGACCAAAAATAAAACGCCAATCGGCGTTTTCAGCACTTCGTTAAGAATTTCAATTTATTCATTTCGAATTCATGGAATTTCTCGAGTAGTACGCTATAATTATTGCAATAAGGACTGTTTTTAGTAAGTAGCAGAATTAATTTAATTATTTTAGCCAATTTTATATGAGATTGGTGAAGATTTGTTGATGGAAATTTAAGAAAAGGAATATCTGCAGTTTTTTTATATATATTATGGATTTAAATGATGAGTAAATCTCTTTATTTGATAAATATTTCTATTGTGATCTCCCGTCGTACAAACATCCTTGTTTAAAGCATAAAAAATGATATTATTGATAACTTCGAATATTATCAGGGGTTGCAAACCATTTTTTTTTAATTTCATAATATTTAAATCTCAATACAAAGTTAGTGTATAGGTACTTATTATTATTAAAATTATCAAACGAATTTAATTATAAATAAAATATATAAAAATAATTCAATAATATATAAGTAAATATTTTCTCTCAAAAAAAATTTCTTGATTGAAAACGTATACATAACTGGGTGTCGTTAAATAGACAGAATTGATTTCAGTGTAATGGATAAAATTTGATGGTTTGGAATTTACTATTTTTCGCACTTACGTGGGAATATAAATCATATTAAAATACCGCGACAATATCCGTAAAATATAGTTTTATTACATTGATTTTTTATGCAGTTCTTTTTCAGAGAGAAAACGTTCCTAGTCGCCTAATATATTAATTGATATATTGTTTGGGATGACATTTACTTATCTCAGTCGTTATTGGCACCACAAAAGAAACGGAAAAGTGAAAGTTCAAATAAAGAGATTAAAAAATAATTAAAATATCAGGATGTGATAATTGCCAGATTATCAATAAAATATTGACAAAAAAGATAAACGAAATATAATATTTGTTAATTTCGCATTTTGCTCACTCTTTTTAAGCAGCAAAACCTACTTGTTTAAGACACTGTGCAGGACCAAGGAAAATAGGGATTCATGTATAATGTAAATAGGACTAGCGGTCCCATCTTCGTCCGCTTGTAGATAGTTTTTAAACCAGTCCACATCAAAAACATATTATTTCGCGTAATAACTACCTATATGAATTAAATAATAACACCCAACAGTCACATACATGGTCTTGACCCCACACTAAGATCGAGTCTTATGTCGTGGGTATCAGGAATTCGACTTTTCGGTCTCACAAACACCCAGACCTGAAAGAAATATTTGTGGGCCACACAAACATTTCTCTCGGTGCGGAGATCGTATCCGCGGCCTCTCGTTACATAGGCGGCGTCTAGCCACCTGCGCCACGGAGGCTGTCAATGAATTCCCCGAATGTGAATTTCCCGAACACTGTCGATTATATTTCCCGTCCAGTTATGTCCCGTTCTGTTCCGTCTCTCAGTCCCATGACGAAAATTCTAATTTTAAAAGTAGCAAATATTTCTATTTCAATTCCTGACTGCTGTAATATTCCCGTAGGATGACCCCGGGAATAATATTTTTTTTCGGACCAAAAGCTAGCCTATGTGTCAAACCAGGATGACAGCTATCCCTATAACTAATTTCATCAAAATCGGTCGAGACGTTTTTGTGTGAAAGAATAACAAACATCCATACACCCATACATCCATCCACACTCACAAACTTTCACATTTAACTTACTTATAAGTTTGTTTAATAGAATAAATAAATATGCTATTCATGTTTTTATAACCAATAGTTGTGAATCCCTGGAAAACGCCGATTGGCGTTTGCCGCAACTGAGTAAGAAAACTCAACTTTTCTGGAACTGAAATATCCAGAAACTATTTGTACCAGGCTTTTCACTGATAAATTATAAACACATTGGTCCATATTTTATAATTAAAACTTCAAATTTGGGTAAAATATAAAACAATTCTACATTACGCCGATCGGCGTTTTCAGCATCTGAGTAAGAAAAAATAATACGCCGATCGGCGTGCGCCGCATTGAATGGGTTAATATTTTCATTGTTGACAGTTTGGAGTTGGTAGACGTTGGCCCAGCCTCAGCCAACGTGTAAATGCACCATAAAATTGTATTTGTATTTTGACAATTATGTTTTATTCTTATTATTTATTACTGCCAGCACCATCGATATAGGTACTTTAAAAAGGTTGCACATGAAAGAATGTCAGTTTTGGTAATTTTAATCTATACATATAAATAAAATTGAAGTGTCTGTTTGTAAAGTGAAAATAAAAAAAATGTCCAACTACATATCGTCATATACGCGATACTTATAACGAAAATGACCTTAATTTTTTTTGTCTGTCTGTCTGTTTGTTCCGGCTAATCTCTGAAACGGCTGGACCGATTTTGACGGGACTTTCACTGAAAGATAGCTATTTTTTACGGGAGTAACATAGGCTACTTTAATTTTGAAAAACAAATTAATTAAAAAAAATAAACCTTTAAATTTTAAGGTGGTTTTTTTAAATATGGTATTATGACACGCGGGTGGATGAGCTCATTATGTTTCTTTGATTTATTTGGTCTAAAAATATTCTAAAAATATGAGGTAGCTGATATAATAAGGAGTCACTTAGGCTACATTTATTTTAGAAAAATTCTTTTATTTTATAAATATAAAGTTTTTGTTAAATTCCACGCGGACGAAGTCGCGGGCACAGCTAGTTTGTAATAAATACCGATTATCACTTTACTCCCAGTTGGCGCAAAGATTTTGATTTTTAATTTCTATATACTGGTCTTATCCCTATAAAATAAATCATAAACCAACTTTGTAAGGCTGAGCCCAAGGTTCTATGAAGTTTCGTCCGTCTCCTTTGGATTGGGATTGTTTATTGGCAGCGGCTGTAAATCGGTCAAATAAATACTTAAAAAATGACATTTCAATTTTGCGATTTTTCGAAACGCGGGGCTATTGCTTGAAAAGGAAAGTAAGGACAGAGTACACCATCTTATGAAGTTTTAGCTTGTTAGGTGTATTGTTTTACGTTTGTTTAAGAGTTATTTTGTTTATTCCTCATATCATAAAAAAAATGGATTATTTTGTGAAAAAATTGATTATTCTGTGTTAATTTATGAAATAAACTTAATCCAAATACTATGTTGCTGATATAGTGTACTCTGACGTCACAGCGAGTTCGCGCCAATATGGCGTTTAAATGCTTCGAAACTGATAGCAGGTTTGATTATTTTTTTACACTTTTTTAATTAAAATTTTAAAAGCCTTATATTTTTCTAAAATCTATTGAATAAAAATATAAAAAAATTACATGCATATTCCCTATTACACCCATATTTATGGTTCTCGGTCACTAAGACGACTTTTTACAAGAACTTATTTAGGACCTTCCAGCCAAATGAATATAATACGACACGACGCGACGCGGTGAATGGCGGTGCGGTGCGAGCAATGCCGCACTGCCCCGCAACTATTACTTCTTGGTCTGAGCCCGTAATGCATTCGAAGGGATTGATTCTGAGTATATAATATATATTGTTTTTTACCTGTTTGTCGTTCGCTAACCTCGAGAACGGCTGGACTGATTTTGATGGAACTTTCACTGAAAGATAGCAAATTTTTGAAGGCTTAGGCTCCTTTAATTTTGCAAAACAAATTAGGATTCCGCACAAAAAAATAAAACTATTATGATACGCGGGTGGCCGAGTTTATTATGTTTCTTCGGTTAATTTGGATGTAAAAAATATTTATGGTTCCGTGGGTACAAAAAAAATCCCTTAATAATTGAGCTTGATGGTACAATTCAAGTCACGAACTGAACAGGGAAAGCAATATTTCAATTTTTACTAATTTTGTAAGGTGTTCATGAATTTTAGCGAAAGAGTGTGTTGGAACATCGGATTTTAAAAATATGAACTTCAACATTCGAATCTCTTTAGATAGCCAATTTTACGAGAAGTCATAAGCATAAACAACTTTCATTTATAACATAAATGGGTTACGCGCAAAAAATAATCGTAAGTAAAATTGTGCGTGGTTCCGGGATCAAAAATTTTAGAGGTGAGAACTTATTATGTTTAATAGTATCTACTCATTATAGTATTTGTTTATAACATGAGTTACTCTAATTAAACTCTCCTTTAACGAAACCGTCGTTCATTTAATTATGTTAAAAAACATAACGTAGGGAAGAATACTGTTTATAAATTCTCTGATTACTTAATAGGTTAAAATGTTTACAACTGTTGCCTGGGTATTCTACTCGCAGAATGACGTATACTCCATCGGTTTAGGTACTTAACTAAATGTAAACAAACCAGAACACGTGACGCATGGTTGCTCAATATTTTATTGCAATGTCCAATTTACGAATATTTTCTTAGTCAGCCAAGTAACAAGTATTAACAACAATTAACAGCAGCTTATAACAAATAATAACTAAAACAGAGTAAAGAACAACGATGAACACTTCCAGACACTTCACCACTTCACGAAAACAGTAAGTACATTAACGCAATGAATAATAATTGGCTGCCATAGATAACATATGATGATGCTTAGTTATCCGACCTAACGCATTGTCTTTCATTTAAATGGTAGCATTACGGTAAAGTCGTACTTCTAGATTTTGTAGCATAATATTTCTTGTAACTTTTATGAAAATATTTTGGATGCCTGACTGGGTCTTTTTTATAGACAGATTACACAATGTAAAATTAGATTATTTAATTTAGATAATTTACTTATGATCTTGCATAATTTAATTGTTTCCAAGCTCACACATTCATAATTATAATCGTTATAATAAATTTGAACATGCAATGTAGTTTTACATTTACGTAAACATTTTTTGTCTTCAATTAATTTAGAAATGAGAAATGGCAATGTTAACTAACCTTTTTTATGGTTTGTTTACATTTAGTTAAGTACCTAAACCGATGGAGTACAGATATTATTTTGTTATTAGCTTTTATTACAATAGTTTTTGTTTTCAGAACTAGCTATTTACTTAAATTATGTTTATGTTATACAGTGCTTTATTAGTTCTGGGTGATGGCTGGTGACCCAGGCATGTATGTGCACTGTAGTTCCACTCAAAGTTAAAATATCGATATTTTAGCAATTATATTTTTTAAAGAGCGGTCAAAGTTTCTCGATACCTTAGGAAAAACGTGTCAACCTGGCCACACTCCCATAAATATCGCTATCTCATACTAGGTTACACGGTGGCTACCCCTGTGAAAATATAGCAATCGGCCATTTTGACAGAAAAGCTAGTCACGACGCATGATGTCACGCCTATGTAAACCTGCGGTAAACATTACCAATTTCTTAAGAAATGTGGAATGTGAACTTTACCGAAACCACTTATAGACTTTAGAATTATTCATTTTTATCAAACGAAATTTGTTTTGTTTCGTTAACTTTCTTCGCTGCGCATAGACACAATGACATGTTTACCTAGTGATAACGTTATAACGGACGCCATGACACCTACTAGCTTTTTCTGTGTACTATTGAAAGATGATTAGAAATATAGATAATCTATATATATATAAAAGAGGAAGGTGACTATTATGACGTAGGTTAGCACTAAGGAAGAATTTTTGGAAATTCAACCCCTAAGAGGGTGAAAAGGGTAAATAACGGTTGTATGGAAAATCGAAACGGTTAAAGCTACAATTGAGATACTTGGTACTTTAGTTACTCATCTAGAAACAAGAGTAACTGCATACTATGTTTTTAATAATCAACCGTAAAGCGGTGAAAATAAGGGTTGATATGTTATAGAACCGAATTGTTGGATCAACGTGCAGCCGAAATTACTGAAGCGTCGCACTTGAAATGTAACACAGGGGTTTCTACTATGACATAGAGTAGCAATAAGAAAGGATTTTTGGAAATTCAACTCCTAAAGGACTGAAAAGGGTGAAATTGTGTTGTATGGAAAACCGAAACCATGAAAGTTGCAGATCTCAAACTTAGTACTTTAGGTAGTTTTTTGTCTTAAATTAGCCCTAAAGGGCTTAAAATAAGGGTTGTAATTTTGATGCAAAACCGAAACCATGAAAGTTGCAGATCTCAAACTTAGTACTTTAGGTAGTTTTTTGTCTTAAATTAGCCCTAAAGGGCTTAAAATAAGGGTTGTAATTTTGATGCAAAATCGAAACCGCTGTTATTGGTACGAAAACTCGTATTTTAGTTACCTTTTATAAACACAAGAAAACAACGGAAGATTATGTTGGAATATCGGGCATGTGCAACTTTCATTTTAAATATCCATAAATGGGTATCGCGCAAATAACACTCAAAAGTAAAATTGTGCATAGCTCTGGGATTATAAATTTTAGAGGGAGGAATTTATTATGTTTAATAGTATTTACTTATTATAGATAAATAATGAACAATTGTAAGGGTTTGGATTATGTTTTAAATGGAGTTAAAGCGGGAAATCTTTGTTGATAAAGTAAGTAATATACATAGCCACATAATTTGCCCAAGAGTATGCTCACTAATAAATAGTGACGTAATTCGGAGTTTTAGAATTTTCTCAGTTTTAGGGGAGAAATAAGGATAAAACATATTGTAAATAAGGTTAATAACGCAGACGAAGTTGCGGGCAAAACCTAGTCTATATATATAAAAGAGGAAGCTGATTGACTGAATGACGTATCAACGCACAGCCGAAACTACTAGAGCTAAGAACGTGAATTTTTCCACAGGGGTTCCTATTGTGACGTAGGCGAGCACTAAGAAGGGATTTTTGGAAATTTAACCCCTAAGGGGGTGAAAAGGGTAAAAAACTGTTGTATGGAAAATCGAAACCGTTAAAGCCACAGTTGTCAAACTTTGCACTTTCGTTAATTAATCAAAAACCAAAATAACTGCATACTTTGTTTTTCTAAAATTAACCCTAAAGTGGTTAAAATAAGGGTTGAAATTTTGTTGAACCAAACTGTCTAATCAACGCACAGCCGAAACTGAAGGAGCTAGAAACGTGAAGTTTTCCACAAAGATTTCTATTGTGACACAGGTGAGCACTAAGAAGGGATTTTTGGAAATTCAACTCCTAAGGGGGTGAAAAGGGTAAAAAACGGTTGTACGGAAAATCGAAACCGTTAAAGCCACAGTTGTCAAACTTTGTACTTTTGTAAATCAATCAAAACCAAACATAGCTGCATAATTAATTTTTCTAAATGTAACCCTAAAGGGATTAAAATAAGGGTTGAAATTTTGTAGAACTATGATATACATAGAACCGAACTGACGCATCAACGCACGGCTGAAACTACTAAAGCTAGGACCTTGAAATTTTACACGAAGCTTCCAATCATAATGTAGAGCAGCACTAATGAAGGATTTACCGAAATTCAACCCCTAAAGGGCTAAAAAGGGTGAAATGGTGTTGTATGGAAAAACGAAACCGTGAAAGTTGTGGAGCTCAAACTTAGTATTATACTTAAGGTAGTAGGTAGTAGTTTTTGTTTTAAATTAGCCCCAAAGGGCTTAAAATAAGGGTTGTAATTTTGTATGCAAAATCAAAACCGCTGTTATTAGTATGAAAATCCGTATTTTAGCTACCTATTATAAACACTAGAAATAGGCGTGCATTAATTTTGGAAAAATGGCACAAAGAGCATGAAATTTTATAAAAAGTATTGATGGTTCCGTGGGTACAAAAAATCCCTTAAAAATTGAGCTTGACGGTACAATTCAAGAAGTAGACAGGGAAAGTAATATTTTAATTTTTACTATTTTTGTAATTTGTTCATGAGTGTAAGAACTTCCAATTTACTGTAGGGGTCAGAGAAAAGGTGGGAAAGGACGAAAAGTTGTATTGAAATATCGGGCATAAGCAACTTTCATTTTAAACATACATGAATGGGTTTCGCGCAAATAATACTCATAAGTAAAATTGTGCGTAGTACCAAGATTATAAATTTTTGAGGGAGGAATTTATTATGTTTAATAGTATCTACTTATTATAGATAATATAAATAATGACCAATTGTAAGGTTTTGGATTTTTATGATGCTCACAAATAAATAGTGATGGTAATTCAGAGTTTTAGAATTTACTCAGTTTTAGGGGAGAAATGAGGATGTAATATCTAATTAAGTGGAGTATCGATTTTCAAATATATAAATAAGCAATAGGCCACATAATTTGCCCAACGGGACGCTCACAAATAAATAGTGATGTAATTCAGAGTTTTAGAATTTTCTCAGTTTTAGGGGAGAATTAATGAGGATGTAATATCTAATTTATTGGAGTATCGATTTTCAAGTATATAAAATATATGTTAGATAAAGTTAATAATGCAAACAAAGTTGCGGGCAAAAGCTAGTTTCGTATATAATAAATGGGTATCCATATTATAGAACATGATTTTAAAATAATTCGTCATGCCTATTATACTGGTGGTAGGTCTCTCATATGTGAGAGGCTGCCTGGGTAGGTACCACTAAAATGTCTATTTGTTCCGCCAAACAGCAGTGTAAATGCACTGTTGTGTTTCGGATTGAAGGAGATTGTAGCCAGTGTAACTACTGGACATATTGAGGCTTAACATCTTATGTTTCAGGATGGCGAGCGCAGTGGAATGCCAAGCACTGCTTTGTACTTCAAGGTGTTATTTGGTTTTGCTACTTTTTATGAGCAGTTGTATCACTCACCATCAGGCTAACAGCATGCTTGTCCCGCCATTTAGTGCAATAAAAAAATCCATTCAATCAGGAATTTGTTCATATTTTTGGAAAATTAGATGTGATTTTACTGCCTTGGTGGCCTAGTTATAGTACAGCACTGTTACAAATGTGAGGTCTGGAGTTCGAATCCTGAGTGTGGCAAAGTGATATTGGATTTTTCTATTCATTATAAGCCCAGAGTCAGAAATAAGTACCCAATATAGCCAAAGGCTCTCGCCCCATAGCACAAAGTGGGACAGAACATACAAGGCGAAATGTGGGTGTCCTGGCACCTCCGCCTATCTGTTCTGGGAAGAATGCATGGTTTGTGTATGTATGTTTTGATTCAATTTGAAACACTGGTCACAATGCTACATGATGATGATCAAAGTAGATTTTTTAAAATATTTTCTAGAATGACTGATTCTTGCAACAATCTGGGATACCCAATTGTTGCAAGGAACAGACATTCTACAAAACAAAACAAAAGCCTGATATTGAGACTATAATATTTTTTTGCTGCTGTGCTGTCATAGATAAGATCCCATTACTTATTTATTTTCTGGTTCTTTGACATCTAGTATATCATACTCATGTTAAAAAAAAGTGCATCATGAAATACCTCCATCAGAAATTGCAGAGGGGTCTGCACCAGCTGCCAGTAATCTTGCAACAATTCTATAATTATTCCAATTAGAAGCTGAATGCAGAGGCGTCCAACCAAGTTGTGTTTTGGCATTCACATTAGCCCCAACACTAAGCAAGTATTGTACGGCTGTCAAATGATTGCTATATGATGCTCTATGAAGTGGTGTATATCCATCTGAGTCTCGAGCCTGTACAAGTCCGGGTTGCGACTTTAATAATGTTTTCAGAACATCTACCTCACCATTTTCGGCAGACCACAACACATGGTCAATGGGATTTTCTGAAAATACAAATAATCTGTAAATACTGTAAGTACATAATAGGTACTATTTTAATACTACTGAACTCTTGGATCATAAAATATGGTACCTATTACTTTAACACGTATATGATACGTGTGTATATATCAGGTTTAGATGATAAGTCAATTTAAGCAAATTTTAATTACCTTTAGGATTTTTCACGACTTCGACGTCTTTGTCATCATCATCCCACCCAGACACAAACATTCCCGATGTTTCTGGATTCCTTTTGCATTTCTCAATTTCCTCTTGAATCTGTTTATAATTTTGACGTTCGACGGCATCTGAGTCTTCCGAGTCCGACATTATTTCGTTTGATAATTACAAGTGTACAAATCACCACTTTTTATGATAGCCACCGAAGATAACTATATAAAACACAAACGATATAAAAAACATTAAAATTTCATGTCAATTGTCAAGCTATGTTATAGTCGATAGAGATGTGTAAACTCGCCTTGCTATTTGCTAAGTTGCTAAATGCTAACTCGAGTTCACACTCGAGTTGTGTTTATTTCGAGATCACAATATAAGTAATGTACTCTGTGGAGTTCACTCGAGTTGAATTATTTTGTGAAGACAGCTATTTAACTAGCTAGTTTTGTTGTTAAATAGATGGGAGCACGGGACTACCCCTGCCAAGCCAATAAAAAAAGCGGCACGGCTCGGGCGCGGCCGTAACATGCTTTTCTCTTTTGCTGTGGATAAAACTAGAAGCCTGAATTTTCAAACTAAGCGGGCATTGTTTAAATAAATATGGAATATTTCAAATTTCACTCAATTTGAACAAGAAGTTTCAGAATTATAACTAGTCAAAGTTTCATAATAGGGAATATGCATGTCATTTTTTTATTTTTTAATCGATTCTGTATGTTATTACCATGGTTATTACATTACCGGAAAAAATATAAGGCTTTAAAAATATCAATCAAAAAAGTACAAAAAATAATAATCAAAACTGCTATCGGTTTCGAAGCATTTAAACGCCTTTTTAGCGCGAACTCGCTGTGACGTCAGAAGTCACGATATGAACAACGTAGTATTTGGCTTTTCTTTCATTAATTGCTACAGAGCTGTATTTCGTAGAATTGTAGAAGCTTATAAGCTTATAAGCTAAGCTTCTTGTTTCTACCTCATACCTACTAGGTTAAACCACAGAGTAGGTATTTTGTTATATGTGCAGAACAATGACTAAAGCATGCTTTAGTTATTGTTCTGAGGGCGACCCCTGTGGTTTTAAATAGGTTTTTAATGACGGCGCGGCGCTAAGAACGAATATAAAATTATTATGGCAACCATATACTACGACTAAGCCCCATGACCAAGCCTGAGCCTTTGTCATATGTCATAAAACAAAAAAACCTTCATGAATACATGTATAAACTCATGCCTTTTTTCCAGAAGGGGTAGGCCGAGATGCTACCGAGGTAATACCAGGATACCCACGTTTCACCTAGTGGGTTGAGGGCAAAGCCAAAGAATAGACCACTTTGAGGGTTCCATAATCCGTAGGTACTACGATGTTATCGGAGGGGAGCCAAGGTGAGCCTACCGTCATTCGCCATATCGGTCACAAATTGCTGAATCCAGAGTGATAATGAATACAACTTATTATTCTTTTGTTCTAAATAATTAAATAAGTTTTATGACTGAGAGTTTTTGAACTTTCTTGCAAAATTATATCACTTTATTATTTTATCATTGCAACACTCATCAGTCGGCCATGATTGGAATTTAGAAATAATTTCAACATGGCGCCCGGTTGTTCAGAGTGTGTGTGTGTGAAAGTGCAGTGAAATTATGTTGAAATTTAGTGTATTTAGTGATAAATCTAGTGTTTAAGTGTAAAGTGTGTGCTTTAATGCATCGGTTTTACTATCATGGCTTTAGATTTACGCCTGCACTCTCCTGCAGGCGCGGAACCTGTTGTTTATACATGGCCCCTCACTACAGGTCATGGCTCGGTAAGGAAATGTATAGTTTTATTCTATTTTAGTTCGTTTCACGATTTAGGAATATTAATAATTGACTAAAAGTATCTTAAACTTTAATTATAACACTGATAATTTAAGGATGTGAGGAGCATCATAATTACTTCCAAACAATCCATCGTGGAACAAGTGCCAGTTTGAATTACTGATTAGCAGTGTAGCATTGAATCTAATCATTTGTTATGTTCCTACAGTATTCACATGGCATTTAATTTATGAGATCGTTATTTTTATCGTGGTGTTTTATTTAAAATATCATAGGTTTAGGATAGCTATTCCTCACGTCACATGGGTATTGCAGCAGAGTGTATTGACCTCGTGTTTTGTCAAGGTGTCGGCTTTTTTTAGATATGTACACACTGTTGCGTAGTTTTCATTCGTCATATCATAATATACTTTTGGTATAGCAGCAATATAGATAATAGAATATCAATTAGTCATACAAAACAATGTATAACTAAAGTAAATATTTGTGTAGTACATGTAAAATAGATCAGGTATTTGCTTTAGGTTGGCTGTTTAGTGAAAACGAGATAGATAACTGTTTACAGTACATAATTGACATTGATACTGTTGTTGTTCTAGTGTTTTTTAGTACACTGTATAGGTTGGGTTCAATATAATCAGGTTTATTATCCAGTGTGTGTTATATAAGGCTTCTCATTATACATAGATAATAAAATAAATTAACTTAATATTTAAGAATTATAGTTTTGAGTTTTTAGAGCTAAACAATTTTTTTTTACATGTTTATGCACAACTTTATCTATCAAGCTGTTTATGCTGTAAATGGAAATATTTAATAGGTTCTATATTCAGTAACAGTGTGGTATGTTGAGTAGGAAGCATAGATATATTTTCTAGTTATATAAAATCCTGTTTCTATTTATTATTATTTGTGATCGTTATATAAATGTCGGAGGAAGTGAACAGATACAGAGTTGATTGCTGGTTGTACTATGCGAGATCATTTAATTATTTTGTTAATATTTTTCTATGATTAAGTTCATTTTTAAATTGTAATTAATTTGCGAGCAAAGTAGACAGATGTGGTTATTATTAATAATCCGGAAGTGAGAATGTTAGTTTCCTACAAACATCTTATAAAATCTTTATTTTATTTTATTTAGTTTAGTACATTTTATATCGTACAAAATTCTAGTAATTTATTTAAATAATTGTATTATTTAATGTCCAATCAGAGCAGAAGGTGGCCTCGAGCGGGGTCAAGGTGCCATCTTATTTTTCACCATGTTTTATAGTAGTTGTTGTGTACAAAGTATTGAGTAGTAGTGGAAAGGAGGATCGATCGAGGTGGATCATTCTGAGCTAGTGGTGAAGTAAGGCTGGTGTCGCGAACCCGCTGCTTGTTACAGTTGTTATTATTGTCATTACCTATTTAAAAGTTTAAAGGCTTAAGTATTTAAATTGATTCTATTTGTGCCTTTTTTGAAATAAAATCGTGTGAGACAGTGAATACTGTGTTTTGTGCTCGCATATAACCCACATGGCGCCCACTAGACCTGTGACCACTAATGATGATGTCGAGGAGAATAGCGTTTCTCTGACATAAATATAAATATTATGGTTACAATCATGTCAAAACAATTATTTGTTTACCAAGGTCCTGTTTTGTGATTGAATAGAAATACATGCAAGTATTTAATCCTGAAACTTAGGTTTTAGGAAGATAACAAGTAGTTTATGGTCAGTGTTCTATGAATAGATCTTTGTTTTTAAATACACATTTCAATTATTTTAGTAGTGTAATAATCTACTTTCATGTTCAAATATTGCTTTAGTTATCATTGATTAATAATTCATAGTATTAAGTAATTCAAAAGTTTTAAATATCATAATTAATGCATGATATGATTTCATTTAGTTTTTGTGTATTTTGGATTTAGGTCATGCATTTTATCACAATGTAGTATTACTTTGTTAAAATGAAAAATGTATGTAAAAATGTATGTACATACGCAGGTAAAAACCTAAACCAAGCAAAATAATTATGGGCTTTTCTAAATACACCTTATGATGGATTTTTAGTGCAATATTCATGGTAAAAATGTCATATAGTCAAGTCAACAAATGATACATTTGGATTTATGTTAGATGTAACTTGCTTAAAACTACAGAGAATTATGTTACTGCATTGTTTAAAACATAATATATTAGCGAAACTATGAATAATACTAATAAGAGTACAAAAACACATGCTCGTCTCGCTAATCATGGCAATAAAAAAAATATTTATTTTAATTATATAAAGTGGGCAGGTTAATAGAATAATACTTTCTGATAATGACTTAATCAAAACTATGCTTACTTTAGAACACCATAACTGATAATTACAGACATTAAATCCTCGAAAACCATTAAAAGTGGTATTTTATCAATATTGATTGATCTGCAGGTGTTAAAATTATCTAGACATTAGAATGTTCATTATATTATGGTGCAACACAATCATGGAAATTAATTTATCATACTAATGTCACCAATTACAAACATTGTTTGTTATCTTTTATCTCTTTATTATTTCATAGCTGTAAGTTATCTCATATTAAAACACTTTGTTCAATACTTAAAATTGATACATGTAATCTTCGATCAAATATACACTAAATACAACATGAGCGCTTAGAAAATGGCACCAAAAAAGAGTGTTTTAAGTACTCTTTTGCCTTCAGCCACCCACCGACCGTTGCTTCCAAAACGTTGTAGAACTATAGACAATATTATGTGAAAAGCTACTTTAAGCTCCAGGAATAAGGTGGAATTTGTGTTAATATATTTGAAATATATGATCTTTTTGTTTACTCTTTTTAATGTCATGCATCGGTGCCACTTTTTAACAGAACTTTTACAGGGAACTGTGTATCTAGTGTATATTTGATCGAAGCATGTAATCTTCATATGTAAAATAGCCTCTAAATAAAAAATAATACAAATTGTTTATAATTTTTTTTCAATACATAAACAATATTATATTCAAGATACAGTAATAAAATATAATGTAATCTTGTTTGCAAAACACTTTATAATATTTAATTATTATACTCTGTTATAAACAATGTTCATGGGAGATAAAATCTGTCATCACACATTTGAGGCTATGCCTATTTTTGAGTTGTGACTTCCTAATAAATATTTAAAAAAAAATGCAATATAACTATTGCATGATAATTAGACAAAAAGGACATAGGAAATTGTCATTCAAACTGATCCACAACTATAATACATACATAACATTCACACAAGCACAGACTAAGTTTCCTATGTTGCTTGATCTTTTTTACTTTACCCACTTTATCATTATATAACTTACTAGCAGTCCGGCTCAGATCGGCCCGGATGTATTCATTCATATCGACCAATCGAACCACGGAAAACCAATTAAATTTTCTCGTATATGCTAAATTTTTCACTATTGCTTTCCTTCTAAAAGTCATAGCGTGATGATATATAGCCTTTAGCATTCCTCGATAAATGACCTATCCAACACAAAAATAATTGTTCAATTCGAACCAGTACTTCCTGAGATTAGACTTAACAAATAAACAAACTGTTCAGCTTTATATATTAGTATATAGATAATCACAGTTAGGTTATGTTTGACCATATAGTCCACCACGCTGGCCTAGTGCGGTTTGTCGGACTTTACATACCATAAAAAATCTTACAAATCTTCTTGACGGTGTTTTCCTTCATCTTTAAAATGAAACTTTAGAATGAACGGGGTGTTTTTCAATTTTATCAGTTATTCTAGCCCCCACGAGTCTATCTCCACATCCATGTAAATAATTTTCTTCAATTTAACTTTTTGTATGCACAATTAATATAGGAAAGGATAATGCCCATTTTACTATCGAACTTAGTATTTATGCAAAGATTTTTGTGCCTTAATGAACAGTAAAAAATATCATAGATCCCTATACCGATACTGCTTAAAGTTTATCATAGCATTATTATGGTTTGTCCTCAAACATTTTCCAGTTTTATAAAATAAAGTAATTGTTATACATTTGACATTTTGTTAATAGAGGCGAAGAAAGATTTCAAATTCATTCCTACAAGAACTCCGGGCCTGAGTCGCAATAGGCTATTTGACTGTATAAACAATATTGACTTATTTGTTTCCATCCATGTAGATTATTTAGTTTTAAAACAAATTTCATTATCATACATTAAAAATATTGTATATTTTGGGTAAAAACCACAATTACATTTTAATTTATTTTGAGTTCGCGCCATGTGATCGTAAACGATTTTGATTGGCTATGACGTCACGCATTAGCATGAACTACTCACGTACAGGAAATTAATGAAATTGATAAAGGCATAGATACAATTTATATATTAAAAATATTTGTGTAATTTTGTGAATTGTAAGGTCTATAGATCCCACTTCATAATGTGGCATGGTTTCCAGAAACTAGTTAAATAGCCTATTATGTTCATATTAATTGAAAATATCTGGGGGCACGGCAGTGCCCCCTCCAAGTCGAACTAAAAAGCGGCACAGTCGTACCATCCTTTTCTCGAAGCAATTCAGACCATTTTCAACCCCCCCCATAACTTCGTTGTGGTTAAATCGAGAAGCCTGAATTTTCAGTTACTAAGCAGGCATTGTGTAAACACGGTATATTAAAATTTTAATTTAATTTGAACCAGTAGTTTAAGAATTATAACCGGTCAAACTTTCGTAATTTTGTCACTCACTGACTGACTGACCGATCATCAAAAGTCTAAGGCACTTCTATCAGACATAGAATCTTCAAATTTAGAATATAATAAGTATTTGGTGTCTAAATTAAGGGAAAACTTAAACATTTCATTATTTCTGTCTAGTTTTCTAGATGCATCCACTGCGTGAATAACTTTGTAATCCCATATACAAGATTACAAAGTTACATTTGCAGTTAATGATTCGTTGTACCCGTATATAATGGAATAATAGTTGTAGATAGGTATCTATACATATGAAGCATAACAGGAGGGAGGTATAGAGAGGGAAAGGGTGTATTCAGCCCATGAAACTGTACAACATTACTCTAGAAAAAAATTACGAAGAAAATCTTGCAAATAAATTGACTAAATAGCTCGAATATATCAATTACCATGCAAAAAAGAACACTAAGAATCAAATCTGCTATATTTGTGACAATTTTTTTACCTACAAAAATAAGAAAAAACCATAAGACAGAAGCTTTAAGAAAAATCGTTCTATATATTCTAGAAATAAAAAGTACCGAAAAGGAAAAAAGTAGGACTCTACAAAAAGACGTGAGATCCCATCAAAAACATCCTGTAAAAAAATCTTAACGTTTTAAATAATTAGATCGACTTGGCCAGTAGCATTATGTATAAATTGTACGATATTATGTCTCATTATAATGCTACTGACCAAGTCGATCTATTTATTTAAAACGTAAAGAATTTTTAATATTGATATGATAATAACTTACGTAATAACTTTATACAGAAGGTCCGTTAAGCAAGGACTAAATAAATTAATCGACTGGGTATTACATGGATCTCACAGCTTTTTGCGGTAGAAAAACTGAGCTGCGAGACTTGGAATTTTTTTACAGGATATTTTTGATATATTTTCCATCATCCATCCAAATCAAATTTGGTCTAGCGGTTTGAGCGTGAAGATGTAACAAACACACAAACAGCAGGGTATATAAACATTTTTAAGTCCGCGGCGCGCATACATGTTTACTATTTTGTCTCGGCGTGTGTATGCGTATCTTGTTGGTCGAAATAGACAAACATAATAATTTTAGTTAGAAAGGCATGAAAATTAAAATTCATAGAGAGCGAATTACTTCGCAGCACATTACCACACTTTCTACGACGTATCACGGTGTACATTTTAGGAACCCCTAGGTAGGATAGGTGTAGACAACTATAATTGTTTTTGGAAAATGTGGGGTTAGCTTTACAAAAACACAAATCGGTATTAAGTTATTTTAATTTCTACACCAGAAATAAAAATAAAAATATGAACTCATTCAACATCGAACAGCGAAACATGGACATGCGCGTGTTTACTATAAAAGAAACAAGTTGTCGAAGATATGTGGATAAATTGACAATCCGTTAATTTTAACGTGTCGTGATAGCAATAATTAATAAATAAACGAATATAGATCGATGACGTTATCACCGGTCTGGTTAAAAATAATTAACACATGGTTTTATTTTCGACCTACATCAAAATTGTAGTAAGAGAGAAATAAAACAAATCTTAATGTCGTGGCCGCTATTTCGAACTTTTTTTAAATCCGATTGGTCTCAAAATCGTTATCTGAGGAACTCTGCTTCGATATAGTCTGAATTCAGAGTCAGAATTGAAAATAGTGGCCGCCATTTTGAACTTTTAATTTATCGATCCGATTGGTCTCAAACTCAATATATGTATGTATGTGATTTTAAGTTATACAGGTGAATTTCAAGTGCCCAATGTTACAATGTCCTTCAAACCGGAACACAACAGTACATTTACACTGCTGTTTGGCGGAAGAAATAGACATTGCGGTGGTACCTACTCAGACGGCCCCGCACATATGAGAGTCCTACCACCATTATTATTAAACGAATGTATAAATGAAAAATGTATTTACCACCATTATTATTAAACGAATGTGGTGGTGCGGATTTAAAAATGCGTTATGCGTACTGCGAATGTGTGTATAGTTCGATCGACTCAAAATTCGGTTCGATTGGACCAAATAAATGGTCCAGTGCGGTTGATTAATAAAAATCGATATTAGTGGACTGTATGCGGGTTTAATTATTTGCACGGCACACTCGGAGGGCGGGATGAACTGCCTTTAGGAACAAATGATTCAGTAGGCAGTTCTATGAGGAATGGTAGTGCACATACCTCATAGCGTCAGCGGCGGTGTGGAAGTTGGCGACTCGTCTGCTGCTTGGCGGTAAATTACTGTTTCTACACACTGAGAAGTTACAAGCACAACAATGACACCAAAATTCACTCAATAACACAATTAATGTGCGTAGCGGTATATTAATTAACTTTTCACTCCGAAGGCGCGCGCGCAAGTTTTATGAGAAGCGGAGAAGAAGAATGAATGGGCGCCCTCGTGCGGCGGATTGCGGAAACGTTATACATTTTGGTCCAGGTTAGCGCTAGCGGCGATGCGCTCTCGCTCACGCCTTGCTGTTGCGGTAGTGCGGGAAAGGGATGCGGGAAGGATGCATGCCGTGCAAATTAACATTGATTATTATGATTCGAATTTATTGTACAAAAGTGACAGCGGAAGTGAAAAATAAATAAAACAACTTATTTTTGAATGAAATAATAAATGGCGCAACCATTCCCCCCGGGCTTGAAGGGACGGCTTCAAAACAAATAAACTTAAATACGCGGATGCGGATAATGTAAAATACAAAAAAACTATTAACGAAATTAAAACATTTTATAACAATTTTTAAGACGCGGTAATCTAAACTAATATTTTTGGCGCGGAGTTACAATTTACTGATTAGGTATAGGGCATAAACGTACAACAGGGCGCAAATATGACCCAGTTGTAGTTTTGACGCGGACGACCCGAGTCACACCGTTTGTTGCCGGGAAAACTTCTTCCACTATGCCGAGAGGCCAGTGAAGAGGAGGCGCGTTTTCCGTCTTTAATATGACGACGGTCCCTACTTGTATGGGATTAGATGGCGTGTTCCATTTGTCACGCGACTGTAACGTGTGCAGATACTCTGCCCTCCATCGGTTCCAAAACGACTGAACTAATTTATCCAGTAAGTCGTGGCGGGAGAGTGCGGAAATCCTACCATCGTCAACGTCTTTAGCGGGAAGGTACTTAAGCGGTGTATAAGTTAAAAAATGAGCGGGAGTCAATGCTAGCGGCTCAGAGGGATCGCTAGACAAAGTTCTATATAAAGGTCGTGAATTCATCACGGCTTCTACTTGAGCGAGCACAGTACTCAGCTCCTCAAAAGAAAGAATCTGATCGCCGATTACACGAAATAAATGCGTTTTTAAGCTTTTAATATTAGCTTCCCAATTACCACCAAAGTGACTCGCGGCCGGTACATTTAATGACCAATCAATGCGGTTTTCACTCAAAATATGACCGAATTCGGTTTGGAAGTGTTTAGACTTTAAAAACTGTTGATGTTCGGAAATTGCACGCTTGGCACCGATAAAATTTGTTCCATTGTCAGAATACATTCGACTAATGGGACCGCGACGCGACAGAAATCGTTTAAAAGCGGATAAAAAACTGGCGGTACTTAAATCGCCGGCGAGTTCAATATGCACAGCGCGAGTTGTTAGGCACACAAATAGGCAAACGTAGGCCTTGGTTGCACGGACACCACGGCCGCGGGTTACAGTGACTTTAAACGGACCTGCGTAGTCAGTACCCGTATGAATAAATGGCTTCGCGGATTCAACCACTCGGCAAGATCTATGTTCAGCCATCTCCGGAAATATTTGTTTCGGGCGAAGGCGAAAACAAGGGAGACAGTTATGAACCCGGTTTCTAATTAAATTGCGGGCAGAGAGTATCCAGTACTTCTGTCTTAAGAGAGACATAAGAAGATCGGGACCAGCGTGACAATTAACTTTATGGTGATAATCAACAAGCAAATTCAAAATATGATGCTTGCGCGGTAAAACAATAGGGTGTTTTTGATCAAAACATAAATCGGAGCGGATTAAACGACCACCGACTCGAATAAGACCATTCTGCAAGAATGGTTTAAGTCGTTGGAACATGCGACTACAATTCCTTCCACTTTGTAATTTTCTAAACTCATCGCGGAAATATAATTTTTGTAATTCTCGAAGAACTATGTTCTCGGCGAAGATTAAATCGGCAGCGGAAATATTCCCTCTCTGGGGTAATAATTTTATAAAGCGATATACATAAACAACACTACGCAAAAACTTGCTCCAAGAAGAAAAACGAGAACCCAATGCAATAATAGGCGATTCTTCATTTGGAATCGACGCAACTAAAGCGTGTTTCTTTTCTTCTGGTGGCTCTGAAACCAATCTGGGTTCAAAGGCGGTAATGGGCCATTCCGATGGACAAGACGATGTCCAGGACGGACCATGAAACCAAAGCGGGTGATTTATAATTTGTGCGGGCGTAAGTCCCCGAGATAGACAATCCGCTGGGTTGTCAACACCGGGCACATGATAAAAGTTTTGCGGTGAAATTAAAGATTGAATCTTCGAAACTCTATTAGCTACGAAGGTATCCCACCTGTGTGGCGACGAGTGGATCCAACATAAAGAAACAGTGGAGTCTGAGAATGCGTATATTTTATTGATTTTATGACGTTTATTACAAGCAGCAATGATATTACTAACTAATTTAGCAAGAACTAATGTGGCACAAAGTTCAAGCCGTGCGAGAGAAACAACTTTGCGGGGAGCAACCTTGGACTTAGCACTAATAAGATGGATCGTGTTAACATGGTCATTTTCGACATGAAAATATACAACGGCGCCATAAGCCTTTTCGCTAGCATCAGCGAAGGCAAGGATGTTAACAACGCTAGTCGGTCGAATGTCCACATAACGTGGTATTTTAAGTTGTTCGAGAATAGGAAGTTCTTCCCTGTAACGCTGCCATAACTTAACAATTTTCTCAGGCGGAACATCATCCCAACCACAATTAATTAACCAAAGTTCCTTGATTAGGAGCTTGGCGTATAGAATAACTGGAGCTACAAACCCCATCAGATCCCACAATCGTGCAACACAGGATAATATGGTGCGTTTTGTACATTTTTCATCGGTTGTACAAATTTTTAAACTAAATAAATCGGAGCTGGGTGACCAACACAGACCCAGAACCTTATGCGTGTCAGATGGATCGAACTCCTTTACTGATGAAAGGCGATGCGTAGGCGGAATAGAATTTAAAACAGTTTGCGAATTACTCGTCCACTTTACAAGGTCGAACCGTCCAGCCTTCATAAGAGAAATAACTTGAACAGCTGTGGACACAGCTTCGTCTTCACTATCGACACAGTAAACAAAATCGTCCATATATAAACCATCCTCAAGAGCCTCCTTGGCCTTGGGAAAAGAATCTCCTTCATCTGAAGCGAGTTGCCTTATTGTCCTTAAAGCGTGAAATGGACTCGACGTAAGGCCGAAACATACGCGGTTAAACTGATAAACCTGTAGCGGTTGCTCAGGTGCGAAACGATATAAAATGCGTTGAAATCTGCGGTCGCATTCACGAACATTGATGCAAAGAAACATCTGCCTAATGTCCGCTGACAATGCGATGGAAAATAAACGAAAATTAAGAATAATATTAAACAAGTCACCTTGTAAATTAGGTCCACTATGGAGAATATCGTTTAGAGAAACTGACGTACTTGTCTTTGCACTGCCGTTAAGAACAACGCGTAACTTGGAAGTCAGTTTATCCTCCCTAATGACACCATGATGCGGTATAATATAAGACGGAGCGGAAATAGTTTCATCCGTGTCCGGAGGCGAGATAGAAATATAACCCTTCTCTAAATATTCAGCTATGACGTCATCATAAGCTTGCTTTAATTTAGGCAAAGCCTGCATTTTCCTTTCTAGACAAAGAAAACACTTCTCAGCTAATCGACGGGAGTTTCCAAGACTATAAACATCCCCTTTAAAGGGTAGAGCGACAGTATAACGACCATCATACTCGCGGGTGGTAGTGTGAGAGTAAATATCTTCACACTCCTTATCATCTGGGCTTAAAATCGGTGGAACAACCACCTCTTCCAATTCCCAGAATTTGCAACCTGCGGAATCCAAAGACTCAACTGCACAGCAGTATGAGACTGTTGCGAAAGAATTACTAAAAGCGGGAGCGGAACCTACTATCACGTAGCCTAATACGGTTTCTAAAGCGTGAGGCGCGACGCGTGCGGTTTGTCCTTGAACCTTGTGGGACAATAAAAGGTGCGGGAAAATAGAAGCGCCAACCAACAGGTCAATCTCACCTGGGACGGCGTAAGTATCGTCGGCCAAAGGCAAATTTTTAAAATGATTAAATTGCGAAATATCAACCGAAACCGTCGGCAAAACTTCGGTCACCTTGTCTACTACTAACGACTCCATGTCGAAATTAATTTTTCTATTAAAGCGAGAAAAGAATTTAATATTCACGGAACCTTGTGTAATTTTAGCGGAACCTCCTATACCTTTAACGACACATATTTGACCTTTATTACAAATTAATCCTAAACGGTCACAACATGAGCTCGTAATAAAATTACTTTGCGAAGCGCTGTCTAGTAAGGCACGAATATAATGTTCCTTACCAAAAGCGTCAAAAACAACAACACGCGCGGTAGCGAGTAAAATAGTACTAGGTACTTGCGATGAATTAATATTGTGCGAAAGTGTGCACAGCGAAACTTCGTCCGCACAATGCGCGGCGTCCGAGCGCGGCAGCGGCGCAGGCGATGGAGCCGTGTTGTGCGAGCGCGGCGGCGCGGGCGCGGGCTGCGGAGCCGGGGCGAGTGGCCGCCCGCTATTGTATTCACGCGGGGCTACGCTAGTGCGCGGCGGCGCGGCGGCACCCACAAAGGGTACACCTACCGGGTTCACTTTAGACGCGGTATTGAAATTATCAAAATGTAACATAGTATGATGTTTCATTTGACATTTACGACACAGCATTTTAGAATTGCAATTAAATGAGCGATGTCTAGTACTTAAACAATTGACACAAAAGGAATTAGATTTAACGAATTTAAAGCGGTCACTAGGTGTAAGCGTTTTAAAACTTGAACAGTTAAACAAGTGTTCGTGCTGCGTATGACATAGCGAACAATTATTTTGCGGAATTACTGACGCGGTATTTATGTAACTATGTGTAGATTTTAATGGTTTTATAGGCACATCTGCGCGACGATCGGAAACTTTTTTATTTAATTCTTGTTTGCTGGATGTGTTTTGAAATATTTTCATTCGATCGCGTATGAAAGTAACTAATGAATCGAATGATGGTATATCACAACCTCTGTTATCTAATTCAAAGGCATGCGCGGTGTCTAAGTCAACTTTCTTTAATGCTACGTATAAAAATATGAGGTCAGAAAGATTGTCAAATTTTAAATTATTTATCGCGGAAACTGATGCAGCGAACCGATCAAGAAATTGTTCAAGGTTAAATATATTAGCGGAATGAAATGGTTTAAAATCAAAGATCTGATCTAAATACGAACTTGCAAGTAAACGTTTGTCTTCGTATTTGTTTATTAACGCGGTTAATATAAGGGGATAGTTTTCGGCGCAAGGGCTTATGCCTGCGATCACGGCTTGTGCCTTGTCCTTGAGTTTGCAAGTAAGGTAATGTAATTTATCTAAGTCTTCTAACATGGGATTATTGTGTACCATAGTCTTAAATGTGGCATAAAATAGGGGCCATGATTTAACATCGCCATTAAACTCGGGTAATTCAATGCGCGGTAGTTTGGGTCTATATGAGTTATAATTATTATTACACTTTACATCGGGCTGCGTCGCCGTATGTAAAGTTTTCGCGGCGCGTTTGACTTTACTATATAAGTCGTCGAATGCAATAAGCGATTGGTAATTAACAGAATGCGCGGGATTTAACTTTAGTTCTATATCGGCTATTTCGTCTAAGACATGTTCGAAATCTGAGCGTAATTTATCAATTAACTCCAGCTCACAAAGAAATGATTCCTGTACGATATCATTGGATAAATTATTAGTTTTGTCAGCTATAGACTGCATGCGCATAAACATACATTCCCGCTTAGCGTTTAGACGGATTAACTTATTTTCGGACATAATGCGTTATTATGATAGGTATAATAAAATAAACAAACAACAATGTAAGCGGTGCGGTCTAGTGCGGTACGATGGAGAATAGAATACCCACAAGTAAATTAATAAAATGTAAAGATTGAAAATAAGCAAATAATGTGAAAATATAATTGAAACAGTACACAAAGTAATTTATAGTACCTATAAATTCAACTAGCGCGAGTATTACGTGCGACGTAATAATAAGAAAGAATTGCTACTGGAAATTTTATATGCGAAACAATCAATAACAAATGCGAAATAATATAAGTAGCTTGTATAAAATGCGGTAATAGTCCTCAAAATTATCTATAAAAGGGAATGTTAACGTAATTATTTACGATGCGGTAAGATTATTATTATTTAGCGCGGTGGGGCCCAAAATGGCGTCCGAATAAAATACGAAATTAAGTATTGGACAAAATTAAGTAGCGGTTTACTTATTAAATATGCGGTTTTAAAAATTATGCGTAATGTGACTGAACCAGTGTAGTTCTATCGACTCAAATCCGGTTCGATTGGACCAATTAAATGGTGGTGCGGATGATTAATAAAAATCGATATTAGTGGACTGTATGCGGGTTTAATTATTTGCACGGCACACTCGGAGGGCGGGATGAACTGCCTTTAGGAACAAATGATTCAGTAGGCAGTTCTATGAGGAATGGTAGTGCACATACCTCATAGCGTCAGCGGCGGTGTGGAAGTTGGCGACTCGTCTGCTGCTTGGCGGTAAATTACTGTTTCTACACACTGAGAAGTTACAAGCACAACAATGACACCAAAATTCACTCAATAACACAATTAATGTGCGTAGCGGTATATTAATTAACTTTTCACTCCGAAGGCGCGCGCGCAAGTTTTATGAGAAGCGGAGAAGAAGAATGAATGGGCGCCCTCGTGCGGCGGATTGCGGAAACGTTATACATTTTGGTCCAGGTTAGCGCTAGCGGCGATGCGCTCTCGCTCACGCCTTGCTGTTGCGGTAGTGCGGGAAAGGGATGCGGGAAGGATGCATGCCGTGCAAATTAACATTGATTATTATGATTCGAATTTATTGTACAAAAGTGACAGCGGAAGTGAAAAATAAATAAAACAACTTATTTTTGAATGAAATAATAAATGGCGCAACCAGAATGTATAAATGAAAAATGTTATTTTGTTGGTGTATTGACTTATAAAATGCAAATTATTAAAATTACCTATATTACTTTTAGCAATTCAATAACATCACACAACGTATTTCTATGGTTGACCTTATATTGTGCTATGTATGGCTGAGCGCCGCACACTCTCCGCTCTCTACGCACTGACTCTCAAAAACGGTATTATAATTTTCAAAAATTTGGTAATATATGTACTTAAATAGTATAAAAATCACAGAAAGCGAGATATTTGCAAAAAACTGTTGGCCTATGTAGGTATTTTAGATCTATTAAAGATTAATTTTATTTCTCTCTTTTTATTACACTTTTGATGTCTGTTATATTTTTTTTTATTTCTGTTGTAGTAATCAAAACTTATTACCCTTACCTATCTAGGTAGGGTCGCCGAGAAAAAATAGTCAATGTATGCGCGCCGCGGACTGAAAGAGGTTGGACACCCAAGGGTGTACAACAGGCGTGTTAAGATAGAGCAGGCTCTATCTTGAAAACTACGGAACCGATTTTGATGAAATTTATACAGCTCCTAAGTTGGACAATATCTAATCGAACGCAAAAATAATTTTTGAAATCCGACTTATACTTTTTGAGATATACGTGGACAAACGTACAAACACACAGACAAACAAACATACATACATTTATTAATTTGGAATTCGTGTTCAGACGTTAATATAGATTAACATATCCAAAAAATTTGCAAATCTGACAAAATAACATATATACACATCGAATACATAATCTCCTTTTTTGAAGTCGATTAAAAACCGACAACAATCGATTTCGAGGCGCGCGCATCTGTGAACGTTAAATATTTGGCAAAAATCTCAAAATCTAGCTTTTCAACGCCATCTAACATTCCAGTAATGAAACTCCAACTCTTTGTACTGTAATAAATACCGTTGTACTGTATTACCGACGGTCAATATTCCATCCAATTGACTATAGTTTCCGCTGCTGCATTCATAGATTAGAATTATATACAGAAATAGATGCGCAACTCCACTTTTTATATTTTCCGATGTGATTTCGCCATCAGAGGGCGCGCTAGGCAAACGCGCAGAATTTCATATTTGTTACTCCAATATTTCAAAATATGTATCTTTCGTAATCTCTTGTAATTTTAACGAATATCAAGTTGAAATCATTTTTTATATCCAGAAAGTTCATCATATCCACATACAAAACATATTTCTTGATTAAGTGGTACACTTCCGCCATTTAACAATTAGATTTTAACTAATTACAAGATAATTTCCCGTTCTCGCCAGAACGTGGCGCTAGAATCGAAATAATTGTTTTCAATATTTTTCATGTACAAAGTCGCACCCCTATGGCTGCATTTTTCTATAAATATTATTTTTTTCTGTCATTTTATATGCGGTATAAAACTATTTGAATTTTTGAGGTTAGGTGTGATAGGATTAAAAATGTTGTTGGTAAAGTAATATAAAGGTCAAGTAATTTGGCCAACGGGATAATCACACAAAACCACTTCATTCGGGGTTTTCGTTTTTTCTTATTTTGAAGGGAGAAATAGGGGTGAAATACATACTTTAGAACAATATCTATCAATTATACAATGTAATATATAAATTTCAATTGCAAATACAGTAAATACCGCATACGAAGTTGCGGGCAAATCTAGTAGTACATATTTTTTTAGTACGTCGTCGCGTCGTGTCAAAGTTAATGAATAAATAATACATTATGGACATCAGTCGTCACAGTGTTGGGGCAAGTAGATTTTTTTAAATATTTTCTAGAATGGCTATTTCTTGCCAATTATCGGGGATATGACTATGTTTTTTTTTGTGGTTGGGCGGTTATAGTCTGGTCTGTCCACTATATCGTTATTTGTTTATCTTTTAATTCTGGGACACCCTGTTCATTATGAAGATTATAATAGATTGAATGAGAAACTGGCAGAAGCTTGTCACGCGTGGAAGCAGGAATCAATGCCAAAATTGTCACTAATTATCTTAGAGTGATCAAACATTACATTTCACACAACAACAACCAGCAATTGACACGTTACTTATGAACCTCGAAATTAGTTGTTCAAATATTTTTCACTTACTTCTTTCTATTTGTTTCTTAACTTCTATACTATTTGAGATAGCTTTATAAAGGGCAGCTGCTACCAAAGTATTCTTAACATGGATACATGTCCGTCCATAAACCATTCACAAAGAGGATAATATAGATTTTTAAGTATTTAATTGATATAGTTCAACATCTTTACTTTTATTGCCAAAATATTAAATTGATTCCGAATCATTGACGTTTAAATGGTCAAATACAATCTGGCACAAAACATATATGATCAACAAATTAAAATGAGGGCATACACCTGCATACTTATGATTATAATCAATCAGCGTATTTCCAACAAAAATCCCGAAAAGTTGTAACTACTAGATTACATGGTTTTCACTCGTTTCAATATTTATCCTATGTTTATTCGGATACAATCAGGCCGGCATAATTGTATCGACTGGCGAGAGATAAGAATGTCATATTCGTGGGTACTCAATTTGAATTGCATTTCACTTACCATTATGCCCATGCCCGAAGACAGGAATTGGTGCCCGATATGGCGATAGGCTCGCCCTATAATCACTATGTGTTCGGAACACACTAGGCGAAACGTTGATGAAACCCTGGCAGTACCTCTGCGTACCCTTTATAGGAAAAAGGCTTAAACTCAAGCCTTTTTATGTTATATGTATGTAAAAAATGATTTGTATAAAGTTTCAAGTATTCTGTCGTGGTTTTAGTTAAAAATCGGTTCGCAATTACCGGCGAAATCGGGTAACAAACATACAAAAAAAAAATAAATCAGTCGAATTGATTACCTCCTCCTTTTGAAGTCGGTCAAAAATGTATTTAAATGGGTGATTTACATCAATTGCCTTAGAAGCTCAAAGAATATTATAAATTTAATTTATAATAATATTGTTGATAATTAAGAAATCATTATTTATCTTTATATTTCTTTGTTACAGGACAAACACGATGGGGCCCTGGAGATAGTAGAAACAATAAGGTTTGATTAATTCAATAGATGATTATTTTAAATCTCACAAAAAGGATAAATTTGATGTAACACTTTCCGAAAATGCCATCGCTGAATATAAAGTTTGTTACATGCGTACGAAGAAGAAGTTAATACCAGGCGGTAGCGTGTTTTGCTCACCTGTTTCGTATGTGTAAATAAAGTAAAAACGAGTCCTGCAAGTCGGCGCATTTCGACCCGAGCGGTCGGGATCACGAGAGCCTTCACTTTGACCTCATTTTGCCCGGACGGACTCACTCAAACGTTGGCCTTGAAACCACGCTATTAATGGAGTTCTTTATACTGACAATAATTCAGCCAAATAAAAGAGTAGTAAAATTATGACATCATAGTACAAAATGTTCATTACTAATCAATCGGACAAACTTTTGAATTATCGAAGTTTGTGTCCCAGATTAATTATTATCTCTAGTTAAATATTTTTTATTAGCAACTACACTTTTTTTTTCGTATACAAACTGCTGGGCAATTTCCTGTATGTATTTGGTTTCAATTAATTTGACCATGTCTTTACCACCCATATATTATTTAATTTGTATTTAAGACTGTTTAACGACAACGTGCAATTTACTTTGCTGTTACGCCAGGTGCAGTTCTTTGTATTGCATTATGTACCCCGGTCTCGACAAAGCGATATTGATATTATTTTATACCTGCGGCCTTCTTTGTTATATTTCATTGCGTATTATTACGTTTGTTAAAATTGTACATGGGGTATCTACAGCTATTTTTATGTTCAGCCGAGTTCCTTATCCTTATAATGTGAATGAAGCCGAAATGTGGCAGTAGTCATTAATTTGATTTATTCCATTTTAATGGTACTTGGTGTTACGTCCCATATATGGAAAGGCCCTCTCAGTAGGCATTACCACTCTATTTTCTGCTGCAAAGCAGTAGTAGTCTGGAAACACTATTGTATTACAGTTTGAAGAACATTTTTTTGTGTTGACCAGTCAGTCCCTTGCAATATAGCGGTTTTATAGCGACGTGTGACGTTACCATAACATGAACGACCCATTTATCTTGTCATTCTGCCTTATGTAGTTTAGTTGTTAGGTGTAAATACGTTTTGAGAATTAGATGATCAACGCATGTTGTGTAATGTGTATTATCATATATTTTTTACGTTAAATTGTTGCTTTAAATCCTAATTTTAGGTGGGTGTGCGACGACTTGCCCGAGATGAAGGCGGCGTTAGAGAACAACATCTTGTGCGACTACGACACCCACTCCTACGAAAGTATGCGCGCCCTTTGCGATCGTTTCAACCGTGCCATCGACTCTGTTGTCGCTTTGGTAAGTAAAGTGCATACAAGTACAAAGAAAAAAAAACAGCCATCTCACATTCACATTACAATTATTATCGACGCAAGTAAACTGTACAGCTTACTAGTAAGTGTGTTACAATAAGGATATGATAAACAATTAAGGAGTCGGTTACAAACATACAAACAAACATACAAACATACAAACAAACATACAAGTGAAGCTAATATAAAGCGTGTAAAAAAGAACAACGTACAATAATTATTGTCTAGTGTTGTTACATCACATATTTGCGATGAGTCTTGATAATCAAGATATTAGTATGGTACGCAAAATGGCATTTCGTTATCGACAATAATAATTTATGATTACGTTTATAATGTTTCCGTAATTAAAAAGTTACTAAGTTTATTTGGTACCCTACTAGGTATTTTTCTTCTATAATATATTATAGCCAATTTAAAAGCCAAGTCAAATGATTAAAAGTATTATTATAATTGATTATTCAGTTAACTGACCTCAGATACATTGCGTCGGGGCAATTTAGTTTCATATCGTATAAACGCTTGCGATATTATATTATACATTCATGGATACGTTTATGTATAAGAAGTAACGAAAGTCAGCTTTGAATTTAAAATGACGGTTACAGATAAACATTTCTTTACGTCATTGGCCAGTGTTGTCACCTTGTTTGGGGCTATGACCTTTTGGTTGATGTTTATATGGACTATATAAATAAAGTAACTGGGCGCATTCGATATGAACGGGCGGGTGGCCACGGTCATGCGGATCACCGAGGGCACCTGCCTCTCGTGTACGTGTGTCGGCTGTCATCCACAATTCTCTTGCACATTTGCAAGCAATTATAAAATAATTTTTTTTTCAGTATTAACAGATAAATATTTGACTTTTTATAGTTTTGTTATTTGAAACACCAATTAAATATTCGACATAATTACATATATCTCTGTAAGATTGCAATCGTACGCTTGGCATACTTGTAGTCACGGAAAGATCGTCAATGTCGCTTCATTCTATTTCTAGATTTCCTAAAACTAGTTGTTTTGTAAAAGTCGGGGCAAACAACGTATTTTTATTTATGTCATTATTCAGTGATTTTACTGTTGACATAATGTTTCCTTAAATTTAAAATCCATCACTGATGCCCATGCCGTTACCCATATATTTTAATGTGGAAATAAATTGTTGAACTCATATTAAAAATAAACACGGAAGCAGGCGTCACGTCGTGGAGAGTATGTCTCCTTGAAGCTTTTTTTATTGGGATTGTAATAGTCAAAAGCTGAGTCAACTATACAGTGCGCACATACAACGGATATACCGAGTTGCATGTGCGAAACGACGCGGTGAATGTGGGGCAGTGAGGGGCGATAGCGGAGAGTGAGGCGCGGTGCAAGAGGGAGACACGAGGGCCAAGATGGCCGCGAGGACGCAACGATCGATGTCCGCAGACGCCGCACGAGGCTCACTCTATTTATACACGTTGCATACCATTTTCTGTCACACGGAATAGACGACGAATTCGTCAAACGTGCCGGTACAGCTCGGTCGCACCGCTTTATCGTAGTATTTGGTAATATACAATAGCGGTTAATATGTGTTTTTTTATACGTATATAAATATTTGACTCCTTACATCATTTGAATTTAATTAAACTCTTTTGAGATTGAGATATACACAGGTACTATTACGCATTACAACTGATTCAATCTAATAAATATTCTACACACAATACTTTCCGCATTTGAATTGGACCCGAAATGTTCTACGACTGCATTTAATGTTTTTACGTTTTTATTTAAAGTGATTATAAAATGCTGTTATGTTTGTTTTTTAATTTTGATAAGTTTATTTTCCTGTAAATTTTGTAATGGATCTAAATATGTAATTTATTTTCACACCAATTATTATTTCATTATAAAACAAAATAAAATTTTCGAAAGCGTTTTGTTTTATATGATCACCAGTTCGTAGATTATGGACAAAAATGTTCCTAAACTGTTTTATATTGCAAATTTATTATAACATCTATCGTTTGAGGGAAATTACTATTACAAACAAATTGAGAAGTTTTGAGCTAAGATTAACAGTGTAGTCCTATGTACAATTTGGCACCGAACGCCGATCTGATTTTCAAGATTTGCAAAAGTATATCTCAGGAATAGATTCTTTAAAAATATTACAAAGTATATTTAAATGAGAACAGTTGTTCGTTGATGACGATTGTGGTCATTTGACTGCAAATGTCATTATTGTTATGGCGAGAGTTTCAATGCGGACCACTTGTGGGGGCGACGACCGCAATATTGAGCGAACGCGAATGTCTCACGTAGTGTTAATGACCTTTTTTTGGCTGCGCCGGCGTCGGCGCTCACAATCTAATATACTTTTATTAGAATAATCATCCTCTTACAACTAGTATGCAATCATAATATTTACTGATAAAATAATTAAAAAAAAGTAAAAATCTATTGTTTTTAAAAATAACTATTCTCGAATATCATACTTTATTATTAGTACAACAATCAACATAGTACAAATATAAAATGAGGGCCGATTTGTGCATATTGTAATTAGATAATGCTCAAATTCGTAGATATGTTTGTTTACTAGTAATGCACGCAACGTGATAGTAAACATGATGTTACAGCGGTGCATTGCTATGAATTAACGTGGGGGCCGCTTTCTAATTTTCACCGAGTTAGATACCGAATGACGCAACATTTTAGCGCCATATGGACCGTTGGGCCACAGCAAGTATCTTCTTTGGATGTGATTGTATATTATGTACTCCGTGCTCTGCAACGGCTCATATTTTTATGTTATGTTTAACGACAAATAAGACAGGACGGGACTTCATAATAATAAAGAGGTCTGTCAGGTTCATAAATGAATTTGATCTCAACAATCAGGAAGAGCACCATTACACTCATATATAAAAATTATGTCATATATTTTAAGTTTACAAAATATTGGAGCCCTCGTAAACGTATCCAAGGTCTTAACGCTAATAACTAGTGGCGCTGACTCTGCCATGGCATTCTCTTTAAAATAGTACTATGTTTGGGACTACAATAAGTATAATTTTGATTACGACAATGGCAATATATGTTCAGGCGTAAAGTGGTGCGGCGATCCAGTGAATCTCCAGTGGAGTGTTACTGAAATTAGACGTCACTCGCAACGATTTTGAGAATGCTTGCTTGTATTATGACAAACTTTAGTAAATAAAAAGGTCTTACTAATTCTTATCACCGCTAAGAAAAATCTATGACAAGTTAATTTAATATTTGTTTTAGCACTTTTATTTTGACGTAGTTATGAAACAATCAAAAGATGGCACAATTTTCACGACCTTATTGATATTCGGAATGTACTGAAGGGCCTGTCTTTAGTTTTTATATCAAGGGATTATGATGCTGTTCTTTTTTGTAATGTTATTATATCATGGTATTACAAATAGGCCATATCTAACGTTACGGCTGAGTTATACAGTACCTACAATAACATTTTGTATTAGAAGGTATATCGTGTGGAATATGTCGTTATGAAATCTTCATCATAGATTATAACCTCTTATGTTGTGTGTGACTTGCACCTGACCCTGGGATTACACTCTTCGGGTTAACAGTGGAGGCTTTTCATAATTTATATCTACTAAATATTAAGTCTATGAATCTGTGCCCTATTCAAAGAAATAATATGGAAAATTATTGAGTAATTTACGAGCACATATAAAAAATTCGGATGTGGTACCGTTAAATATTACGTAATTTAGTAGGGCGGTTTGTATGAACGCCGCCGCCATCTGTTCTGTACATGATAAATTAATTGCACCGTGTTTAAAAGATATGACCTCGCGGTGTTAAGTGATACCGAGTATTCATAATGAAGAACAAGTATATAGTACACAGTACACACGCAAACGCAACATTAGCGGTGACGACTAAGGAAGTTGACACAAACAATGCAATTCTTTGTCCTTAAGTACATCGAGTATTGATAATCTTGTTTACCATCGTTATCATCTTACTAATTGTTTTATTGTCACTTTTACGGTTGCCTGGGATTACTCATTGCATCTAAATAAAAAATAATTATTAGTGATTCTGTTAAGTCGTATTAACTATAATTTAACTAGTGATAAAGAATCAATATTATGTCGTGGTTAAATATTTTTATAATATGATTCTTTAATATCACGGCGATTTATAAAGATTTACTGTAATGTCGTTAACAATTGAAGGGGAAGCTAAGGAAGGAAGAAAGATTACTTACATATATTTACATAACAAAATTATAATAAGTCATAAATAATATATTGCAAAGTGGATATAACATTGCGATTACAATATTTAATACCAAATAAAAAAAAGAAACTGGTTTATCCACTTTATGCGTAAAATTGGAATGTACTTGAAAAATATTTACGTTACGTGAATGTTACGCAAATCCGCAATCGTTGGTGAGCAAAATTTATATTGATTTACCCGCCCCGACTAAATATAGGGTTGTGTATCCCAAACGCGCCATACTGCATACGTCTGGCTCGCGGATGCTTTTAACTGTGTGCATAGAATTAGATTAGTACGCGTAAACACTATAAAGTAACTGTACACTATTCGCAGATAAAATATTTAAACTCGAATAACTCCTTCCATTGAGTATAAAACAAAGAAAAGTATAGTGGACAGCAATAATGTAGTAAATGGTTATGTTAGAGGCGCGTTTAGTACAGGCTTAAGAAGCTGTATTTATTAATAATGTTTATTGTGTAGCAACTGCAGGCGTCATACTGAGCGTGGCAGAAAACGTGATCTAATTAATCTCGGTGCTCATCTATGTATAGCAAAGCTATTGACCGCTAACATTTACTTTAGATTGGTAGGTATTTTGTATATTCATAAGTTGCTACATTTATCAAACCTTGAACTGTGTTCGGACTCAAGGCCATCGACATTGCTCTTAAATGACGCAGCCTGTATCGATCGGTCATTTCACCATGTTCCCAATGTCAGGGCTGCTGGAGGTGCTTTTTAGCATTATTAATAAATATTTGTGCAAAAATATGCATTCGCGTTATACTTCCCAATGTATTAAAATTAAAATTTCGTTTTAAATAACTGTAAACAGGTGTAATCTTAGTATAATTATTAATTCAAATATATGGATATTCAAATATCAATGAGCATTTATACCACAAGTGATGGTCTAATTATGTAATTTTCATTTTTATAGTTAAAAATATCTAGCAATTATTTTGAATAAAACTCTTTCTAGCAATTTAACCTTCCATTTCCATTAACCATACTAGTTTGAGGCAAATGCAACATATTTTTATTACGCATGCGATGAAATGTATTTGGATTTCAGAAAAATCGAATCATTCTGTTCGGGAATTATCAATATTATAGTTACATAAATATCAATAACGCCCAACAGTCACATACATAGTCCTGACCCCACACTAAGATCGAGTCTTGTGTCGTGGGTATCAGGAACTACGAGAGACTTTTCGGTCGCACAAACACCCAGACCCGGAAGAAATATTTGCGGTCCGCACAAACATTTCTGCCGGAGCGGGGATCGAACCCGCGGCCTCTTGTTTCACAGGCTACTAACCAACTGCGCCACTGAGGCTGTCATGAAATGTTATATCAGTCCCCGGGCTCAGCATCTTGCGATTAACAAATCTCTGGTTACTATGCATTACAGAAAGTTGAGTGAGTCAGTGTATAATTGTTAATTGGATTTATTATGGTTTACAGGAAAAAGGTACCTCACTGCCAGCTCAACGTCTGAACAAGTATCCGTCAAGAGGCTTGCTGAAACACATATTGCAGCAGACTTACAACCAAGCTGTTTCTGATCCGGATAAGCTAAATCAGTATGAACCATTCTCGCCCGAGGTTAGTGGTATCTAAAAAGTATTTTAAAAACAAAAGGCTGTATCACCTCACTGGTGGAACTTCTTTAGATACTGTATGTTGGTATAAAATATACAATTCAGTTGAAATTTTAAATAAAAAAATATTATTATATAAGTATCGCAATGTTTACCTAACTTATTGGAGTATATATTTGTGTGATGGTATGTACTATGTGATTCGTAGAAAATTATGCTCTTGTGGTTATTATTATTTCACGAGAATATAATTAACTGCACAGCGCTGTACTACAAAAGAATATTTACTTTTGTAGTAGTTGCGTTTTTGAATTATATATGCGTATATTAAACATATAAGTTATATCAAAACGTTTGAATTCAGCCTAAGATTTTGAATACTTGTTGGATTGTTAGGTAACGGTGAATAAGGGTTCATCGTTACGGTTAGAGCGTTAGAATATTTTCAGTTTTCTTTTAATAAATCACTAGCAATGCTTTGTCTGCAACATGACCTGGTCTCCAAACAACAATTGTAGCCTACTTTTAGATGATGCTTTTTATAATTATTTTTATGTTATTTATGCTCTATATGGTTGGTTTTATTAGATATGCTTCTCTCATGGCGAGAGAGATACGGATATGATGCATATATTTATAGATAGCTGAGTAGTATAAATATATATGCCTATCTTTGTTTAATGAAACATAGAATTGCAACAACGCAGAAATGGTAATTTTAAACTCTTTTTAAAGATAGATAGAATTAAAGATAGTTATAGTTGTAGAGTACGTTTACCACCATCAGGCTCTTTAAAAATACGATTATTTCATACGAACAAAACTTGATGGAAATATACATTAACTTGCAACTTGCAAGACATAGTAAATAGTCTTTGATCCCTGATAAATGACTCTAGATAAATTGTTTACAGTTATAGATTACTAAGTGGTACGAAGCGTTTCTAATTATATGACCACTAGTCTACTACCTCATTTGTCATTACAATGAAATGTTAATGTTTAACTTCGTTTTATATAACGTACGAGGGAACAGTAGCAGTTTATTATTCATACATACTATGATTGTTACTTTTTGTGCGGGTTTAAGCGCATGTAAACAAATTATTTGTGTTTTCTTCAACTTACTATATTCAGAAACGCTAAGTCAAATAATATCCAATAAATTGTTACGTAATCATGTTGTTATCGCCAATTACAATTTTCAAAGGGTATATCAGTCTTTTTTATTTCACAGGTGTATGGCGAAACATCGTACGAGTTGGTGTGTCAGATGATCGACCAGATAGATATCACGGCGGACGATGTGTTCGTGGACCTGGGCTCCGGCGTGGGGCAGGTTGTCCTGCAGATGGCTGCGGCGACACCTTGCCGGATATGCCTCGGCGTTGAAAAGGCGGAAGTCCCTAGTAAATATGCAGAGGTAAATTACATTTTAAATAAATCAAAATCTGCAGAATAAAAAGAACAACCACTTATTAAACATAATATTATTTCCAGAGCATGGACGTTTATTTTCGAACATGGATGAGATGGTACGGCAAGAAATATGGGGAATATAAATTAATAAAAGGAGATTTTCTAATGGACGAACATAGAGAAAAGATAAACGCAGCAACCATAGTATTCGTGAATAACTTTGCGTTTGGACCCCATGTCGATCATCAGCTGAAAGAGAGATTCGCAGATTTAAAAGATGGCGCGAAAATAGTATCTTCGAAGAGCTTCTGCCCGCTGAATTTTAGAATAACCGACAGAAACCTGAGTGATATCGGGACCATCATGCATGTCAGCGAGATGTCTCCACTGAAAGGCTCCGTGTCATGGACGGGGAAACCCGTCTCTTATTATTTACATATTATAGATAGGACCAAATTGGAGAGATATTTTCAAAGACTGAAAAATCCGAAACTCAAGGTCAGCAAAAGGGTCTGTTCCAGTCACGTACATATTCAAAGTTTATTATTAACAGCTGCAGATTGTGAAAGTACTTCTCGTTTATAAATTGAAATTTTTACTCACTAAACTTCCAAGTTGAATTAACCTAATTAGGGGTGTTTTTATCGTTTAGTACTTTTGCAGTCATGCTCCAAATTATTACAAAAATAAGTATATCCCGATAGTAAGCAAACTCAAAGATGACTTACGAGTAATCTCTTGTTTGTTCTGCAGAGCATTTTTTTAATAAAATAATATTTAATTCTTAAATTTTACGCACAACATGTCAATGTCAGGTCTCAGTCAAAACTGTATGATGAAACATTTATAACAATATAGTCATTTATTGATACCGGTGGCATGCTTTAGGATGTGTATTTAAATAATTGTAATCCATTAAAAACACCGCAGATGACAGCATGTGTCATGGACGTTACTGCAGTATGCCTCCAGATAGTCAGGGAGACACCGAACTGGGGACCTGAAGATGCCAATTGCTGTCATTAGTCCTCGGATATTATACCATCGTGGGTGAAACAAGTCCCTGGTTATCTTCGAACCGGAGAAAAGCCAGGTCATTGTCCTGGATTTGCATATTGTTGTGCTTCGAACCCAAAGAGCTGCAGCTGGAGCATAAATAGCCCCTTCAGCTGTACAGCGACATGGGTATTTTCATATTTGGCGTCATGCCTTACAATTTGCCAGACTTATGGTTACTATAATTTTACCTTCAAAGCTTAACCGCCAATATGCTGTGGGCTATGAAGCTCACAATTTCTTACTTTTTACTCGTAAGGACAAGACTAAACCACAGCAGGCCCATCTGGTAAAAAAGGCGCTGATATTTTATTAAATATTGCATTATAAGTTACAGTGCATTCATTAGTTATTCCTTCAAAGACAATAGAGGAGTTTGGAATGACGGAACAATTGTAAACTAATTGTTTACAAATTTATTCGTCCAGTACAGAAGTGGTTGCCTGCGTGTACTGTGTATGAAGTTGTTAAGTCATCGAGTATTGCAACCTTGGTAATACTGGAGCAGGTAGATTTTTAACTTTTCGTTCGGCGATGCGATTATAATTGTATTAATTTATGTAGCTGTATTCGATTATTTTATTTTTATTAGTTGTAAAATATTGACATTGCTATATTATGTGGACATCATGAGTGATTGAAATCGAATTAAACATATTTGTTGTGCGTAATAGGAATTTAACTATTATTAAAGGAATGTGACTATCGAACAATAAGTAAAAGTGTTAATAACACTGTAATATTCCAAATCTTGATGGCAAGCGATCGTGTTTCTCGGGTACTTTGTGTTTTGGTGAATAGTGAAACGGTTTACCATTTTTCTCGAATATCAACAACTTGACTTATCATTTGAAATTGCGTTTCGCTCTAATGTTTTTTAGACTGGCTGTTAATCTAAAATTTGTTTAAATGTAAACTTTCTTGTTTTGGTCCACGTCTGGGTTGTAAAGGCTGGTTCAATTGTTGGCCAATGTAACAGAAACGCATACACCAGTAATACAGCATGCCCTTCTTGAATTTATTTTGCTACAATCGATTTAATTTACTCGCTTACTTTGTGTTCCCTACTTTTAAAGATAATATTAAACACACCTTTAGATTATCATTACTGTAGCAATTTTTGTAGTGTTCTAAATATATATTTTTTAACAAATTATTGTAGATTGCAGGCATATAACTATGCTAATTGGATATATTTTATACAGTAGTCAGGGTAAGGATGTGAGTAATAAAACTAAACCATATTATGTCACTTCAGGAGCTACTTTCTTAGCACCTTAAAATGTTATGGAAAATAATTAAAATATTTTTTTTGTATAATTTTAATCAAATAGGGCCGATGTATTTTCAAATGAATATTTTCAAATGATTTTCAAAATTTTTAATGGGGATTTCTAAGAATTGATTGTAGCAACTGTCCATAAAAAATTGACTATTTTGAAAATTGATTTTTGTACTATGTGTACCTTACACAAAAAAGGTAATAATGCCTTTATATAAATGGCTTATTGCATGTTACCTATAATAACCATGCATAGAGTAAATAACCCGGTATAATGAAGTTACTGAGCAGTGACTCGTGGTACAGTGGTGTGGTGGTGTAGGATGATGTATGATGGAGTGTGTGTGCGGCGGCAGGGCTCGCAGGCGGACGAGGGCGAGGGCAGCGGCAAGCGGCACCTGAGCGCGCCGCCCACGCGCCAGCCCACGCCGGACCTGCTCAACGGCAACAGCAACCACAGCACCGCCTCGCTGCCCGAGCGCCGCCGCAAGCTGCCCGCGCCGCGCGCCGCCAGGTAACTTAACACTTTTTTGACTGCCAGACCTTTTCCTTTCACAAACAGAGGACGTTTCATTGTACGTATCAATACCCGTACACAAACATTTGACTCCGTACCTACTTTATGTATTGCAATCATCGGGATTCGGTTCTTTTTATCCCCCCACTCCGTTCAATCCGTTCAATATCACAAAATAATTTTACAATATATTGGCCCGAAAATAACAACAATACAATGGACAATCGTATAAAAATGACAGATTCCGAATTCAACAGTAATATTTGTTTATTATTAATTGTAACAGTATTTATGGCCACACTAAATGTAGAGGTTGCTGTATTATTTGTAATTAACCACACAAAAATCATTGTAGTTTTCATTGGTATTGGTATAAGTGTGTAGAATTTTGTTCGAAATTCCTTAAGGCGTGGTTTAAATGAATCATGTATGTGCAGAGGAGAGAACGGTCGGACGCGTGCCCGCGCGGCGGCGGCCAAGCGGCGTGCCGTGCGGCGCTCCAGCGACGAGAGCGACGAGGAGTCCAGCGGCACCGACGACGCGCCGCCCGGACCCGAACCTGCGCCTCGGGAGTGGGGCGCGCCCTGGGCATCCTCCTCCGACTCCAGTACGTAATCACTCTTCTCTGTCATTCAACTTCGCGCAAATCGTCACACTTTGTTTCTAATCAATACTAATTCCTCATGTGCTATTGGCTTGTTACGACTTTTAATAGCTTGTTTATCCGCCTCGCGTTGCCTTTGAAAATTTTTGTGAGTTTGACTTTTATTCAGTAGTTAACTGAAAAAAGAATGGATCGTACCATACTTTTGTTTCAGTCTCTGTCGGCTGTAATTCCTACACGATCACAATATATGTTCGTTCTCGCTCACATGAGTATGTGAGTGTGACAGTGTGTGTGTGTGCAGATCGCAGCCGGCGCACGTCGAACAAGCGCGCGGCGAGTGCGGGCGGCGCGCGGCGGCGGGCGGCCCGCGCCAAGCGACGCCGCGCCGCTCCCGCCGCCATCGCCGGCCTCGACCTGCTGCACTCCACCACGCTCGCCTCCACCATACACAATGGCGCCGTACGTACACACTACCCACACTACCCACACTACCCGCTACCCATCACATTACATACCATTCTTATATACTAGTATATAGTTTAAGTGGTTTTTGTACTGTAATCTGTATCTGTATCAGTCCATATATGTCCCACTGCAGGGCATGGGCCTCCTCTACAATCGAGAGTACGATTGAGAGTGGTTAGGCCATATAGTCCACCACGCTGGCCTAATGCGGGAATGCGGACTTCACATACCATATAAATTCTTATAAATCGTTATTGTATGCAGGTTTCTTCACGATGTTTCCCTTCACCGTTTTTAATGCGTGGTGATTGACTATCTATACACACATAGTTCCAAAAAGTCAGAGGTGTGCCCTGCGATTCGAACCCGCGACCACCTTGAACATGTTGGCAGCCGCGTCTAATCTGTTCACCAACATGCCAACACGACTTTGCACTTTGGTTTTTGTAGTGTATAAGTAAAAAAAAAATCTCAATATTGAAGATTGCGGGTGTGCTGCCAATGTGTAAAAATTGATAGAAAATGATCTTGACTGGCTCACTCATAAAACGAAACGCAGCAGCCAGGGCCGGTATAGTGGTAGTTGGTGAGTTGGAGGAATTGATTGAGCATGTATCGCGGTGCAGGTGACGGCGCCGCCGCCGGGCTGCGTGGGGCAGCGGCTGTCGGCGCTGGGCGTGCAGCTGCAGCCGGCCGAGCGCCTGCACTCGGAGCTGGACATCCCGCGCGCGCCGCACACGCCCTACAGCCTGCAGCTGCTGCTCGACATGTTCCGCGACCAGTACCTCGCCTTCATACAGCGCATCAACACGCCCGACTACGCTGCCGAGATACGAATGCAGATTGACAAGGAAAAGGTCTGCCGTCTATACTCTACTTATGTTACTACTTACTCGTCTCGTTCCGCCACAAACATTATGCACAATAATTGTAGACGATGAGTAATAATAATCATAGTAATATGTGTTGAAATACAGAAAGATAGTATTGGTTCTATTTAGTTAAAGCAGTCAATCAATATCATTTTAATAAAACATTCAAATTGATGTGGTTGCTAACTTAAGAATAAGTAGCGACTATAATTATTTGTATGATAATACATTGCGTGTTTTGGTCCACAGGAACGGAATCAAAAATTAAAATCGCGAGCCTCGCAGTTGGATAAACAAATCAATGTGCTGATAAGCGACAGCGTGGCGCTGTTAAAAGCGCGTATGAGTGAGCTGGGCATCCACGCCAACAACACTGTCGACTTGTTGGCCAAGGCCAAGGAGATCGTCGGCAGACATAAAGACCTACAAAGCAAAGCTAGTAAACTACAAGCTCAGGTAAACTTGCTCATAGACAGAACATCCCAAGCTCATTCAATAATAAACCAATCACAATCACTTAGTTCGTGTAAAACGCTAATGTTTAATATGTTGCAATTGGTGTTGGTCGTGTCGATTGTATTTCTATCTACGCTAATGCTATAATAGCTTTAAGAACCCATTTAAAAGACAGAATTTAATTTTATGTGATGTCGGACAAAATAACAATACCGTGTAATTTGTTAGGTTAACAACATAGAAGCAGAACAAGCAGTGCTCGTTAAACAAAGGACGTTTGAAATTACGGAAAAATATCGTCAACTGGGACATATACCTCCTGACATTGAGATTACGCAGAGTATAGCCCACGATTGTATTTTAAAGGAAATATCGGCCACATTAGCGCACCGTAAGAGGTTACACGCACAGGTCGGACATCTTCAAAGTGAAATTATCCAAATGGAGAGAGCCAGCGAGCAGAAGGTGTCGGCGCCGACCGTCCCCGTCGCCACCGTCAAACCGCACACCGTCAACTCGAAGCCTAGAAAATCGAGAGAGCACAGATCACGATCGCAAGAATGGCCCGAGGTTCCGGATATCGGGAAGATTGAGGAACAGAATCCTGAGATTCTCGCACAAAAAATTCTCGAAACCGGTCGCCAAATAGAGGCGGGGAAGATCGTGAAACCAAACGTCATAGTCAACGGATACGCGAGGGAGTCCGAGCGACACGGCGAGCATCGAAGCAAAGCGGCGACGCCCATATTGCGCGCGCAACCGCAACCGCAGCGCCCCGCACACCCGCCGCCCGCGCCGCCGCACCGACACTCGCCCGTCAAGCCGCAGAAGCCGCTCAACGTGGTCGCCAAGGTGCAGGAATCACCCAAGGTCATCAACTTCGAGGACCGGCTCAAGAGCATAATCACTTCGGTGCTGAACGAGGACCAGGAGCAGCGCAAGGCGTCGCGGCAGCCGACGCCCACGCTCGGCTACGGCAACGGCTACGTGCGGCAGGCCGCGCCCGGCAACTACCCGCCGCGCGCCGCGCCGCCGCCCGCCGTGGCGCCGCCCGCGCCCTCGCCGCAGTACGCGCGCGCGCCGCCCCGGGACTTCCGCCGCGAGCGCTACCCCTTCGACCGCCGCGAGCCGCCGCGCCTGCCCGCCGCGCACCTGGACTTGCGGCATCATCATGTCTCGCAGCCCGATTATACGCAGGTATTTCCTATCGGCTTCCTCGATCTTCACCCCCGACTCTGACGGGTCCGCTTAGATTAAATGTCGATTATAACGTTAAGGTCTCCCCCGCGAAGTTGGCACTGCGGCGTCACCTTTCGCAGGAGCGTTTGGCGGCACCGGGGGCGCGCACCATCGGCGACCTCGTCAACGGCGAGATCGAACGCACCCTCGAGATCTCCAACCAGAGCATCATCAATGCGGCCGTCAACATGAGTGCAGCGCGATATCATGAGCCGGCTGCAACGCATCAACCACTCGAAGGTAAATAATATGCGCCTACTACGTGAGCACGCATCTGTTTTATTTTGTTTGTGGGTACTTGTGAATCCCTTTTAATGCGCTCTAAGCAAACGAGCAGAAAAATGAAGTGGATATTATGTTGAAGTCGCAATGTAGAATCCGCCATATAATATAACGACCTGCCTCACCGCTACGGCTCGCACGGTTGCCTCCTTGCCTTTCCTAATGTTGGGACAGCGCATTACAGAACGGCGTCGTTTTACAATCTAGGGCACCGTTATGTAATACGGCAGATTCTACAATGTGCTATCCACACATATACCTGTAAATATAAATGTATGAGTAAAATTATGATATGTATCTAGGTCTCGCTGCTTGTCTTCAAGCGCGAGTGCTTGCCTCGGAATACTGGCGCGGCCGCAATGGAGCAAGCGGGCCGGGAAACGGTAGCGGTCCCCCGGGGAGCGGCGGGGGCGGCGAGCAAGACGAGTCGTCCCGTCGACGAACGCCGCCACCAGATCCACACTCCAACACCTCCACTCCTCTCGTCGACGAGCTGCCAGACGGAGCGCGGCTACCAGGTATGTGACGTTTTCAATTAACTGGTCAATTGTATGAAGAAATTCCGGCGCCATTCAACTCGAAAGATTGTGCGCTCTTTACAGAAGGCGAGGGCGGTGAAGAGGTCGACGAGAGCAAGTGGCAAGACAGAATTGCGTTTCGGTTCGATCAAATAATTTCCTTCGCTTCGACGGCGATGGAGGACAAACGTCGACGATCGGACGAAGCGTGCAACACGTCGCCGGATTCCGGAATCGGGCACGGCGAAGCGGCACAAGGCGTGCAGGCGAGCCGGCCGCAGGGCGCGGCGGGCGGCGGAGGCCCGAGCGGCGCGGCGAGCGGGACGAGCGGGGCGAGCGGCGCGGGGGCGGCGGCGGGCGGCGCGGCGGAGGCTCGGTCGCCGTCGCCGCTGCCGGCGCACCACTTCAAGAAGCGGTTCTTCCGGCGCGAGCGCTGGGGCGCGTGGAGCGGCGCGCCGCCGCCGGTGGACTGGGAGCGGCCGGCGATGTGACGCGCGCGGCCCTAGCGGCGCGGCGGGGAGTGCTAGCGAGTGAACGTCGCCGCGGACTCCGTGACGCTCGTGTGTGCTCCGTCTGATCGGTCTCTTCCCGATGTTGACTGTCGATTTTTGTTATATTTTTTCGAATATATAATGTAATTATGTATATTATTGAGTTTATCTTAGGTTTAGGACGTGTAATTATTTAAATGTAGGTTTATATCGCCGTTCCGTTTGAGCGCTTCGAATCTGATCGCGCCGTGACGGATTGTATTTCATGTGTTCATTTAGGTAATAGAATCTGAATAACATGATTTGATGACGCAGCGGATCGTCCTTGCGCCGGCCGTTCGATGGATGTTTGTTGTTTTATGTGTTTTGTTTTCGATGTTACAGAAAGGCTCAGTCTGAATAATGTGAATCATTTCTTTAGGAAATCTTATGTTTTGATGTGACGTATCTATTAATAAGTGACTTGTGGATGATGATTGCGACTTATGTAAACAGATTATAACAGAGCGTATGTCGTAAATAAAATACATTATTGTATGTTTTATTGGACATGTGTAACGCCGCGCAAGATTATCCAAGTGGAAAGTATTGAAGCTAATAATAAAATTTAATAAATAAATTTTTATACAAATGTATTTCCGCGAGCGTTAAAACTGATTACAAATATTATTTATTAGGAACACGCTAGACTGCACTTTGTAACGTTACGTACTCTCATTTTAAGAAGAAATTTCTTTTATTACTTATCCACGCATATGCGAGTTGATCATTCTCGGTCATAAGTAGGTAAGAACGTATTCAAGCGATAAAAGATAGAGCCACAACAGGTATAGAAATTATAGTTATATTTATATGTACGGTGTACCATACGGTATATGTACGTTCAATATTACTTTTAGAAGGCAATACAATCATGAAGATGTTGGTCACACTCGCTCTCGAACACCTTTCAAAACGTTATCATAATTATATGTATGCATTGACTGCAATTTAACGGCTAAAGAAAATAGGTTATTATATTTTTTTATCTATTTTTTGTTTTGTTTTCTTTATTGTGTTATTTGCGTACACCAGCCAGTATGACCAAGTTGCTTGAAAATATTTGTGTCTTCCACAATTTACCGATAATAAAAAAAACGACAAAAGTCGAGTATGCATGTTTAATTTGGTGATTTATATAAGGTGCGTTTCATAGTTACATACGTAAACACTGCCTTTAGAAGCTGATATTATGAGGCTTAGTTTTATAACAACGCCACTATTCGGGTCCTGTATTGTGTTCAAAGGAAAGTCATCTTTACTCTCGGAGTCACTTAATGTTAGATCAAAATGTAGAGAAATGTGGATCGTTGAGCATGTTTGAGCTTTCTAAGATGTTATAATGAAAGTTGATTGCGACTATTAGGCAATAAGAATTCTAGTAACAAAATGGAATTAGTTAGTAATCCGCTAGAATATATTCTGAGCTGCTCATTTTTATAACACTCCGGAATATTAAGATTATGTAGAGTTTTGTACCAAGATATCACCTGTTATAGTTATTTGAATAAGATCCATTGGCCTCGCATTTTGCGTATAAATATAATAAACAAAATCTATAACAGCACCGACCATTTTACTGTTACTCAGCAACCGTGCGTAATGTAGATGTTGCTGAAGTTCAAAGTTTACAGAAGCCACTGTTGCCTTACACTAGACTGGAATTATCCACTGTTTAAACTATACGGAAAATCCCAACCGATTTAATGATGCGGCACGAGTCGCAATTTCATTAGATTAGTTTAAAAATAATATATTTTTTTATTCAAATATAAAAATCACACATATTCATCCGTGTAATTTTAAATGTAGAAATACCGTGCTGAGTTTGAACAGAAAATAAATTCCCCCGTAAGAGTAACATTCTAGAATGTACGTGGTTGTTGATAAACCTTCAGTAACAAGAGCCATAAAGGCACCTGATGGCTGCAACTTTATCATGCCTCGCCAAAATGTGTTGCATTTTTTTCGTTTTCAGATATTAAAGAAACTGATTCCATTATATAATGTGAATACCGTGGTGAATACTATACGCACATGATGTAGTGTTTTTTCATATCATGATTTTCTTCGATTCAATTTTAGCATGTAAAAAGTGGAAATATTTTTCCCTTGAAGTTACTTAATTTGTATCAGATTCCATCGTGTAAACTTGTAAATAAGATAATGAATTGTAATAAATTGGTTTGTAACATATGGTGAGCAAGCTACTAGTAACTTAATTAGAAATAAACTTAATTTTCGCTCATGACGATTATCCGCCTCTTAGGAATAAGGTTTACCAAAAAATATAAGTAATTATGGAGGATGTTTCTTTAACGCAACATTTAATCATGTGACAAGTATCAAACTTATTTTTACAATATTGAAGCAGCGAAGGACGTCGTAAGGACTTCATTGTAAATAAAGTAATCAATTTAAAAAATATAATTTAATTGTTATTGAATGGAAACATGGGATATGAGCGTTGTACTTTAAAACAATATTGTTGCGTAGTATTGTTTACCGGTGCAGTTTATGTGATCTAAGCCTGGGTAACATAAATGTTATATTCATAAAAATTAAGACACTCCAAGTTTTCGTGCCTTTTTTCGATAAGCTTATTTTTACACGGAGATAATAATATCTCTTAAAAGCAATAGGAAACGGATAGGGAAATATAAACTAATTGAAGTGGTCCACGTATGTAGCACATTTGTACTTCCAACCCGCTATTAGAAAAGAATATCACTATAATGATTATAGTGAAGCTAGCTTGTTTGAATTACATTAGCTACTAGGGTCGGTGCAAGTAGAAGCGACACTTCTAAATAGCAGACTGGTTCTGTTGTAGTTTGATATAGCCCCAAATGAAGTTGTGATTTTTAATTGCATAATTAGTAATACAAGGCATTTGGTTACGTTCGAAAATGTTCACTTATAACGAGAGAGTCGCTGACGTTTATTAGTTATTTTTTAGGAAATTTTTACTGTGCACTGTAATGTCGTTATAGATAAGAATTTGTCATAATTATAAATTATTGTGTAATAATGTAATGTTAAACAATGAGCAATGTTAATAATTTGTGATCGGTGAAAAAATTGCATACAGTATATGAAAAATTATGACATGTTTGTAATACATAAACGACCAAGAGTATACACACGAGTCACGACAATCAAACAAATTGCATATCGTATTGTGTACACTTATGCCTAAGTAATAATGGAATGTATGTCGTTTCATGTATTTTGAACATTGGAATGCACTGGTTTGATTGTGCCTGAAAAACTCATCAATGCCGCTCCAAACCTCAAAATTATGTATTTGTAAAATAAATAATTAAGCTAAACGTCGATTCTGAGGTAGACACCGATAGTGAAGTAGTGTAAATACGGCATTAAAACGACTATTTTTTATCAGATTGACTCTAGGAGTGATTACATTATTCAGTTGTGACTAATTTTATTTTTGATGGGGAATATGAGCTAATTTTTGTGACGTTATAGTGTCTAAAATAGTACAAATGAGAAGACTTATCGTCGTAAGCCTCGAACTATTCAACATTGCAAATGCTAGGTTTGAGATGTATCCCTGTGTACTAGTTTTATTTTGTACTAAAAGTTAAAAATAAATGAATAATTAAACTAAATCATATTTTATTTTAACTTATTTACCCCCAAATACTGGATAGCTACTCAGCCACCGGACTCATTTGATATGACGTTATTTTGAGGTTCCGTTAAATTTCAAAACGAAATACTGGATAGCCATTTAGCTCAAAAAACGGTCTACTCAGCAAACATCCAGTTAACCACTCAAACGTCCCGACCCCCAACTTTGACATAAGACTGACATAAGATCATAATTTGTATAGGAAAATCGTAGACGGAGAAACTAATAGACGGAGTCACATGTTCTATCCCTTTTACACAAAACGAAAGAGATTTATACATAACGTTCATGTAAGAAAGAGATGCAAGCTTTTGTAGCCTGTCCTTATCGGCGTAACCGCTTGACTCCAGGAAATTTGACGTTTTGGAGGCAAATATTTACATTATTTGGGGTGGCCAGCGGTCCGACGGTTGATATTCCCTAAAACAAAAGATATTAAAGATTTAAATTACATATTAACAAACAAACCTCATTAATTATCTTTTATTTTTAAACTTTTTCCTTATATGTATTGAACTGTATATGGTTGCGCAGTAGATATTGTTTTTGAAATAAAACTATTATTTACGGATTTTATCGCGGATTTAGTTTAAGTTTTGCTTTTTTAACTTTTCCATGCGACGTTTCGATTACTTTACAAATTTCGTGGTCACGGGGCGGATTAGATATTATTTTGTTATTAGCTTTTATTACAATAGTTTTTATTTTCAGAACTAGCTATTTACTTAAATTATATTTATGTTATACAGTGTTTTTATTAGTTCTGGGTGATAGCTGGTGACCCAGGCATGTATGTGCACTGTAGTTCCACTCAAAGTTAAAATATCGATATTTTAGCAATTATATTTTTTTAAAGAGCGGTCAAAGTTTCCCGATACCTTAGGAAAAACGTGTCAACCTGGCCACACTCCCACAAATATCGCTATCTCATACTAGGTTACACGGAGGCTACCCCTGTGAGGAAAATACATTAGTGTTAAAAAACGTTCTAAACTCAAAATATAATTAAAAAAGCGTAATGAAAAAAATATATACGATGCTTAAATAAAGGCCCTTTAATGTAACATTGGTCAAATAATCATTAGCAGTAGGAATATTAAAAAAAAAAACGGCAAATTAGTATGTTGTCTACGGGCAACGGCGAGTTGTGCGCAGGAGTTTTTAAAAATGTAACTATTGTTTTTTAACTCCCTTATTGTTCTTATACAGTTTATTAAATGAAAGTTTTACATTAATAATTATCAATTACGTAAAAATAAGCCATATTCGACGCGTGATTCGAAGTTTTATAGACATGAAAGTAAATCACGATCGGTGTTCGTCGGTTTTCATTAAATATTTCTGTATTAATTCTAAGAAAAAATGATAAATAATTTGTTAGAGAGAGAAAACATATCATAAATATTAATTAGATGCCATTCGATCATTGAGAATATATCAATATAATTCAATATTTTAATAGATTTCCAATATTCCGCTGAAATTTTTTAGCGGTCGCGCGCCATATTTTTTGAGATTAGGGTTTGCGTTACAAAGTTTTTGTTCAAACTAGAATGTGTGGCATGTTTGATGTTGGGCGTGATTGTGATATAATATGTGTGATAGAGCCAATAATATTTTGATTTCAATTTACAATATCAAAGAATTAATTCATTAATTCATTTGGTAAAACTTTAGTTTATCTGGCCAAGATATCAGGGTTGGGAGGGAGTGGGGGGGAGGGGGAAGGTGTCCCATGTCCCCTGGTACCACTTCCATGAAAAGGTGACGCACCATTCCCGAGAAAAACCAATTTAAGTAACCTAACCTCAAAACACTTGTTTTCAAAACAAACTTGCTTCTGCAACGTCTCCGGCGCTGCGGGAAGTGCAGCCCCTTCGCCCTGCGTAACAAAGGATAGGCATCCACGCTCGCCTCCGCAGCTTCGGCTTGCTGGTCGCCTCCGGCGACCAGCCTCAGACGCTACGGCTCGCACGGTTGCCTATCCTTCGTTACAGCGGGGGCTGCTCTCCCTCCGCGCCTCCGGCTTTTTATAAACACTCTAGGGGTGGTATCCAAAAGTCTACGTGAAGTCGGGGTGCCCTAAGTCGGTTTTGAGACAAAGTCGACCTATTTTTCCCACAAAATGGGTACACTAACTACCATCGGAACATGATTTCCAAGTTGTTTAAAAAACAAATAAAACAACAAACATCCGTTTTACCTAATATGTGATTTGAGGTTAGAAAATATTTTCATTAATTTCTCGAAAATTATACACCACCTTTTAATAAGAGTGGTATTGTTGTAATCAGGGACTCAATCCCTACCACCTGTGATCACTTTCGCCGCTCTTTTCGTGGCCAAATAAACTAAAGTCTAAACTAAAGTTAGGTTACATTAATTGGTTTTTCTCCGGAATGGTGCGTCACCTTTTCATGGGAGTGGTACCAGGGAACATGGGATACCTTCCCCCTCCCCCCCACTTCCTCCCAACCCTGATATCTTGGCCAGATAAACTAAAGTCCATCCATTCATTTTAAATATTTCAATTATTCTTTGTGTTCTCTAAATATACGGAATGAATCGCGCCATCAGGGACCGCAAACCGTTATGTACATTACGATAACGTATCGCCTGCGAATGATCCGAACATTCAAATGATCTACTATTAAGCCATAAACAAATTATAAGATACGGCTGCCGGACGCGGCTGAAGAGTGGTACAACATTCAAGGACGCCCGTCAGCCGCATCTTATAATTTTCATTTGGCTTTACTAACGTAGTTATTCTAATGTAAAGCTGGTAATATAATTGGATACCTGTATCAGCCCATATACGTCCCACTGCAGGGCACGGGCCTACTCTACAATCGACAATACGATTGAGAGTGGTTAGGCCATATAGTCCACCACGCTGGCCTAGTGCGGGTTGGCGGACTTACATACCATAGAAATTCTTATAAACCGCTATGGTATGCAGGTTTCCTCACGATGTTTTCCTTTACCGTTTTAGTTCGTGGTGATTGACTATCAATACACACATGACTCCGAAAAGTCAGAGGTGTGCCCTGGGATTTGAACCCGCGACCACAGTGAACATGTTGGCAGCCGCGTCTGGTCTGCTTGCCAACAGGCCACCACGCAATAATTGGATACATTTATTGAAATAAAAAGAAGACTATTAATAAAATACATTTTCAATTTTAGGTCATCAATCGAAAACCAATAATGCTCGTGAGTGTTTTATTTTTTTGATTTCAGTGATAGAGTGCCTGCGTAGTTTGTGTCAATTAAGCTAATAAAAAAACCGTCAGTAGTGCTAACACTTAACTTGAACCTGAGCGGAACTTATTGAGCGGCCAGGGTGCAAATGGGGGACACCGAGGCCCGGGCAGAGGCAGAGGCTGAAATGTGATTAAACGAAATGTGATTGTGATAAATATCGTTACCTTCTAAGACTAAGTAAACTGTTATTGTTATTATCCAAGAAATATTTTGTTTTTGTGTTTGTTGGTACCTAAAAGGTGCAAGCATTACTATATTATATATAGATTGATAAATAAGTTAACTGTTATTGAAATGGACCAAAAATATATTTCTTTTTATGTTTGTAATTATTTGACTGATTTTATTGAAATAAGTGTAAAACGAAATGTGATAGTGATAAATATCGTCACCATCTAAGACTATACGTAAACTGTTATTGTTATTATCCAAGAAATATTTTGTTTTTGTGTTTGTTGGTACCTAAAAGGTGCAAGTATATTATATCTATATATTAGTACGTGATGCAAAAACTGTGGACTCCTTTTTACAAAAATTGCACGGATGCAGGAGCATAAAATTTGGCACACTTATAGTTTATGTGTAGGAGAAGTGCACAACGCTAATATTTTTCAATAATAATGCTTATAAAGTACATTAAATCAATAAATAAAACATTACACACACTATCATGCATTTCACACACACATACATACACAAGTATTTGTACACGCATAGGTCAAATTGTTCCTTTTGTTTTTCATTTGGCCGTAGACATATAGTACTGACATAGATATATATATATATATATATATATAAAGATTTTGATAATAATGCATAAAAAGTACATTAAATACATAAATAAAACATTATACAAACCCATGCACAAACCAGCATGCATTTGACACACGCATACACAAGTATTTGTACACGTATACATACTCTGTAGTCAAATTGTTTCTTTTGTTTATTATAGACATAGTTGAATGTCAAACAGAAAAGTTTGTTTACTGTGGTTTTATTGAATGTCAAACAGAAAAGTTTTATTTGATGAATACTACGTGAAATACTGAGCGCTTACACAAATTGTGTAGCAGTAAGATTCATTTAAATGTACACGGATTATCATTATATGAATAAAGAAAGCTCTGTAGCAGCAATCTGCAATAACATCATTCAGGTACAAAAAAAATATAATTTGCTATTGCTCGTTCAAAGCAATGATTGTAGTTTACGATTTCAGTAATTGCATATACTTCAGGATAAATAAGTGATTTTGAGAGATACGTACATTTAAATGTGCATGAATTATCAGAATTAACAACATCATCACACAGGTATTTCATATAATTTGTTCAAAAAAGAAATTGGCAAATAACAGTCTTGGTCAAATCGGTGGTTATAGTAGTTTAGTTTTCGACAGTAGAACCTTAATAATGTATTAAGTAAACTATTACTGATATGGCCCAAGAATGTTTTTATGTTTGTTTTTTTCTGAATGGTGCAATTATTACTAGATAGAACTTAGTCGAAAACAAGTAATAAGATTCGACTAAGGGAGGCGGCTGAAGAGAAGTAAAATATTTATCCCGACGTGATCAAGGTCACGTCACGTTATACCGCTTGTCAGCTGCGTCCCTTAGCCGCGTCTTACAATACGTTTTCGGTTTTATTACCTGTTTTACTTACTAAATCGTACAAATCTTTAATTATTAACATATAGATTTGAGTTTTTCAGTATTTACTCTTAAATATTTATTAATTGATTGTATTAATAATATTTTTTTATTTTTTGTTTTGTTTTTAATGTTAAGCACAACATACCTACCCTACCCTTATCCATAATTTTTAAATACTATTAAAATTTTTGGTTCTAATGCATTAAGCTATTAGTACCTTTACTTAAATAAATCTCGTCGTAATAAAATATATTTACTTATAAATATATCATAAATTACAATTTGGTTTCTACACAAAGCACTAGAAAAAAATAATCATAGCTGTGCATGCTTCATCGCTAAAATTTCATCAACGCAAAATCAATAAATACATTAAAAAAATAGGTATAAAAATGTTAACATTTGATAGAAATATCTCATTTAATTTCCATTTACGTTATTACACTTAGTAGCTTGTATTTATTGGCCGCCGTATTTAATCGGCTTACACCTGTATCAGATATCGACTGAACAAGAACTTACATGGGCGGCCATCTTTCAGGCGTTTTTCACCAGTGTTGCCAACGTAGTGGATTTTCCACTAAATCTGGCGGTTTGGACCCCGTCTTGTTATGGAAAATTGCTTTTAATGGTTAGTAGATTTTTAATGGTTTGGAAGTTGCCGAAAATTATTGAAAAGCTGATGAATTTAATATTTATTCCGATACATACTTGTTTTTTTATATTATATCATATATGGCCTTAAAATATTCAAATATACAATAAAATAAATAAATACACCCAACAGTCACATACTCCCGACCCCACACTAAGACCGAGTCTTATGTCGTGGGTATCAGAAACTACGACAAACTTTTCGGTCCCACAAACACCCAGACTCGAAACAAATACCTGTGGTTCCTGTGGTTTACACAAAATATTTGTTTCTGTGCGGGGATCGAACCCGAACAATATTATGCTAATATATTAAGAATACGCTGTGGCCTAAAATTAGCAGAAAAACGTTGCCACACTTTTTAATTTCCATCAAATGTCATAAATCAAATTGGTAGGTACCAAAAGGGCCCTGTAAATGGACAAAATGGTTGTCAAATTTTACGCGTTTATCAAATTATTTTATATATTGTTAAACATAATCACAGTCATTGTTTTGTTTGGCATCATGGCAGACGCTACACCCAGTGATAGCACCATTGAGAATAATACATTAAGTGTATTGTGGTATTATTACGGAAAAGGAAAATGACATTGTAATCATATCTATTTATCGGGTCACGCCGATGTTATGGAAAATAAAATTAGAAAGAATATATGGAAATATAAATGTACTAGCGGCTCGGCCCGGCTTCGCCCGGATACGGATACATATTCCAGTCCATATTTTATTTAAACTCAATATGACTGCCGTTTTCTATACTGCTTATCCAATCCCGTACTATATTCTTCTGTCCCATTTTATCCACCTTATATTATACTAAGAAGATTTATACAAATTTTCATCCCCTATTTTATCCTCTTGGGGGTGGAATTTATCGAAATCCTTTCTTAGCGGATGCCTACGTCAGTACTAGTAACTTTATGCATGCAAAGTCTCAGCCCGATCGGTTTAAAATTGACAAAGTTTCATACAAATTTTCATCCCCTTGAAGTTAGAATTAATCAAAATCCTTTCTTAGCGAATGCCTACGACATAACATCTACCTGCATGCCAAATTTCAGCCCGATCCGTCCGGTGATTTGGGCTGTGCGTTGACAGATCACTATATCAGTCAGTGACCTTTGAATTATATATATTTTGATAAATGAATATAAATGCACTACCTTTATTTATTTCTCATGATATGCGGTCGCGACTCAGTACGACGTCACATCACGGTGTGCATCACGGCAAAGACTAAATCGAATTTACGAGCAAAATGTTTGATCCCTTGTTTAATCGTCTCAGGTCATGTTTGATGAGAACGTGAAGTTCGATAAACAGCCAAACAAATTTTATCGTTAACCTCAGGCCTGTCGACCACGTCACGGTGACGATCTGTGAATTTCAAACGTCCCGCCATTTTTATGCGCGAATCAGCACATCGGCTCGCGTACGGCTCGCGGTTACATAAAGTTATATTTCTCGAGATTTTTGTATCAGAGGTTTATATTGTTGATTATTTTCGGTATAACAATAAGATTTACTAATTCATGGATTATATTAATCATCAATAATTACAATCAGTTCTTTTTTATCGGAAGGTAAACTCGAGAAAAGTGATTATTATTTTGCATTAACCACTCAAACGTCCCGACCCCCAACTATGACATAAGACTGACATAAGATCATAATTTGTATAGGAAAATACATTAGTTTTAAAAAACGTTCTAAACTCAAAATATAATTAAAAAAGCGTTATGAAAAAAATATATACGATGCTTAAATAAAGGCCCTTTAATGTAACATTGGTCAAATAATCATTAGCAGTAGGAATATTAAAAAAAAAAACGGCAAATTAGTATGTTGTCTACGGGCAACGGCGAGTTGTGCGCAGGAGTTTTTAAAAATGTAACTATTGTTTTTTAACTCCCTTATTGTTCTTATACAGTTTATTAAATGAAAGTTTTACATTAATAATTATCAATTACCTAAAAATAAGCCATATTCGACGCGTGATTCGAAGTTTTATAGACATGAAAGTAAATCACGATCGTTGTTCGTCGGTTTTCATTAAATATTTCTGTATTAATTCTAAGAAAAAATGATAAATAATTTGTTAGAGAGAGAAAACATATCATAAATATGAATTAGATGCCATTCGATCATTGAGAATATATCAAAATAATTCAATATTTTAATAGATTTCCAATATTCCGCTGAAATTTTTTAGCGGTCGCGCGCCATATTTTTTGAGATTCGGGTTTGCGTTACAAAGTTTTTGTTCAAACTAGAATGTGTGGTATGTTTGATGTTGGGTGTGATTGTGATATAATATGTGTGATAGAGCCAATAATATTTTGATTTCAATTTACAATATCAAAGAATTAATTCATTAATTCATTTGGTAAAACTTTAGTTTATCTGGCCAAGATATCAGGGTTGGGAGGGAGTGGGGGGGAGGGGGAAGGTGTCCCATGTCCCCTGGTACCACTCCCATGAAAAGGTGACGCACCATTCTCGAGAAAAACCAATTTAAGTAACCTAACCTCAAAACACTTGTTTTCAAAACAAACTTGCTTCTGCAACGTCTCCGGCGCTGCGGGAAGTGCAGCCCCTTCGCCCTGCGTAACAAAGGATAGGCATCCATGCTCGCCTCCGCAGCTTCGGCTTGCTGGTCGCCTCCGGCGACCAGCCTCAGCCACTACGGCTCGCACGGTTGCCTATCCTTCGTTACAGCGGGCGGGGGCTGCTCTCCCTCCACGCCTCCGGCTTTTTATAAACACTCTAGGGGTGGTATCCAAAAGTCTACGTGAAGTCGGGGTGCCCTAAGTCGGTTTTGAGACAAAGTCGACCTATTTTTCCCACAAAGTGGGTACACTAACTACCATCGGAACATGATTTCCAAGTTGTTTAAAAAACAAATAAAACAACAAACATCCGTTTTACCTAATATGTGATTTGAGGTTAGAAAATATTTTCATTAATTTCTCGAAAATTATACACCACCTTTTAATAAGAGTGGTATTGTTGTAATCAGGGACTCAATCCCTACCACCTGTGATCACTTTCGCCGCTCTTTTCGTGGCCAAATAAACTAAAGTCTAAACTAAAGTTAGGTTACATTAATTGGTTTTTGTCCGGAATGGTGCGTCACCTTTTCATGGGAGTGGTACCAGGGGACATGGGACACCTTCCCCCTCCCCCCCCAGTCCCTCCCAACCCTGATATCTTGGCCAGATAAACTAAAGTCCATCCAACCGTTATGTACATTACGATAACGTATCGCCTGCGAATGATCCGAACATTCAAATGATCTACTATTAAGCCATAAACAAATTATAAGATACGGCTGCCGGACGCGGCTGAAGAGTAGTACAACATTCAAGGACGTCCGTCAGCTGCATCTTATAATTTTCATTTGGCTTTACTAACGTAGTTATTCTAATGTAAAGCTGGTAATATACTTGGACACCTGTATCAGCCCATATACGTCCCACTGCAGGGCACAGGCCAACTCTACAATCGACAATACGATTGAGAGTGGTTAGGCCATATAGTCCACCACGCTGGCCTAGTGCGGGTTGGCGGACTTACATACCATAGAAATTCTTATAAACCGCTATGGTATGCAGGTTTCCTCACGATGTTTTCCATTACCGTTTTAGTTCGTGGTGATTGACTATCAATACACACATGACTCCGAAAAGTCAGAGGTGTGCCCTGGGATTTGAACCCGCGACCACCGTGAACATGTTGGCAGCCGCGTCTGGTCTGTTTACCAACAGGCCACCACGCAATAATTGGATACATTTATTGAAATAAAAAGAAGACTATTAATAAAATACATTTTCAATTTTAGTTCATCAATCGAAAACCAACAATGCTCGTGAGTGTTTTATTTTTTTGATTTCAGTGATAGAGTGCCTGCGTAGTTTGTGTCAATTAAACTAATAAAAAAACCGTTAGTAGTGCTAACACTTAACTTGAACTTTAGATTGAGCGGCCAGGGTGCAAATGGGGGACACCGAGGCCCAGGCAGAGGCAGAGGCCGAAATGTGATTAAACGAAATGTGATTGTGATAAATATCGTTACCTTCTAAGACTAAGTAAACTGTTATTGTTATTATCCAATAAATATTTTGTTTTTGTGTTTGTTGGTACCTAAAAGGTGCAAGCATTACTATATTATATATAGATTGATAAATAAGTTAACTGTTATTGAAATGGACCAAAAATATATTTCTTTTTATGTTTGTAATTATTTGACTGATTTTATTGAAATAAGTGTAAAACGAAATGTGATAGTGATAAATATCGTCACCTTCTAAGACTATACGTAAACTGTTATTGTTATTATCCAAGAAATATTTTGTTTTTGTGTTTGTTGGTACCTAAAAGGTGCAAGTATATTATATCTATATATTAATACGTGATGCAAAAACTTTGGACTCCTTTTTACGAAAATTGCACGGATGCAGGAGCATAAAATTTGGCACACTTATAGTTTATGTGTAGGAGAAGTGCAGAACGCTAATATTTTTCAATAATAAAGCTTATAAAGTACATTAAATCAATAAATAAAACATTACACACACTATCATGCATTTCACACACACATACATACACAAGTATTTGTACACGCATAGGTCAAATTGTTTCTTTTGTTTTTCATTTGGCCGTAGACATAGAGTACTGACATAGATATATATATATTTATAAAAAGATTTTAATAATAATGCATAAAAAGTACATTAAATCAATAAATAAAACATTATACAAACCCATGCACAAACCAGCATGCATTTGACACACGCATACACAAGTATTTGTACACGTATACATACTCTGTAGTCAAATTGTTTCTTTTGTTTATTATAGACATAGTTGAATGTCAAACAGAAAAGTTTGTTTACTGTGGTTTTATTGAATGTCAAACAGAAAAGTTTTATTTGATGAATACTACGTGAAATACTGAGCGCTTACACAAATTGTGTAGCAGTAAGATACATTTAAATGTACACGGATTATCATTATATGCATAAAGAAAGCTTTGTAGCAACAATCTGCAATAACATCATTCAGGTACAAAAAAAATATAATTTGCTATTGCTCGTTCAAAGCAATGATTGTAGTTTACGATTTCAGTAATTGCATATACTTCAGGATAAATAAGTGATTTTGAGAGATACGTACATTTAAATGTGCATGAATTATCAGAATTAACAACATCATCACACAGGTATTTCATATAATTTGTTCAAAAAAGAAATTGGCAAATAACAGTCTTGGTCAAATCGGTGGTTATAGTAGTTTAGTTTTCGACAGTAGAACCTTAATAATGTATTAAGTAAACTATTACTGATATGGCCCAAGAATGTTTTTATGTTTGTTTTTTTTCTGAATGGTGCAATTATTACTAGATAGAATCGAAAACAAGTAATAAGATTCGACTAAGGGAGGCGGCTGAAGAGAAGTAAAATATTTATCCCGACGTGATCAAGGTCACGTCTCGTTATACCGCTTGTCAGCTGCGTCCCTTAGCCGCGTCTTACAATACGTTTTCGGTTTTATTACCTGTTTTACTTACTAAATCGTACAAATCTTTAATTATTAACATATAGATTTGAGTTTTTCAGTATTTACTCTTAAATATTTATTAATTGATTGTATTAATAATATTTTTTTATTTTGTTTTTAATGTAAACCACAACATACCTACCCCACCCTTATCCATATTTTTTAAATACTATTAAAATTTTTGGTTCTAATGCATTAAGCTATTAGTACCTTTACTTAAATAAATCTCGTCGTAATAAAATATATTTACTTATAAATCTATCATAAATTACAATTTGGTTTCTACACAAAACACTAGAAAAAAATAATCATAGCTGTGCATGCTTGATCGCTAAAATTTCATCAACGCAAAATCAATAAATACATTAAAAAATTAGGTATAAAAATGTTAACATTTGATAGAAATATCTCATTTAATTTCCATTTACGTTATTACAGTTAGTAGCTTGTATTTATTGGCCGCCGTATTTAATCGGCTAACACCTGTATCAGATATCGACTGAACAAGAACTTACATGGGCGGCCATCTTTCAGGCGTTTTTCACCAGTGTTGCCAACTTAGTGGATTTTCCACTAAATCTGGCGGTTTGGACCCCGTCTTGTTGTGGAAAATTGCTTTTAATGGTTAGTAGATTTTTAATGGTTTGGAAGTTGCCGAAAATTATTGAAAAGCTGATGAATTTAATATTTATTCCGATACATACTTGTTTTTTTATATTATGTCATATATGGCCTTAAAATATTCAAATATACAATAAAATAAATAAATACACCCAACAGTCACATACTCCCGACCCCACACTAAGATCGAGTCTTATGTCGTGGGTATCAGAAACTACGACAAACTTTTCGGTCCCACAAACACCCAGACTCGAAACAAATACCTGTGGTTCCTGTGGTTTACACAAAATATTTGTTTCTGTGCGGGGATCGAACCCGAACAATATTATGCTAATATATTAAGAATACGCTGTGGCCTAAAATTAGTAGAAAAACGTTGCCACACTTTTTAATTTCCATCAAATGTCATAAATCAAATTGGTAGGTACCAAAAGGGCCCTGTAAATGGACAAAATGGTTGTCAAATTTTACGCGTTTATCAAATTATTTTATATATTGTTATAGTATGCGGCTTTGTTTGACGCGTTTTTCAAACAGTCTACGTGTTTGATGCAAATCTGGCGTAGTTGACAAACATGTTTGAACGTGCACGGCAGTGTTTGTCAAACAAAATCACAGTCATTGTTTTGTTTGGCATCATGGCAGACGCTACACCCAGTGATAGCACCAATGAGAATAATACATTAAGTGGTATTATTACGGAAAAGGAAAATGACATTGTAATCATATCTATTTATCGGGTCACGCCGATGTTATGGAAAATAAAATTATATGGAAATATAAATGTACTAGCGGCTCGGCCCGGCTTCGCCCGGATACGGATACATATTCCAGTCCATATTTTATTTAAACTCAATATGACTGCCGTTTTCTATACTGCTTATCCAATCCCGTACTATATTCTTCTGTCCCATTTTATCCACCTTATATTATACTAAGAAGATTTATACAAATTTTCATCCCCTATTTTATCCTCTTGGGGGTGGAATTTATCGAAATCCTTTCTTAGCGGATGCCTACGTCAGTACTAGTAACTTTATGCATGCAAAGTCTCAGCCCGATCGGTTTAAAATTGACAAAGTTTCATACAAATTTTCATCCCCTTGAAGTTAGAATTAATCAAAATCCTTTCTTAGCGAATGCCTACGACATAACATCTACCTGCATGCCAAATTTCAGCCCGATCCGTCCGGTGATTTGGGCTGTGCGTTGACAGATCACTATATCAGTCAGTGACCTTTGAATTATATATATTTTGATAAATGAATATAAATGCACTACCTTTATTTATTTCTCATGATATGCGGTCGCGACTCAGTACGACGTCACATCACGGTGTGCATCACGGCAAAGACTAAATCGAATTTACGAGCAAAATGTTTGATCCCTTGTTTAATCGTCTCAGGTCATGTTTGATGAAAACGTGAAGTTCGATAAACAGCCAAACAAATTTTATCGTTAACCTCAGGCCTGTCGACCACGTCACGGTGAAGATCTGTCAATTTCAAACGTCCCGCCATTTTTATGCGCGAATCAGCACATCGGCTCGCGTACGGCTCGCGGTTACATAAAGTTATATTTCTCGAGATTTTTGTATCAGAGGTTTATATTGTTGATTATTTTCGGTATAACAATAAGATTTACTAATTCATGGATTATATTAATCATCAATCATTACAACCAGTTTTTTTTTATCGGAAGCTAAACTCGAGAAAAGTGATTATTATCACAGACTAATAACCACTCACACGTCCACGTCACTGTCACTTAGTTTGACAGATATCTTCCGATTCCCGATACATTCCCGCGTTTATTTAGTCATCAACATAAAGCATTATGTCCGAGTTCCTATTTTAGTTACAGGGAAATAAAAAATATCTGTAAGTAGCTAAAACTATGCAGAATTATTAGATGTGGTAATTATTGTACAAATATAATTCAAATGTATTGTAAACAAATAATAAACACTTTATACAGATCGAATTTCAAAGGTTTTTCATTTTCAAATCATGTTTTTACCCATTAAATCGTATTACATACCAAATAAATCCATTTATAAATAAAGTTTAGACTATAAGCTTTCTTTCGATATTCATATTTGACTACCTACAATGCTGTTTATCTTGTAAAAAACCAAAACAAACCACCCTTAATCACAACCAATTTCTGTTACGTTTGCGTTTTGCATTTATTGCGTTAGTGACTTCCAAACCCGTTTGGTGTTACCAACAGTTAATCTGGATTCCCTTGAGATCCAACATACAAACCCACTAGAAATCCACTAAAAATGTGCAGGGACTTTAACCATTAAATTTTAGGTCTAAATTTAAATATAATAATTATTAATTTATTAAGAAGGATCGAAAATCGACATGTACATTTTTTATATGATTTTAAAGCATCGTATAGTAATAGTATCGTGACAACGATTACTATACTATTACTATTCCATATCGGTAACATGAATCGTTTAACCATACTCTCGTGAACTCGATACTATTACGTTCAGATTTCAGCTACTGGCACGTCCACCTGTCAATGTCTAATTTCAATTTACCCCCTCAACTAATGATTATCCCCTCAACCGTCGGCGAACCGCATTGCGGGTCGTCGAAAAAACATAAGAGGTGCCGCGAACCGTCGCGTACCGCAATGCGGTTCCTGTGTATAAACAAATACCCTATTTAAATAAAAATAAACCCTATTTCAATGACAGTAGGTTGCTTTTTGCTTGAAGCCGAGGAGACTCTTACGACAGTTCGCGACTCGCGAACCGCAATGCGATTCCTGTCTGTAAACCAATACCCTATTTAAATAAAAATAAACCCTATTTCAATGACAGTAGGTTGCTTTTTGCTTGAAGAGCGAGGAGACTTACGACGGTTCGCGACCCTTCAAGTTACACCATAACCTAGGGTAATGAACGAATGTTACTGAATGATTCGTGCGGAATTGCCATTCACTACGTGGGTAAATTAATTTATTATCATTATAAAATAACAAACAAATATAAAACATGCATTAATGTCGCGTAGAAAGGTTATGGGAATAAATTAATAAGCAAATACATATTTATTGCTTTTATTCCGCAATATACAAAAATGACTCCAATTAATTATGCGTTTAGTTTAGTTCTTAGTTGTCACACATTAGCGGTTTTCACTTATTTATTGCAAAATAATAATCACTTTTCTCGAGTTTACCTTCCGATAAAAAAAAACTGGTTGTAATGATTGATGATTAATATAATCCATGAATTAGTAAATCTTATCGTTATACCGAAAATAATCAACAATATAAACTTCTGATACAAAAATCTCGAGAAATATAACTTTATGTAACCGCGAGCCGTACGCGAGCCGATGTGCTGATTCGCGCATAAAAATGGCGGGACGTTTGAAATTGAGGTTAACGATAAAATTTGTTTGGCTGTTTATCAAACTTCACGTTTTCATCAAACATGACCTGAGACGATTAAACAAGGGATCAAACATTTTGCTCGTAAATTCGATTTAGTCTTTGCCGTGATGCACACCGTGATGTGACGTCGTACTGAGTCGCGACCGCATATCATGAGAAATAAATAAAGGTAGTGCATTTATATTCATTTATCAAAATATATATAATTCAAAGGTCACTGACTGATATAGTGATCTGTCAACGCACAGCCCAAATCACCGGACGAATAGGGCTGAAATTTGGCATGCAGGTAGATGTTATGTCGTAGGCATTCGCTAAGAAAGGATTTTGATTAATTCTAACTTCAAGGGGATGAACGTTTGTATGAAACTTTGTCAATTTTAAACTGATCGGGCTGAGACTTTGCATGCATAAAGTTACTATGACGTAGGCATCCGCTAAGAAAGGATTTCGATAAATTCCATCCCTAAGAGGATAAAATAGGGGATGAAAATTTGTATAAATCTTCTTAGTATAATATAAGGTGGATAAAATGGGACAGAAGAATATAGTACGGGATTGGATAAGCAGTATAGAAAACGGCAGTCATATTGAGTTTAAATAAAATATGGACTGGAATATGTATCCGTATCCGGGCGAAGCCGGGCCGAGCCGCTAGTACATTTATATTTCCATATATTCTTTCTAATTTTATTTTCCATAACATCGGCATGACCCGATAAATAGATATGATTACAATGTCATTTTCCTTTTCCGTAATAATACCACAATACACTTAATGTATTATTCTCAATGGTGCTATCACTGGGTGTAGCGTCTGCCATGATGCCAAACAAAACAATGACTGTGATTTTGTTTGACAAACACTGCCGTGCACGTTCAAACATGTGTGTCAACTACGCCAGATTTGCATCAAACACGTAGACTGTTTGAAAAACGCGTCAAACAAAGCCGCAAACTATAACAATATATAAAATAATTTGATAAACGCGTAAAATTTGACAACCATTTTGTCCATTTACAGGGCCCTTTTGGTACCTACCAATTTGATTTATGACATTTGATGGAAATTAAAAAGTGTGGCAACGTTTTTCTGCTAATTTTAGGCCACAGCGTATTCTTAATATATTAGCATAATATTGTTCGGGTTCGATCCCCGCACAGAAAAAAAAATTTTTTGTGTAAACCACAGGAACTACAGGTATTTGTTTCGAGTCTGGGTGTTTGTGGGACCGAAAAGTCTGTCGTAGTTTCTGATACCCACGACATATGACTCGATCTTAGTGTGGGGTCGGGAGTATGTGACTGTTGGGTGTATTTATTTATTTTATTGTATATTTGAATATTTTAAGGCCATATATGACATAATATAAAAAAAAACAAGTATGTATCGGAGTAAATATTAAATTCATCAGCTTTTCAATAATTTTCGGCAATTTCCAAACCATTAAAAATCTACTAACCATTAAAAGCAATTTTCCATAACAAGACGGGGTCCAAACCACCAGATTTAGTGGAAAATCCACTACGTTGGCAATACTGGTGAAAAACGCCTGAAAGATGGCCGCCCATGTAAGTTCTTGTTCAGTCGATATCTGATACAGGTGTTAGCCGAATAAATACGGCGGCCAATAAATACAAGCTACTAAGTGTAATAACATAAATGGAATTTAAATGAGATATTTCTATCAAATGTTAACATTTTTATACCTATTTTTTTAATGTATTTATTGATTTTGCGTTGATGAAATTTTAGCGATCAAGCATGCACAGCTATGATTTTTTTTTTCTAGTGTTTTGTTTAGAAACCAAATTGTAATTTATGATAGATTAATAAGTAAATATCTTTTGTCACGACGAGATTTTTTTAAGTAAAGGTACTAATAGCTTAATGCATTATAACCAAAAATTTTAATAGTATTTAAACATTATGGATAAGGGTAGGGTAGGTATGTTGTGGTTAACATTAAAAACAAAATAAAAAATAAAAAAATATTATTAATACAATCAATTAATAAATATTTAAGAGTAAATACTGAAAAACTCAAATTTATATGTTAATAATTAAAGATTTGTACGATTTAGTAAGTAAAACAGGTAATAAAACCGAAAACATATTGTGAGACGCGGCTAAGGGACGCAGCTGACAAGCGGTATAACGTGACGTGACCTTGATCACGTCGGGATAAATATTTTACCTCTCTTCAGCCGCCTCCCTTAGTCGAATCTTATTACTTGTTTTCGACTAAGTTCTATCTAGTAATAATTGCACCACTCAGAAAAAACAAACATAAAAACATTCTTGGGCCATATCAGTAATAGATTACTTAAAACATTATTAAGGTTCTACTGTCGAAAACTAAACTACTATAACCACCGATTTGACCAAGACTGTTATTTGCCAATTTCTTTTTTGAACAAATTATATGAAATACCTGTGTGATGATGTTGTTAATTCTGATAATACATGCACATTTAAATGTACGTATCTCTCAAAATCACTTATTTATCCTGAAGTATATGCAATTACTGAAATCGTAAACTACAATCATTGCTTTGAACCAGCAATAGCAAATAATATTTTTTTGTACCTGAATGATGTTATTGCAGACTAGCTGTGCCCGCTTCCAACAGGTCATTGTGGAGATCATTGGGGGAGGCCTATGTTCAGCAGTGGACTTCCTGTGGCTGATATGATGATGATGATGTGCCCGCGACTTCGTCCGCGTGGAATTCAACAAAAACTTTATTTTTCTAAAATAAAAGATTTTTTTCTAAAATAAATGTAGCCTAAGTTACTCCTTATTATATCAGCTACCTGACATTTTTAGAATATTTTTAGACCAAATAAATCAAAGAAACATAATAAGCTCATCCACCCGCGTGTCATAAAACCATATTTAAAAACCAACCTCAAAATTTAAAGGTTTATTTTTTTCTGCGGAACCCTAATTTGTTTTTCAAAATTAAAGTAGCCTATGTTACTCCCGCAAAAAACAGCTATCTTTCAGTGAAAGTCCCGTCAAAATCGGTCCAGTAATTTCAGAGATTAGCCGGAACAAACAGACAGACAGACAGACAGACAAAATTTTTTTAAAGATCATTTTCGGCACAGGTATAGTGTATATAACGATATGTAGTTGGATATATTTTTTAATTTTCACTTTTAAAACAGACACTTCAATTTTATTTATATGTATAGATTGCTGCTACAGAGCTTTCTTTATGCATATAATGATAATCCGTGTACATTTAAATGTATCTTACTGCTACACTATTTGTGTAAGCGCTCAGTATTTCACGTAGTATTCATCAAATAAAACTTTTATTTGACATTCAACTATGTCTATAATAAACAAAAGAAACAATTTGACTACAGAGTATGTATACGTGTACAAATACTTGTGTATGCGTGTGTCAAATGTATTCTGGTTTGTGCATGGGTTTGTATAATGTTTTATTTATTGATTTAATGTACTTTGTATGCATTATTATTAAAATCTTTTTATATGTCAGTACTCTATGTCTACGGCCAAATGAAAAACAAAAGAAACAATTTGACCTATGCGTGTACAAATACTTGTGTATGTATGTGTGTGTGAAATGCATGATAGTGTGTGTAATGTTTTATTCATTGATTTATTGTACTTTATAAGCATTATTATTGAAAAATATTAGCGTTCTGCACTTCTCCTACACATAAACTATAAGTGTGCCAAATTTTATGCTCCTGCATCCGTGCAATTTTCGTAAAAAGGAGTCCAAAGTTTTTGCATCACGTATTAATATATAGATATAATATACTTGCACCTTTTAGGTACCAACAAACACAAAAACAAAATATTTCTTGGATAAAAAAATAACAGTTTACGTATAGTCTTAGAAGGTGACGATATTTATCACAATCACATTTCGTTTCACACTTATTTCAATAAAATTAGTCAAAGAATTACAAACATAAAAAGAAAAATATTTTTGGTCCATTTCAATAACAGTTAACTTATTAATAAATAAGCATTACTATATTATATATAGATTAATAAATCTATATATAATATAGTAATGCTTGCACCTTTTAGGTACCAACAAACACAAAACAAAATATTTCTTGGATAATAACAATAACAGTTTACTTAGTCTTAGAAGGTAACGATATTTATCAAAATCACATTTCGTTTAATCACATTTCGGCCTCTGCCTCTGCCCGGGCCTCGGTGCCCCCATTTGCACCCTGGCCGCTCAATCTAAAGTTCAAGTTAAGTGTTAGCACTACTGACGGTTTTTTTACTAGCTTAATTGACACAAACTACGCAGGCACTCTATCACTGAAATCAAAAAAATAAAACACTCACGAGCATTGTTGGTTTTCGATTGATGACCTAAAATTGAAAATGTATTTTATTAATAGTCTTCTTTTTATTTCAATAAATGTATCCAATTATTGCGTGGCTGCCAACATGTTCACGGTGGTCGCGGGTTCAAATCCCAGGGCACACCTCTGACTTTTCGGAGTCATGTGTGTATTGATCAATCACCACGCACTTAAACGGTGAAGGAAAACATCGTGAGGAAACCTGCATACCATAGCGGTTTATAAGAATTTATATGGTATGTAAAGTCACCCAACCCGCACTAGGCCAGCGTGGTGGACTATATGGCCTAACCACTCTCAATCGTATTGTCGATTGTAGAGTAGGCCCGTGCCCTGCAGTGGGACGTATATGGGCTGATACAGGTATCCAATTATATTACCAGCTTTACATTAGAATAACTACGTTAGTAAAGCCAAATGAAAATTATAAGATGCGGCTGACGGGCGTCCCTGAATGTACGTCCCTGAATATTGTAAATTGAAATCAAAATATTATTGGCTCTATCACACATATTATATCACAATCACACCCAACATCAAACATACCACACATTCTAGTTTGAACAAAAACTTTGTAACGTAAACCCTAATCTCAAAAAATATGGCGCGCGACCGCTAAAAATTTCAGCGGAATATTGGAAATCTATTAAAATATTGAATTATTTTGATATATTCTCAATGATCGAATGGCATCTAATTAATATTTATGATATGTTTTCTCTCTCTAACAAATTATTTATCATTTTTTCATAGAATTAATACAGAAATATTTAATGAAAACCGACGAACAACGATCGTGATCTACTTTCATGTCTATAAAACTTCGAATCACGCGTCGAATATGGCTTATTTTTAGGTAATTGATAATTATTAATGTAAAACTTTCATTAAATAAACTGTATAAGAACAAAAAGGGAGTTAAAAAACAATAGTTACATTTTTAAAAACTCCTGCGCGCAACTCGCCGTTGCCCGTAGACAACATACTAATTTGCCGTTTTTTTTTTTTATATTCCTACTACTAATGATTATTTGGCCAATGTTACATTAAAGGGCCTTTATTTAAGCATCGTATATATTTTTTTCATAACGCTTTTTTAATTATATTTTGAGTTTAGAACGTTTTTTAAAACTAATGTATTTTCCTATACAAATTATGATCTTATGTCAGTCTTATGTCATAGTCGGGGGTCGGGACGTTTGAGTGGATAAACAATTATTATTATTTTGCATTAAATAAGTGAAAACCGCTAATGTGTGACAACTAGTAAAAAAATTGCTACGTTCGGAAATCTAAACGCATCATTAATTGGATTCATTTTTGTATATTGCGGAATAAAAGCAATAAATATGTATTTGCTTATTAATTTATTCCCATAACCTTTCTACGCGACATTAATGCATGTTTTATATTTGTTTGTTATTTTATAATGATAATAAATTAATTTACTCACGTAGTGAATGGCAATTCCGCTCGAATCATTCAGTAACATTCGTTCATTACCCTAGGTTATCTGTCGCTATGTACTAAAACGTCCCGACCCTCAATTTTGACAGATGACGTTTGTCAAAGTCAATTTGACAGCCTAATGTAAATAGAAATAGGGTATCCTCTGAACCGTCGGCGAACCGCATTGCGGGTCGTCGAAAAAACATAAGAGGTACCGCGAACCGTCGCGAACCACAATGCGGTTCCTGTGTATAACAAATACCCTATTTAAAAATTGAAATTTGACATTGACAGGTGGACGTGCCAGTAGCTATCGTAACGTAATAGCCCCTCGACCGTCGGCGAACCGCATTGCGGGTCGCCAAAAAACATGACAGGTGCCGCAAATCGTCGCGAACCGCAATGCGGTATCCTGTGAATAAACAAATACCCTATTTAAATAAAATAAACCCTATTTCAATGTTAGTAGGTTGCTTTTTGCTTGAAGCCGAGGAGACTCTTACGACATTTCGCAACTCGCGAACCGCAATGCGATTCCTGTCACATAAACCAATACCCTGTTTAAATAAAAATAAACCCTATTTCAATGACAGTAGGTTGCTTTTTGCTTAAAGAGCGAGGAGACTTACGACGGCCCGCGACTCTTCCGACAGTTCGCTGACATGACAGTTTTTTGACAAAAAAACAATCGACGGTCGAGGGGATAATATCGAGTTCACGAGAGTATGGGTAAACGATTCATGCTACCGATATGGAGTAGTAATAGTACAATAATCGTTGTCACGATACTATTACTATACGATACTTTAAAATCATATAAAAAATGTACATGTCGATTTTCGATTTTCTTAATAAATTAATAATTATTATTTTTAAATTTAGACCTAAAATTTAATGATTTTAAAGTCCCTGCACATTTTTAGTGGATTTCTAGTGGTTTTGTATGTTGGATCTCAAGGGAATCCAGATTAACTGTTGGTAACACCAAACGGGTCTGGAAGTCACTAACGCAATATATGCAAAACGCAAACGTAACAGAAATTGGTTGTGATTAAGGGTGGTTTGTTTTGGTTTTTTACAAGATAAACAGCATTGTCGGTAGTCAAATATGAATATCGAAAGAAAGCTTATAGACTAACCTTTATTTATAAATGGATTTATTTGGTATGTAATACGATTTAATGGGTAAAAACATGATTTGAAAATGAAAAACCTTTGAAATTCGATCTGTATAAAGTGTTTATTATTTGTTTACAATACATTTGAATTATATTTGTACAATAATTACCACATCTAATAATTCTGCATAGTTTTAGCTACTTACAGATATTTTTTATTTCCCCGTAACTAAAATAGGAACTCGGACATAATGCTTTATGTTGAGGACTAAATAAACGCGGGAATGTATCGGGAATCGGAAGATATCTGTCAAACTAAGTGACAGTGACGTGGACGTGTGAGTGGTTAACCCCTCGACCGTCGATTGACTTTCTGTCAAAAAACTGTCATGTCAGCGAACTGTCGGAAGAGTCGCAGGCCGTCGTAAGTCTCCTCGCTCTTCAAGCAAAAAGCAACCTACTGTCATTGAGATAGGGTTTATTTTTATTTAAACAGGGTATTGGTTTATGTGACAGGAATCGCATTGCGGTTCGCGAGTTGCGAAATGTCGTAAGAGTCTCCTCGGCTTCAAGCAAAAAGCAACCTACTATCATTGAAATAGGGTTTATTTTATTTAAATAGGGTATTTGTTTATTCACAGGATACCGCATTGCGGTTCGCGACGATTTGCGGCACCTGTCATGTTTTTTAGGCGACCCGCAATGCGGTTCGCCGACGGTTGAGGGGTTATATAAGTGAAAACCGCTAATGTGTGACAACTAGTAAAAAAACTGCTACGTTCGGAAATCTAAACGCATAATTAATTGGATTCATTTTTGTATATTGCGGAATAAAAGCAATAAATATGTATTTGCTTATTAATTTATTCCCATAACCTTTCTACGCGACATTAATGCATGTTTTATATTTGTTTGTTATTTTATAATGATAATAAATTAATTTACTCACGTAGTGAATGGCAATTCCGCACGAATCATTCAGTAACATTCGTTCATTACCCTAGGTTATCTGTCGCTATGTACTAAAACGTCCCGACCCTCAATTTTGACAGATGACGTTTGTCAAAGTCAATTTGACAGCCTAATGTAAATAGAAATAGGGTATCCTCTGAACCGTCGGCGAACCGCATTGCGGGTCGTCGAAAAAACATAAGAGGTACCGCGAACCGTCGCGAACCGCAATGCGGTTCCTGTGTATAAACAAATACCCTATTTAAAAATTGAAATTTGACATTGACAGGTGGACGTGCCAGTAGCTATCGTAACGTAATAGTATCGAGTTCACGAGAGTATGGGTAAACGATTCATGCTACCGATATGGAGTAGTAATAGTACAGTAATCGTTGTCACGATACTATTACTATACGATACTTTAAAATCATATAAAAAATGTACATGTCGATTTTCGATTTTCTTAATAAATTAATAATTATTATTTTACAATTTAGACCTAAAATTTAATGGTTTTAAAGTCCCTGCACATTTTTAGTGGATTTCTAGTGGTTTTGTATGTTGGATCTCAAGGGAATCCAGATTAACTGTTGGCAACACCAAACGGGTCTGGAAGTCACTAAAGCTGAAAACACATTGTAGGTTTTTGTCTTACGCATAGAGTAAAGAAGCGGCCATAAATACTAGAGCAACGCGTCTTACAGCGATCTGAACAATAGATTCTTTTGTTGTGTGCACACTGTCGGTCGAAATTCGAGGGCATGACCTTCAAAAACAAAAAACGTCTGAGACATACAGCGCAACTAACATAAATTGACAAGTGGTGAAATTTTGAACTAGAAATGAAAGTAAAAAATATCTTCAACGCTTTCATTAAAATATTCTTTCATAATTTATACAATGTACATTTATACTAGTAGTCCAATAGTAGTAATGATAATAATGTCCAATGTAATGAAATTTGAAGAGAGAAAAAAATAATAATTTCTCCCTGCACCACAGCGCTTTTGGGTGATTTGCGATTGTGGACAAACTTGAGTTTACACAAAAATGGGTTTGGTAAATATGGCTACCAACTTTTTAAGCCAAACTAATATAACATTTCTTAAAACTTACAATTAAATTAGAATTTATAATATATACAAGGTATAATTTTCTTCATTCAATCTGCATACAAATTAAAATTGTTGAATACAATTTGGACATTTTAATTATTTACATGAGGTGTTGCTGGGAATCTAACTTGACTTAATAGAAATAAACACCGCAGTTTTTGACCAGTTGTTTGTAAATAATAGACTGGACGTAATTGACAGCCTCCGTGGCGCAGTTGGTTAGACGCCGCCTGTGAAACGAGAGGCCGCGGGTTCGAGCCCCGCACCGAGACAAATGTTTGTGAGACCCAGTAAGTATTGGTCTCGGGTCTGGATGTTTGAGAGACCGAAAAGTCTCTCGTAGTTCCCGATACCCACGACACAACACTTGATTGATCTTAATGTGTGGTTGAGTGTATTTATTTATTTAATTATCAGTAATTAGCCAAAAGTTCATCTGTGCGTTCATTTAAAAAAATGGAAGAAAAACGATTAGAGTATGTGCGTAATAGAGAAATTATTTATAATGTTAAATGTAAAGAATACAAATATGCTCACTTAAAGTAAGAAGTATGGGAACAAATAGTCGGTACCTATTTGTACTAAAGATAATAAAGTATCATACTAAGGATAACGGAGTAATTTTTTATACAATCAAATATTAAGTTATTGATGTTAAAATTTCAAAATACACGCGCTGTTTTAGGAATTATAATAGGAAAAAGTTAACCTTGTTATTTGTCTTCAGGTAGTCTCTTTTTTGTTTTCTTTTAAAATGACACTGGTAGTAGAAATATATAAAAAAAAGACAACAAGAACAAGACGTGTGCTCGAAACACGATCTTGCCTACTTTGGAATTCACACATTTTATACATAAGTATTTCTAATATGTGTACACGGCATTGTTACTTAACATTTTTCCACAGTAAATTTATTCTCAATATGTAATCTATGTTTGTGTACAGAATTTAATCAATCACAGTATTATATAATTGATTGATGTGTGATTTAATGTTAATTGAATCATTGATTTTGACAATAAAATAGTTGCAAACTCGAATGTGATTACGAATGTGATAGTACCACAGGTTATCACAGATAAGAACTGCTTATAATAAGCGCCAACTAGGATTGATTTCATTTAATAAAATATATTATTTATTTGTTTATATAGAGATGAGATAAATAGTACATAAAAATCGACTCTTCCATCCCTAAAAGCTTAGTCATTGGCAGACGGGAAAACCGTCCTTTGTCAATGAAATTAAAAAAATAAAAACGTACGTGGGCCCTCTGACGACCCGTACGAACCATGTAAGATGTGCTCTTTACCATAGTTTTGTACTCTTTACTCTATGCGTAAGACAAAAACCTACAATGTGTTTTCAGCTTTAAGCTGAAAACACATTGTAGGTTTTTGTCTTACGCATAGAGTAAAGAAGCGGCCATAAATACTAGAGCAACGCGTCTTACAGCGATCTGAACAATAGATTCTTTTGTTGTGTGCACACTGCCGGTCGAAATTCGAGGGCATGACCTTCAAAAACAAAAAAGTCTGAGACATACAGCGCAACTAACATAAATTGACAAGTGGTGAAATTAGGAACTAGAAATGAAAGTAAAAAATATCTTCAACGCTTTCATTAAAATATTCTTTCATAATTTATACAATGTACATTTATACTAGTAGTCCAATAGTAGTAATGATAATAATGTCCAATGTAATGAAATTTGAAGAGAGAAAAAAATAATAATTTCTCCCTGCACCACAGCGCTTTTGGGTGATTTGCAATTGTGGACAAACTTGAGTTTACACAAAAATGGGTTTGGTAAATATGGCTACCAACTTTTTAAGCCAAACTAATATAACATTTCTTAAAACTTACAATTAAATTAGAATTTATAATATATACAAGATATAATTTTCTTCATTCAATCTGCATACAAATTAAAATTGTTGAATACAATTTGGACATTTTTAATTATTTACATGAGGTGTTGCTGGGAATCTAACTTGACTTAATAGAAATAAACACCGCAGTTTTTTGACCAGTTGTTTGTAAATACTAGACTGGACGTAATTGACAGCCTCCGTGGCGCAGTTGGTTAGACGCCGCCTGTGAAACGAGAGGCCACGGGTTCGAGCCCCGCACCGAGACAAATGTTTGTGAGACCCAGTTAGTATTGGTCTCGGGTCTGGATGTTTGAGAGACTGAAAAGTCTCTCGTAGTTCCCGATACCCACGACACAACACTTAATTGATCTTAATGTGTGGTTGAGTGTATTTATTTATTTAATTATCAGTAATTAGCCAAAAGTTCATCTGTGCGTTCATTTAAAAAAATGGAAGAAAAACGATTAGAGTATGTGCGTAATAGAGAAATTATTTATAATGTTAAATGTAAAGAATACAAATATGCTCACTTAAAGTAAGAAGTATGGGAACAAATAGTCAGTATCTATTTCTACTAAAGATAATAAAGTATCATACTAAGGATAACGGAGTAATTTTTTATACATTCAAATATTAAGTTATTGATGTTAAAATTTCAAAATAAACGCGCTGTTTTAGGAATTATAATAGGAAAAAGTTAACCTTGTTATTTGTCTTCAGGTAGTCTCTTTTTTGTTATCTTTTAAAATGACACTGGTAGTAGAAATATATAAAAAAAGACAACAAGAACAAGACGTGTGCTCGAAACACGATCTTGCCTACTTTGGAATTCACACATTTTATACATAAGTATTTCTAATATGTGTACACGGCATTGTTCATTGTTGCTTAACATTTTTCCACAGTAAATTTATTCTCAATATGTAATCTATGTTAGTGTACAGAATTTAATCAATCACAGTATTATATAATTGATTGATGTGTGATTTAATGTTAATTGAATCATTGATTTTGACAATAAAACAGTTGCAAACTCGAATGTGATTACGAATGTTCTAGTACCACAGGTTATCACAGACTTAGGACTGTTTATAATAAGCGCCAACTAGGATTCATTTCATTTAATAAAATATATTATTTATTTGTTTATATAGAGATGAGATGAAGAGTACATAAAAATCGACTCTTCCATCCCTAAAAGCTTAGTCATTGGCAGACAAGAAAACCGTCCTTTGTCAATGAAATTAAAAAAATAAAAACGTACGTGGGCCCTCTGACGACCCGTACGAACCATGTAAGATGTGCTCTTTACCATAGTTTTGTACTCTTTACTCTATGCGTAAGACAAAAACCTACAATGTGTTTTCAGCTTTACGCAATATATGCAAAACGCAAACGTAACAGAAATTGGTTGTGATTAAGGGTGGTTTGTTTTGGTTTTTTACAAGATAAACAGCATTGTAGGTAGTCAAATATGAATATCGAAAGAAAGCTTATAGTCTAAACTTTATTTATAAATGGATTTATTTGGTATGTAATACGATTTAATGGGTAAAAACATGATTTGAAAATGAAAAACCTTTGAAATTCGATCTGTATAAAGTGTTTATTATTTGTTTACAATACATTTGAATTATATTTGTACAATAATTACCACATCTAATAATTCTGCATAGTTTTAGCTACTTACAGATATTTTTTATTTCCCTGTAACTAAAATAGGAACTCGGACATAATGCTTTATGTTGAGGACTAAATAAACGCGGGAATGTATCGGGAATCGGAAGATATCTGTCAAACTAAGTGACAGTGACGTGGACGTGTGAGTGGTTAAATTTCCACAGATTAACGAAAAGTTTGTTTTCAGTTACAATTTTTATTGTATAAATATAAACGTTTCATTTGACGCAATATTCTTCACACATGATTACTCAAAATTGGAAATTTAACCCTTTATATTTAATCTGAGGAATGCTGAGGAATCATTGACACGTTTTTACTTATGTTACGGTTATGTTTAAAGCTATATTAAATATTGCCAAGTTATTATTTTAAAAAATCTGTTGATAAAATCATGTGGGCGAAAAAACTTATGTCCCTATATCCGAAGCGAGTTGATTAAAAATATTATGATGTTTGTTTTTAATATTTATTGTTTACAATTATTGCACTCGGTTTGAAAGTTAGTTTTTGGAATATCTCTTTTAATAGATAGGTATATAAAATACCAAACAACGGCTGCAGAACTAGCTAAATACCAAACGGAGAAGACTACGTAAATAAATACGATATGAGAATGAAGCTGTGCTGGATATTATAAACAGGTAAGTATACACGTATTCCTCTAAGTTTTAACGTATTTATATGATCATTAACTATTTAATATATAATATGAATCGAATATTCGCACATTTTAAATCATCATCATCATCTACAGCCTGTAGGATCCCACTGCTGGGTACCTATAGGCCTCTCTCATATTATACCTCCTATATATTATCTCCTCCTCATATAATAGTATTATGAAATAAATTTGGAAAATAAAGTATGGTACAATGTATATAACTATAAATAATCCTTTGTTTCAGGAGCTGGAGTGGAGAACTTATATATTCAATGTGTATATAATAAGACCTTTCAAGAAATATGGCTCATATATATAGTGCCATGTACATCATCTATAGACCAAATAAGTAAGCTCAACAAATATATATAAAAAATAAAAAGAGATATATAAAATTATGATATACTTTGACTTAAAAACTTTTGCAGGTAATGCTATAGAAATCATACATACAGCAAATCATTTGGACAATACACACCCCTTTGAAATGAGTATCTAATATGAAAATATACAAAAAATAATGAGACAAATTGTGTCAAGGAAGAAAAATTTGCATCAGAGTTCAAATTTGCAACAGTGTTTTAAATCAAAGTTGAAGAATGTTATAAATTTTAATTAATATGTAATACATAAAATAAATTGTTTATTTCACCTATTTTCATAGTTTAAAAATGTAATATTATATTTCTATTGTACATTTTTAATAGCGCATTCAATAATTTAGTTTTAATGTTAAAATAATTGTTATTTTTTTGTGTTATAAAGGAATATAGATATAAATGTAAGACAGATCTAAAGAAATGTAGATAAGTAAAAAATTATAATATGTACTAATGATGTTATTAAAATAAATATACTACAATAAAACATAACTCATTTTTATTTGTATTCATTCTATGGTAATTCAATAAAATGCACTGTATGGTGTAAAATATGTATTTTATGATATTATTCCTTGTTACAACATTTTCATTGGTTATACTATGTGGAGCTGGTAGAAATGATTCAAAAAGATCAATCTCCAATATATGATCATTTTGGGAACATGCTATATTATGTAACAGCACATGCCTCTATAATAGTAAGCAAATTTTCAAAAACTTATAGCCCAACTTGGAGACAAGGAGATCTTTGTTTTAAAACCAAAGACCCTCTCCACTGGGTTTCTTGATTTAATATGGTATTGATTGTAAGCTTCTTCAGCCTTCCCTTTCCAGACATGCACTTGAAGGAGAATCATTGAAAATTGTGCTATCATGCATCGAGCCTGCCCATCGGCCTATAATGTTTCTTATCCTCCAGTTAGGGTCGCAGACTGCTTGCACTTTTATAGACAAATGGCCTTTTCTGTTTCTGCTTGTGCTCCTCCTAAAAACAAGATAGTTAAAATTAGAGCTTATATCAAACTACAGATTATTTTATATACATTGAAAACATATATATTTATAAAATTGGATTCTTTATAGGAAACTATTATTGTGGTTGAACATTGTTCTAGTATATACTGAATAGCTACAATCAGTACAAATCATAGAATGATTATTTAAAAAAAATAACAATTTATTTAGCCCTACAACTATTCAGAGAGCTTGGTTATATGGGGTACCAGTGGGCTGAGGAAGAGCCAATTATCTGCTAAATGTTTTCATTCCAAGAAGCATACATATATAAATTATTGAGTAGAAATAATTTAGAGTGTGCCTATATTTTGTGCATACTATATTATTCTATTCTATGATTAATAATACATTATGTACAGTATAAAGGGACACTCTTAATGATTACCACACAATATAAAACACACTAGGCATTTTAGAAGCACATTTAGTTAAAATAAGATAAGAAAACATATGTGTGTACATGTAAAAGCTAAATAGTTATGTATACTTCATTATAAATAGAAATTACCTGGGGATTTGATCCTTATATGTGTGAAATTTATAACTCCAATCACTCCTGCGATCGCATAGAAATCATTCGCAATATGACATTGTTGTTGTTAGTTGGGAATTTTCATGCCACGATTTTGTAGTTTAACCGACTCTGCTGCAACTTTATGATGTACAGTTAGCTGTTCCACGTGAAATACGTCTCCAATCACCTTCTGGTAACTGCCTGTCGCAGAATATCATATGTAATGCAAGTAACAGTTGGTCGCAAGTTTTTATCAATCGACTTCTATTTGTAGTGGGTTCTATTGTCTCCAAGCAAGGTTACACAGATGCAGAACAGTTTCTTTCTTCAGGCGGAACCTCACTATGTTTGAATTTTTTCTTCTTTGTATTTGTCGAAAGCATTGAATTTTTCTTGATTGACTCGCCTTGACGAAGCTATATCGTCATCAGACAGCGGTGAAAACGTCGCGAGACACATTTTAGTAAATAATATGTAGAATTCACAAGTTAAGAGTGGTCACAGGCGGACTTAAGACGACGGCCGCTTAAAACTAGAAATTAGACTGTTTGACAGCTGTCAAACTCTTAAGTTGCTTTCGAGTACCGTAAAACGTGGTGATTAGGGATCAAAGGGAGATTAGGGACAAAACTGAGAAAACATTTTAAGGTTGAAATGTGAGCCATTAGTTGCACATAACTTATTAAAAACAAATTATAACAATAGAAGACTATATATAGTCCCTAGTCCAACAATCAGTAACAATTAATTTGAGTTACAAAATGTCTTATTAGTCTTTTGAAAATAGCCTCTCGATATGCAGTAAAAATACACCTAAACGAACTTCGGTCTACTACAAAAACTACACCATTTATGAAGGAGATATTGTTAAACACACAAAGTATAAGTATTGGACTATCGAATTCATAAAGGTTAGTCTCAATTTCTCGTTTAATTCATGTTTTTTTGATCATTTAAAAAGTAAATAAAAAAATACGATATTTTGGGGGGAAAAGAGGCGACTTGGGGGTGATTAATAACGAAACTAAGGTTTATAGAGACGTGAAAAGGTACAATTGGGACGAAAAAGGGTGTATAGGTACAGTGTGTGTAGGGTTGTCGCAACAGTTTTTTTTGTTGTAAAATATTTTGTCGTTCTTAATTAACTTTATCTGTTAATTATATTTATTTTGAATGCTGTAAGTTACATTGAAAGTACTTCCACTTAAAATAACTAAAATTTTACTTCAGTTGTGGTCACAATGGTTGAAATATTATATGTAGAAACTGCAGTAAGAATATTCTTGTTAACAACTATTCCTTTTTTATAGATAGATTTAGTATTGTGCGATGCATGGAGTATTTCTTTAAATATAGAAAAAACTGATTCGCCATTTTCCTCTTTCTAATAAGTAGTACACATTAATTTGGGCAAATCGCTAAACAGCAGTGTAAATGCTCTGTTGTGTTTCGTTGTGAAGGACATTGTAGCCAGAGTCACTACTGGACATATTGAGACTTAACATCTATGTCTCAGGATGGCGAGCGCAGGCCTAGCTTTGCTTTGTAATTCAAGGTATTGTTTGGTATTGCCACTGTTTATGAGCAGTCATATCACTTACCATCAGGCGAACGGTATGATCGCCTCATCAGTGCAATAATAAAAAAGAGCATTACGCACTTAAGAAATTTCGTGTGTTATTTTGCCCATCAATTTTGTTCGTAATTTGTTTTGTTAGCGTATCTCATAATTTAGCACATAAGTAAGAAATCATTAGCTGATTCCAAACTATACATAATACTCTACGTATTACTTCTTAGAAGAATAATAAGACTGCATTATAGAATATCTAATATGTTGATTTTTAAATTTTTGAAACTATATCTTATTGAAATATGTCGCTTGATTTTATATCATTTAAGACAGTTGTAATCTTTAATTATTTCATTTGTGTCAAAGCAAATTATTACGATAAATAATTCAGAATATTTAGATGTGTCGGTTAAAAAGTAATTAATAAGAAACAATTCAGTGCCAACCCTTGTTAATTTCCCCATTGAACTCGATCCCGCCTCTATTACCCCCAAAATCCCTATTAACCCCAAACCCATATTTTGTGCCCTTTTTTTCTTATTTTCCAAGGGATCTAAAAAAATTAGATAGTTAATAGTCAAGACGCAACTAAGACTTAATGAAATATGCTATAACACAAGAATATTTCCGTATAATACTACCAGAAAATTCGTCGTGAAGTTGAAAATTGTCCCTATCCACCTCGTTTTACGGTATACGAATCGGACGACTAATGCCGCGTTAAAATATCTAATTCTTATGTGGTTTAATCGTAGTTATGTTTGATTGAAATCAGTTTAAGAGGGCATTTGAGCTAGTTAACCGGAGTTAAAAGTTAATTGGCTTTCCAGTATTTGGGCATTAGACCTATTTTTACTTGAAACTTTTTAATACTAACATGAGAAAGCGAATCTAATGCACCTGCTATTCATTGACATAAAATACGGACAGGGCGAAAAGCGCGTAAACTGTTCCGACGTAAATGGTGCGGCCAGCTGCGCCATTTTGCGCCTTCTGTAGTGCATCTCCAGTGGACCGTTACTATTGTAAAAAATATTACAGAAAGTTTAGTACCTATAAAAAAAAATGGTAATTCTTGTCACTGTTAAAATCTTTTACATTGAGTTAATTAACGGCATTGAAAACTGCTTCAATTCTATAAGGAATTACCTACAACTTATTCATAAGAATAAGGGGGATAGGAACTCTTTACTCAGATCACCGGACATGGGTGCTTCGGTGATTATCTGAATAAGATAGGATGGGAAGCAACGGCGATTTGCCACCATTGCAGTACTGGAGACCAGGATTCCGCATCTCACACCCTCATGCAGTGTTCTGCCTGGGAGGTGGAGAGGCGAGTCCTAATAATGAGATTGTTCAAAAATTCTCTCTGCCAGCTGTTATGTTGATAATGCTGGGGGGAGAACGCTAGTGGAAAGCCGTAGCCTCTTTCTGTGAAACCGTAATGGCGAAGAAGGAGGCAGCAGAGCGGGATCGGGAGAGGGCCTATCCTGCTCGGAGACGAATGCGCCGAGGTGATGGCAGACATTGCCCTGGTTAGATAAAAACTTAGGGAGCAAGGAACAACTTCTTGGAATAGTGCTTCTAGAAGTTACGCACTGGAGGATCTTCAGCGTGTTCTTTGTGAAGTCCTGGAGTTTCTCCAAAGTGCCGACGGAACATGATGGGGTTTTTAGTCGGTTAAAATCATTTGGCATTATCTCCTAGTGCCAAGAGGATTTTCCCCACGAAAAAAAGAAGTGATTCTTTTTTGCTAAATTGTAGGTACAGTTATTATCATAAAGTTGTGTGGCGTTGCCTTTGCCAACCAATTATTATCAAGTTTGGTTCGTCTATGGGCGCGTTCTACTCATGGTTCCACTAGACGATCGCAACGACCACGCTCACGACCGCGATATTTACCGTTCCACTTGCTCGTGAGCATTGCGGTCGCAAACCAAGTGGAACGGGTTATGGAGCGTTTTGAGCGTTTATGTATTCAATATTTTAAAAAGCTATAAAAAGTTAGGTTGCATTATGGGTTAAGTTTGTAAATCTTGACAATAAACATTAAAGTTTTATCGTTTTGTACTATGTAATAAACAATAATATAGCCAAATATCGAAGGCTCACAAGTATTTGTCTCGGGTCTGGATGACTATGAGACTGGAAAATCTCTCGTAATTTTCGATACCCACGACACAAGACTAGATCTTAGTGTAAGATCAGGGTGTATTTATTTACTTATAGCGGCCAAAGCGGTGTAAAATGTTTTTTTCCAATTTATTTCGTGTCGGTATTTTGTAAGAAAAAACAATAAATTATAATGTAATGTTTTTATTTGCATTTTTTTCCTAACTTCTAGATTTTTTTATCCATCTCCATTTTATCTTTATGTCTTATATTTTTGTGCCCCTCGTGATCCTCTTTTTGTTAAATTCGTTTTCTTAATAAAGATGCAAAAGATTTTTGTGGGATCATGTTCCATTCATTAAATCTTTTGCTCTTGCTCTGTAAGTTTCCAATAGTAAAGGGACGCATGGTCCACTCCATCTGTAAAAAGAAACTAAAGTACGCATGTAAATGATATCATCAAAAAATGTATGTACCTACGAATCGGCATAATTATAGAATTGCTTTTTATGCATACCATTATCCCCTGAATGATGGATTTGTTCCTCAACAAAATTGTCCAGGAATTGCTAGCTTTTATATTATTCTCCGCAGCCAAACCAGCGGACGTCGGAGGTTGCGGTGGTTCTAAGCTAATTAGTAGGTATCTCTGCTATGTATGGTATGCTCTATTTAGTAGGTATGTCGCAAATGTTGTATCTATTTAAAATTATTTATTCGTCACACAAATATATTATTATTGATAATAAACGTTGTTTATTGATACTAACAGCTCAGAAATAGTAACCATATTTTTTTTTTCATAAACTGCAATTACTTTTTATAATATTATATTCACCTGTCGCAAAAACGTTCCTTTCCGTATCGTATAATTTTCTGGTTTATCATTTTTGTTGTTTTGATATTTCAAAATCCTCCCAATTTTCTCAACGCGCACCACGACCCACCTCTTGACATGGGTCGTCGTAATCGTCGCGTGACCGTTTGTCATGACGTCATTAGTGACGTTTTCACCGCGACCATAACGACCGTGATCGTCAAGTGGAACTGCGAAATAAGTGTTTTGAGCGCCGGGAACGCCAAATGGAACGCGCCCTATTAGTTTTCGCTGTCACTTTTGTCAGTTGTCAATTGTCATGTCAGAGGGGAGGTTAGGGTACAAATTGTGAAGCGTAAATTAGGAACTTAGTACAAATGTATTTATATCGTAGGATATAAATAAACATAAGAAATTAAAGTTTATGAAATTGACTACGTGTTCTATATGTAATGAATTCTGGTGACTTTAAATTATACAAATGAAATGCAACGTTCGTGAACTCGCTCATCTGAGCGATCAGCCTTGTACAATCGAAGGAAGACTTAATTATAAAAAACTATCAAATGGTAGTTATCGTAATCAAACAGGTCAGTATCCCACTCATGATGCAATTTCTATATTTGTTATAAACATTCCATTTTAACGTTATAGAAATGCGATGCTAATGACTCATTATGTTTTCCTTGTACAAAAAGTATAAATATACCTAAAACTAATATAATTTTTAATGGTTATGCTTTATCCACTTGGTTTCTATGGTTGGAACTAAGAATGAATTATTATCTGACAATACAAAAAAATAATAATTTTAAAATCACAATATATAATTGTATTTTTTGTCCACAGTTTTCAAGGAGAGATGGTTTCGTTTGATAAAAAACTATTTGTTTTATTTTAAAATAAGTGAAATGGGAAAATTTGATACAAAAAATCCAGCAGGCATGTTTGTTATGGAAAATTCATCTATACAAATGGAGCATGGCCTGAGCATACCATTTTCATTTTCAATATCCTTTATGTAAGTTAGACGTTTGACATAATTGATTCTGATACACCTATTGCTAAACAAAGTGTGTTGTATTGTTCTGATTATGTTTATTTAAACATTGTCCACTTTCATTATAGTGAAGCATTATGATCTGTGTCTATTTAAGTAACAATTTTTTTGTGTAACATTACTTTATATATACATATTACAACCTTCTTATGTTTGTGAATAATATTCTACCAATGTTTACTTATTACAAGTTAATGTCTTTTTATTATGGCTAATTGACTGTACTATGACTGATAGCAAGTGAAATGCCATGCATTAAGATAATTGAGAAGCAGCAGTCAATCAAAGGTTGTCTCTTAGAAATTATTTAACTACCTTCTTTGAGCTCAAGGTTTTTACAAAATAATGTTGTAACTGCTATAAAGACCATAAAAGTTGATTTTATTGGAACATCTTTTTAACCTATATTGTTAGTGTGAGTACAAAAAATGAGATGAATAAACACTTCCATATAGAATAAATAACCTTAGAAAAATAAAAGTAATGAAAGAAAGAGTGTCTCCTGCAACATGTTACTGTGAGACAAAAATGATAAAGGAAGTTCCCTAATACATTACTCTTTTTGGAAAATAGTGTATTTACAAAGTAAGACCTAAAATATATTTTTTTCTAGAACTACTTCTTTAAAATGTTATTACAATGCAGTATTGTAGAATACTCTACTGAGTATAATTTGCTGCATATTAATGAGAGGTGTAAACACCGTAACTTTATTAACTTTCTCTTTGGTTGCGCTCATTCCAACAATTTGCCACTTTCTGTTTCTTTTTAGTTATGGGTACTTGTTTTACACTTTTTGTGCTGGATGATTACTATGAAAGTTTAAATTTCATAAAAGAATATTAATAATTCCTTCCAATTTTCTGTCCAGCCAATTTGTGATACAATACATATTGTTCAAAAATTAAGTTCAATGGCATAACCATTAGTTGGTTAATTGATAAGTATGATATTACTTTATTTTCAATGTTTATTCTTGTTGTAAAACAAACAACAATGCAGGTTTCGAACCCCCGGCCCACAATTGTAGGTGTTTAATACCTGCTTTGGTAATGCTGCATTTAACATTCTTCAAAATGATAATCTATATTTAGATATGATAAATGACCTGTATTGTAAGTCATGACATACTTGATATGTGTTTTGTTAATTTTGAGAACAACCATCTATTTAGCAGACTAGTGAGAAGCTAATAATTTATTGGCTGATTTGGTTCTTCCTTGTTGGAATAAAGAATTAAGATCTAGATTAAAAGTAAACATGGATGCATATTGGACTAAGATTATGTTTTAGCAGCTTTCTTTCTTATACCACATTATATATATATCTTATATATATATCTTGTATATGTCACTCTTACAAGTTAGATAAGAATTTCATTTGTGGTACTTTGCCTTGAGTTTATGCAATGCAAATATCGCCCTCCCTGTTAAATAAATCACTACTACCTATTGAGGACTGCAGCTCACTGCATTGTTTGTAGAGCAATTGTGTGTTAACACATACATGATGCAACACAGAATATAATTTCAAAGGTTTTCATTAGCTTTGTGCAATAAAATACTTATAATATGCTGGATATTTTTAGTAGCCTGTTCTGTCACTAAGCACTGATGCGTTTTTGGATACTTAGAGTTATTGCACATAAAGTATTCTTATGATAATGGTTTCATCAATTTAACAATATTTATTTGCAGAGATGAACCTGAGAAACGGCATGTCTTCGCAGCACGTGCTGAAGATAATGTCGTTCAATGGGTCATGAAGTTGCGGGAATGTTCTTATGAATACTTACGAAATCGCCTCCACACTCTCCAGTCAAAGATATATTCCATAACTGGAAAGGCAAGCACAATATAGTTTATAATACCTACTTATTTGAAAGTATTTTCCTTATTTTATTTATTTAATATTTTTTCAGGATCCCCTTCTTCTAGTGCCTAGAAATGAGGGTGCCTGTTTATGGGCGCCTGCAGTGCCTTATTCGACGACACCGGCGTGTACAGTCAACACTAGTTCGTTTAGTTGTCATCTCCACACTAATGGTGCTTTCACACTTGAAAGAAGCAAATCTGATGTACAAGCCCACAAGCATTTGCAAGTGGAGTGTAAGAAAAAGGCTACATTTTATACGGAAAGCCATCAGACGAAGAACGAAGAGAAACTAAATTCATCGCAAGTGTTTTATTTAGAACGTAGTGAAACATCCATTCTTCAACCTGGCAGCACAAGTATGCTAAATACCTCAATATTTGACAACCGTCCGTTGTATTCGCGGACGGCTCCGAGTCCGCCGGTACGAACCAAACTGTCTCCCAGTAGCCGGCGAGTTGAATTAAATCAAGAAATCAAAACATTAACAGAACACGGAAGACATTTAGGCACTACAGGTATTTTGGATGAAACGCCTGTACCACCTAGAAGGAAGTTATCACCAAAAAGTGCTGACCAAGTTGATGGTAATCAAAGTCAACATAAGTCAACTGAAGATTTAATAACGTTTTAGCTTAATACCTGGCTGTTACACATCGTCCCACCTAGTAAAATAGTAAGCCCTTTTGTACTTGTACATTTCCTTTCATTGTTTTAGAACATAATATGTGTGCGTGTGAACGTCTCTCTCTGACATATAATATGTGATATTATTAAATAGCATCGAAGTAGATAGTTTTAGATTATTGCAATAAACCAAAATGGAAGGCAAGGAGTACTTGTAAAGATGAGAAAGCTAGCTTATTCATTATACATTGAATACTTTATTGGAATATCATTAACATGTATTATTATAGGGTTTTTTACTTTGATATAAAAATATTATCGGATATGAGTGAGAAGTGTATCATGTTATTAGAAATTATGAGAATTCCACAATGCTTGCCTTAATTATTTATATTGTAAAAATACTTTTTAATATGCTCAATTACTACTCCAAGAAAATGTTGATAGTATTTTTATTTCGTGCAGCAAGGCCTCCCTTGTACGATTCGAGTGACGCTAATTGCTAAGAAAATACAGAGGAAATAAACAAAGAAGCAAGAACGCGCGATGCGAATCAATTCATAAGTTCTTGCGATGCGTCGAAAGAGCTCATAGATTTTTACGATGCGACGTCCCATTGCGGCTTTATCTACATGCCCATAGTAACTACCATAGAAATGTTGCTAAATGCGGTGTGATGCAAATTTTCACTAATCGACAGAATGACGCCCTTGGCCTTAAATTTATTTCATTTTTTTTTCATTTATGCAAGCCCTTTCATTATTTTGTTGCGGGGTACCGACAAGTTGAGGTTGTCATTCTGACTATGCTGTTGTCAATTCTCGTTGACATGGGTTGGCCGTGACAGGGGATAGTCTCTTCGAAGGCTGTGTATATACGGTATAACAGATACAACTTTCTGAGTTTTCCACCAACTTGTTCCGTATTGGATGACAGTATAAGACCGGCATCGAAGTACCAACATACTGATACTAGCAAACGCCTAGTTAAGTCCTCTGTGAATAAATACTCTAGCAGTGAGATTTAATTTTAAAATCAAACTGCCAATCTGTAGAGAAAAAACTTCTGACTTCCTTACATTCGCATGTGACCTGCGGATTGAAAGAGATTATAAACAACGCAACAATTTTTAAAAAATATCGCCATTATGTAAGTTTTGAAATAGGACGATAGAAAATCCAAAGGCAATAATAATAATTAACTTATACAGTTTTGCCGTTTCGATGTGTGATTTTATATTAAGATACATTTACAATAATAAAAACACGTAAAAACCAAATGTAAAATTTATAATATTATGTTTACACATAACACATCAGTTCTTGGTAATACTAGGTAATTAATGTACATAATGGTTACTTGTTTGGGCCATGACTCGAAATCCTGGTCTGTCAATTCCCAGGTCAAAGAATATTCTTTAATCTATAATATGTTGGTTTTATGATTTGAGAAACTTATGTGGTGCCTGAGACTAGAATTTAGCTTTGCCCAATACGAGGTTTATGTATATAAAATATAGAAGGGTTCAGAGAGCTGCGATTTGAACTACGAGCATATCTGTATACAGAAAACAACTTGTGTATGTGTATATCACATTTTGAACATGGATATAAATATGCTATTACAGTGGACCCCCGGTAATCCGGCCCCTGTCTAATCCGGCACCCCCTATAATCCGACATGATCTATTATTTATTATTGAATATTAATTTTTGATAATATTCACTAATACATGACTGAGCAAGTTACAACTTGTACGCATCATCATTATTGTGCTCGACGCGTTTTGATTCTGATTGCTTAGGTTGGAATTGACTACATGCGAGAGGATAGCGGTGCTACATTTACTAAATTTGATATACATAATGAAGCATGATTTGTACTTCAGAGTACATAATATATATAATACATATAAAGAATCTTATCAGTGAGTCTGTAATTAGTCGGATTACAAGGTACACTTTTGTAAAAAAAACCGGACTATAGGGGGTCTTAGGCAGTACTCTATAATCCGACAAATTCGATAGTCCGACACTGCCTTGCAAAATTTTTGTCGGACTACCGGGGGTCCACTGTATAGTCATTATGCTAACTGTCCAGTCAATTGGAAATCCCTAGTTAGACAATCGCACACCAAGTTACATCACTTGGTTACGGAATACTTTTTGACAAATAGAATAAAATATGTCTAATGACGTGAATGTTAAAGTAGAAAAGTAACAATTTTAAATTATATTTTATAAAACGCTTCTAGATATACCTTGACGCTAGCAAGAGTCATAGATGTAAGTTGTATTCGTAAATTGTATCCAAATATTAAATATTTTTATATGATAAATATGAATGTAATTGTGAGTTTATTTTGTGAAATATACAGATTCATATAACCACGTAAATAAAAATTTTCATAGTGAACTGTTCAAAATGTTTTTCAATAAACATCTATGGTTTGTAACAAATTATTGCTGTTTTTTTACAAAAAATATATAATGTAAATAATTATTTGCGAATAAAAATTTCTTATATTCAAAAATTCAGAAAGCAGTAGTAAATGCCATGATTGAGAAGTTTTAGAATGTATTTGTCGATAGATTTTTTTGGCATCTGTGGGTGTTATTAAATATCATTATTAGTATTTATCGGAATGTAAAATTGCTTTAAAACATGATATAATGTGGCTATATAGTATGTGAAGTTATTGGAAAGTAAAACTGTTTATATTGGGTAAAATATTTTTATTTTAATATTAACAGGTATAGGCGTGACACTAACATTATATGTATAGATAGCTTCATAGCTTATGAGGATTCTTACAGTAATATAAATATCTTATGACGTTACAGTTAACATAACTGCAGCGTTTACATTCGAGGCACTTGATTATATCTAAAAATATACTCGCGCACAAAAACATCGACCCACCTCAAGCTTACGTTTGAATTTCGATATACCAAAATATAATTAAATTTCATTCGGAACTCTGTGGTAGAAAATTAAATAACGTTTCGATTCCTACTATCACGCAGTATTCACATTTTCAAATTAGATAAAGATGTTATAGTCAAAGTTCGATATGCAGTCTCTTCCGGAAATTACTGATATCCTAGGTTCGAATCCGAAATAAATTCCAATTTCGGCTTTTGAATAAGGTATTTTTAGTTGGATCTAGAAGTTCCTAAACATATCTGTTTCGGGCTTTGCCTAGTTAATCTAGAAGCTACTGGCAAACTCGATTACACGTTGACTGTACTTGTAACTTGTTTAATCAAGTTTATTCGTAAAATGAGAATCAAAATACCCGACCGCAACGAAACAATCGTTAGGTTAGGTTAGTTTATTTCTGTTTTATAGTAAACTTTTAAATATGTATTTGTGTCATAGGTCAATGTAATGTCAACATAAATTCAGTTCAAATATGGTATATTTTAACAATCACGGTCGGTGGACGTTCAAGAAGATACTCATAGGTCATGCAGTCTCTTCCCGGAATGACTAGTTTGACTGGTCAAACCTCGATCCCATTAAATTGAGTTTCGACGTTTGCCTGAGTAAATTAGTTACTTCTAGGTTTGACGAAATTGTAATCAGAGGCCGAAAAACTTGATTTGTTTAGGCTTTGACTAAGACTTGATGTCTGACCTGAGGATTCACTAGTAAAACTTAGGAGCAGCGGAGCTCCGTGGTACTTTCGTTCGCTTTATGGAATTGAATTTCTTGGAAACGAAAAGTAAGGGTGGATTCATTTTTTTGCACGCAAGTTTATATTACAATTACTTACGTAGGGTACAAAAAAAGAGCATTTGGACAATATTCACGCTCTCTAATAATGGTAAATAATAGCAAATGACTCGTGTACCAAGAATGAATAATACGTATTAACAAGTCATGCACATGACTATTTAGAACTAACATTAAGTTAATATCTATTACCTTCACTATAGTGTTTCGAGATGCCTATTGGTTTATATTTCTAAACGACAAATATTTGTCAATAATATTCGCATGGCGATAAATATTATGTGGTTCCCTTAAAATGGAATTATATTGTTCGAGGAGATCGATAATAAAACATTGACATAAATAAAGTTAAAAAAAATGCCATAAAAACTCAGGTAAATTAATTTTTAAAACTGCGTTAATATTATACATTATTATTAAAACAAAATTAAATTAATTCATATTTGTGTAAAACTGGAATAGCTCTTAAATAATCTAAAATTCGTTGTGGCAAATTCTAGCTTAATTGAAAACTTTTAGGTACTTCCCTATGTTTAGGAAGTTTTATCATACATACGTGTATATTTGTCACTAGTTTTTAGGCACTTTTTGGATATTTTGTTAGATTTTTAAAACGTGTCAATGTTAAAAGACAACTATTGACAATATTCACAATAAATTTATCAGAAATACTTTGTAAAATTGTAAGTACGTGCTGTCCACCTATTGACGCGGACAGTTTGTTACGTTCACGAAGTGTAGAGATCATCCCCTTGGTATTTAGCTTCACGACAAAACAAATGAATTGCGATGGCGTACAATTTAGTACTGGCGACGATGTGTTAGTTGCCACCGAAGTCGCGGAGTTCGCGGTTGCCGAGCGGCAGGGTCGGTCGGTAGTTGTGGAGCAGCTCCATGGCCTCTACGCCGCATGACGCCTCGCCACACTTCAGTTTCCGCATCAATGCCAACTGAAATCAATCAATTGTGCGATCAGCTAAATTGTGTTTTTGTTGTTAAAAAAAAGAGGTGAACATTAAATTGCCAACGTTATTTTGTAACTACTATAAGTCCTATATAGCAGTCGAATGAATATTCAATTGTATTGTTATGGTAATTTTAATAGTAAAAGTAATTTAATTCAGAAATATGCGTAGCGCTGTTTTTTACAAGTAGGTACTCATATTGGTAAGAAAAAGAGTGGCCTATAGTTATTAGTAGTTAAAATTACCTGTTCAGCAGAAACTTGTACAGGTTGCTTGAAGAGGATCCATGTGACAGACTCCGTGCAGGGTGGTGTGGTCAGCGAGCCGGGGTACGTCCAGTATGCCGTCACGTTGGGCAGCAACTTGGCGGGGTCCAGCGCTTCCGACATGGTCACCTTGTCGTTCTTGTGCTGGATGAACGGCAGCAAACGTACCACTTTGTCCAATTCATTATGCTTGGTGCCGACCTGAAATATTTAAAAATATCCAATTGTATTTCGTCTTGCAAATCTGGTAACTAGTTCTAATCAATAAGATCTATTGTTTGCATATTTTATATTTACTAAACATTTATGAAGTGGATTGTCTTATTGTATTCAGATTCCGACCTAATACGAAGCGCGTTTTAGTTACGTACATATGTCGTATGAGTACACAGTTGGACTCTAACCGAAGTATAATGAACTTGTATTTTTGGTAAATATAAGACTGGCTAATATGAAACGTTTAATTAAGATCGTATTAAATAATTGTACGGGCATTTATAAATTATAATACATGAATTGCAAACTCTATTAACAACCTGAAAGTGTCAATACAATAATATACGTGCAACTAATGCAACAAAAATCACAATGTATTATTAGGCATTGCGCTAACATGGTAAAGTCCGGTACAAAGTGATTACTTGTAATTTTAATATAATCTCAAAAAGATAATTAAGAATGAGTTAAGAAATAAATAGTACTATAATAAAATTGTACTCATCAGTCATACCCATATGGTGTTTTATATAAATGGTATTTGTTGTATGTAATATTGTATTAAGTGCAACGTAAAAGGATTGACTCGCAGTATCGACTATCGTACGGCTTCAGTCGCGTAAACGCGTTATAAACTTGGGTACACAGTCTTTACAAGCAACTGTACATTTATTTCAATGCAGTAGTCTTTATAAATATGATGATAGCCATCCACATTCATAAACGAAAAACAAATTTTATGAACGTATTTGTAATATAATTATATAATATGCATGTTGTGACTAGGAAGTTCAAAGGTAAGAATATAATTGGATTTTTATGTAATATGTTGGGCCTATAAATAACGTTGCAGATGTTTAAGTGATTTTTCCTATACTGGCACCTCGAGGCTCAATGCGATTTCAATGCACTCATGGTTAAATGCGGTGCAATCCAATTAAGACTTAAAAGCATTCATAATCATTATAACGACCCGCCCAATATATACTTTATATAAGTTGGTAAATATGAATATATAATGGATTCTTAGATAAACACACATCACACATTGAAATAAAATTTACCACGAAATCTGTGAAGTAATCGAAACGTCGCGTCGTGTCGGAAAAAAATGTAAATGAAACGAAATCCGCGATAAAATCGGTAAAAATTTGTTTTATTTTAATATTTTATGACTATCCAACATAAACAATAGGGCCTCCGGCAAAATCGTTCAACGAACGAAAAGAAACAGCAAAACTGCAACTCATTGGTAATGTAATTTAATGAGCTACAGCAAGGCTCTACCACTTCTGCCGAGACTACCACCGCAAGGGGCCACGCGACAAGAGAAAGTATCACGAAACATACTATAAGAAGCAATTCACTATAATATACGTTGATACAACAATACCAAAACATGCAAATTAAAGACGAAAGTTGCTCAATTGTCAATATAATTGGATTTGGTTATTTGCATGTAATAGGTACTGATTCACATCGGAGTGTTTGCGAAAATAGTTATTTATATATACTTTATAGTTTATAACAAATAAGGTAATAGTTACGCAAATGCACTGTTATTCATTTATTTGACTCAAACAGGTTTGAGGAACTAACTGAAATCAAAATTTTCGCGGTGATTTGCGTCATAGGAATTAACTGATGATGTATGTTCTTTGTTATGAGCAATTGTTATTATTGAACCGAAACGCGCGAAGCGTAGAACGCGGATTTAGTAATTACCTAGAAAAATATGCCGAACACTAATCATATCTATTAGTTTTTGCTACAAATTAAGTCGTTTAATTAAGTAAAAAAAAAGTTAAATTACCATTAAGAGGACTCCTAAAACTGCAAGACCGTCGGGTTGGCCAGCGGCTTCAGTGAAACTATGATATTTCGTAGTATTCCAGTGTACGAGATGCAGTTCTCCGGAGAATGAGCGTCCGTCTACCGTATGTTCAGATCCTTCACCATTAACAGCTCCCCAATGACAATGCCATTGTTGTAGTTTGTAGACGTCGTTACCCAAAGGACCACCTCGCAGCTCTGAAAAAACGACATGAAAAATGAATATTTTATGATTTTGTTTAAATCATAATTAAAAACCTAACCAAGTTCACCCGAAGGTCACGATACTGTAGTTAATTTAATGATGATTACCTACCTATTATACGAGTACAAGATCAAACGCAAATTGAAGATGGTAATTTGTATTTAAATTGAGATAGATCATGTGTCTGTAAATTATAAACTGAATTTCATAACTCTATTCTATTAATTATACAAAAAGTGACGGTGAAAGTGATTCATTTTTAAATGAATGCATAAAGATGGCGTGGCAATATTACCAAAATGCATGACGCCGGAAATGCACGCGCTTGTAGCCCCTCAGACAATTACCCGGTGTGATAGTGGGAAGTTGTCGACACTGACACGAGCATGAGTCACCAAGGGGGGAACTGCGCTGGGTCGATGGAAATACAAATTGTCTCGCTAGTTACAGGGATTTGTTACATCCGCAACTCTATACAAATACCTGAACGCTGCTCCAATTAGGCACACCACATTTCGAGAAATTACTTGTGTGATTAACTATCTGATTATGTATGTATATTATACGTCGTTTTTGTACTATTGTGTTACGTACCTACTGAGATAAATAATTTAGACAATTATATAGTTCTTGTGTTGTTATCGCTGCTTAGGAATACACGATTCTAGGTTACAAGTCGTTAACATTGATAATGAATTTAACTATTTGCTTAAGTATAGTTAGTAAATACCTGAGTCATATCCATTTTCATCGACACGCCAGCAGTATCCTGGGTTGACGACTGAACGAGGGTGGTTGACGGAATAGTTCCACTTGAGGGGTGGTAAGCAGATGCCGCTACTGACGCGGGACGTCACGATATCCACAGGGCTCTGCCGTGCACCTCGGGCTTCAGGAAACTTCTCTACCCATGTTGCAGGACCTGGACAAAAAAATAATTATTGCTTAATATTTACTTTTAATATTCGAATATTATTCGTATAATGCTAGAGCTGACTCCTTGTACAAAAGCAATAACACCAGAATCTATATCAGTTTTTCATTTGTGTTACAAAAAAAATAATAATAAAAAACGAGTCGTATATTTGTCTATTTTTAGTTTTTTGATGTCTGATATAGATTACAATATTAAATTAATTATTTGCATAGAACTTTGTCAAGTTTGTAATATAGACATGTTTATTAGTACACGATGTTTTTATAAAAAATAAGAACAATGAATTAGGCTTAACATTAATCCTTTAATCAGAAAACGTATTCTTGCGGCCTATTGCAAATTTGCAAAGTATCAACGTAGTTTTTAATGTTATTTAATATAGGATTTGTGTTAATTGACGGACAATCAAATGTTAACAGACAGTTTATACTTTAACACATAGTCACTAAATATTTAATATGACTTATTCATTGCTTTAGTTGATTTAGTATACATGAGTATATATACATATAGTCAGGAAGTAAATAATATTTAGGCTAATTTGTTTTCTTGTCAACTGTCACGTTGAGCTTTGCGTAACGAATGAGTGAGAGATGATTATGGAGAGTGGCATTTTTGACACAGTGCGATGCCCATTATCTTATCTAACGTCGCCGACCTGCTGGGATTTGCAGTGTTTAATGAAATAACATTTTTATTATGATAAATCTCCTTACTTAATGACTTCCGGAGAATGTTTGTGAGGAAAAAAAAAGTACAATACATAGTTCTTAAAAACAAAATATTACAAGTGGTAAATATTTGCGTAATATTACACGTTTTTTATAGCTGGAGAAAGACCTGATAACACGAGAAACAATTTTCCCTATAGTCTCTACCATTGAATTGGGCTTAATAAATTGACTTTTATATGTATTTTTATATTACGACACAACAAACAGAATACCCAGACCTAAACCATATTCAAATAGAAATAGCATGCAAAAAATATTGGATAAGAGAGTGGTTTTGAATGTGTTTTAGGTATACTTTTGGACGGCAGAATCACTGCGATATCTATACCGTGTAGAAACCTAAAACATGTATTGCTAAATACTTCAATACTTTTACTTTTAAATAGCTTCGTCTGGTCTGCAGTATGCAATTGCTGAAACCTGTTTAAAATTGCATAATACTAACGCTATGATAGGTATCGCAGAGCCATTGCAGCAAGTATATTAATGGTGATTTGTATTTCACACACTAAATAAAGTTGCTATATTTCTGTTATTTAAATTGCAATTTAAATAAATTTAACAAACTACCTTGCACCTAATTTCAGCCTACATTAACAGATATTACCTAAACATTAGTTAGGGTAGAGCGCGGTTGGGTGACCGCCCAGGGGGCCAGAAATGAATAGGCGCTGTCGCAGGTCTAGTTAAACTGTTAATCCATAATTTGCATGACATTCTAGTTAGCAGATAGTAATTTCAGTAGCCGCTCAGACTTTGCAAAAACTTGCATATAATATGTCAATGTAAGAGAAATGGATATTAGAAACTAAGAAGATCTATTTATAATAAAAGGATAGACCGTTTATTTGTAAAGAAAGCTATGTAAAGATAACTTTCACTTTCAAATTCACTACATACACATCTACAATATATTAAACAACTTCAACTCAAATGTATGAATGGAGTAATTCCGATATAGCTATTACGCTATCCTTATGTCAATGAAATGAGTTTCAATGAACAATTCTTTTCTCAACAATAAACTACGTAGATCATATCTCACAAATGATAACGCGAACACTGAACTTCGCACATGTCAAATAATCTCATGTGCATCTGTACACTCCGTGTCATTATGTTAATCTATATTAAAAAAATATATAATTTATTTTGTCTCATCCCCTTCGTAGTGCCCTTAGTGTGCCTCTTCTTAATGTTATTTTTTTAATAACTAGGCCTTTATAAGGCCCAATAAACCTTCTGAATCATAGATGTGCTGCTTTTAAGCATAATGAATGGAAGTTAATGTTGATATTAGTCCCGTTTTAGTAAATCTTACTTTTAGAGAATTTTTAGTCAGTCCATCCATCCTGAGCTACTTACAGTCCCGTGGTAGAGCTTTACCACGGTGCAATTTTAAAATATCTATGTTTATTTTCAATCGAAACGTATACGTTTACTAATTTTAAAACATTTCATGGTTTTTTAGATTTACACGAATGTTAATTTTAAAAACGATTTTATTTTGTGCCTATGTTGGTGATAGGAGGTCAACGAACCTTCTTACATTAACAGTTTATATACCCTTTGTCAAGTGTTGAGCGGAAAATCACAGAGTTATGAGGTTGGCTTGAGTCGGTAGCTTCCTTCAGGACGTTATCTTTACTCAGCAACCTTTCTTTAGAGGATATTTATTTTCATTTATGAACTTATGACAGACTTTTAATGGGAAGGTAAGATGTTAAGCCAAATTAATATATAATAAGAGTTATATGTTAACTGTTACAACCTTATATCATTTTTATAAGAGCTATAGGCCAAAATAGTCACCTATCTTGTATGCTCAATATGCTACGAACGTGCTCTTCTCCATGTTATTTAGTTTGCAGTAAACGTTTTTTTTCGAATGGTCAGTTCAATAGATTTCTAATTTGTTTGGCAAAATTGCCAACGTAATGTATAGTTAATTTATATGTCGATGACATTGCGTAATTCGAGTTCCGGTTAATTCACCCATTAGTTTGTAACCGGATGCGTTTGTGTCGTTGCTGCCATCAAATATTATATTATTCTGTAGCCGTTTATAAAGGTTTGAGAGAATCTTTACTTATCTCAAAACAAAAGGGTTTCCACACATTGTTTTCAGATTAGTTGTAATCATTGTATTTTGATTGATGTAAGGTTTAAAAGACATTTAGTCTTTTATTTTAAATGAGTGATAATTTCTTTGTAATGATGATAAGTAGACTGAACACAATAAGTCCATAGATATATGTACGTCTTACTGAACCTCTTTAGGATCGAAAGAGCTCAGGTCATAGTCCACTGCGATGGCCTAATACGCGTTGGTAATTAGACCAGGTAAATATATATTACAAACAAATTAAGTATATTATTTAACTTGAGATATCGCTTAGCTAAATAGATCGGCTCGTGTTCTTTGACCCACATACACGCAGCGGGCATACTCTCCAGTAATGACATAAGCAGATAATACATAGGTATGAATAATGATTAATCAATCGGGCGGCGGCAAACCAGAAGCGGCAAGTTGCTTGCACCGGCTGAGGACGACCTCGGCCTCGCTTATCTCCAACAGATTTATACGTCCAGTTTAAAATAAGCGCCCTCGTGTTGTCGCCTTCACGTCTTTGTCTTGCATCTTTCTCAGAATTTACTGGCAATATAAGTGCTTGATACTCGTATAATTTATAACGTTAGGTACATTAACCGCAATAAAGAGGGCGACTTAAACTCAATTATCTTTTACACCTTTATGTGCTTGGCACATGACAAGACAACGTTAAAATAATAGTAAAGTGACACGTTTTTGTCACAACATGCGAAACTTATAGCAATTAAGGCAATGGACAAAACTCAACATTTCCAATGTTATATAAGTAATCGATTTGTTCGTGATTTATATTATTATTTCCTCGTTCGTTAATAGTTTACAGAAAACATATCTTTTTTATCAGTGTTTAACCTTTATTTCCGTAGTGTAACAACATGATCGAGGTCACAGTGGCAGCGTTCGGAGCCGCTCAAGTGCACTCACACGGCGACGCGACCGACGCTTTTACGATCAAATTGTTGCTCACTTCATTGTTTACAAATAACAAATTATCAACGGTATTTGCACTACAACAATTAACTAATTGTACGAATTACCTTGGCAATGATTGAGTCATTTTCGAATACAGTTCATAAGCGTACGAAATGCATGTTTAAAATACAGTAGTCTATAAGAAATTATTTAATTTAAGTACTACATTGTTAATAAAATGAAACTAATACGTTTGGAAATTTGTCGAAGATCTTTTTTAGAACAAATACACATGCTCAATTAAAAAACAATTAGTAATTAGTATGCACCATTACAAGTTATTGTTTCGTTATCTGAGAAAACAATAACATGTTTCCTTAAAGATTTTTGTTAAGAATACAAAAGACAAGTTTTAGTGTAATAAAACAGTACGTAAGAAACAAATTGGTTAGGATAATTGGGTGCGGTCCGGTGGGTAACGCCTCCACATCGGTATCATCTCATCACTGTCCAATAGTCATTTAGTTATACGCTATAAAAGTGCACACACACTTGTGGTGGACGGTTGCCGCTTACACAACGTGTGCTCGGAATATCCGCTAGTTAGAAGAACATTCTATATTAGAGTTTCCTCAAGACGTTACAATAATAATATGATATATTACTATTAAATGTAAAATGTTCTTTTATATTGAAATAAGCAGGCAAGTGTGAATGGAACTCATGCAACGTTCAGTATCCAAACAAAATATAATGTTAACTTTTTGTTTTTAATATTACCGTTGGTTATAATGGAGCAATCACCTGATGGAAAGTGCTCGCTGCGGTCTATGAATATTGATCTTTTTGGATGATTATAAACATATTCTTCATCTATTCTGTGGACGATACGAATGAGGAAGCGTGCTGTGGATTATTATGACATCCGACAATCTCCAAGCAATATTCAAATTATTAATTTATATTCACCTAAATAACCTAAAAAATCAATCACAATAAGAGAGAACCAAAAAAAATTTAGTGTAAAATGTTGCAAAGATGAGACCATAATTATGACTCGCACTGTTAAATGTTACTAGATCTCATGTAGAGCCAAGCTTCCTGCTCTCCACGCCCGAACTCTACAAGACCTAATTTCACAAGCTCTAGTCTTAGTCAAAACGTCACTTTTGTATTTATTTTTTAATTATCATATTAGTATTGAAGAACTGACATTTTTTTATTTTTTTATTAATAACTTACAATGACTTGGGCTAACTACCGTTTACTTTTCGTTTCGTGTCTATGAGTTAGGAAAGCAAAAGATATATAGTGTCATGTATGTTACATATTATCTGCAAAATCTTTATACCAGAGACTATTGCAGGTGCAGCGGCAAAGAAGGAAACTCTGGTCAATAATTACCTAGGCGCACTTACTCCTTGTTATTCTCCAGACAAATTGAATATATTTCCTGCAAATGCATTATTGCACGAACATAGTGCAATTTATATTTCATAATATCCTTTGGCTAACGGATACGTTTGGCAATAAACAACAAAAAAAGAACTGTGTGTCGCTATTATCAACCAAATACTTTTGAATTCAAGTTACTAATGTCAAACAATGTTATTCAAGAAATAATTACAGACCAATATAATATATACCTTAGTACAGACATTTTTAGATTTAGGTAAAGGAATATAAACATTGTTAGTCATCGTTTGTTTTGGATCTCAGGATTTATTCACATGAAAAGATTTCTTGTTATTCATGAAGTAGGTAATGTTTATGAACTTTAGCCTTGAAATTATTTTAATCCTTTACTGAGAAATATTGTTCATTCTAATTGTAAATAAATTACCAATCAATTTGTTCAGCTATTCTTTGTATTCACTTACTGTGTTAAATCAGGCATATTCTTACACTTTTCTGACTAAAGAAAAATAATCAGTTTATTGTAAGTCTAATATTGTTATAGAACCGTATAATTGAAATTATTTCAGTATTTTTTAATAGTGTAACTATTATCACCTTATCGCTACGTCTTTAAAATATTAATTCATTTATATTATTTTATTTTTTATACATTAAAAAAAAACACTCAACAGTCACATACATAGTCCTGACGCCACACTAAGATTGAGTCTTGTGTCGAGAGATTTTTAGGTCTCACAAACTCCCAGACTCGAAAGAAATATTTGTAGGCCGCACAAACATTTCTCTCGGTGCGGGGATCGAAACCTCGGCCTCTCGTTTCACAGGCGGCGTCTAACCAACTGCGCCACGAAGGCTATCATTTCATTTGTTTATCATCTGTTGAGTAAAAAAGTATTTCGAATTACCGAGTATACCAAAACCCATTGAATTTATTTGATTTATCGAAGGTTTGCATATCATATCAAGAGTCTGTATATAATTTTAGCATAGTTTCAACTTCATATTTTTAGGTATACGTTTTCTCCTTTTTAGTTCCCTTTTACTTCTCTGTTTCTTTTTACTTCATTTGTTCATTAGTTTTTTCGTTTAAGGCCATTTTACAAGCGATTCGTATAATATCTACAACAGTTTGTAAACAAGCGACGCACCTGAATTTTCCTCATTTCACAATTTACGCTTGCATAGGCATTCTAAGAAAGAGACACTATAAATATTATCCATGTAACATGTCGCTATGCCGTCCTGGTTCTTATTAATATTATATTCACGTCAAACACCTCATGCTGTGTGTCTATAAAAAAGATTAAGAGAACAAACATTTAGATAATAGAGGCTCAAGGAAATTAGATGTATCCACAGTTAATGAAATGTTCTTTTCATTTTTTTATTACACAAATGTCTGCGTTGAAAAGATTTTAATGAAACACAATAAACACTTGATTCTATACTTTATAGAATTCTTCAATGTACGCAAATTTTGACAGATAGCTCGGTTGGCATTCCGCGACGGATGTTCCAGATTCGAGCCAGGATTTGTGGGGTGCCCTGATTTATGCTTTTTCAGACATAAGTTTATATTTAATTCATTATTAATTTCGTTATATTTATACGCAATATGGTTTCTCATTCATTATTTTGAAATGCGCAATAAAAACCGAATAACACAAACTAACACCTAAGTATGTCGCGGTATTGAAAATTGTATAACATATTTTCGTAATAGTTTCATACGGTTCTAGCCGGAATTTACTATACTTTGTTGGTATTTAATATTAACATATCTATTGCTACTACTAATACCTATATAAAATTGCTCTCCCATATACGATATTACATTTATTATATTCATGGCTCGGACCTGCCTATCACATAAGTTCGCGCTATTACTCGTATTGTGATTTGTGGTAGGTACTAATAATTTTAGTATATTTTCGCTGAATAAATATTCTAATTATTTGAGTTTTTAATGAGAATCAAAAATGTTAATCTGAGAGATAAATATGGAAAGGATGGATCACTGAGTTTACCAAGGTTATATGAGGTTATCCTTAATCCCTGTATCGATATCGGTTGGAAGAACCAAATAAAAATACAATTATTTCAACGTAGTGTAATCTAGAGGACGCGAGTCACATACACATTTACATAATACAATAGAATAAAATTATAAAAACTACCAAGTGATTTTATCACATGTTAAAGTTCGTACTCAAGATTATCATGTTTTATGCACGATGCAGCCAGGAAAATCGATTAACATGGTGTTAAATTATAAACGGTTCAAGACTTCAGTGTATCTGGTCTTACAGCCGCACCCAGAGGCGTTTAATATCAATTAAATTGTTCCTTAGACTTAAATAGACTATAGACTCTCTTCGTAAAATCTGCACTAAGTAATAATTTAATTGATATTAAATGTCTGAGTACGGCAGTTCGATTGGCTATGACTATAAAGTATAACTAATATTTGTTATTCCTGTCTTCCTTTTGCCCTTGTTGGAGACGTGACTAAAATGAGATCTATTATCTTATAAAAAAAAACTTATAATATGGGTTGGCAATACAATGTATTTAGCAATTACATATAAATCTTATAAGATAAATTGTAGAATTTTTCAAATTGGAATAATGTTCCCGTATAATTTAAATCCAGTGCCTATATAGGAAAATGAATTTTAAAACTCTACTATGAACTGTTAAGACTACTCTCTATTTAAGTAAATATTTAAATTCCTAAATACGAATTATTTTTAATCCATATATTAGAAACTTAAACGTAATACACGTTTAAGTTGCTTCACTGGTTTTAAAGCTTACCTTTATAGACACACAAATAAAAATTATATTTTGTAACTATAATTTCTTGTAAATATTCTATGTTTTACAATTAATTGCCTTTTATTCATATTTGCTTTAAAATAATATATAAGTGCAGGTTCTTCGTAGCAATAAACTTGAATTTTAGGTTCATCTACAGTGAGTTTTCCGAGAATATGTCATAAAATTAAAATATAAAGGATAAAATAAATAACATGCTCTTTCTTTATTATGTCGTGAACACCGTGAAATAGTCTTGTAATGCTCAAATTATAATCAACTAATAATAATTAAGGCGTTGTTTTACAAACTAAAAACAATGCACCAATAGAACAATGGGTATCGTGTTAGCGAATAATGAAACGCAGACATTATGGACGAGTGGTTTACTCATATTTTAGCAAGTGACAAGCTTCTCAGAGAAAACGCGAGATTCACCAGATAGAGAACTTGTAGAGCCTCGTATGTGCAACAGGAAACAAAAGCCTTATTGTTTGCATTTAGAAAGTGTTAAATGTTGCAAGTTATAGTTGCAGTTCATCTCTGTCTGCATTTCTAATAATCTCGTCAATGTTATGATCTTAGAGAGCCAGATCGCAAAGTTTGCGTACATGTCATAAAAACCATAGGGAGAATGTTGGCAAAATATATCTGGGCTTCAAATTAATATAGCTGGGCCAAGAAGCAGGCTTGTTGTCGTTCAGTAAGATATAATAGCAAATTGTCTAGTAATGGAAAATAACAAGGTGGTCTCTTAGTAAAAAATATCACATACCTATGCGTGGACTATATGACTTGACCCCTCTCAATTAGTTATAGAAGAGACCCTTGCCCTGCAGTGGGACGTATATGGGCCAATGCAGACAGATACCTATGCGTGTAAAATAAATTGAAATGCAACTTTTTGGGACTAGATACAGGTGACGGTAATTTAATCTGAGTATTACTAAACTTAAACTAAACTACTAAACGTGAACTTTAAGTTGGTAAATAATTATTGCATTGATACTGTTAGTGTCGGACTAAATTTTCACTTACTAAAACCAGGTTGCGGGACGCTTTCTCAAAATAAATGTTGAAATATGCAATAAAAAGATTTTTTTAACCCCGTTGCGGCGAATAAAAATAACTTTATTTATTGCATTGCATTGCTTGTATGTTGGCTCCACAAACAAGACTTCGCTAAATTGAATTACTCGTATAAAAAGGTACTCTATTATTTGCCCTGTTTTTTAACTAAAAATATATCATCGGATATTGGTTAATTATCGTGTTTTTTGAAATCACTTTTGTACCGAACACGTGCATGTGATGAGTGTGGTGGAATCCAGGGACGGAACTATCACAGGACTAAAGTAGGTAACAATAGTATAAAATATGCTATCTACACCGATATGCTGTATGACGGACTTTAGTAATTTCGAACCCCTTTGCATTCCTAAATTGCGCTCACTGCGCTGTGCCATCAGGTTTAGGTCGATGCTGCAAAAATAGCCCCAAAGTTACTATTCGCCGTTTTTTTTTCAAATGCCTTTATTTTTATGATCGTAAGTTTAATATTGCGTGTTACGTGTCAATGAAATATCACAACTATTCCTCTTTCCATTACGACGTAAGCAATGATAACTATCTTACGATTTCTTTAGGGTTAGATCATTTGTTTATTAAAACTTGTTTTTTTTTTTATGTAGGGATGAAATTAACAAGTAATACTTTCAATACATACATTTTTTTTGTTTTCCAAAAAGCAATAGCAAGAATCAAGGAAGAATGATGATTAGAATAGGTAAGGCAGAAAACTAGTAAAAACTGATAGTTCGTATAAATTTGAAATAAAAAAAAAATCTAGAACTTCTTGGATCTAATTTATGAAGCTAATAAATTTTTAATAATTATTTTGCTAATCGAAAAATTCTTGATTTTGTGTGTGATAATTTGGGTAATATTAAACACTGATAAGAAAATATGTTGATGAATAAATAAACAATTTTTTTTTCATTGTTCGCAATCCACCCTAGGGGTAGGGATGATATATACATTCAACTGTTTTTATTTGATATTTTTCTCAAAATCTGTGTTAGCGATTGCAATGAGTTGGTGTTAATTGATAGCTAAAAGACTGATATACCATGTGTAGTAATTTTATTTTATTTTCTGGTAAGGTCTGTGAGATATTACAATGAATTTAAAATCTTTACATTTGTCTCTGGTCTCTATCAACTTAAATAAATTGAAAAATGTTTATTTGATAATTTTCCTTTTACTTTCATATTGAGTAGATTTTTTTCAGTAATTGATTTCCCTCAGTGATGCGAAATATTGTTATCCTTGTTATTCACGTTAAAAACCCACAAACGTATGCACTCAGAAGAGTTAACAACTTTAGCATCGCCGTTATGTTTTTGGAATCATTTTCCTCCTTTTGATTTCGTGATTAAACTATTTCTTATAGGAATCTGATTAGTGTAGTTTTTTTATTAATATGATTTGAAATAAAGATAAATACATTAACAACTTTTTTGAACGCATTCTGATAAACAACAAATTTAATTGTATAAAATCTGTTTACAGAAAAACCTAGATGGCAACTGTTTCTTTATCTACACTACAATAACCCGCATTCATATTTTTATGTTCGCTACAATAATAGCTGATGGACAATGTCAGCTAGTAGTCTTTAGCCATTCCTTCTAATTGCAATTGTTTTTAGTATTGTTTCTTTTACCTGTCGATCTCACGAGCGTTTTTCTTTTAGATAAACAACTACTTAAAAATTACTTTATTGTCAACAAATTTTCAAGGTTTTCTTTAAAATGTTAATTTTTTCCGTCATCAGTAAAATGACAACCGTGAATGTTTGTCTTGCTCTTACACAATCTAAAATATTTTAATGATAATGGTTTGCACGTCTTAAGGATTACTTTACACCGATTCTTTAATATTAATATTTAGAAGTGTACATAACTTTACAGACATCTTTGTTATATTAACATAATTATACACGACTATCTGTTTAAGATTTATATTGTGCAGATAATAAGGTTACAACAAAAATATGATTGTGAAAGTTGCCTCGGACGCCGGGAAAGTTAAAATATGTAATGTTGTATTGTAACAGTACGACAACTCAGAATCCCCTTTTAATTAGATTTGCGCTGATTTAAAATGTCGGAGGGGAGCATTTAAGAATTTATTTACTTTTTATGTAACCTAATATGATTTTTTTGAGATGTTGTCACCACCAAAGAAGTCAGTAGGCGGATGGTAAAAAACTCTTTAGTGGGTGAAGTTTCATTTGTAAACCGGCTTACTGAACGAAATAAAGTAGGACAACGATCGCCGCACGCGATTCGCTACTAGTTGGCACTATTCTTGGTATTCATACAAAAAAAATCTTATTTATTTTGTTCACCGGCAGACACAACACTTATCAACACAGACATTTTTTGCTGCGATAACATTTATTTTAATCGTTAACTGACTCTAGTTTTAACCATTTTTGTAAAGAGTCAATCAATTTGAAAGGATTTTTTACAATAATACTTAATTATCTACATGATGCGATTATGATGCAACTGATCAAAAACATTTTTTTATGTTACACATAGTGTCATCGGATACAGGCTGCGCATATTTACTTCCGACGAGAAATGCAATATTCGCTTTGTACTTGGTGAGATTAACATGCACATATATTATTATTAATATAAGTTTTCTTATCTTTTGCAATAACATATGTACGTCAATACAGAGAAAACTAAGATTCATCTACATCTATTCTCGCCTGTAACCGACAACGAATGAAAATGTAGATAATTGCATTTCATATTTTGCTCATACAGTTCGTTTTATATTATTTTTATGATTAAATCGTACATTATGAATAATTATAAACACACTAGTTCAAAGTCATTAACTTCAATAACGAAATTTCATTGAACCTTAACTAATTCTTAAAACCTGTTGCTGCCGTAGTAGAATAACAAACCGGTTTTTCAAAAGTTGAATAACTTTTTTTATAGCTCTTTATTTACATGCACTGTCACGTGCCACTATATAAACAAACCGGTCCCTGTCATTCACTACAGCACAACTCGCACGGATGAACTCACCGTTCTCACAAGTGTATCCCCAGTCGTAGGTTTCCATTTTCACTGAACTAGTGTTCGCGCGCGGTATTCCGTATGTATTAGAAGGGGTGTGCGGGGTAGCCGATAGTGCAAGACGCGTGTCAACAGAGTGCACGGGCGAGCGTGGTCGGGTCGTGACTGCGTGCGGGTGTGCGCGGCGCAACCGCTTTATACAAGAGGCGTCGAGCGACTCGCTCTTGGCGGAGGCGGCGGCGGGCGCTGGTGCTGAAGAGGCCGCGGGGTCGGAGGTGCGAGTGGAGCGCACGCGGGCGCGGAGGGGCGGCGCGGCACGAGCGGCAGCACGCGGCTCGCGCTCCGCCGCGCTCGGACTCACTGCGCCGGCGGCGCGGCGCGGCGCGCGTCACCCGCGGCCCGCGGTCTGCCCCACCGTGTGGCTTTCTACTCGCAATTTGTAATTACACTATTTACTCATCAAATAAATTGTCACATGTCAATGCCAATAATCCAGGCAGCATGCTGTGCCAATGACGTCAAACCGTAGACAATTCTGCACTAATCTCTTATCTTTTTCACTTTCCACGCAATGTAACTTCATATTTGTACGCGTAAGTATAATTAAAACTAGCACTCAACAAACAATCGTCATTTAACAAAAGTAAATGTAGCAAATCATTATGATCAGAATTATGTAGATGTTAGTATATTTATTATAAAATTTGCACATTTTCATTCATGATTCTATATCTATTAGCAACAAAATAATGTGGATAACAAAAAAGTAAGACCTAATTATTTTTCTTGGAAACCACTTACGGAAGTTCAAATGGTCCAATAACGTGAAGTTAATTACTAACACGTATAATGTATGGGTTTATTTACGTTTGTTTCGCGAGTATAACTACAACATTAGCGATTGTAAACGTATGTACGAGTATGCGGCGAGCGGCGTTGTAGATTCGGATCGTATAAAAGAATTCAACGCAGTAGTTAATTCGTGTGCGTAATTACCCACAATCGGAGCAATTTTTCAACTATGTTTGTTTATTATTCCTTAACTGTAAATGGAAACATATTTTAAGGGTTCCATAACAAAGTGAAATATTAACTATGTATATATTTTTACACTATTAGTAACGCGTAAACACCTCGAGGATACATTAAACTGTTTGTGTGAAACGATTTATTTAATGTTTTCTGTGATGGAGTATATTGTGGTTATTTTTTAGTAATAGCATAAGCAGGATATTTTTTAGACAACGCCACTGTTATTCTTTGATTCGTGTGGAACTGGAGATGCTTCGTGCATCTTGCGTTGCCGCAAGGCTCCAACGAGTTTATACGTTCTCCGATCGTTAAGCATCATTACGATGTTGCTTGCTACAATACAGAGATAACAAAGAAGTACCGGTAAGTGGTAACTAGATAAACGTTTGTACATGGGGAAGTTTCTTTCCTGAGTCAGTTGATCATATCTTCATTTTCTAAGTGGCATTTTCTGTTACGTTCAATTTTAGCTCAACTACGGTCACATCTGCGTTCCAGATTTGTAAAGTGTATAAATAGCACTTTATTTACATTTGATAGCTCCATAGAAATCTATCGTTATACACTACGCACAATAATTAAAGGATATTTTCTTTTATCAATTTTTTAGGTGTGTTTTGGCAGTCTGTATCTTGGGAGAAATTGTTAGTTAAGAAATTCGAAAACAATCAATTTAAAGCTTGTAATATATATATTTTTAGATCTGCGCTCTATTTCTTGATTGGATGGCTGGTTAATCAGCAGTCGTAGGAAAACATCCAAACTTTTTCGCCTCCTTAACATTGTGCATTTACTTGGATGGTGTTTATTTGATGATATCATCATAAAGTTCTTGTAGATAATTTAATTCCTTTTAATTTGAAATACTAGAGACCTCCAGAGCATGATTTGGAGCTGCCTTATAGTAAATCAAAGTAAAGATGGCCGTTTTCACTTTGACTCTGGATTACTCCAGAGGTATTGATCACGCGGATTTTTTCTTACAGTTTTCTAAACTTACTACATACATATGTATGTACATATTTATAAACTACTTTTTCTTTTAAAACCATATATTTAGAAATTATAGGAAGGTATAGGTACTTCTAGCAATGAAGAATACATGTGCAGCCATGTTTACTGTTTCTAAGCCAATGAGGTTATGAACTTCAAGTCATAAAAATGGTTTTATGATCGACTGTAGAAGTATGTAAGAATTATATGTAGGTACATATTATGAATTCATACAAAACGTTTAGGTATTTGTGGTTTATGGACTAACCCATCGACATCACTAGTAACAAACAAAATGAATTGCAACGGTGATTGCTTTCAGTTTAATCTTTATTGACGATTAATCAGTTCTTGGTTGACATTGTTCATTTTTGCATCACTTTTCATGAAAACCTTTTTAGTTTTTTATATATTATGCAATCACTTTTGTTTTCTTTTTCATACATGATTTTTGCTGCACTTTCAACAGATTTATTTTCGATTTGGTTGGAACGATTATGGTATATATATTTTTTACTAAGTCTTCCAGTATCTTTAAACAATATATAGTTACAATATTGTATTGTTCCAACATAAACGTAAATAATGTATTGGCTTGAATAGCATATAACTTACTATAAATAGTAAAAGACGACTACCAAAAACAAAAAACTAAAATTAAATAAATTTAATTAAATGGGAATATAATCAATTACTTTGTAAATATAGAATAAGTACTACGAGTATATATTGACTTGTCAAAAAAGTTATATAATTGCCTACATGATCAATAAACCAATTTCATTTCATAAACGTCCCTAGTGCGGCTCGTTCGACCTGGGACTTAGAGTTATTGCAGGAAACATATTGTTAACGTGACGTCTTTCTCCAGTAATTGTAATAAACGTGATTAAGAAATCCTTCAATTGCTCTGTTTACTCAAAGGTCTATTTTTGCTTTATTGCAGAGCATTTATAATATTAAATTGATATGCACGTTCATACAAGTCGCAGTATAACAACGGTACTCTTTTATAAATATAACATTTTCCTTTCCTTATGGTCTCGTCATAATACAGTAAAGGGCAAAGGTCCCTACATTAGAAATATTCTCACGAAAACACATTAAGATCACTACATGATAAGAAACAAAACAGAGGATAATATTAATATTTTAAATATCTTCCAATTATATACAATTTTTGTGTACAGTGTCTTCAATCTGTCATCCATATCAGTCTGGTGTTTTCACGATGTTATACGGAAAAGTTGTATAAAAAATACAGTTTTATATGAGAATGCTTGGGTGTTGGCCCCTGTACTTTGGTTAAGAAACCCGCATACAGGTTTCTTAACTAAAGGATTTATTAGGATAATTAACGGTCTAGCGTCAGGATATTTAAGACAGGTTAACTGCAACGCAGACGTTTTTTAAAATCCTTACATTTTCTTGCAATAAACGGAAAGATATTATATTAGTTTATTTAGGATACGTGCTTAGACATGATAAGTACGAGCTCCTTCAACTTGTAATGATGAAAAGTAGTTGGTAAAAGGAAATTCGTTTGGAGGAAAAAGTCATGACTGAGAAACATCCAAGTGTGGAAGGGGATTGCGAGCGCCGCAGAACTATTTCGCCTCGCACGAGACAAGGGACTGTATGTTGAGCTGACTGCCAACCTTCACTAGTTGGAGAGGCACTACAAGAACAGAAGAAGAAGACGGTAAGATGGTAAAAAAGTAGAGTTCATATAAAGTAAGTTGCATCTATCACAACGACACAAGGGAGGAAAAGATTTCATTTACATCTTAAAATCCGAAAAATTAAAACTTTATCCGAAATATATCAACCTACGTACTAACAAATTTGTAAATAATCATGACTTTCACACAGGACTTCCACGCGGATGAAGTCAGATATAAAAACCAGTTATAAAAATATGGCAATCATTAAGATTGAGTATGGATTAAATTACACATTATTGGCGTATTTTGCCACCAAATACGTTTTATAGTAAAAATTGTTATACACATTTTAATCAAATTCAGTAAGTTATTGTTCAGTCTATCACTTGTATACCATAGCAATTTGTAAGATTTTTTTTTATGTAAAGTCCGCCAATCCGCGGTGCACTCTAGTGCGGGTATAACCTAACTACTATCAATCGTACTCTCGTTTGTAGTGGAGGCCCGTGCTCTGCTGTGGGATGTATATGGGCTGATACAGATTATTCTATCAAAGCTCTTTTGCTCTTTCATATCGGAACCTGCTGTAAATTATTGCAATGAAGATGAGGTGTTGACAGTTTTCTGTTTATATATAAAGTGATATGACCCTATCGATAACCTTTATACCTACTATTTGAAGTGTAGAAACGGAGCAACATTATGAGCATTACGATAAGCATAGTGATTGACCGACGAATCTCAATAAATGACATTCAAAGTCTTGTTTACGGCCGCACAGGAAAGTTACGTCAAGATAATGTTGTAAACACACACTTTAATGTAATAAAAAAACGTGTTTCAAGTTTATTGCCGCTGTTTCATTGCTTCTTTTAATAATTACATGTATAACAACACGTATCTTTAATGATAACTTTATTAATTTAGTTTTAGATAAACTATTTGACAGTGTGTAAAGGGCATTGCACATTCATAATTTTAATTATTTAAGAAATAATCTTTGATGGTTATTAATTTTTCAAAATTATTCTTTGTTAATAATATTTATAACAAAGAACATTTATAACAAAACATGTCGGCTATATTTTAATACTACGAGTAAATATTTATATGAACCCACACAACATGTGGATGTTCTTCGATACCTGTGCAGAAAAGCAGGACAGTAGAATCAAGAAACTTGGAGAGTAATCTCAGGTTCTCTAGGATTGGGAAAAGTGTTCAGCCTTTATCAGTCCACCACACATGTAAAGTTGGTTTGGTAAAAAACACATACTTTGGAATTCTTGTGTAAATGTCGCAGGTGTGCACGTTTCGTCACTATGATTTTCCCTACCGTTAAAGTGAGCGATAATGAATTACGACTAACACGGAACATAACGTTATTTCCTTTTAAAACTATCTAATTTATAAGCTTTTTGTGTACCTATGGGATTACTATTGTTATCATATAAGCATTGCGCCTGTGTAGGCAAAGACTATGGAACTCCATATTGCTGGACGTTGGGTCCTGACTTTAGACTTATCACCTTTGCTTAAATCGTCTATTTGAAGTATTCTAACCCATTCGGCCCGAACTGTGGGCAAGTGTCTAGCATATTTGTTTGGTTGGACACTTTTTTCTATCCTCTTTGCATGGCTATATCACATTAATATTCCTATATTTATTTTCGTTACTGTATGCTCTTTTACTTTACAAAATCCAACTCTTATATTCGCTAGCTCATGAGCCATTCATATAGTAAAGCTCACGGATTGATTCGTCATATAATATTTTATCAACTCATGACAACTTTTACTAGAATTAACCGTTTGTTTTAACTTTTATTATTCAAAATATAAGTAAGTATTTTATATTTATCTGAAGTTTTTGCACACGAGCACCTTCTCGTGGCCAAGTATGTCAGATATACCACATTTTTCTTTTTTTACTGCAATGTGTGGCAAGACGAGCATGCTGTTCGCCTGATGTTAAGCGGTACGATTGCTCATGAACAGTAGCAAAATCTAACACTATGAATTACAAAGCAATGCCTGGCATTGCTGGCGCTTGCCATCCTGAGACATAAGACGTTAAGTCTCAATATGTCCAGTAGTTACTATGGCTACAATATTCTTCTAACCGAAACTGCTGCTTTCTGGCGGAAGAAATAGACATTGCGGTGGGAGGTACCAGCATGAGAAAATTACCATTAGTACACTTTTCAACTCCTTACTTCGCTTTATAACATCACACATTAAGCTAACTGGAAATTATGTAGCCTTATTGTATAAGAGCCTTATTCACAGAAAGTTAATAAACCTATTTTATCTATCGAATATTTTGTCCCTTTCGAACAACTTTCAAATTCAGTTTGAGCAAAGAAGACTTTAATAACTAAAATAAGTTTATCAACTATCTATGAATAAGTCCATTCGACTTTATGGTAATAAACTGATAAAATTGGGTTAGTATATAGTAGAGTCGATGGATTGTTGGACTGTTCCAATGGTAGTTTATTGCTGTAATATATCGGTATGATAAATAAGAAGGCCAGTGGTGTGGGCCAATGACATTAGTAAGCGGGCTTCAGTACTACACCTACCAATTCGCCTGCTCCTGAGTAGCTAACTTTATCAGGATACCTATGTGAAAACAAATTTAAAATTAAGCCAAATTTGAAACGGCCTATTTATTTTATTTATGCTCTTTATTGTACATCTTAACTGTAATCTATATAATATATAAAGTTGAGGAGTTCGTTTGTTCGTTTGTTAGCTACCTCTTATCTCAGGAACTACTGGATCGAATTAATATTTTTTGTGTTTGATAGGTCATTTATCGAGGAATGCTATAGGCACGTATTCGTATTTCTTGGTCCGATTGGTCGATATACTAAATTGATAGTCAGAATTAACATTTTGGCGGCCATTTTAAAATGTGTATCTGCGCCCGGGTGGAGCTGGGTCGGAACGCCAGTAATAAAATATAACCAATCAAAGTATGGTACAAATGGCGGCCATATTGCATTGAGCGATTGCTTCCTGGCAACTTTTGGATAAACAGGAATCTAGGATTGTTAAAATCGGCTTGATGTGGCGTCTGGCGGAGGCATAAACTGGCTGAAAGTTGGACGAATGCTCCATAGAAGCCACATTATAATGATACAGAAATGTAGCTTGTAGTGCGTGGTGGCGGTTGGTTAACGGACCAGACGCGGCTGCTCATATTATGCTCACGTTGATCGCGGGTTCAAATCCCAGGACACACCTCTGACTGTTCGGAATCATATGTGTATTGATAACTAATCACCACGCATTACAAAGGTGAAGGTAAACAACGTGAGTAAACCTAAATAATATAGCGATTTATATGCATTTCTATGGTATGTAACTCCCGCCAACCCGCACTAGGCCAGCATGATGGACTATGTGGCCTAACCACTCTTAATCGTACACTCAGTTGTAGAAGTTCAGCCTTTGCCCTGCAATGATATGAATATGGGCTGATACATATCTACATAATGTGACTACACCACACCTGAAGGTGTCGACATCACAGTTGTACATTGTTTACAGTATTTATTTTTTATTTATATGGATTTTTAATTCATACATTTATAAATGTATGTGATAAGTGGGATAACTCCACGTAGAATTTGTGAATTGGCGCGTCATTTTTGCGTGTTTGCGAAACCAATTCTAGAAATTGTCGTAACTAGTTTTGTTGTCCGACTAAGGGTTCGCATTTTTCTTAAGTATTTTTCTTTGAGTAATTTGTCCTAGATATGTATATTGGCTAGTCGCCTGCTTCAATATATGCCTTTTTTTTTCTGGTAGAGTCGCGTTGTGGTTAGTTGACAATATATATGAATCTGACTGTCGACCTGGAAAGATATAACTGTATTACAAAGTCCGAAGTTATTTAACACTAGCAGCAGTCGATTTAGTAATTCTCATGGTCCACTATGAATACTATAAATGGATTAGCATAAATAATGTATTTCCTTGAATAGCATTTTACTTACTATAAATAATAAATAACACGACTGCCAAAAACTAAAACTAAATGTATTTAATTTATATAATAACATAATTAATTATTTTGTAAAAATAGAATGAGTACCATGTATTGACTTGTCATAAGAGCTATTAATTTAAGAGCCTACATGATCAATAAACGAATTTCATTTCATTTCAACAATAAGTTAATATTCGGTTTTTGATGTTGATGGTAATTGTCTCAAGACTTTAGTTTCTTTTTAGTTTCTCTCTTTTCCTCTCTTCTCTTTCTCGATGCATACCACTATCTGAATTAAGAGAATTAAAAAGCATAATATGCATAAGTCATTAACATTTAATCTTCATTTCACTTAAATTAACATATTTTCCTCAATATTTTAAGCTTATATGTATATTCGTAATTTTCCGGATAGCGTCCAATGACATTTTATTATTATATTTCTTTTCATTGTATTTTTTATTCCGGTAATAAACGGTAAAATTGAATGATTGGTAGAGCCATGTTGTTTACAGGCATGATTGAGCATGAATGGGCGTGTTCTTCCGGGGCGGAACCACTATCTTACAGGAGATCGTTGTGAAGTAACAGCTTTGCTGTTCCGTTTCGTTCAAATGATATTGCCGGATGCCCAACACCCCTTCCCTGTTCCCATCCTTTTTTCTTTCTCCCTTCCCGATTTGATGGTCCGGCAACCGTTCTATTATCCAAGGGTTGTCGATGTTCATGTGCGGCAGTGATTACTCACCATCAGGTGACCTGTTTTCTCGTTTACCGAACCTGTTTTCTTAAAAAAAACGCCATAGTTATTTAGGCCTTTTTCAAATTAAAGTTGTGTGTATACAACTTAGAATAGGCCGGTATAATTATGTCAATAAAGATGGTCAACCACACATTCGATTAGAACGTCATAATCTGTGGCTCTAAATAAATAAATCTAAACTGCACTGCACTAACACTTAGTTGTTCTACAATAAATGCTTGAACAAAGAGCATCTTTGCAAATGTAAACTGGCCACAATAACTGTACTGTTCTTTCCACGCAACTGTACTTTTGTGTAGTCTGTACCAACTTATGTGTATGGCACGTAAAGCAACCTCTGAACCTACATAGTGCTCACATGGTGCTCACTCTTCACATATTCAATAGTATTTCTTTGGATTAAATCCAAAGTTCCCGCAACAAAAATAAAGTCATATAAAAATTGCATCAAATAGGCTATAAAAATATATTTTTCTATTTGCAGCCATCTGTCCATACACTTCTTGCGTCAATCGAAATGGTCGCTAAAAGCTCTCACGTGGAGTGTTATTATTTCAACTATCTAAACTGCTACTGTTTATGAGACCCATTTATTGTTATTGTACTTCTGCATTCCAATACAAGGGCCAAAGGTTTGTTTATTTATATTCATATCTCACAAGAAGCCGTGTGAACGACACTGATACAAAATATTTATTAATAGATTTATCAGTCAAATGACAATAAATTAACACGTTCTCGCATATTATATTATTGTCAAGCAAAAACCTCACTTCAGCATTAATCACACGGCTATCAAATAAAAGCACTGTAAAAATAAGTGATTCATCGACCCAGTAGATAAAAAAAAATTATGACATTACTAGCGGTCCAACCCGGCTTCGCCCGGGTGCAGGTAAACAGTAGCCTATGCGTTACTCATTCTAGGCTCTAGGGTATCAGAACTTCATATTCGTCAAGCTGAACAAATACACAAACTTTCATATTTATAATAGTAGAATAATTAGTAAAATAAATGATTTTAAGATTAGTATATGTCACGACTGCGGAAGAAAATAAAAAGAAAATATTGTGTTTGATGTGAAAAGATGAGGTGGATAAAGTACGGAACATCAAACATCGAACTCGATACAGGATATTGGTGTGATGTTGTGCGTGTCATTCATCCTGCAATTATCCATGATATAGGGCTAAAAGTAATAAGACGCCTCTACACGGTGGCTGACCACAGACATAAATTAATAAAACAAACTAATGCAAACTTGCGCACTGCGCAGCCATAGAATAAAGTAAGTTCGGAAGACTTAAATATTAAATCTTAGATGAAAATTATTGTGATCATTATTTTGCCATTTTGTTAAATAAAACAATATTAGTTTAATAAAATGTGGTGCTTTCAACGGTGGTAAACTTTGATATTTGATCATAAAAATATAGATACTTATAACATATGTATATTACATATGGAGTTACTTTTGTTTCAATAAGATTTTTTTGTTTTTTTTGTGTTAGTAAATTTGTAACCACCACTGTATAAATAAAAAAATACATGTATATCATATACTTAATAGTCAGAATCTTAGTATTATTTTTTGCGTGTCAAGTTAAGGCATTCAAAAATATTCAAGCCAAGGTTATGTGCAAGTTACAAGACTACGTAGATACTCCAGTTGCGAAGGTCAAAACTTGTAGGTAGGTATCTAATTGTATTTGTTTGATTCATTAAACTATACCCGTATTATATGTCTTGAAGTTTTTACCTACAATTTATTTTACTGGCTAGAGTGATACCCAAAATTTCCAATGAAAAATGAAGTATGTTTTTATATACATCTAGCGACCGGCCTGGCTCCGCCCGTGTGCAGATATACTTTTTTGAAAATATTCTATCGCCAATGTATAATGTAATACATTATTCCTGATGTACAAATGGTCAAAGAATTGTTCAAATTGTTCCAGTAGTTTCAGAGCTTTTTATAAATAAATATACCCAACAGTCACATATATAGAGTCCTGACCGCACACTAAGATCGAGTCTTGTGTCGTAAGTATCTGGAACTACGAGAGACTTTTCGGACAAACACCCCGACCCGAAACAAATATGTGTGGTTTACACAAATCTTTGTTTCGGTTTGAAGATCGAATTATTGGCCTGTCGTTTCACAGCCGGCAAAACTCTAACAAACTGCGTCACGGAGGTTGTCCTTTTCATTGCAAATAAACAATCAAATTTTCCCTTTTATAATATTATATTAGTTTAGAATTGCAAGATGTAGGTGATAAATGTATGCGAGGGAAGTACAAAACTCATTATTGCAATTTAATATAGAACTAGTCAGTTAGCAGACGTTATGAGTTATCTACGTATTTTCGTACTACTCAGCTAACTTGTGCATCTCTGATTGGAAATGCCATACCTTGTGCCCGCTTCACTCCACATCCATGCACCGCTCAGCTCACTCGTACATTTCTAAGGAATACGAAACGTAAGCAAGGAGACAAATCTTCTTTTCCTCTTATTACATTTAAGTGTAGCACTCTTGTTACTCATTTTTTTTTATTGCGCAAGACCGGCAAACTAGGAATCAACTGATGGCAAGTGATTACTGCCGCCAATGAACTTCCACAATTTCAAATTCGAAAAAGAAAAACCGACTTCAAAACAAACAAAAAATATACTACAATATTAAAAATAAAAATATCACTTCCTTGTCTTATAAGGCTTAGGTCCTACATGTTTGGTTCTTGGTGACCCGAAAATTTTGATTTGTTTGCTAACAAATCAGCAAATAAACAACATGTACAAGTAAAATAAAATAAATTATTATTTTGCTTTGCAGTGGTATTTTTATTCTGTAATATGTAGTCAGTTATAATTTTTTATCAAAAGAAATGTCGATAGGCATTCAAATTACGGAGAAGTGGTCACACAAGGAAAACAATGTTATGTATATAAAGAAATCACTAAAATCGGTTTAAAGCTGCTGAAGATATTGAGTACATAAAAAAGCCGGCAAACTGACGAATTTAGAATCTCTGCCTTTTTTGAAGTTGGTTAAAACGATATGAAAGGGTTACTGGGCATCAGCTGGCAACCTTACTCACCGAACGAAACGCAAGAGCAAAGCAGCTCGCTGCAAAAATGTTTTCTTTTCAACACTTTATTCAAGCATATGATTTGTGACGTGAAAATGTCAAAGACTATGTTTAGTAATATAACTGTGGTTACAACTAATTCACATTTTCCTCTACCTTATGGTACAATAAGTCATGTGATACTATGCAGGCAGGAAAAAGCACCAGTACCTACTTGTACAAAACCACACCTACAAAACACGAAAAAAACGTCGGTTGACAGGTTCCGACGATTTACCTTTATTGTGTCCTTTTGTTATTTACAAAAATGGAAAGTTAATTTAACCCAAGGGCACACTGTCTGGTTGATACGCTTCACTTCCGATTTTAAGTACAATGTACATAGTACGACCTATATAGGTTTGTAGGCTGCACAGCTAACAGGATATAAATGTGAAACTCAGGAGTTTAAATTAAAAGCAATTCAAAAGCAGGCCTTTGCACGAAACAAAAAACTGTACAATGCTTTGAGGCAACAAAACCATTTTGTGTAAACTAAAATTTAAAACTATCCTTAACAACACGATACGAAAAGGTCCTGTGAAACCGTTGGATGCACGCAACGCATAACATTTCGTAGTTCACTGTCTTTACTCTTTATATTGTAATCTATTCCTATTATCTTAAAGTTTGGATTGTTCTTAAAGTTCCTTAATTAATATTTTTTTACTAGGAAAACTGTTATTTCTATTAGGAATAGTAAAAGAAAATAGCTATTCTAAAGAACAAAAAATGTGTACCTACTATGTACAATTGTGGATACCATAACAATGAAAAAGGTTATAAAAGCAACAAACGTTGCAATGCGTTATATCTATTGTAACAACAACTTTGCCGGTTCTCATCTCACGCCGACAATGGCGTAATGATGCATTTTCTCTTTCAGCAAAGAAAAAATAAATACAAATTCGAAATTAATTATGAATCATAATTACACTTGTAATACTTAAGAGAATAACCTCTGTCCTCAACGTAATATTACAAAACTGTATATTTTTATATGTTTATTACTCTTCGATCAAATGAAAAATGAAAATGAAAAAATATTTATTAAAATACACAAATCAACGCTTATGCAATAAGAGATCGTAAAGTTAGATTAGGTTTGCACATTAGTTCCTTGTTTAGGTACATCTAAACATTTTTACCGTGGTCCCCCACTAGGCATGCCTGGATCGGGAGCACCAAACATACGAAAAAACAGCCTCACGTTGGACTACACAGCACTTGAAATATATACTAGATACATGATCCGGAACAAAATCACACGCTAAAAGTGGCCGAGGTTGCTTATACTTTTGAATTTCAAACTACGAGATGTAGCAAAAAGTCTTAAATTAGAATCAACTTCAGGTTACAATAAACCTTATTTCTTTAAATTAAGATTTATTATGTTTTTGGATCATACTAAAATTAAATAAGACTACACGCTTATTAGGTCGTTACTTATAATCTAGTATATACAAGTATTTTATCCAAGTATTAACTGGTTCATTTATAAAAACAACTTACCTGTATTTAAACTGAACTTAACCTATTTGGATCGATGCAACTTTTTATAACGCTCGCTTACGTGACGTCAACCGTTCTGGGAAATACCTAAACAGTTGTTTTCGAATGGACAAACGCTTAAAAGTTATTCCCCGCTGTTAGAGTCGAACTCACAACCTCATAGTTTCAATGCAAGTAAACTATTGCTCGAAGAGTGATGAGGGGTTAAATAAAAGACACGAAAAATTATAAGAAAACAAGGTACAATTCAGGTGAATGTGTAAGAAGATACGAAAAAAAAAAACGATACTTATGTATCACCAATTACCCGAGATAATCCTGCTGTTGGTCAGCGTAACTGCTTTAATATATGAACCTTAACAGACTGGTTCAGTGCCATTAACTGAACTCACAGATTTAATGACATCAGTAGTAAGACTATTCTCAGAATCTTCAAGCTCCCTGTTACCAATAAGCCTTTCACCGTCAAACGTGGTCGTTCCATCTGAGTATTATCAGGGATTTATTTAACTTTATAGAGTGTCTTTTTTGCTAAAATTATGCAGATGAAAAATATTTTTATGTGTGAATAACACTCGTTTTTCTGAAAATGATTCGATAAACGAAGTAAAGAATATTGCGTCAACGCTCATTGCGTTTAAGAATTAAAAATTCATAACTTAAGAAACTTAAAGGAAGGATTACGGAAACAATTCTTATGCGGATGCATAAGTATATGCACAATATAAGATGTATGGAAAATACATAAACACTTCCGGTACATAAATCGTTTTTTCAACAATAAATACGGGGAAGTTAAAAAAGGAAAAGTTGACAGCCCAGTAATTATTAAATCCTATATCTCCTTCACCTTTACCGCGACTTATTCATGAGGCTTCGAGATGGGTGGGTGTTTATATTGGGAACTATTTAGACTGGAAAATATTAGACAAAAAATCAGGACAATCCACCGCTCACTTTAAATACCTTCGGTCTCCAGGTAATAAGGGAAAAACAGAAAAAACGGATTAAATCCTTTGCTTCTGAATTTTCTTAAAATGCAAGCATTTGTATTTATATTTTAATCAAACATACCGGAAACAGAAAAAATGTAATAATAGTCGTGTGAATCCGGAAAGCGTTGCAAAATTGGTAGCTCGCGTCGTCTTTTGTGGGACAGTCCTGGGAAAATCGGGATAGGTGGCCACAGCCTAGTGATGCTTTGAACTGTGGTTTACAATCACGTTTACGACGTTGATGGTAGGTCGTTATTCCAATTATTGCGATTTAGGCATAAATTATAATGTGTTATTATATTATGATTTTTTTTATTTCTTAGTGTATAAATATTTAGTCGTAAACGTATCTGTAATGTGAAAACGAACAAGTAACTTGCTACATGCGTGCAAACGAACCTTTTGAATAAATTGCTTTATGATTATTCCGAGCAAAAGCACTATGACGACCGTAGATGATGTGAAAATCGCACAAAAAGTTAATATGCCTGCATTCTTGATGATATAGACATCTATCGGTGGTCTCTGGGAAACTCGACATTCTCCAGGGATTTAAGGCATTAATTTATATTACATTTTAAACTACATCTGCTTCAAATCAAACACCATCAGCTTTATAATACTCATGAATTAAGATAACGCGCAGATATACGCACAAAATACCAATCGCATTCAGAATATTAGTAGGGATTAGGTGATGCCGTGTCTTCATCCATGCAAGAAAATTTATTTAAATAACACACATACATAAGATGGGGTAGGCAGAGGCGCTAAAAGGTCACCTACGTTTCGCCTTGAGTGTTCCGTCGCCGTTCGTACTATCGCCAAATCGGACACAAATTCCTGACTCCGGGCAGATAATAAATAGAAAAATCCATTATCACTTTGACCGACCCGGAATTCGAACCCAATATCTCAGGTTTATAGTCCTTAGTACAACTGAGGCACCGAGTTGTTATCATTTAAATGATAATATTGAAAAGTACTTAGCTTTAATATAAAACAGAACTAGGGGCCGCCCAGGCTTCGCGCAGATGTAGATACTTTAAGAGTCCGGCCTCATCAGCAAAATATGATTTCTCATATTTTTTTATTTAAAACTTAATGCTTTCCTCTGTACTGCTTTACCCCTCCCGTCCCGTTATATCCCGCCCTGTTCTGTCTCATTTACATTCAAGGCATGTAAGCCTAACCTTACCTATCCCATCTTATTCCTTTTGAATTAAAAAAGGTTGCAAATATATTTGAATTTATTTGCTCATCCCACGGGAACACTAGTTTTTGGGGATAAAAGAAACCTATATGTTGATCCAGGTTGTCTGCTACCTCTATACCAAATTTAACCGAAATTGGTTCAGCCGTTTCTGAGATTAGCGTATAAGATAAACATAAAAAAAGACAAAAATCCTAAGATAATCATTATTTTACGTTTTAATATAGTTACCCATATTAGTTTTTCTCATTTATCTTCTATATGATCGCTACCCAGAATATACCTAGGTAAGAAGTTAACAAAATGACTAATTAGTTGGTTAGTGATGTAATGTTTATATTCGCTCGAATAGCGACAACTATGCACAACGATCAAACTCGTCATAGTGACCCACGCAAATGTGTCGAGTTATGAGTCCATTTTTTCTATGTATCTCTGGTTTATGATAAAACTGTGTCAATTATCATCTCAGTCAGTCAACCGTTAGAGTCGAATAAGAAATACTATAAATCGTCAGCGACAAGCATTTGCACGGGTTGTTTCGACATAACTTTTAAATTGTAGTTAGCGTGTTATCTTATGTCCGATACGCGATACACTTCATTGTGCATCCAATAGTTATCTATGTGATATTATAATTTCATGAATATTTGTAATCCTTTGTAATGAAAAGACTGAAAAGTCTTTTCATTCTTTCCAGGTTTATTATAATTATATTTAGGTAAAGGGAAACCCCAACTCCCATACAATCTGGGCTCCCAGGTCCCATACAATTTTGTCACCAATTATAATAGGTTGAATGAATTATAATGGTCGAATGGTTCACAAATCTCAAATTGCAAGACAGTCGCCTATGGCCAAATCAGTTAAATCGTACAAGTAAATATTTAAAGTTACGTGTGACGAATAATATCGAATAACATATACAGGTATAAAAATAGGTTTATTCTAATTTATTTAAATGCAATTAATACACATATTGTACTCTATAGATAATTTATGAAGAGAAATGAAATGAAATGAAATTATTAATTGTTAACGTTTAGAGCACAAGTTTACAGGATCTGTTGAAAAACAAAATGTTGGAGCAATGTTGACACAATTATATTGACAAGAATGAGATTTAAATAGGGTTACAACATAAAATTAAAGTTTTTTAAACATGTTTCATTCGTGCGGACCAAAATTTGTAGGATTGGGCCCAAAATGTTGGATCATGCATTAAAAATAGCTGTCTAAATATAATTTACGTCATTGAGATATTATTCATCATCATCATTATCAGCCCATATACGTCCCACTGCAGGGCACGGGCCTACTCTACAATCGATAGTACGATTGAGAGTGGTTAGGCCATATAGTCCACCACGCTGGCCTAGTGCGGGTTGGCGGACTTACATATCATAGAAATTCTTAAAAATCGCTATGGTATGCAGGTTTCCTCACGATGTTTTCCTTCACCGTTTTAGTGCGTGGTGATTGACTATCAATACACACATGACTCCGAAAAGGCAGAGGTGTGCCCTGGGATTTGAACCCGCGACCACCGTGAACATGTTGGCGGCCGCGTCCGGTCCGTTTACCAACAGGCCACCACGCACTTATTATGAGATATTATTGCTATCCCATAATTTCTCCGAATTCAGTTTTATTACTACCCATATTAAACTACTTACTTGTGTTCCACTATTTGGCGCTTAGTAAAGTTTGGCAATCACCTAGTTTACAGGAGATTAGTTTGGTTATTCTTGTAAAATAAGGAACTCAAGATTATAAGTTTAACACGTTATATTCGCCAGTAAAGATATTACAATAATGAGTAAAAAATACAGACATGACATGTAAAAAATACAAGCGCCACACAATGGCCAGTATGCACTCTCGATATTCATATATAAACTATTTAGTATATTTATTTGATGTTTAGTATTCCAACATCCTCCCTTAAACAGAAATTAAACCCATCTTGGTTGAACAATATGGTAGTTTTGAATATGGTGTCGCCTTAGTGAGTGCATCAGCTACCATCATATCCGTCTGTATATACTGCACATCAACGGCTCCTTCATTCACTTTGTTACGAACAAAATGGTGCCTCACATCTATATGTTTAGTCCTAGAGTGATAACCATCGGAACCTGAAAGTTTAATAGAACTTTGATTATCGCTGAAAAATAACCATTGCCTCATTCTTTAGTAAAGGCCAAAATGTTTCTTGTAATTGCTTCAGCCACATAGCCTCTTGTACACTAGAAGATAAAGACATGTATTCTGCTTCGGTTGTCGACAGAGCAACAGTAGGCTGTCGTTTAGAATTCCAGCTGATTGCTCCTCCTTGGAACAAGAATGTGTAACCGGTGCAGGAAGTCCGATCGTCTTCTGATCTTGCCCAGTCTGCATCATATTTTCCTTTTTCATCTGTTTTCTTCTTGAAAACCCATTTGCATGGTATAGGACGCTTATTTTCCGGAAGAGTAGTCATTTCCCAAGTTTTATTTTCCAATAATGATTGATACTCTTCATCCATTGCAGCTCTCCAATGTTCAGCATCAGTTCCCGACATAGCTTCTTCAATAGTCAATGGATCCGAAATCTGTTGACACATGAAATTATTTTGCCTCTGATGAGATCTTAAAGTGATATTTCTTGTAAAACTTTCAATGCTACTATCATCATTTGAACTAGGATAATAGGTTTCATCAGTATCATCAGTCATTCTATTCAACACACAACTATCGAAAGATGTGTCAGTACTTGAGTGTGACAAAGTGTCATCTTGAGTCTCACTCCGTGTTACATGATCAACAGGTATCACCTCATTATTATCTGCACTAAGAGGGATATTTATGTGCTGTTTGGTAGGTAACGGTTCCAGTGTATTATTATTGTTGTTACCCACAACTTCATCAGTAAATATGACATCTCTACTGATAATAATATGTTTGTTTACTGGATCATACAGCCTGTAACCCTTTGTATTGTCACAATATCCCACCATAACTAATTCTCTTGATTTACGATCCCATTTTAAACGATTTTGTTTTGGAATATGTACCATGGCTTTACAACCAAAAATCTTTAAATTTGATAGATTCGGTTTCTTACCAGGAGACTGTCCCGCCCTCACACCCACCACTGCAACTCCTGTAAGCCAGGATCAACAGTGGCACGCAATGTAATGACACCGAGCATTGAAGCTCGGCGAGTCTCCGGGAATGTCTAACTTGTCTTTAACCCGCAACGAAATTAATCAGAAAGTTAAATTAATAGGAGGAGTTGGAAATAAATTATTGTCCACTTCCCTCCGTGCAAAGCGGGTGACAAAACAATGAACTAAAGAGGCAAATAACCTCGCAAAAAGACTTTTACGGCCGGAGAAGCCAGCCGTAAAGCACCACGGATCAAATTATTGTTACCTTAAAATGGGACCTATTTATGTGAGCTTTTATACTTGATTCCAGTAATATGTATGGCAAAAACGCCGGAAAGCACGGAAGTTCTTCCTAGTCTCTACAAGGTCCATGTAGTATACAACTCCAGATGTTATTTGCATACTATCCAGCATGGTTTTACGCTCATCCTGCCAAAGACTACACTCCCAAAGTATATGATGCGCGGATTGTTCATATTCGCAATTAGATGTTGAACACGGGCACGCAGGCGATTCGACAAGCTTAAAAGAATGTAGTTTAGACTTAAAGTTACCATGGCCCGTGAGGAACTGTGATACGCAATAATCGACATCTAGCCAAGTCTTTGTCAAACGATCACGCACGCAAGGAAAAAATTGGTATAAATGCCGTCCCTTCAAAGATATTTCCCATCTATTTTGCCATTCATCTAATAGTTCGCTATATACCACTGAAAGCGGTTTAAATAATCTTTCAACTTTTAAAAGTTCACGTGCGGTTAAAAATCTTTTATCCATATTCTCCCTAGTAGAGTAATACATGGCGGCGCGACGTTGCACCTCCAGGTCGACTGGAAGTACACCCGCCAGGACAGGCAAAGCTTCCGTACTAACAGTTCTATATGCCTTACACAAGAATATCAACGCCAAACGTTGGCTCTGGAGCAGTTTTCTTCGCACAGCACCGATAGTAGCCCTATCAGCCCATACGGGAGATCCATAACAAATACATCCTAAGTAAGTTGCTCCATAGATGGTTTTTAGTGTATTGAATGATAGCCCCCACGTTGATTTTGATATTCTTGTCAAAGCAAAAAAGTTCCTTTTCGACTTTTCCCCGACGTTTTTAATATGTTCAAGAAAGGAAAAATTCCTTTCCAAAATTAATCCAAGATAACAAACCGAATCTTTTTTCTTAACAGTGATATTATTAAATTTAATTCGCGGCGATGATTTTAAACTTCCTTTTAAAAGCAATTGGAACGTTTTATGTGGTGCAAAATACAAGCGATTTCGATGGCCCCAATCACTTATTAATTTTAAACTCGCATCTGCCATATTTTCCAGTCCCGATCTACTGTTTGACTCTATTAGCAAGAGGCCATCGTCCGCATATCCGGTCAAAGAACACCCTGACGGTAAGGGAATCGCAAGAAAATCGTCGAAGCCTAAATTCCACAAATAAGGACCTAGGACCGAGCCTTGTGGACAACCCATCGTCAGTGGTTTCGACACGGCATAGTGTCCAAGTTTAAGTTTGGTTGTTCCGTGCGAGAAATACGAGTAAATAAGTGAATATATATTTTTAAAGCAGCCTCGTAATTTCAACTTAAGAAGTAGCATTGGCCACCAAGCGTTGTCAAAAGCACCGGAGATGTCCAGGAAAATACCGAGTACATATTTGCGCGACGATGTACTTACAGCTCTTCTAACCGAAATTGCCGCATCGATAGTTGACTTACCCGTAGTAAATCCGAACTGATTTTCGTGAAATTTTGGTCCACCCGGTAGCAATCGGGGGACGATAAGACGTTCTAAAAGTTTACCTAGCGACGGCAAGAGTGTAATAGGTCTATACGACTTAGGATCATGTGGAGATTTATCGCCACTCTTGGGTATTATCCGAATGAAACCGGTACGCCATATTCGCGGGAATACCCCTTCAGCAATGCATCTATTAAAAACAGTAAGTAATGCATCGCCGGCCGATATACACGCTTCTTTGATCATTTTATTGGATATTTTATCGTCACCGGAAGCCTTGTTTAAGGGCAAAGATCGTACGATGTTACTAAATTCATCAAATGACGAGAGATTGGAATCAGAAGAGTTCGGCAGTTCTACGGCCCACGTCCTAATCTGCTTGTGGTATTCTGTGTCATTTTCAACACTATCATCCGGAATTAACGAGTGTAACAGAGCTTCCGTTGTCTCCTCAATACCAGTGGTGAAGTTGTTGTCAATTTTTAGATTCTCAATATAAGCCAAATTGATTGACCTATTTGCTTTGAACTCATGGTATAAAGGAGACCACGGACCTTCACTATCTAACCGAGCCACAATTTTTCGTAACAAATTTCCTTTCGATTTTTGGACAGCCGCTTTATAATGCGATCTGGCAACTCTCAGTTTATTAAAAGCAGATGTTATTGCTTCCCCTGTGACGCAACGTCTTTTAAGTCCGTTATAACGCCTACGCGCTCTGCGAAAAGTCCGACGTAGCTGGACAAGTAAGTCATTCCACCAATCACACCTCCGAGTGTGTGTAATGGAACCTCAACCGATGGTAACGTCTGCGCAATATGTAAATGTGTCCGACATAATCTCGGCACAGGATTCAGCGGATAAATCATTGCGAGTGAAGTCCCCGGCATGTCGAGCAAATAGCGATCTAAATAAATCCCAGTTGGCGCCTCTGGATTTATATCTAAAATTAAAATTATGTACCGGACCCTGTGTCAATCTAGGCAAGAACTCGTACACAATCAGGCGATGGTCACTACACGACGCGTCTGGCAGGACGCGCCACCTATCAATACGGACGTCTCCACTAGAAAGTGTTGTCGGTTTCTTACCAGTCCACTTTTCATATGGAGTTACCTTATCCAAAACCCGAGATGGTGATCGGTTAGTAACATAGGCTGCAACAGTAACTGCCTCTGCCCACAGTTGTTTATGCAGCTTTGCCTCAAATAACATGCATTTCGCACGTTCCACCAACGTCCGATTCATCCGTTCCGCTAGCCCGTTTTGCTCAGGTGTGTACGGAGTACTGGTCTGATGTTTGATGCCGGAAGCCACTAAAAAATCCGAGAAAGCTTTATTACAATATTCTTTTCCATTGTCGCTTCTAATTATTTTTATTTTGAGATCTAATTCATTTTCTACTTCTTCTTTAAATTTCTGAAACACTGACTTAATATCCAACTTGTTCTTGAGAAAATAGACATAAACTTTACGGGAATAGTCATCTATGAATGTTATGAAGTATTTCGCACCACCAGCAGACGGTGTCTCCATCGGACCACATAGATCTGTATGTACTATTTCTAGTAATGCCTTTGCCCTAGAACCCGAGTGTGGAAACGGTAATCGTGTTTGTTTCGCTTCACAACAAGGTATACAAACAGTATCAACATCTTTATTAGTGATAATTACACCCTCAGCACACGATTCTAACCTCTTTACATCAGCCAAATTTAAGTGCCCCATTCTCTTGTGCCATGTAATAAGATCTGTCTTATTTTCACCCGACACAGCATAAGCATTCACAGTAACAGTGTTCAATTTGTACATGTTATTGATCAAAGTTGCATTTGCAATAAGAATGTTATTAACATTATAAATATTACATCCCATGTTGGTGAATTCCACTTTACAGCCATTTTTAGTTAGTTGACTAACTGACAACAAGTTTACACAGAGCTCAGGAATAGATAAAACATTTCTCACCTGGATTGGACACTCATCTTTGCAAAAAGTGGTTTGAATGTTTACTTTACCCATAAATTGCACGGAGACAGCATCATTATTAGCCACCTTTATTTGCTTAATCGGAGATGCTTGGGTGTCATACATCCAGTCTGAACGTCTCGTCATGTGCATTGTAGCGCCTGAGTCAATGTACCAGTCTTCTTGATCCACATTGCTGTAAGCTGAAAAAACGGCTGAAAAACTGTTATTATTGTTAGATTTCTTCACCATGCATTGATTTTTGAAATGTCCATATTTATTGCACTTAAAGCAACGCGGGCCTTTTCCTTTTTCTTGTAATTTGGCATTGTTATTAGAGGTTTTTTTGTGCTTTGTAAATAATACTGTAGACTCGGAAACTTTCATCTCCTGTAAAAGTTTTGTCTTGACAAAATCTGATGAAATTTTTATGCTGGAACTTTCCAGACCCATGATCATCGGTTTATAATTTTCCGGTAAACCTGCCAACATGAGTGTTCCCAGCCATTCGTCATCAACTGTGAATCTAATATTTCGCAACTTATTTGCAGTACTCATAATCTTATTCACATACTCTTCAACGCTTCCGCAGTTATCCAGTGTTGTGTTGACAAGATCCCTCAGCAAACCGACTTTTCTTGAAAGCCCGGAGTCCTCAAAAGCATTTTGAAGGTTTATCCATACTTCTTTCGATGACAGAGCATTTTCAATATGGACGTAGTTTATTGGTTCCACCAACAAAATAATTTTTGACTTAGCTTTAATATCTTTCTTGCTGTCGACATCGGTGCCGGGATCAACACATTCCCACAAATCTTCATGTTGGAGATAAGATTTAACTGCAAATTTCCATGTCGAATAATTATCCCGTCCAGCTAACTTTTCAATCTGTAGATTCGAAATAGCCATTGTTTTTCGGTTCGACGTACGATGGAATTTTTCGCAAATTTCTATTGTCCGATACTTTATGCGAATAAATATTAAACTTCGTATCTTTAGGTTTATGGAACTGGACCCATAACCTCTTGTAAAATAAGGAACTCAAGATTATAAGTTTAACACGTTATATTCGCCAGTAAAGATATTACAATAATGAGTAAAAAATACAGACATGACATGTAAAAAATACAAGCGCCACACAATGGCCAGTATGCACTCTCGATATTCATATATAAACTATTTAGTATATTTATTTGATGTTTAGTATTCCAACAGTTATTGTGCAATTACAGAAGACAGCGTCTACTTTAGTCTTCAACAAACCCAACTCGTTTTGCCTTTATTAAAAGTTTTCAGTGCGGAAGCAGCGTGAAAAAGTAATCACAGTTTGCTTTAACAATCAACTTGTTTTGCCGGTAATCGACTCACTTACCTAGTTTTGAGACTTACTAGAGTTTACCATGCAGTTCTAAAAAAATGTCTGGGAAGTTACTCTATACCTACTATGACACGAATGTTCGGACGTTGAACGTCAAAATATAAGATAAAAGTTTACCACTTCTAAAAATCAATACTATTCTTTATGAAACTTATTATTCACATCAAACTTAGTCTAAGATTACGACGTACGATACAGCATTCGAAAATTTTGTAAATTATTTAGGCATATTCCTACAGTTTTACGTGCAATGCTCGAACATTCGTCGCGGTGTCGGAGTACAGAGTAACCCCCCCAGAAAAAAATCTGTTTACAAAAACATTGGAAACGGAGAAAAATATTGATACAGTAGTTTAAAAAATATAGCTATGCCTTAATAAACACCATAAGAAACAAAGGCAATTTGTTACTTGTGGACAAGGGCGTGGTGTATGGTCACTTGAGTTATTTATTCTCTTCGCTGCCTGAATATCTAATTGTTCGGCGGATTTTACAAATCAGCGAGATTTACGTCCCGTCGAAACATCAAGTTGACATCTTTAATGTTTAGCGGATCACGTATTTAGGTATATTTAATTTCATGGGAACACTTCAAGAATCAAATCGGTTTAAATAACTCACTTGGATCACGTCCAAGGCGGATAAAAGTCATTAGTTTAATTTTATTGACTTGGTATTATGGTAATTTAGTGGCAATTGCGCAATGAAAATTAATAACAATAATTATAGCAACAGATTTGACATAAATTAATTATTCTTAGTTTCTTAATGCATATTTAATTAAGGTTTGTCTCGTAATTGTTAATCTTATAATCCTAATTACTTAAATCCTTTATGGATGACCTTATTCACCATGTTTGGCGTTTAACTTTCCAATATTTTCCTTATATGCACTACATATAATAGTTGTGTTGTGAATTTCTTAATTTAATTTGATAACGTCTGCTAAAACATATGCAAGTACTGACGTAAAATCACGAGATACGAAGCAATTTGCTACAATTTCTTCCATATTTATGGTACTGTCCAAGCTATGTGTTTTTTTTTAAATAAAGTTTTGCTACATAACCTAAAAGTTTAATAATAACTGGATTAACGGTAAGATAATTTTTACCTTCATTTGAGTATAAATACAAATGTTGTATCTCTATTTTTACAAATGTTTGGCATTTATCGAAAATTAAGAGGTTGGCCGGGCAATTGTTTAGTCATAAATTTCCTTAACTATTTGTTAAATACATATCTATTTAATTTTACCGCTTGAAAAACCCATTTATATCAAAAGTTTCAAAACTCAAACAGATTTGTTACGCACCAGCACACGTTCCGGACATCGCGGTTTTAATATTAATAGAACACAATCCTTCGTCCATACTTGAGCACATACGTTCGTACATTGTGTGTTAATTCTCTCCACAGTCTTTCTTTGAACCAATTGTACACCCACTTTGGTCTTATTCCATACAATTTAATGTAAAATAACCCTTTGTCGTTGAATCAATTATTTATTAGTCTGAACACTTTCTTAAAAGGCCTACCTTGCTTGATGTCCCCTAAGATATTTATTTGAAACTAGCGATCCGGCCCAGCTCCGCCCGGATATAGATAAAATGGTGGCTAAAATTTTCAAGTCCAACAATCAATTTAGAATATCGAACTACGAAAAACGAATAAAATTTCCTCGTAGTTGCTAGATTTTTCACTACTGCTCCTCTTCTATAGACCAAAGCATGATGGTCATATATATGATATATGACCTATAGCATTCCTCGATAAATGACTTATCCAGCACAAAAAGATTTTTTCGATTCAATACTTATTGAGATTAGAGGTAACAATCAAACAAACTCTTTAGTTTTGTATATTAGTATAGTAACTTAAAACAAAGTATGATTTAGACATTGAAATGCGAATATACCCGCAGATGTATAAATTGTGTCCCAGTCATTAATTCGTCAAAAATATCGCATATTTTTCTCCAATTAGGAGCAATAAAGCAGGTGACAAAACTCGCATATTATCAGAAATAGAATATAAAATTAGATTGAAATAAGAATAAAATAGCACTACATTATGCATGTTTGCTTTATCTTTTGTCACGAGTTTATTGTCGATTAGAAAATCAGGTTTCGGCTTATTTGGTGTATTTGCAAACAATATTAGTAAAACTGGGATATAAATGTGTAAAGCCGAGTTTTCCATTATCATGCGGACGTTAACCGTAGCATCATGTATGCGGCGCACGATGCCGCTCAATCATTGTTAATGTACTGATTTAACAGCCGGCACCTAGTAGCGTTTATGGTTACATAATAGAACCCCATAAACTACAATAATTTATGAGTAAGCCCCGAAACAATTAATGTCCATCAAATTGAAACAGAAAAGATACATTGCGACAATAATTTATTCAACTCGTATAAATATTACATTGGTGAAATACATAATTGATTACGTCTTACAAAAAATATTTTTAACGTTATATAAGATACGACTAGTAGTTGAATATACTCAATTCGATTACAACTAGAAAAAAAATATTTATAACTAATGGAACGGATAAACGGAAGTGTATTTAACACTTCCGTTCAATGTGTATAAATTAGCAAAATATATTTTCTGAAAGATTCCATTATTCATTTGTAAAAATTAACAATATTCTAAATATTTGAATAATAACTAATACTGTACGGGTAACTTACAACTAATAAATGCGAAGTTCACACTATGAACTGTAGGTCAAAGTATACATTACTTAAACTAATATCAAATTATTAATCGTTTTGGCAAGAATTTTGTACGAATTACAATTACTACACGTACACAATGAGGTCAGATTAAGACTGATACTCGTCACCGCTTGATTTTGGTACATCGACGTAGTCTATCACCTCCCAGTTTTGTTCAGGTTCTTCGGGCATGTAAGGGGGCATGGCTGCGCGGACTATGGGCACTCCTTCGTCATTGAGGGATAGATAAGCTTTGATAGCAGCAGCGGCGGCGTCGTCCTCAGGTGTATTGAACGCTCTCGCATTGAAAGAACCCCCAACATCTTCGCTTGGCAGCTCCCAAATATGCCATTGTGCAGTCATCTTGAAATTCTGTAAAAAAAAGCAGCAATTTAAAATAGATTATGTATTCGGACACAACAAAAACTTATTCATTTACGAAGTACCCACTACCCACTTATTGAAAATAACATGACTTGTAAATTGTGTTTCAAAGAGCAATTTTCACGAGTCATGTAATTCCTGAATGTTAGTTGAATTACTAACTGTAACAAAACATGGTTAAGTAGCGAGCGGTAATCCCGTTGTGAGGGTTCCGTGCTGTGTGCTACACCTTGATAGGTACGTCTTATGGTTATTTGGTTTAATAAACAAGCCTTATTTAATCAACTAGATACTATAACTGATTAAATTTCTAATATTTTTATTAAACTACTAGCGGCCCGACCCAGCTTCGCCTGGGTGCATATATTTTTTGATTCCACTCCACACCAAATACATGTTGTTTTTCGTATAAACTCTTGTATGCCTAAACTTGACGTAGCTATCCTACTGTCCGGCTCAATCCCGTCTCATCCGCCTGTTCAGTCTCTTCCCAATCCGTCCCGTCCCTTCTCTTTATTATCCATCCCGTTTTATAACGTGCATTTAAATTTCGTCCTAACAAATCTGTGATCTATCCCAGCCCTCTCTCGTACCTTCGATTCTATTTTACTTTATGTCCCTTCTCTCCACAAACATCCATATATATCTTAAACAACGGGCCGTGCAGCAGAAATCGTAATATTTTAATTTCACCACAACTTCAAAACCAAACGTCCAATTTTAATCATTCAAAGACCAATATTATCAACATAAACTGTACTTATTGATGAAATAATTTATTTTGATAAGGATTAATAGCATGAGTAAAATAAACGCGTTTAAATGTAGTCCAAAAAAAATTTCAAGATTTTTAAATAAAAATGTGGTTGTTGTGCCTCACTCGACATAGATAGGTATAGTGTGTTGCGGACTTTTTTGTAGATATTTATAAGATCTACAATTAATTATAACATTTTATGGTTCTATCTTTTGTAGTTTAGGCAGCGTACGCAAAATAAGTAACTTCTTTGGTTGATTTTTTTCAGTTTGTGTCCGAAAAATCCAAATATCTTACGGAACCCTATTTTTTTCCAAAATAAAATATAGTCTATGTTACTCGTGGATAATGTAGCTTTCGAATGGTGAAAGAATTTTTAAAATCGGTCCAGTAGTTTTTGAGCCTATTCATTACAACCAAACAAACAAACAAAGTTTTCCTCTTTATAATATTAGTGTAGATAGTTATATTAATAAGTTAGTTTTAGAATTTTCTTATAGTAGGATACGTGTGTCTATAGGATTTATAGTCCTACGTATAGAAAGATACAGAGACGTGTTTTACAAATGTATAGAAAATAAAATTAAACTGTTGCCATAACTTTCCGTCATACTCATAAACTAACAAGATATGAGAATTTAAATTTATAATAAAGTCGTAGTGGAAAAGTAAACTTTTTGGGATTCTCTATTCAAATAATTTTGTACCATTTTATAAGACTCCGATGAATAGTCCGACAATTGACTGACAACAAAACGGCTTACATCAATTTCGATATTTCTAACGCACTGGAAACTGGGTACGGAATCCTAATAAGTACATATGAACATGTAATCAACAAGTACTTATAACAAATGTCAAGAATATATCATTATTTTATACGTTTTTAGCTTACAGTCTATTTTTTATATTTCGATTAACAATGCTTTAGTACCTACTAACTACTATGTCTTACCTAACCGTCTGCCGTCTTTTTATCCGGGGTGACAGATTTTTATAAAATAAAGTAATAATCATCACATTTTACATTTTGTTCACAGAGCCGAAAACAAAAAATATATATTTACTGAATTCCCTACACAACAAAATCGGTTTCATCGTAAAACAAAATTTTCGCACCGATACTAAGTTTCATAGTAAAATGGGCATTCTCCTTTATATATTTATATTGTATAATACAGAGGTTACTAATTTTCTTCAGTCCAAGCGCACATACATACTTATTTCTTGTATCCTATATTTCTAGCAGTAATCAGGTTGAAAAAGATAGACACAATGATACTAGTTAGTTAGTTAGAATTGCTACACGGGCCCTCCTTTACTTTCTACCATGTACGCTTTGAGAAACCCTAGCATAATATTTATAAGTTCCAACTACCCATGTATACTGTGCATACTAACAGAAAAAAAAACTGTACTAAGACGACCGCTGCTTGGTTCTGCTACCGTCCCTGAAACTCGTATACTTTACCATCAGGCGAATGGTAGTCTCATCTTGCCATCCAGTGCAAAAAAAAATACAATAAGATAGCGTCCAGCAAACATTTGTGAAAAATATAATAGATTATGGCACTGAAGTATTGTCTTTACGTGATACTGTTTTTAAAATTTAGTAAAAACAGACATAAGACGTAAACTATTTATTTAATACATCACCTTGAAATTTTATTACTTTAAGTAAACGTATGTAGAATTGAAAAGTGGATTGGTGTAATAGTGTAGCAAATCAGTCACCCACGTATGTGTACTGTGAAAACCCAATTTCACACTAGATACGTGGTTGTTAACGATAAATAATAATATGGAAAATACGGTTAAACGATACACCTATTGAAAGAGCTGTTAGTCTATTATATGTTGAATACCAATAAATTTTCTTTTTCATGAAATTATCACGGCTCTGAGCGCTCAAGAAACGGAGAACTTAGAACGTTAGCAATCACGAGACAAAATTTCAACGGTCTTCGAAAACGACTGCTCCCTTTCATGAAAAACCCACTCATTCCCATTATGTGGTACGCCCCGACCTTTGCCTGCGGGTATCGCAAAAGTGTGCTCGCCCTTTAAGTTCATTAACATGAGCAATAATGTAATGCAAAATAGATCACGCAAGTCGCCAGTAAATAGGTCGTGAACTATCGCTATTGTAAATACGTCCTTAGTTTTTAACCTTACATAATGTATTTTTGCCTCGATCGATATGTCGCGTGTGTAAATTGACTGAAATTAATCACATTATTTTAGTTGTTTTGGTCATTTGTACCTGTCAATTTGTAACACTTGTTAAGTTACGTGTATTACAATATTATGTGAGCTGCGAGTATTACCATTAATTAGTCTCAGTTCCCTATTAGTACGAATAAAAGTACAATGCACACGCGCGCCGCATGCCCTTGTCTACTTCCGTTACATAGACTTGCCTTATAGACTAAGAGCCCGTGACCGCCAGACTTTCGTCATTTTGTAAAAGCTGGCAAAATTACATGTAACTATTGCGATATCTTCAAACTTTAATCAAATGAAATGTTACAAGCGTTATACCTAGTATAAGAGCTGAATTTTATATGTTTTTTTGAGGCAACTATGAAAAAGTGTTTCCTTGGTAGTCAGACTTTTGATGGTTTCATCTTGCTAGACAAATTGAAGCTGATAACTTCGAAATCCACCACGCTCGGAACTTCGATAGAGCTGATCGTGTTATAATTATGTTAGAGGCATGCACAGACAAACTTTCAGCTTTGACAATATGACGTAAGTCTGGCGGCCACGGGCTCTTGCTTTATTAGCTTGTAAACGATATGTAATTTAACGGTAATGTGCCGTATCACAACGCGCTAATATCTAAGCTGATACTGAGTAAACGTTACATGGCATCTTAATAACATCACATGCCGCATTACGAGATCTTAGCAACGTCGAATAAAACTTAACATGACAATATCCGCTTGAAAATATGTAAAATATTTTGTTTACTGTTATACTAAGCATATGTAATTGTTATTTATAACCAAAACAATAGACTGAAATCACCATAAGTATATATATACTTAGAATATTTCTACAGAAGAATAAAAAATATCTTTGTTACGTTTTGTCGCATGAAATCTTATGTATCTTTGCTAAGCACAACTTGGAACCGCAGAAAATTCAGTGATTCGCATTACTAGTAGGGACACTCGTAGTAACGCATAATCCATGAAGGTTTCAGAACTGACGTTCATATGAGAAGTAAAAACAAAAAAGAAATATCACGAGAGATATCTCTTTTTTAAGAAATTTAAACCTATATACGGCCGTCTTGCAACGTAATTTGTAGATGAGATTTATCGCTAATGCTGTATGGTTTGGCGCAGTGCTTAAAATAACAATACTAAAGAAAATAATTTACTGCAAAATAGACCAACGTCTGAAGAAGATATTAATAATAGGTATAAACTAGTTTGTTATGACTAATAATGTTGAAATAACTTAATTACGTACCTACATCGAAAACAAAGTGAGGAAGGTCCTTCCAGTGAATCTTGATAATAAGCGAAAGAAAACAATGGAAAACAGGAGAAACTTCAGTTATTAATACCAAATATTATTTATAATATATAAACAGCTCAAGTAATTATGAGCAGTAAATGATAATGACACATGTAGGATATGTCAGACATCCGGCAACAAGAGCCTCACTTCCCTTATTATATAGGTACTACGGACTACATACCTCAGAAATGTACATTTCTTGATGGCCTACAATAATTAAACCTAGTTAGAGACGCCGCATAAATATTGTCGTTATAGAAATAGCTTTCGCTCATACAGGGTTTATCTAGTAATAAGCCGGGTGGTAGTTTTAGTGAATACAATACATTGCTACAGGCTACTATAATTACTATAATTGCGCAAAAAACGCGTCAACATTTTTGTGTTGTTTTAAAAATATCATCGTGTTTGGGTGGTAAATCCATAGTTTTTGCTAAAATTGTAATTTAAATCCTTGCGTATCAAAAAACCTTTAAAAAATAAAAGGATATACATAATTATTTTAAGTAAAACTATGTATTTACCACCCAAATATGTTGATATAAAAAACTTGTTTTTATTGCAATGTTTTTAGTTGCCTGGTGTCTGAAGTGACTGAAAATATCACCTGGCTTCATTTTCGATCGCAGACTTGATATACCTTTTATAGTAATCTTTCTCATTTTCCTCCTTTGAACGATTACCTCATCTAGCAAGTGAATAGGTACTAAAGCCTTGTAACTTAAAGGTTTAACAAAACTTATCTTGGTAGAATAACATTTTCCTAATCTTGTTTATTAGTCTTATGATCACACGTCATAGCGGTGTGTAATTTATCACTGCAAAGTTTAAGCGTCTAGATAAATCTTGACAAATTAGTGAATAATTTATGACAAATCAGCAAAGTACCGTGACGCATGTCATAATGAGCCCAACTAACGCAAACAACATTATGCAAAACATTTGTGACGATTTACAACCGCGCTGCTCGACGACCGACAAATAGATCCACGCAGTGACGTTAATAATTCATCAAAAAATTCGTTTGCTGAATACATCGGTAATCGGTATGTACATTGTGTTCTATAAATGATACAACAGTAGGGTACATACACAGTGTTTCGCTAATATGGCGGACAATAGCTGAAGCTCGTATAGGTTACAAGTAGGGCTGTGTCGCAGGCCCTATATAATACCTTAATAAAAAAACTAATAAATAATCACACTCAACAGTCACACACGTAATCCTGACCCGGCACTAAGATCGAGTCTTTTGTCGTGGGTATCAGAAACTACGAGAGACATTTCTGTCTCACAAACACCCAGACCCAAAACAAACACCTGTGGTACACACAAATATTTGTCTTGGTGCGGGGATCGAACCCTCGGCCTCACGCGGCGCGGCGCGATGCAAGAGATCCGTACCACACTATGGCCAACACCATTAGAAATAAGTATAATCATACAAACACATACTACATGAACTCTAAAACATTGCACTCCTATTTTGGGCAGTCAGTCATAACTAAAATAACGACGGGATAAGTAGGCTAAAAAGGCAATATCTTTGGTTCTTAAATATTATCACTGATTTATTAAGTTTCTGATAACTAATAATAATTTTTATTTTAACAATATATTTCTGTATTTGTGTTATTCATAAGACATTTGCTTTTTGCCAAATTTCATTATTGCACATCAGTGGGAACTGGGAAGTACCCTATAAGCTGTGTTAATACTCTTTATTTATATTTCATAGATTTTTAAACAGCACTAACGAACTTTAAATTAATACCTCGACGTGTTCTTGAGAAAAATCGTCTTTGGGGAAAGACATACGAGCAACGATTTGATTACTAACGAATTACGTTATTCCTTTTTATGCGGCATGTGCAAGATGCTTAATCACTTAACATATTACGTCGACTCTACATCAACATATAGATAAGTAGCTTTTTTTTTGTAGAAATAATATATGTTTTGGAAAAAAATAAAGGCTGCTGATGATGATGATGATACAATATATTTAGTTTTTTCTGCGTGTAATTATTTAGGTAGAGTGTTTAACCTTATATTATCTACTGATGCATTCTACACTTCGAGAATTTTAAGGTAGAGTTTCAACGGTAAAATTTTAGTTACTTTTTTATATATATTTTATAATAGCATTCCAAAATTTGAAAATTAAACACACAAAAAATTATGAATATTTTGACTAGTAATTCTGTCTTGACAAATTAGGAAAGTCTGCAGTGGCTTATTAATTCTTGTTATCTGCAAAAGTACATAAGAGTAAGTCGTTCTAAGACTGCATTTATTGAACGGAGCACGTGACGTGACGACACTGTTGACAAACAATAGGATTAGCCTATGCTATTCGTGTCTATCAGCAGAACATGTGGAACAATACAACATTACACTATTTTTAATACATACTCGGCACTCATACGTCATTTACTATCTCAAGTTTAAACGCCTTCTGTGTTTATGAATATTCATATGGTTTTACATTCTATTGTATTTTAACACGCTGTTTTCGTTAATAAATGTAGAAAAACTACAATGCTTGACAAATTAAAAATTATTGTGCACAATTTACAAAAGAAATACTTAATAAGTAACTTAAAAAGCATTTTATAAATTTTATGGTGTTGTCTCGAGGAAAAATAAAGTATTGAGAACGCTTGTATTCATCTAAGAGTAGCTCAAGGGTATTAATTATAGTCACGAAATTGATTCAGACAGTTTTGAGATGGGGAGGGACCGGATAGGTGTATGATTGTGCCGGAAAATGGAAGCAATATATCTACACGTCTCCCGGTGTGTCGCATGTTTTATCTCATGAAGTTTTAACTATTTATATCGTGATATTAGCAGGCTCAGTAATAGTTATACTTAAATTTTCATATCAATTTCCTCCTATAATGTAATATTTAACAAAAACAACACTAATAAATAAATTCACAAGTATGACGTGTATTCGTCATTCACGCAAATCTTCATGACAATACAAAGCAATAAGACATTATGACGCCGTCTGCTAACTCACAGAAAATCATTTTGCACAGCAACAGTCAAATGTAAAAACTTACAAAAATATTTATAATGAATTTGTATGAGAAGTGTTAAAATCATACATGTGGAAAACTTGTTTTCTTTTACATGAAATTATGTAAATGAGATTTTTAATACGACATTAAGTTTCGTTGCACTTTGTTTTAAATAATACAATAGGGAATATGCATGTAATTTTTTTATATTTTTAATCGATTGTGTATGTTATTACATTACCAGAAAAAAATATAAGGCTTAAAAAATATCAATTAAAAAAGTACAAAAAAATAATCAAAACTGCTATCAGTTTCGATGCATTTAAACGCCATTTTGGCGCGAACTCGCTGTGACGTCAGAGTACACTATGTCAGCAACGTAGTGTTTGGATTAAGTTTCTTTTATTAATTGCTACAGAACTGTATTTCGTCACAAAATAATATTTTTTTTTTAAATAAAATAAACAAAACACAAAATAACTCTTAAACAAACGTAACACAATACACCCAACAAGCTAAAACTTCATAAGATAGTTTACTCTGTCGTCACTTTCCTTTTCAAGCGTTTCGAAAAAATTGCAACTCCTGTCAGTCAGAATTAACAGTGGCACACAAAGAATTGACACCGAGCTTCGAAGCTCGACTAGTCTCTCAGGGACACTAGCATGTCTATAACCCGTATTAATCAGAAAGAAAAACAAATAGGAGGAGTATAAACCAAATAATTGTCCACTTCCCGCCGCAGCAAAATGACAAAATATTAAGTTGAGTTGATTTTAACGCATATATTAGTATAGTTTTTTATACTAGCACGAATTGACTGCATTGCACCTGAGAGTTAGTGGAGTGTATTATTTTAATAAAGTATCCCCGGGCGAGAGGACTGATAGAAACGAGCTATGAGATATGATTATCAAGTTTAAGCAAAATTGATATTATTGGTGGTAGAATAACCATTGCAAGCAGTGTTTATTGATTCCGCATATTGGCCCTGCAACTGTGTCATATTTTGCGTTCATCCTGTTTACATTCAGATTCAGATTCATAATGGTTTTGACCGGTACGATATAGTCATCTGTCCGCCTTTAATGTCACTTTGGCACATCAGTATGTACTATACCAAACCATAATTGCCTACTGACCATGGAACTCTTCTACAAACAAAAATTCGATAGAGACGGCTTAGGCTATGACATAAGTATGGACATAAAAATATATATGTACACGATGATACTGTATTAGCCTTTAATCGCTCAATATTGGAGCCTGGGACTCCTCTATAACGACAAGTTTGTTTGAAAGGACTTAGGCCATAGTACATACATCAATAAATTCATGCGTTTGGCCAAGAAAGGATAAACATAGGTGCTACCAGAACCCCTACATTCCGCCTTGATTTTCCGTCCCACGATGTGATAGGGGGCGAGCCTATAGTCATATCGGGCAAAAAATCCTGACCCAGGGCCGGTAATGTATAGAAATAAAAAATACAATATAACTTAGCTTGATACGAGATTGGACTCCAAAACCTCAGCTTTATAATCGTATCGTAGTACAACCACGCCTCCGAGGCAGTTAGGCCATAGAATAATAATAATAATAAATACACCCAACCATCACATACATAGTCCTGATCCCACATTAAGATCAATTAAGTCTTGTGTCGTGGGTATCAGAAACTACCAGAGACTTTACGGTCTCACAAACACCCATCCCAGGGCACATCTCTGACTTTTCGGAGTCATGTGTGTATTGATAGTCAATCACCACGCACTAAAACGGTGAAGGAAAACATCGTGAGGAAACCTGCATACCATAGCGATTTATAAAAAATTCTATGGTATGTAAGTCCACCAACCCGCATTAGGCCAGCGACGAGGACTATATGGCCGAACCACTCTCAATCGTACTCTCGATTGTAGAGGAAGCCCGTGCCCTATAGTGGGACGTATATGGGCTGATACTACAAACATTTGTGTCGGTCGAACCCACGACCTCTTATTAGTCGGCATCTAACCAACTGCGCTACGGAAGCTGTCTGTCTGTCTGAATAATAAAGATTAGCAGAGATGATGAGCAGCATACCTCAGGCAAGCAGTGGTGTTGCATGCAGTAGTAGTTCTGCGAGCCGTCGTGGTGGCACCACGTGCCGTCCGGGAAGTACGGGTCGAGGCCGGCGTCGTTGAGCTCCACGCGAGGCGCGTAGAACCCGCCGCCGGAGGAACGCCGGCAGAATATCGCGCAACCCATCCACATGCGAGCTGGAAGAAACAAGTATTTTATGGTTTTGTCTACGTAAATTGATGTATATGGGTAATGGGTAAAGGTAAATAAAGGTGTGTGTAATGGTTTTTTAGATTTACGCGAATGTAACACATTGAAATAAATGTGTACCATTCGCGTATGTGTAAGTAAAATATTCTTGAACATTTCTTTTTCTTCTAAACATACATTTTTTATTGCAATGAATAGCAAGACGCGCATGCCGTTCATCTGATGGTAAGCGATACGACCACTCAAGAACAGTATAAAAACCAACACCGCGAATTATAAAGCAATGCTTGGCATTCTCCTGCGCTTGCCATCCTGAGACATAAGATCTTAAGTCTCATTATATCGAAGATCTTCAGCAAGTATTAATGATACATTTGGGCGAGGAATAAAGTTCCTGAACACCCGGCGAAACAAACTCAGGGGGCTTACACTACCACTGGAGCTACGCGACGCGACCCAGTCCTGAGTATATCCAGCGAATAAGACTCAGTAGGCTTGTTTTGGGTCCAACTTAAGACAACGACCATAAGTATTTCCGAAACGTCCCGTATGTTTAGGCTTACTGCCGGATCCAACGCGGCCCTGACTGAGAAGACCCGGCGAACAAACTCAGCGGGCTTTACTTTACCACTGGATACTACGCGGCGCGACCCATTTCTGAGTAGATCCAGCGAGTCAAACTCAGTGGGCTTGGTTTTGGTCAATTTACTAAAATAAGTATTTGTGACTTGTCTTACAAAGATTTGCCATATTTATTATTATTTCTATTAGTTTTCTCGATCGGTCGTCATATAATTTAATTGATTAATTTAATTGTATATTGGTTAATTTTTAAGTTAACAATTTAAGGGGTCTCCTGAACCACCACATACACATCAAAGCAGTAAAACGCAGGGGTGTTATTTCCCCGGTTGGCAGTATACGCTACACTCACTGGGGTCGTGCGGCGCCTGCAGGCCGCCGCCGCGCGCGTCCAGCGCCGGCAGCAGCGCCGCGTACGCCGCGCACTTGCGCGACGCGTACTCGCTCGCAGACACGCGACTCTTCTTGCCGCACACCTGCAACAATTACACATCACGTCCATTAAATATATGTATAAACAGTGCCGAGGGTACTGCAAGCATCGGTCGAGTCTGTCTGTTAGGACTGGTTACTATTATTATACACGAATCAATTCATTCCTATTTAGTTTGTTCTGTCCATGCTTGTCATATTCTTTTCGATGTCAATGTATGTGCATTCTTTCATTAGTAGTAATACTAATCCTTTACTGTTATATCAATCCTGCTCATAACCCGTCACTGTCAAATTAAGGTAAAAATATAAACGACCCATTGCAAGGCACCGCCTCCTCTACGATTAAATAGGCTTACGGTCGCTCTCTGAGACATTTAATATCAATTAGATTGTTCCTCAGTAAAGATTTTCTTCGTAAAATCTACACTAAGTAATTATAAGTTTGACATTAAATATCTCCGGGAACGGCAATTACCTCATAGTCTATCACACCGGTTTAATGGAATTTAAAAAAAACTCCGTACGAGTTTTTTGCAGATTGATAGTATTATGCCTGGCACTAACGGCATCTTTCCTACAGGATTGGTATCCTGTAGGAAAGACCGACCTCATATATTTATGAACTTAAAATATGTTTTAAACATGTTTATAATATAACGGCTAAAGCTATTGTCAATTTCCAATACTAGACAATACAGACCAGACAATAAACATAATTACTACAGTCTTATATTCATACTTCTATTCATAGACGGGAATAAAAGAATTCACGTCTATTAGTAAATTGAACAACAACTCATCGTATCCTGTCCGACACAAAAGTCCTTGTAATAAATGACCCGAAACTAAGAATACTGCCTATAATCTAACGAAAACCGGTTGTAAAATATTTTTATTAAAAAACAACAAAAACACTTGGACACGAGTTTAAATATTTGTGGTTCGTACCTGGCGTGTTTGCACAGCGATCCAAAACCTATGACCGTGGCGTTTGGAGACAGACCGTGGAAGACCTGACTTCTCCACTAACACACTTGTATACGAAATTGACACGTATTAACGTATTTACACATTATGGAGAGCGTGGTTATGGCAAACTAGGTCAAATCACAAATATTGCAGGTGAAAATTATGCAAATTGCATTTTCTTAATTTACACTTTACACTTTCAAGGCTTAATCGTTGTTTCCACTACTCATTGAATAAGAACAAGGAAGGGCATGTAGAGGTCGTCGGCCTTCCAGGCTCTAGCCCAATACATGAAGACGCAATCTCAGCAATTGCAAACAATCTAGGTTCCCCATCAAAATTATATAGAAAACCCAACTAAAAAATAGAAAATATTTTTTTAAAAATTTGAATTAAGAATATTGTATATAAGAAAAAAATATGCTTTATTGTAAAAAAAGCGCGGGGTGCATGTTTTCAATAGATATAATTATTTTATCGACAGATATAAGTAGAAGGATTATCATTTTGATAATATCTTAAAAAGCACACCACGCTTTTTTTACAATAAAAAATATTTTTTTCTTATATACAATATTCTTAATTCAAATTTTTAAAAATTCATTTTCTATTTTTTAGTTGGGTTTTCTATATAAAGCGTGTTTTTTAGTTTTTTTAAACTATTATTTATTTTCTACTTTTTAGTTTGGTTTATTTATAAGAGCGTTTTTTCTTATTTTCAAATGTCTGTCTTATCAACTGTCGATGGTAGGTTTTAGGCCGACATCTATGTATGTATACGAAATAAGACGCAATTACCATAAGAGTCCCTACGCGCATGCGTAGTTCGCGCACTATAATTTTAATGTCGGCTTACAAAAAATCATCATTGAATTACTTAGTTTAATTAGATTTATATGTAATGGTAACATGATGAGTTAATCTATAAGGGAATGTATACATTCCTTAAGAGTGCATTTTAATTTTTCATAGTATTACAGATATTACGAGCTTAGCAATGAGTACCTTCTGCTCTTTGCAAAACGACATAACACTGAATCACCATGCCATTCAGAAGACTACGCAATTCCGCCGCTAAACTTTTTTGTAGGCTGTAGCCCTAAAATTTTCAGCCGTCATATAAAAGCCACTAGACAGTCATGAAAAAAATTCAAAGTAATAATAAATCCCTACCACACCAACCTTAGTATCATCACAAACAACAACATCATAGGCGGCTCCTTCGCAGGTGCTACTAGCGCGGCACACGCGGCGTCGCTCGCGGAAGCCCTTGCCGTTAGCCGTGCAGCCGGACTGGCACGCGCCCTCCTGCCACCCGCCCCACCCCGGCTTGCTTGGAGACACTCCTGCAGGCTTGCTGGTTGAGCTCGGGCTTTCTCCCGACGGCACGCATTCCCCGCCTTGACACCACTAGGTAAGGGAAAATCATAATTATCAACACTTGTTAATAGACATAGGTCTTTCATAATTTGACAGCCTCCGTGGCGCAGTTGGTGAGACGCCACCTGTGAAACGAGAGGCCGCGGGTTCGATCCCCGCACCGAGAGAAATGTTTGTGCGGCCCACAAATATTTCTCCCGGGTCTGGGTGTTTGTGAGACCGAAAAGTCTCTCGTAGTTTCTGATACCCACGACACAAGACTCGATCTTAGTGTGGGGTCAGGACTATGTATGTGACTGTTGGGTGTTATTTATTTATTTATTATTTATAATTTATGTCATTGAATATGATGATGAGATTCTGTCATCCATATTCGACCATTCTGTCAAGATCATTGCTCAATTGCGGTCTCTTAACATAATAGAATAAGTGAGTTTTACTGAGCGTAAGCACTTTACTGATTTTAAATCGATGAACAACTTTATAACCACCTACCATTACTACACTATTTACTTATATTTTTAAATGTCGAAATGCCATATAAAATTTTAATTCGTATTTAATCTTCTTCAGTGATGGTATTAATTGAATTTATGTTTGGCTAATTAATTTAATTTAACAGCATTGGTAATTTTATAATTCCTCTTCCACCACTGCATTTTCAGCTGTGGTTTTGTGTTTAGAGTTGTATGTAGAGAGTTGTATTATGGAAGGTGTAGTCACCTTGCGTTCCCCGCAAGGCGTGCCGGGTAGCGCGGGTCCGGCGTAGTAGTATCCGGCGCGGTGCGGCGAGCGACACGTCAGCTGCGCGCACAGCTCGCCCCCCGCACCCCCCGCACCACCCGCCGGCGCCGCGTCCACGTCGCGCAGCAAGATCTCAACACAATAATGCAACATATATATATTTTTGGTAGAGTCTTCATCATAAGTAATCGTAAGATCCTATTTAAAATGTCTGGTTTCCTAGTACAGGACAATCAACCCTACCTACCTACACAATTTTGATGATATAAACATTTTTATTAATCATATTTTGATTATGCAACATTTTATCTGAAGTTCTTTGTTCTTTAAATTATTAGGTACCTTCAAGAATTTGTAATGTTTTTTTTATTGCTGTGAATGGCGAGACTAGTATGCCATTCGCCTGATGGTAAGCAATACGACAACTCATGACAAAGCTTTGCTTATCATTCCACTACACATGCCTCTCTGAGATATGAGATGTTAAGTTTTTAATACGTCCAGTAGTTTCTCTGGGTACAATGCCATTCAAACAGAAAGACAACGGTGCATTTACACTACTGTTTGGCATTACCACTTACAAGTTATAGTTATCGTTTGTAAATACAATTCAACATGAATTCAGCAGCAAGTAAACAAATATGTTTTATTTCAATAAACTTGATTGATCACATTACTAATATAATAAGCTATAGATAAATATTTTTAATACCTCGCACTGTTTTTTTGCAGTCCAAACGGTGCCGGGTGCTCCGCCGAATCTCTCATGGTGGAGTTCATTCGGCACATCCAAATCTTCTTCACCACCATCCAGCAGACAAGTCGCCCATCTAGAATACAATAAAAAATATTAACATTAGTCTTTCATTAAACTTTATAAAAATAAAGGTGAACATGCAGATGCAATTAAGCATCATCAAGATCAGCGATTTAAAGAGAAGACAGTCCACGGAGGAAAGGAAAGGAAATATTTGTGACTATTTCATGGGTAACTATCCTATTGCATTGATTGTTACAACTATGCGAACCAAGTTCATATGTTAACTTCAGACATGGATATTACTAGCCCTCCACCACTACACGGACACTAGAAGTACCCAGTTAGCTATAAGGTCGCTTCATTTACTCATTCGGAACTATTTCCGAATATAATCAACCCCAACAAATTGATCCCTATACTCCGTAATCGTATCATATAAAAGGAATTTGTCATCATAATCATTTACCTAGTACATAGTATACTGTAGTATAAATAATAATAAAAAATGGAGAGATTATTACATTGCCAGGAAAAGAGGAACGTTTATCACGGATACTTACTGAAGTTCTGCTACCACTCGTGCACTGCAAGATGACCACGACGCTTCTCCATTGGTTCCTCTAGACGGGGACATGATGTAGCCGTCGCGTGCACAAGTATTCCCGGTTCCATCATGGTGCATGCCCAGACTGAAATCAATGGATACAAATGTGAAATTATAAGGAACTTTACCACTAGCGAATTTACACTTACGAATGTATACGTATGTTTTGCCCTTTGCAGGTAATTATTATGTTCGTGCTTCGTACCATATTATTTTAGGTGGTCTTAACCTTACTTAAGCAATGACCACGTTAATCTAAAACGGGCTATTTAGCAGAATGAGTAAGAGAAGAGCTCCGACTTACTTACGTAGCATATTACTAATTATTTTTCATAAAAGGTATAATGGATAATAAAAGGTGTATGATCCCCTTAAGAAGATAAAATTAAAAACAAAATAACTATCTAAATGGTAGTCGGATTTTAAGGATAAAAATGAAGCAAAACACATTGAATGAATGTGCATATAAGAGGTGTCCTATAAGCTTTAAAATAAGTGAGACCTTCCAATTTGCAGTAACTATTAAGTGGAAAATATTTCATCCTTATTATTAAATGGGGCAACATCAGATTTTACATTCGATGTTAAAGGTACTATGCATACTGGGAAAGAATCATTATGAGGGCTGGAGAGACTCTAAGTAATTATAAAATATAAAGACAAATATATCAATAGACAGCCTCCTTGGCGCAGGTGGTTAAACGCCGACTGTGAAATAAGAGGTCGCGGTTTCGATCTTCGCACCGACACAAATGTTTGTGTGGCCCACAAATATTTGTCTCGGGTCTGGATGTCTGTGAGACCGAAAAGTCTCTGGTAGTGTTTGGTTGTATTGGACAAGAATCGTTATGTGTAATGTGGGCTGGAGAAGTTCCAGCTTATTATAAAATACAAAGGCAAATATAAGAATTGAGAGGGCAAATATAGCGAGTATAGTGTGTGGTAACGGACTTGTGTCCGATCTCGTGCGCGAGGATGTAGACGGAGGTGAATCCGGCGGAGGGGTAGGGGCGGCCCAGCAGGTCGCTGGTGCCGAACTCGGCCACCACGCACGCGTGCGGCGCCAGGCACACGCCGCCCACCGGCGCCAGCCCCATCGTCACGCCGCTGCGCACGCCGCCCTCCACCGAGTAGAAGTCCAGGCTGCAACACAAACAAATGTGATAGAAACTCACCCCATAGGAATTGACCATCTAGTTACTATACAGAAAACTGACTTCTAATGACGCAATGATGTAAGAATTATTACCCTGCAACATGATAACTTCTTCTTGTTCTCTTGTTCTTCAGTGGTCTTGAACCAATACCGGTCTTGAACAACTAATTCACAGAAAACCGACATCAAGTTCAGTTTTAATTGGATGATTGGATTACCAGAGATCCAATATTCCTTACTTCCCCCCTTTTTCACAAGTTATTTGTCATTTTCATTGCCAAATAACGATAAGTGACGACAAGGAACAAGATGTCGCAGTCGTTTATAAGCAGTAGTCATTTGCTATAGCCCGTAAATAACAAATCCTCATTTTATGGCATACCATGAAAATAAATTTTTACCACAAGAAGCACGTACTTGGGTTTGTTAAACATTTGTATACTACATAACCCTTCTGGTACAGCGAAAGCACCAGGTAGATATAACCCGATATCATGGTCCTTCCAGCTCACAACTCAAGCTGACTACAATTATAAAGAAACGCATACCCAGACAGCAACAGTGCCATATCCCAATGTTCCGGATCGTCGTCATCCTCCACATTGAGTGATCGTTGGTAAGCACAGAAAGCGTCCAGCAGATGTCCTCGCTCCGCATCAGCGGGCAGTGCAGCTGGCTGCGAGCGCAATAGAGTCAGCCTTACGAGAGACAGTTGTATGTGGGTACCAAGCGAAGCGTGCTGGTACAACGCTTGAACCTGCAATATTGATTAGAAGAAATCAGTATCCAATATTTTTATGAATTTATGAATATTTAGACTCCTGTTTTTCCATGCGGAAAATCCTCTTGGATCCCTGTATATTAGGATTGGGGTGGATAAACAGGGTAAGCCGGATTTCTACCGGCTGAAAAACCCCATGACCACCTTCAGCACAAATAAGGAACTTCGGGATCTCACGAGGAATACACCAAAGCTCCTTTAACACATTGCTATCTAGCACTACGTAGAATATTTAGGCATCTACGCATCAATGTTCTTGGCAAAAAGATAGATATCGCACAGCTCCCATAAATAGGCAACATTAGTTACTGGTTGAAAAATGATAAGTCCTGTAATAACAATTACTAATGCATAAACATCATTTAGAAAGATTAGTAAAAAAAGAAATATTTTTAATAGAAACACAAAAACAAAAAAATATTGAAATATTAATTTTTCAACGTCTTTGTCCCACTTTACGATACCAGGTGCCCATCATTCACATAAAATTTTAAATAAGATACTTGCTATCTGAACAGGAAACCAAGAATCTTAAATTATTACGACTTGTCACGTTATCGGGACTTCCATCCGGCGCTGCGGACAAAAAACTGTCCGATAAGGACGACTCGAAGACGAAACTCACAATGTAATAATAATAATAATAAGTTTATTGGCAAAAGGTAAGTTTGTACAATAGTAGTAATTATAACTAGACTTAGGTATAGGAGAGATCAAAATAATAAGTAATACAATCAACTTAACCTAAAATTAACAAAATATTTTTATGTACACCAGAAAAAAATACTAGTGATCAACGCACTAGGCTTGGCCTGTATTGCGAAAATCGTTGAGTGGTGATCGGGACTGGTGACAGCGGTGTTTAACGTAATCTGCACAAACTGTATTGACACTCATACAAGAGTGTCAATTTGGGTGTGTGTGTGTGTGTGTGTGTGCGTGTGTGTGTGAGTGTGTGTGTGTGTGTGTGTGTGTGTGTATGTGAAATTTAATAAATTAACAATTGGTGAGCAAATTTTCCGTTTCCTGATAATTTAGACATAGTAACCAGTTTTTTATTTTAATTTTGGCGGCACGGCAGGGAAGCTTTTTAATATCACATTTAGCGCTTACTTTATTATAAATGCTAGGGTGTTGGTAAAATGGTAGGCGTTTGACAAAGGATGAATTGATGTAGGGAAGAGGAACTTTATAGATACGTTTTTTGAGCAATTCTTTGTAGTATGTGGTGTTGAGAGTTTTCTTGTGCATGATCACGGATGTTTTCCAAATGTACAACTGGCGTACTGTTAGTACTTTAGTTTCTTTGTAAAGCTCATAAGTAGGAAAGAGAAAAGGTTTGAACATCATGACCTTTAGGACTGCGCGCTGAGCCCTTTCGAGCCCGATCATGCAGGTTTTTATTGCCCCTCCCCAGATAGATATACAATATGATAGAATTGATTGGCAAAGTGCAGTATAAACTATTTTTATAATATCTTTGGTAGTTGTAGAGCGCAGAGATTTCATTATGTAAATTATTTTTCGAGTTTTTCCGGCGAGTTGTAAAATATGTTTTTTGAAGTTGAGGTTCTCGTCTAGAAGAACACCCAGATATTTTAAGCTATCGACGCGGCTAATTGAACTACAAGCACACTGCTGTAAATTTGTTTGAATTGTAGTATTGTCGTAGGGAAGATCACAGGTATGTATTTTAAGATTTTTTAAATCATCCGGATTAGAAATTTTTGTTTTATGAAAAGCTAAGAATTTAGTTTTTGTGGTGTTGAGTGTGAGGAGATTTCTATTTAACCAATTATTTATTTCATGAAGTCCTTTTTCAGCTATGTTTGAAGCTTTTTCCCATGTTGAGCCTTTAAAAAGTACCACAGTATCGTCAGCGTAACAAATTACCTGTGCGCTAATAATGGAAAGATGTAGTAAGTCATTCATATATAGAGAAAAGAGTGTAGGCCCGAGGATACTACCTTGAGGGACGCCAAAGTGCACGGGGAGAATTTGACTTTTTAAGGAGTTAATTTTTACACATTGGTATCGCTCGGTAAGATAGCTGCAGAACCAATCATAAGCTGTTCCTCTAATGCCTAGACTATTTAATTTTTTTAATAATATTGGGATTGAGACGGTATCGAACGCTTTTGCTAGGTCCATAAAGACGCCTACGCAGCACTCTCCTTTGTCCAAGGCCTCAGCGACCGTATCTATCAAAAGTGTGACGGCATTTTCCGTTGAAACACCTTTTCTGAAACCGAACTGTCGTTCTGATAGTAGGTTATAAGTTTCTAGGTAATTTACAAGCCGTTTATTGACTATTTTCTCCAGTAACTTTGAAAAAATACTCAGCAAGGATATTGGCCTGTAATTGCTGGGAATGCTTTTATCGTCGCCTTTATGTATCGGAGTAACAGATGCCAATTTCCAGATTTTGGGAAAAGTTCCATTTGCCAAACTCAAATTAAAGATGTGTGTTAGTGGTTTTAGTAGTACGTGTTTAGTTGCTTTAATTATGGTAGGGGTGCATCCGTCAAGTCCAGGAGCACTGTCAGTTTTTAACTCTGTGATTAGTCTGTCTACTTCTTGTTCATCGGTCGGGTTCATAAATAATGAATTACTACGCGACTCGTGTGATATATAGGCATCTGCTAAAGCGGATTCTGTTGTTTTAAGGTTCAAAAGCTTTTTGTTTGCTAGATCTTTGCCTACATTGGCAAAGTATTCATTAACGGCATTTAGCGAGTCTATAGGATTGGGTTTGATAGTGGTTAGTGCAGAGGTATCGTTCTTAGTTTGAGATATGTCACAGAAAAGCTTTATTGTATTCCATAGTTTTTTTGGAGTGTCTTTGTTTTCTAGAATTTGTTTTGATTCGTATTCAGATTTAATTTTTCGTTGTAGCTCATTTAGAAAATTGCGGTATCTTTTATAGGTTGTTTGTATTATTGGATTGCGAGGATATTTTTTTGCTTTTAGATGTAGTTTATCTCGAATTCTTTGACATCTTAGCAGGCCAGGAGTAATCCAGGGCTTGAGATTATGCTGCGAATAAACTTGACTAGTGACATCTAATTCGTTTTTAAATAATGAGTAGGTCGATAATTCGCGGCTCTAGAAAGTTTTTGATTTAAAAGACTTATAACTCGATCTCCGGGGCACACAATGCAGTCACACCTATTATTGCTTTAACATTCCGACTGATAAACGGTTTGGATAGATATAACATTCATAATAAAAGTTAGACAAATGTATAATAAAATACTCACGCCGTTAATATAAGCCAGGAGCATATCACGCAAATCAGCCTCATTATAATTGAGGAACGGGTAGAACATTTTGTACGCTGCTTCATCGAGGAACAGCGCTATTTCGATGGTGTAGCTAGCGGGGCCAAGCTTGAGCTTGGAGCGTGGTCGCCGAGGCCTGGGCCGGAGGGGGCGGGCGTCGTCCACAGGAGGGGTCGGGGGAGGAGCTCGTCTGATGACGTGAGCTGTGCGACCACTGCCATTAGCCCGACCTGCGCCCACCGGCAGTGGTCGAACCTCATACGTCGAGTTGTCCACCACTATCAAACCATGCTGAAAACAGCAATTGTGTTTAAAGTAAAGTTGCCATGAACTGCACCCCAGAGGAATATATTTTTACTATAAATTAATTATTCAGTGTTCATCTTGTACATTATGCAAAGTAGACAACATAATTGATTGATTACTAAGATTAACTTTCTCGGAACGTATGATAAGTCTTTTAAAATTTGACAGACAAGCAATGAGACACACCCATTATAAAAATGAACAATAGTAGTAACTATCGCAAATCAAACATTATCAATCAGGATACGTCGATCCAATCTATTGACAAAGTAATAACTTTCGAAAGAGATCTTTTGTGTGATGCTTACGAGAGCGTGGTCTTTGCATGCGGAGAAAGCGGCGACCGCTCCCGGCCCGGAGTGGAGGAAGTGGCACGAAGAGTCCACGGCTGATAGAGGCTCCTCCTCTCCACTCTCAGACCATACGCGGAATTGTGGCGCCACCAAGCGACGATTTGGCACCAACTGAAGCTCGAAATTCCTGCAATAAATTCACAGCTTTTTTACATGAAGTCATAAAAACTTATTAAATTTTTAACAAGCATCAAGTTCATAGTTGCTTTTTGGTTTAAAGGAGAGTATACATTTATTTTGAATGTGACCTAACTATGTCCATCTTATTTTTTCCTCTTTATATATTTACTGGTAGTTATTAAAGTAAGGTCGTATCCACTAAAATGTTGTAAATCAAAACAATCATAATCTTAAAAAATAAATTTTATTTAATACAAGCCATTCCAAATAGCTATATCGTAAAACAAATCCTTACCGCCCAAAGGCATCGAAATTGTACGGCAGAGGTATGTCATCGTGTCTGTTGTCTGACGAGGACTGCGCTTCCCGCGGCAGCAGTGCGGGCAAGTACACTACCTGCACGTCGGCGCCGTCCCCCCCGCCGCTGGCCGCACCGCGCCCCGCGCCGCTCCACCACCCGTTTATTGGCAACAACTCCTGAACACATCACAAACATTGGCAGTTATATTACAAAAATCGTTGTTGCATCATCTTTTATATAGATGTTTGGCTAATACAAGCAGGTAAATGAAATAAGTGGCAACTTTGAAACTTAAACTTACAACTTAAACCCGAACCCATCATGATAAAATTCTATAGTAATTTTACAGCAGCTAGATTACGTTCAAAACAATTTTTATTTATCCTAAATTAAAACTGTTACTTCTAGAGTACCTGCTCTACCTATGTATAATATACCGCAATAAACAATATATATGTAAAAAGCCCTTAATTTAGAACCAAAATATCGATATCCTGACACGAATGAATGGTAAATGCTCTGAAGAATTGTTCAATTTGATCCCTTCCTCTCCATTCCTAAACAGAACCACGCTTGCTGGCTTGCGAAGCCATAGCTTGATGGTCCAAACCATCTCAGCACGAAGCAAAAAATTCGCAACTTCGTTTTTGTGCTGCACTGTCAAGCTGTGGCATTGTTGCCGTCACGCGTGTTCCCTCCTTCCTATGATCCCGGGTCCTTCCGCCGAGGTGTGAAGAGGCATCTTAGCAGGCGGGCATAATTGAATCGAAAGGCCTCTGCCTGGATGGAATTTGCACTTACCATCAGGCGCAGTGTAGTCATTATGCCAGGCCAATGTAAAAAAATACGAATTACGTTTCAAGTGGGAACAACAAGCTTTTTTTCGGGAATAATAATTACATTGAAGGATTACACGCATGGTATGGACACCCTGTGCCGCAATATGCATCCCTTTTAGCATGTGACAACTACTTTAAAATACATAATATGCTCATGACATCATACTATTAGTAGGGAGACAATACGAAACGCCAAGTGCAAACGTACCCATTTCGCTTCATCAACTGTCATTAATCTCTTCAAGCACGCTCCTCTATTCCTTTTCCTAACTCACGAGTCTTCCTTAATTAAATTTATCATCCAAGTATTTAGATATACATATGTATTCTTTTGAAAACCTTAACATAATATATTCAGTATAGAAGAAATACTGCGTAAATATGATATAAATGAAAAGTAGAGTTTTCTTAAACCATCTTGCTGTAACAAAACAACTCGACATACATATGTAAGTACTTAAAATTATTGAAATATAAACTTAGGTAACATAAGTACAATTCACAAGTCATTACTAATATAGAGAGTTCAATTGAAAGGGTTTTGGCCGTAGCTAACCAAACTAGGCTATTGGCGGACTTTACATACCACATAATTCTTGTAAAGATCTATCTATATGCTAAGCAAGTTTCATCGTTATGATTTCCAATGCCTTTATATTCGTAGTTATGAATAACGTTCGTGCTTTATTCAACATATGATGTATGTACCTAAACTAAGCCTAGTCTTAGAAAAACATGAAAACGATCTCTACCGACCTATAAGATAATTATTTAACGTCTCTATATGATGTAGAAATCCTTAAAACATAAATATTTAATAATGTACGGCAAGCTGGTTGTATATTGTATGTAGGCTATCCCATGTTATGTGTTACATATACATATAAAGTGTCTTACTGGTTACAGATCGATATAAATAAAATTGTAAATGGTAGAGGCCGTAGAGCCCATAAGCTACAGAACAAATAAATCGTCACGATCGGGTAGTACTGCGGTCTCATAAACCAGCAAGAAAAAACAGTTTAGCTCTTATATTGAACGAGATTTCTGGACTCAAAACGGATGGAATATTAGTATACGTCCGTATTGCGACCGCACCGCAAAATATAGTGGAAAGCCCGTCAAAATATCCCACGAAAATGTGTGATTTCAAATTTAGTCGGAGTAATAACCAGTTCCCATTAGATCGGCATTATTGTATCGTGTTTATATGTATAGCATATATTTACTAATGGCTATAAAGTACATTTTCCAGTATACAACTAACGCGAACAACTGTAGGTATTCAGTACGTGTAATAACCATTTAAGATAATAAAAACATTAGGATTTTTTGTGAAAAGTGAAAGCTTTGTGCAATATTGTCTATTTCTTTATCTACTTATAAAATTAAAGTCACGTATTAGACCGATCGTGTTTGTAAATACCAAATACCTAAAGAATCGATTTCTATTCAAATTAATTAATGAAGTCAATTTCAACTTTGTTAGCTAAATAAGTAGGTACATTTTAAGCTACAACAGTAGTGGCTAAACACATTATTGTTATATTATGCACTTTTTAGCTTCCTTTTTATCTGATAAAATATCGAAAATGTTTATCTTTAAATTTTCATAGTAAATACCTCAAACAAACATTTAGTTCAAATATTCAAGAATATATTCAAACGGTTTTGAAATAACTAACGCCCGTCTACAACGCGTGTTTGATTTACCCAAATACAAGAGTACATATAACTAAAACCCGACAACAATTAGAATAGTGTTATAGCGCCCTATTAAGCCATAAGTGGCTAACTCTGCCTTCAATTAGTCGCAATGACTTACAGTATAAACTCCCAACATATTATAATAGATGTCGTATAAAAATAATTCAAACCTCGCTATGTGGACATCAATAGCGCATAAAAAGAAACTGAAAAGACTACGATAAATGGTATGACAAAGTAGGTCGGGCCGAGGATGGCGACAAGGAGCGTGACATCTCGTGGGCGCTTTCGCATTGTCATGACGCGCTGCAACACACATCTGCGTTGCGATCGTTCCCACACTTATTTTTATACAGTTCACCAGTGAGTACGCCACACACTCATGTTAATAATCATAATTAACTGTCTCTAAATTGTCCTTCTTTGTAAAAATAAATAAGAACAAACAGTTTTATAGATATACTTAAAAGAAACGTAAATGCAGATATATGTAATGTAGTATAAACCGCTATTGTTATTTGCTTCGACGGTTCCCCTTGTATTCCCTTTACCAAATATCGTGCACACGTGATAATATCTGCCAAGAATGAGATCGATCAATATTCGCCTGTCTGTGTATACGTCTGCGTAGCTACACGGTCAACGATCTCTGTCTGAGTACTCCTTTTGCATTTTATCCATTCGTCACCAAGTAAGTCGGCATTATACGGTCATTAGATGCTAATCCAATATTAAAATAATTAAACTGTTAATGGTTTAATCCAAACGTATTTAATTGTGAAGTTTTGATCATAAACTTGAACAACGAAGATAAAGTCTTTCAAGACCCCATAGAACAAAGGGAAAAAGTTATCATTTTGCTTATTTTACGAAATCATCGTATGGTAGATGATGACCTTCATATAACAGACAATATTCAATAAAAAGCGACATTGTTTGCCAAACGTATTGTGCTTATGAGAGCCGATGCCTAACACGATTTGGCAAGTCAGTCAAACTGATAGAGTGAAACCGAAATCAACACCACGTGAGTCAGCTAAGTGCGAGTTCAAATTAGCGAATGCGAACGGAGTAAAGGGGAAAGTAAAACTGTTTGTTTTTGCTTTTCTTCGAAATAAGACAATGCAGTACCGGAATGATAATCGCAATCCGGTAATTGGTTTAATTTCCGATATTCGGTTCTATCAGGTTGGTATGTAGCTGATGATGAAAGTTACCGACATCGATCTCAATTAGATGGAGGCTGCAGGCACGTCGTGGCGGGCGACGGCGGGGGGGTGCGGTGCGGTGCGGCGCGGCGGTGCGACGGCGCGGCGTCGCCCCGCGTCCGGCGCAACCCGCCATGCCGCGACATAAAGCCACGACTATGAATCATTGAGCGCCGATTGAAAAACTACGTGACGTTAGCGCTTGTGTAACCCGAGACGTGATCCAGTACCACTGAGCACCGACCATTATATTATGTAATGTAATTGCCAAAATAAAATCCTAAACTAAAATGCACCACAATTTAGTGAAAGTTACATTTTTCGAAGATGTGCGTACTTAAGCGTTACGTAAAAATAATAACGACGGAAGGTACAATATCTTTTTGCCCCTATTTTTTGCAATCATTGGTTACTAGGTTCGAATTATAATCAAACGAGTTCTGAGCTATAATAAATAACATTTTGCAGCTTGAAATTCTTACACTCGGTAGGTACTGAAAAAGGTTTTCTTCTGCATTCCTGCAAACACGTGTTCACGCGACCACAACAATGAGTCAATGTGGCACGCCGCCCGTGCCGCCATTGTACGATCGATACTCCCTTGGGTAATGTTAAATGCTTGTGTGGGCACCTAATGAAAACATTAACGTAGTTCATTTGGTTAATAATATTCCGTTATATCTACGCCCAAAGTAACGGGACTAGGAAAAATACTAGCAAGACATTTTTACATTTACCTGTTATTAGGTAATTTAATACATATTTATTTCATGAATAGATGTTAAATATCCACTTTGATATTTTCGTAAACATAATAAATCTGGATATAACCCACATTGTTAGGACTAGATGTGAATCCACTTCTTACATACAGTAACTCACTTAAGCCCGAAGGGAGAGATGCACTTGAGCCTTTGAAGTTCGTGGAACTTATAGTAATGACTTAATCCAAAGGTATAATGATCGTGAGCTGTTCTTGGCGCAACCTAGTAATGAGAACTGACCGCGAATTAAACGGAAAAGGACGGATAAGAAGACAAAGAAATAAAGAATGATAATTTACTGTATTATAAACATACTATTATAAACGTATATACATACATATTATAAACGTACTCTCGGCGTCATCGAAAAATTAAATTATAGATAAAGAATCAACTCTTCGTTACCAATGTGGTGCTTAATGTTATCGGGTGCATCCTTCGATCAAATATACACTAGGTTATAAGTACCTAACAAACGGCAAGAGAAATAAAAGCACAACTAAGCGTGTGGTTTTATTTGATATTAGTATGGTACAAAAACATAATATATTTTATTTTAAAGGAATAAGGTTTATTGTAACTTGATGTTGATTATAATTTAAGACTTTGCTACGTCTCGTAGTTCGAAATTCCAAAGTATATGTATAAGCAACCTCGGGTGGACTTTTGGCGTGTGATTTTGTTCCAGGCCCTGTATCTGGTATATATATATGATCGAAGGTGTATCATCAAGTTATACTCAGTTCTTTTTTGGCAATATATTATGTTTATATATCTTTTTATTTTACCGTATTTCTATTCAAAGTTTTAAAACACCTAAACAAATTGTATTTTCTTAGAAGTAAGACAAACTATCTGTGTCTTATTTTTCAGCATACAATTAAATACATCTGTCATATTTTCGTATAAAAATTTGAGTCATGTTATTGTTATAGTGGAAGCCTGGAATGTGAAGCGGGAGAATACGGTTTTCAATCGATGGAGATGTGGGAGATTTTCCGCTTGAACATTTTCAGATTACAATTTGTGCCCGGCTATAAGCTAGCTTCCTATCCGTATTTGCGCACGGAAATAAGCTTCACGAAATGCGTGTAGCACTTTTATCAACTCTGCCTACCCCCTAGGAAAATTTAGCGTGACCTTGTGGATAAACCGAAAAAAGAAATATAACTTAAGTATTAAATGGTTGTAATATACTCGTATTGGACAAAGAACTGTATAGTGGAAAAGTATTTTCTTTTGTTTTATAGTCCAATCATAATGACTAATCAGTAAACAAAGCATTAACGACGTCTTTACATAAGCAATTGATAACATTACATTGACATAGTAATATCCACCGTGTAAGATACGTCAATCTTAATATCTTATAGTTGTAACCATATACACAATATCTTAAGAAAAACCTAAGCACCAATTTAAAACATAATATTTTCCTAATTATCTCATAAATATTTTATCATAAACCGATTCCTCAATAAATGCTTGCTAAAACGTGTGATTATTTATATAAACAACGAGAGGTAATCAAATTCCGCACACGGCTATATCTATAGTAAGAATATCGTGAAAACGTAAAGCCGCCCGCCCTCGCAAACAAGTTGTACTCACGGGAAACCGCGCAGGCGCACCGGCTCGTAGCACGAAAAACAACGCTACAGTCACTATGTCCGTTCTCAACGCCATGGCTGCGTCACATCGCACCACACCGGCTGCAACACGAATCGGTTTCCGACACCCGTGGGCCTGCTTATAAACACTCACTCGGAACTATCATGCAGGTACTTTGAATATCTGAACGTTCACGATGCACCCTTCTCGTAACGAGGGGCCGGCGGCACGGTCGCTCTTGCGGTGTGATTAGAACGCGTGGTATGGAGCGCACTTATGAACAGGCCGCTACCGAATAACTATTGTGAGCCACCCGATTGAATGAACACCTTTCGCACCTCCGAGAGAAAGTCAAAGGAAAGTGCAGATTTTGGCTGTCAAGACGCCGCCTACATGCGTCCCCTAAGGAGCATTGTCGCTAGTCATCCATCACACGGCCTCGTTGACAGGCATCGGCTTCAACCAATACAATACATGAACAACATTACACGAAATTGTAGATTGAACTCACGCAATCCACAACTTTGCTTATTTTTTATAGATTCGATCCGCATTACACTTCCTGGAACAAAGCTAACACTAATAATTAGATTCGAATTATTCTTTTTATGGCATTCGTAATTACATTTCGAGATGCCCATATAGGTGATAATGAACGCACATTATCACTTACGCTGTCAAATTCAAACATTTAAAAGCTACATATTTCAAGTCAGGTACATAACAGACTTATCATATTTTTTTACGATACTTAGGTATAAGGAAAGCACTATCTACGCCCGCATTGCCTTTCTTATCTGCGAAAGGGCTTATTAAATTAGCGACATACTTATTAGCGACAACAAAAATACTTACTAAAAAAAACTTCCTTATTAGTTTTTGGTAAACCAAAAAAGTTATAAAAATACTTATTGTTTCCGTTACTCAAATGGATACGATTACAATAACTACCTTCTTCCTAGTCCTTATCTTAGTTAGAGACAGCATGTATGAGTTATCAATTGCTGAAGTCCTAGCTCGATACCCCGATTGGGCAATCTTGTTAATCAGTTTCTCAACTTATCGGAAATTCATTAGTTTCTCAATTCGTATGAAAATAGCGAGTGGACCATGGGATACCTTATGCCGCTTCATCGAAATTGCGACGTCTTCTAGAATGTCCGAGGAGACATCGTCACAATTTCGGCAACCCAACACAGATCTTCAAAATAATGATGTCACAGCATTTTGGAACTAAGCTATAAGACATTCACCTTTCCTTAACCAGGTGATTCATGAAGAAAATATGAATGAAAGAAAATGCAACAAAGGTATTGCATTCGCAACCCGTTAAATTTACAATTTAACCAACAGTACTCGTTGTCAAAACAAATATTTTTTATGTTAAAGAAACGCTTGTACCTAAAATGCACACTTTAGCATGTTTTTTACACAGTACAGGTTTACTTGGGTCGGGGGCAGTATATTAATATTTAAAATGTTCGGCTTCCGTAACTGTTGCCATAGTTCAGTAATAAGTTTACTTTTGCTAAATTTATATTACAATTTATTACAAAATATTTATTTATGTAATTAAATTAATAATAGCATGAGGAAAAAACGGAGATCATAAATTAAGTTAGATAGTAACAGGAAAAAACAGTCAGTGAGTCATTCCCATCATCTGCAGTTTAGCGAACGGGTATATCCGGTACTGCGTAGCCTCATTGATGTACGATTTACCATTGGCTTTTGGTGTCGTCACTCGTAGTAGCATTTTCATCAGCTTTTGAGACATGAGATCATGATATAATACCAGTTCATAAGAGGCTTACTGTGAATTTTCGGTTCAATGGTTCAAGGGTAGTGTTTTGATTGGAATTAAATTGCGTTGCAAAACATTAAAAGGCACGGGCGCCTTTACATGTATGTATTGTTATTTTTTAATGCATAGTGATCACTGCCGCCCATGAATATCCACAACGCTTGGATCATGGACATTTTGCCGGCCCGTCAAATTGTGTGGAGAGCGGGAAGGAAAGAGGATGGGAAGGAGAAAGGGGGATCCGGCAATCTCACTCACCGAACGAAACGCGACGGCAATGCTGTCGCTTCACGTCTATTTCCAAGGAGATAGTGATACCGCCCCGGATAAACCTGCCCATTCCATGTTGACTCATGACTGACAACAGCCTGGCACTACTACTTCCAAAATTGACGATTAATACGGCCATTTCAAAAGAAGAGGATCAATCTCAACCTCAACAGCCTTCGTGACGCAGTTGGTTAGAGACCGACGCACCGAAAAATATTTCTTCCGGGTTTGGGTGTTTGTGAGACCGAAAAGACTCTCGTAGTTCAGGAACTAGTTCCAGTTGGTATCAGGATACCAACGACAGAAGATTCGATCTTAGTGTGGGGTCAGGCCTATGTATGTGACTGTTGGGTGCTATTATTACTCATTTATTTAATCTTTAGTGGATTGCGTCATGTAAACCAGCAGAGAACTTTTCAAGTGTGAAGATTTCCGGAAGCGAATCAAATCACACACCCAAAATATATTACATAACCTTATTGTGGAGACACGATTCTTTTTAGTTCAAGACCGCAGACCTCTACGTGATATTGGTTAAAGTCCAAATTTACTTATCATGTAATATAATTTTTTAACCGCAAATATTTTTCATGCTTGCACATTTTACGTTTATAATGGCACGGCTAATACGACTGATGAGTAAGCACTTGTACATTATTATATTTTACAAGAATTGAATATGAAGTTAATGAACATTATAGTTCTATTTATCTCCATTTTGTTGTTTGTACAGTTATATATAAAAGTAAATAATAGTCTCATAATATACATACAAATCTTACTATAGATTATTTTCTAATTACAGAGGGCCTCGTTTCTCCATCAAATTCCGTTACGTAGGTTAACTCAACATCAGTTTATTTTTTTATTTCAATATAAGTGTTTTGTTACTACAACATTGCCAACTTCTTTTTATAAAAGGGTATCGCACTGCACTGCAACCACATTTTATTTTGTGATTGTGATGTAATGTAGAGATCATAAATCGGTAACTTAAATATCAGTACTAATAAAAACATACTTAAAAATAAGTTCTAAAACTATATAGTATTAAGTGAATAACAGCAACTAATAGATAATAGCTTAGCCGCCAACGCAACAAGCCTCCGAGTCGTACGTCGTGGATTCCAATCATGGGAAAAAATCTTACTTTACAAAGCTTGCGTATGTTGCATTAACGTCAATTAATATCAAAATGATCAGTGATAAAAGTACAAAAAATCCTACATAACCGAAAATTCAGCGCAAATAGTTTTTAATACATGACAAGACTACCAAACTGTACTAAATCGGCGTGTTGGACTAACGCCCAAACTGTCTTAACCGCAGTGGGGGATCGTACTCAGCAATAGTTTTTTATAGGCTGTCATGACAACGTGATTACATAATGTACCTGATAGTGAGCATAGCAATCCTTATAGAGATAGATACGGCAACATTGGATGTTTATATCTCATTGGTGAACATGCCGGTTGGCTCAAAACTCAAAATGTCATGCCACTAAGGCCCGGGGGCAATATTGCTCTCCGAAAAAAAAAGAAAGAGCCAAGTAACTACGTCGCGTTGGTTTTACATACATGCATACATAAACTCACGCCTTTTTCCCAGAGAGGTAGGTAGAGGTGCTACCAGGTATGTTCCGTCCCACGTTGTTACAGGGGCCGAGCCTAACGCCATATCGAGCACAAATTCCTGACTCGGGGCTGATAATGAATAGAAAAATCCAATATCACTTTACCCGATTCGGGATTCAGATCTGAGACCACAGCTTTTTAACCGTACCGTAGTACAACTACGCCTCCGAGGCAGACGCCATTGGTTTTCTAAGATACAGACATTCCACCTGGGCGAACTATCAGTCCCATTGATACCGCAAGGCGCATCTTTATGGAACTATAGCGTTGCTCTAGCACTTTAATTTAAATAGGTTGCTCAACTTGTTATTTTTATAAGGCGTCGTCACTCATTCATTTCTTCATTGCATTATGTTGCCTTTGATATAGATTAACACGTTAACGCAAAAGCATTCTTGTTTTATTGCTATGAATGGCAAGACAACCATGGCATTTTCCTAATAGTAAACAATACGATCGCTCATGGACATTACCAAACACCATGAATTAGAGAGTAATGCTTGGCATTCCATTGCGCTCGCCAGACTTCAGACGCTCTTCAGACATACGATGTTAAGTCTCAATATGTCCAGTAGATTCTTTGGCTAAAATGCACTTCAAACCGGAACATAACAGCGCATTCACTGTTGTTTGACGGTTCAATCTCCGGAAAAATTTATATTTGTTTTGCCTATTTTTCCGGAATAATAAATATTTGTCAGGGTCTCTATTATTATGGATGCGGAATTGTTTTGTTTTTAACATGTAGGTACCTAATGATACGCGCCACTACATGCTAGGTGGATTGTTTGAAATGACCTAAAATACTATGGATCTGAGAGCGTTGATGTCATATATAAATATTCTTTGACATAGTCATTAATAATTTTTATTGCTGTATTTCTTCAGACTTTTGTTTACATTGTTATAACAAAACATTAATCGAGTAATCCATTTACATATATAATTAAGTATACCTATAGCTTTTTAAAATGCACATAGAGAGAAATAAAATTCTAATGTACTTATATGAATTAAGTAGATAGTAGTATGTACATGGATTAGGTATCAATAATTAAAAAATGTATGACTGCCTCGGTGGCGTAGTTGTACTAAGGTACGCTTGCAAAGCTAAGGTCTCGGGTTCGAATCCCGAGTCGGGCAGTTATATTGGATTTGTCTATTCATTATCAGCCCGGAGTCAGGAATTTGTGCCCGATATTGCGATTGGCTCGCCACCTAACACATCGTGGGACGGAACATACAAGACGAAATTTGGTGTCCAGACACCTCTGCCTACCCCTTCTGGGAAAAAGGCGTGAGTTTATGTATGTATGTAATTAAAAAATATGGGAAAGTATCGATAAGATCCTATAGTACCGAAGCGATCTTTAGTTTCCATTATGTAGTAGTAGGTATTGTGCTTCCGAGTCAACCTATTAAGCTATTACATGTATATACTACCTATATGTAGTTGCTTGGAACAGAATATATGTATTTAAATTCAAGTTTTAAGAAATTCAATTATTAACATAAAAAATAATCGCAAGAAATAAGAACAACGACCGTGCGTCCGGTAGTGCGTCGCAGACAATGAATATTAATGAGCAGACACGCAGTCGTACAGCCCTTTTATTACATTTTATAATTTGCAAACAGTCAATACGCCGAACACGAAACCCCCACCACGGTTTTGCCGCAGTGTGCTTACACCTGACGATGTGGCATATTACTTGAATAAAAGTTACAGTACTAGGAAATGGGGAAAGGATCGCTATCAGTTTAATACCTTGGTCCGTCGCCATTTTCGCGCTCTCTGCGGTGCACATGTTCGTACAGCGGTGATTCACTACTGGAGAAAAAAACTACAACAAGGGACGATTGCGGGCTCGCGGCGGAGAACGCGGGTGACGCAGTGTCCGAGAGTCATTGATCCCGATACATTCCCGGACTACCGACGCCATGTCGGAGCTCGCGCACTCGGTGGAGCCGCTCGTCCCGCCGCTCGCGCTCGCCGCATACATCGCGTGTGTCGCCGGCGCTGGTGCCCTCGCCAATTGCTCAGTAATAGCTGCTCTTCTTAAATCCTCTAAACACGGTAAACAATTTCGCACGTTCTATTTATTAGCTCCTTGCAAGGGGCCATTAGTGCCGTGTTTTTGATAGTGAAATACTGGAACCGTCAATGGAATTGCAGTTAACTTTAAACAATAGGTTCAATTTAAAATTAAAAAGTTACTCTTAAACAAACAAGTTACTACATATTGTTTAAAATGTGAATTTTAAGTGTTTAAGTAACTAGTGAATTCATCTGAAACTTGTTTATTAGACGTTACTTTATAATTAATATCTTTATATGCATAGTATCTACTTAAAATAATTATAATTTATTTGTTGTTTTAAATGTTTATTCAAATGAAACCATATATTTGCCCATAATAAATATTAAATTATTACACCATACCAATAAGTAAAAATTATATGTTTATCTTTATATCTCTATTATGTTGGACTTCAAGAAAAAATGTGTCTCGCTTCAGCATTTGTCTCTATCAAATGCTATCAATGAATGTATTTACTCGGTTTAACAATCTTTAAAAAGCAGACCTTTTACGAGTGCAGTAAAATATTGTGGTCAGTCAAATTAAATTCTTTTTAATTTTCTGAACTAGCTAACATAATGCATTTTATTTATTACAGGATTATTGTCCATCATCATACAGTTGGCTATAGCAGATTTCATATTATGCACATCAATATGCCCAGAATTATGGTCATACAATATCAGAACATGGTATTTCGGAAGTTATGGATGTGTCGTTTATAGAGGGATGAATGTATTGGCCTCTACGGCATCATCTTACATAGTGGCTACTATAGCACTGCACACACTGGCCACAGTTAATCTGGAAGAAAAAAACGTTTCAAGGCGCAAAAAAAGGAGCGACCAAGATGAAGATGACGAGTTGCGTTCTTCACGCCACAGCCTGGTCGCGAGCAGCGACTCCTCCACACCGCCGCGGACCATGAATTTGGATTATAGAATAAATAGTGCCAGAATCCCTCTCACGCAACCTAGTCTGTTTGTTTGGATACTATCCATTTCGTTGTGTGTTCCAGAATTTGCCTTGGCTACGACAGTGCACTTGGATCATGATGTGATTTTATGTACAGTTGTGGATCCCGATCATAAACTGTACATGTATTCCATGTTTGCCCTTTTTAATTTGTTTTTGCCTACGATTATTATGACCGTAGCTGCAGTGTTGGTTGTAATAAAAATGAAATCAAAACAAGTAACATCTGTGATCAACAATTGTGAAACTACTGCGTTACTAAAATTGTCGTTAATGTTAATCATAGTGTACATAGTTTTAAGTGCACCTCACTCAATTATCAATGGGTACAATATTTATTCTACATCAATAAAAGGAAATGAAACGTATTTACATGATATAACTCGAGACAATAACACACTAGCTACTACATCTGTAGCGTTGAGTGGAGCTTACTTAGCTTCTACTTTGATACGCCCCTTTCTATGTATAATTATATTACCTAGTGTAAAGAAAGCTTTTTCATGCCGGTCTGTAGTTATTGAAACTGAGGACGTATAATGTAAATTTTCATTCTATGTTTATAGGAAGGAGGTCGCATGACAACTACAAGTGATAATAAGGGCATTTTAGCAGATAAAGGAAATATCAATACTCAATCTTTTATGCATGTCCCATAATCTGTAGATTATTTTATACTCTTTAACGGCCGTTCTCTATATCCTATCTATCTTTAACAAGAGGTTAAGATAGCTACCGTCACTATGTTGGTACAATTATGCGGTTCATTAAACAATGAAAGACATATATTTATCTTACCTAGCTATTTATAAAAATATGATCCATATCTCTAACTCTATCATTGTTAACTGAAATATAAAATGCATCCAAATATTTAATAAAATCTCTTGTTAAAGATAAATCGATTATTGGGAATGGCTGTGAAAGTACTTGTTACTCACTGGAGTGAATTAACTTGTGATATAGAAAACAAAGTAGATATTTTTGGAAAGGAAGTTTTAAAAATTGCCTTACGGTTTTTTCTGAGCAAGGTATTTTAATGTACTTTGGCCAGACATTGTGATGGAATTTTGCATTTTAAGACAGTAAATGTTATTTTTTTATTTTGACTTTTATTTATTAGGCCTAAAAAGCTTGCGACGTATCCTAATTGGTTGTATTTAATTAGATATATAATTATTTTTTATTTGTTTGTCTAGGTAATGTGCCATTTTATTGTTCCTTAAATTATTTGAATCTTATGTCTGATTTAGGCAATATTACAAAATATGAAGATACGATATATTGAACTCAGTGATTCGCGCATTAAACAAATATAGGACCAGAAAAATAAGTGCGCAATGCATTATGTGTCAGTCTTCTTGACACAAAATTTATATATTCTCATTGATTACATATTTCGCCCTTGGTTATATTATAGAATGACCTTTAAAAAGTGTTAGTATTTATATACAAATGAATGAAATGTTCTCATGAATATCCCTATTCTCATTCGATTTACAAGGGCTCTATATAAAACTGCTGAACTGCGTTTGTGCATTGAACTATTCAGTATAACAAGTATAGCAAGTTATGAAATTCTGGCAATTTAGACAAACATCCTTTTAGGGTTAATAGGTGGCGGTTTATTTAAATATTTGGTTCTAAAACTAAAAATTGTATTTAATACAAAAGTTTATTGGTGAAAACATGAAAAATATAATAGATTAATGGCTGATAAAATGCAGCAGAAATGTTACAATATTGGCCATCACAAAAACTATTTTGCTAATAAATGCTTGAAAATTCAGAATGCTAGTATAATCAGTGATGGGCACAATAAAATGGTTAATGTCGACAATAACTTTGGTAATATTAAATTTTAAGGACATCACAAAAACGACGAGACACTAACAAGTTTTTTGTGCCCTAATTTGATACAGCCATTACAGTTTGTGGATATTTTATGAAAATTTTAGACTTAATCGGATTATCGGGCGATTTTAACATTTTAAAATAATTAATAGTATAATTTTCAAAACAATATTCACCATCATGATCTCCATTTCACTGCGCACATGCGGCGAAAGGAATGTTACTTAGGGGCCGACCAGGCTGTTTCATACACTAATAATGAAAGGAAAACACTTTTAACTTAAGAAACCGTAATTTTAATAACTTAAGTTATAAATATTTATATTCATCAGGTCAGCTCGATATCTGTAATCCAGTGTAAATACAGAAATACAAAACCGTCAAAGATGACACATAACATTTAATTTTAGACGGAACGTGAAGGTCCGCTGCGAACGACATTTTTAACATTTTTTACAAGCGAAGGCTCGCATCAGCGGCGGAAGACCCGCGCTTCGCGGCGTTCTCGAATGTTACTCGTTTTCTTATAAAACACCAATAAGAACAAATGCGTGTGCTGGGGGTGAGTGCGGCATTAGATTAGTTGTCACCACCCTCGGCGGGCTCGTCTCCGTCGCCCTGCGTGTCCGACGTCCACAGCGTCAGGTTGTCTCGCAAGAGCTGCATGATCAGCGTCGAGTCTTTGTAAGAGTCCTCGTTCAGTGTGTCCAGTTCAGCGATCGCGTCGTCGAACGCCTGCAACACATCACCGCGCACGTCAACTTCCTCATCAAACCGACAGGCTACATCCATTAACATTTTAAATTAACAAAATAAACACTCTTATACTGGCTGGAACGAGGATTAAGGGGTTAATTGCTATAGACATTTTCATGCTAAGTTGTGATTAGTGAATGGCAAACTGATATTGCTACTCGATTATTATAACTTTCGGATATTGATTCCTCATGCACGTTTAAGAGGACACTATGCTATTGTGACTGTTAGTAGAGTTACTTTTTGTGAGCACACACTGCAGATAATCAGTTTGTGCAATTTTGAAAAACCTGTTTAGCTAAGTGGCACGCTCGCGCAGGGGAGTTGATTATCTCGTAATAAAAGACCGAAAAGTTGAGCGCAAGACCGAGTCTGATGGGGTGGGTCGGTTGCATTTTGGCCTTAGCGATGTCGAACGCTTCCTGGTAGGCCTTCTGCGAGTCCTCCACGACGGCTGGGGACAAGCGAGCACGTTAAATAAGCCCAGCCTACATTCCCGTCTCGTGCCAGCCAGCACAGAGCCTATGCATAACTGACACAAATAATGACCTGTTTGGCGAGCTGACACGCCTTGTCTGGTGAATTTAATATCTCATAATAGAAGACGGAGAAATTTAACGCCAGACCCAGCCTGATTGGGTGTGTGGGCTGCATTTTCGCCTTGCTGATCTCGAAAGCATCCTGGTATGCTTTCTGTGAATCCTCTACAACAGCTGTAATGTAAATGGTTGTTAACTTATTTCATTCCGAATGATGTCCAAAAAAGCACAATTCCGTTATTAAAAAGCCGCTATAACAAGATTTATTTCAAAATATTTTTTTAAAGAATGCTAAGTTTCCAATTCGTATTACTTACAATGTCTGGTTTCTCCCGTGGCCACTTCCGCAAGGTACCTGTAGTAATCTCCCTTCATTTTAAGGTAAAATACTTTACTTTCTGGATTACTAGCTTTAGGGATAAGGTGCTTGTCAAGTAAGCCCTGTAACAAAATAAAAAACAAACGTACAGAAAACGAACGGCGCACATATTATGTACTCATATTTATAGAGCAGCCAGTACTCATACATAGATTTTAATTAATTTAAAATAAGCTATACAAAACGAGATTATTTCCCAAAGGAGTAATAAGAAGATTCAGATACGGGGCAACGAACAAAATCGGGATAGCAGCGCGCGCAGTGACGCGGCGCAGTACGTCACCCCACCCCTCGATACCCGCAACAGCGCCGCACCGCGCCCTTCGCTCTCACGTGCTACCCACCATTTTAATATATTACATTAAAAACGTTCCAATTACGAAGGAAATGACCACGGTTTCTAATAGCTTGCATCACCCCTCAAATTGGCGACGCGCAAATACTATGACGTCATCCGCGTAGGTTGATCGCGACAGACATTAATCCCACTAATTTGGAATGAATTATATTGCATCAACCATTTAAAAAATATTGATTGTTAATGGTTTAAAGAATACTCGACAAAAGAACGAAAGAAATAGTAGACACGATATTGCAGGGATATACCGCAAATTGTCACGCCCCTGAATGAAAACGCAAAAATATCTTACCAATACATCGTAGCAGATTTCTCTGAGCTCCTTTTCTACTTTAACCCTATATTCTTTTGCCATCTGTTGTTTTCTTTCCGATCCCTCGGTTTTCTGTTCAATGGAGGAGATGACACGCCATGACGACCGTCGGGCGCCTACCACATTTTTATAAGCAACGGAAAGCAAGTTCCTTTCCTCATTGCTGAGTTCAACGCCGGTTTCCGTTACTTCCTTCATCGCAGCCGCCATGTCGTCATATCGTTCAGCCTGCTCCGCCAGCTTGGCGCGTTGCACCAGTTCCTCCTTGTCGACGGACATCGTGGACGATGGGAGAGGATTTATTCACTGATGCCCCTGCAAAAAAGTATAAGTCACATTAAACTATTCCAAATAAATTTCAATCGAGGACCGAAGTAGAAGGCGTTCAATCAGAAAGACTAATCGTTTGGTGTCACTTTCACCAAAGTGAATCGCTGGTAGGGTTTATTCATCATATAAACGCACCTTGGGCAGAGGGTCACAGGCGCAGAAGCGCAAAGTGTTAACTCAACGTAGCTCTAAGAGCTCTCACGCCAAACGCGACATCGACGCTGCGTCCGCTCGGTGTGACAGCATCTCACAGACTCAAGCCAACTACTAGCAAGGCACGCGCCGTGTCGCCGCGCCGCCGCTTGGTCACCGCCACTGCGCCACCGGTATTGATCCGCCGACGCGGGATAAACACTCCAGACGAAATACGACTAGCGCGACTATTGCACACACCCCTCACCCTCTCCCTCCCCGCGCACCCCACGCACCCTGCGCACCCCCATGTCCCGCGTGCACCGCGCCCGTCCGCCCCGGCGCCTACCCCATCTACCTACTGCCTTCTACACCATCTCCATTCCCTCGTTGCTAGGCAATTCAATAATCATTTTTGACTACACTATATGCAATTCTGCTATTTTTTCTACTCTATCCTACTTAATGCGTAACTTATATTCATTCTATATAGATTCGGCTTATGCCCAATAGAAAAAAGACTAGAACGTGCGCGAAAACAATAGGGCGGCACCCTTCTAACCTTCGCAAAAACTTCGTCACCATTTTGAGGATTTTATACTTATGGTATTTTTCTAAAAATACCATCTGTATATTAATTGGAACAAGAATTCCAGAAAATGATTCTGGTACTAAATATAAATTATATTCATCTTTAAATTATGTTTCCCATGATATTGTCATATCTTCAAATTTTCATTGTGCTAATAAAAAATAATTAACCTTAAAAGAGTGAATACATGTTGTTGACTCAATTTGTAAAAGATATATTTTTGAAGGAGAAATAAAGAAAACAAAAGTAAAATAATGAAATATTATACCCTTAAATACAAAAACTGTTATATGAATTAGTTATTATGTAATGTTTAATATTTATTATTTTATTTTTGTTTGTGTAACTTCGTCCAAGTTAAAATGGAACTGGTATAGACTTGTTTAAAGGTTCTGAATAAAAATAAAATAAAAATACAATATCATGCAACAATCATGTTTTCCATGTCTTATGCTTTTTTTCTTTTTCAAAACAACTAAGTTGTAACTCAATAATGACAATATTCAAAGAGAGATGTATCATGTAATGCATGACTCATTCATTACATAGAACATACTGTGGTGAAAATTATCAATCTAACATAATGCTTATTGAAAGGAACATTGCAATGTCACATTTAACACTGACAGACTTATTTCAGGGCCATGGGGCATTGCTTAGAGAAAAGGTTTTTTTTTTTCATCACAAACTGATTTTACACATCTTATCACATGCAGTTATAAAATTATATTCTAAATTTAGTTGATAAGTGTTTAAATATTTCATAGAAAGTTATAGATATCCCATAGGAACATAAAACAGCTATTCAAATACAAATATATTTCCTTGTCATTGGAATATTAAAATGTTTATATTCTTATGCATTTTTTTTATTACTATATTATAATCTGAAATATACTTCCAGAAAACCAAAATTAACATTATCGTAACATGCTCCTTCGAAGGGGCCCAAAAAGTTGATTACGACTCAAACATAGCTAATTTCAAATATAAATATGGTTTATTGATTTAACCTTTTGAGGTTATCATATTTGTTATAGGCACTGTCTTTGACTGTGAATTTGTGATACTAATAAGTAACATACTAAATCATGAAAATCAAAATACAACAAAAAAATTATTCAAGATAAATCAGGGTCTCAGTTAATACAGTATTTACTAAATTACAATCGACTTGATACAATGCGACATATTCATGATGCTTCATTACTTCAAGAACACAAATCGTCATTATCTATAAATTATTCAAGACGTTAATTCTATTCTTCTCACTTCACGTCTCCCACATGTTCAAAGAAATGTGCGTCATCCAAGCTAACACGAACTCACTCAATAGTGTACCATTTTTCTTAATTCTATAACTTACACAAGGGAAAACTTGCGATTCGTACTACAAAAAATGTGGTGAAAGGAGAAGCATGTAGATTAAATAGAAAATCAGTTTCGGATGCCGTCCCTGATACCTTCACTGCATCTAGAATGTCAAGACGGTTACATCCTTATCGAATTGACAAAGATAACGGCATACCTACGCACGGCGCAATTACGACGCACTAGTGAGATCGGTGGTTACCTTTACCAGTGTGTCATTCACACACCGTTACAAGCCCACGCTTTTCTATCCAAATCAAGCAGAGACTACGACACTCAACAAAAAAAGGCGTTGCATACATCTACAATAATCAAGTTCCTTGTAGTAATCCAAAAATATAATTCACAGGCACGTAGGACAAGACTGTAATAAGAGCCAAAAAACCACTTACTTCACGTTGGCAATTTACACGATATTACTTGAATTTACCAGAAAAATGGAAAAATACGATATTTTAAGAAATAGTAAATCAATACCATTAATTTAGATACAAAATTTAGAATGATAGTTAACCGCGCCGCGAAATCGTGTCGCCGGTTCAGGCAAAATGGCTGCTGCGAGGGCACTCCTTCTATGCGTCACAGACACAGATTTGTAAAATTACGAGTTTAAGGCAAAAACACTGCAATATTAACACATTTTATTACATTCACTCAATATAATTTCAATTCACTTACTTGATGGAAGGGAAAAAAGTAATTAAACCAGCAAATTACAACACAATATCAGTTTTTCTCTTGCTGCGAACGATATACTACAGTGGCGGCGGCGGGGCCAGAGGGGAAACAAAAACGGAACGGGGTTCTCAAAGCAGGTCCGCCATCTTGATTTTTTCGTAGAGGAAGCATATGCAATGTCAAATTATAGACAGTGACGTAGTTAAGCACGGATTCTTACCTTATCTTTCCTATGAAGACAAACAAAGACAACAGATAGATAGAAGCAAAAGCAATAAAACGCTATGATGTCTCACTACTGCGCAGGAAGTTAATTTAAAAGCGCGCGTAATTTAAAAACAACTAAATAATTTTTAAATATTCCTGAAATTATGTTATTTCAAGTTAATATTAATTAAAATACTTACAATACGTTATAGCACAATTATCCGTACATACTAGAATTATAATTAATAACAATTTCAAATATCGAGAATGTCACCTATAGACTAAGCCGTCACACATGCGGAGTAGCTTTCCATGGACGTAATATATAAACTAGCTTTCTGAATTCATAATCTGAATTAATGCCGATCCGGAATTCAGAACACGTAAATATAAATCAATAAAATATGTTTAAACACATGGCCGCTTCTTCATGCTTTTTGTTAACGATGTTATGAATTAAAATTTTTGTAGTTTTAATTAAACTTGAAATTGAGAAAATCTTATACTTGACAGTGTTTTATTTTCCAATAGAAATATTATACATATACGTTTACTGCCTCAAAGTACAACTACTTGCGCGTAAAGTCCTTACTCCTCGTAAAGATTCAAAATTGTAATAACATATTATTTGGCAGACATTTTTGTTCAAAAAGCAGCCATGAGATTTGAAGTCCACCTTGAACTTTACAGTACGGATGTATTTACTTTACTTTTTCAGCAAATTAATCAACAATAAAAAGGATAACATACATTTTACAATTTATAAGCTTCAATAAAGCTCAGAAATAGAATTTTTCCATTATAATTCTGTCTAATGAAAGCTGAGAGTGAATATTTTTTTTCTTATACTGGCAACAAATATGATTAGTTATTGTTTACATAACCTCTTCAATAGCAATTTGTGAACAGTTTTGTAGTTTTCAGTATTAAACAATGCCTAAAGGAATAAAAAAGGATGTGAAAAAGGTGCTTTAAGACATGATTAATGATTACGAAGTAGTGAAACCTGAAAGAAATACCGTTTTCAAAGAAAAATCGCGATTGTTATTAACTATTTCCGAAATTGCATGTAGGTGGTTCTAGAAATGTTGATACTTTTTACTGCATTCATGAAATAAAATTTATTGACTGCGATAATATTATATATGATATTTTTGCGACTATCGAGAGAGGTATTATGTGTAATGTATCATGCTAGTTATTAATTAATTATCAATTAATCTAATAATGAAGACTACAGATTTAGTTGGAGACTGTTGGACTGATGGTGTGGAGTAGCTCGGTTTTATTTACGATGATTGATTTATTTTAAACAAATGTATTTATAAGCAGTTTATGTATCAACTATTAGGATTTCGTAGCAAATATGGAAAACAAAATACCCTTATATCTGACAACTCTGTTGGCCATAGAGTAAGTAATCACTACGTTCCTGTTGGCCATGATCTGTCTGTAGACATCCTGTAAGGTGTTTTCCGTTGACCTAGCATCGTAGAGTGGTTTCATAGTACATGTTTATATAAAAATCTAAAAATCCAAATGATGGTAATTATAATACCTTCCTGATTTTTTGTATATACTTAGTGGGTTTTTAGTTTCAAGTATATACCTTATCTAGATAAATTGAAAAATGCAAGTTTTACTTTTAGGGATATAAAAAATTAAATCATCAAGTATCGATTAGATATTTCTTAGTACACTCAGGGTTGTAAGCGCTAGATTTTTTAAATTTCCCGCTATTTTGCACTCTCAGCTTTCATTAGACAGAATATATTTAACCATTTTGTGTTTTTTCTCGATTGGTGAAAAATTGATTTTTTAGGAAAATTATACATCACTAGTATAGGTCTACCAGAATCTCATGGCATTTTGGGAAATTTGAATTTACGCATTGCAACACTGGGGTAATTGGATGAACATATTTTGATACTTTCAATAATTGTAATTATTTTTTATTTCAAATTGACATTAATTTATTAGTACAACTTTTTAAATAAATTACATAATATTTTAAGTAAAAATATAAAGGTTATTTAAACACTAAAATTACTTCAAAATTGTACTTTTAGATTAATAGCCAATTAAAATAGGCAAATAAGATTTTTTTCAGTTTTAAATTATAACATACATACGAGTCTTACGAGTATTTATAATATAGATGGAGCGCTGGTACTTTCAAAACGTAGATAAAAATAGAGGTACCGAGCCACCAGTTTCGTTTTAATTCTCTCTTCTTGTTAGTTCTCACTTAATCAAACAACTTTCAATTTCCAAATTGTAAGTAGTTTGATTATGAGTCGGTTTTATTTAAATAATTATTAGATTCGATAAATGTAATACGAAAGATGCAAGATTGTATAATAAGCACATATAATTTTATTTACAGTCTTCTTTATTTCATTAACACTTTAGTCAGAGCTTACTTCTAAATACTCTTCCTGTAAATCTTCTGATGAAGACGATGAAGATAAAGGAATAATAATAAACCGTTCCTTATCTAATATCTCTGGAAACTCCTGTAAATAGGTATTTAATGCATTACTGTTTAGTTTCAAAAAATGATATCAATATACGATAAAACACATACACATATCTAACACTAACCAAAAAAAAAATGAAGTATCAAAACTATTCACTCCGACTTACTTGTTAAAACGACGCCGATTTTAAAATCGACGATTTTGTTTAAATTTGACCAAATTATTCACGGATCTAGCGATAAACCTTGTAAACAATGTGTCGCACTTGTGATTGTAGAACTAATTTGTACCTTTTCGCTAAGAAAGGATAGAAATCTTAAAATATTCACATCGAATGACGTAACTCAAGTTTTGAATCAGCTGTTCGTCGATGGTATTGCCACATAAAAATCATTGTTTTTTTTTTAAATTTTATGCCATGAGATTCTGGTAGACCTATACTAACATGCCTGTATAACCTCTATATTAAATATTTTTCCGTTACATAATCTGTGGCACAATTTGATCGCCAACCAAAGCTGACAGTTGCATCCAGCTTGCACCCCTCGCGCAAACCCTGCATGCCCCTCGGTCGCCTATCGCTCTTTCGGCGTCTGCGCCGCCATTTTGGCCGCCATTACAAGTTGTCAAGTTGTTTACGTTTGTTGTTTACTGTGTTACTGGGATTTCTAGTACTGCGTATAGTTCTAATCTTTGTTAAATACAAAGATTGTATTCAAGGATTTGTGAAGGTGCTGGAAAAAATGTGAATATTCATGTTGAGAGAAGCTGTTCATAAAGTGGCAGCAGAAAATATGATTTTACTTTTCCCAAGAGGCTACATCTGTACCAGAAATAAAAGCTATATCAAGACAGCCTTACGGCATTAATATGCGACCAAGACACATAATTCCGATAAGCTTTTAAAAATTTGGAATTAGAGACAACAAATAATTATATTTTGCGAAATCAAAACCCAGGTTGGTTACTCAAACAAAGTACTTTATACGCTTATGTTGTCATATTGGATGATAATGGTAACTAAGTATACTGTTTCTTTTTTTGCAGATGGAACCGATAATATTGGTGGGGCGAATTTAAATATATAGCCAAAAATATAGTCTTGTATAGACACATACCTCATTAGCAAGATATAATTGATGTCTATGAAACTGACTGGTGACTGACTGCCTGCGTACCAAAATGAGTTACATAAATTAAATGACCAATATGTCATACTTGAAACAGTAACAAAGATTAAGGTATTTGATAATTGAATATTCATCAAAGTATTATAATAATTTATTTTAAAATGAAAATGGAATCTAAGGAAATTAACTAATTAATGTCCTTTTAATCATCAGTTTTGTGAAAATTGTATCTGTAACAGCCCATCCCACTGTAGGGCACGGGCCTACTCTATAATTGAGAGTGTGATTGAGAGTGGTTAGGCTATATAGTCCACCACGCTGGCCTAGTGCGGGTTGGCGGACTTACATACCATAGAAATTCTTACAAATCGCTATGGTATACAGGTTTCCTCACGATGTTTTCATTCACCGTTTTTAGTGTGTGATGATTGCCTATCAATACACACATGACTCCGAAAAGTCAGAGGTGTGCCCTGGGATATGGACCCGCGACCACCGTCAACATGTTGGCAGCCACATTTGGTCCATTTACTAACAGGCCACCACGCACTTCATGAAAATTATTTTATAAAATATTATAGTAAATAGTAATCATTTTAAACTCAAAGCAAGAACATTTTAAAGTGATGTGTATGTTTTAGTTCTAATTGTATCTGCAAGTCACGATTGTCAATATCTCAATTTATTTTCAGGTCAAAAGCTGTGTCAGAGTTTTCAGCAGAACTATATCTGCTGCTCTCCTTTACACAACAAATTTTTGTAAGTATTGAAAAATCATACAATCAGTCTGTTTTAATTGATAGTTCATGTTAACTTAATGCACCCTGCATTAAAAGACTTGGTTTCTGTTCATGAATTTGATGAAGATTACTTTGAGCTTTTGTTTTGTATCATATAAAGCAGATATAAAAATTGTAAGAATTAAAACAAATTTTTGATTTCTCATGTTTATGATTATGCATTTTGCAACTTGTTACCAAATGATATAGAATCAACTACCCTATTAGTAAGTCAAACTCAAACTATATCTTTTTGTAATTATTGATATTTTTCATTCCAGCAACATGTACCGATGAAAGCTCAGTCAGCTCGATGACAAATAAGACTACTGCAATAGTGGCCTTTTTTTTAATAAAAACTACTAACAAGGCAGTAACAGAAAATCCTGAGAATCACACATTTTGGCCAGAAGCAATAAAAACAAGAGAAAAGTCAGTACCCTCTATAAAAAACAACTATTACTCGGTTAAAATGGTTTATGAGGGTGTGGAAGTGTTTAAAATCAAATCAAATTAATATAATGAGACACAATATTTTAATTCAGACCCTATTGAAAAGAAAATCAGACAAGTTAGTATAATTATAGATACAATGATCCTAACTGCCACACCCCCAGTTGAACCTTCAAATCTTTATTAGTTACAAGATTAATCAAAATTCATAATAATAGTTTCAATTGGTAAGATGATTAGACAAACCCAGACATAATTTTAACTAATTATTCGAAAATGGAATTGTTGGATAGTCAAATCATCAAAAGAAAATATGTGATATTGGGAATATACTAGAGCAGGCCCATTGAGAAGGTACGAAAACTTGCGGGCCTATGCTGCTGGATGGGTAGTAAAGAAAGTAACTAGTTACATAAATGGTTGTGAATGCCAAGACAAGTTAACGAGAGATGGAAGTCTTGGCATTCACAATTGGATCAGTATTTGAGAATTTGAGATTGTTCATAAAATTAGGCACAAGTACCTATCTGAAGGAGCAGTGATGCTGTTTAACAGCTAATGCTGATAACAGTGAAATCTGGAATAATATGTAAAAATATATTTTCTTTAATTATTCGTTGTAAAGAGTACTGACATTTCTAGAGTAATGAAAATTACGATGTTATCAAAATTTCAGCAAAAATATTTATTATTTAAGTATAAAAAAAACCATTAAAAAATAAATCGTTTAATAAATATTTTTAAGTGTTTTATTCACAATCTATCCATCTTTCATCTAAAAGTTACATTTACTTTATTATTTTGCTAAGTTTCTTTGGATCACTTTAATGTGATTTATAGAGACTTGGCGAAATAATAAAAACGATGAAAAAAAATACCCTGTGCAGCCGCGCGCAGCGCTCGCAACAAGGCTGAATACAATCTACCTTTGCCTGTATTACATATCATATTTAAAAATAATAATCTTGATAATCTGTCAACCGACTTTCGTGATCAAATGACTGAGCGGCTATGGCTAAAGAATCTATAGGCGAGTTAACCGTCTGTTTCTAGTTGGTCTGTGTATACTAATGATAATAAAGATTGACTCAGATTGACTCAAAAGATTTGGATCCACAAGATTTTTTTTAAGAAAATGTCAAAATGCATTTGACAAGCATTCGAGGATAATAAATAACCTCAAAAATTAGAACGTAAAGTTAAGCACGTGAATTTATTATTCTAATTTTAATTAAGTAATAAATGTTTATCCTAGGTTAAATACATTAAACCGTTGAGTATATTCCTAACAATTCCATTTAACAAAAGATAGTTTGCTACAATGCCCAAGTCTAAAAGAGATAAGAAAGGTAAGTTGTGCATGTTTATAAGAGGGTTTATAAAAAAAAATGTTGTAGTAATTAATACCACATTACTTACTTTCCAGTTTCTCTCACAAAAACCAATAAGAAGGGTTTACTTCTCAAACAGAAAATTATAGAAGAAATAAGAAATTCCTTATCTAAATATGAACACATATTTCTCTTCACTGTTGATAATATGCGCAATACCAAGTTAAAGGACCTTAGGAATGAATGGAAAGATTCTAGATTTTTTTTTGGAAAAAACAAAGTTATGGCTATTGCTCTGGGGAAAACAAAAAGTGATGAAGTTGAGGATCAGCTGAATTTGGTTAGTATGCCAGTAAACATTAATACCTAGCTAATAATAGTCTATACATGTTGATATATTTCTGAAAACACCATATGTTTATATTTTCAGCTTTCAAAAAAACTAAAAGGTCAATGTGGCTTGTTAATGACAAACAGAGATGTACCTGAGGTACTGCAATGGTTTAAAAGTTTTAGTGAATCTGAATATGCTAGAGCAGGATTTGTTGCAACACGGGATGTAATATTACCCCAAGGACCACTTGAAGATTTCTCACACACTATAGAACCACATCTCAGGAGACTAGGACTTCCAACATCCCTGGACAGAGGCATCATTCATCTTATAAAGGAATACCAGGTAAAAATTTTCTAATTTATAGCACAAAGTTCATGAATATGTTATATGCCAGCTCAGAGGTGATAATATAACTCTACTCTAAAATTTGATATGGTCTGGTCATTTTTGTGCCATTCAAGGGCCTGCCCCTTATGTGTGGGTACTACTGGCATTGCCCTATTTACAGCACAGTGAGCAAATTATTGTGCAACAAGTTTCATTAGATCAATTTTTTTTATAATTGTGTATTACACAAATGAAAACTAACTTTGGTAGATCTCATTTAGCAATAGGGAATATGCATGCCATTTTTTTATATTTTTAATCGATTCCGTATGTTATTATATTACTAGAAAAAAATATAAGGCTTTATAAATATCAATCATAAAAGTACAAAAAAATAATAAAAACTGCTATCAGTTTCGAAGCATTTAAACGCCATTATGGCGCGACCTCGCTGTGACGTCAGAGTCTACTATATCAGCAATATAGTATTTGGATTAAGCTTCTTTTATTAATTGCTACATAACTGTATTTCGTCACAAAATAATCCATTATTTTTTATAATACAACGAAAACACAAAATAACTCTTAAACAAACGTAAAACAATACACCCAACAAGCTAAAACTTCATAAGATAGTGTACTCTGTCGTCACTTTCCTTTTCAAACGTTTCGAAAAAATTGCGCGGCAATTTTGAAATGTCATTTTTTAAGTATTTTTTTTACCGATTTAGAGTTGCTGAATTTAAAAAAATATCTTATTGATATATTTCTATATCAATAAAGATTACAACAAAAAATATTTGACTTATTTTGGAGTCTCGTGCATATTCCCTATTAAACTGTTTTATAAAAAAACTGCAATAAATGTTTCCTGCAATATTATATATAACAGGGTGCCCTATACTAGACAAACAAGCCTTCTCAGGCTTCAGGTAAATCACAGGTAGATGCTAAAATGCCAAATGCTTGGTACACAAAGGGCCTATATCTAATGTGTCTGCACCTTATTGCCTCAATACACCTACTAAAAGTGTTGCATTGTGAATGTGTTGTTTAAAATCAATAGGTTGTGCACAACCTATAATTTAAGTTCCATGCTCCAAAATTCTGTTTGTGGTGGTCCTATACATGTTCTCTAAATAGTGATCATGCTACACAGATAAGAGGAATGGACAGTCAGACTTTCTGATTCCTCTATGCCTTAACATACAAAAGATTGTTTCTTTATTTATTCATAAGCATATCCACATCATGAATATTATGAATTTCTTATGAATAAAATTAAGAAATTTAAAATTTGATATGCATTATGATTAATTACTAAATTATCTTGTTGTAGGTTTGTAAGAAAGGCACAGCATTGACTCCTGAACAAGCAAGTATATTAAAATTATTGGGAATTCAAATGGCAGACTTTAAAGTTGTGATAAAATGTCATTGGACAAAGGGAAAAGGCTACCATAAAGACCTTGAGGTGCCAAGTGATGATGAAGATGAAGAAAATGAGTCTGACATTGAAGCAATGGATGCTGATGAAACATAATGTTTACCCTATTCAAAATAAATATTTTATATCAATTATTGTGTTCATTTTAAATTTGCATGAAGCTGTTGCATCAATTAATTGTTACTGAACTTGCAACATATCATAACTATGAATTGACAAAGTCGATACCATGTGATTGCATTGTTCAATACAAAACTATTACAAAATGACGGTGCTTGGGGCCATTTCTACAAAAATACCAAACTGCAACCACTGTTGTTATTATTTCGACGTACATAACAAGTGACCTGCCAGGCGAAACTGGTAAACTGAACTATTCATCATTTTGTTCACAATTGTTTGCATACAGATAAAGCAGCCATGATGATCCCGACTATGAATCCAAAATAAAGTTATTGGAGAAAAAAAACGTCGCATATGCCGCCCTTTTCCTAACTCTGTCTACAGCATTGTGGGCTGTGGGCTGTGGCCATTGCCATAAATATATGGACAGGGCGAAAGCGAGTAGTATTCTGACGTAAGTGGCGCGCGCGCTCCAGTACATCTTTAGTGGATGGTGTTGGAATAAATAGCAATAGCAATCAGAAATAGCAAGTGAATACGATGATAAAATTTCACAAGTTAAATAAATAAGCTTAATTTTGCGATTGTGATTCACAAAGCCGATCGGCTAATATTTTTATACCGTTTCATGTAATCTATGAAGGAGAGAGCTTTTTTACGAACCATTTAAAGAATAACTGAACAGTCCATTTTGTGTGCGTAATTTAAGGTGTGAAAAATGGTTATAATATACTGGGTGGAATCGCTTATCGTCACGAAAAAAAATGTGCATGGCAAGTACATGATAGTGGACCGTTACTGAAATTAGTTATAGCTCGCAACCTTCGATCAAATGTATATTTGATGTTTGAAGCAATAATTGCAGGTGCCACAATAATAGTTTTTCTATGTGGAATTATCTCAGCTGCAATAGTTTGCTGTACTCGAGCGTCCATGGTACTGTAGAAATTAGGTATAATCATTGATTTAAAAACTAAGGATAGGCCCTTCAGTACATTGGGTACGTCAAAAAGATGTCTGTGAAAATCGCGCCATCTGTTGGATTTTTACGTCAATGGCGGCCACATAGATGTAGTATAGACGGCCATGAAATCGTTTTTCAATAATGCTAAAATAAATGTTTATTGACTTAAAGTTATATAATTTTTACTTAGCGGTAATAAGAAATGTTATCTCTTTTTATGTGAACTTTCGGTCAACTTTATTGCACCCACGCACGATACAATTAGGCATTTGTCGACGACTTACAGACCGGTGCGCTGTGACGTCACAACCGCTGCATTGGTCCGCGGACCACTTTCGTGACACTTTTTGTACTCTCCGCCCCGTCCATATATTTTACGTCAATGGGTATAATCGTGTCTTTAATGGCGACGTTGCTTCGCATGCACGCCTAGCGGCGAGTAGTGGCAAGCACCGTGTGAAGCCAACATATCGAGAGATCATTGCACCCAGCGCCACAGCCAGCTTTGAACCCTGCAGCAAATTTTAGCAAGCTGTCCTGCAGCGAAACAAGCGTCTTGTTCAGCGGGCTTTACCAACGGCGCCACCGAGGCTGTGAGGTTATATTAATAATAATGAAGATACTGGAAGATACCTTATATTTATTATCACCGATTAGACGAAATCAAATATATAAAGTAAATTTAATATTTATTTTAAGGCGATTAAAACTGTCATCTTTTTGAAACGAAGAATGTACTGAGGCGCCTGATTTTGCATGGTTCATTGTTTACAGGCTTATTATAATCGTTGAGTAACAATTCCGCTGCTAGTTGTAAGAAGGTGTACTAACTACATCATCGGCGCCTTTGCGCTGTGTAGCTCAACGCGCTGCTTCGGCGCTTCCGTTCATTATTCGCTGCGTTGTTTTTTTTATTGAAGTTGAAAATAACTCGATGAGTGCTGATGCACGAAAACGGAATTATCATAAACTATAGACAAAAACTAAAAGTGTGAATTGTATCCGTTGCAATTTATACACAGAATAGGATATAGGCATGGATATAGGTTTCTCTGTCTACGTCGTCAGTCGTCACACGTCAAAAGTCCCAGCTATTCATGCTATTTCAATATTTCCTATTGAAATAGCATGAATCTATTGTTGCTGTATTAAAAATCTAACCATAAAGCTATATGAACTATACTGCACTGGCTTTAACAATCTTTTATAGTCAGCAGTTTTATTTCAGTGCATTGGTTTGACGGCGGTTGTAAATTATTTACAAGGAGATGAATGAAAGTAAAATAATATTTTACAAATTATTCCGAAAATATTTATTACAATAATCACAGAAACAATAAATTATTATATAAAATGTATTAACTTTAATTATATTAAGCAAAACCAACGTTCGGCACTTAATAAACTTAAGATCAAATTACAAACGAAATAAACCACTAGTTACCACATATAAAATATATCTACTATAATTACAAATGAAATGTCTAACGGAAGCTAAGCCTCCGGATTCCTATTACGAGTATATATTTAACAAAAAATGAATTAGCACATACATACAAATAGGTAATCACAGTATAAAAATAAAGCATTGTTTCATCAGTCGACAACATCACAGCTTACACAATCGGCAAAACCAAAACAGCCTGATGACTTAGTTTCATAACAACTAAATCTATCAAAATAAATTTACGTCACTGCCTGGAACGTACAGCCTTTGCAACACAGAACTTGCAACAAAGTATAAAAAAGTATGTTTACAAAATAAAGTAAGATGTCCCAAAATAATTCTCTGCTAATCACATCTACATCTAGCATACATAACGCACACTCATACAAAGTACACGAATTAAACTTTCATTCTCATTATTGTACCCGGCTTGTCTAGTGCACACATAAAGTTGCCGATAATGTATTATTATTTTCCCAGGCGCTTGTATGACATTTAGCAACGCAGACAAACAAATTGATCGATACAGCAGCGTCCGTAGTAAACACAATAAAACAACAAAACATATTACAATAATCATTACATACTTTGTCATGACATAGCCGTTTAATAGCTAACACGGCACTATTAAATCCAGCATAGATTGCAGAAGCAAATATGAATAAAATGTCTCATTTATTTATTAGTTACATAGAAGATATTCGGTTTATATTATGTCTTGTTATCAACTTGTAGATTACTCAAAAGTCTTCTAAAAACTATGCTGATTTTACTTATCTTGATACTGGGTCACGATTACCGTAATAATTATCAATGAAACTTTTGTAGACACGTATATAAAATAAAAAATGCAGTAATAATGGTATCTGGTGACCAAGATGCTCCTTGGTATATTAATGATTTACCATCAGCTGCAGCGATCAATTGAATTTGTTCTGGGGGGTTACTCTATTCTCCAACACGAAGTTCGAACATTCGACATCCACTTATAAGATAAAAGATTTCCACTTCTAAAAATCAACAATATTCTCTATAAAATTTATCATTCAATTCGAACTCAGTCTATGGTTACGACTTCCGATAGAGGATTCGAACATTTTGTAAAGAATTTAGGCATATTCGTAAAGTTTTACGCACGACGTTCGAACATTCGTCATTGTTTCAGAGTATAGGGTAACCCCCCTTGTTTTGAATCTAATTATTTTTTTTCTGTATAATTCCAAAAATTATTGAGCATCATTTGAATACATACTTCTGTTCTAGTACCCGTCGCTAACACTACCAAGCTGTAACGATTCACTAGTCTACCATTCCAAAAAATCACCTAATCGACTTGCTCAACTACTCACCTACATTATAAGCTGCGTGCGTTTGCAAATTTACTTTAACAATACCTAGGTGAAAATTGAGTACAATTTGCCAAATCGTGTTTATTACATATCGATCTGGTTCTCGAATGCATTTCGCATTTAAACATTCCATTATACACTCATGGTTCTCTACTTTCATCTACATCATTTCTCTACTCTTATAAGTCATAATATAACATTACATAGTACATTAAAAATAATTATTGTGTTTGAATATACCCGTTACATACAATCAGTGCATAAAATTGGGCAACAATTGTGCACACTGCTGAGAAAATTAGCAGCAATATGCACAATAATAATAATCGGAATACAACTCTGTTTGGCGTTTAAAAAATTAAAGAAGGTTTACGAGAAAAATAAATGATGTTTTATTTATATTATATTATCGGCGTACTAGTCGAAACAAACAAAGTATAAGAGCAAGCGCCTGGGAGCAATAACTAGTAAGCATGGGAACAGTGCGAGAGTCAGTGCGAGTGATTGAGTTATACTATAGCGGACACTGCGAACAAAATGTAACAAAAACTGCGGTACCCGTACCGCAGTTAATATTTACGTCTCTGTCACTCCCACGTTTCGACACTATCTTCTCTCACTCCCCAGTGTTGTCCCGCTTGCCTAATACGCGCGCACACATTTAAGGCTGATTTTTACGAATTTTACGCATCCAGTTGTCGCCTCTAATTTCGCTGGCACGGAAATATTTTGTACCACCTAAATATTAGCCGCCAGTATGGGAATAGAATAGGAACAGCGACTGTTTTATTAGTATTTTTTGTATTCTTCATTCTTAGAGTAAATATAATACACAGAGAGCGCTGCATTTGCGTCATATAGACGTCATTCGTGCACGTTGGACAACCTGTCAAATGTCAGCCAATAAGAGGGCCGATAAAGGTAGACCGGCACGACCATTTTTATTTACTCTAACGTTCCGGCCTCTTTAGAGGCTCGTTAATGTAATGTCAGTTTTATCAAGATATATTTTAACTGTCAATGTAACGACAGCCTTAATGTAAAAGAAATAACATGGCAACGTACAAGTAGTTATGTACGTTTTTGGAGTAACTAGCGCTCCCTCTATATTATAAATATCTGTCTGTATCAGCCCATATACGTCCCACTGCAGCACACTGGCCTACTTTATAATCGAGAGTACGATTGAGAGTGGTTTTTCTCCGCCTGTCTTCTATTTTGTAAGGAGAATGATTGCGAGTAGTTAGGCCACATAGTCCACCACGCTGGCCAATGCGGGTTGGTAGTTATTATAGTGTAGTGGTATGTCGAGTGGGGGTAGTGCGGGTAGTGTTCAGTGCGGCGCGTGCGCGGCGGGCGGCGGCGCGAGCGGCGGCAGCGCGGCGAGGTCGGGCAGCGGCTCGCGCCAGTACAGCGCCGCCGAGAACTCCGCGCTCGGCTCGCACTGCGCCGGCGGGAACACCTGGTCCACCAGCACCGACATGTGCGAGTACCTGCACACACATACACACACACCATTACTATACATTCATAGTATACACCATTATTTAATCATATTTAACATTATGTATCGCATCTTTAGAATTATAGTGACCTTATCTATAAAACCACTCTCAATCGTATTCTCGATTGTAGAGCAGGCCCATGCCCTACAGTGGGATGTATATGAGCTGATACAGAATCCAAAAAAATATTTTTAATCATATATTGGCTCAAAATGACTATCTCCATCGACCCTTAAAGAAGGACTCATTGATACGTGAAAGACAGATGTATACTTTGGTCTTGTAGATGTATCTTCCATAAGTACAAAATTTATTATGTCACAAATCTTTAATGAATGTTTCCCAAAAAATAAGATTTTTAATTAGGTCTCTTTAATTATAAAGGTGCGATATATCATCATAATTAGCCAACATGTCTGGGTTTAATATGAACATCTAAATCTATCACTTCAAATGGAAACACATATGAAAACAAAATAAAATAGAATGTTGCCTTCGATGAGTGTACACTGGTTTGAAGTAGGCCACACATACGAACACAGTTCAAAAAATACTAATTACTAAATTAATGGAAATGTTCTTGGAAAACGTCGACATAGGAGGTTTTAATTAGGGTAAGTGGTGTATTCTTTTGGTTATGTTTGTTATTTTTTGGTTACACAGTGTTAATAGACAACTAAAGCCCAAAACTACGAGTTCCGACACCAAAGTATCGTCCACGATGGAGAAGATGTTAGATAGAGCACGACAGATAATTAACACAGTCTGGCCCAACACTTAGACACCAAGTGACGAGACAGATGACATGTCGATGATTGCAATCGTCAGTATTATTATTTAGCCGATTATTGTCATGAGGTTTTAATATAGCGGCGTATTTTATTATGAAACAGATGAAAGCACGGCCTCCACGTGTCCAAGCCTTACAAGTCATGCCATACGGCTTACCCGGAATAATCGCGCGCCGGTAAATCGTGTCACTAACTAATATTAATACTCTAACACCTAAACCTCGAACAAGCTTTTAACATTATTATCACGTTTCAGTGGTGGGAAGAAATCATCGACCATGTCACTTTGCACGTGGTAACTGAAATAAAAATATAGCACATTACCAGTGAGAACACAGCGTGTTAGTGACGTCACCAGCGCCAGGCACGAACGTATACGAAACAATACACTGCGCGTTTGTACAGAATGCACACCGCCGCAGCTCATGCGAGATACTCACGTTGATTGGAATGTCTGCGTCAGTTCGTGTTTCAATTCGCCCTTATAGTTTATTGTGAATATTCTCACGATCGGAATGCCTACTGCCTGGTACGCGCATACATCCTGTAATGGATAAAAAAAAGTTTAAATAATTCTCGTCACATTACACTATGAGTGAACATATCGAATGCTGTGAGTTGACTCACGTTAACTCTGTTGCCATATCCGGCATAGAAGGGGTTGGAGCCGTGCGGGAAGAGTGCCTTGATGTCGGCGAGGCACTGTATCTTGAACTCCTCTGGTTTCTTCTCGATGACCTCGCGGTGGAAGGCGCGCAGCAGCGACGTGGGGTTGAGCAGCAGCGGCCCGTCCGGCAGGCACACCTCGCCTTGCCGGATGGAACGCAGGTACTCGCGGGTCACCTGCACACACAAACATTACATACATACATACGTACATATATAAACTCACGCTTTTTTTTCAGATGTAGTAGGCAGAGGTACACCCAAGTTTCGCTTACTGTGTTTCGTCACATAATGTGATAGGAGGCGAGCTTATTATATTGAGTACTTTCTGACTCCCGGCTGATAATGAATATAAAAATCCAATTTTACTGCCCGATCCGCGATTCGAACTCGAAAGCATTCAAATTTTATATTTTATTAAACCAAAAGAAATGTTTACAATAAAAATTTTGATATGTACATCGTAGAAATCATTATTCGGATAATTTGGTAATAACATGTATTTGGATAAATTTATAAGGATACTCAAATATCAATTTAAAACAATTTGTCTTGTTTGGGAAAAGGCATGAAGTAGCCCCTTACCTTTGCCTGACCAATGGCTCTGGCCGACAGGTACAGGAGCTGATAGCCATTGTTCTTGATCTTGGTGAAGAGCTGCGCTACGCCAGATTGGGCCCAATCTTTGCCGACCAACGGGAATATATGACCCAACACATCAGATCTGAACAATAGAAAACAATGCTCTATTATCTGTACATTTTTCCTATAAATATGTGAAACATTCATACAAAGTAATTATGTGCAAATCTCCATGAAACATCAAGACAACGCGCGTCATTCATCACAAACGTCATCTGATGTTATCTGATTTTTTTAAAATGTTATTACAGTAATAAATATAATGCTGAATGAGAAGTTTTATTTTTCCTAAGTAGTTTGAGTAGGGTTCTTTTGTATACCTAGTTACCATTATTCCCTTTTACTTTCTCCCTTTATACCCTGTATAATAATGTCAGCAGTACCCTAACTAGCCATTTCTATAACTACCAACCCATCAAACCAATCAAACCTTGGTCTCTTCACCCTTAAGAGCGTTTATACCTTCCGCGCGCTTTTTGGCTTAAAAACAGGACTTTTCAAACGAGTTAATATCCACCAATAAACAATTTAAAGGAAATATAACTAATACTAATTTTAGAAAATGTTGTCATCTAGGGATTTTGGTGGAGAACATTATATATTGATAGATAATTTGTAAATACTATAAGGATTACTGAACCCAGGTTTCGATATTTAGGCCTCGAATGGCAATTTAGAAGCTTAAGATATCCGAAATCACTAAATATAAGATGAAAATAAAAATATTGTTAGACTAATAGGACCCTTATGGAGGGATTTTGCTAAGAAAAATAATCTTTTTGTGTTTAGTTCCTGAAAAATAAAAATTTAAACAATGCAAAATTATTCAGAAACTCCCTTCAAGAACATATTTTTTTTCACCAACTTATCGTACATATTTTTTTATAGCAATTGCATATTATAATAGAAGAACATCTTATCAATAAATTAACATTTTTATATTACAGCCAAATTAGTTTTCATGTTTTCTACAAATATTTTAAAAACCACTATAAAACACGCTGTCCGACCTGCAACAAATCAGACCGCCGCAAGGCCTTCTAGAGGGAGGACGTATCGCTCGTCGCTCCGGCCTGGCTGCAGTTGATCGTTGTCGTGCGTAGTAAAAATAGCCACGCGTGTACTGCGAATGCCACACCTTAGTACTTTGGTAGTAAAATATTTTATTTTATTTTTATTACCTACAATGATTTTGTTGTTAGTATAAATTATGTTTCAGATAATATAATGAGAAATAAAACTAAGTCATTTCTAAGCAATAAAAGGAAACAACATATTGGAAAGTTGACTGGAACAATACTAATGTTATAGCGTGAAACTATAATTAAGTTTGTTGTTTTTTAGGCTGTTTGGAAAATATATAATTGTTTTTTTAGGATGCGCTTATCTTCTATACATATAAATAAAATTGAAGTGTCTGTATGTAAATTGAAAATTTAAAAAATGTCCTACTACATATCGTTATATACACGATACATATGCCGAAAATTATATTAAAAAATTTTTGTCCGTCTGTTTGTTCGGGCTAATCTCTGAAATGGCTGGACCGATTTTGACGGGACTTTTATTGTCAGGTAGCTGATATAATAAGGAGTAACTTAGGCTACATTTATGTTAGAAAAATTCTTTATTTAAAAAAAATAAAGTAAGCAATGTCCAGTACCGCGCGCAGCTCACGCGCATGCTACCACTGGGCCCTCACGTCGGGCGCCCCCCACCACTTCTCCCACCAACAAATCATTACAAAATATTGTATATAAAGAAATTTAACAATATTTTTTTTTTTTAATGTTGTGTTATGGCGTATGCCGTAATACAACATTTCAATAACGATCTAGCCTTATGACTAATAAGTTATTTAAATTTAACCTAAACTTCTAAAGAGACTACGACTAAGAATATGTCCAATAACACGTTTCTTATTGTCTCTATTAAGGGGAAGACACAATGTTCGCGTGTTCTTTTTCACTAGCACTCACTGCACTATGTTTCACTAACTGTTCATCACTAACTCGAAAGGTTTTGTCCTTTTCAGTCTTCTCACTAGGTCCGTGTTATCGAGGAGCTGGATAGCCTCGACGTTCACGTGATGGTGAAGCCTATGTTCATGAGCTTCAGCATACTTTTTTACAATATTTCTAACGAAGTCTACCCTGAGGTCCCGATGAAGATCTTTATTTCTTACGTACCATGGGGCGTTTACTATGTTCCGCAGTACTTTGTTTTGAAAACGCTGTATTATTTGCATGTTGCTTGGTTTGGTACATCCCCACAACTGTATACCATAAGTCCATACAGGCATAAGGACTTGTTTGTACAAAAGTATTTTGTTGTGTACTGACAACGAAGATTGTTTACCAAGTAGCCAATACATATTCCTGTAGCGAATTTCTAGTTCGTCGCGTTTCTTTTTGACGTGTGCCTTCCAGCGTAGCTTTGCGTCCAGAGTCATACCAAGGTATTTAGCCGTATTTTCATATGGTATAGTTTTACCGTTAATGAACACAGGCTCATACTTTGGCTTTTTGTTGGTGAAGTCAATATGAACTGATTTTGATTCATTTATTTTCAAACGCCATTTTTCAGTCCAATTGGAAATGACATTGACCGCTGTTTGCACTTTATCCACTGCTTCTTCGTGAGTCGATCCTGTGGCTAAAATTGCCGTATCGTCTGCGAAAGTTGCAATGGCATTGTTTTCTATTTTAGGAATATCACAGGTGTATAATAAGTACAGGACCGGACCTAGTACACTTCCCTGTGGTACTCCAGCTTCTGTATGCTTAATTTCTGAATAAGAATCTTCATGTTTGATACGAAACATTCTATCAGAAATGTAAGATTCCAGTATGTCTGAGAACTGCTTGGGCAGCATTTTCCTAAGTTTATAAATGAGGCCGTGGTGCCAAACCTTGTCAAATGCTTGTGCCACGTCTAGGAATACCGTTGAGAAAACTTTTTTCTCTTCTAGAGCCTTTTCTATTAAATTAGTTATCCGGTGGACTTGGTCTATTGTCGAATTTTTTCTCTAAATCCGAATTGGTAGTCTGGGATTAGTTTCCGCTCTTCTATAACAGGCTTAAGCCTTTTCAAAAGTATTTTTTCATATAGCTTAGCCATTACTGGTAAGAAGGAAATTGGCCTGTAGGATTTCACGTCATGAGGAGGCTTACCAGGCTTTGCTATCATAATGACTTCAGCAAATTTCCAAATGTCAGGTACATGTTTCAGTCTGAACGAGGCATTTATCAAAGTAGTCAGTTTGACAACTGCTTTACGCGGTAGATTGATCAGTACTTCTTCTGTAATCAGATCGTAACCCGGAGATTTCTTTTGATTTATTTTTTTAATTTCATTTGTTACCTCCCTAGGTGTAACCAATTTTATTGGATGGTTATCTTGTGATACGTTGTCTAGGGTGAAGTCCAATACAGTACCTTCATTTGGTTTAAATATGTGCTCTAGATGTTCAGCAAATATATTTGCTTTTTGTTCATTGTTTATGGCCCAGTTTCCATTTGTTGTTTTGATAGGAGGGACTTGCATAATTGGTTTTTTAATATGTCTGGTAGCTTTCCACAGAGAATAATCTGACATACGGTCACTAGATAGCCCACGAAGATAGGTATTCATCGATTCGTCTTTGAAGCGTTTTATTTCTCTTGTGAGCCTTTTTGCGAGTGTGTTATAAATTTGTTTGTCCTTAGGAAATCTGTTTGTTTGCCATTGTTTTCTTTGTTTCCTTTTTTCCGCTATAAGGTCCCTGATTTCTACTGGGTAAGAGTTGCCTCTAACTCTTAACCTAGCCACAGGTGTATTGCGCCAGGCACATTGTTGTATGTTTACTATAAACTGTCTCAGGTCTTGTTCGAGTTGCTCCAAATTTTTAAGCGGAACTTTTAGATCAATTATAGATTCTAAATCTATCTTGAAGCTTTTCCAGTCAGTGTATCTGTTTGATAACGAGGGATGACTTTCCTTTTGAATTTTTCCAGCGGATAAAGTTAAGATGATCGGCGAATGATCTGAACTCATGTCATAGCCCTCCTCAATATGTAGAGTATCGAGGGGGAGATTTTTTAAGATAAAAAAGTCTATTAGGAATTTCTAGAATCAAATTTCCTGAAGACCTAAGAGATCGTACATGGGTATTGCTTAAGAAATGAAAGCGACGTTTTAAATAATTTGGAGTCGTGGGATGAAATAATATGGTATAGAGAAGTGAAAGGATGCGAGTATTCCGGCGAAAGCGTATTGATAGCCACTTGAGTTTAGTTCGATATTCAGAGACGTGGTCATATTTTTTGAGTCCAAATACAAACCGAATGCAGAAATTTTGAAGTCGCTCAAGCTTTTCAAACTGGGCTTCGGTGAGATCTAGGTAGCTAGCATCAGCATAATCAAGGAGAGGAAAAAGAAGAGACTGGACAAGCGCAATTTTCATGGGAATAGGTAGAAAATTTCGTAATCTTCGCAAGGACCCCGCTGCAGCGAACAATTTACGACTAAGTTGTTGCAATTGGGGACCCCAGGATAAGTTTTTGTTTGTTTTAACATAGCTATTATCCTAAAGAAAATTTAACAGAGACATGCATCAAATCGATATTAAAGCTATAGTTTCTCAATAATATGTCATGCATTTGTGCCCTATATATTTTAATTCACTAATGGACTATACTCATGATTCTGAACCTCCTCTTAAAATTTGAATACTCAGAACAAAATAACCTTGTTTAATAGCATCGTCATATCGATAATTATAAAACTTGTTATATTTGTTCCTCTTCCCATTTAATAGAATAAAAAAAAGCATACACAGTACTAGTGATTTGCGTTCCATTATCATGGCAACCATAGTTTCATAATGAGTTTAATAGTATTTTAGACTAACTTACTAAATTTTAGATTAGTATTAAATTTTAGTTTAGATTAGTATATTAATTTTAAAGAAATACAATTTATTATTGTTATTAGATATGCGTACTACGATATTTTATATAGCAGCGCTGTATAGAAAAAAATGGTATTAGAATAATTATGACATCTTTTAACGTGGATTGAAAAGTATCGAAAACGACACAGCTCGTCAGATAGCAACTGGGTTATACTTATGACATCGTTTCTTCTAGCATAGGTATTAGTAGATCATTGATTTAATACATTGCGACAAATGTAATTGCGAGGCTAAATTATGTTACGTACTGTAATTTGAAATTCAATATGTTTCGTGGTTGTAAGGGGTTGTATGGTCCCTAACTCTATTCCTGTGTTCGAACGAGTGCGTGTCGGTTCGAACACGAAATCATTGATAAAACGTCCGCAGTGTCTACTGATTGAACACTGATTTGAATTCAACTTAACAATGTATTAATAACGATAATATGATTAGTACCTAAATTTGTATTGTTAATTACTCGTAAAGTAATATTTGTCTACTTATAATGTAAATAAAATATTTTTATTACATTATATTACCAATGTATAAATCATACGTTGCATTTCAATTAATTGAAGCGCACGGATCAAAATTGGTTGATCTGATTTTACAGCGAGCCGACGCGGCAGCTCTACGCACACAGCTTTGGTCGCCTATGTGTGCGTGAAATTAAACGAAGAAATGCCTATAGTTGACTTTGCGCGCAAGGTGTAAACGCTCTTAAGTACCGCTCATACCGCCATGGTTTCGGCAGAGATAATTTAGGTTTTATTTTTCTTATTTTAGGATGTGTTTACGTGTCCATGAGTGTGTGCTTACTTGGTGATGGTGCCGTCGATGTCGGAGATGACGACCTTGTCGTCGTGCCTCCAGCGGAACACGTTGCACTTGCAGCGCGTGGTGCCCTGGTACGCCGTCGTCACGCTGAACACCATCTCGTTCATGCCCTCGCGCAGGTTCAGATTTTTCTACAATTATTAAAATAAATAAGTTTCATGCCTAGTCAGGGTTGAATACAGAGACACTTTGTATCTACTGAACATCTGTAATAATGTAACCTGTATTCTGCAAATAAAGATTTGATTTGAATACACCCAACAGACTCATACATAGTCCCCACACTAAGATCGAGTCTTGTGTCATGGTTATCAGAAACTACGAAAGACTTTTCAGTCTCAGAAACACCCAGACCCGAAACATATACCTGTGGTTCACACAAATATTTGTTTCGGAGCGGGGATCGAACCCGCGGCCTCCCGTTTCACAGCCGGCGTGTAACCAACTGCACCACGGAGGCTGTCACATATACATTATCCTTATATAGACATACCATTGCTCATTACATGAGTGACAGTGATTGGTAGTTCTTTGTTCTGATAGGAAATGACTTTATAATATACATATAAAAATACATTTGAACCATATGGTACAAAAAATATATATATCTTATACTTAGAAAATTAGTAAGGGAATCGGCATGTCAATATTTTATCCTATAAGTTTTACAATCACTCTGTAATGAGTATGGGCTCCTGAAAATTATTAACATTCTTAAAAAGAGCAGTAAATAATGCCATGATAAATAATCTTTTCGTGTGAATGTGCAAAAAGAGCTAAACACATTGCAGCAAATGAGGTTTATTTATATTCTCATTACCTACGCCATAATACATTATGTATTTTTTGCGCAATGAATATTACAAGAAGCAAATTCCAAGTAGGTATGTAGTTGGCAATTACAAACGTCTCAAAATAGATTTTATCACCGTAATTTTAAAGTGTACAGAATTATGAAATGATGCACAAAAAAGGAATGGTAAAAACCGAGAATAACTAATGAATATTGTCTTAGTAATGTTAAGCTCCTTGTCTAAGAGGCGGGCATCTTGCCAGTAGACATAATAAACATTACACTAGACTTGTACATCTTTCATATACCTACATAATATTAATATGCACAACATAAGAAATAGTGCGCTTAAATATAGTCACTAACACTCACATAGAGCTTGTTATAAACAAAATAATTAAAATAACTAACAGGTACTATTTATACTTGTTTATGTGAAAAATATTTATTCCACCTCTTATATATAGTTTTGTTATTCCGCATTGGAATAACACTGTAACATAGCATAGTACCTACGGTATTTTTTGCCAGAGATCCAATAAGCCATGAGATGTCTTTTTGTTTCTCTATGATTCGCAATGGCCACTAAGGCACCTACGGTTCCTAAATTTTGTAAGTATTTTTGAATATTCAACATAATTCACTATCAAGAGAGTCTCATGAACATTTCTTAGACTTATACTTCAAAAATTAAACTTGTGAGATAATGTTGCGTAGAATAAACATAATATCACTTACAATTTGCTCAGAGGACAGCCGTAGCGTCTTGCGGAAGGAGGAATACCGTCGCGATGGCTTACTTTGGTCTTGATCAGATTCGGAGGAACTATGGTCTTGGTGATCTACTGAAAAATACATGAAATATTAACAACCAGCTTTTTATTTCTAAATAGCTTAATATGAAACTAGTTGAACACGCACTTTAAGTATAAAGATAAACGTTGTGAGGAAACTTGCATACCATAGCAGTTTGTAAGAATTTCAGTGGTATGTGGGCCAGCATGGTGGGCACTGGCCTAATCCCTCTCAATCGTACTCTCGATTGTGGAGGAGACCCGTGTCCTGCAGTAGGATATATATGAGCAGCTACAGATAGATAAAGAAAGTAAAGTCACCTTGATCGTGCGTTTGCACGCTTTCTGGCAAGATGTCTACGTGTTCGTTTGGGATGCACTCCTGAGGTTCAATGACCTGCTCAACGCAAGTGATTTCATCAGCTTCCAGTTTTTCCTCAGTTTCCAATGTCGGCGCTTCTGAGGTAGAGTGTAGTTGTGAGATCGTTTCATCATGTGGTAATGTTGTTTCCTTTGGTGCATTGTCTTTCGGTGGGGAAGGTTCCGTGCTGAAATATAATTTTAATATTAATTATTTGAAACTTCGTACAACGTTATACAATAATATATCAATCTTGAAGAATTATGATGTTAAATGATAAAAAATATGAACTTTCATGTGACATTTGTGCATTTATCACATTTGTGAGTCAGTCAGTTTTAATTAATCAATTCTTATTGCATGGCGGTGATCTAATGGAATGCAATCTATATATTTGAACAAGATTACTTATATAAAAAAATATTTAACACCACATCCGCGAAGAATTTCACATCGGGTTTATTCTAGAACCCAATATGATTAATTACGTATGATTAATTATAATTATTAGAATTCTAATATTCTGCCAGTGTACTAGGCCTGGAAGTTCAATTACACTTTTATACCTACTCCTTATTTTTTTGTGCAAGAGGAATATTACTTAACTCCCTTTTAGTACTTAGGGGGAGACATATACATTCTAGCCTCCCCTGAGGAACCGGAAGGTTTACTGTACCATTAACCTCATGTAATCTGTGATATCGTAGTGGAATGTGCAATGATAAATGTAATTAATGATAATGATAAACATCCAACCCTCACATACATAGTCCTGATACCATGCTAATTATTATTATTGTCAGTTTGTAAGTTATATTGTATATTCGTTTTCCAAATAATAAATAATAAGTAACACCCAACAGTCACATACATAGTCTTGACCCCACACTAAGATTGAATCTTGTGTCGTGGGTATCAGAAACTACGAGAAATTTTTCGTTCTCACAAACAGCCAGACCCGAAAGAAATATTTGTGGGCCGCACAAACATTTCCCTCGAGCCGGGAATCGAACCCGCGGCCTCTCGTTTCACAGGCGGCGTCTAACCAACTGTGCCACGGAGGCTTTCAAAAAATAAACGAGTATATAGTGCATTGAGTGTGGGACTTCAGTTTTACATTTAATATAAGTGTGAGAGTGGTCATGTCGTAAGGTATAGTGTAGTGAGGTATAGTGTAGTGGGTATAGTGTAGTGAGGTATAGTGCAGTGAGTACTGACTGCTTGGCGTCGGCGTTGGAGCGCCTCCAGCTCCACCAGGAGTACCCGCGCGGCTTGGCGGCGCTGTCGCTGTGCGCCGCCTCCTCCTTGTCCGAGCTCTTCTCCAGCGACTCCAGCACCCGCTGCCGACAACACAACATTATTTCAATCAACTGAACACGCTTCTGACCTAGATCGGGAACCAGTACATATTATAATAAATACTTAAAAAATGTTCCTAAATAGATACTAATGTTCATATTATTAAAATTTAGGTAGGTAATACAATTATTTACAGATTCGCTATTAGTCTAATGATTATTTTCATACATACTATGAACCAGAGACAAAATATACTTTATATTTTTTTCGCTTTAGTTAATCATTATTCTGGCAAAGTAACAAATTCAATAAGGATTTTAAGATTAAATAAATTATTTAATAATAAAATACAAGATCAACAATCTTGCTCTCAACTTAGTGCATATCTATCCATTTAGATATTAAATTATATGACTTGCATTACAGAACAGCTGTACAGTTAACACTTCACATCATTATTTATAACTACTAGGAAAGTACATAAAGATATTTAATAACAAGATAAGTCATTAAGAGCAGTGCATGAGATTGCATCTACTTCCACGAACACATTATTTATAGCGACGTGTACAGTTATACGTATTGCATAGCTCATGCATCATGGAGATCGAAATGATGTCACACAAGTGCAATCAATTGATAAACACCGACTATTCTGTGGTTTAAGTGCCTGCTGACCTTAATTGAAACTGAAATATGGGACAGGAGTGGTCCAGTTAAATAACCAAGATTTACTATTTCAATTAAAATTATGACATAAATAGGTTTAAGAAATTGCCTACATCTTTGCATTTATTAAAGAATGTTTAATTTTTTGTATGTGTGTTTGCCCCGCCATATATCTTTTGGGGAGATTTACATTCGTCACTGGCCTTCCAGCTGGCTATAATGATGATCGTAGAAACAATATATACATATAAATGGTCTCATAGTCTAAATTTCTTCTATTTACCTTTATCCCAATCTTCAAAAAGAATTTTCAGCTGTTACAGAGGGCATTGGTTAAGAGTTCCACAACCACATGACTGTGAATAGCCCTTTAACTCTACTTACAACTAGATACTTTAGGTTAATAAGGATGATAGACTATATTGTACTACTTACTTTACCTTAAATATTAAGATAGTGTATTGTATAGACTAGTGTTGGATTAATAGCAATAGCAATCACTGATAGCAAGTGCAGTCGATAATAACATTTCACAAGTTGTATAAATAAACTAAACTTCGCTATTTGCGATTATGACAAAGCCGATTAGCTAACATTTTTATACGATCTCGTATAATCTATGAGTGAATTTTTACGAACCCCTTTAAAAAAGAAATTGAACAGTTAATTTTGTGCGAGTCATTTTAGATGTGAAAATGTTTATAATTTATGGTCAGTTTTTTATTTACAAATTCTGTGGGGGCAAGTAGCAATACGAGTAGCAGAAATATATACAGCGTGCTAAGGGTTCAAAAATAGCAAGGTGGTGATGTTAATTTGAAATAGCAATAATTCCCATTGCTAGTATAGACTATAGAGTGCAGAGTATACTCACGTTGGGCAGCGGTCTCCTGTAGGCGAGCAGCGACAGTATGAGCGGTCCGGCGCTGCGCCACGGCATCCAGCGGTCGCCGAGGCGCACGAGCAGGCGGCCCTCGCCGGCTAGCCGCGCGCCCGACGCGCAGAACTCGTCGAACGACAGCGCGCGCGACACCGCCTCTTCGCGCACGTACACGCCCACCTGACCTCTGGACAAACACGCGCACGTGTTATATTAACTTTATACCATATACTCGAACGGACTTATTCCTGTTCATTTTATTTATATATTTTATTAAAGTCTTCCAACACTATACACATTATCAAAATTAATACTATTTTTTATTTTTCATTGTTGGTTATAAACCTAATTTAGGTACCGAATGGTTCCTTAGATTAACGGGAATGTTACACATTGAAATAAAACTATCATTTATGGATTTTATCGCAGATTTGGTTTAATTTTTACATTTTTTGAGTTCCCGACGTTTCGATCACTTTACAGTTTATAAAAAAATGTAAAGATTAAACCAAATCCGTGAGAAAATCCATAAATAATAGTTTTATTTCAATTAGTTATCGAAGGTTTTGTCATCTTCGCCCAAACTGAATTCAAAAGTTATTCGAAAGGGGTAAAGCATTTGAAAACTTAAATAAATTTATAAACTGTTTATGAATAAGGCCGTAAATCTTATCATAAAATCGTGATTTGTATGACGTTTTATCGGCCGTTAATTGCGTAGTTGACTTTTGCAAGGTCGGGCAATAGAGCAAAAGGCGTGACTGATAATCCTGTACAATGTACAGTGATCATCGCTGTCTATGAATATCTAGGAATACTTGGATAGCAAGAGCTCCGTGGGTTAAAAATTGGTGGCGAAAAATAAAAAGGAAATAGGACAAAGAGCAATTGATTTCCTGTAATCTCCTAATAGAACTCAACAGCAAAGCTACTAGTTTCCTGCTATACAGCTGTAAATCGACTGTTGATTCTGTCCCATCTCTATCCTATAAGCTAATAGCAATATTATTCTACCACCATTAATTTAATGTCCTAAAAGACATCAAAAAAGTAATTAAATAGGGCTCTGCTCTTACTTGGTTAGAATTTTATCATCGTCGTCGGAGTCGAGCGCGGGCGGCTCCAGTGAAGCTGGTGATTGAGGTAGTGAGGGACCGTTTCCAGACTCGTATTCCTCCTCTGTAGGACCAGTCGTTGAGTGAGGAGCGCCTGATGGACCTGGTCAACAGGATCATTTTCAACAACGATAAAAATAATAACATATACATACATGACCATGATAAAGATGATTGTAAAGTTAAAAAAAATAAAGAATTACCCGTACGGTATCGCTCAGTGTGGTGTTTTGGAAAATAGAGATCAGGGTCGACCTGCCCTCTGTCCAGGTCGTCAAGGTAGACTCCTTCAGGTACGGCTTCAGTGGCTTCCTTCGTGGACATGAACCGGAACATGCCGCTGAGGACGCCGCGTCGACTGGGCCGCTCTTCGTCGGAGCTGAGCGGCTCGGCGGGCGAGGCGGGTGAGGCGGGAGATGCGGGCGACGCGGGGGAGGGTGGGGAGGCGCCCGACTCGGCCGAGGCGGGGGAGTCGGCGGCGCGCACGGGCGGCTCGGGCAGCTCGCCCCAGCGCCACGACTGCGAGGACTTGTCCCCCGCCGTGGCGCGCGACAGCTCCACCTCCGTGTCCGACTGCACCGGCGTGCCGCCCCGCGAACCCCTGCTGCGATACACACGCACGCTCACTATTCGAATGTTTCATTACATACACTCAGCCCTTCGATCAAATATATACTAGATACAGGGTCCGGAACAAAATCAAACGCAAAAAGTGGCCCAGATTGCTTATACTTATACATTTAAATTTCGAACTACGAGATGTAGCAAAAACTAAAAATAAACCTTTAATTTAGGATTTATTATGTTTTGGACCATACTAAAATCAAATTAGAGCACCCGCTTATTTGTGCTCTTATTTCTCTTGGTTTTTTAGGCCGTTACTTGTAATCTAGTGTATATTTGATCGAAGACTTAACCACATAAAGCAAAGCAATCACAACGATATGTGTGAGTGTGTGTGGAAATGTCCAAAATATTGTAGAGTCGCTGCGTGTTTTCATTTTACATTGATGTTAAAAGTGCGTGTTCATTGTGTTTAAATAAATATAGCTTTAATTTCATTCTGTGCAATGCATATGCATGGAAAGCATTTACCTGAATTAGATTTGCAAAATAATTTCCTCGCAAACTTGTTCAAGTGCATTATTGATTTCATTGTGAATGCTTCAATAGTTAATGTACATAGGGGCGTATAAATTATTATTTTGCGTTGTGCCAAAAGCATATTATCTATCAATATGAATTAGTTTATAATACGATACGTAACATAGATTGAATTAAATGTTATAACTACGCATTAGTATAAAGATATGGAAATTTGGAATTCCATCACGATTTACTATCAGTATTGATTGAGATTAAACGACTTTTTACGTGATTCTTGTTATGTATATTTGTAAGCTTAATTCATACAACACCAAACTAATACTATTATCAAAATTCAACCAACTGCAATACACGTGCGTGAAAATTAATTATAGATTACGTTACAACAAGCACTGTTACTAAAGACTTTATTCTTTACATACACACGATCTACAAACAAGGTTTCTGCGTTAAACCTTGTATCACAACTAATACATAGAGTAAACAACAAGCGATGCTGGTGTAAGGGGTGTTAATATTATTTGTATTTTTACGCGTGTTTAGACGCAGCGTGAACCTCGAACGCTGTATCCGACAATGCCAATGGGATGCGGTTTTCACCATTCAGCTTCAAGTTGGACATCTCTTCGCTGAAATAAGGTGTCTCGCTCAAACAAAGGAACTCAAACATGCAAAAACTATTAAGATTACAATGTAAAGAGAAAAGGAACAGTGTGTTGTGCACGTACCTAAGGGAAGCGTTGTGCACTTCTGTGTCGCTGAAGAAGTTGAGGTCGACGGTGGCGGGCGGCGCGGCGGGCGGCTCGGCGCGCTGCTCGTTGCCGGCGCGGTCCGACTGACTCGAGATCGAGCTGGTCGAAGACTTCCTTTGATGCTTCTTCTTGGAACTTACTTTTCTAGTTTTCTTTTTCTTTTTGCCGTTGCCGTTCTGTTTGATGTCGTCTTCGGTGGGTGCGGCGTCGATAGGTCGGAAGTCGTTATGTGCGCTGATTTTCTGCACGGCTTGGTTGGCTTCGCTTTCCGCTTCGCCGAGTTGCGTCGCGGCGAATGTTTTCGGCGTTTTCCCGTCCGTCCAATCCGAGCCCGCCTCGTCTAGACCGTCCATTTCGAACAAAGCGTCATGGTCATTGGAATCCTTTTCATCTTTGGCATGTTTCTTTGTTAAATTTGTCAGGTCGGGTTTTTGCATTGTTTGTCCGTCGGCGGTGTATCTACAAGGTAAATTGATTAAATTAAAACGTGCCGTGCGTGGGGAACTTTAAACATCAAGGATAATGATCGTTGGTGTCGTGTACATATTACTAGAATACCAGCGCTACGATACAAATGCTTCGTTACGTTTGCTTTCGAATCACACGCAAATGCAAATGTACTTTACCGCTTATTGATATTGTTTCAATCTGGCTCTCGCTTTCATAAACAAACATTATAATGCCAGTTTTACATCAAAGACCATTTACACTTACTCTTAATATCAACAGCACTTTTATATAGTGTTTATTTTAAGTTACAATAGTATGTAACTAGATGAAACAGTAATTATAAGATGATACCTCCGCTTGGTGTAGTCAGACGCCTGTGCATGGTCGGGTTCGACGACTGAGAGCGAGTTGCGTCGACGTGGCTCGTACAACTCGTCAAACCGCGACGCGGGAATGGGTGACGTGGCAAGATGCGCGGAACACTTCGCCTCGTCTTCGCTCACTTCCTCTACAAAAAATGCTTCACCCGACTCTCCCAGCTTCATATGAATGTTTAATGGCTCCCCATTCAACTCCAGGTCGACCTGTACACAACATTCATCACACATGACTAAGAATACCGATTATGTATGTATGTATGTAGCTATTGTGCACACATTTGTGAAAATATTGCTATTTAAAATTAGAAAACACCTTTGTCTCAACAAGAGAATATACCTCCTCAACATTTTTTTAATATGCTATTATAAAACAATTCAAAAGTCTTTATCCCCAGTCAAAAAAAACGTACGAAAACAGGTGGCCGGATGAAGAAAAAAATTTGTGCCAAATTTTCTGGGGAATTCTTGGTTAGAATTGTGTCCCGTTTTGGCATTTATCCAATTTTCGGCGATCGCGATTCAGACGCAGATTTCGCATCTCGTTTTGGCAATGCGTCCTTGTATATGATCCAGTGGTGAGTAGGTACCATAAAATCTTATTTTTATCATTGAAAATCTTCACATATTTCTGGATACATTAAAAATCTTATGAAGTGTTTTGTTTTCTTTATTAAAAATACATGGCATAGTCTGGCTGAAGTAAAATCGAAATATTACCGCGGTAGCCAGAATTTCGCGGGATAAAAAGTATTCAATAATGAATACTTTTTATCTTGTTGTTGCTTTGTGATAATTTAATTGCAATATTGAACTAATTGTCATTAGCGCATGTTCACACCCGAACGTTCTAGATGCACGCAGCGAGCCGTAACCTCTCCCACGGAGAATTCCGGCACATTGCTAACGTATTATTTATATTTCCATCCACACATATAGTTTAATTTGCAAATGAATATACGGTGGAATTTCGTGACGTGCACTAAACGGACCGTCGTCAGCTCTTTCACTGTCGGTACGACATGATTCACGCAGTGTATTCATTGTGTAATGATTCGATACGGACAGTGATAATCTTATCCGGTTCCTGTTGTGAACACTCGCATTTAATTGAAATTATGATTTTCGACTTTAGAGCCCAATGAGTGTATAGCAGTATTTAGCAAGTCATTGCGACTCGTTGCTATAGACATAACCAATTACGTAAGACATGGTTCAACATTTTTTTTGCAATAATGTCAAAGTACAGGTTATAACATTAAGATACTCAGCAGACTCCCCGTGTCATTATAATCTTTCTTTATAAATACATAATTCGTAAGTTAAGATGTACGAATATTCATGTGTCCATATTTGCACTACAACGTACGTGTTACTTACGCAATAGTTAATATTATTTAAATTAATTCAGGTGGCTAACAAAAACCCTCGGTTGTCATTGTACACACGTCGTTCTCTACGGAATACAGAGTTTCGCTAGTTGCTTCACATTTTACAATACATTTGTGTGTTCACAGGAAATAAAAACCGGCCAAGTGCGAGTCGGACTCACGCACCAAGGGTTCATCACAAACCTATGTGATATAACTAAAAAATTAAGGTTTTCGCAATTTTTCCTTATGTGTAAAACGTCTTAAATTGCTGTTTCTTTTGATTGCGTTGACATTGAAGTTTGATTTTGTTACAGCTTAAAGGTATTATAGACCTGAGTATTTCATATGAATTTCAATTTAATACTTCTACGCGTGAATGAGGAAAGTAGTAAATTTAAAATAATTAAAAATATTTTATTTTATGATGTAATAAAAAATTTATGCTTTTTGCATTTTTTCTATATCTATGCTGTAAGAAGTTACTTCGTACAAAATTTCATTCACGATTCTACTTAACTGGAAGTACCCTGTAGGTTTTGAGTCCCTCACGAGTATTAAAAATTTTCAACATAAACGGCTATATATTTCGATTGCGTTGGCTTAGAATTTTGGTTTTTTCACAGCTCCAAGGGACAGTGGACCTGAGCATTTGATATGAATTTCAGCTCGATATCTTCACGCGTTCCTAAGAAAAAAGGTCTTGATAGACAGACGGATAAAAAGTAACCCTTTAAGGGTTCTGTTTTTTCCTCTTGAGGTACGGAACCCTAGAAACCAGGAAATAACCTATTTTTTCCTGATCACAAATATATTTAAAACACCAATTTACATTAATATAAATTTCTAAAGTTATTAAATCAATAAGGTCTTTAAAACAAAACATTAAATCTGATACATTGTACTGACTACGGACTGAATAACATGCGGAATTTTATGATTCTGTTTAGTGTTCACTTCTAAAAATACTTTAAATTCACTAATTAAAATAAAGTTATGAAGCATTTTTGTGGTAATTAAAGTAAATGTGAAAAGTTAAAATAATTAGGATTCTAAATGGACTGATTACTTTTAATGACGTAGAAATCTTCTCCGCTCATTATTGTTGTTACTAACTTTGCGACTAGCTCCCTGTAACTTATCATTTATCGTTTCGGAAATAATTTGCGCGGTATGTGGTCGACACCACTGCTTATATCCTTGGAGTTGGTAGACATTGGCCGAGCCTCAGCCAACGTGTAAATACACCATCAGAGATATCGGTTTATGTATATGCATATTGCGTATATTTACTCACCACTTTAAACCTAGAGCGCAGTACGCCCAGCTTGCCGAAGCGCACGTGGAAGGGCGAGCAGGTGAAGCTGCCATCAGGCTGCTCCACCACCACCACGTCGATGGCTCCCGTCAGCGTGGCACTGTTGATCTCGTTGTAAAACTCGCGAAAGTTCGAGATGAACTTGCCAATATAGTTCATAGAATACATGGTGACGTTTTTTAATCACTAGTTCGCGTTTAATTTATGGCTATTTGTACCCGATATCTTCTCACTTAATTTATATTCTTCTTTATGGACTACCCCATCTTGACGTTGGGGTCAACCAATCAAGAGTTATTCCTGGAACAAAGGAAAAACACTTGTAAGTCATAAAACAAAGTATCAAAGTCAATTCATACGCTGAGGCATGCAATTGTAATTATTCCATAAAGGTTTATATTATGGAATTTATTGCGACCGGCATAACTAATAAAAAATATTGTGGTAAAGGTTTCACATTCAACAAATGATGATTGTACCTGAAGCACTTACACAATGATAATAAATTGGCATAATTTTTTATCAATGTGAAATGTCGGTGAACGTTCCGATATGATTATGTAAGGATCTAATACACTGTCAGATGCATCTTGTCTTCTCTTTTGAAAGATGTTCATAAAATATAAGTAAATATTTTTTTAAGGAAAACATAGTTCATATCTGTTATTTTGTACATAGATATGCGTACATTTCATCAGCACCCTTATCAACACAAATCCTGTACTTATCCATAATCTAGTTATGTACTTCGATTTGAAATATGAACAATTACCTTCAGCTGTTTAGATATAAGCATCATTGCTATTATGCAATCGTAAATGTAAATTAAAATAACTTTTATCTACAACATTGCAGCGATACATATTTAAATGAATATAAGTACTTTCGGTAGTAATAAATTGTAGACAAATTCTTGCGTAATTGAATATCTACTGACATCGTTTCATATAGGTATTGGATTGGATTGATGTACTTAATTGTAACTGGGCAACTGCACGCACAGGATGTTACTCAATGCTCACCAGCACGCTCTTGTATCGAGATACAAAATTGCCAATAATATACATTTATTTATAAGCATCTATCGAAGCTGAGGAGGTCGGTGACTGACATAGTATCTGCTCTTATTGAACTACACATACGGATATGCACACATGCACCGCGAATTTACGCAATTATCCAATTAAACTTGAATAATATATACAAAAACAACATCTGACAATTCATTCACCCCGTCAGACGTGGTCGAGTGACAAAAACGATTTTTGTATGAACGGGCACGCGATCGCAGCGTGAGCACAAAGCAACAAGACTCGAACCGTTGGCGGCCCGGGGACTATGCCCCTGACTTTACTGACAATGAGTAATTCTTAAATTTAGCCATAAAATACTCGTTCTATATACTTATACAGCGACAATATTACGTCTAGCACCTACTTGAAAATTGGTACGAGTAATATTGTGGGTAAGTGACACGTCGTGTCGTTACCAAATCAAAACTCACGTAAAAAATAACTCAAAACAAACATTACGTTTTAAAGCAAAAATTATATTCTGTATTTCTCGGTTACTAACCTATACCTAGGGATAAAGGAGGGAATGAATTAACTCATTACTTGCGTTTATTGAATGAACTCATGCGCTAGTAAATATACGAGAACGATTTCTAGAGCCCAAGGCCGATCCCATTACAAACAGCTTCTTATTTTTTTATGAATACTAGAGATTAAGTAATTAATTTGTTTTGTTTAATATGACGATAACACGTATAAATACTGGGGTAAAGAGGTCAAGCTCGCAGACACATTTTCGCCGATTAGATCAGATAACTTGTCGGTCAAAGTGATAGTGATAATCACGCTTACAGGAGCGCTCCATGCGGCAAAGATATAATTTTGATTACTGAAATCTAGATTTCAGGTTTCATTACCTATTAAAATGAGTTTTCGAGGCTTTGATAAGAAATCACGCCCATAACACGATACGTGTTACTAGAATTACACTCGGTGCCACCACGTGTAACAGAGAAATAATCACATAGGTCAACATGTTTTGTGCAATGAAACAAAAAATAGAACTACATGAGGTTCAACGTTTGTGTTGTTCTTAATTATTATGCTCGTTGCTGAAACACGCTACTATTTTAATTACTAATGTAATACGCAACTATTTTTATGTTCAGTCAATGATCTTCAAATCTAACGGTACATTAATATGTAATGTAATTTATGATGATAATTGAATCACTAATTTATCCGTGACTGTACTCGCCTTGTTAATCTCGGTTATGTTAAGCTTTTCTGCAACAAACCAAGTAGTATCACATGGATGAACGCAAAACAACATACTTGAACAGACAAAAGTATTTAATTTTAATGTGTGCGTATCATTTTATGTTTTATAAACACGCAATGCAAACCTGTCGATGCATGTGGTTGACCGCCAGTGTCAGCCGATTTTATATTAGAAAAACGACCGCGAGGTAAGAACTTCTCTACTTACACTGTGTATTGCTATTTATACAGTAGTTATAAAAAATGGTCGACAAACATCATAAGACGCTAATCTTCGCGTTCAAAACAATAGTGGAATAAACAACAACATAACACAAACACAATAAAGCCAGCCAAGTTCTGAGTCTATAAGGCGTATTACACGAATGCACGTGGACTTTGTCCACTGTATCGTGTTATGGCTAATACAGAATACTTTGACACGATCAAATAAACAAATACATGAGTCACGATTTCCATATAATTTTATTATTTAATGACTTCAGACAGTACAATTTGTATCCGGCATGGCGATAGTCTCACCCGTTATCACATTTGGCATAGAAATAACCTCGTCTAACTGTGGTGAGTACTAGTGGCGTCTCTGTTTACCCTTCCGTGATACAGGTGTGAGCATATTTATATTCACCTTGTATAAATCTAAAAGAAATTCTCGAAAGATAGTGAATATCAGCCGCGAGGGACATACGTAATGGCAGGTGTCCAAGGAAACCTGAGTATCAGCTTGCTACACCTATTTCTGATTCAAGGGCTTCACAAAGTTCAATGTCTAGTATTTAAAACAACTTAAACAATATTCATAGACGGTTTTAAAACCTGTTTTAACTATCGGATGCTTTGTCTTCTTCACTCAAACTGAATTCAAAAGTCGATCAAGAGACAAAACATTCGATAACTAAAATAGTTTTAATCTTTGAAAAACTCCGAAAATATAAATAAATTGTACGTGAGGTATTAATAATAAATAAATCTTTGTTGCTTTGTGGTTACTATCAGCATTATCTTTACATGTAAAAAAATTTAATATCATGTCTCTTTTGCATTGTTGACTTGGAAGTATAAACTAAGTTTCATTACAAATCATAATTAATTTAACATTTAATTTGTTTGCTTTGCAAATGCGCATGGATGAATTTTAAATTGTTTGTGCTTCTTAAAGATTATGTGAGAAAAATCGGCATCGAACTCTGGCTATAAAAAATAAGAAAAGTGTGAGAGAAGGACTTAACAGTTTAAATATTCGATATTGACAATACCTAAATGCTTAACAACTTATTCACCTTTATACCAAATCAGGGTAATTAGCCACAATAACAATAATGGTAACATATTTTCAAAGCATTAAATGAATAACTAATACGGAGAAAACCTTAGTAATCATCAGGTAAAATACAGACCGTTCCATTAACGATGTTGAAGTCACTGTATATGTAACGCTGTGATAAACAGTTCTACATAGTAAATTATTGGGTTGTGGCCAGCGCTATCACCGCTTCCGCAATGATCACAATTCTTTGTGATTCACCGAAACATTTCAGTCTGTGTTATATTGATTTTTTTAGCCACAGGCGAAATGTAAATACACAAGACAGTAACAAGAGTAATAATTAACCCACGCTATACGTACCTTAGTATATTAAACATGAGATTTTGCGTCCCTCAAGAAGATACAATACAAATAAGTACTTGCATAACTTGATCACATGAACATTTTATCCGTCGTACTATGGATATTCAGGCTTCCAATTTACCTCATAACTACATGGTCGTTAGGTACTACTTACTACTATAATGAACAGATGGAGTCTATCGAGTTAGCAAACAGTTTTTCTTGTGTTGAAAAGAAAATAAACGCTGCCGATTGAGTCTTACACCATTCCCGATCGTCTTCAATTAACATCTATTAGAAACCGTTGTACATTGTTTACATTGATAAACACTAATCGGTAATGTTATTATCGAGAATTACCTCGGTCACATTGACAAACAAGTTGCATTTAGTTCGGACGTACTTCGTTTCAGTTGTAGGAAGTCACGTGTGTTTAACCGTCTGGAATGGTAATATCGACGCGATATCAATAGGCCTTTGTTGAAACCTTATCCGCCTGGTGGAGCATGGCTGAGGTCTTCACGTGTCCACACGGGGCGCGCACGTGGCCTCGTCAATATCTGAGGTATTAGTATATGTAAACAAATTAATGGCATAATCAGCAAGTTCCGTGTACACACTAATGAAATTGCTGCAGCGATTTGTTATTGTACGCTTATCTAGACACGTTGGGAATATATTTAGACATCGTTATTAGTGCATCGAATGTATTTTCGTGATTGGCGTAGAGAACGCTGCTTCGGGTTGAACCAGAGATTGGTTTAGTATTTTACGATCTGCTTTCCTTCTATAACAGCATATTTTATAAAGAATTTATTTCATAACCCATAAGCAGAAATACAACTCTGCCTAAATCTTTGATTCAACTAAAAATATTTTATCGTCTTCGCTCTATTTAGGTTTAAAAATTATAGAACTGAGGAATGTTTGACGATGCAGTATTTAAAGCATTTAAACTTGAATAAACCTAACCGAGAATGAAGACAAAAAACCATATATGTAGTATATATAACGTGACCATTAACTTTTTGTGCCAGAGCGGGACATCTGTGAAATTAAATAATAATAAAAAGTTTTTGGTGTTTTACAAGTTTTTAATAAAGAATATTGAATTAGAAAAAAATAATCATAGCACTAAACACAAAATAGTTAGGCACGATTTTCCAATAGTGGCGTGACTTCCAGGCAGACACATAACGTACTCAATAATTGTGGAAAAGTTTTTAAAATTAAGATTGTTTTTTACGAAAGTGCTGGAATAATTTGACCCAACCGTTTTCAGTAATAGTTCGATAAAGTATTTCGTGCGGGAAATACTTTTTCATCATCGTTTGATCTGTTTGCAAAAGCGGGACTAAGTAGGCCTTGCTGGGGACACCGGGACAGACTTCCTGAAAGCGGGACTGTCCCGCCTAAATCGGGACGTATGGTCACGTTAAGTATATAGGTACAATTGTACATATACGAAGTGTGTTTCCCCAGTGATTCCATTCCGCACAAGAATACAAGTTCATTACAATACTTCATCAAGGTAAATAAATTCATATTAATGTGTTTACGAACGCATTCATTATAATTCAAGACTATTAGCTATGCCTTGGTTTGAGAACCATTGGATGGTATTAAAATGATACGTTTTGTGACCGGTCAACCAAGCACGGACAAAAATGTGTGGAATTAATATTTGTCATTGATTTAATTTTCCCATAAAATGACCCATGTTGACACATACATCATAAAATACTCCCGTACTTCCTGATAAAACAATGAGCAACCACATTTCCGACAGTCGGCGTGGTAGATAGTAAACCTATCGCTATAACCACTAAAATTATAACACAAATTTCACGCGTGTTCCCTCCTTCCTATGATCCCGGGCCCTTCCGCCTTAGTGTGAAGAGGCATCTCAGCAGGACGGCATAATTGTAACGGATGTCTCGGGACTGTCGTCTGAAGCCATTCGATACTCTGCCTGGACAGCATTCACGCTTGCCATCAGGCGCAGTGTTGTCACTATGACGGGCCAGTTTAAAAAAATATGTGTGGGAATAAAAATTCCATACATTCTGGTTGTAATCCTATAACAAATAAAAATATCCATTTTTATCCACCCAGATAATAACTAGTGACTAGATTTTGTACCCGCCATGCCATGACCCCCGCGACTGTCGCGTTCCGGGATCAGCTGTGCAGTGTGCACATCCGGTTTCTAACAGTGCGAAATAATTGTATGCGTCGAGATATACTGGTGGTAGGTCTCTCATATGTGAGAGGCCATCTGGGTAGGTACCACCGCAATGTCTATTTCTCCCGTCAAACAGCAGTGTAAATGCACTGTTGTGTTTCGGATTGAAGGGCATTGTAGCCAGAGTAACTACTGGACATATTGAGACTTAACATCTTATGTCTCAGGATGGCGAGCGCAGTGGAATGCATTGCTTTGTAATTCAAGGTGTTGTTTGGTTTTGCTACTGTTTATGAGCGGTCGTATCGCTTACCATTAAGCGAATGGCATGCTCGTCTCGCCATTCATTTCAATAAAAAAAAATATTCAGTCGCCAGATTACTCTTATCAGCTATGAGCTATCTAGTCAATACTAGACTGGTATTAGAATGTCAATGTTGTGTTGTCATTTTTGACCGACTTCAAAAGGAGGAGGTAATCAATTCGACTGAATTTTTTTTTTTTTTCCGTGTAAATTACAAACAACTGCATGAAATTACCATTTTGTTATCATGACTGCATCTCAAGCATTTTTTTAATATAAAATGTAATTTTAAATTAAATGTCTGCATGTTATTGCATTTTATTACACGATTTAACTATTATCGACTGGTCGACTAATGTTAATATGATATTCAAATATGTATAAACCATATAAGTAGTTGATAAAATTTGGACCGCCATGCAAAGTCAATAATAGCTCGAGAATTTCCCGCGTGGGTTCAAATTAAATAACCATTGGTTGAATCTATAGATATAAGTATTTATGAGAAAATCCTCACAGTCACAGTAATTTTAATACAATGGTATCATAATGAATGAATTATAAATTTTCCAAAAAAAAACGCAAAATAATTAAATTTTTGCGAAGTTACAGTAATTAAAAAAAAACGTTTTCTAGAACAATGAAATATAACGTTTAATATGTTAGATGTTTCATGTCTATCATAAGCTGTTTTTAAAAGCAAGCACCAAACTATATTATATTTTATCCAGGAATAATAAGTCCTATTGCGAATTTTTCATTTAGTAATACACTTGCTGAAAAATGACTCCAGAATATGGACATTATACATTACATATACGCAAAATAAATAATTCTTTATAATTTCGGAATCTTGGAAGTAAACGAAAACCAAAACGTGCCGAGATTTTTGAATGTAATTTTGTTTTTATTGCAATGAATAGCGAGACGAGCATGCCGTACGCCTGATGGTAAGCAATACGACCGCTCATAAACAGTAGCAAAACGAAACAACACTTTGAATTACAAAGCAATGCTTGGCAATTGGCATTCCATTACGCTTGCCATCCTGAGACATAAGATGTTAAGTCTATAATACGTCTAGTAGTTACTCTGGCTATAATGCCCTTCAATCCAAAACACAACAGTGCATTTCACAGCTGTTTGACTCGAAAAATAGACATTGCGGTGGTACCTACCCAGATGTCCTCTCACATATGAGAGACCTACCACAAGTAAATCAAATTCAATAACAAGCAAATAATTATGTAACATTATGTTTGTACGTGATCGAGTTTTAATTTTTTCATTGACAGAAGGGAAATAAAAGAAATGACTTGATTGACGTTGATGGATTTCTTCCTCCGCAACAGCTAAAAAACATAAACGCCACCTACTCTCTTGTTAGTTCCTTTTTCACCTATTTATAAACTACCTATGAGAGTTCATTTACTGAAAACTTGACACCATGCAACGTTTGCAATAAGAAAAATCGTGAGCTAAAATCAAAACATTTAACAGCAAAACATTTAACTCTTGAAATATAATTTGAAGATAAATATTTTTGTTTTTGGTTAAAACATTACACAAAACACTCCCGCCAATGTAATTATCAGTGCACGTCACAATTACGTATAAACATTGTCAAATCTAATAACATGCTATTTTTTTATATAACATCTCGTACGATAGTGATAATAACATTAATATAATCACAAGGACAAATGTAATCGGAATATGCCAGAACGCAAAAATGAAGTATGTCCATTGACACAGCAACTGGTAATTATTTAGGTCCGCGTGTAACAGGTGATAATGAATGAAATAAAATGTGTAGAACAAGAGATGAAACGTGCATTAGACTCGAAAAATCTAATCACGAATACAAATATCATAAGGAACTAGAAACAATGTTTTTAAGGATAAATAAACAAGTGTATCAAATAAACAACAGGTACGCGTACTCCTGATCCCACTCCTGACTATCAGAAAGTATTAAATTTTTGGTTTTGTTTATTTATTTATGTACATATGAATTGCAAAAACCTTGGTCTCGATAGGGAGATCGAACCTGTTACCTATAAGTAATTGCACAGCCGACGTCGAATCTAACTACACATCGGAGGCTCCCGGAATGTTAGTAATTAAAATGAGAAATAATTGTTAGATTTACTTTAACACTAAACTTGAATAAAATATGGCACAATCAGTAATTATTTTATGTGTACATTTTGGCAAATGTATCATTTAGCTGCATGTCCAGATGGTTTATAATGTAAGGAAATATGTTTCAAGGCCCACACCGATCGAGGTAAAAATTCAGTTTTTAATCACTTCATCTGAATACAATACGGGCAGCGTATGGCATACTTAAATTTACGGAACTATAATTATCTCAATCCTTATTTACTGACAATTAAAGCATGGCGGATGCTGATGAAATAAAACAAAAATATATGATTTTTCCTTTAGCTCTATATAGTCAGAGAGCGACACTACACATTCATTCATGCATCCATCTGTTGCTACCTGGTGATCGTGAAGTTTATACATAATAATGTCTTTCATGCCCCATGGCGATGAACAAAGGTGAAACTTCAACGACACGACACACTTTCAATGGCAAGTTGGATTTCAGCGAACAAAAAATATTTTCTCTATGACATACAAAAACATTGTGACAGATGTTTAGACAAAATTGTGCAGAATAAATGTGCAAAATTATCGAACCACACTCTCTTATTTATTATTTTTTAGAACATGAAAAAAGAACCTCAACCAAATTATAGTTTGCAAAATTCACAAAGTTATAGATTCCGCGAATTATAAAACCGTAACAAAGACATGCAACAGACACTTACATTTTACTTCTGAAGAAACACCCACTGTTCGATAATAAACATAGAGTTACGCACTTGAATGAATATGAAAGCGAAGACAAGGCAGAAAGCAATTAATAGCGGTTGTTATATAGTTTCACAAGAGCGAAAAACTATTATGTATAATGCAATTGTTGCCAACACAATTTGTCAAGCAACTATAACCGGAAAAATATATGAACAGATCATAATCTTATTCATATTTACGTCCCCGTAAAGTTAAAAAACTTTTTTACTTTATTTATTTCGGAACCAAGTTAACCTTTAATGCACATAATTATCACACATTTGCAATTTGGTAATAAAAAAGCACTAACCTTAGAAATAGTATACACTCTTCACTGTGTTCAGTAACACCACAATAGGTGTTCTTACGCACCTACACTTGTCACGAAGATTTCGTTAACAATAATGTAAAGTCAATTTTTTGAAGCACGTTCGTGAATACTCAGACGACAACGAAGCGTACTGTTCGCGTCGACTCAAGCCAATACACTGCGTGATTGTGAGTGGCTGGCGTGGGTGGGCCGACACGCGAGAGCGCACAACTACCATGAGCTGACGTTTTGTGACGTCATCAGTCCATCGGCCGGGAAGTTCATACGATAATCTCCATACAACAGGCTGACATGTGTGATGTGCTACTACAACGAGCTCGACTCAATCTACCGACATAGTACGAGTTTCTGTGGAGTGCGGTCAAACCGATAATCACGAACAAAGCAGACGAAGGCTATGCGATGGTTCGATCGCGCGGCATGGCGTGATGTCGCACCACTCACGTTGCGAAAGTTTGTTTTGATTCGAAGCACACGCAATACGGAACAGCATTGATAATACAAATTCTATATAGATACTACAACTGGGCTACATTAACTTGAGGGCTGGCAGTTGATACACGTAAATCAGTACAAGTCCTATATTTGTAGTTACAATGTTAGCAGTAGGCAATATTTTTCATAGCCTCAAGATCTAAATAAAGACCGTGAAAGTGTGTCGATGTTTGCGTACGCACATATCTTTACGTTGATGAAGAAATTCATGAATGTCACTTGGTTTCGACAATTATCGCCCACAGGATGTGTATCCTCAAGGATAAAAATAAATTGGTATTTATATTAATTTAAGATAATATTAGAATTAAGACATTTATATATGTAAATGAGTAAACAAAAATTACAATGCAAAGAACATATTACATATACACAGACATATACATATACACAACGAGGTTGCCAGACCTCGTTTGTTATTGAATTGCAAAAACAATAAGCCATCAGCTTATCTGATAAAATGAAAAAAAAAAATGTACATACTACGTTTAAGACCTAAAACTTAGTCTTTAAAAACATGCCATTCAAAACTCCTATATTTTTTTTTTAGATATTATGGCATAACTTGAAAGAATAATTCATAATACAGTAAAAGTGAAAAAGATCATTTCTGTCATCCTCTTGTGTTATTTTTTTTGCATAGAACTACAAACAAAACAAAAATAGATCATCTGATGGAAAGTAACTAACGCTGTCCTCTGGACAAGTTCTTGCAAAATCGTAGCTGCTTTACTAACTTTACAGTAAAAAAATATGTATAGAGAATTTAAAGTTAAATGTTATTAGATCTTTATAGTCGCAATGACAGAGTGGAACATTACGTAACGCAAATTTACATTCATACATAAACGCACGCCTTTTTTCCCCAGAAGGGGTAGGCAAAGATGCTACCAGGACACCCACATTTCGCCTTTTATGTTCCGTCCCACGCTGTGATAGGGAGCGAGCCTCTCAACATATCGGACGCAAATTCCTCACTCCGAGTCGATAATTAAAAATCATAAACAGCCATTGTATCTCCACTGTTGAACCATAGCCTTTTGCCAGGTCATCTGGCCACCCTGAAGTTGGATATCCAATGTCGGCGCTTAAACTAACATGACTAATAAACATTTTGTACAAAATATGATTGAAAAATAAAATATACATCTTTGCTTCAATGTTATCGAGTTACCATTCCTACATTTACAAGGACCCCAACTAATTTATTTAGCAGACTTGACTTTTCTAATGGCTCTAGAACATCCAAATATTGGCATTGTAAAAACGTGTTTTCTAGTGCTGACCTAGAATTTGTGTATCTTAAAATGCGCTTCCGTGGTCAACAAGATGCGTACAACATTTCAAAGGTTTTAACTTTTTATCTAAACAATTCTGTCGCGCATTACCTCATAATATACACAGGGGCTAACACACATGTCACATTATATTTCGGATCTTTGTTAGCATTACTTACGGGGTCTGGTTATGTGTTCATAATATAAGCTTTACCAATATCATTACGACTGCAACGAACCAAGACAAGCCATCATTGTTATTGAGACCTTTTCTAATCTTTACTGGCATAGTAAATATTTTATACATTGTAAAATAAACGACAACACTTATTGACTGTTTTTGCACTGATTGGTATGTCGTTTTTATAGTGGACTAACATGTACATAACATATTTTAATAGTAAATGTCAGACCACGCATATAAAATAGTTTCCGACTTGTTGAATAACATATTAATCTTAGTATCGTATAACTATTTTTCTTGCATTTAGTTTGTTCTTTTATCTAATACAATGTAATCTGTCTATCGCGGCCTTGAATTCATAGATAACCACATAACACTTGGGTGTAGTAATGTGGGTCCGATCAGATAACAATAAAATTACTTACAACTCGTCTTAAGCCACACGGGGTCTACTGCTAAACATACACACCGCCCCTTGGACCTTATTAGGGGGCTGATGCTAACAATTATTGCTAAACTAAGCATATTGTTCGTTCCGTGGTAGACGCCAGAGTGGTATGTATGGTATACCTAACGTGACCATACGTTTCGATTTAGGCGGGACAGTCCCGCTTTCAGGGAGTCTGTCCCGGTGTCCCCAGCATGGCCGACATAGGCCCGCTTTTACACACAGACCGCACGATAAATAAAAAGTATTTCCTGCTAGAAATGCTCTATCAAACAATTACTGAAAACCGTTGGGTCGAATTATTCCATCATTTTCGTAAAAAAAATTCTTAATGTAACAAACTTTTCTACAATTATTGAGTATATTATGTGTCTGCTTGGAAGTCACGCCACTACTGGTGCTTAATAAATCGTGCCTATTTAACTATTTTGTGTTTAGTGCTATGATTATTTTTTGTTATTCGATCTTCTATAATGAAAACGAAAAAACACAAAAAACTTTTTTATTATTATTTAATTCCACAGATGTCCCGCTCTGGCACAAAAATAAATGGTCACCTTAAGTATACCGCGAGAAGTTGAATTGAAATTGAGTCCTTATTTTATTGTTGGGATCTCTTCACACCCTTCAGATAAACTTCCGAAAATGTGGCATACTAACAATGCATACTAACGTAAAACCAAACGTATAACATTTGAATTTAGAATCGATTGAATCTAAAGTTCAATAGTTCGATATAGGTACAGTAATTTTCGACTAAATAATGGTGTACAGATTTTACATGCATCCAACCTCGGGGTGCGCTGACAATGATACACATTTCTATGTAAAAATCAAAATTTATGTAATAGTCATTTTTACGCGATTTATGACAAATCATAAAAAATCTGCTTATGACGCATAACAATTCACATAAGTAAATCTTTTTCGACATGTATTTATACCTACTTATGAAATCGAACTTATTTTATTACTAATACGACTATTATTTCAATACAGATAATTTTAGATAAGAATTAAATGTATTATAATAATTTACTGCGATAAGGGGTTTAAAGTTGACGTTCATGCGTCATAGTGCCTTATAATTTCTGTATTCCTCACTGACGCGGACGCATGGATTAACTTGCATGACCTATTTTAAGTATAAACAATATCCTTAATATTAAGTATAGACAATATCCTTGTAGTATGTGTATGTGTTTCTAAATAACTATTCAAATTTAATTCCACTATGGACCATTGCAACTCTATGCATAACTACTAGCTTTAATGAACCCCATATATTAGGTATGTTAAAAATATGGTGTAAATATGGATAAAGTTGCTTATGCAACTGAGCATATATAACATTATTATCAAACTGAAATTATTAAAAAAGACCCTATTATTTATGCTACAAAATGTGTGGTAATTTTAAAGACCTTATATTAATGAGTGACACACCCACAAAAATTGAAACAAGATCTAAAGACGCGTAACAAAATACAGCGACCTTATTAGTCTAGGAATGGGTGTGTCATGACGTATGTTTACGAGCAGCAATACCGATGGCGCCGCAGCATGCCTGTTGCGTATTATTTAAATCATCAAGGTCACTTTAACTGCCGCCTCTGAACGAGCCCACCGCCGAACATTCAACCATACTACCATATATTTAGAGATTTAAAATTGATAATGTTGAAAAATGCGAAAATGTACACGCCTGAGCGCATTATCGCTCAAACGGCCTTCTAGATTTTAAACTAACGCGCATAATGTGTCGTAGGTATGCAAGTACTGGCGGTCTCCAGTTGTACAAAACAACAACTTGTTTTTGAAAATACTATCGCGAACGAAACGTGAGCACTGAATAGTCACGACAAAATACGCATTACGCAGTATTGTTTTGTAAAAGTGTGACACACACGTTCGCGTCTAACTAAATATTTTTATGTAAACACTTTTCCGGTTACATGATTAATGATACTTGCAATTTTCTTATCTTATTTAAAGTTATCATGAAAAATTATATAATTTCCAAGTAGATACTGATTAAATTAAAACAGCACGCATAATGTACGATAGAGCGCGATGGCCGGATATTGTTTAACAACATTTACCTAAATGCCTTTCTCGGATTTTGAAAACGGCTTCGAATAGGGACAATAATTTATTAATGCATATCCACCGAGCAATACACAGATATATTTCTGTGGAGGAATACTTAGCAGCTCATAATATTATAGGATAGGAAACCATATAATCTTTCCGTGATGCTTTCCTGGTATACATCTTTGTATCGATAATAATTGAAAGATTAGCTGATCAATTTCATTGTGAGCTGTAATTATTGATAATGCCGTCGGATTATTATAATCGACGTGCTACTGAGTATGGCGCTATTGCAGCGCTTACCAATCTCGCCTTACTAGTGAATCACGAATAGATATACCTTTTTAAAAACCCTTTCATATGAAGCTGATTACAATTTGAATCCTCTTTCTGATAAACCTTTAGTACCATTTTCAGAATAGATTCACTAAACGCTTATGATGTTTATAGAGTATTCGATTTGGACTCATTATTATGATCTTTTTCGTACCCCATTATATGATTCTGTTGGTTCGTCTCTCCTTAAACTTTTACTCTTCAGGCTACAGTAGTAACTTATAGTTGATAGCATTGAATCTCTAATTCTTCTTCGTAGTCGGGCATTCTTGACAAAGTAATTGTGGTCATGTTTAGGCTGATTGTTAAGGCTCCGCCATTTTAGCGATGCCTCTCCACGTATTTCGATATTTTGCGAGTGCGTTCATTGATAGTTTTGTGCATCGTGGATTGAATTAAATCTGTCCAATGTGTCCGTCGCCAAACTCTTTGGTCGTGTACTTTTCCTTAGACCAATAATTGTGAACGGAATCATCGTTTCGATTTACATAATATTATGAGCGTCAAATATATAATCAATATTCACTAACAGACATATTATTGGCCAGGGTACAACCTCCGTAAACACGGAATTCACGGAAATAATAGCGCGACATATGGGAGATTAATTTGTATGCCATCACACTCAGTGCCACTTCCGATCGGTCTTTGATGGTTTTCCTTATGATTCGATGGTCAATACGCTATCGTTAAATAATTTGTCAGATAACAAAAGATATATGTGAAATATAAAAAAAATGTAGACACAATGATTACAATAGTAAAAAAATAGAAGGCCTGTTAGAATCGACCTAATTAAAAATGGCAGTAAGAAAATACAGAAGAAACAAGTACCTATATTTCTAGTTACACCTTTGAGTATAATATCATAAAGTCTTTGCAATACACACCGTTTCAAATTATACAAAGATATTAAGCAAGTATTATCATTATCACCATATTCAGCCACAGGAAATGCAATAACTAAATACTGGTAACTCTGGTCGACTCCAGAGAATTTACAGCGATTGTTGTAAGCAGCCTGCATCGTCTTGCAACTTTTACGAATCTGTTTGGCCACTTACTGCTTTATGTTTGTACACAACATATTAGGTTCCTTGAAAATTTGCCATTTTATTTACCAGATAAATTTACATTACATTTGGTCACTTGTATTGCCAAATTGTATTGTGATTTATTGAATCAATTATTACCACTCTTATTTAAGGTTTTAAATCAGATATCAACCATAAAAAAAACATATTTTCTACTAAAAAAGATGCGTTAAAATTAATATCTTACTTACTATTACACAAATAAGTTGAAGTAAAGAATATGTTTTTCATGCAAAATTTATTTGCTTAACTAAACGAAGGCCAACTGAGTGTCATAACTCTTAAACGGCTTTGGGGCCACATATTACGGTGGGTTGCCGTATCATATGCTAGTTCGTTGCCTAATATGTATTTCATACGCTACAAAAATTCTACTTCCAAATATTTCTTAGACGTATCAAACTTTACAGATTGACTAAATTACCCTTTAGACTCTAGATGCAGCGCATGTGATGCGTACGGCGCGACGCGACGTGAGATTGTTGATTTGATTCTAAGGTTTGCGAAATATTTATTGCAAGTCTTTCAACACCAAACCAGTCAGACCTATTTAGCATTTTTGTTGGTTATAACGAGATAGAAATAATACATAAGTTTAGAAAGAGATGGGTTGTAGAGTTGTCGGTTTCCGATTCGATCCCAGGGCACACACTCGTTTCTATCAATTTTGAATAATGTTTTTATTCTTATCAAATAAACAGAAGAAACTTTAACAAAAAATATAACGACTTATGGAATCCTATTTAAGAGTCTGTATCAGCTCATATACATCCCACTGCAGAACATGGGCCTCTACAATCGAGAATACGATTGAGAGTGGTTAGGTCATATAGTACACCACTCTAGACTAGTGCGGGTTGGCGGACTGACATACCATAGAAATTCTTATAAATCGCTATAGTATGCAAGTTTCCTCAAGATGTTTTCCTTCACCTAGTTATGAGTACTCTACGAAATGTATAAATATTATATGTGAAGTCCAGTATACCTCACCGAACCTACACCATTCAAACCCTCAACAAGGGTCAGTCTAAAGGAAGTATATGAAGAGTAGTTCCTGTGACAGTGTTCCAAGCAGAGAAAATTATCTCACATAACTTGACAGCTGAAATTGTTCAATTTAACAACTAATCCCTAATTCTGAATACTGCAGAATTCGTCTTAACCATTGTTGCACGCCTGTTCACCTGGCTAAAATCGGGGTCCGGGATCATTCCCTATGTGAATGCGGTCTGGACGAGAGTAATCTTGACCACATTTTTTTCAACTGTCCCAATTTAATTCTTTCCCTATATGACATTCTTCCTCTAGAAATCCCTCGACCCACTAACATGAAAATCCTACTTAGTCTCACCTTTTCCCCATTTATACACGTCTTGTGTAAATGTATAAGGGTTAATAATATGTTGTAAGTTTGATATATTTTATTTTATTTAATATCTATAAATATATTTTATCTCATTTTTCATAATTTTTATCTGTTTTTAACATTCAGAATTAATATTGCTATTTTATTGATTATGTATATACTTTGTCTCATTTATATTATGTCATATTTCAAGCTAAAAACTGGAATTTCTGTTTCGGCTGGTATTTAATACGTGACATTGGCAGAATTGGGGTATGGCAACACAACAACTGAACTGAACTAATTCTGAATATTTGACTATTGTATTTTCTTTTTACAATTAGATATTAGAATTTAGAAGTAAGCTAATTTGATGAGACATAGCTCTAATACTAATACAATAAAGATTTTACATGTTTTAATGCACTTAAAAACAGTTAATATTCATACAGTTAATGTAATCCCATTTTTATGTCATTAGTGTTATTCTTGAGGAAGGTTATATGCTGTAAAAGATCTCACTATAACTTTGGGAACCAAGCAAAAAGAAAGTGAAAATTGAATTCCAACCAGATTTATAAAAACCCAGCAATGATTAATGTGAGGTGCACTGGAAAAAATCAAAGCTGCATTATGTCACTAGTGTCTACTGGTCTTCTTAAAACTATAATCACTGAATGATAGACATTGCAATAGCTGAATGGCCTAGAAATAAAAAATGTGGATGGACAATAAAATAGTGTGCGATCAAACCTTATAAATTAACTAAGAGGATGAAAATTCATCATTAAAGTTAGAAATATGAAAATGCTTTGTAGACCACAAGTATTTAATATAATAATAATTTATTTCATAAAACTTGAGGTACAGCATTTATACAAACAAAAAGGCCTTAAAACTAATGTGACACAAGTTATATTTTGGGTGCCTCTGAAGCCGAACTAGGTGAAACCTGTATTTCGGCATGCAGTGCCTTTCCCAGTGTATATTTTCACTTATACAATGAGCAAATAGGGTATTATAATTAGTACAGCCATACCATAATTTGTCTTGAATCTAGGTTTTATGACACCAAAAAGTCTCTGATATCCACAACACAAGAATTAATCGATCTTAATATGGGGTCAGGACTATGTATAAGACTGTTGGCTGCATTTATTGTTTATCAATTTTTTTTGATAAGTTTTAATTTTCTCGTAACAAATTGCATTGTACAGAATGTTAGTCAACAGATAAAAATATTTCTGTAGTAATTGTTTCTGTGATGACATTCATTTTCAAATTCTATAGTATTAACATGTACAATCAAATGGGCCTTAAGACTGCCACGGTGGCGTAGTTGTACTACGGTATGTTTACAAAGCTGAGGTCTCGGGTTCGAATCCAGGGTTGGGCAAAGTGATATTGGATTTTTTTATTGATTATCAACCCAGAGTCAGGAATTTGTGCCTGATATGGCGATAGGCTCGCCACCTATCACATAGTGGGACGGAACATACTGGCGAAATGTGGGTGCCCTGGCACCTCTGCCTACCCCTTCTGGAAAAAGGCGTGAGTTTATGTATGTATGTATCAAATGGGATAGCATATAGCACATACAAGAACATATTTTGAAAAAAGGATCAAAACGAGAATGTCCATTCCTAATATTGGTAAAAAAAAAAAAAATTGTAGATCTTGATTCCAATACTGCTTAAAATTGATTACAGCATTTTTATGGTTTGTCCTTGAATATTTTCCTGTTTTATCCTGGGTGACAGATTTGCATAAAATAAAGTAATTATCATCACATTTTATATTTTGTTCCCAGAGACAATGGGGAAAAAAATTATTGGTCTTTCTCCTACAACTGTGGGCCGGGGTTACAATTATGTTTATATTTTTTCCTACACAAAAAAGTAGGTTTCAACAAGGGACAAAAATCTTCACACCAATACTTAGTTTCATAGTAAAAGGAACATTCTCCTTTGCTACCATAGTGTTATCAAAAAATGTATATTTTTTAAGATTATTTATGACATCCCAAAAATTATAGGTACTTAAAATGAAACATAATTTGTGAATTTAAGGAGATAATAACAGTTCAAAGATTTCAATGATGAGAAATATGATAGATTCACAAAATAAATTGAGTAATTTACTTAGAGATATTAAATTATAATACAATGCCTGTACTTTGTTTACATTTATTTAAATTTGTATTAAATAAACTTGAGTTTCTGTAGAATATAATGTAATAAATAAACTCTAAAGACACATTACATCAATGTACAAAAAAAATAAATACAAAAAAAAAACGAAACAAAGAAATATTATAAAAAATGGGGGTAAGGCGTCCGCTTTCTTTGTCTTTTTCTTGCGAAGGTTGTATTTCTTTGTGTTGGGTCATGGATATATTTGTTTGTATTAACATAAGATAACATATTGTTTATGTAAATATATTTGTTACCTAAACATACAATTATCATAATAAAACGGATAAACGAAAAAAAAAACAGCGAATTTAAAAATTTGATCGAAAAATGGCCAACAAATCTATTTAATACTTACCGAAATACTTCACTTTAGTTTACACCATTCACAAATTATAATTACTACAATATATTATTATGGTAACTAGTTATATTTAAAAAAACTACACTAAAACAGCTCAAATGCAAGGAAGAGAATTGGAATTGTTGGAATTAATTAGAAATATATTTTCCCGTAGTGACAGTGCGATGTGACAGCTCATGGCACGGCAGCCAAACATAGATAATATTGTTTATGCCAATAGGGTATTTTACTAATAAGTGAAAAATAATCTAAAACAATAAATCGATAGAATTCTATTGGAAATTTTTTAACAAAGAAGCAAAAAATAGCAATGAATCTATTTTTTTATTGATTTGTATGGCGAGACGAGCATACCATTCGCCTAGTGATACGACCGCTTATAGACAGAAGCAATGCTTAACATTCCACTGAGCTCACCATTTTGAGTGAGATTTTGAGACTAGTCGCGTTTTTACACGTGCTTTTACTAATTGCGCGCAGAACGTTTACGAAAGCATAGTTTCCACATAATTCTAAAACTGCGCGGTTCCTGCCGCGCACACCGAGTCTGAACATAGGCTAATTCGAAGCAAGGAAATGAAAAGAAAAATGTTAATTAGATATGCTCTTTATTCACATTTATTAATGCATCAAAATAAACATGCTCTTTAAAATAAAGTTTGCGTAATATATTATATACATGAGAATTTATGTAATGCTATGGTAATTGCGGCTGCGACTGATCTGATGCGCTCTCTGTAGAATCGACGGCTCCATTCGGTAGCGGCTCTGGCGTGCCTGATCTTGTTCTTGATATGGCATTCTGACATTTATTGCGTAGTTCGAACACTTGAGTTATAGCGTCACGGAAGCAGAGGAAGTTGTAGTCTATAACACCTAAAATATCGTAATCATTAAGCTTATTTATTCATAATTGTAGTATTATTTATAGTTCTACTTTTATGTACTCAAGGTGTATCGTCACGGGATGAACAAATGTCAGCGCTTATCGCACGTTTGAATTTTAAGTCACAATTGGCTTTGGTCACTTGAAGTTTATTACCTACATATAAATACGTAGTATCTACTATCATATTTAATTTACCCCACCATCAGCGAAGTCCTATTAAATATATGTATTATAAATATTTGTAGTTACCTTGCTTTTGAAAATTTTCTTCTCTAAGAATACAAACCAAGGCCAGAAACTTATTAACTTCACGAAGATATAAAACAGTCCCATTGTTGAGCTTAATTAAGCTTGAGCTTTGATTGTTAAATGTGTTAACTTCTGTTTCATCAACCATGCTGTAACAAAAGGTACAATTAAACAAGTGTTTTCGAGTGGTTTAGGAGGAACATAAAAGTTACATAAACAATAACCAGCCTAAAAAAACAGGATACATTTTTAAAGTTTAAGTATTAATACTTATATATAGGGTGTCAAAAAGAAATGCACTTTTTAAAAGGCTAAAATTGTATAACGCATTGGCGTAGCCCCGGCGGCGGTGGCGGGAATGTCCTCATGTAACTCAGCAGTTGCACTTTCAGGCATAATATACCTATAATTAATGGGAGACCAACGCGCGTGTTATGTCTACGCTTTTTCCGAAACAATCGATCGTATGTAACTGTGCGAAGACTTTTAAAATCTTTATTTAATTTGGGCTTTTACTCTGTCCGGGTATGGTAGCAGCATCGTACCTTAAGGCTTCTATCACACTGGCATTTTACGAGCGTTCGCGTTTCTCCAACTTCTACGCTACGTCCATATTGCCCTAACGGAACGTTGAAATCACGTTTGTCTAGCGGTAATCATTAAAGCTGCGACTTTGTTATGGAATAAGTCCATATGAAAATACGTAATACATGATGCTTTCTTTTTCCCTTAGGTACGTAATTTTCGTCGAAGGAGTAAAGCCAACGATAGTGTTTTCCCTCGGGATTCCCGTGCACAAATTAGATGTCAACGTCGCGTCAGCCTAGTGTCAACGCTGAGTTGACGTTGGAGAAACGCCAACCCTCGTAAAACACCAGTGCGATGGAGGTCTAAAATAATCTTAAACTAAGAGCGAAGACTTTATAGACCTTAATTCGGTCCAACGCAAAATCAGTGAGCGTCTCAGCGCAAAATATATTATTCAATTTATAACGATGATATGAACCCCTAAAACTAGACCTAAACCCATTGATTTAAAAACTAAGGATAGGCCCTTCAGTACATTGGGTACGTCAAAAAGATGCCTGTGAAAATCGCGCCATCTGTTGGATTTTTACGTCAATGGCGGCCATGAAATCGTTTTTCAATAATACTAAAATAAATGTTTATTGACTTAAAGTTATATAATTTTTACTTAGCGGTAATAAGAAATGTTATCTTTTTTTATGTGAACTTTCGGTCAACTTTATTGCACCCACGCACGATACAATTAGGCATTTGTCGACGACTTAGAGACCGGTGCGCTGTGACGTCACAACCGCTGCATTGGTCCGCGGACCACTTTCGTGACAACACTTTTTGTACTCTCCGCCCCGTCCATATATTTTACGTCAATGCCTAAACCATAAATGGTGAACAAAGTCCGAACGGATCAAGGCAAAACTTTGAAAGGATGAATTTGTGCGCCCGAATGCATGAACTTAGATACCACATGATTCGCGTTTAGAAGTATTCAGAACAACCTGTTTTAAAGCATATATTTGAAGCTACAAACTTATACAATGTAGCTAAATTAAAATGAAACATACTTTAAATTAAGATCAAATTTCGCTTTGGAAATGTAAAACACATTCCATAGGCCCAATAACATCATCCTCTCTGACGAAGCTTATTTCCACCTCAATCGTTTTCTGAATGGCCAAATGTCTTCGTAATGAGATCTTTATGCTTTCCAAAAGCAACTATTTGTTCAAGAATTGCCAACTTGCCCAGCGGATAATAGTGAGTGTGTACAATATTTTATAAATCCACAACTTTTATTAACATCTTCGAAGTGACATAATAAGCGACATCATAATGTTTTAATTATCAATACATTAAATTCCATGATCCGTCTTTATTTGAATATAAAATAAATAGGCGAAAACATAAAATGGATTGTACTGTAAATTTTCTATAAATGCATGCCTTTCTGGGCCACCCTATAATTTAGAGAAACAGGAAAATATCAATAATTATACCAATCATTTCATAGCTCGCTATTTATAATTTAAGTATTCGTTAAATAAATTGTTAATACATACCCATAAATACATGATATATCAATAACAACATCAATCATATCACAGCAAAGTTCGTAGCTCTGCATATCTACTGGTGAACTATCTGTTGCGATGTATATCTTAGATACCACATCAAAGAGGAATGCTTTTTCTATGCCCGAATTCTGAAATATATTAACAACACATTTCTGGAATATTCTCTTTAACTGCTTGGGTGCATCCTGTATGTATATTGTATACAACAGAGATGCATAGTCATATGACATATTGTTAGCTGCGTGCATTGTTATCAGGGTGAAAAACAGCACATTGTACAGGTCAACCTGATTTTTAAACATGGGGCTTATTGAAAAAACTACTCCAATTTTTGAGAGATTTAGTAGTAGACTAGATTAATTCTCCAATCAGGTCATTTACAACTTCTATAATTAACAATATTTTTAAACTCATACTGAATTATATTGAAATGATCTCATTTAGATACAGAGTTACATACTAAAAAACACTTTAAATAAATTGACCAAAGTAAGGCAATTCAAAATTCAATTAAAACTTCTAATATTGAATACTGAAATTACTTAAAAGAAAATACTAACTGATATTAATATGTTTAAAAGGTTCTCCAATGTTGGTAGCTGCGGAATCAACTTTTGTACTACTTTACTGAAGGCTTCGAATATGGAATGATCATAGATTGAAGTGAGATGAAATGAGAGGTGCACATGGTCTAATCCTGCATCAGACAGATCGTCAGTAGCTCGATGATGGATATCTCTTTGTGATTCCATTTTGTAATCATCATTGAGGCCATCAACCTGAAAGACAAAAAATAAGTAACTAACATAATAATAATATGAGCTGTAATTTAACAAATTCACATATTCTATACAAGTCTTGTGTCATGAATTTCTGCGACTATGAGTGACTGGTCTCCCCGCAACACCCAAAACACGGAAAGAAATACTTGTACATCACACAAACATTTGGTTTAGTGCTGGGATTGAACAGGGAGCCACTCATTTAACAGCCGATGCCTTAATTAAATGCACCCCAAACACTGTCACCAAATGTAAGCAATCTTTCTTTATTTGATTGATAATAATAGTTCTTAAGTAACCATGTCATATAACAGAGTGCATATGCAAATGGAAAATTACTTTGTGATAAAACTGCAAATTGTGGAACAGCAAATTTCATTAAACTAAAAGGTAACAAGTTCAAATAAACATGGAGTTATCAAGTGGAAACAATTTAAATTGACTAAATACAGTATGTACCTTATGTATGAACACTTCAAACTTGATATTGCTATTCACTCGGTAAGCTTTAGTCACTGTTAGTTGTAGTTTATCCAAGGCATCTTGGTAATCATCCTGGAATACAACATATATAGATAATTAATATTTTAAATATTACAAATAACTAACTTATTTTGATATTCTTGTATTATTTCTAGACTAAGAATCTTATATAAAAAAAAACAGTATCATAATTCATATACAAAAACATGATAAACTGATCTTGATACATTGAACCCCCGATAGTCCGACAAACATTTTGCAGGGCAGTGTCGAACTATCGAATTTGTCCGATTATAAAGTACTGCCTAAGACCCCCTATAGTCCGATTTTTTTTACTAGAGTAACTTGTAATCTGACAAATTACAGATCCACTGATAAGGTTCTTTATATATATTATGTTTATGTACTCTGAAGTACAAATCATAATTCATTATGTATGTCAAATTTAGTAAATTTAGCACCGCTATCCTCTTGCATGCAGTCAAATTCAAACTAAGCACTCAGAATCAAACCAATACCCTACGCATCGAGGGCAATAGTGTTGGTTCGTAAAAGTTGTAATTTGTTCAACCATGCATTAGCGGATATTATAAAAAAAATATTCAATAATAAATAATAGACCATGTCGGATTTTAAGGGGTGCCGAATTAGATAGGGGCCGGATTAATGGGGGTCCACTGTAAATCATTATGGTCTTCATTATACGTACCGGAATTATGGATAATGGGGTATTTTACTATAAGAGAGAAAAAACTCTAAAAACAATAAATCTATATTGTAGAGCAATAAGCAATGAGTTTAAGTTAATTTCAGTTTATAACTCTAAAGAATAAATGTTATAATCCGTTTTGAAAATTTCAATTTTTTTATCTGTCCCAAAAATATGCGATACGGCAGCCGCCTTGATGGAGTCATTACGTACCTCCGCGGCTAGAATCATATTAACCTATTAAGTAAACAGAGAAGTTGTAACAGTATTCGTCCCTACAATATTTCTTTTAACGTATTATAATGAACAACGGTTTCGTTAATGGAGAGTTTAATTAGACTAACTCATGTCTATTGAAAATAAAGAATGGTTTTTTACTCGTGGAGTGACGTATCACATGGCAACTAGCGTTTTCATACATTTGTGTGCATAAATTTAAAAATGGATTTTTATGGGTCTTGCCAATCGAATAAAAAATTTATAATTTTTTAAATAGTTTTCTTTACCTTAGGAACAACTTAAACCACTTTTCAAAAAAGGATGGAATACCCCATTATATTATACACTTAAAATGTGGCCAAATTAAATAAGTCATGGTTGAGTTAAACATTCTGTATGTCTAAAATAAAGTTAGAAATGTTAACTTACTTGGGTACATTGTAACATTGTTGGCATTACATTACTATTAAAGTAAATTATGTTTGTATCAATAATAGATAAGAACATTAGCAAACACACTGATTTGAAAAACATTAGGTATGCAAAGTATGTCCTTTTTTATCAGTGGCAAATAAGATGTCTTATTAGATAGTTGAACCAAAATATTTTTTTATGAAAGAATACTGTATAGTTTATATGTTCACATATAAGCATTATTATCTAACTATGTTGAACAAAATTGGCATTCATTGCACGCTGTCAATAATTTTGATCAATCATCGAATTAGAATATAAATATTGAATTGAATATAAAACTTACTTGTGCATCAATAACAAATACTAAGGCTCCACATCCACCAAATATAGTGTCAGAATCAAATGTTGGATCAAAAAAGTCAATTTGCCCTGGAAAGTCCCATATTTGAAACTGGACGAAACTGCTGTTGTTTATATCATCCTTTACAATTTTATTAGTAGATTCTAAAAACAATGTTTCGTTTGGAGACATTTTGTGGAAAACAACTTTTTGTATAGATGATTTCCCAGACCTAAAATTTGAAATTAAATAATATCAAATGGTAATTTACTCATGATGTAATTTTCAAATAGTTGATGGCAGTAACCAAAAACATACCTTCTGAGACCCATTAAAAGAATTCTAGGTTTGTGGTCTTCTTGAAGTGATGTATTGTCATCGTCACCGTTTTGTTCAAATGGGCCATAGCTGAAGTTTTTGGGGAACGAACCCACGTAGCAATTAGGATCGTCCTGATAGCTCTGAATCATTCACAACAAAGATAATATAAGTACATGTTTCATGGGCAGAAACCTACTTACAACACACTATGTTCATAGGCGAAATTTCTTTACGTACCATGTTGATGGATATATAAGAATACACACATAAGAATGTATCAAAATCTATTCCTATATATTGTAATTATTATTTTAAAATTATTTAGTATCACAATTTACAACATCTTACATGTTAAAATGAACAACATTGACAAATGACAATTATGTTGTTTTTTCTATTTATCCTGACGGAAAGGCAAAGGTCTAAGCCATACAGCCTAAAATGACAATTATTGAGATCGAAATTTATTTGACGTTTACAATTTTACGATTTTGGAAACTAATCATCTAAGCCAAGATAGGTTTGCAGTTCGACATAATGGTGCATTTACACGCTTGGCCAGCCTCAGCCAGCCTCCATCAACGCCAGTGTGTAAACCAGGTGTTTGGCTCGGCTGGCCTTTTGGTGCATTTACCTTGACTTTTTCATTATTGATAACTTGGACTTGGTAGACTTTAGCCCAGCCTAAGCCAACATGTTAGGCGACTAATTAATTGTTCCACGCTGTAGCGATTAGGCTAGACTTTTACCAAAGTCGAACAAGATATTTGTTTGGGATAACTTCTCTATACGTAGTAATTATATCTCAACGCTATTTATCATTACTAGGAGAACGAAGAAGAAGAGAAATAAGATATTAATTACAAGGAATTGCCAGTGCCGGTTAATTACATAATTAAGTAACAAAGTTAGCAGTAATCGTTTAATACTGGCACAACGCAACTCTGCATAACGCGAGGCTTACACACCCAGTACTGTACCAGCCTGTACACAACCGACTCCGGGGTAAGAGCCTTCTCCGCAACCGAGAGTATGATTGGGAGGGATTAGGCTACCCAGTGTATTATATAGTATAGTGGTACGTGGACTATATAGTCCACCACGCTAGTCTAATGCGGGTTAGCGGACTTAACATACCATATATATTCTTACAAATTGCTATAGTATACAAGTTTCCCGACGATGTTTTACTTCACTGTTAGGCCATCTCCTCGTATTTCTATCCACTCTTAGAACGTGTCTACATACAACGATATTACAGCGGCGATGCGTTACGAACTTACGTTTTTAACTCAATGATTAAAGAATTACTATGGGGTACATTCCAGGCTCATTCCAGACTATTAGGAGTTTGACCTAGTAGAAAGACATGAAGCCACTAAAATTTATGAATTCAGATATTTACTGATATTTACTGGTGGTAGGTCTCTCATATGTCAGAGGCCATCTGGGTGGGTACCACAGAACGTAGTGATTACTTACTCTGTGGGTACCACCGCAGTGTCTATTTCTCCCGTCAAACAGCAGTGTAAACGCACTGTTGTGTTTCGGGTTGAAGGGCATTGTAGCCAGAGTAACTACTGGACATATTGAGACTTAACATCTTATGTCTCAGGATTGCGAGCGCAGTGGAATGCCCAGCATTGCTTTGTAATTCAAGGTGTTGTTTGGTTTTGCTACTGTTTATGAGCGGTCGTATCGCTTACCATCAGGCGAACGGCATGCTCGTCTCGCCTTTCATAGCAATAAAAAAAAATCAGATATTTTTTTTCATAAATACACATTGTTTCTTTAATTTTAAATTAGACATATTTTTTGAGTGAAATTATTTTTGCATATCAAGCCTTTTCTGTTTTTTTTTCGGCAATTGGCTGGGTAGTTACTTTATGAAACAATACGAACTTCGATTGTTCGGACGCCGTACGTAAAACTTCACTAATATGCCTCCATAATCCACACAATGTTGAAATTCTGCATCGTACGTCGTAACCATAGACTAAGTTCGGAGAAAATGATAAGGATAATAGAGGATAGTAATTATTTTTAGAAGTAGAAAACTTAAATCTTACTCCGGACGTCGAACATCCTAACTTTCGAAGTTCGTATCGTTTTTATAGAGTAACCCCCCCTGGCCCTTACATACGCCACGGCAAGTCCAGTAGGTAGATTATGTTAGCTATGAGGTCTATCGCTACATCAAACAATCTATAATTATATTCAATCGTATAATTTGTAATCGTACCTAAAAAACACAGTAGTAACTATTATGTTAACAGTACCTATTAAGGTAATAATAATCCGGATAGGTACCTATATACTTTTGCTACATTCGTTAGACACGTCTATAATTAATGTAAACACGTTTACAATCTAAAGTAAAAACTATTTAAAAATATAAATGTCTTCTAAATAAGACGAGTATCATAATAAATATTGCTTGAACATGGCTTTCTACTGCATTTGCACGAGCTAACAACGGTTGTAGAAGCAGAAGGCATGTCCCTTAAAGGAGGCCGTAGCGGACGCGACGCAGCTGCAGTAAGCTGATCTGCACTTGTACAAGGTTCAGGGGGTCGCAAGCGCCGTTCTCGTTCTATCCGCGCTCTTTCAAACCTTTGAGCATATGCCACACTTCGTTGCAAACCTGCAAGACTCTCAGTACGCGCAGGAAATCTTTCAAGACTATTAGAAACTTCTCCTACTTCGGCAGTATCTGTATCTACAATTTCTTTGTGATCCAGTATCATACCAAGATTCAGTTTCACGTTTGCTGTGCTGTCTCTAAAAATAAGATAAATCGTTGCCTGATCTAGTATTTTTAGAGAAAAATTTTCATTTATCTTCAATGCTTTCATTTTTATTTGAAAAGGTTTAAAAGTTTGTGTTAATTTTTTGCTCTTTTCTTTTATAAAATTGTCAAATTCTATAGCTAGCATTTCTTCATTATCTGGCCGGCTTTTGTCATCTGCTGGACCCCCCATTTTGTATATATCGGGATCTTTATGCGCCATTTGTGTATCTATCATTACTTTTTGCAATACTGGAGGATCGTTTAAGGTATGCCATTTCCAATTTGATACTGGTCCTATGTTGCGATCCAATACTACTCCTTCAGTTTGATTATATTTAAGGCTATAAATCAAGAATAACGATTAAACAATGAACCTAATATGTATTGAGATGTTAATAATATTATCAATATTTCAACATACCGAATTTTCCCCCCGTTATCAAATACTATTCCATTTCCCAGATAATCAAATGTAGCAAGTATTGTTATGGGATGGGAACGGCCACGTTCATCAAGCTCTCCACTACTGAACACAACAAATCTTTGATGTGCATTAACCTCTACAACAATATTAAGAATTGATATAGGTTCCTAAGTACCCATTGATACTGATTACTGACATAGGCAATGATAGTGCCAAGAACTAAGGTCACAGCTCATTAGATTCACTCATCACCCCACCCGAACTGTCTCGTCGCTCGCCGTCAATTTGTCTTCCACAGGTGGTTCACGAGTAGACGTCGCGTTGTCACAATTCAACTTCGCCTGGTCTACGAGTTTACCTCAAGTGGTCAACGAGAAGACATCGCGTGGTCACCAAATGGACATCACGTACTCAACGAGTGGAATTGGCAGGGTCAAAGTTCCGAATATTCTGTCAGGTTATGTCAAATTTTATAATCCGTAAATTTGCTCATATAGCTGTCGCGCTCGATGGAGGTGGAAATGAAAGACACAACAAAAAATGCATATTTGTCCCCGGGTGAATCACCCGTTCACTCGGGGCTCGTGCGTTGCAAGCATGCGAACAGCGAGTTGTCAGTTGTCATCAAGTCAATATGTCGCGCCGTACGCGCGTGCACGGCTCACGACCGAGGCGATCCGGTGACGTTACAGAGTAGACGTAGTGTCTATAACTAGTCTAACCGAATGAGGCAAGGCGGTGCGGGTCAGGTACCGGGTGCCGGGTGGGTCTAGTGAGCTGTGACCATTTTAAATACGTATTTCCTAATAATAAGTATCCAAACAAATAGTTAAACCTTCTGCATCATAGTAATCAAGTGCAAGTCGACCATTCTTATAATATATGCGACTTCGGCCGTTATCATCAAATTCCGCCAACTTTTCACCAGTATCATACAACATTAACTTTTTTTTCTTATTCCTTTCAAACCAATCAAACTCGGGATGTGCTGGGCGCATGCGGTATACATTCATCTACAAATATTTGGAATTAAAATTTACAGGTACTAAAAAAATATTTTGTAAGAAGTATAGAGAAAATAATAACTTTTCTCACGACTTTTTCCGTGGGTAACATAGTCCACCCCTTGTCGATAAATGCGCGATCTGATAAAGCGTAGCGTATAACTCCTTTTGGAGCTTCCTCAACCTGGAATATAAAACTGTTTAATACTTACCAGGCTACACCAACCGTTTAACGCTAGGTTCAATGGTATCATGCAATAAAATTAATTTATCATATATATTATATGTTTAAATAATTTAACTTAAGCCACCACTCATAAAATCATATTGATTACAACAGTGTACTTAATTGAATTAGCCCCTGTTTTTTAACAATTTCTTAATACGATAGAATTATCACGTTTTCAATTATCTGGTATGTACAACTTATTATGTGACTTACTAATTCATTTTTTTTAGCTTTTGACATTCCTCGATAATGTTTTGTAATATAATAATATTAATATTAAATGTATAAAATAAATTAATCAGAAATATTAAAAAGTCACAAAATTATTTAAATTTTTCAGATACAATGACATTGATTACCTGTTGCGTTTTGATTACCATTTAAAATTAAACAATATACTATTTATTTATATGTGCATGCAGGTTGAATATGAACTTAGCACAACTAGTTTTTTAAACGACTTCAAAAAAAGGAAATTAATATTTTAACCTGTATGTAATATTATCTGCCTCGGTGGCGTAGTTGTACTAGGGTACGGTTGCTGAGGTGTCGGGTTCGAATTCCGGGTTGGGCGAAGTGATATTGGATTTTTCTATTCATTATCAGCCCAGAGTACGAAATTTGTGCCCGATATGGCGATAGGCTCGCCACCTATCACATCGTGGGACGGAACATACAACGCGAAATGAGGGTGTCCTGGCACCTCTGCCTACCCCTTCTGGGAAAAAGGCGTGAGTTAATGTATGTATGTATGTAATACTATCAGAGTTGCAGTTTTAGTTAGTTTATACCAGTGTCTGAACATGTGTCCCAAATTTTATAATTATTTGTATGTCCATATCTTTGTCCACGCATATAAATCGAATAAGTAGTAGTAAGCGTATAAGTTGAAGTTAGAAGCAATGTAAATTTCATCAAAATCGGTTTAGTTTTTGATACAGAGCAGTGGTATCCAACCTTTTTCAGTACGAGGCGCAGATACATGTCTACTTTTTGTTCTCGGCGTTCTGTCTAACTGGTTGAAATAAACGAGTATAACTTTTAGGTAAACTACATCTATTTTCTATTAGCATGTGACGAATATTGGAATAACGAATAAAAAAAAATATGCCATCGGTCCGGATGGAATACCGGCGGTGGTTTTAAGAGCTTGTGCAGCGAAGTCGTCTCTTGCACTGACTCGCCTATACCGAGCTTCCTAAAGCACAAGAGTTGTACCTGAAGCTTAGGGGGGAAAAAACCCCAAAAAGGGTGATCGGTCAGACCCTACCAATTATCGCCCTATCTCAGTACCTGAAGGATCACTCGTTGATCAGTGACAGATAATATGGATTCCGTCAAAACCAATCAACGGGTCTCTCCGAACCGATCAACGATCTAGCGTTTGTCCTGCATCGCTGGGATTAGGTGATTTACTGGCTTGGCGAGGCTCTTGCTCTGAGCCTCGACATTGCCAAGGCGTAGGTCAAAGTGTCTGGCACCGTGGTCTTCTTTCCAAACTTCCGGCATACGGTCTGCCCGACAACCTGTGTTCGTGGACTTCCGGTTTTCTGTATGGGCGAAGAATGCGTATCGTCATTGACGGACACGCTTTGGCACTCATGTCGGTAAATGCCGGAGTTCCTCAAGGCTCGATGCTGTCGCCCACCCTGTTTATTATGCATATCAATAATGTGTTGTCGCTGGGTAACATTCATTGCTATGGAGGTGACAGCACGGTTCAAAGGCAATACCACTATGAGCCTCTGGGTTACCGTTATAAGATCTTGTCATTGAGCTCAATCGGACCTTGGATCTCATTTCTATATAGGGTTACTGGAATATTGTTGAGTTCAATGCCAAGAAAACTCAGGTGTGTGCGTTCACGTACAAAAAATCCTCGTTCTCTCCCCTCCTCATTCTTTAGGGTCCTTTCCTCTCAATGCGGAATGACCTGAATATCTTTGGTATGGATATCCGCTGTGATCTCAATCTAAGGAATGACATCGGGGCGTAATATCGGAGGTTGGTTGAACAGGGTGCGTCGGTTTGTCATACCCGGTCTACTATATCGCTTGTATAAAGCGCAAGTGCGGCTGGGTATGAAATACTGCTCGCACCTGTGGGATGGATCCGCTCAGTACCTGCTCGATGCCTTGGATGGATTGCAGCGGCGGGTCATCCGCTTTATGAATGATGCAGATGATACGAGCAACTTAGAGTCGCTACAACTGCGGAGGGTTGTCGCTTCTCTAAGCGTGTTCTACCGTCTGTATCACTGTGAATACTCTGACGCATTGTTCAATTTGATTCCCTCCTCTACATTTCTAAACCGAACTACGCGTCCTGGCTTGCGAAGCCACAGTTTCATATTCCAAACCATCTCGGCACGAACCAATAGGTTCGCAAATTATTTTTTGTGCCGCACCGTCAAGCTGTAGAATTGTTTGCCGTCATGCGTTAGTATAGAAGGGAGGGACCCTTCTATGATCCCGGGTCCTTCGGCCGTTGTGTAAAGAGGCATCTTAGCAGCCCCGCATAATTGTATCGGATGGCAACACAGTACATTGCCATTCGATACTCTGCCTGGATGGCATTTGCGCTTTTCATCAGGCGCAGTGTAGTCATTATACCGGGCCAGAATTAAAAAAAATACAGATGATTCCTAGACCGGATCTAGACCTAAGGCGTTTCGATTTTTCTGATGAGCAGCGTAGTAGTAACATAATCAAGCGTCATACACACCTAAAATATTTCTTCAATCAAATTAAAGGTTATACAAAGTTTACCATCCACGTTAGGTCAGCATAACTTAAGCTTAAACTCCTCTCAGAGATAGAGAGAAGCCCGTGCCCATCGGGACGTACCCTATACACATGAACTTAAATAATTTTTATTTATTTTATTATCAAAACTCTTACCTGTTTTTGGACCTTAGGGGGTGCCAAAATTAGTTGTTTAGAAGCAGTTTCCGATGGACTTACAGTCTCAGAATGTATGGCATCGACATTAGGTGACATTGTATTAAAAGTAGATTGAAACAAAGAAGGGATCACTGCTGCTGTTTCTTCCTTATCGCCTAGTTGAGGTCTGTACTTATAAATTTTCTGTCCAATTATAATATCAGTGAATGCAGTTTCCTCTTGATCTGTTTTCATTAAAATACTCTCAACATCAAGCTCTATGTTAGAATCGCGACACATCAAACATTCGGGCTCTTTATTATGTCTATGTTTTAGATGTTCACGTGCTACTATAGGCAAATGCTCTAGTAATATATTTTCTTCGTGCACTTTTTTATCCCTAGGTTCCATTTGTTTTAATTGGACTAGTCTTAAGATTAAGTCATCATTAGACGGCTTACGAATTTTGACGTGCTTTAATTCTAAGTCTTTAAAAGGAGTTTCTTTCTCTTCTTCCGGTTTGGCAGTATCCTTTGTCTGTTTTTCTTTTTTATCAGCATTATCTTTTTGTTTCTTTCGCTCTTTAGGTTCTGTTTTATCATCTTTAATCTGTTGATCCTCTGCAAACTGCTTCTTTTTCTGTTCGTCTTCTTGTCTCTTTTGTTCTTTTTCAGCTCGCAATTGATCTTCTTTTTCTTTTCTGAACCTATCTTTTTCTCCCTTTTCCCGTAGCTTTTCTTCTTTCTCCATTCTGGTCTGTATTTCTTTTTCCTTTTGTTTTTTCAATTGATCAGCTTCCTTATCATCCTTATCTACCTTTTCCGGCTTTTTTTTTACTTTTGTTTCTTCTTTAACCCCGCGTATTGTCTCTTCGTCATTCTTTTTCTCGACTTTCTCTTTATATTTTTCCGCCGTTTCTTTTTGTTTTTCTGCTTTTTCACGTTCTTTTTCTGCTCTTGCTCTTTCTTTTTCTTCTTTTGCTCTTTCCTTCTCTTCTTTTGCTCTTTCCTTCCCTTCTTTTACTCTTTCTTTTTCTTCTTTTGATCTCTCCTTGTTCTGTATGTCTTGCATTTCATTATTTGTTCGATCATATTCTTTATTTTTTTTAACATCCTTTGCGCTAAGCTTGTCCTCATCTTTTGTTTTTGTATCGTCTTTTAAGCGCAGTTTTTCTATTTTTCTCATATTTTTGTCTTCCAAGGTTGTTCTCTTCTCTTCTTTTCTTTTTCTTTCCTCTTCAAGTCTGCGTGTGTCTTCTTGAGCTAACTGCTTTTCTCGTTCTTTTATTCGTTTCAGTTCTTCTTGTTCTCGTCGGTTTTCTTCTTGCAACCTTTTCTTTTCTTCCCGGGCTTCTCTTTTCATTTCTTCATCATGTTTTTTCTTTACTCGTTCTATTTCCAATCTTCGCTTTTTTTCTTCTTCTCGCATATTTAACATATCTTGAGTTTCCTTTATTAGTTCTGCCGAAGTCCGTTGTCCTTTGGGTTCTTTTTTCACTACTATTTCTTTAGGAAATTGGTAACTGAAATCTTTCCTTAAAAGTGGTTCAGACTGCGTCGAAACTAGTGTAGGCAAAATCTCTTCAGAAGGAAACTTTTTATGGGGCGACATATACGGCGAAATTGATTCTATCTCTTTAATTTTTTTATCAGTCGTTTTAGGTTTGCGTCCTTTATATATATCTGTAACACTTTCTAATATACTAGGTCTAGTGATTTCTCCAGCATCTAAAATTGTTGCTTCTGGCCTAGATCGATGCACGGGACTTTTTGAAGTTAATGCATTATCTAATGCAACAGATTTCGGAAGCCTCTTAGCATATTCTTTAGCCGATATTTTGTCATCTTTTTTTAACTCGGGCATAGACTGTTTTAAATATTTTTCATGGATTAACTTGTCCAAACTTTCAAAAGGTGACATTTTACCCTTTTTACTTGTTTTTTTATGATCCCAGTAATGAAAATCATATTCACGTATGTTTTTGACGGTTCTAGATTCAGGTTCGGACTCATACTTTTTATCTGAAAGGTAATCAGAGTCGTATTCTTGTCTATCTCTTAAAATTCTGTGATCACTTTTAGCTACATGTTTTTTGTCTGGTTGATACTTGGACTCATAATCTTGTGAGCTCGTGGAAGTTATACGATCAGGTTTCTTATCTGATGAGGGTTGAATATAATTATCATCCATCATATGTGGGCTTATACGATCAGATTCAAATTCAAGCTTAGTTTTCCTACCAGATGGATATTGTACACCATAATTAAATCCGCCAGGTGAAGATACACGATCCGTTCTGGGCCTATATATATTATCTGATAAATAATAACTATTATGCTCACGCCTGCCTGGTGACTCTTTACGACCATGTTTCATTACATATTGTGCATCATGAGCGTAGTCAAAGTCATAATCACGTGAACCAGACGGCATATTACGATCAGTTTTCAACCCATACTTTTTATTAAATTTCGTTGAGCCTACTTTATCTCCTGATATATTTGAAAAATGGTGTAAATACGAATCAAATGATCGAGTTCTATAAATGATTTTTGTATCGTGCATGGATTTTAAAATTGTATCTTCTGTTATGTATGATTTCTGTTTTGAACTTATCATAATCTTTGGTTCCTTTACTGATTGCTGGGTATCCGTAGTGCCATTAAACCTGGTTGGATGCAATTCGGGACCTCTCAAACCACATTTTTCTTTGCTGGCACTTTGGTCGTGTTCTCTTACGTCTTTCAATAAATGCTTTACTTTTGCAAGCCATGTCTTTAATTTATGTTTGGAATTATCGCTTTGTTCCCAAAGCCTAGATATAAACTTTTGAGTGATTTCTTCGCATTCATAACACCGTTTCCGAGGTTGGCTTATTTGACGACAATGAACGCACATACCTCTTACAAAGTTTTTATCTAGTTTTCCTGTCTGCAACATTATCTTTGTACGTTCAACGATATACTTGCAACGGGGACAGTAAACATCTTGTAATTCTAAAAAAACGAAGGTAAACGATTTAACTGCGTTAAATGCATAAAGAAAGATTCAATTTAATATAATAATAAATAACCTGGTGCTGACATGCTGTCAAATCCAGCGAACTTTTGATCTTCATTCATTTCCATTAAAACAATGTCGTCTGCCTTTCTTGTCTTTGGGAATTTCATGCTGACCTTTTAAAAAAAAACTTATTAATGTGATAACTAGGAAATGTAAGCATTGATTACAAAATATTCGATTGTATTGTTTTGTTTATATGTATTCTAACTTTTAGTTTATTTTAAGAAAAGAGATTAGCAAATTAGTTTTGTTTCTAAATGATTAACTAAATTGCCAAGTTTGACATCTCCTACTACAACGGTTCCTTTTTACCATACAACACAATTTCACCCTTTTCTCCCCTTTAGGGACAGAATTTTCAAAAATCCTTTCTTAGTACTACATTGCGACACAGTAGGAACCCCTGGGTAAAAATTCAAGTTTGTAGCTCCAGTAGTTTCGGCTGCGCGTTAATTAGACAGTCATTAAATCACCCTAGTCTCACAACACTTCAACCCTTATTCTAACCCCTTTATAGCAAATTTTAGACAAACAAAGTATGCAGTTAGTTTCATTCTTAAATGATTAACTAAAGTGCCAAGTTGATAATTGTAACTTTTAACGGTTTCGATTTTGCATACAATAGTTTTGACTTTTTTCACCCCCTTAGGGGTTGAATTTTCAAAAATCCCTTCTTAGTGCTCACCTACGTCACAATAGGAACCTCTGTGGAAAATTTCACGTTTCTAGTTCCAGTAGTTTCGGCTGTGCTTTGATAGGTACGTCAGTCAGTCAGTCAGGTTCCTCTTTTCTATAGGTATATATATAGACTAGCTTTTGCCCGCAACTTCGTCTGCATTATTAACTTTACTTACAATATGTTTTATATACTTGAAAATCGATACTCCACTAAATAAAAAATTACGTCCTCATTTCTCCTTTAAAACTGAGAAAATTCTAAAACTCCGAATTACGTCACTATTTATTAGTGAGCATCCCATTGAGCAAATTATGTGACCTGTTACTTACTTTATCAACAACCATCTTCCGCTTTATCTCCACTTAAAACAATAAAATCGATATATCCATAAAAAAGTAGATACTATTAAACATAATAAATTCTTCCCTCTAACATTTATAATCCCGGAACCACGCACAATTTTAGTTATGAGTATTATTTGCGCGAAACCCATTTATGTTTAAAATGAAAGTTGCTTATGCCTGACATTGCAATACAACATTTCGTCCTTTTCCTCCCTTTTCTTGATACCTCCCGTAAATGTGAAACTCTTACACTCATTAACTACTTAGAAAATAAGTAATAAATTAAAATATTGCTTTCCCTGTCCAGTTTTTGAATTGTACCATCAGGCTCAATTTTTAAGGGTTTTTTGTACCCCCGTAGGGTTCTGTAACCCTTAATACTTTTTTTAAAATTTCATCCCCTTCATGCTATTTTTCCAAAATTCATGCACGCTAATTTCTTGTGTCTATTATAGGTAACTTAAATACAAATTTTCATACCAATAAAAGCATTGTTTGAATTTTGAATACAAAATTACAACCCTTCTTTTAAGACATTTGGGGCTAATTTAAAAAAAAAGAATGACATTATTTTTGCTTTCGATTGACTACCTAAAGTGCCAAGTTTGAAATCTGCAACTTTCACGGTTTCGTTTTTCCATATAACACAATTTCACCGTCTTCACCCCTTTAGGGGTTGTATTTTGATAAATCCTTGCTCTACATTATGATAGGAAGCCCCATGTAAAATTTCAAGTTTCTAGCTTCAGTAGTTTCGGCTGTGCGCTGATGCGACAGTTCTGTTCTACATCATTCCAACCCTTATTTTTTACCCCATTAGGGTTAAATAATAAAATAGAGTACACAGTTTTTACTTTTTAATTGACTAACTAAACTGCCAAGTTTCATATTTGCAACTTTGACGGTTTTTTTTTCATACAACAGTTTTTAACCATTTTCACCCCCTGAGGGGTTGCATTTCCAAATATTCTTCCTTAGTATTACCCTACGTCGCAATAAGAGCCTCTGTGTAAAATTTCAAGTTCCTAGCTTCAGTAGTTTCGGCTGTGCGTTGATCCAACTGTGTGGTACTACAAAATTTTAACCCTTACTTTGACCCCTTTAGGGTTAATTTTAGAAAAATAAAGTATGCCGTTATTATTGTTTTTGATTGACTAACTAAATTGTAAAGTTTGAAAATTGTAGCTTTAACGGTTTCGATTTTCTATACAACCGTTTTTTTACCCTTTTCACCTCCTTAGGGGTTGAATTTCCAAAAATCCCTTCTTAGTGCTCACCTATATCACAATAGTAACCGTTGTGGAAAATTTCACGTTTCTAGCTCCAGTAGTTTCGGCTGTGCGTTGATTAGACCGTCATTAAATCACCCTCGTCTCGCAACACTTCAACCCTTATTTTAACCTCTTAAGGGCTAATTTTAGACAAACAAAGTATGCAGTTAGTGTCCTTTTTAAATGACTAACCAAAGTGCCAAGTTTGACAATTGTAACTTTTACGGTTTCGATTTTCCATACAACAGTTTTTTACCCTTTTCACCCCCTTCGGGGTTGAATTTCCAAAAATCCCTTCTTAGTGCTCACCTACACCACAATAGGAACCCCTGTGGAAAATTTCACGTTCCTAGCTCCAATAGTTTCGGCTGTGCGTTGATACGTCAGTCAGTCAGGTTCCTCTTTTATATATATAGATTTAAAGAGACAGGTTTTGGGTGCATGTAGTTAAGGGTGGTGGTGAAGTGCGTGGTGGCCGGTTGGTAAACGGACCAGACGCGGCTGCCAACATATTAACGGTGGTCGCGGGTTTAAATCCCCGGGGCGCACCTCTGACTTTTCAAAATCATGTGTTCAATCCAATCATGTGTTCAGTCAATAATCACGCACTAAAACGATGAAGGAAAACATCGTGAGGAAACCTGCATACGATAGCGATTTATAATAATTTCTATGATATGTTAAGTCCCCAAACCCGCATTAGGCCAGCTTGGTGGGCTATATGACATAACCACTCTTAATCGTAATCTCGATTGTAGGAGGAAGCCCGTGTCTTGCAGTGGGATGTATATGGGCTGATAGAGATATAAGGTTCAAACTTACTGGCTTACGCATTGTTCGTTGACAGATTGAAAGATTGTTGCCCAAGACTGTTTCAACTTTGTAAGAGTCACTGCAGTCGTCACACGCCTTACAGCAAGGACATTGTGATGTGTTTTCTCTAAAAAATATCAGTACCTATAAGTACTTGAAATTTATAAATAAATAAACAACACCCAACCGTCACATACATAGTCCTGTAGTGCGATTCACGTAACTTTTTGACGCGCCGATCAAGTTGCGGTGCGGTTACAATTAAGTTTACGCTTTGGTACAAAATGGTATTCTTGTAAGTGTTTAGCTGCGCGTGAACTGCGCGTGAGCTGCGCTTCAACTGTACGTCAGATGTATGAAATTTGTTTGAGATTGACATATACGCGCAGCAGTAGAATACGCTAAAACGTTTGCGTGACGCGAACTTGACGCGAGCGTATTTGACAGCGGTTGTCAAAATTACGTGAATACGAAAAGGGCTGTTTTGATCGAAACTTAACCGCAACTGCACTGCAGCTGAACTTATTTTAATACGTGAATCGCCCTACTGACCCCACACTAAGATCGAGTCTTGTGTCGTGGGTATCAGGAATTACGAGAGATTTTTCGGTCTCACAAACACCCAGACCCGGAAGATATTATATTTGTGGGCCACACATACATTTCTCTCGGTGCGGGGATCGAACCCGCGACCTCTCGTATCACAGGCGGCGTCTAATCAACTGCGTACTAGCCATCCGATCAAGCTATCCTAGCTAGCTAGCCGGATGCAGCTATCTAATAATATTTTAGACTTGTTTTGATACAATTTATTATTTAGATCTTAATGGTGCGTTTACACTTTGGCTGAGGCTTGGCCAACGTCTGCCAAATCCAAGCTATCAACGAAGATAAGCCAAGGCCAGCCGAGCCAAACACACCGTTTACACGCTTGCGTTGGTGGAGGCTGGCTGAGGTTGGCCAAGCGTGTAAATGCACCATAAGCTTATACATTTACGTACATTTAACTTAAAACATTGCAAAACGTCAATCAAAATAATAAATAATAGAAATCACTGGTCATAATGCTTCAAAGTGTTAGTGTTAGTCAAAGCAGATTTTTTGAATGTTTACTAGAATGGCTCTTTCTTGAAAACTATCGTTACTGGTTTATCATCTAGTTCTGGTACTACTTGTTTATATCCACCTAATAAAGCGGTCTAGCCAGATAAAAGGGTACTAACCAGCTACCTCCATACTAAATTTTAAGCGAAATTGGATTGGATTCAGTCTTTCTGAGATTAGCGCTCTCTAAGGCACATACTAACATATTAGGTATAAAGATGTTGCAGTGTATTGATATATTCACACTCTGCATCTGTCGTCTCAAACTATACACTACGCAAACCAGAGGTGAATAAGAATAGAGATGGAGCCTGGAGGTAGTGGAAACGGTGTGAAGACGTGGTGTATAGCAAACGAGCCGATAAGTATTAATAATTGTATTCTAATACAATATTACACATATTAACCATAAATAGTGACTATTACAGATATCTTTCATACCTGCTTGAGATACCTGAGATATTATTCTAGGAGACTCTCGTTACTGCGCTTTACCTATCCCCGAATTGCGTCGTTTTAAAATATTCTAGTCACTTGAACATCCCCATTCTGAACTGAATTTCTAAGATCGTAAACAGTTAAGTCATAATGTTAGATAGCAATCTTTAATAGGTAGCTAATTTACACGACAGTTATACCGCATACGCACACATAAAATGAATTTGGATAGCCTATAATCATCCATAATAATGTTCCTTACAAATGAACAAATATTTTTAGATACATCGATAAAATAAGTCAATTTTTAGATAGCTGTACAGATTCCGGATATTACACTCCTGAATGCACAAACTTACCAAATTAGGCACCAATTCTTAATATATAAGTAGAGATAATCGTACTTACCCATTATTTGATAACATATTTAACTTCAACTCGTAATAAATAATGATAAAATAAAATCTTACATACAAAAAAGCTCAAGAGAATACTGTACAAAACAACTTATTTGTCATATTTGTCAAAATGACAATAAAGAATCTTTGTTTTTGTTATGGTGATACTTGGGTGATACCTAGTGTCTGATAGCACAAAAGAGAAAGTTCCTAATTAAAAGTTTTGTTATAATATAAACGTATACCTCCCACCAAAAAACAAGTAATCTTACCTTACTAATATTATAAATGCTAAACACAATGCAAAAGTTTGTGCGTTTTTTACCTATCCACGTAAGCTGCTTTTATCTCGACAAAACTTATTGTTTTCGTTGGATTTGCAAGGAATTTTTAGGAATAGGAATTTGTAATTTGCTGCTGGTCCGCCGTACGAGTAAAAGGTGTCCGTCGAAAAGCAAACTGTGTTTCTTTTATTTAACCAATACAAAATAGTAACTTGTATACACAGTTATTAATTAATTAACAAAATTAAAAAATACTTAGGTATCTACGTCCTAAAGTATTTTGATTTAGGATCTCTCTGTAGCCGCCAATAACTACAATATTTTTTAAGATGCTGAAATACTTAATTGATCACAGTTTTTTGAAGTCCGTGGTGGCCTATTGGGGAAAAAACGGCAGGTAGCTACCGATACGGTGATCGCGGGTTCATATACTAGGGACCACCGCAGAAATTTCGAAGAAATGTTGTGTGTGAACTGTGTGAAGCAATACGTCGTAAGTAGTAATGGGAATTATTGCTATTTCAAATTGACATCACCACCTTGTTATTTTTGAAGCCTCATGCCCATACAATATGTAAACAAAATAATTAACATATATTATAATTATTATTTTTCTCAGCGTGGAACATATTATTAGTCGTCTAACCATGCAGTGCTACATCGCTTTCAGGATGTAATTTTACGTGTTTACGCGTTTTTGACTGATTCGTGTGCGGTGCATGCTTGTTACTCGTCTGTGCACCGCACCTACTATCCAACTAATCTAATAGGTACCGTTTGACATTTCATATTTTTCAATTTAAAACATATTTAGACACTCACACAATTTTTATTTCGCTTGCTGTAAAGCCACAATTCCATGGTTTTAGGCAAAATGTAATTGAAATTGTATAAGTTACGTCTGTACAAAGTTGAAAAGTATGAAACGTCAAACGGTACCTATTAGTTTAGTTGGATTATAGTGGGACACATTTTTCACAAAGAACGTCTTATCTAGTGTAACATTGATATCGATGGCCGTAATAGTATAAACATAATATTTATAGCCGACAGGCTTTGTGATTACAATCGTAAATCGCGAAATTTAGCTTATTATTATCGACTTCACTTGCTATTTGTGATTGTTATTTATTCCAATACTTATCGTAAGGAAACCTGATCTTAGCAAGACTGGAGACCTTAATATGACTTTATATCGTATGAGAATATGTGTAGTCCACGAACTTGCACTAATTCAGCGTGGTTGCCTTATATAACTAAGCGCTTCTCAATCGAACTATCGTTTTTAGACGAGTTCCTTGCTTAGTAGTGGTCAGTGGACGATAATAGGTTGATATAATACAGTAGTCTTGTTCATTCTTGTCATGCACTCTCGACTTGAGCAGCCGTTGTCATTTTTAGGTGTTTTTAGGCAGATTAAACCATATTCGCGATGCGTCGCTACTTGTCTCGATGATTAGCGTAGTATAGCAGCATTCACTAGTAGAGGCGTGTATCGTCAGCTTAATTAATTATTTATGATTAATTAATTCGATAATCATAAACAGTACCTAATAATAAACATCTGCCGTTTGAGGCAGTATTTAATTACGAATTCCCGAGTTAAAACATTTTAAAATGATTAATGTATTAAAATTGTAATAAAGCGAAATATCCAGTTAACTGAACTGAGGAAATTGGCCACGGGGTGAATTTGCTGAAACTGTGCAAGAAGGCAGACTCAAATAGAATTTTAATGTAAGGGGAACCCCCAAAGAGCATAAAAATAAAACATATTTTATTTTATTAAAAATAACAATTATATTTATTAACTTTGTTTCTTTTTAAATAAATTCATAAACTTTTGAGCCAAGGAAACTGGAGTGCCAGTGGGTTTTAATACTAATTCTTTGGTGCAAATATTATGCAAAGGTCCAAAAGCCAATGCAACAACTGTACAAGCAAGACATATGACATTATAAGGCATGCTGAAGTCTGGGGTAGGCAACGACACCATAGCACCATTCGTTCTTAAAACCGCAGGATACCCTGAGGAGAGAAGAACATTGTGTTTTATTCACTTACTTTAACTGAAGTATAATATAAACGAAAAATTTTAAGCTTCTAAAACAAATGGGAACATTGAAATTTCTACTCATTTAACCAAAATTCGGTATAGTAAATCTTATTTAATAAGTTTAAACCAATTTCAGCCAATTATATTTAAATTAGAAATCATTGGAAGGGGTCTATTGTATCTATAGGTTCAGCAGTGGACTTATTAGGGGCCATCCATAAATTACGTCACACGTTAAGGGGGAGGGAGGGGGTCGACGAAGTGTGACATTGTGTATCAAGTGTCCAAAATTTTGTGTAATTACTTTGTTTTAAATATATTATTTTATATCTAAGTAATACAACACTTAATTTAAATTACTTAACTATAGTTGCAACTCTGTCTGTCTAAAATTGCAAAATATGTGATATCACACTAGGTGGAGGGCGGAGTCCACAAATGAGACCAGCTGTGACAAGGAGGGGGGAGGGGCCAAAAAACTCATGAAATTCGTGTGACGTAATTTATGGATGTCCCCTTATGGCTGAAACGAATGAATGAAATTTAAATGTTTTTGCTGGAATCACTTGCATATTCCACCATTCTGATGCATTCACCGCTAGTTTAACATGGACAATTAATTTGCAATATACAGGGTATATACTGACTCAAGACTGCGACCGACCACGAAGCCGGGTGTTAGTTTTAGTGACTACAGACAAGACAACTATTCGCAAAAAAAACGATTTTTTTATGTTTTAAATATCTTCGTTTTCAGTCGCGGCCTAAATATACTTTGTAGTTTATTTTCGTATGAGATACAGCCACGGTTTTGTCAGTCATGACAAATGGGCAGGCTCATACGGCGCGGTACAATTGTCTCACAGGAACAAGACGTGAAGAACCAGACAACAGGAACACAATTCCAGCAGGTTTCCATACTGAGAGTTCTAGCAATAGGCCAACAATGAATTTTCAGTTAACTAGTTAACTCTAAGAAAATAAGATAATTTTGAATTTGGGAGTACTTACATGGTTTTGATGCATTTATTATTGAATCATATGTAGAACCCGATACTGGTAAGCTTGTGTAATTCCTTGCTGTTGGTAAATTTGCTGTTATTATTGCAGATCCAATGTAGAATCCATGATTTGCATCAGGAGGATATTCTTGCCATTTCAAAAATATAAACTCAAAGTCTATAGTGATTGTAGTTGTTGATCTCGGAGGCAACTTTATCAATAACTCCAAATGATAAGGCTTCTGTCTACTGCGGCCAGGGGAGTAGTAGCGTGACATCACCAAATCACTTTCTGCTTTACCATTAATTCTCAATGAACTTAGCTGGATTGGCAACCACCATGGGGCATTTTCTAATACAACAACATCTATAGGTGTCCAAAAGTTGTTAGTTATTTCTGTAACAACACCTCCAAATTCTTTTCCATATCCCAAAATATATCGATTAAAATATAAAGGTGGAGGAGTGCTAAGAATCAAGTCATTCTGTGTGCCATGCTTTGCACTTATTGTAACCATTTGGCCATCAGCTCTAATATTGTAGAGTGCTAGTTTAGTCTCACTCCCACCTCTCTGGGAGTATAAAACTGTCTCCGGAGCTGGGATTAATTGGAATGGTCTTGTATCATTTGTACTTACATCAATGTAAACCTTACTGCTTGATGCTAAAGGACATGCTCCAGGTAATCCTTGCCCAAATAACTTTGTGAATGACCAGTCCACAGTCTTTATTATATTCAAATCATACACTAGTGCTACAGTTTGTTTAATCTCTAAGTTTATCTCTGAACAGTCTTTTGAAGCACAAATTTTCCTGACATGAATTCCAATAGAATGGTAATTTGTGTTGTGTATCATTCTAGAGTTAAGCAATGCTGAAAAACCTTGACTAGATTCACATGGTAAAAGTTTCTTCCATGGTGTTAAGTTTTCTGTGCAAACTATCTCTCTTGGCAAAGAAGCATACCTCAATTGTGATGTATTGTTTTTATTAGTTTGCTGTGCACCTGTTGGCCAAAGCGCCATCTGCGGGGTTATAGTGTTAAAGTTTTCAATAAAATTAAGGGAAGCGCAGAAAAGTCCGGAAAGTGCCGCAGTTAGTTTCTTCCACTTAGTGTCCACATCTTTAACATCGGGCGAAAACCACGCGTATACTTCCGCTCCCGGCGCAGCATCCAATACTGGGTATCCCCATTGCCGATGCCGCCACTGTCCTTCTGTGAGAGTTAAATGCAACTCATCCACTTGGAATCGGGATATTACCTCCAGTAACGACCTTGGCGATAAATGGGAATGTTCCGCTGTGATAAAGGAATATAAAACAATTAATAACCATAAATAAGATTTAAATTGAAATGAAATACAACTACTCATATTCACTTACAAGATTCGCTGTTGACTAAAGTAATAAATTGGAAATAAGTATATAGATGGGCCGGTGGTAATGGCTTTATCACTAGTTCTTCATGAAATGTGTCGCCCTGAACACATAAAACTGTAACCACTAAAATACTGACAAATAATAACTGAGAAGCTTTCATTTTATATCTTGTTAGTTTTTACAATGCTTATAATGGACACATTGATTTATATTTTCGCAATCGTTTTCGTCGCAATTTTATCAACAGAGCTCTGTAGCTCTACTAAGTACTAACCAACAAGAAAAACAGAGCTATTGAACTGTCATTTGTCAATTGTCAAAAATGTCTATGGGGAATTGCGTTCCACTTGATGATTACAACACCCTCGCTCACGACCGCGTATTTTGCCGTTCAAGTGTAACAGGTAAAATTCATGAGCGTTACGATCGCAAACCCAAGTGGAATGGGTTATAGGGCGTTTTAGAAAACAAAAAAACATTCAAGACGTCGGGATAAACTTTATGAAGTATAAAAAATAGTAAATACTAAAGTGGATTTATAACTTGTCAATTGGAACAGTGCAGTGAATTGGATGTTTTGAGCGCTTTGAACGTTAAGTGGAAAGTGGCCGTGGTCTGTGACAGTTGACAGTCTAGAACAACAGATTCAGGGGGGTGTCTTTCATCCGAAATGAAATTCGACTGTTCGAACCAAAGAATAGACCACTAGGTTCGAAGTTTCAAACGATTGACGTCCGAAGTAAGTTTAAAGCTTTCCACTTCGAAAAAATAATATTATAATCTATGATACTTATCATTCAGTCCGAACCACAAGGTCCAAACTTAGTGTAAGCTTATGATGTATGATTGAGTTTGGATCTTGAAATTGGATTTGAACATTTTCTCAAATATTTAGGCTTAATCATTATTCATACAGTTTTACTACGATGTTCGAATATTCGTCGTTCTGTCGGAGTATGGAGTAAACCCGCAAGTTTGGAATATTTTGGGAGTGCCTAGGCAGTAGGCACATTCGTGCAGTTTTACATACAACGTTCGAAATTTCTATACATCAAAGTACTCTGTGGTTCGAACATTCGAGTTTCGTTTCTGCTTATAGAGTAACCTCCTCTGATTTCTGTCATTTCCATTTGTGATTGTAATGTGTTTCAGTTGGAATATGTTATGTGTTTACGTGCTTATAAAATTTTAATATTCACAAAATAAAAGTATTAAACATTATGGCAGTAATTAGTGATTCATAAAAAACATTTTAAACCATAATTATTTCTTGATAATAAGTTTATAAAAAATAAATATTGGGCTAACTTATTTATTGTTCGTTTAGTAAGTACCAAAAAATGGATAATGAATTCGTAGATATATCTACAAGTTTCAAGTTGCAGTTTGGTTATGGTATTGGACATGTTTTAAATGATGTTTGCGCCAGTTTGTGGTTCACTTATTTCTTAGTGTTCTTTCATTTAGTTCTTGAATTTAGTGCGTCTCAGTCTGGCACTTTAATGTTGATAGGACAAGTTGTAGATGCTTTAGCAACTCCCTTTGTTGGTTACCACTCAGATCACACAGATAATGTTTTAAGTGCAAGATATGGCAGAAGAAAACTATGGCATTTATTTGGTTTGTATTTTGTTTAGTGATTTAAATTTAAAATAAATGTCATAATGGATTAAGTATAACTCTGTATGTTTTCAGGCACCGCATGTGTGCTAGCTTCATTTCCATTCATCTTTTCTGAATGTTTGGGATGTACATTAAGCCACAGATGGGCTCAGATGTATTATTATTCAGCATTTATTGTAATATTTCAAATTGGATGGGCATCTGTCCAGATATCACACTTAAGTCTCATACCAGAACTGTCCCAAGATGACCACACAAGGACTCATCTTACTGCAGTGAGGTAAAATTATTACTTTTTATGTTGGCTGTAAAGTGATAGATAGAATGACATTTTAATTTTATAACCGAGAAAAACCTTGGAAAAAGTTCTAAATGCTATTTTAAATTAAATTTATATAGCATTGATGCATTAATTGAGTTCTTTAATGTTTCAAAAAAAAACAAATTAGCATTTTTTCCCCAAATATGGATTTCTGCAAATGATGATTATGTTAAATTATGTAAAACATATTAGTTATCATGGTATTTAATAAAACGACATGCTAGACCGTTTGACTTGGATGAAAGGTGACAAACCAAGACAGATTTATTTCTCATAAATCTTACATAACTCATAATAGATAAACAAGGAGTTCATGTTACTTTTATATAAACTAACACCCCCACTATATAAAAGTAACAAATAACACAATATAACTAACATGAGGAATAAAATAAATTTAACTTTTAACTATACCAAGTATTTTCATAAATTTATAATGCTTTACCCCACATAAACCTTTAGTCAATAAGTCAGCAGGCATGTTTGCAGTTGGCAAATACTTTGTTTGAATAACATCATTTCTAATTACCTCTCTTATGAAATGATATCGAACATCAATGTGTTTGGTTCGTTTATGCGAATGATAATCATTTGCCAGCTTCAATGCGCTCTGACTATCACAATACAACACAATCTTATTAGAAAAACCTACTATTTCTAATTCTAGATTTTTTAAGTAAATGGCTTCACGACCAGCTTGTGACAAAGCCATATACTCAGCTTCACAACTGCTTAAAGCTACTGTCCTTTGTTTCTTACTCTCCCAAGAAATTGCAGAGCCAGATTTTAGGAAACAAAATCCCGTATATGACCTTCTATCAATGGAATCACTTGCCCAATCACTATCCACGTAACCAACAAGCTCTGCTCTTCCTTTAGAATATTTTAAACAATAGTCTTTTGTTTTTAGTAAATATCTAAGCACTCTTTTTGCATAATTCCAGTGCTTGTGTGTAAAACAATTATTAAATTGGCTCAAATAACTAACCGAATAAGTAATATCAGGCCGTGTCAACACTGACAAATACATCAAGCTACCTATCAATCTTTGATATGGAAATTTACTATCACAAACATTTGATCTTTCAATATTTAATTTAGATTCTATTGGAGTTTCAGCCGTATTACTATCAGACATACCAAACCTTTTCAATAACTGTTCAATATAATGCTGCTGATCTACAGTAATCACATTTAAATCCCTGTCGATTTTAATCCTCATACCTAAGTACTTCTTGACTTGTCCTAGGTTTTTAATTTTAAACTTATGACTCAAAGCTTTAATCAAATAATCTGTTTCAGATTTATCATTTGAAAATATCAAAAAATCATCGACATAAACTCCAACAATAGTTTTCTTGCCATTAACATGATTCTTTATAAAAACACAAGGTTCTAGCTTACTCTTGCTAAATCCCAAATTACATAATGTCTCATCTACTCTTTGGTACCAAGCAAGCGATGATTGCTTCAAACCATAAACAGCCTTTTTTAATTTTAATACTTTATTTGAATCTACACAGGGAAAACCTTCTGGCATATACATGAAAATACTTTCCTTTAGATAACCATTAAGAAAAGCTGTTGTTACATCGAGATGTGTTACATCCATATCTAACTGCACGCTTAAAGCTAGAAGTAACCGCAAAGTAGAGTGTCTTATCACTGGAGAAAAAGTTTCCTGATAGTCCACACCAGCTTTTTGCGTAAAGCCTTTCGCAACTAACCGCGCACGATATCTCACTTTATTTTCACAATCGTATTTCTTTTTTAGCACCCACTTACTTTGCACGACACTAGCATTATTTGGAGCGTCAACAACTTCCCATACTTTGTTGTCAGCAAAAGACTGCATTTCTTCTGCCATGGCCTGTAACCACTGTTGTTTCTCAGGACCATTGATCGCCTCTGCATATGTGATATCCTCATCACTCAGATAGGGATTGGTGCTACACATGTATCCATACCTGTCGGGTTTTTTTTTCTGTCGTTTCGATTTTGTTTCAACAATTGGCACTACAGGTAAATCGTCTGTTTCCAATTGGTGTAGATCTTCCTGTGGAGGCTGCTCTCCACTCTCTGCAGGCTGCACATCCTTATCTGGCACATCCTCATCTTCCACATCAAGATATTCTGATCCATCAGAGCTAGATTTTTCTGAGACTTGACATTTAACAACAGATTCCTCAGATAACTCCCCCACTGAATCTGTGTTCTCTATGCAGACAGTGACTGTGTCTTTCTTGTTTTCTAGTATTATCACATCTCTACTAGTAGTTACTAAGTTTCTTGCAGGATCATACACTCTATATCCTTTGCTTCCATCTGCATAGCCAACTAGAATACATTCTTGGGCTTTCTTGTCCCACTTTCGTCTTTTTTCTTTAGCTATGTGTACCATTACTGTGCTCCCAAAAACTCTCAGATGACTTATATCTGGCTTGATACCATGCCATAGTTCATAAGGTGTTTTTCCTTGCAATAATGACGAACCAGTGCGATTATGCAAATACACTGCTGTATTTGTAGCCTCAGCCCAAAATTTCTTGCTTAACTGTGCGTCGAAAAGCATGCACCTAGCTTTCTCAACTAAGGTTCGGTTCATTCGTTCACATAATCCATTCTGCTCAGGTGTGTATGGGCATGTTGTTTGATGAATTATACCCATTTTCTTTAAATAATCACTAAACTCAGCATTGCAAAATTCTTTTCCATTGTCACTTCTGATAATTCTTATCTTTTTACTTGCCTGAGTTTCAACCAATGCTTTGTATTCTTTGAAACTTTTCAAGGCATCACTTTTATTTCTAAGAAAATAAATATTTGTCATTCTGCTATAATCATCTACAAATAAAATGAAGTATTTAGAACCACCAATAGAATTACACTCCATAGGACCACAGATATCTGTGTGAATAATATTCAACATCTCTGTGCTTCTCCTAGCAACGTGAGTAAAAGGTAATCGAACCTGCTTCCTTTCACAACACACGGTACAGGAAGACTTAGTAATGTTAACTTTCTCTTTTAAAGAAAGTCCGTCAACTGCATTTTGCATTTTATTCAGACACTCACTGTTTATATGTCCTAATCTGCGATGCCAAAGCTCACCTGATATTATTGCTGCTGCAGACATATTTTCTTGGAGTTGTAACTTGTAAACTCCATTTTCTAATAACGCATAAGCGATCAGTGTACCATTTCGACTATATATTTCACAGGCGTTTGTAGTAAATACAACATTATTGCCTTTGTTAATCAATTGACTCACTGATAGTAAGTTAGTTGTCAATTCAGGCACACAAAACACATCTTTTATGTCTACATCATAACTGCAATCATTAGCTAAGGTAGTAGTAATCTTTACATCGCCCGAACATACAATAGGCACTTTTGTTTTGTCGGCTACTATAATAGTCTGACCTTTCTTTTCATAAGAAATATTTGTAAGCCACTGTTTATTTGGCGTCAGATGCACACTGGCTCCAGAATCGATGTACCAATCTTGCTTACTAAAATTCCCGCTTAGGAAAACTACATTGAACGCATGTGGTTGATTACGTTCTTTTCCTCTGGTATTTGACACTTCAGTCGTACATTGCGACTTATAATGCCCTATTTGATTGCATCGATAACATTTAATTTCTTTCTTCGACTTTGTTGACAATGACATTCCATTCTGGCGGCCATTATTATTTTTGAAATTTATAAACTTCCTTGGAGCCGATGACTGCTGCCAGCCTTTACAACCACTGGCCAATGCACTATTCGATTCATCGTTTATTCCATTTCCTGTTTCCATGTCAAGGAGCTTACTCTTTATGACGTCAGTTGTAATCTGAATACCCGAATGCTCGATAGCCATTATCATGGGAGCATATTTTTCTGGTAGTCCCGCGAGCAACAATGAACCAATCCACTCGTCGCTTAATTGGAAACCTGTATTACACAACTTTTGTCCTGTCTCAATCATTTGTGTCACATATTCTGTCATGGAACCACAATTTTCTTGTCTTATTGAAATTAAATTTCGAAGTAAGCTTATTCTCCTTGCAAACCCTGAATCGTCAAACAAAGCTCTCAGTTTCTCCCATAATTCTTTGGTTGTAGCAACATTTCTAATGTGCACATACAACGAAGAGTCAATCGTGAGAATCAGCTTCGCTTTTGTTTTTGCATCATCCTCGGCTAACAATCTTACACCTTCCTCTGGTTTGATGCATTTCATCATACCTTCTAGGACTAAGAAATTTTCCGCTGCAAAAACCCATTCGCAATAATTTTCTCTGCCTTTTAATTTTGGCACATTGACAATGTAATTCGCCATTGTTATGTATTCTGCACAATACTGAAGTCGGTACCTAGGCTAGCTCTCTAATTACTCTACTGCGATTTATCTATTCAACGTTTATGTAAAATCACTTTTGAATAATCGCGAGATAATTTGCTAAAACCCTAAAGGCCATAACTGGGCCCAGAACCTAATAAAACGACATGCTAGACCGTTTGACTTGGATGAAAGGTGACAAACCAAGACAGATTTATTTCTCATAAATCTTACATAACTCATAATAGATAAACAAGGAGTTCATGTTACTTTTATATAAACTAACAGTATTAATGCAAGAAAGGTGCCCAAATCAGACAGTCTATTTTAACATAGTATTTAAAATCTGTGTATGGACAAGTATGTTATGACCAGTTTAATCGACAAAATAACAAAATAAATAGATTAACTAATACATAACTATTGAAAACTAGTTTCCTAATAAATATTGATAGTAGTAACTATTATCAGAATTCAGACTTATCAGTCTCTACACATATTATCAGACTTATATTTTATTAGTGCATTTTTTAAAATTTATTAGTGCATACATGTATCAATTGATTTGTCTCTTTTTTCTCTATTTCAATGTGTTCTGATTTCCATTTTTTAATTTTTAACCAACTTTAAACTAAGGAGGTTCTCAATATGTTGGATTCTTTTGTTTTTATTTATTTTTGTCTGGTTGAAAACAATTGTTGGTGTTTTGTTTTAAATGTTATGCTCAATTACTTAATAGTTACTTGTAATCATACCAAAGTTCACTGAGTCATACAATAAGTACCTACTTTAAATACTTATTAATCAATATGGCTTTGTTGACAGATACGGGTTCACAGTATTCTCTAATTTGTTTGTGTACATCATCACTTGGATTATCTTGCATATAACTGGCGAGTGTGATAAGCAAGTATGTGTTCATTTCTTTTAAACTATCATTAAGTTGCTGTTTGTTTTTAACCTTCCCTAGTTTGTTTTACATTATGTATGAACTTATGTATATATACATTTTATTAGTTCATTATGATTCATAATTATGGAAACATGTTTAATGTATCACTTCTCATGTCATACTCTTTGTCAATAAACAGAATCAGCTGGCTTTATTATACAATGGCTGCCTTTTCATGACTATGACCTTGAATTCTGTCATTTCACAATGCTTAGTGTTTTAGCTTAATGGTTTTAGGACTGCCATTCTTCATCTTTGATATTACTATTTATCATTGTAACTACCACATTGTATATTGTGTCACTACTACTGTATATTGTGACTGCCTCGGTGCGGTGGCGCAGTGTTACCACAGTACGATTACAATGCTGAGGGCTTGGATTCGAATCCCAGGTTGGGTAAAGTGATATTGGATTTTTCTGTATCATCCGAAATTAGCAATTTATGCCCAATATGGCGATAGGCCGCTTCCAGTAGGTCAATGTGGAGAACCTTGAGGGAGGCCTGTGTTCAGCAGTGGACTTGCTGTGTCTTAGGTGATGATGATTATGGTGATAGGTTGGTCCCCTATCACATCGAAGAACACGGAAAATCAAGACGAACCTCGAGATAGTACAGTAAATATTTTTTTGCTAAATTTCAGCCAACAATTAACTTGTACTTATGTCCGTTACGCAACAAAAGCAACCACCAAAGCAACCACCTCTGAAAGCATTTTAGTATAATTTCCTCGGCGTCGGAGATTCGAATCGACTGCTATTCAGGATAACAAGTTCAAATTAGTAAAGTATTAGTTAGAAACACTTCATAACTGTGGCTTGTAATTTTTCAGCAAGTTGGTCCAGGCGATGCATGGAAATTCAGGCAAATAGTTTACATAGTAATTGCTGTCGGAACAGTAGCATCAGTATTATTTCATACTATTGTAAAAGAGAGGCAGACCCATAGACATCAAGAACTATTACTATCTCCCAGTGAAAGTGGAACGCATTCGGATTTCTTACGTAAGCCACTTATGTATCAGGTAAGTGATTGTGTAACTGAAACCTCTGTGTATATTGTGTAGCATTGCTAAGAGGATTTAATATTTTTTTTCTTTTTTAAGGTTGCTGGAGTGTACATGAGCACCAGGCTTATAGTAAATTTGTCGCAAGTGTTGATACCACTTTATCTTCATAGAACACTTGGACTGGCTGCACGCGCTTTAGCCGTGGTGCCACTTGCTCTATACCTCGGAAGTTTGGCAGCAGCTGGCTTGCAGCGATTGGCTCCAAAATCGTGCACCAGAAAATTTAATTACTTATTGGGATCATTATGTGCTCTTTCTGGATTCGTATGGATCTATTTTGGCTCAGATGATACTTTTAAGTTCTATTTTATTTACGTGGTCGCAGTCCTCATAGGTTAGTGTTACAAATTTATATACTAATTAGAAATAGAATCTATATACTTAATACCCTCCGTGGCGCAGTTGGTTAGAAACCGGCTGTGAAACGAGAGGCGGCTGGTTCCCACACCGCCGATACAAATGTTTGTGAGTCCCACAACTCACAAGTATTTGTCTGAGTGTTTGTTAGAAAAGTCTCTCGTAGTACTCCTGATACCTACGACATAAAACTTAATTGTTCTTTATGGGGGGTCAGGACTATGTATGCGACTGTTGAATGTATTAATATTTATTATTATTTTCCTTTTTATTTTGCAGGTTTTGGTGGAGCAGTAATGCTAGTCACAAGCTTAGCTTTAACGGCCGATCTAGTCGGCGCGAGAACTGAGGCTTCCGCTTTTATCTACGGACTCATGAGCTTCACTGATAAATTATCATGTGGACTAGCCATCGTATTAGTACAGAAATAGTAAGCAGAGTGTTTACGAATTTAAATGATATTAATAGTATTTTTGACGATTGAATTGTTTCGTTGGACTTGCTTCCTCTCAAATGATGTTGCCAATATTTCGACGTGATACTAAACATAATATTAGTTTAATGTTTATACAAAGAAATGAATCATCGATTCCTGGCTTGGTCTTCGAATTACGATTGCGGTTGTTATAATTAACACAAATTTCACCGCACTTTATTACTCAACCTACATTGCGCGCTTCTATTACAATTATATGTGCATATGATATTTGAAATAAATCTATAACATTATAGTTGAATTATACATTTAGAACAGATGTTAGGTGGGCGATAACACGTATGATTTGTTACAGCGCAGACGGGGCTGAGTCAACGTACTATCGTGATGCGATGGCGTGGACATGCAGCGTCGCGGCACTTTTAGGCCTCTCATTGACTATGCTGTTACCCAAATTCACAAGCGAAACAATAATTTTGACTGGTACGTGTTGCGTGTAAGACTGCGTTTCGACTAAGACGGAGACGAGCAATCGCTCATTCACCTGGGTTCAATACACCTATGATAAGGGGGAGAAAGGGGTCGAAGAAGTGTGACATTGTATGACAAGGCGCGGGAGGGATCCAATATTTTGTGACATCACATTTTTTTGAAAATATACTATTTTATAAATAAATAAATAACACCCAACAGTCACATACATAGTCCTGACCCCACACTAAGATCGAGTCTTGTGTCGTGGGTATCAGTAACTACGAGAGACTTTTCGGTCTCACAAACACCCAGACCCGGAAGAAATATTTGTGGGCCGCACAAACATTTCTCTCGGTGCGGGGATCGAACACGCGGCCTCTCGTTTCACAGGCGGCGTCTAACCAACTGTGCCACGGAGGCTGTCACAAAAAATAGTTGCAACTCTGTCTGTCTACAATAATTGCTAAATATGTGACATCACAGGGGGGTGGGTCAAAAATATGACCAGTTGTGACAAGGAGGGGGAGGGGTCAAAAAATCATTAAATTCGTGTGACGTAATTTATGGATAACAGGCAGGTCGGTGACCTATAAAATTGGTGAATTTCTACGCATCATCGGAGGCAACGCTGCCATAGCAACGATATTTAAAAGTGGGATACCAACCTTTACTTGCTTCATAAGCGTACCGTACTAGACTATTACAACTACTACTAAACAAAACGGACAATGTACATTCGATCAAAAGACAATATTCTTGGGATTAAGAACTTTCTTAAGAATTCGTAGTTAATCGTACAGTGAAATTTGGTGGAAAAATAGACTTACAGAATTCTCGTGCTTCGGATTTAGACTGTGTGTATCTGATGTCGGATCAGATAGGATGTCTCTGTAACAATCGCCGAGAGACAGTTTCTTACTTACTGATGCTCTATTGGGATTACTCATCATGAAGAGCCTTACAATTATTTTGTCGTATTTGTATAAAATTTATATCGTTGAACAAGAGATGTGGACAGAATAAAAATATATATATATATATATAGGTCATTCAAATGTGGGTAGTAGTTGTTACCAATACTAATATTTTACGTATTAAAATATATCTCCTTATTTCCAAGTTCACTTCTGATTGAGACTGATTTAATAATTTTAATCTAACATAATTAAAAAATAAACCCTACTCCTTAATGTTTTCTTAGATTTACGCGAATGCCAAACATTACACATAGAAATAAAACCATATTTTACATATTTTACCACGGATTCAAATATATGTTCTTTTACAGATAATGCATCAGTGAACAATGCAGAGGATTCCAGCTCTGCACCACTTGACAATATATAAAAATATTCTGTAAATAATCAATTCCTGGGAATTGACAAGATTATAGAAAAAAAATATAAAATCTTCACAAATGGCGCATTTAAAAATGTACTTTTAAGACAATGTGTGATAATATTTAATTAGGGTATTATTTCATTCCAGTTCTATATATGTATTATTTTGTGAATGGCAGAGTAAATATTTTATAAATTGTTATGCAATAAAGATACTTTGTAATATAAATCTCATTTTTTTTAAATAAATGTTAAAAAATATGTATTTTTTTAAACCACCCATAATAATTTTCATTTAATTCATGCAAGGTTCTAAGTAGCATTAATCAATAAGTTTTATTTGAAATTGCACTATAAGTCAAGGACATTCTGTGGTTATCATCTTCAGCACATAATAAGCAATATTTTTTTGCATGTTCAGTGTTAATTTTTTACTAGTATGTCTTTAAATTCTGAGTAAAAGTCATTTTCCAAATAAATACTTTAATATCACAAAAGCTTGCAATGCACCTTTCTATATCAAATACAAAAATACATTCTCAATCCTGAATGTAAAGCGCAGCTTGCTAAAAACACGTGAATGTGGTGTAACAATTAAAATTTCATAAAAAACTAAGCATATGCTTAGTCAGATGCAGCCAAGGCGATAACTGTGAAGCGAACTTCATTAGGATCCCGAGCCATAAATTCCTTGCAGATTTTAGCAGCATCTTCCAACAGTGTTTCAGCAGTTGTTTCACCATGGTTCACAGGGAATGCCTTGCGACCATCTAGTTCATATAAAGCACCATCTTTGTGAACAAAAGTAATGAAGTGATGGTTCACAGGATCTTCAGCGCTTGGTGTATTTGTTTGGCCTTCCTGAGCTAATTCTTTGTGAGCATTAATAATGCCCTCAGACTTTTCCAATAAAGCTCCGCGAGCGGCAGCATCGAGACTCTTAGCTTCATCGAGAAACTTTTTCATATGACCTTCAGACAACTGAATCTTGTCAGTGTTGTTGGCTACACTGTGCACAAGAGCGATGGTGCCGCAAGCATTGCTTATGTTTTGCTTCATATAAAAAATATTATTAGAAACTTCTTGCCCCTTGGATAAGATTTCACTTTCTTCTTTCTGTTTATGATCCTCATAGGCCTCGGACACGGGAAAGAGTAACATTACAGAGAGCACAGGTCGCGGTACCCATGAAAGCATTTCCTCGTCGAGACCCATTACATCCACAATGTTCCATTTGCCAGGAACGCCTAGCTTCTGGAGAAATTTATTCATCACTTCAGGATTAGACTCCAAGGGGATTAATGTTTGAGTCGCCATATCTAACAAATCTGCAAACGGGATTGAGGTTACCGGTTTTTCTAATAATATTAAATACCTAAAACAATTTATCAAAAAGAAATACCGAATTTCTTACCTAATGCTGTCTTCTGGTAAAGAGCGGCTGTTCGTTTGATTAAAGGCAACGGAATGTGCCCACTCTTTAGCTACTAAACAAATTCGATCAATAAAACCAAACTGCCCGCTTTTGCCTATTCACGAATTAGTGTTGCCCAAAGAATAGACCACTAGTGTTGCTATTTGCTAGTCCCAGACCCCAGTTGATCATAATTCGTAAAAATGTCACACTGCACACATGATGTCCATTTTACTCATATTTTACTAGACAAATTACGAAAGTAAAAATAATCAATAGTAAATACAAATTTGGTATTTTTTGTGAAACTTTTTAAAGAAGACATTTATAAAAAAACGTTTTTATATATTCTGCCCATGGACGTAATATATAATGCCTGGTGTACTATCTCGGTGAAAGCCCAGCCCACAGAGTACTTTGATAGCCCCTTTGACTGCCCAGTCGCAGCTATAAATTATAATGGTGCATTTACAAGTTGGCTGAGGCTGGAACAACTCCAAGATATCAACAATAAAAAGCTTAAGGCCAGCCGGACCAAACACCCCGTTTACACATTGGCGTTTGTGGAGGATCGCCAAGCCTGTAAATGCACTATCAGACTCCTCTTTTGGCTGAAAAGCGTTCACGAGACGCAGGAAGACTATGGGCTGATTGAGTCAAGAATGTACACCCTCATGTACACCACATTTTTTTCTATCAATAAATAAGTACTTATTATCATATGTTATAATTTGCAATGTTAAAGCAAACTTTAGATCCATTTTAGATCTCACTTATCAGAATTAAGGCAAATTGCGTGCAAACAAACTCTTTACAACTTGATAATTTTAATAATAATTAGTAACTGATTGGCATTTATGACTTGTACGAGCATCGATTCAGAAATCTTTGTACAACGAATCGATTACAGTTACAATCTGTGAAAAAACCGAAGGAAACACTATTTTGACATGTAGAATTTGATTGTTATCCACTTGTGTTTTTTACCAGTTTTGAATGTAATGCATAGAGTATAGTAATACACTGGATGTAATGTGTAGATATTTAATTTATTACAAATCGTATTTTAGCGTAACCATGACTTATATTTTCAACAATATTTATTATCACGTTTGTAGACACGACAAATAGTTCCAGGAAACAAGTACATTAAGTAGAGATGGCAGTTTGTGGCCTTAGAACAGTATTGCTCATCGTTTGTGTACTTGAGCTGGTATGTTATTTGTAATATTTTTGGTGTTACTCATACATTTGTTCTTTGTTTTTAATTAAATTGCTAAAGAATTAATTTATAATTCTCTACCATTTCTATGTTAAGTTATTTTTATTTCATGCTTGCTTCAAGTTTGATAACTTTTTTATGGATGTATGATGCATGTTTACGTATTTTCCCGACTTCAGAAATAAAATAAACAGAAAAATAATAAAAAAAACTTTTGGATATACTTATGTGATAATAATTTCCATTACAGATAATTACTGTACAGCGGCAAGTGTTTGACTTTTTGGGTTACATGTGGTTGCCTATAATAACAAATTTTGTAAATATATTGCTTATTATATTTGGATCATTTGGAGCAGTGTTATGCATCACTAAGTATCTTGTAGCAGTAAGTACATTATTACAGAACCTTTTTATTAAGTCAACACATTTGACCTACTTTTTCGCTTTCTCTAAGACATAAGTTAGAATGTTGTGATGTAACCAATGTTTAAATAATGTAAAGTCAATGACCTATTGAATGGTCAATAAATGTTCATTATGTGTTTTGTAAAGTTAATCTCAGTATACAAAATTATTGTACAACATGACAAAATGTTAAATTGCATCAAATACTTGTGTTTAATAATGGCTAGCTATTAAAATCTTATTTAATGAAAAACTGTGGTGAATCTATGGAGTTCGTCTGTTAAATGGATAGTAAAATAAAAATGGCTTTTATTTTTTTACAGTATGCAATATGGAGTTTTATGTGGTTAATATGGAATATATTTTTAATCTGTTATTATTTAAACCTGGGTACTTTAAACAGGGTATGTATGCACATAATTGTTCTTTTTAATTGCTTATAATGTACAAACAATTATTTTACAAAAGAGTGTAGTCCCAAGTTTTTCAATAATGCAATACATTGTGAATGATTCAGTTTAAAGTTATGATGTTTAATGTGACTATTGATAACAAAATAAATAGCTAAGTGTGAATCATATTTGAGTTATGTAAGTTAACTCCATCAGTTGATATTGCAACTTTAAAACAAAAGTTAGTGCATGTAGTAAAAACCATTTAAAAAGTTTTAAAGTGTTTTATTTGTCAAGCAAATATGTATTTTTTTTCATTGCACACATTCTATTATATTTCAGATTTAGTTATTTTCTTAGGTATAGATTATAATGTTGCATGAAAACTAAAATGGTCACATTGAACATCTCAAGTTTTGTGTAAAAACAATAAAGTTATTTTTTTTATGTACTATGAGTTTATTTTGTATGATTTGCAGGAAAGTGGTTTGCTGTCCCTGGGGACAGGAAGTGTTAGTTGGTGGGAGAGTAATGGATGGGGATGCCAGCCAGTTTGGGGAGAAATGGCAGGGCCTATAGTATGGAGGCCAACAAGGGTAGATGGTTGCTTCTTTCAGTGGTATCATATAGAAATTGGGCAGTCAGCATTAGGTGCTGCCTTTGCTGCCACAGCATTACCACTCACCATTGTGTTGGCTTATACTTCTTACAAGAAACAACCAAGTTCAGGTATTAAAAGTACTTTTTTGCTGTAACCTAAGTAATTCTGCACAATTTGGTTTTAAACCCATTTCAATTGCACTGTATTTATTTATCAAATGGTTTGAATTCAGTTCCTTTTTTGCAGCAATATCTCTTATAAGTAAAATATTGTTTATATTGGTGAATTATATGTTGTAAAGAAACAACCTAAAAGCTTTGGTTTTAATTTTGCAGATAAAAGTTCGACGTCCCGTCGTCCAGTTTATACAATAGAATTGAGTCCTGCTGAAACAAATGTAAGTGAAAGTTCGTTGAAACCAATGACGCCACGTCGTGTTAAGCGTCGCTCTGGTTCACGTGGGAACGGTTCATCTGTTCGTAAGTCACGGCGATCATACAGGAACGCAGGATATTTGGCGTCTACTGCGTCACTACCGCGTGAATCTAGATCTTCACGTCCCGCATCTGCACATTCATCATATTCTAATTTTCATGGAGCTCGACCGGCTTCATATCACGTGCCACACAATGAAGGACCACTTCCGGAACCAGAGATAAAAACCTACGAACCGCCCCCGCCGCCGCCCGTCGAATCTGTTCCTATCGTGACTAACAGGTACAGTACCATAGGACGAAACAGTATAAAGTCCGGCTATGACGTGGTCAGACCTTACAATGAAACCAATCCACCGAGGAAGTATGACTCAAACATACCCGCTTACGATAACGTGGAAAACACGTCGAGTTACGAGAGAGGATTGGTCGCATCCAATTATGAGGGCAGGATGGATAACGGTTCGTGCGAGTCTCCGTCGTACGCGTACAGCGGCGCGTACGGCGCGGGCGCGTGGCAGACGCCGCCGCCGCCCGCGCCGCCGTACAGCGCGCGCGCCACGCCGCAGGCGCCCGGCCCGCCCGGCCCGCCCGCCTACCAGGCCCTCAACGACTTGTATCACGTGGCTTCGTAAGCCGCTCAATTTCCTTTCATGTGCCTTATTCCAGTGATGCTCACTTGTTACACGCCTTTGATAGCTCACAAAGTTAACTATTGATAATTTGTGTATTGAATTTGCAGGGTAATAATTTTAAAATATTTTCGAGGAGTCTGTAAGCTCAATATTCCAATTTCGTATTTACTGTAGTCATCGTTGACCTAGTTACATTTTTTAAGATTTTAGCTTTAATTATACTTACTTTATTTTTTCATTTATTCAGTAGTTGGTGACCGAATTGTTAATATTTATTTTCTATCTAAAAATTTGTACTTATATCTGTTTTCAGATACTAGATCATGCCATTTTTATAAGTACGATCTAGGCAAAACATATCAGTTATGACTTATGTTTTATTGTCTTAATCACAAAGATCTGACTATTTTTATAATCAATGTTTCATAATATTTTATGACTAGGAATAATAATTTAAACTTTACTACATAATAGGTTTTACATTCCACCGCGCATTTTAGTTTGTAAACGACATGAGAAAGATGTCATTTTGGGGTATACTTACTTATTGCACGTAGGTTTGTGCTGAACATTTGTTGTGGATAGTTGATAGCACTATGTTGTACCTCAATTGAAAACACGCACTTTGCCATTTCATGTTTTATATGAGGGGTTACAAACGAGCTTTATAGGTTATTTCTAAAATAATTAGTATATATTACGTAGTGCATATTTTTTTAAAGTTATTGACAACTTGAGTATTAAATCTCCGTCCAGTTGGTGTATTTACTCGAATTTAATATGGATATATGCAATACGTTAAGAATAGTGTAGCGATTACACTTCTGTATCACTCATCACAATAGCCGCGAAGCAGCAACAAAATTGATGTACTTAAAAATACTTTATAAGGAATAATTTTCTAATTTATATTTGAGCCAAACTATCATACAATTTTTATACCAAATATATGCTATTCAGAACTGGCATTACTTGTTTTATTTTTATAACAGGCACCAAAAGTAATAATGAAAGAAATTTGTTATTTCGAGCATTGTAATTTCATTCTTATAAAATAAAATAGATCATCTGAATGTAGATACAGAATAAAATTATCACATAAGTGTATTGCTTATTAGTACATGACTGAAAACAATATTCTAGACGACATACTAACTATTTATAAAGCTTATTTGTGTTAAAGGTACAAAAACTCGCAACTTCTACGATTCTCTAATAATGAAATATCCATACAAAATGTGTACCAAAAACATAAAACCTCGTTCCAGACATTATTTGCGAAAATACAATTTAAACATTCGACGAACCTTTACAAGACTCATTCAAACAATATATTTAATACATTCAAATAGGTTCTATGGATACAACTAAATGTAAAAACTTAATTAAACTTTTTTGGCCATCACATATAAAGTTGATTGTACTGCACATAACACTATTACTAATGACTCTGTTATCAATGTACATTTGTTATGAGCAACTATTTCATCGATAGCAATGTAATAATGATGGCCATTGAGAAAATAGTTGCGTTAGTTTAAATGGAAGTATTAAACTGAAGCGGATATTGGGTACGAAATCAGCTTGAATCAGCCATTTCAAAGCGCGAGAGTTGTAGGTCATTTAAAAACATCATAAAAAAGGTGGTCGTAAAATTCAAAGAGTTTTTAATTGAATTATCGTTGATTTATTTACGACACTATAGCATATTTTCTCAGTGTACTGGAATGGATTGCGTCTATTTTGATGCACATAAAAGCATTACTATTTAAATACAATACTAATATTTAGTTTGGGGTGTCCATTCCAGTTTAATATCTCAATGTACGTTTAGTAAGTGATGTAGGGCACGTGAGCCCAACAGGTGTGGTATAGGGCGCGGGTATCAGATGGCAACTGCGTTCTCTCAGTTGGCATGGTATAAAGATAGAATGAGTTACTGACCGTACTCCGCGAGTAACAAACATTAGTTCAGGTGTCTGCTCAAAAATGAACCTTAATGTAAGTAGAATTAAAGATGTAGGGTATGACACTAACATTGTGTAGGGCAGTCGGCGGCGTCTGCTCCAAAATGAACCTTAATATGAGTGCAATTGGTGTGGTTATCGCGCGGGTGTCAGATGGCGGGCAGCTGCCTTCTCTCTTGCGGCGTGAGGTCGGGGTGCCACACGTCCACGATGAGCACGAGGCGTGCGCCCGTGCCGTTGTGCCACACCTCATGCTCGAAACTGTCGTCGAACATCAGCACTTTACCCGTCTGCCATTGCCTGAAATAGAACAACTCGTTAGACCAATTTGCAAAATAATGCATCGGTGATTTATGACGTTGTAACTTTGTTGAACAAAAGAAAAAACTTAATGATAGTTCCATTAAGGTGACTAAGCATTTTAATTGATAGTAATGTTAATATAACTTTTGTGTCATGTAACAATTAGAATTGCAGTACTTACATAAAATAAATATCTACTTTTATTTCATTACATTTATGATCAGATGGAGGACTCACTAAAGAACTACATAATTCGATCTGTTATTGTTTACCTAAACTTTTTGTAGTTCACATTGGACAACTGGTTTTGTGTTGACTGGATGAAGCGTATACATATTATATCGAGTGCTTACCTGGTTTCCTTGTCAACTCTAATGTAAGTGTCTTTGGTATTGCTCAGTCCTAAATGTATCCTCAGTCGGCAGTTGGTGGGGCCGACATGCGGCCGCACGTGCGTTCCAGCTTCCATGGAACTAAACTTGATCTGCCCGCGCTTACATCCGGCGGCGGCTATCTCTTGGCGTACTATGGAACATGTAACGGGTGCTTTTTTACATCTTCCAGGCAATTCTTGTCCGCGGACAAACAAGTCTAGTTGTGACCATTCGCCCCTCTCCTTTAACCCTTCTTTTTCTTTCTCGTATAAAGCGCGCGCCGCTTCTCCTTCTTTTAATATGCTTTTCCAGGAGGCTTCTAGGGCCTGAGCAAGTTTTTTGTAGGGGGTTTGTTCTATGTTCCACCAAGGTTGACTCTTTAATCGTTCCACGTTGTAGAGCGACCTTTGGGCTGGAGACAAGAAGTGTCCAAGTGCTGCTCCGCGTTTGTGAACCTCGTGGGCTTCGTCAAAGCGCCCGAGCATCAATAAAGCGTCGCCCAGGTGGAAGTAGAAGCGAGGTTCGTTAGCTGCTCCGATGTCTCCTTCTAAGGCTTTACGCATTGCGTCCACGGCTTCTTCCAGTTTGTTATGCGATGTTTTAAGAACGAATCCTAGATGGGCTAAAGCGACACGGTCGTCAGGCCAGCGTAGAAGTGTTTCCTTCAACACCTGTTCAGCAAGGTCTGGTCTGTAAAGGAAAATTACTTGTTATTTTATATACTTATTGTTTATGCTTAGATTAAAATGCTTAGATTAAGATGCTTAGATTGAATTTTGTAGTGCGAATTACTTACCTGTTCGCCATAAGGAAAGCAATGCTTAAATTGTTTCGATGACTGGGATCGTCCGGAAACCGCCTAATGAGCAGTCTGTAGATAGGTTCAGCATTCATGTAGTTGCCTGTAAATTACATTGACTACACTAAAATTCAAACTTTTATTATGGGTGGGTTGTTGAACAAATTAACATTGTTACATCCTAATGTAACCTATGTTCAACAAAAAAAAATTTTTAAGGTAAGACATAGAGTAGAAAATTTATTATATTTTGAAATATAAAGTTCGGACGTTATTAGAACAGACTAAGAATTAAGTGAATGTCGCAATGTTTGGTATGTTTGCTTTAACAGATAAATCATCGGCTCACCTCTAAAACGAATTCGGTCTAGCGTACGGTTGGTGATTTCGAGAAGTTTTTTGTCGGAGAGTCGTTCGTTCATTTTGAGCAGTTCGAGGTATGCGGCGATGGCTTGCGACAGTAGGCGGTTGTCGCGGCGCGCCTCGGCGGCGGCGTCGAGCGCGCGCGCCACCACGAGCCGCGCACGCGCACTGCCGCGCACCGCCGCCGCCACCGCCTCCGCGCGCCGCCGAGCCGCCTCCCACGCGCCCTCCACGTTAGTACACACTCACACACACGCACACACTCCGCCACACCCGACACACAGCTTTTCACAATAATGGCACTATCACTAATATCTCATCCATATTCGTGTCTAGTAGATGAGAACGAAATAACGAACGCTTCAGTTCATATCTCAACAGAAGCGACCTTAATGCGCGATTAAATGCGTTAATTAATTAGTGCCACTATCTAAAAAATGCAGTAATAGGAGTCGGGTGGGAGAACACGCTTATAATAAAGGGAGTCAGTCGTCGGCGAGGCGGCGGGGGCGCGCTGGGTGCGGGCGCGGGGACCCGCCGCCTCCACGACGAGATGTGGGGGAAATGGCACAACGAGCAAAGGATGAAATATATATTTATGAAATTATGAATGCAAAACGAGTTAGTCGAGCCAGTCCTGCAAATTGAGACGGGTGGCTGATCAGAATAAATTATCACAGATTTAGTTCATATCTAAATTGTTGGTGTATTCTTACAGAAAATATTACGGACGATGTGGATATGTGGACATTTATGTAAAGCCAAAGCTAACAGATTCATGCTGTCGGCAAGGTGAAACGGAGATATCAGTTTACATGCATCTTAACTAAAACCTTCTTATAAGTTATTTAATCAAATGAAAGGCACACTTAGAATACACCAACATTGTATTTACACTGCGGCTTGTATATTTTTCCCCGCTTTGTGTAAAACGGCTGTGAGGCCAAATATACGAGTATTATGACTAGTACAATTGAGAATAATATAATCTAACTTTATGCACCTAACAAATCGCCTAAGTAGGATGACTTTTTCACGGGAAGCAGTGCAATACTTTTGAAGATTTAACCCACTTTTTAGATATTACGCAATATAAATAATATTATATACAAATATCTAAAAAAAAATATAAGAAATGTCCTTTGCTCAAATATGGGGTCATCGAAGTTACACCACAGAGTTGCATATTACTTATCAATAAATATGACTGATCCCATTTTTTTCGAGAGTAAGTAGTTTTATTTTACCTGTTGCAGTTCGCGTTCAGCTTCATCGAGCTGGTCGCGCCAGTACTGTTCGCTGGGCTCGCCCGGCCACTCATCCTCTATACTGTTCCCACCATCCTCTGAAAATTCAACATACGCAATCAAATTACACGCTCAAATCAAATTAATGAGGTGATATTCCTCATTCGTTAACTTTCATTTAGTTTTAAACTAAGTCATTGTAAATATGACAAGGACGCACATACAAGAATAAACAGAAATATATTTTCTAATTCATTACTTAGAAAGTTAATGTGAATAGTCTATTTTCCTTACTGAATTAAGAATGGAGAATCTATTGATCTCCAAAGCAGAGTATTTTAAAGCAAATGATTATACTCTATTAATCAAGAAAATATAGACACTACATGAGTCTAATCTTAAACTATCAGAAATAAGTATTCGTATTCTGTACAAAATCATAAACTCCCACACCATCATGCAAATGAATAAAATAGGATAAAAATCAATAATAAATGCACTCACATTGTGGTTACTCATGCCAGATCACAGGGTTAGTTTGTTAATGTCAAGCAAGTAGCGTGTGGCTACATTAACAAGCGGACACACATATACAGTGTAGAGTTTACTTTTCGGTCCTGGTCTTTCGGGTTCGGGTAGTCGGCCGTATTTGGCTTCTAAGCGACTGAGAAGTTCGGCATCGTCCACGTCCGATATTTCTTCTTCGTCTTCTTCTTCTTCCTCAACAATTTCTTCCTCTAGTTGTTCCTCATCAATTATTTCTACGTCTTCAGGAACATCCTCGTCATGTTCCGGTTCCTTGGACGCTTCTTTATTTTCTTTCGATGCTGCTTTAACTTCAGGTGCGCTTTGTTTCGGTATTTCTTTTTTTTCTTCAACTACTTCCTGTTCCATTTCCTCCTCAACTTCGTCTTCATCGCTGTATAATTCTTTGTCTTCATCATCGTCTGGTTCAGCTGTTTCTACATTCTGTAAACAAAAGCTTTGCAGAATAGATTCCTAATCAGGTATATATATTGAATAAATTGCAGTCCTACAATTTTACCTTGGTTTCGATTTCTATTTCTTCTTCATCTTCTTCTTCTTCAACGCTTTTCTTTGAAGGAAGTTGGATGGATTCTACTTGTTTCATAACCGTCGGTTGAATTATTTCTTCCGGCTCCTCTGTTACTGATTATATAAGATATTATGATTTGACCGACCCATCATTTTACAAGGCGTACTAGGTGTTACAAAATATACTGTACCTATCAATGGTTCTTCCTGTATGAGTGTCATGCGGCGATCAATCGCTGACGGAGTGTCCTCTCTACTAGCATGTTCCTCACTACTCGATGCATCTGTTTCAAAATCGCATAATGTTGTTTCTGGTTTTCTTTTTGTTACATACGTAATACTCTTAATTTTTAACAAAATTATGCCAACATATTTACACGAAAACAGTTTTGTATTAGAAATAGGGACACTATATGCAATTCTAAGTCTTAGGATCGCCGTTTCTTAACATTTTCCACTGCTCAGATCAAACAAGATTCTTTATAACACGTCAGTAAGTGAATGGGTGTTGCAATATTCGTCATGAATGATTCTAATGTGTACGCACCGCGCGGTGCAGTGGCGCGGCGCACGACGGCGTGCGTGGCGACGAGCAGCGCGCCGCCCACCGCCACCTTCAGCCACACTGCAACATACGCGCACTAGCCTTAGACCAGCAATATCCAACGCGCTTCTCAATAACCAAACAATTGCTTTTTCGAACCTCTTTGCACAATCATTTAAGTTTTAAATTTGAAAAAAAAAAATACATTTACAATTTTTTCCCAATGAGGGTGACATAAATATTTATATTTAAAACCCTCTGTAAAAATTAAAGGTTTTTTTATTGCAATTAATGATGAATGACGACGACCATGCCGTTCGCCTGATGGTAAGCGATACGACCGCTCAAGAATAGTAGTAAAACCAAACAACGCCTTGAGTTACAAAGCAATGCTTGGCATTCCACTGCGCTCGCCATCCTGAGACAAGATGTTAAGTCTCAATATGTCCAAGTACTTTGGCTACAATGTCCTTTTGTGAATATTTTTGGTCCTTATACGCTGGCCTGATAATAGCTAACGGTACTTCCTCATCTAATTCAAACATTTTGCATAAAAAGCCGCCCAAGACAATCCATTAATGACGAGTTCAGAATACAACTGCACTAGGAATTGGGAGTGATCTGTGACTACGAATTATAAATCAACGTTAGCAATTTTAGGCGTGTGAAGAATTTGTCTACGCTAAGCGACACTAAACATACGCATGGACGGTTATATCTCATTATACTTGAATCGAGTATCTTTTGGAATGATAAAATTATGTAAATATAATGTGTCTCGTCTCGACGTTTCGTGTTATTTTGGTATTAATTTAAATCGAATAAAAATTAAATTAAAGTTGTCAGACATAGTTTCGTAAATATTTTGTTTTGTAAAAAATACAATTTTAATTAAAAATACATTTTACTACTTTGAAACCGAAATTGAATATTAACCAGGGTTATCCATTACTAGATCATGTGTGTTATATGTTACTAGAGTTTATAAATGCAATGGGACGAAATAAAACAAATTAAATCCACGAACATTTATTTTTTACACTGTTTTATAAAATTCGAACAGAACAAAATATGTAATATAAGATATTAAAAATGCGTTAGATCTATAACACCAAAAAGTATTTAAGTATGGTTAATATCCATAACCCATTGAGTATCTTTAAGCATTTTGGCAAATGTTATAAAAGTAAAAATAAACTTAATTATTTTAAAAGCCTTACTATTAGCCACACTGACAGGTCTTATTTTAACTGTTGTAACCCATTTTACACACTAATGTGTTTCGTACAAGTAATTTTTTTTATAGAAAATCAATTTGTATCTATTTTTTATTAATAAAGTAAAACCCGTCAATACAAGTCGCTAGATTAGTGAGAGCTAGTCAAGATGTTACAAGCACATGCAGGATAATACTTAAAATTATATATTAAAATACTTACGGTGGGACGCCTGTTCTTGTTGGCGGCGGAGCTCTTCTTGCTGTCTCTCGTACTCTTCCTCCTCTGCCAGCGTGTCGGGAGGCTTTTCAGTTGACGTCTCCTCCTCCACCTATGTATATGAAAAAATATTGGTGTTAAATATAGTTGGATAAGCATGACAAAAATCGTATGTAATATTTAAATGTAGAATATTTTCAATGTGTCGCTGTGGAAGTGTTTTATATTATTTAATATTGTGCAGTAGACTTCGTAAGGTCAGGGATGGTGTTAAATCAACACCAAATTAGACGCTATGATGACTGCTAGTGGTTAAACAACTGTAAAAGTAAAAAATTGGGCAAATAGCCAAATATGTGTAGATCTAGAAAAACGTAATCTGATAATGGAATAGAAAGATTTCCTCACATCAGTGACGTGTTCTTTAAAATCTTGTTTTCAAATATCAGAAAACGGATACAAAATCAATATCAAGATAGCTTACCTCACGCAACGGTTTTCCAGCAGGTGCTGTTATACGCTCCACTACAACCGGTTCCTCAATGTCTTCCGGTTCAAGGAATTCTTCTTCATCAACAGGTTGGTCTTCTTCCTCTTCCACCGATTCCTCTTGCTCATGAGTTGGTTCATCAGGTTGTTCTAAAGAAAAAACCGAGATTATCGAATCAATCGAAATAATTTTTGGTCTGATGAAATGAAATGAAAATGGTTTATTGGTCATATAGGCAATTAAATAGCTCTTATTACTCTTATGACATGGTAGTTATTCTATATTAACAAAATAACTCATTATACTATTTATTTACGTGCGTGTTCAAATCATATTTACGTTAAAACTAACGAAATAAATGAAAATTAACTTTCAGATTTTAAGTATCAATACGAAAACTTGGTATTATACATACAACAGTGTGTAGATTGCGATTTTAGACTGCAGTCTGCATTAAATTTAACACAAAACAGAAGTTCATAAAGCGACGTCAAAACAAATATAAACAGCTGATATTTATCGAGAATCGGTGGTAATTGTTTGCGTTAAATGTTAAGGTGCCAATAAACAGGCGCGCCACATAAAAATATACTTAGCTTTGCTATGAAAATAATCTAAATAATTGTTACGTTTACGAGGTGAATAAAAATAGCCTTAAGTAGAAAAATATAGAAAAGTAATATATATATATTCACAGTATACTTCCGTATCCCGTTATCAGCCGGTTTGGTCCGGGACTGAATTACCGAGTCAACTGTACCTTTTTCTTTGTAATGTTACATAGCAGTATAAAGCAGTATATTCTAATACATTTTATTATTAAATGGAACGAAAGTCATCAGGTGTTCATGGGCTAACATTATGGTAGTTATATTTCCTTACCTCCACTCTTATCATCTTCTTCAGCGGCCTTGGTTGATTCTTGGAGAATTTCTTCGTCAGATACTTCTCTCTCTATTCTTTCCACTTCTACGTCTGTATCTTCTACTTCATCTTCTTCATCTCCTTCTTCCTGTAATTTAGGTCAATATGTTATATGAACTAAAAAATAAACTTATTTACGACGTATAGAAGTATTCGTAGTTTCTGTTAGTATTTAAACTTTTCAGATCGTATACGTATTTTAGGAAACCCATGAATAGTTTCGCGTTAACATTAAAAAGTATTTGTAGTAGTGCTATAAAATACTTGAAAACCGGAAAGTTCGGCATTGTAGTAAAAAATCAAACCACACTAACTTTTTTCACATCTAAAATGTGAAGTTAGAAGTATTGTTACCAACGCACATCTACACATTAAATTCATACAATCATTCCGTTAAAATAGAAGCAGTGATTTACGAGCCTCTGAGCTAAACAATTTCAAAACCAATTCTTTTTAATACAAAACAACACGCCTTCTGTAAGATTTAAAAGCTTTAGAAATGTTAGTGCCAATCGTGAAAATATATTATGTTTTAATACGTAATCAGATGCGCACACAGCACACTGGTACTTCTATATCGTTAATTGCACCTCATTTTCACGTGTTGTTTGAGACTCTTCATATTCATTGCTTTCATCATTCTTTTGATCTGCCTCATCATCATCATTGTCGTCATCGTCATCTAATTGTTCATCATTTTCTTCTCCTTTATTGTTTTCATCAGATTTGAGATCATTTTCCTCATTACTATCGCCTTGTTCTTGATCGTCGTCATCATTGTCAATTTCATCATCGTTTAAGCCTTCGTTGGAATCATTATCGTCATCACCTTCTTTATCATTGTCGTCATCATCCTCATCGTCATCCTGTTGCGCCTCATTACCTTCATAATATTTCCTGTAATTTTTTTCATCTTCATCCTCCTGTTAAAATTAAGAAATGTAAATCTATTTTCCAACCCAATATAGCAATAACCTATTGTATCGTAGTAGTCACACCTCATTTTCTGCTGAATCTAAGATCTGGTCTTCATCAGCATCGTCTTGGTCCCTTTCTTCGTCATCATCTTCATCTTCTTGAGTGTCGTTTTCATCATCGTTTTCGTTTTCATCATCATCACCTTCGTCATCGAGATCTTCTTCACTTTCCAGCGCTTCATGATCATCATCATCGTCGTCGTTTCCTTCCACGTCTTCGTCTTCATCATGATCATTATGATCGTCATCCGCTAGATCGTGGTGTTCATCATCCTCTTCATCCTAAATTACATTCCCCAGCAACAGACTCAGAAATTATTGCATCTTTGTTAAAAAGTAGTGTTAAAACCTTTACATAAATTACTTTGAATATTTAGATACATTGATAAAAATGTGATATATTCTAATTAGCTTTAATTCTTTGAACACACTAGTAACACTGGTTGCCTATACTGTGGTTTTGTTTGAGTGTTACTTAAATGAGCATTTATTGTGCCACTACCTTACTCCTTTTTTACTATAGTTGCATTTGGTAACATAGCTAAACCAAAATATAGTATTAGCTATACAATTGATTGTTGACACAAATATTGCCACCATGTCAAAGTAAGAGCAGATTACTCCTAATTTATTTATTTTTCAGTATAGACTTACATGGTGTTTCAATTCCAAGGTATGTTCATCATGATGGTCGTCGTCAGGTGTATCTTCTATCCAACCTTCTAGCACACCAGAATATCTTGACTCCACTGCATTTGCTTCCACTAAAAATATTTTTAATTTCAAAAGAAAAGAACAATATTCTTACTATAATATTAATTTCCCCTACTATCAATTTATTTCAGTGCTGAACATGGAATAAGGAACACAAAGCTATGAACATCAATATCAGGTATAAGAAGTTCACAGACAAACAAAAAATAAACCTTTTATATAATACATCACAATATTCAGATTTATGACATTAAGAAAGTGCCATAAATTGTATTTTTTTTATCTTGATTAATTTCACCCAAACATGTATTTTAAACAAACAGTAACGCAAACACTCTCTTAATACTACATGCCTGTATGTGATATAAATGGTTGTTGGTTAGTGAAAAAAAAAGTATAACTATAAGCTACATATAAAGTGTTATTATGTATCAAATTTAACAGATTCATCCCATTTAACAGACTTTGTTATATACAAAAGTATGTGAAAATGCATTGCAGATAAGTGAGCATTGACCCTGCTTGTTATCACTTATCAGTAATCACATTCTACTGTTGAGATTTATAAATTTTCAATACAACAAAAATATTTAAAAAAGCTTATTGTATTGAGTTGTAGTCACATATAATATTGTTAAAAAAAATACTTACATTCACTAAGTCCCCTATTTTCCAGTATAATCAGTCCAATAAGAGTGACAAGAACAGCAAGCAGGGAGAAGAATATGACTTTAGCACACCAGTGACCACCTGTTCCATGGTCATGATGAGAGTGAATAAACACATCGCCTTCACCGAGCACCGCCGCCGTGCCACGAGGCTCCTCTACACCCAACTCATCTACAATTTAAATATATAATATGCTAAACACTTCAAACTATACCAGTATTCATAGTATGAAGAATATTACCTTTTCTCCTTCTCTTGTCCTTACGTTTCCTTGGTTGTACGTCGCCTGACATGGTTCACTTTGGTCTGGCGCTCTGTAGGCGACACAGATCCGCTTTATTGTTTCATAACCCTGAGTAAACAATGATACAATGAACTGGCATAGTAAACGGCACGAGTCATATAACAATCCAAATGCGCAATTTTCATGAATAATGAAAATTATTGGCGCATGTAGAAAATTTAAAATAACCTACGCAGTGTACGACGGCAGCTTTCTTCAATTTATTTTAGATTTTAAGTTTAACCTAAAAATAACCGGCTAAGACAGCTGGCCGAGGCGAGAGAGCCGATCTGTAGGTATTTCATTTCATACGTTCATAAATATTTGACATAAGTAATCAATGTTATATACGATACAATGATTTTCTTAATTGCACAAAGCCTGATAAATAGTATCTTGTTATATATTCTTTAGATATATACTACTAAAGCTTTTAATTATAATAGGTATTAATTAGAATGAACATTTTCGAATTTTTCTAAACTGATAATATGCACGAGCGCTGAAAACTTGCTGAAAACTATTCTTATCAGCTGTCACTTGTCAGCTGTGAACTGTCATCTGGCTTAGTTGTTTTGACATTTGATAGCCTGCGGCAAATTCTTTATGATTTGTTATTATTTTAATATAGTATTAAATTCAATTGCACAATACACCGTATTAATTAAATATAAGGAAGCGTTCAATTCCTTCATTTCACAGTTAAAAGTATCTAATTATTTGACATGAGTGAAGTAGTAACTTTATTTGATGGTTATTCTACAATGAATGGAGAGAATGCAATGGATGCGAACTGTAGTTGTACATTAATAAAAGGGATACACAATATTATAATAGATACTATGACATGTTGGGACGGTGAAAAAATAATTGCTGGTAGTTTAATCCATAATTATCTAAGTGGCTGATTTCGAAGTTATTGAGTAACCAAGTACCATATTTGCTTTTGTGATATTCCACCTTCTATGCTTAATGTATTGCTTCAGTTTATTATCTTTTTTCAGCACTGCAAAAGCATGAATTAACACCGGACATGATAAACTATGTTGTGTCTACACATGGTCATTCAGATCACATAGGCAACAACAATTTATTCCTGAAAGCAAAGCATATAGTCGGTTTCAGTATATCTTTTAAAGAACGATACTTCATTCACCCTTTTGATAAAGGTATGTTCCTATAAATATGAGTATCTATATACATCATACATTTTTCAAATTATTTTTCTTAAAAAATGTTCTATTGCTGATATGCAATAATGATTGTATCTCTTATCAATTTATTTAATTTTTATATTTAGTAAAGAAAAAAATGAGTGACCAATTCATGGCACACCTTAATTGACTGTAGACGCAGTTGGTATTTGGTAAGATATATTGCCAATATATGTATGCACAATATTTTCTTTCCTATTTTCACTTTTTTCCTTCCTGCTCACCTCCTAATTTGAGGGATGGTCAACATTTCTATGATTTTTTTGTGGATGTTCAAGGGCAGGAATGGTAACTTAGCATCAAAAGACCTGTTTGCTAGTTTGCCAGATATATTGAATAAAAAAAAACAAATTAGTTTGTTGTTTTGGAATCATGATGGGTGATATTATTTCAGATCCCCAAAAGGAGTCCCATTCACACTCTCATATTACTTGCAGGTGAAGATTATATTATTAATGATACTGTTAAAGTGGTCCCTACTCCAGGGCATACCTTGTCAGATGTAACAGTACTTGTCACTACTAATGATAGCACTGTAGCTATTGCTGGTAAGTAAAACATAACTGATTTTAACATAATTCTTGTCTTCATACATTACTTATACCCTTTGGTTACTAGGAGATCTCTTTGAAAAATATGAAGACATAGAAGATCCAAACATATGGATGGATGCAGGCAGTGAGGATCCTATACAACAGAGAAGAAACAGGCATAAAGTCGCCACCTTAGCAGATTGGATTGTACCTGGTCATGGCTCAAAGTTTGAAGTCACTGATAAGATAAGGGAGTTTTTAAAAAGTCAAATTCTAGATAGCATTCCATGAAATAATCTTTAAGTAAAAATATACGTTGGTTTATGTTCTCTAAAATAAAACTCAGATGTTTCAAGATAAATTTATTACACATAGAAAATTTGTTTTGGTTTGAAGAAATTATACAGGAACAAAACATTTCTACTGGAGAAGTCTTTAAGACACAAATACATTGATTGATCAAATGAATATTGTAATCGGCTAATTCGCAAATACATGTGTATAAAGATGGTGAGAAAAAATAAGTTTAATGTGATATAATTGAAAACTGTTACTGAAGCAAATATTTCAAAATGTATTACACACTAACAAATTTTAAGATGGAAAGTTAAACATGTACTACGGGCAAGCTTGTTACATTTCGGCGACAACTAAACAGCAACAAAAATGCTATCATAATAGTTGAGATAAGTTATGAGTACTAAAATCGTACATCCATTGCATACATTAATTACATTGGTGAAAATAATATAGCTAAATAGATGGTTTCATAAACCTCGAATTTGGACAAGAATAATTTTAAAACAATTATATTGAGTGATAAATAATATTTTCAATAAGTTAATCGAAAAATAAAACGAATAGTCTATACCTTTCCCAATAGTTAAAAAATAGCCCATTTGATGGATAACAATAAATACACGAGAGTCCAGTACATATTTGTATTCAAGAATTAATAATTTTGCAGGCTAGATGCAGATAAAAATGCACAATTACATCAAGTTGCTGCTTTAATGAGACTAAAGCATGCGTTGAAATAAACCATCGCATACCAAGAGCATACAAGCAGTGTTGCTGAAATCAAGTTCGTTGTACTACTTCACCTCTACAAAGTCTACGATGGAATGGCTCTATTACAATTGCATACTAATCAAATTCGATAAATACTAAAAATAATACGATTTCTAATGAAAAAATCCAACGATACAAGTATGAAATACTTAATCCAAAAAATAGCATTCGAGAGTTCTAACGTATACGACTCCCGTATCAACACATACATTTGTATTGCTAATTAGTGTCTATTGAAGATTCTTTATCCCTGTCGCAGATATTTAAAGATTACATCAATATCACAACAATCAGTGAAACAAGACACATGTACGTATTACTTAACTACACAAAAATAAATTCAATTTCAATCATTTTCACTGGCCATAACGATTTCATAAACATTTTGGATGCTTTGTATCGAGCGTGAAAAGTGATTTTGTTTACTCTGTCTGCAAACTGTGGCACACATTTCAGTAATCCATTCTCAAAGGAATCGTTTAGATATTACTCCCAGTGATACCTTCAACAGAAATCCTTGTGTCCACGAGTCCAGGCCACAATTGCTGCGTGCAATAATTAAAAATTTCCTATTAATCATTCTTTTCCTATATGCTACATAGAGAAACTCATATCACAGTTGAGGATCACAAACGCTAAAAAGCTCAAACATGCCCATATCCATTCCGAACATTAATTGATAGCTGCAACCAAAAAATAAAATAATAAATATATTTTATAGATTAACATACGAAATTATTATATAATTCAAGAAATATTCTACGATAGACAAACTTTTGGAAATTATTATTAAATATAAATACAACAGATTCGTATATTTTACATTCAATATCAAAAGTTAAGAGATAATTTAAGTTTCATTCATAAGAAATGTACACAATGTCTCGGTAATAATCTCAATTTCATTTTGGAGCAATTTCGAATAGTGAACTCCAAAGCAACTAATACAGAGAACAAAAAATAATAGATACAATGATTTTAAATAACAACTCAAATAGGGTTGTTTACCTGTGGGTCAATGCTAGTGGGCATAGCTTGAGGTTCATCAATACAGAGATCAGAGTCAGAATCAGTCCTGCGTAATGAGTTATCCTAGAAAGAGAAAAACAACATCATAATCATATTTTTTTAAGAATACTAAATATGTAAGATAATCCATCCATCCATCCATCAGCCAAAGGAAGTCCACTGCTGAACATAGGCCTCCCCCAATGATTTCCACAGAGACCTATTGGAGGCAGCCTGCATCCAGCGACGTCCCGCGACCTTTACCAGGTCGTCGGACCATATTGTGGGTGGACGTCCTACGCTACGTTTTCCGCTACGCGGCCTCCATTCGAGCACTTTCCGACCCCATCGGTCATCAGATCTCCGCGCTATGTGCCCTGCCCATTGCCACTTCAACTTGCTAATCCGGTGGGCTATGTCGGTTATTTTAGTTCTCCTACGGATCTCCTCATTTCTGATTCGATCTCGTAGGGAAACCCCGAGCATAGCCCTCTCCATAGCTCGTTGAGTGACTTTGAGCTTCCTAATAAGGCCCATAGTGAGAGGCCACGTCTCGGTGCCGTAAGTCATCACTGGCAACACACAACTATCGAAGACTTTCGATTTAAGGCACTGAGGTATTTTGGACGAGAAGACGTCGCGTAGTTTCCCGAACGCTGCCCAACCGAGTTGAATTCGACGATTGACCTCTCTCTCGAAGTTGGACCTGCCTAACCGGACCACTTGTCCTAAATAGACATATTCGTCAACAACTTCAAGAGTCGAGCCCCCAACACCGATGGGGGTGGGCACAAGATGGACATTCGACATGATCTTCGTATTGTCCATTTGTAAGATAATAGTTTAAATATATTTAAGAAAGATGTGATTTATCATTAAGATACACAGTACCTGTTTTATGATATGAAATATTATTATGAGGGATTGACACCGTGAACAAAATGATTTTTAACAAAAAAGAGCGCCACTGTACTACAAATTCTGTATCTACCTCTGTTACTCATTCAGTCACATTATCTTCCCTCTTGCTTTATTAAAATTTGCGCACTGGATACGTGCGCTTGAATTTAGTTCAGTGTTGACTTTAATTTAATATTCTGTGGGTAGTGGTAGGTGGTGGTAGGTCTCTTATATGTGAGACCCTTATAGGTTTAAACAAAACGAGCGCCACTACAAATTCTGTATCTATTTCTGTGTATTAAATTTTGCGCACTGGATACGTGCGCTTGGATTTTGCTCGTAGTGTCAACTTTAGTGTAATATTGAGTGGGTAGTGAGGTGGTAGGCAGGTCCGGCGTTAGGGTAGGGCGCGGTTGGGTGACGGCCCTAGGGCGCCAGTGCCGAAAGGGCGCCGGATGCTGGAATTTACTGTAACCTATAGTGTATTATCTATGATTTACAGTCTTTCGCTTGAATTTGTATAGATCTTATAGGGCGTCATAGAAATCTCTAGGTGGTAATGGTGGTAGGTACTGACCCCCTGCGTGTACTGGTGCGTGGTGGTGAGCACGCGCGCGACGGGCGCCATGAAGGCGGGCAGCGTGTCGGTGAGCGGCGGCCGCGCGTGCGTCAGCAGCGGCTTGAGCAGGCGCGAGTCCAGCGCGCCCCACACGCGCGCCAGCCGCGCCTTCTGCCCGCTGCCGCCGCCGTCGCCCGCGCCGCCACCGTGAGGCGTCTCCTGACACCGCCACAAACATACTCCTTACCGTTAACCGTCACATGGAATTTTTAATTCAACAATTATGATTTTTAATTAAAAGAAAATATTTTGAGAATGCATAAATGCATTTAAAAGTGAATAATTGACAATTGACACACACTTATAACGAGAAGATTATAATGTTACAAGGTAATTCCAACCACAACAAATACTGTGCTACTACAAATTATCATGCCCATGTGCATGCATGAAGTGCGACATTATTTAATTATAATTAAATAATAAATGTGTTCACATACTTCGTAACCGTTTAGTTGCCAAGGCATAATCACCTCCTTCGCGCCATTAGACCACTTAACTACCATGCGGCCTCGCTAGATATTAAAAGGAAACCAAAGAAAGCCGTAAAGTGAGAGTTACATGCATCACACGACACTGAATAGATAGTCCTTGAACGAAACGACCGTCTCTATCCTGTGTCGCGCTGTTGATTAAAATAATTAAAAGTTTATGCAAATTAATTTTCTTGGAACGTTATAATCGGTGTTGACACTACAAAATTCTTCGGAAACATAGAAATTGTGTTATTACTTGTATAAAGAACGTGTAGGTATTTAATGCGCACATTGATTACCATGCAACAATTAAATTGAAAAATATTAGTGCAAACAGAGACAGAAGGTAATTTGTAGTGAAAACACAATTGTTAGTATATTATGTTAGTGTTGTTAGAGAACTCATGTGAAGTAAATACTGCGTGCATTGTATATGTATTAGTCTTACTGCTGCTCTGTCGCAACTGGCCGGTTGCGTGCCGTCCATGTTTCTGAGGCCGAAACCTAGCTCGGTGGGCTAAACAATAAATATTAGGCTTTTAAATAAGGAGCAAATCGACGCAAAGGCCAGAACAATAGAGCCTCTGCATTAGCTAAACCAGTCAAAGCTAAGTCCGGACAACGTTTTAAATTGTATACCATTATAGTCTAATAAGAATGAATGAAAAGACCCATTTTCCGAACTTAGCTGAACAACACACCAAATCAATATTGAAATTTGAATCAGCCCTGACGCGCTCGATTACGGGAAATATATCAAAGATGTATATAATACGTTAGTTGTTGACTCTCACCTACAAAATAAATAATATACCGATAAAAATAAATGAATACATAATTTTATAAAATGATATGATTATATTACAAATTTTCCTCAATGGAAGAATAATATTTTGAGTAAGGTAAACCTAATATTGTTACACAACAATGAAAGAGTACTGTCATTAGGAATAAATGCCGAATTAAATATTCAAAATCGAATTTGGATAACACTTTCTATAAACATAGTAATATACTTGATATCATTGAACATATTTAATTAATAAGTATTTTCTGTACTCCAAATGACAAACAATTTCATACAGTGAAAAAATAAACTAACCAAACATTCAGGTAATTGAGGAAAATTTGTGAATAAGTAAAGCACGATAAATGTACATAAAAAGCCCATTGATTGCACATGATGTGCTTATGTAAGCGTATATACGTACCGGTCCCCCGGTGTCCGTGGCCTGGTAGAGCTGCCACAACAATTGCTCATTAATTACATGCCGCCACTGCCTTGTATACACTAACTGCCGTCTCAGTACTCCACTTGGTATTTTGTACATGTATATCGTACATTTCCTCATTTAATGAAGGTGAAATAGCTCAAATAATCAAAATATTACGAATAATAATTCGATAATATTTTGCCAGTCAATGAATCGATGCTAAACTGAACATGATAGCTCGTACTGTCACGTGACGAGTATAATCGTCGACTATTGCGTCCATCCACCTAATTGTATTTGTGCATAAATATGGAAAGAATGTAAACACTACAAAAGCGACTTGTTAGAACGTATAAAGAAGTAATGTTAAGCAACACAAATTGTTAAAGGCAAATAAAGGACACAGAGGTAAGCGTAAATACAAATTGGAATGCTCTTGCTATTTATTTTTAATTCTATTTTCAATGACACACTAAGAGTTGACTAGAGCGAGTAGAAATAAACGATATATACCTAATTTAAATAAAAATAATTTACGGATACTTTAGCTATTGTGCTGGAGAGTATTTAAGTGTAGTGTTGGATATACATCGTGAAGAGATCAAGGGTATACTAATTATCAGATGTTGACAAATACTTACACTTCTGACGTCACGGTATGGCAACGCTTCGCTCTCATCGCTTTGCCCTTGTCTGAAAAGATAATGTTTAATTAAACTAGATAACAGTCATTATCGGTTAAGGTTGTTATACTTTTATTTTATTTATCCTTCAATAGACATTTTACCTGGACTATATGGCCTAACCACTCTCAATCGTATATTCGATAGTAGAAGAGGCAAGTGACCTGTAATGGGACGGATATGGGCTGCTATAGATACAAGCATTTTGGAATATAACTGCTAGGGGCAGTTAATGAAATTGATGACAAAATGCATAGTTTAGATTTAATTTTATGTCAATGACGGATTAAGGCTAGATTTAGATGATCGCGCAGTGCCGAGCGGAACTATCAACCGCGCGGTACAAGATTTAACTAAACAACGCGCGGTTATGTGCTCTGCAGTCGGACGTATATAGGCACGGCACGGTGGGTATTTGACAGCTTCCGTGGCTTCGTGGGTTCGATCCCCGCGCCGAGAGAAATGTTTGTGCAGCCCAAAAATATTTCTTCCGGGTCTGGGTGTTTGTGAGAGCATAAAGTCTCTCGTAGTTCCTGATACCCGCGACGCAATATCCGATCTTAGTGTGGGGTCAGGATTATGTATGTGACTGTTGGGTGTTATTTATTTCATTTATCTCTCCAGTGAAGTCCAAGTGACAGCGCTGCAACCCGCTCACCCGCGCAGTGCCCTGCGTTGGCGTTTTCAGTTCAAAACAAATGATGCGATATCTATTGGGCGTGATCCGTGGGTGGTATCTACCTGCCACCAGTAAGTCACCAAGCGTGTAAGCAACTGCGCCACGGAGGCTGTTAAGGTATGGTACAAGTTGCAACGCACCCGGTGGGTATGCGCAGGTAGGCGAGCGCGTGCGTGGCGGCGCCGCCCTGCAGCACGACGGTGGCGATGACGATGAGCGAGGTGGTGGTGAGCATGGCCTGCCGCGCCTCCGACACCGTGTTGCGGATCGCCAGCGCGAACGACATCGCGCCGCGCAGACCTGCCAAACCACACAATAGGAACAGATTGTTGTTTGTCTCTTTATAATGTGTCCATTACTGGATACACGACTTAATAGCTTAAAAAAATGTAATTTTATGTCTAAAATAAGCTTGTGTTCTTATTTCATTTTAGTATGGACCAAAATATAATACATTTTAATTGAAAAGAATAAGGTTTATTATTACCTAAAGTTGATTATAAGTTAAGACTTTTTGCTACACCTCGTAGTTCGAATTTCGAACTTCGAAATTCAAATGTATGAGTATAAGCAACCTCGGCCACTTTTGGCGTGTGATTTTGTTCTGGATCCTATATTATCTAGTATATATTTAATCGAATTTCAAATTGGAATGAAAATATAAAAAAGCAAGCAGTCACTTAGATGTGTTTGTACATGTAAAATATCGGAGCCCTAGTCTATGGTATCTGTAACAGTATTTGAATATAACAACTAATGCTTGGATATTAATAATCAAAGTACAACCATGTATGAGGTGATTTACCTGAGAAGAACAGCATGTGTTGGAAGTTCATGGGTATCGGTGGTTTTCTTCCGAGGTTCAGCAGGAACGACAGCGGGTAAATGTTCACAGCACGCCCCAGAGTCGAGGTGATCTATTGCTTTTGTTGAGGAAGCTATCACAATATTTTGTTCAAATTTATGTAACTGCTATTATTGTAAATTGTGATACTCAATATTTGGATTATTAAATTATATTTTGTTGATTAATTACTTGTTACTTGTGTAATGATATTTTAAAATAAGGTGCATTTGAAAATGTCCCATATATCTTTAAGCATGTCGCCAAAACGATGTTAATTATTTCTCGTTTTTTTTTATCACATACTCGTTTGTACTTTTTACAATACCACGGAAAATATCTACTCGCATACATGTCATTTTTAAATTCTTTTTTTATTGTAAAGGATACAAATCCAGCGATAATGAACCACGGGTCGAAGTGATGCTTGGGGAAGGTGAACATGGACACTCCGATGTATGTGAAGATGAAGTTCTCCGCGAGGAAGTTGAGCAGCTCGAACAACTGCTTGGTGCGGTTGCGAGAGTCCGATGACAAGTTGTTGTACGTGTAGTGCGCTTGGCATATTCCGCAGAACAGTACTGCTACTACACCTGCAATTTATATGGATACATTTGTATTAGAGCTAATATCAGATATTCGATAATAGATTTAAACCTTAATCTACTTGTAGAGATTTGAGAAACTTTTTTTTTATCTGTAGTGCACCCAGGTACGCCATTTTCATCGTATCATTTAAGATTTTTTATTAGTTGAATTAAAAAAGAAGAGTATTTAGGCGCGAAATTATTGTCTTGAGAATTTATATTTTAGTTTACAAAAAAAGAAAAGCGTTGCCTTTTACGCGCCTTTATACCGCTTTGATATGAAGTGAGGAATACATTTAATCTTGCTATATATCTGAAACTATAATCTAATGCATTATGCAATGCTAATGTCAACCGCCTCACCTAGGAATTAAATCAATAATGTAAAAATTATCAAATCAGTATACTCCAAATCTTTGAAGAAAACATAGATTTTGAATTAATTTGTAGAATAATGAGTTACCTGTAAGCTCGCAGACTTCAGCGATAAGGAAGGCTGCATACGACATGAGTACGAACAGCGCAGACTCCAGCAGCGGCCACTCGCGCACGTGCGTGAACTTCGTCATGTGTCGCACCGTTAAGGAATATATTTATTTATTTTTCATCACAAATACATCTGGACATCGGAATAATAACAGATAAAAAAAACTGTCGAATCGATGACCTCCTCTTTAAAAGTCGGTCAAAAATAGGATGTTACCTACTTCCAGAAAAGACCATAACTTAAATAAATAAATGCACCCAACAGTCACATACATAGTGCTGACCCCACATTAAGATCAATTGAGACTTGCGTCGTGGGTATCAGAAATTCCGAGAGACTTTTCGGTCTCACAAACAACCAGACCCAAGATAAATATTTGTACGCTTTACAAACATTTGTCTCGGTGCGGGGATCGAACCCGCGGCCTCTCGTTTCACAGCCAACCGTAAATACAGGCAAAGACTGTAAGCCCTTCTGGTGTTGTGGGTGTTCGTGGGCAACGGTGACTTTTTAATTATAAGGTCTGAGTTAAATTGTATTGTGTTAAAAAACATTATTGTAATTTAAGCTAGAAAATGATTCAATTAAAGAACTAGAACAAGTGTGACGTATAGAAATTTAGTTTTTTTATAACAAAAGTCAGTACTTCCACTATACGTTGAATACACGCAAACATTCGATATAATCGCAAGTCCATGTATTGAGTTATTAACACTTGATAGACAACATTTTAAATACGAAAAGATTAATGTAACATATTTTCATATATTTCTGCAGGTTATTGTTATGATCAATTTCCAGATATACTTATTCTTAGGTGTTATCTGTTGATACTGGTCATTGAATACGTAACATATTAAAAAGGATATCAATGCCGTGAGACAACCCATGAAGGCACCGACAAGGAGCGACAAACTGAAGATTCCGATGAAGTCGCCGATCGCACCCAGGAACGCCGTAATTTCAAATCCGCCGTCATGAGAATATCTCGTTTCGTAATTTTGTATGGCTCTGTAATAAGAAACACGAAGTTTGAATATTATATTAATTATAATAATAAATAAATCATCTTCTATACATCGCACAACTAAGCAAAGGTTCTTTCTATGAGTGGAAGAAGTTTGTGCTTACAGCCGTTCTCTATATTCTATCTATCTTTAACAAGAGATTTCATTCGATATTTCGATCTCTTTTATGTTTCAGTTAACTAAGATAGAGAGGTATATTTATATATAGCTAGGTAAGATAAATATATGTATATATATCTTCGTTTAACGAAGTGTAGAATTGTACCGACATAGTAATGGTAGCTATTATAAAGCTTGTTAAAGATTAGAGTTAGATAGAATATTATATACGAAATGGCCGTTAGTCAACAAGCATACCCTAGTTGGCGAATTACGCGCACCTTGGAAATCCTAGATTACATTTATGGACCTAAAATATGGAAATACATCATGAGATGTAAAAATAACGTAAAATCTTTTACAACGTCACTATGAGTGTTCAAAAATCCGGTTATAATCAGATTTTTTATGTCATAATCAGATTAATTCGATTTTTTTATCGCACATCACACGTATTTGAGAGCAAATAGTAGATAAAACCCACTGATAATTTTCTTATCCTTTTTGAGTGTCGCTTACAGAAAACTTCAGATAGATTTATAAAAAAAAAAAGGTTTACAGTGTACTTATTACTTTATAGTACTTCAACTACTAATGAAAATCTTAATTAAAGTTAATTAAATGTTTATTTGTCGTCAAAAAGTTATAGGTATCTAACAATTAAAATTATTCACATTATACTTATGCATTTACATAATGTATTTTCTGCTGTTTTTATGTATAGATATGATCGAATTATTTGGCAGTCAGTGAGTGTTATTCGCACTTTTTCTATTACCTCGGCTTTGCACGGTTTATGAAATATACAATCAATAGATTAGTAAAACCATAAAACTCATTTTGTGTAGTGCGATCCCATCGCTTTGTTATTTTTGTATCGCTGATGTTTTAAAAGATAATGTCGATGTATGTTCGTGCACGCAAGTATGTTATGCCGAGTGCTTTATTGATCGCAGTTTATTTTTATTACTCAAACATAAAAAGCACACGATAGTGACGGATCTAGATCTTAATAAAGATTTTAAAAAGCAAATATTTCCTTGTTTTGTAAAGATACTAGAGGTCCGGCTCGACTCCGCCCGGGTGTAGATACACTTTTCAAAATGGCGGCCAAATTTTTTATTTCCGACTACCGATTTATAATATTGGAGCATAGGATCTCCGGGATATCGATTTGAGACCTATCGGACCACGAAAAATGAATAAAATTTCATTGCTTTTGCTAGATTTTCACTACTGCTTCCCTTCTATATCAAAAAATGCAGGTATGAAAAAACTATATTCGGAGATTAATTTGCTACTTAATTATATTACAATCCTAATATAAAAATCGATAACTGCGCCTATACTAAGTAGTTTAAATGTATAATTAATATTCTATAGTACATAATCGATTAAGCGTTTGCAATTCCGAAAGTCAAGCAGTTCTTTAATATTTCCTCGACGACTTAAAACAATTCTATAAAGAATAATAACTTGGCAACTTATTTCATCATTTGCACTCGGCAGAGGGAAACTAAAGTTTATATTTCAATTTCCTTTCGCGGACTGTCTTGTGTAATGCGTTACAGTATGGCGTATTGCGCGATACAGTAAGATTATATTCATAATATTACTGCAAACGCAGTTTTTGCACACAATTTCACAGCAGTGTAAATGCACTGCTGTGTTACGGTTTGAAGGACATTGTATCGTGTTGTGTCTCAGGACCAGTTGAGTGCCCATCATTGCTTTGTAATTCATGGTGTTTGGTTTTGCTACTGTTCAATAGCGGTCGTAACGCTTGCCATCAGGCGAATGGTATGCTAGTCTTGCCATTGTATGCAATTAAAAAAAAAGTGAGGTATAATACTTCAACAAAGTTAGCGTATGGTATGACTCATAATCTGCCTACTGACATACGAATATAGATAAGGACCTAGCAAACAAATATGAGAAATAAAACATATTAATAAATAAGCATACGCATAATTAGCCACAAGAATTTATGCCTCTCTTAAACATTTTCAAAACGAACTGTTAGAGCCTTCATGGATACAACGATTTGCTATAGGCCTCAGTACATAGTCACAAAAGACACCATAAACGTAGACATCCTAAACATATACACTCATAATAACGTCAAGTGCATGGTGGCCTGTTGGTAAACTGCCCAGATGCGGTTACCAACACGTTCACGATGGTAGCGGGTTCGAATCCCAGGGCAATCACCACGCACTATAAAGGTGAAGGAAAACATCATGAGGAAACCTACATACCATAGTGATTTATATGGTATACTAGCTTTTGCCCGCAACTTCGTCTGCGCTGTTAACTTTATTTACAATATGTTTTATATTGCGTCCTCATTTCTCCCCTAAAACTGAGAAAATTTTAAAACTCCGAATTACGTCACTATTTATTAGTGAGCATCCTGTTGGGCAAATTATGTGGCTATATATATATTATGACTTACTTTATCAACAACGATTTCCCGCTTTAACTCCACTTAAAACATAAAAATCCAAAACCTTACAATTGGTCATTATTTTTCTATAATAAGTAAATACTACTAAACATAATAAATTCCTCCCTCTAAAATTTATAATCCCAGAGCTACGCACAATTTTACTTATGAGTATTATTTGCGCGAAACCCATTTATGGATATTTAAAATGAAAGTTGCTTATGCCCGATATTCTAACACAACCTTCCGCCCATTTCTTACTTTTCCCTGATCCCTCCCGTAAATGTGAAACTCTTACACTCATGAACAACGTACAAAATTAGTAAAAATTAAAATATTTCTTTCCCTCTCCAGTTCTTGAATTATACCATCAAGCTCAATTTTTAAGGGTTATTTTGTACCCACGGAACCCTAAATACTTTTTATAAAGTTTCATCCCCTTCGTGCCATTTTTCCAAAATTAGTGCACGCCAATTTCTTGTGTTTATAATAGGTAGCTAAAATACGAATTTTCGTACCAATAACAGCGGTTTCGACTTTGCATACAAAATTACAACCCTAATTTAAAGCCCTTTGAGGCTAATTTAATTTCAAAAAGTATGAAGTTATTTTTTTTAATGGACTATGTAAACTGCTAAGTTTGAAATCTGTACCTCTCACGGTTCGTTTTTCCATACCACACAATTTCACCCTTTTCACTCCTTTAGGGATTGAATTTCAGTAAATCCTTCATTAGCGCTGCTCTACATTATGATAGGAAGCCCCGTGTAAAATTTCAATTTCCTAACTTCAGTGGTTTAGCTGTACGTTGATGCGATAGTTCGGTTCTACAAAATTTCAACCCTTTCCACTTTAGGGTTAATTTTAGAAAAATAAAGTATGCAGCTATGTTTGTTTTTGATTGATTTATATAAGTGCAAAGTTTGTTGGCTTTAATTTAACGGTTTCGATTTTCCATACAACTGTTATTTACCCTTTTCACCCCCTTGGGGGAGGAATACCTTAAAATCCCTTCTTAGTGCTACCTTACGTCACAATAGGAATCCTTGTGTAAAATTTCACGTTTCTAGCTCCAGCAGTTTCAGCTGTGCGTTGATTAGACAGTTCGGTTCTACAAAATTTCAACCTCTATTTTAACCACTTTAGGGTTAATTTTAGAAAAATAAAGTATGTAGTTATTTTGGTTTTTGATTGATTAACGAAAGTGCAAAGTTTGACAACTGTGGCTTTAACGGTTTCGATTTTCCATACAACCGTTTTTTACCCTTTTCACCCCCTTAGGGGTAGAATTTCTAAAAATCCCTTCTTAGTGCTCACCTACGTCACAATAGGAATCTCTGTGGAAAATTTCACGTTTCTAGCTGCAGTAGTTTCGGCTGTGCGTTGATTAGATAGTCATTAAATCACCCTAGTCTCGCAACACTTCAACCCTTATTTTAACCCTTTTATGGCTAATTTTAGACAAACAAAGTATGAGTTAGTTTTCTTTTTAAATGACTAACTAAAGTGCCAAGTTTGACAATTGTAACTTTAACGATTTCGATTTTCCATATAACGGTTTTTTACCCTTTTCACCCTTTTAGGGATTGAATTTCCAAAAATCCCTTCTTAGTGCTCACCTACGCCACAATAGGAACCCCTGTGGAAAATTTGACGTTCCTAGATCCAATAGATTCGGCTGTGCGTTGATACGTCAGTCAGTCAGTCAGTCAGTCAGGTTCCTCTTATATATATATAGATAAGTCCACCAACCCGTATTAGGTCAGCGTGGTGGACTATATGGCTATATAGGGCCTCCTCTACAATTGACAGTACGATTGATAGTGGTTAGGCTTAACCACTATCAATCGTACTGTCAATTGTAGAGGAGGCCCGTGTCCTGCAGTGGGACGTATATGGGTTGATACAGAATAATATCAATCATAATAATGACATGTAGAAAGTAATTACCCGCTAAGTACCAACGCGACGGCGTCATTGAGGACGCTTTCGCCGAATATCATTGCATACAAATTAACGTCCACCTGAAACAATAAGTATATTCATGTACCATTCACTTTATCACGAAAAGCTGTTATTTAATTGAATTATTATACATGTGAAAACCTCTTATTGAAGTAGTAACTGGTATTAGTGGTTGGTAGTCTTGTTTAGGTTTCATACGATGTTATGCGGGTTACAAGAGGATAAAACGGCTTTTGTAATGTAAATAAAATCGATAGATACGATTTTAACCTTGGTGTTACAGGTTTTTTTATTTTAAGGCAAATATTTTGTAAATTTACCTAAATCTCAAGCTAAAAGGATAAAACAGAATAAAGAAAACTTCCTCGTGTGCAATTTTGTAAGCTTATAAATTGCTAAATCAACCGAGTACTAAATCTAGTAATTTCTTACCTTCAACTGAGAGAAAATAGCGAGAACAGTCAAAGGGTCAGTGGGTGAGATCAGTGCGCCGAAGTAGAGCGTGTCCAGGAATGTGAAACTGGATGCGAGAGAGGCCGGCATCAACTGTACGCAGCCGTACATCAGAGAACCAATCACGAGGGCGGATAGAGCGGTGCCGACCATCGCGAACGTCAGGATAGCTCCCAGGTTGCGGAAGAAATATTTCTGGAAGAAAATTCATAATTAAATATATATTGCATCATTGGTCTAGTTGCAACTTGTAATTCTTTTCATTGCTATTAATAGCGAGACGAGCATGTCGTTCGCCTGATAGTAAATGATATAACCGTTCATGAGCATTAGCAAATCCAAGCAACACCTGGGATTATAAAGCAACGGGTTGTAAAGTGCAGTGAGATGCTCAGTTTGACTTAGGGGGCGTCCATAAATTACATGAGGTGTTTTTTTTAATTTTCTGCCCCTCCCTCCCCCCCTGGTGAGATGTCGTGAGATTTTATTCAACCCCCTCCCCCATTTCCCAATCTCACGTGAGATTTTTCAAAATGTGAGTTTCTTACGTAAACGTGTTGGATTGTTTTTGTAAAAAGAAAAAAACAAATTTGCTTCGTGCTTTTATTTACGACTAGTTATGACTAGTAATCAATGTTGCTGAGAGTTTAATTAGTCGAAGTATGAATGAAATTATTTTCTATTGAACGAATTAGTGAATGATCTTTATCGTATTACGATTACGCTTAAGATTAAATCTTATGCATGTACAATCTGGATTAAATGGACCAAAATAGTATAATTTTTTTTTTGTTTCAATCAGAAAAAAAATTGCGTGATATTTGCCGAGACCCCCCCTCTCTCCAACGTAAGATTAGATGAGATTTGACTCGACCCCCTCCCCCCCTTAAACACCTCACGTAATTTATGGACGCCCCCTTATCTGGTTTTGGATTTTATGCAAAAAATATAGCAATAGGCTCTTTTTACATCTTGAAATGGCTTAAGTTCGTCGGATTATGGACTGCACTATTGGCACTACTGGCAAATCTCCGGAGATACAGACGTGGGCGTATGTTTGTAGAAAAAAATGCGGCCAAGGCGCACTAGGTGTTCAACCTGCGATAGTGATATAAGCAGATGTCTCATATACTCAGATCAGCCCGAGTTAATCGCAGAAAGCCAGCATAATTCCGTAGACCGGCATTGATTATAATAATTATATGTCGCCATTATATTTGGATAGCACTGTTACTATTAGGGGTATAGACTATAGTGCAATGCAAGCTCTACATAAAAATGTTCCAAATTAGATGACGACATATGTTATTATAGTTTAAATTTCATTATATGTAAAAACCTAAAAATAGCGCCTTAAAAAGTTTTTTTCACACTTCTGTTATGAACAAATTTGACTTTAATTAGTTAAATGATGTGAGAAAAAATAGAAGAGAAAAGAGTTGACTAAAGGTGTAAGCGTAATAAAGCTAATTGGTGATAACAACGCGCGTAATACGTCATGGATTATACTAGTAATAAAAAATCCTAAATCTTATGATATACGTTGCTTTAATGATATAATATGATAAATTAAATAACTACATTTTCAAAAGCACAATAGGGTGTCACAAAATTAATTTCAGGCTTTCATTTCGAATTAGTATTTGCACCAGTTAAAGGAGCATCCATGGTTAGATTCTCCAAAAAAAAAAAAAAAATGACATAGAATATATAATTTTTGTTAGGCAAAGCCGTATGCATAAACAATATAATGCTTAAACAATATTTAATATGACAGTGTCCCATTATGTTTGTCTGTCTCGCAAAAATGTAATCAAGAATATGAACTGAGCGTGAAAGTGCACAATTAGTGCAACGACCCGGCCACACAAAACAGAAGTCATAAATTAACGTGCTGACATGACTGATAGGAGACATTATTGATTAAACAAATTGCTGATGACTAACACGTGATAACATTTTAATCAAATGCCAAATCATCGTGACATTGCGATTATAGTTAGAACATCATCATCTAATGTCATGTAATATTTTTTAGCAACCAAAATAACTAGGAGATAACTAGCAAATTAATGCATGGCATATAGATAAACTAAATGTCATAAAAATACTAATACTCAAATATAGATTTGTCTGGTAGTATTAGCTCAATGTCAAACACCATATTTAGCTCATACATATTTATGTATATTCAGGATAAATAACTATGTATCGAGTTTAGATATTGTATATAAATACTTAAATAAAACGTACTTGCTACGTAGTTAGGCTAAACCAGATAAATAAGTAAAAGTGTATATGACATGTGCGAAAAATAGCTTTGTAAAAAGAACATTGCACGCTAACAGTCGAATTGAGAACCTCCTTCTTTTTTGAAGTCGGATAAAGAAGGAGAATTGACCTACAAAAAATCTCATACTTTTGTTGATCGAATACTATGGTTGCTTAACACATTTTTTTTCCATATAGAATTAATGAGAAATAATATATTTTGTATCAAACTAGATAACATAACGTATACATTAAGTATGATTACTTTTAAAATAGGCAGACAGAGCTAAGGTTTTTATATGCGCTAAAACAACACAAAAGTAATGAAGAGGTTTACGTGCAGTTCGTTGTTTATAAATAAATATGAAAACCAGATAAAGTAGCAGGTCTCAGTACCCGTTCACAATATTGGATAGGTAATATTTTAAAATATCTCATAGATATCGTGTTAACTAATTTGATTTTTAAAAGTTCTAAAACCCAAGTCATAAACTTCGTTTGATAAAGTTTCCACTATAAAGCGACTTATTTTTTGTAAAGATATATTTCCATAGATGTTAATAAGTGTTTGACGATTCGTGCTGGGTTTCGTCAACTTTATTGACTTCCTACAAGTCATGCAGTCGTCAACACCATTGAGCGAAGGTAAACATCTCCTACGTGTTACGAGTTACGACTAAATGATGCAATTACATATATGTATACTGCTACATTCTTCAAATGTAGCAGTATACATATTCCATTGTATGTTGAGCATTAGAACTAGTATGAATGGCCACCTGTATGAAAAATGATAGACAATTAAATCGATATGTTAGCGGCAAATTGAGAATATCCGCCGATTTCCTAATTGTCTAGTATTTAATGTTATTATTAACCAATTTGTTTTTATATTGACAAAATGACCTGACTGCCCTTGGTTGTAAGCGCTGTACACGAATTAAATAATTGCCTGGTTCTGGGACTCGAACCAGAGACCTCTCGTTTCTCAGACAACTTCTTATGCAGCTGCGCTTCCGCAGGTGGAATGTGCGTTTTTTATTTGTGTTTTTATATTATGAGTAGTTCATTTATAATTTTAAGAGTTTTAAATAAGCTATCTTTTGGGTGCACTTTATTTCTTGTAAGACTTTAACTGGCCATAAATATACTACGAGACATTTGTATTGCTATTTCAATTCGCGAAACATTTAGGCGTAGGTAACTCTGACGTATTTTTTACTTTGCTGGGGCAACATTATGGTGATACAGATGTGACCTTCACTTCAAGTATTTATGTACATATAAGCCACGGCATCAACACTTTCCTCGCCGACTTGTTACAATATGAATACATTAAGCATTACCGATATTAAATAAATCGATTAGTAACGTAAGTATGTTCAATTTGTTCTATTTGATTGTACATCAATGAAGTAAATTTTTGTCACACTTTCATTGGTGGAAATATTTCTTATTATGGATTTTAATATACTTAGTTCAGTATTGAATAATAAATTAACATTGTAATTGAAACCGGTATAAAATATGGTTGTTAAATAAGAGAGAAATAATAATTTTACACATGAAACAGTGAAAATAGGGGCGTAGTATACGCCCCAATTTTAATGATGACGTCTCAAATTTGCGATATTTGAACGGTTTTTCACTTGGTAATACAAAACTGGTTTTAAAATTCTGCCTATGTTTTTTTTAATTAATCCTTGGAAAAAAAATACAATCCTCAATGGTCTGTATATGTATAAAGCGCAATCTCTAGAACAATTTAGGTAGTTATTTATTGCAGACCTCATAACTAAATAAATACCTTAATAATGAGGATCAAATCGAAAAGTGGCATCCTTGTTTTTAACAGAAGTATTGAAGTAGTCATCTCATTTATGTAAATATAGTGTAATATATAAAAACTTTATCATTTGTAGACAGAAAAATAAATACACCCAACAGTCACATGCATAGTCCTGACTAAGATCATGTCTTGTTAGATATTGTTATCCTGTCAATTTAATATTAAATTCTGCTGATTTTAACATTAATTAAATATAATGTTTATTTTAACTTTTAAAACTTTACAGGTAATGCCAATAGTACTACAATTAAATCAAATAAAGAATAATAAATATTTGCAATTTTAGTTCCTTCTCAAAGCACATCACATAATCATAGCATATGAGGAAAAGAGCACACAATGTATAATACCTGTAAGATAATGTAAATTAAATAAAACTTACCCTTTTAAGACAGTATCCAGCATGGAATATTATAGGCGGTAGAATAATATTGAAGAATATTTCAGGGTCAAAAGTTGCTTTTAGATCTATTTCATTTTGCTCCACATTGACTATTTCACCTCTAAAGCTGTAGGCATAAGTCTTGTTAGGCACTGGGGCATCTGTATAACAAAAGAAATAAGTAATATAAAATTACAAATGAATGCTGGTGACTTTTCAATATTTACTTTCACTAGTCTAATAGACCAATAGGTGTGAACTGATGAATTAAGGGTGAAAATAGTTAGAGCACCATGAAATAACTACTAAAGCAGCAGTGTTACATGCAGTGTTTGTAAATTTTAAATTGGTTTGAATACAAACCATGGAAATTTCCTAAGTGAAAATGTAATCAAAAAGAGACTTATAATTATTATATTTGCAAGTTTTAGTCATAATTATTTATACCTTTTGGTTAAACTTACCTCCAGGAGATACCGGTATCCTCTCTGGAAAGTGAAAGCGCAACATGTCTGGTGGTACTGACAAGTTGTATTTAGTGTCATTATCAGATGACACATTGATGTAGGTGATGTGGTTGGAACTGCCTGCATAGCGAATTATTGCTCCCACTATCAGACCTGAGAACAATATTTTTGTATAATTTATTCATTTCACCAACTATTTAGTCTTCTGCTTTTAATATTCACTGGTGGTAGGTCTCTCATATGTGAGAGGCCGCCTGGGTGTGTACCACCGCAATGTCTATTTCTCCCGCCAAACAGCAGTTTAAATGCACTGTTGTTTCGGATTGAAGGTCATTGTAGCCAGAGTAACTACTAGACATATTGAGACTTTACATTTTATGTCTCAGGATGGCAAGCGCAGTGGAATGCAAAGCATTGCTTTGTAATTGAAGGTCTTGTTTTGTTACTGTTCACGAGCAGTTGTATCTCTTACCATCAGGCAAACGGCATGCTCGTTTCGCTATTAATTGCAATAAAAAAAATGCATCTGCCATTGGGACCTTTTAGATAAAAATGTGGAACAGTATTGTGTTCTGTTTTGTAACATTACTGTACTGCCAATTTGTTAAGGATGGGCTTCTTTGTGGTTAATAATAAAATTATTTTTAGTGTGTACTATGTAGATATATTCAATTATCTACATGAGGCAGGAAAAACATTATTATCAATATACCTACAGTTAAGAATAGTTTAACATTTTCTTTCTGACTTAATATCAGCGTAAACAATGAGCAAGAAATTGACATGTTTATTGATTTTGGACCATTCTATATGTTTCCTAACATGTATGTCACAAGCGTGCATATATGGATTTCATAACAAACAGCGAAATTAATTTCCTGACTTATGTATTTATGAAGCTTCAATGATAATGACGAATTATCCTCAAGGCCCAACTAGATGTGTGTATCACATGACTTATTTGCAGCAAAATTACTCAGAATGCTTAATTTGTAAATAATCTAAAAATACATACCATAAATAACTGCCAGTCCTGTTTCGTGGAGCCAACTGACTCTTCGGTGCTTAAATACCCATATCGTAAGTACGGTAAGAGTTAAAAGACATGTATAAATTAGCAAATTTAAACTGTCTATTCGATGTAGCAGCGTTGCTTTCGCGTCCAGCGCGATATCCGTGCCAGATCCTTGGCATACTGCTATCAAATAAAAAAGAAAAGAAACACAACCCAGTAAAAGATTCATCATTTTTATCCCGATTCAGCTAGATAATTATATCACATCACTTCAATATTCCCAACTGTGAATTACAACACAAATATCAGATCTGTTACTACACGAGTGTTAAGTTTTAAAGATTAATTATTGGTAAGACTATTGAAAATTTAATTCTATTTTCCGTCATGAAAAATAGTCAATACAACACACACACAAGAACCAACCGCACGAAGTCGTAAAATAAAAATATCAAATTCAACGATATGTCAATATTGTCTGTATTCCGTAATTGCAGGTCAAGATATTTAGCATTTAATACTTTTTCTTTATTTTAGAGCTAACTTTCAAATACTATTTTTTTATTTACTACTTTTGTATATAAAGTGGACTGATCTCCATACTTTGTGGATTATTATTTGTTTTTTAATAGAATTAAAAAATAACATTATTATATTGCAGTTATGCTGAGAGAATAACACGCATTCATAGTTTGTGTTGAATAACCACAGATGGCAGCACAGTCAATTATGGTAACCACAGGTGGTAACTACCCAGTGTATTATTATTTAATGGTGGTCATAGTCTCATACACAGAGTAGGGGAACCTGTTGTACCTTGGCACTATGTGTACCTAGGCCACTGGGCTCGTTTTCAAATATTCGCTCGATACTAAATTCTACTGTTTATGGTATTCGATACGTCACTATAAACTATTCAATGTGAAGTTAGTCGCATACCGCCATTAAGCCGGTGTTTGGTGTTATCGACGCTGAATCTTTTTTTGTGTGAAAAAGTAAGTATTTCTAATATATTTTGAAGTCTTATAGTTTTAAACGTTTTCTAATAGTCACTTAACTGTTATATGCTATCGGTTCTTTGATTTAACAAGTCTCAACACAATAAAAAACTTACGAGATACTTAACCTCTAAACTATATAAAATCCACCGTTTTAGTGAAGTTGGAGTAGTGTTGTACCTCGGTCACTGTCGATCAGCTGTACCTTGGCCAGTGGCCAAGGTACAACCTGGATGTTGTACTTTGGCCAGGAGAATATTTTATTAAATTATTTCACATTTACGTAATAATATTCCTAATCAAATATCTTTATTATTTCAGAAATCATGCCGAGAAGTAAAGAGAAGAAGAAAAGGACATCTATTAATACGGATGATCTGACAAATGCCATTAAAATGATTAAGGAGTACCCAATGAGTGACATTGTAGAAAAAATTAAAACCCCGCAAAAAGTTAACAAGAACAGAGAAATTTATTATGTTCCAGAGATACAGAAGTACTGGGATTTCTACTAAATGCTTAAGGCTGAATAATATATCTACATTATTGATAGTGTTTTTATAATAGCTAGTCCAAATGACTGATTAAAATTTAAGAGAGAAATAATAATTTATATATAAAGATAATTGTTTCAATATTTTGTTTTCCATTTGCTATGCTATATAGGTATATTGATTTGCTATATTATATTATGTGATATCGTCACTGCGCCTGCCAAGTTCCACATGTGTCTTTTGTGAGATTTTGGAAAACGTTTTTTTTTATTTGGGACACAAGATTCATTTTTTTTTAACATCAAAATACACATATGGAGTTTGGCAGGCGCAGCGATGTGATGTAACGAAACGGTGGCCAAAGTTAGTTGTTTTTGTTTAAATATTTTGTTTGAAAAGCATAAAAAAAGCTTATGAATATTATTTCAATTTTGATCATTTCTAAATTTTGATCATTTGAGAATTTCTAAAATGTTTTGTTAAATACTGTATACTGTAATAATACTGTGTACTGTAATAAACCGAATAAAATGATTTTAGTTAAGAAAACTTGATAATTTGCTTAAATTACCCCCAAATTTCAATGTGTCCTAGGTACAACGTACTACTGGCCTAGGTACATAGGGTATGTTGTACCTTGGCCTCATTTCCCATTTTTTTTTAAATTTAAAAATATTATGTAAATATTAAATATACATTTCTGAAATTTTTTTGGTGAGTACCCAAATAATTGACATTTCAAAATATGCAAATATGATTTGTGTGCTGCACGTCAAATCACAATAAAAAATATATTTCTAAAAAACCGGCCTAGGTACAACAGGTTCCCCTACATTACAAAAGGTCTCATAGAGTGTAGTTCAGTGTAGTTATACACTTGGTGACACTTGACATGGGAACATTGTCCTTGAATATATCATTGGCTTACTATTGTGTCTACTTGTAATTTCTTTAACTCCATTTGCACTGATAAGACATGATCACTATAAACAATGCACTTACCATTTGTATGTACAGTGCAACTGAAATACATAGGATCTCTACAATAGATCCGGGAAACGAGCAAACAGGTCACCTGATGGTGAGCGATTCCTACCGCCAATGATCATCCACAACCCTGGCATTATATATATGTTGCCTTCGCACCAAATCGGGAGGGGATCGCAAAGGAGAAAAAATGGGAGAAGAAAAAAGGTATTCGGCGTCTCTTAATCTCACTCACCGAACGAAACGCGACAGTAAAGCTTTACGTCGACTTCCTGTGAGACAGTGGTACCGCCCCGGTCGAGCTAGCCCATTCATTTACATACGATTACGTGGGTATTGTATCAGATTAAATTGCGAGAAAATATGGTCCGAAGTAATCCCTATGTTATTTCTATGGCACCTTGCGCTCTACATCTGAATTCCGTCTTCCTATTTGTCTCCGCCATCCGTGATTCTCGATTCCCACCTTAGCCTGTGTTAAGGAATACAACACGTTACAGTAAAATATCTACATACGCGTAAACAAAAACCGTTAAGTATTAAATATTGCTTGAAATTAGAACCGAAATCGGGCAAGTGCACAAGCGACACCCGATTTTTTTTATCGCAACGTATGGCAATACAAGCTTGTCATTCGCCTGATGGTAAGCGATATGAACGCTCATGGATAGTAGCAAAACCCGACTACATAATGAATTATAAGGCAATGGCATTCCACTGCGTTCGCCATCATGAGACATAAGATGATAAGTTTCATTATGTCCAGTAGTTACTCAGGCTACAATATCCTTCAAAACGGAACACAACATAAATGTTCTACATTCGTATTTTCTCGGATTCGGATCATATATAGTGCATAATCGCGCTTACGTGGATTATTAATACGGGCCTTCCACCATTGTGTCCGATAAATAGTTGCTATCCAGGAAAATAGCCATGCATATTTACAGAAGTTACAGGATGTCCGGAATTTTTTTAATTGACTCATAGAAAGTAAAGCATCTTAGCAAGCATAGGCTCGTAGGCCTATTTATTCGTGGTTCCTGCATCAAGATCTGCCAAATACCATTTAGCTTACGGCGATTGGGTCTCCTATCAAGTAAACCACAAAGTAAACAATGAACAGAGACTATTCTTACAGCATCTAGCATTTTGCCAGAAAAAAATTTTGGAATGTTGACTCTTCCGTATTCGTTGACCATATTCTTTTTACACAATGCATGTATAAGAATTCTGTCGTATGTGGTAAGACGTATTAATAGGTGCCTGATGCATTCGAAAGCCAACACGTTGCCAAATCTTTAAACAGGACACAGTGCGCATTTTAATTGGTACGGCATAAATCCTACATTAATTCCCAACTCACAAAATTAAATTCGATTGACAAAAATGATAAAAAAATAAAGATCTGTATTAGATCTGTATCATCTTCAGTTGTTTGGACTTATACTAAAAAATGAGCTGGCTGGCTACAAGCTGGATTCCCGCGAAAGGCGGGAGAAAACGTGGAAGACCGAAGATGCGGTGGAAAGACTAGTTGGATGCATTCGAGCCAAGAGCTCACCGAAGACAGGGTCAAGTGGAGTTAGAAAAGGGAGCCCTTTATCCAGTAGTGGGATTCATAATAGGCTACAAAAAAAATGTTTGAGTCACTGTACATGCTGTGGAGATGGGCCTGAGGGATGAATGTGCTGGCTTCACCGGGTAGCAGACAACTGACGTCGATCATTGATCCACGTCACGTACGTATCAAACGTTACGCACAGATATTGCCGTGCGTTACGTTTGATGACCGGTATTGTCGGATGATAAAGACCACCATAGATATTCATGTAGAGGTGTCAGTTTTCGGGAGCTGTAAACCGCGGTTTTGTGAACAGCCTGCCATATTATGATGACTTTTGACAGGTAAACTATTATTATTAAATAATAGTTATCGTCTCGTCCACATCGATAATAATCCATCTACGCCGTGTTACACTTAACATTAGGTGTTAAACTTTGTCGTGCGAGTATAAAATAAAATGGTTTGGTATTTAAAAATGTGTTACTACTTATATGAGCAGGAGATTTTATCATTGATACCTATTGTTGTAACGACACGCATAATTAGCATTCGTGACTGATAATCTAATAGAAGTATCAACATATATAGCTACTAAGTATCCGGAACTAATTGCAATATTGGTTTCTTACCGCAACAGCATGCACGCAGCACGCTCGTTGTAACAAATAAATAATTTATGATTGAACGGCCTAGGCTTAACGTGGGTGGAGGTTACTTCCACCTGTAAAGATCGGTAAAACCAAAATATTACTACTTGTTTATAACGTCGAAGCTAAAAGTGGATAAAAAAGTATTATTTCCTAGTGGTACGACAGGCCTAAGCCCATGTGAAAATGATAACACGTTGTAACATAAATTATTATAATTTCGTAGTTCCATATCAATTTGTAGAGTACGCGTAACTTGTAACGTTAACAAAAATAAAATAAAAAACTAGGAAAAAAACGCAGGTATTCACGTTTTGTTGGGATAATTGCTATGGGTACAATATATTATCTCTACTTAAAGTTGTAAATGAGAACTGAAAGTAGAACATTATTCATTCTGTTTAGGTATAGCAAATTATAGTCATAGCTTTTAGATACAGAGTGTATTTTATAAATGAGTGATTGGTGCAGTCTGCGATGTTCATAAATGTATTGTTTTCATTAGAAGAACCAAGATGATAAAAACGACTTATAAAGGTCATTTTAAATGATGATCGTGTTACATGATTACGGTAAACTGAATTGAGGCATAATGCAATGATTATGGCGGAAGTCATGCAACACTTCTTATTGTTAGTCTCAGGTTTTTGAATATTGTCCGCATTACGACAGCTTGGGTATAAACTAACAAAGAAATGCTTTGAAAAGCAAATTGAACAATCTATCCTAAACTATAAATATAAGTAGCCATTTCATATCCATATTGGGTACGTTTCTTTCTTTCTTTCTATTTCCGATACTTTAATACTAGTATTTAAATGCAAATATAGGAATGTTGATGTTAATAATTATCTGAGCGTGTATAGTATTACTATTGGCTTTTCCCTTGAGCTTTCTTATAATGGGCAACGACTTAAACAATTCATGCATCGCGGGAACATAGTGCGTTGGCCCATAACATACGCATTTTTCAGCGTAAATACTTAAATAAAGTCTCATAAATCATTGTCTTTTGTCCCATTGTTTTAGTACGACGTTCATGTTTGGATGCGGCTTTATATTTCTATGTTATTTATCCTGTTAATTAGTTGTAAAGGGGATTAGAGGTAGAGTGACCTAAAGAGTATAAATTATATTACTCGATAGTCGATAATCTCTTAGATTAATTTGTGACTTATTGTTTGCAAACGTATTGCAACATATCAGGAAGTTTAGTTATAAAATTAAAACGTGTTTCTCGCGCTGTGCTCGAGTTAACCTGACTAAGGGCATTTGAGGTCTGCGTCAGAGCAAGGTCGGAGAGTGACAGATAGTCTTAAAACAACTTTAGCAAAACTAATATCAGTTGTCTTCAGACAGGGAATTAAGGATGGATGCTCTATTACTATCATTAGAAGTCCTGTGAAACTGTTGGTAATAAAATAACAAGCTCTCATCTTTATCACAATTCGCAACTAATCCCAATCTTCTCTACTTTTCGAACAGCATATCACTTATAAGTATTCCGTAAAAATGATTAGTTTTAAAATGCTTGGGGTAATAACATATTATGTCTAAACTTTAGACTAGAGGAGACTTTAGAGTCTAAAGAATAAAACGATTTATTACAACCATGACAATGATATTTATAAATAATATTGGAGCGGACCTTATATAAGTGAGGCGAGCATTGAGAACTGGATTGCTAAGCCGAAAAAAGTTCGAACCTAAGGGATACATTGATTTTCCGTGTTAATTAGAAAATCATTCGTTATCACTTAATTTAACGGCCTTAATAATTTAAAGGCGTACGTGGTAGACCCACTCTAGTTCTAAGTATGATCGAAACGGTTGATAAAGGTAAAGTCACCAGTAGATAACCACTTAAGGATACTGAATTTTGTTTTTTAATGTATAACTTTAATTATCATCCCAATTCAATGAGTGTTTTTTTGTAAGCTCTATGCAAGTCTGTTAACGAAACAAACCAGTATTTCTTTTAATATTATACAATGGTTGTATAAAATGTATAAAATAAAAATAAAAAACTTCATGTTAGAGATTTAGTAGTTGACCATCAAAAAACTAGTAGTTGACCATATTTTGCATCAGTAGTTGACTATTCAGATTCTTAAGTTTTATAATAAGAAACAAATCAAGACTTTTCTTTCTTTTGACTTGTTTTTGATGAATTTCTTTGTGTTATTCTTGGTACACCGATTTTTTTGCAGTCGTTCTTATGGGTGTTTTAAGAAGACGAACATCCTTTACTGCTGATAGAATTACAGCTTCAGTATAATTGAGGAATGTTCCCTTTTTACCAGACATCTACAAGGTGAAAAAGTGTTTTTAGTAACTGATCATACCTTACAATAAAGATGGTCAAATATTAAATAATTTTAACTTATTGTAAAAGTAAATAAAATAGTTTATCCTAATTAATGGTGCCCTTCCTATATCATTGTGTACAGTAAATGAACTCAATGAATCTTAAACGAATGAGAAAAACATAATACTTACCATCAACAAGGTGACAAAGTTGTTAATATTTAAGTTCAAACTTTTTCAATCCTTAAGAAAATTGTTACTAAAAAACGAATAGTCGATTTATAGTACGTCAATCAACAAAAAAATGGTATAGGAGCATTTGGAATATTTGAAAAATATGAACGCGTAGTTTGCACTCTTCGTTGACTAGATGGTAGTACTAACTACTTAATATGGAATTAGTTTTAAATTATACCACGAATTTACATTCAGTACATTTGCACTGCTGTTTGGCGGGAGAAATAGACATTGTTTACCTGTACCTACAAAACTTATAGTATTATAGTTTTATAGATATTTAAAACAAATAAGATAATAATATATTAATTATTGTTTGAGGTTGTTGCTGCAACCTTCCAAGTTCAATCACATTAATTTTCTTTTTTTTCACGAACAACGTTCGCAGTAAGTGACCTTTCTTAGGTACCTATTTAATAATTACAGGATTTGTCCGTGGTCCTTTTTGTTATTTTTTTATTTAATTGTATATAGCGTGCCGGTGGTTAATTTTGATTCAACGAGTTCACAAAATCTCTTTATATTCAAGTAACATAAAGAGGGATTCCTCATTATACTTTTTTGTTTAGTTAATGATCGCAAGGGACCAGATTATATGCAACAACAAAGCTCGAAATATGCATGCAAATATGCATAAAAATAGTAAAATATGCATGAAATTGGTAAAGTCATGTTAAAATATGCAACATTGACTCCTTACAGTGACCAGATTGTCCGGGAACCATTAGGACTGCCGAGAGATTTTGGATCTCTCTTTGTGTTCTATCGTCTGTTCCACCGGGAGTGCTCCGAGTAATTGTTTGAGTTGGTTCCACTATCAGATTTTTATAATCTCACCACCCATCACCACACTAGAGTTCATTCCTACCACCTGGAATCGTACCGTTCCCGAATAGTTCTTTCGCTTCCAACGGTCTTTTTTACCACACATATGCAAGCTTTGGAATGCACTCCCACTCTGGAATGCACTCCATTGCTTCGGTTTTTCCCGACCGCAATGACCTGTCCTTCTTCAAACGAGAGTACTTTCCTTACGGTAGGCAGCGACTTTGTTGTGCTAGATCCCTAGCACTGCGAAGATCCATGGCGGCAGTGACTGTTTACCACCAGGCAGGCCGCATGCTCGTCTGCCTATAATTGTAATAAAAATATATAAAGTTAAGGTTTTTATTAGGAACGTAAAATAGAAAAAGAGGGCTATATATTTTTGAAGTTAAATAAGCCATTTAATCAATTCAAAATGAAAATCCTTATAGATCTTATATTATAGTCCATAGTAATGAGAGGGTGAGTGCGTTTTACAAAACCTGCAGTTTTCATAGGTACAGATTTCACCGGTAATAACGTAATTTATTTTTAGCGTATGATTAAGAAAAAAACAGATTATAACAGCTAATTTTCCACTTATCAAGTGGGTTACCTACAAAAAAATGTAGTTAATATAGCCAAAATAGGCTTTATCATCCGATTTTGGCAAATTACATATGCAAACGGCAATAAAGAATCTGGTCCCTGATCTGAAAGTGGTATCTGATTACGGTCAGTTATTGAAGATTTTTGATGAAGTAAATCCTTATAGGTGCCTGAAAAACTAGGTAAGAAATTGTAAAAAATTAACCCAACTTGAAAAAATCATAAAAGTAAGCATTTTTTTAATACTTAACTTTTTTAAATCAACCGAGGTCAAATACTGCACTTAAAATATGTAAACATGATTTGTTTGAATGTACGTCAGTCTGTACACGTATCATTCTTTAGTCTGTCTTTCAGTGAAATCCACGTTGCATCGGTTTTCTGACAAAATGTACCACCATACCACCGTGATACCATCACCATGAACTGGTCTACTCTTAAGATTAATATCAATATCAATTCACAATATTAGACCAATTACGAAACCTATTTGTATAATAGTGATGTTGTACAAATCAGGAAACAATAAGACTTGCATTATTATTGGAATTGTCGACTTCAATAATGAATAATTAATAACTTTTAAACTAGCCGAATAACGCTACTGTTGCATTCGAGTCAAGTCGAGCACTCGTGACAACGAAAATCATCGAATTTGATGTAAATTGGTTCTATATCGGTCGTAATGCAAGTTTTCTCGGATCTACAAATACAAAAACCTGTGTTATTTCTGTTATAAAGCTTAACACAAGAGCAAAGCTGGGTTGTAGCTCGAGTATTTAATAAAAAATCCTGTGTTTTACTTCTTTTTCAATTTAAAATTACACAATTAATCAATTATATAAAAGTAAAGTTCCGTTTAATTTTGAAAGCAAAAGAATTAATTACGTATGAAAGCAAGCTTGTTTGTATTGACATTGAATTCATAATTATAACTGAGGCCAATTTTAAAACAAATCTTTGATAACGAGATATACATTCTCATTTGGCATTTTATAACGAAACCTTCGAAAAGGTTAGTAGTTTCAAGACTTTTTAAGTCCTATTATTTTCTCAATTGTGATTGCTGTGTGTGATTGCCCTTTAACATAAACTAGTTATAACCAGTGTTTAAAAAAGTCTTTAATTAATTTTTGATTTAAAGGTGGTTTATTTTAAGTGCCTTTTGCGTATTCAATGCTGTATTATTATTTTTTAGTTTTTTGTATTGCAAATCTTTCTGGAGTATATGAAATAAAATTAACAGCTGACCGAATCTTGACATCTTTGTGTGGGATTCCCGCGAAAAAACCCTTGACAGTATTTCATTAGTTTTTCTTTGTATATTTTCTTAATTTCTCTCATAGATATTTCTTTCATAGAAGGTGCCATAAAATAGCACTAGGCTGGCGTGGTTGACTATAGTTTCTCTCTCTCTCTCTCTTTCTCTGTCACTTCAGCTACCGGAAATCGACTGCTGAACATAGCCCTTCACTGCGTGAAGGGCAGTGAAGGGCTAAGTGCATTTTGAAATCGTACACAGTGTTCTGACAGAACTATATGACCCCTCTTGGCTTGGAAGCTTGATACGCCCTTGATCCACAATGCTTGGATCATGGATGTGTTGCCGACTCTTTAAATAGGGAGGAGAGCAGGAACGAAAAAGGATGGAAAGGTAAGAGATATTTGGCATCCGAAAATCTCACTTACCGAACGAAATGCGACAACAAAGGTTGATCTCTTGAAAGACAGGGGTACCGCCACGTATGAGCCTGGTTAGTTAAGCTGAGCCATAGTTGTCAAAAGCGTGGCTCCACCACTTCCACTAATTACATTTTATTTCATTTAAATCATGATTATAAGGTGCTTTGGGTTGCCTCGCATCTGTCGCGGACTCCCATCACATCTTAAAGGGGCGTCCATATTTAGACGTAAGTGGGGAGCTACTTTGCCCAGTCTGTGTCCTGGTACTGCGCCGGGCTATCACAGGGAAGCAATCATAGCGCTTCTCGCCCTGAGATATCCAGTGCTGCCTATAATGTGCGTGACGGCCACCAGGGGGTTTTTGGGGTGACACCTCAATGGTAGTGCGTAAGAACGTAAATTCATCTATACTGTTATTATTATATAAAGCTGAAAAGTTTGGAAAAAGGAGGGAAGCAGTAGTGAAAAATCTGGCAAATACTAGGAAATTTTATTCGTTTTTCGTGGTCCGAGTGGTTTCAAAATATCTGATATCTGAGGGATTCTTTGCTCCGATATTCGAGATTGATATTCCGAATAGAACAATTTGGCCGCCCTTTTGAAAAGTGTATCTGCATTGGGGCGGACTAAATAAAATATAGGAGCTTACGTTTTTACCCCAAAAAATAAGACCTTAAAAATACAATTGGGGCAGTATTTAATATGATGTTTACTGATTTCAGAAAACTACTGTGTTATTAAGCTTGAAATGTATCAGATATACATATATATACATATTTTGCATCCTTATCTGCCTTATAGGTTTTGTTGTTATAAATTAAAATCAATCAAGTTTTTAATAATGAACTATTATTTAATTCAGTTTGCATTTGAATAATATAATAATATGTTTAATAAGAAAAACACGTTTCGTTAGAGATCAATAACAGTAAAGTGCATTCCATAATTAGACAGATATTTATTTATCTCGGCGAAAGGTTTTATATCTTTAATTGCATTTGCAATAAACAAGTATACATATCTGTGTTTAAATTTAAAAACCGTCATACATATCCTTTTGTTAACTATATATTTGTATAATTTTGTCTTTATACTCGTATGCTTTTATTTCAATGTGGAACGTCTTTCATAAATCAAGAAGAAAGGTGATATAAAAATTAAAATGTAAGCGTAATTTACTTCACATAAACTAATATTTACATAAATAGCCAGCAATACAAAACAAGTTTTCATTAAATTAAATAAAACGCATGGTAAGTATTTACAATTTATCAAATCCCAAACGTTCACCTCCCTAATAACCGTTATATTTAGATGTATAATATTAAAGATGACAAAAGATGTAGTTGTTTTAATTATGTCGTCTCTTAATGTTTATGAGATTAATCAAAGGGTCTATTAATTATATTTTAATGCTACATTATTCTCTCAAACAATAGATGAGAATTTGTTCCAGGTCTGCAATATATATACTTATTATTATCAAGAAAATATAACATACCTACCTACCTATACTAAACAGTCACATATGTACATAACGAATGGAAAAACAGGTAATAATCTGTATTAATGAAAAGTTGTATTATTTTCAAATACAGATTTTAACATTTACAACAGATTTTATCAAATTATTTGAATACGTCATAAAGATTTAAGACAATGGCGTGACGTCAACGTATTATTGTTACAAAATAGAAAATATCTTTTAATACACCATAGTAAATGGTTTAAAGTGTCTAGACTAGTTCTGACACGTGTTTTTATTGGTTCCAACTTAATGACGTGCCCACTGGTTGAGGAAAGTTGACTTTGCAGTCACTTCTACCAGTATTGAACCGTGAATAACATTTTATTCACAGTATACTTTTTGCAAGGTGATTTCCCTTTATGCCACTGCCATGTAATTGCAATAGCTATTTGGTATTTCCACGGTTTGGAAATAATACCACGTAACCTAAATAAATTATTATATTCGAGGAATACCAATGACGTCCCAGATATTTTTATTCAGTTTCGACTTTTGCTACAATTTGATGTGCGACTGAAAAACTTCACATGACAATATACCGAGTTTACATAAGCAGATCTCGACATCCTTTCGACTTAGAGTAAATAAGAATTATCATTGCAAATGCAGGGGATTTGTCTCATAATACGTTAGATAATATTTTGAATGACATTGCTCGTAAAAGAGATGAATGCATGCTGCAAACACAAAATGTCTTTTGTTAGTGCCGGACTTAAGCAATTTAAGTAATTGCGTTAATGGACAAACGACAAGCAAAAGCAGATGGAATTATAAGAAGCAAATGTAAGATCGAAATCAGAGTTTAATTGTTGCACATATCCGGACATAAAACAGGGATATCCCTTCTTGAAGATGAACTTTTTTGGCGCGTTTGGAAAAATGTGAGAAAAAAATTATTACGGAGCACGCACCGATAGCCAAAAATGCAAAATTTATAGTTGTCTTGGTCTAGGAACGAACAGTTACAATAGGGTTCTTTGTATGGTTTTTACAGGTAGAACTTGGCTTTGTTGTTATTCTCAAACTAATGCACTGCAATGCATCGACTGTACTGTGTTGGTATAATATACTAGTTGTATAGCAGCGTTATTGACTCTTTCTTCCGAATAGGAAAACATAATTAATTACTTATGTTTTAATACTAAGCCATAGCCTGTGTTTGCAGTTAGCTGTTTAGTGTATTAAATACTACAATTTCATTGCATCATGTGACATTTGAAGGTGCATTAACCAAGTATCTTATCTGATTGTTTTACATTCATAAGATAAGATTGTATTGCAAGTTGCAACTGATTGTGGACAATTTTATTTTTCATTTAATTCAAAATTATCCTCCGTCGATAGATATCAACAGGTCATTCAAGAGATTTTAACTATCGGTCAAAAGTATGATTGTTGACTTTAACACACAAAGCTGGGTTGGCAGAATAGTCTTCTTTGTGTTATTGAGTGCTTAGCACCTGATTTTGAAAACTACCCTACCGAACTTTATCAGTTTCTTATAAAGTTAGTTGTCCCTCGATTTAAGTTTTGTGTATAATATTATTTTTTTCCGCCCTATACCTTACTCTATCTCATCCCATTCCTTTTAGTTTGAAAGAATAGCAAATATATTTGAATTCTTTCCTCGTACCGCGGGAATAATACATTTTGTTGGGAAAAAAAGTAGCATATGTTTTATGATTTGATATGGGCTACCCCTAAAACAAATTTCATAAATATTAGTCAATCTGTTTCAGCGTAAAATAACAAACTCGCCCTTATAATATTAGTAGATTTCAAATGAGGTGTTCAATTAATCAGTTACCATCAATATAACTACTACTTACTTATATCAATAGTACAATTCCTGGAAGCCATATATGCTATTTCTATGCCAATCTTAGTAATTCTAATGATGAAATCTGGCATTTGATATTAATTACAATTGTTTTTATTAACAATTATTTTAATCGATCTTATGCATTAATCATTAAGGCTGCGAAAATATGCAGTACTCAATGCGTATTTGTAATTTATTGCTAGGGAACTAGGTTATTTTTACATAGTACCTAATACCTATAGTATAGTAAGTACTATAGTTACCTAAGTATCTGGACATTTTTTTGTCTCAGTTGTTTTATTATTGCGCAAAAATGTGGGAACGTTCAAACCAAATATTTGTATAACTATTACATGAATCCATTTGAATAACATTATATTTGTTGCTAACCTATTTTAATGTATGCAAACATGTTTCATTTATTTATAAATTCTTTTTCGTACACCACAAGTTATAAGAAGTACAACACCACATAAAACAAGAAAAAAATAACTTGACTTGATTGAAAAGAAGCAACCAAGAATATTCAGCATAAATTTCATCGGATTTGGGTGGTAAATCCATAATTTTTGCCAAAGTATTAATTAAAACCCTTGCGTACCAAAGTAACTTTAGAAATAAAAGGGTTATTTAAGGCTATTAGTTAAAAAAAAGACAATTTATTTACCACCCTAATACGATGATAGATACAATAACAAAAAAAAACCTCGCTTTTGTATGCGAAAACAAATAGTTGCATTGTGTCTGAAGTCATTAAAACTACCACCCGGCTTTGTCTTCGGTAGCAGTTTTGGTATACCCTGTTTTATATAGTTGTAGAAATATATAATGACCTTCAGTATGCAGTGTTGAATACCTCACTTTATGCATTTTTGTCAATAAACAAATAAAAACCTGCTAAGATCGTAGTCTTATACAAGTTTTTAGCAACCTGTTTGTAGCTAGAATAGTAAAGTTTCTTACTACATATTAATATAGAAAAAGAAAGAAAGAAAAAAATATATTATTGACCCGCATTAAGATTAATAAAGTAAAATACACTGTATACTGTAAATAGCCTAGTTAATGCCTTTTATTGTACGCTTATATTAAGCTACACCACTACCAACAAGACTATTACGAGTTCTATGTATACAATAAAATAATATAAAGCGTGTAAAAAGCAAGTATAGTTAAAGCGTTTGATAACAATTTCACCTAATAACCTGCAATCTTACTTAGGTATAGTCTATTTTGGTACATATCTGTCTAAAAAGTTGCTATTAACATTGAGCACTAGAAATAATATACATTTATTTTGTTATTGTATTATTTTGTTCGGCCCCATTTTACGTTTATTATTTTTTGATGATTGAATTAATAAAGATATCATCGCAATTAAACAATGGAGAAAATATTTACATTTGTTTTATGTTTCCTGTGAGTAATGAGATATAAATATATTTTTTATCGCTTTATAAACTTCGGAGACAAGACAGATAATGAAATCTATTGTCCTAGACATTCTTCATAATGCATAAAAATATGTGACAAATTGTATAAACAGGTTTCAATTATACAAAAAAAGCTTTTATATCTCACCAGACATAGTAATTAGTAAACAAATATTTAGATTTCTTATCTCAACAAACATATTTTCCGTTTTAGTAATTCAATTCGCAATAAAGCAGAACAAGATATATTTTAAAAGTTTTTAAATATTAAGTAAGTATGACTGCCTTGGTGGTGTAGTTGTACTACGGTACGGTTATATCGCTGAGGGTTCGAAGCCGTAAAGTAATATTTAATTTTTCTAGTCATGTCGGCCTGAGTCACGCATATGTGCCCGATATGGCGATAGGCTTAACATCTATCATTACCGTGGAACGGATCACGGGACCCACAAAGCAAAATGTGGGTGTCCTGGTTGGTACCAGGTGAGGTACCGTATTCAGTTATTTTCTACAGGATTCAGGAGATGCAGTGGTGGTTGTGTAGATAAAACGGTCCCTAATATAGAACAAAGTCCTATAGCACGCTTAGAGAATTTCTGCCATAAGAACTATTTACATATGAACGCGAATTCTTAAAAAAGTTATACTTTGTTACAAAGGTTATTATTTGTTTCAAATGTTAATGCACTGGTTTACTTACAGCCATCAAATATTTTTAAATTGAAATAAAGTCAAGAAAACCTATCATTACTAATCAATTTCAATTTAATTTTTCCAATTATTAATTGACAAGCGTCACCATTGGTTACAGGAAAGGTAAATGTTATTCCGAGGAACATGAATGACGTGTAAAGCCGGTGAACTCCTTTGCAGGCAGGCCCCGTTTGAAGCTATTGTAGTGACGACATCACGTGTCTTATCACCACCACTTAAATTGGCTGCTGTGGCGATGTTTTCAATACGTTGCGACTTGCGGCACAGTCACGGCACAGTGCACGTTGTATGCCTGCGCGTCGCACGTCATTCTGAAACCAGCTCGCCGTCTCAATGACCGTTCCTATAACATAGCAATGTACATATTAGCCAATTTGTAAATAATTTTATACAACCAGTGATATTTCAAGTGATATTTTTATAGTGTAATTTTTTTTATTGAAAATGTTCAAATACGTATTATTGTTAGCTATTTTATATGAGGGGTAAGTTGTTTTTGATTTTTTTTGATTGTGTGTTTAAGTTGTTTGTGTGTGGCTTAAAGGCTATTATTGAGTTTTATTAAGATAATTGATGTAATTTACGGGCAATGATTGTTTTGCTGCATTAATAGTAAATCACTGCATAGTTTTAACCAGGATTATTGCAGGATTATTGTTTGACGTTCACTTCGTGTTTATTAGTTTACAACAACGTTGCATTGATTTTTTGTCGTGATTTATTGTAGTAATTATTATTGCAAAATTGTAGGCATTTGATATTCGTTTTGTAGCTGTTTATATTTGAATCTAACAACCTGTTCTTGTGTGTTCCTTATAATTGATATCTATATAGTTTTATTACTCTGACGCAGATTACATTATTTTAAAAAATAGGTCACTAAACAGTTTTGATAAATTATCCTAATAATATATTTCTGACATTGTGAACTATTTGAGTTAGTAAATGTAATTTTGTTTTGAAAATATTATTCTTATCGTTAAAAAAACGATTGAATTCAACTTTTCTCTTTACTTCGAAATTAACATTTTCGTTGCTAAAATATTTACTTTTTAATGGTCATTCTTAACCCATAAACATTGTCCTGACATATTCTGTAATGAGTGTCAGAAACTGTGAAAGTTTTTAGTCATAAAGCACCCAGACCCGAAACAAATATTTGTGAGCCTCACAAACATTTGTTTCGGTGCAGAAATCGAACCCGCGGCCTCCCGTTTCGACGACCTTTTAACCAACTGCGCAACGTGGGTAGATAATAGCAGTATAAAAATGAACGATTAGTGGTAATTTGATAACATACAGAACTAATATGTAGAATGAATTGACATGGTGATATATCCAAATGCTTAAAGATCGTTGCTGTTTATTAACCAACTTCAAAAATGGAGGAGGTTCTCAATTCGACTGTATGTTTTTTTCATAATAGGATTAAATTCATGCCTTCTTAATTACAAAGGGTTTCGTAGGATTAATTATTTACTTTACGATGTTTAATTTTGGCATTTTATCATAATACCATCAGCTTAAAGTTGGAAGGCAATTTATCACAGATACAGACAATAATTGTGTAGTGTTTTACTATTGTTCTTTGCTTGTCTTAATTGCTACCTTGGGAAGGTTATAATCAAGAACTAATAGTTGGCGTGCTCACTTTACGCGGTCAAGGGTCATCGAATTATATGACAAGTATTTAATATATAGGTGGTAACTGGTGGGTGTCTCATATTATGTGAGAGGCCGCCTGGGTATGTACCACCGTAATGTTTATTGCTCCCGACAAACAACAGTGTAAATGCATTTTTGTGTACCGGTTTTAAGAACACTGTGTACAGAGTAATTACTGGACATATTGAGAAAGACCATCTTATGTCTCAGAATCGCGAGCGCAGTGAAACGCCAAGCATTGCTTTGTAATTCATGGTGTTGTTACTGTCCATGAGCGGAGGCTGTCAGATATTTTTTGTCCAATGTATTGTCTTCTTGGTTGAAAAGAAATCAAAAGTTATCGATAACTAAAATTATAATACAATTATCAGGCTATTCCCTTTTTGTACCTCACATTTTAAATTCCAGGAACAGTTACAAAGCCTATTAATATTATTGTGCCCACTACCACTGTTATATGATTCCAAATAAAGAGAACTAGTAACCTGCAATTATAGTAATACCAAATATCGTATAATCTATATATATAAAAGAGGAACCTGACTGACTGACTGACTGACGTATCAACGCACAGCCGAAACTACTGGAGCTAGGAACGTGAAATTTTGCACAGGGGTTCCCATTATGACGTAGGTGAGCACTAAGAAGGGATTTTCGGAAATTCAACGCCTAAGGGGGTGAAAAGGGTAAAAAACTGTTGTATGGAAAATCGAATCCGTTAAAGTTACGATTGTCAAACTTGGCACTTAAGTTAGCCATTTAAAAAGGAAGCTAACTGCATACTTTGTTTGTCGAAAATTAGCCATAAAAGGGTTAAAATAAGGGTTGAAGTGTTGCGAGTCTAGGGTGATTTAATGACTGTCTAATCAACGCACAGCCGAAACTACTGGAGCTAGAAACGTGAAATTTTCCACAGAGATTTCTATTATGACGTAGGTGAGCACTAAGAAGGAATTTTTGGAAATTCAACCCCTAAGAGGGTGAAAAGGGTAAAAAACGTTTGTATGGAAAATCGAAACCGTTAAAGTTACAATTGTCAAACTTTGCACTTTAGTTAGTCAATCAAAGGCCAAAAATAACTGCATACTTTATTTTTCTAAAGATCACCCTAAAGGGGTTAAAATAAAGGTTGAAATGTTGTAGAACCGAACTGTCTAATCAACGGACAGCCGAAACTACTGGAGCTAGAAAAGTGTAATTTTACACAAGGATTTTTATTATGACGTAGGGTAGCTCTAAGAAGGGATTTTTGGAAATTCAACCCCTAAGAGGGTGAAAAAGGTAAAAAACGTTTGTATGGAAAATCGAAACAGTTAGCAAATTTTGCAGTTTTGGAAATCTATCAAAAACAAATATAGCTGCATACTTTATTTTTCTAAATTTAACCCTAAACGGGTTAAAATAAGGGTTGACATTTTGTAGAACCGATCTGTTACATCAACGCACAGCAGAAACTACTGAAGCTATGAAATTAAAATTTTACACGGGGCTTCCTATCATAATGTAGAGCAGCACTAATGAAGGATTTACCGAAATTCAACCCTTAAAGGGGTGAAAAGGGTGAAATTATGTTGTATGGAAAAACGAAAACGTGAAATTTACAGATTTCAAACTTGGCACTTTATGTAGTCAATTAAACAAAAATAACTTCATACCTTTTTTTCTTAAATTGCTCCTAAAGGGCTTAAAATAAGGGCTGTAATTTTGTATGCAAAATCGGAACCGCTGTTATTGGTACGAAAATTCGTATTTCAGCTACCTATTATAAACACAAGAAATTGGCATGCACTAATTTTGGAAAAATGCCACGAAGGGGATGAAATTTTATAAAAAATATTTAGGGTTCCGTGGGTACAAAATAACCCTTAAAAATTGAGCTTGATGGAAGAACTGGATAGCGAAAGTAATATTTTAACTTTTACTAATTTTGTACGTTGTTCATGAGTGTAAGAGTTTCACATTTACGGTCAGGGAAAAGGAAGGAATGGACGGAAGGTTGTGTTGGAATATCGGGCATAAGCAACTTCTATTTTAAATATCCATTAATGGATTTCGCGCAAATAATACTCATAAGTAAAATTGTGCGTAGTTCCGGGATTATAAATTTTAGAGGGAGGAATTTATTATGTTTAATAGTATTTACTTATTATAGATAAATAATAATGACCAATTGTAAGGTTTTGGCTTTTTATGTTTTAAGTGGAGTTAAAGCGGGAAATCGTTGTTGATAGTAATATATATAGCCACATGATTTGCCCAACAGGATGCTCACTAATAAATAGTGAAGTAGTTCGGAGTTTTAGAATTTTCTCAGTTTTAGGGGAGAAATGAGGACGTAATATTAAACATATTGTAAATAAAGTTAATAACGCAGACGAAGTTGCGGGCAAAAGCTAGTCTATATATATAAAAGAGGAAGGTGACTGACTGACTGACGTATCAACGCACAGCCGAAACTATTGGAGCTAGGAACGTGAAATTTTCCAGAGGAGTTCCTATTGTGACGTAGGTGAGCACTAAGAAGGGATTTTTGGAAATTCAACCCCTAAGGGGGTGAAAAGGGTAAAAAACTGTTGTATGGAAAATCGAAACCGTTAAAGCCACAGTTGTCAAACTTTGCACTTTCGTTAATCAATCAAAAACCAAAATAACTGCATACTTTATTTTTTTAAATTAACCCTAAAGTGGTTAAAATAAGTGTTGAAATTTTGTAGAACCGAACTGTCTAATCAACGCACAGCCGAAACTGCTGGAGCTAGAAACGTGAAATTTTACACAGAGATTCCTATTGTGACGTAGGGTAGCACTAAGAAGGGATTTTAAGATATTCCTCCCCCAAGGGGGTGAAAAGGGAAGAAACAGTTGTATGGAAAATCGAAATCGAAATTTTGCAAAAAAAATAAATCTATCAAAAACAAACATAGCTGCATACTTTATTTTTCTGAAATTAACCCTAAAGTGGTAAGGGTTGAAATTTTGTAGAACCGAACTGTCGCATCAATGTACAACCGAAACTACTGAAGTTAGGAACTTGAAATTTTACACGGGGCTTCCTATCATAATGTAGAGCAGCGCTAATGAAGTATTTACTGAAATTCAATCCCTAAAGGAGTGAAAAGTGTGGAATTGTGTTGTATGGAAAAACGAACCGCAAAAGGTACAGATTTCAAACTTGGCAGTTTAGGTAGTCAATTAAAAACAAATATAATTTCTTACTTTTTTGTCTTAAATTAGCCTCAAAGGGCTTAAAATAAGGGTTGTAATTTTGTATACAAAATCGAAACCGCTGTTATTGGTACGAAAATTCGTATTTCAGCTACCTATTATAAACACAAGAAATTGGCATGCGCTAATTTTGGAAAAATGGCACGAAGGGGATGAAATTTTATAAAAAGTATTTAGGTTTCCGTGGGTACAAAATAACCCTTAAAAATTGAGCTTGATGGTATAATTCAAGAACTGGATAGGGAATTTAATTTTAATTTTTACTAATTTTATACGTTGTTCATGAGTGTAAGAGTTTCACATTTACGGTCAGGGAAAAGGAAGGAATGGACGGTAGGTTGTGTTGGAATATCGGGCATAAGGAACTTTCATTTTAAATATCCATTAATGGGTTTCGCGCAAATAATACTCATAAGTAAAATTGTGTGTAGTTCCGGGGTTATAAATTTTAGAGGGAGGAAATTATTATGTTTAGTAGTATTTACTTATTATAGGTAAATAATGACCAATTGTAAGGTTTTGGCTTTTTATGTTTTAAGTGGAGGTAAAGCGGGAAATCGTTGTTGATAAAGTAAGTAATATATATAGCCACATGATTTGCTCAACAGGATGCTCACTAATAAATAGTGATTAAATTCGGAATTTTAGAATTTTCTCAGTTTTAGGGGAGAAATGACGACGTAATATAAAATATATTGTAAATAAAGTTAATAACGCAGACGAAGTTGCGGGCAAAAGCTAGTCTATATATATAAAAGAGGAAGGTGACTGACTGACTGACGTATCAACGCGCAGCCGAAACTATTGGAGCTAAGAACGTGAAATTTTCCACCAGGGTTCCTATTGTGTTGTAGGTGAGCACTAAGAAGGGATTTTTGGAAATTCAACCCCTAAGGGGGTGAAAAGGGTAAAAAACTGTTGTATGGAAAATCAAAACCGTTAAAGCTACAATTGTCAAACTTAGCACTTTGGTTAGTCATTTAAAAAGGTAACTAATTGCATACTTTGTATGTCTAAAATTAGTCATAAAGGGATTAAAATAAGGGTTGAAGTGTTACGAGACTCGGGTGATTTAATGACAATCTAATCAACGCACAACCGAAACTACTGAAGCTAGAAACGTGAAATTTTGCACAAAGGTTTCTATTGTAGTGTAAGTGAGCACTAAGAAGGGGTTTTTGGAAATTCAACCCCTAAGGGGGTGAAAAGGGTAAAAAACTGTTGTATGGAAAATCGAAACCGTTAAAGCTACAATTGTCAAACTTGGCACTTTAATTATTCATTTAAAAAGGAATTTAACTGTATACTTTGTTTCTTTAAAATTAGCTCTAAAGGGGTTAAATAGGGGTTGCAGTGTTGCCAGACTAGAGCGATTTAATGACTGTCTAATCAACGCACAACCAAAACTACTGAAGCTATAAACGTGAAACTTTACACAAGGATTTCTATTCTAACGTAGGGTAGCACTAAGGAAGGATTTTCGGAAATTCAACCCCTAAGAGGGTGAAAAGGGTAAATAAAGATTGTATGGGAAATCAAACCCGGTAAAGCTACAATTGTCAAACTTATCACTCTAGAAACAAGACCAACTACATACTATGTGTTTTTATAATCAACCCTAAAGGATTGAAATGTTATAGAACGGAATTGTTGGATCAACGTGCAGCCGAAACTACTGAAGCTTCGAACTTGAAATATAACACTGAGGTTCCTACTATTTCATAAAGTAGCACTAAGAAAGGATTTATGAAAATTCAACCCCTAAAGGGCTGAAAAGGGTGAAATTGTGTTGTATGGTAAAACGAAACCATGAAAGTTGCAGATCTCAAACTTAGTACTTTAGGTAGTAGATAGAGTAGTTTTTTGTCTTGAATTAGCCCCAAAGAGCTTAAAATAAGGGTTGTAATTTTGCACGCAAAATCAAAACCCCTGTTATTGGTATGAAAATTCGTATTTTAGCTACCGATTATAAACACTAGAAATTGGCGTGCATTAATTTTGGACACATACACACATAAATGACACGAAGGGGGTGTAATTTTATAAAAAGTATTTATGGTTCCGTGGGTACAAAAAAATCCCTTAAATATTGAGCTTGATGGTACATTTCAAGGACTGGACAGGGAAAGCAATATTTTTATTTTTACTAATTTTTTAAGTCGTTCATGAGTTTCACATTTACTGGAGGGGTCAGGGAAAAGGTGGGAAAAGACGAAAAGTTATGTTGAAATATCGGGCATAAGCAACTTTCATTTTAAACATATTATACATAAATGGGTTTGGCGCAAATATTACTCATAAGTAAAATTGTGCGTAGTTCCGGATTATACATTTTCGAGGGAGGAATTTATTATGTTTAATAGTATCTACTTATTATAGATAAATGATAACCAATTGTAAGGTTTTGGAGTTTTACGTTTTAAGTGGAGATAAAGCGGGAAATCGCTGTTGATAAAGTAATAGGTCATATAATTTGCCCAACGAGATGCTCACAAATGAATAGTGACGTAATTTGATGTTTTAAAATTTCCTCAGTTTTGGGGATAATGAGGGCGTAATATCTAATTTATTGGAGTATCGATTTTCAAGTATATAAAACACATTTTAGATAAAGATAATAATGCAGACGAAGTTGCGGGCAAAAGCTAGTAATCCATATTTGTTTTAAAGTTATTTATATTATAATGATCTATTTGTATTGAATTATAATTTATGGTAGATTTTCTTAACACAACTAGTGTCATTTCTATTTTGACCTCATTACTTAAAAATATATCTTTTTAAATATATTCTTACATACATTGGACATGATCAATGTATTTGAATTGAAGGTACTCTTCAACAGGTTCTTATCAACTTTAAATGAGCATGTTTCCTCATTTCTCAAGTGAAATGTTGTTCAAATATAAATCAGGTGTCGAAACAAGTCCATTACTTCGCGGTCGCCACCAGAATTTATTCAATATTACCTATCGCTATTGACATATTTATGTGATTCTGTATCAGCCCATATACGTCCCACTGCAGGGCACGGGCCTCCTCTACAATCGAGAATACGATTGAGAGTGGTTAGGCCATCTAGTCCATCCATTTCTATGATTATTTGCATCATATTAATATTTTGTCTGGTTGCATTTCGAAATGCAACCAGACTATATCTTAATGTAGGTTGAATTAAGCATTGATTGAAGATAACGTAGTAATCTAAAGATAGATTAACAACACAAGTTGTTTGTTTTTGTTTATCACGTTGCATTTGTTTTTTTACGTCATCATAAATCGTGATGTATAGAGAATTTAGTGGCAATTAAACATGATATAGGCATACTCGTAGTTTTACATGTGTAGTAAATAAACATAAATATTTCTTACCTGCTAAATTAAGATAACGTCAATTTAAAATTCGATTTGACTTTTGCGAAATATTTGTATTGCATTTAAACTAGAAAGCAACCTTTCACTCGCAGTACGCATCAAGAATCATTTAATGAACTTGTATACCTAATGACTGAGATCTCCAACCACTGGTTACGAATTTAGCATACCATAACATTACCTTGTAAACTCAATGAACCTTTGCAAAAAGTGACCTACAGATTTAGTACATAAAAGCCCAGTATTCTCAGAAACAGTCTGTTCTTATTTTTGTGGCATTTAAATACCAATTTGAAAACGATTCATCTTCGTTTCTTGTGATATTTTTGTATATTACGCTGCAACCGCTATAATTATGGAAACGAGTTATTTTCTCACAAACGCGATTGTCGATTTAAATTCAAATTAACTCGATGATTTTGAAATATGTATTAAGATTTCATCATCTTAAGAAGAGGAAATTCCATTGAGAAAACCCCCTGGCACACACAGCCACAGGTGTTGTGAATTCGATGTGGTAATATATATTGATGTAGGTGTGTAATTAGCCGTTAATATATCTATGTACAAACCACAGTAGAAACAATTGACCATGAATTTTAATTAAAAACCAAAAAAAATAGGGACAGATAAATTCAATTAATCTTAAACAAGAAGGACGCTACGTTAAGTCGGTAACGGGAACAAAATTATGTGCAGTAGGTTTATGGTTGCAATTTAATCACACTATTTCAAATAATTTGCGGTTTTCAAGTCGGTATGCAAGGTATTTTATTGACTTATGATTAATGTCATAATGTAGGCAATCATAAGTCGTAACAATTTGTCCTGCGCAGTGCCTTTCACGACCTTGCAATTTTTATATCACATTAAGCGTTGTTCAGAACTGAGATATGTGCCAATAGGTGCAGAATATGTTCCGCTTTCCGTAAAAACGTGCCTTGGTAGGGCATGAAGGTTTTCCTTACGGAAGCCGATATCGCCTTTGACAATGACACACATGATATATTTATATGTATTTGTATCATTCAATACCGTCAACTATTTATAACGAACCTTAAGTGATACCTAATGGTGCTCAATACAATCGAAAAGAATATTTCGTTGACTAGATGATTATTCATATAATTATATAATATATATTTCATAGCCAATTGTTTTACTGCTGGGCGTCGATGATCTAAGGTCAAATTCACTTTAAACTGTGTTTGCCTTCAGTCCATCACAGTGGATTAATCTAGATCGGTACTCTACGATTTTTGTTACTGGGGTCCTATAGTAGAGGATTTCCACAGCCTTCTAATTCATATATAAAGCCGGTGATAATAAACAATAATTTATGTTTACGTGACTTTGCAAGGTCATGTCGCCTGACATTGAACTTGAGACTTTCGTATTCATAGTAAACTATATAGGTAATTGGTATCACTGGCCTATTTAAAATCCATTAGGCTTTTGCTTATAATACCTTAGTGTATGGTATGGCGATCGTAGGGAAGGAATCGGGCACTTCTCGCCCTGAGATATCCAGTGCCAGCTGAAAAGCGCGCGACAGCCACGGAGGGCTTTTTAGTCAGTGTATGTTTATTACATCTAGGACTAGTTTCTGTAGCAGCATTTCTGAGTATTAGGAAATTGACGATAGCAACTTTCTCTCCAACTGATACGAAAGACGAAAATATCTATCTAGATGACGTACCATTAATATAATTTCTAATTAGTGTGTGAAATGTTTTACCTAGTGCTGAAACTGTTGCATTCTTAATCACATTTGTGCAAACAATGTATTAAGACATGAAATATAATTATGTCACGTTCGTAAGGTTAGTACATCATTTCTGTATTTTTTTAAGCAATGAATGGCGCGGCGATCATGTGTTTCGCTTGATAGTAAACTACACCATCGCTCATGGACAGTAGACGAACAATGCTTTGCATGTCACTGCATTCGTCATCCTGAAATATATGATCTGAAGTTTCAATATGTCCAGTAGTTACTCTGGCTATAATGTTATTGAAGCCGGAACCCAACAGAGTATTTACACTCCTGTTTTGTGGGATAAATAGACATTGTGGTATATGAAAATAACCAAACCAGTAAATTGTGTGTTCTGTGTCTATAAGTGACTGAAAGAAGGTCTGCTAATTCATCAGAATTACATATGTGTGCCGCGTGTACTCTTACAAAAATAGGCCTTACAAAATGTAATACATTATGTACGTAAAAATGAAAATGATTTATAATCTAGTCACGTAGGGAGATGGGCATGTAGCGTTGAAGTATTTGCTGTGATGCCATAGAAGTTGCTTATAGTTTGGCATATTACAATTATACCGCTCGGAAATTACTTTCCACACAAAAATAATTATTATGCAACACACACATACGGCAAAATGTAAAAAGCATTGAAAAATAATGTCGCAACCCACAAGATAACGACAGGAAAAAGATAAAGTAACTCTTGCTTGGGGCTTCCTCCGCGCGTTTCTAAAAAACCGTAGAAAATAATTTCCTCTCAAACATATTAAGTTTTCCGTATGACAGATTTCATTGTAGTTGACTTTAATTTTCCTACAATATTTTATAAGTGAGTACCTACAGATTATAATTGATAATAAATAAATTACACTCAACAGTCACCACGTAGTCCTAATTGCGCACTAAGATCGAGTCTTGTGTCGTGGGTAACAGAAACTACGAGAGACTATTCGATTACACAAACACTCAGAACCGAAACAAATACTTGTGGATTACACAAATATTTGTCTCGGTGCGGGGATCGAACCCGCAGTCTCTCGTTTCACAGCCGGCGTCTAACCAACTGCGCCACGGAGGCTTTCAGATTGTTTCAAGCTTGTAATTAACTTTATATCAACTTCACAAATATAATATAATCATCGTGGTCACCGTTCTCGACGCAATTAGAGGGAGAGAATATTGAATAATTTACCTGTGTTTTTAATTAAGTATAAGTTATCCGATTCCGTTGGTTTTTCTCGGTCCAGGAAATGTGGGTTTAGTGCACAAAGTACACGGTCAAATTGTCCTCAGTACAAGTTTTTTTTTAATTATTAATACCATTTTCCTCAAGTTCTCGTCTAGCGTCTTTTATAGTAGGAAATGCAATTTCGTATATTTTCATCGAACGCCGATGGAGCCATACATCTCTTAAGGAAGAAGATGAATCTTGTATATTTTTGTAAATAATCCTTTGTACATTCTTAAATTACTTTGTACGTTTTTAATAACCATTTCATAATAATATCCATATTTCCAGGTGTTAGCTTGTAAATTACTCTTTAATATCAAATTACTTTATTAGTAAAACTAAAAAGTTTGTGTGTCCAACGAAAGTTGAATTTTGTAAACCAGTGTTATAATTACGAGGGACGGGTCTTATTGCTAAGCTAAGATAAATCAGGGTTTCGAACTTCACCTTTCGCATCTTTGCATTTATGCCCTTTATTGGAGTAAGACAAAAATAGCAGTCTGAAACATGATATCTAGGCTCAGTCTATATCATGGGAACAGCAAACGGCATATGATGTGAACTTTTCTTTCAATCATTTAATTAATTACATTATATGTTATGCAACAAATACGAGTATGTGAGGCCAAAGATTTGGCCTGATGACACACTGCAAAACCAAAATACTCACGATAGCACTTCAAAATAAATTTAGAAAATTTTCGCCTTTGATTATTGAAAGTCAGTTCATCACAAATATAACAGAAACAGTTAAGATCCTTCATACACTTTCTCGGCATATTCGCAGAAGCAGAAAAGTTAATTTAATCCACCACAATCAAATTAACCAATATATAGCACGCTTTTTACAGCTGTACGTATGTGTTTTTCGCTACAATACCGAAAATGAACTTGACCTCATCACAAAAAAACTGATGGTTATTGAAACAAACTAAGTGTGTTTTCGTAATGAGGATAGATGGTCAAAACACGATCACCCATCAGAGTTTGTGTGGCACGACCACTGTTGACCAGTGATCTACCTAGGCTGTATTTGGAAAGTTATTTGTATTTAATCCTAAGTGGGAAACAAACAATTTATTGGAAAACATGTACGTAAACTATCTGTAGGAATTTTTAAAATTATAAATGTACGATTTTGATTTGTCTTATTGGATTTACGACTTTTGCGAAACTGTCTCATAACCAAACCAATTGTAAAGGCTTATTCATACATACATATATACATAAACTCGTGCCTTTTCCCAGAAGTGGTAGGCAGAGGTGCTACCAGGACACCCACATTGCGCTTTTTATGTTCCGTCCCACTATGTGATAGGAGGCGAGCCTATCACCATATCTGGCACAAATTTCAGACTCAGGCTTATTCATAATCGCATATACTCGGACTAATCCCGGAACACTATGGTGGAATTTAGTCACGCATGATCCGGGCGGATACGAATATCCAACTACGACAAAAAGACATTGTAAAAAAAACTTATAATGATAATACGGAAGTTTATGGCTTAGTAAGACGTGATTGTTTTATAACTTTGTAACAGAATTACCGGTTTAATTGAAATAGTGTTATAAGCTAACGGGCCTTATTTATACACAGTTTAAAAACCTATTTTAGATATTTTGACAACCTCCGTGGAGCAGTTGGTTAGACGCCGGCTGTGAAACAAGAGGCCGCGGGTTCGATCCCCGAAATAAATATTTGTGTGAACCACATGTATTTGTTTCGGGTCTGGGTGTTTGTGAGACCGAAAAGTCTCTCGTAGTTCCCGATACCCACGACACAAGACTCGATCTTAGTGTGTGGTCAGGACTATGTATGTGACTGTTAGGTGTATTTATTGATTTATTATATCGAATGTTTTGTCCCTTTCGAACGAATTTTGAATTCAATTTAAGCGAAGAAAAATCATTCGATATATAAAATTGGTTTTAAAACTATATATGAAAAAAGTATATTTCCGGTATATTTATATACTCGAATGATAAGTTAATTGTAGTGAGCCTGTTGACTCATGTCTTGGGTTTGTTCTCAGTTTATTTCAAAAATATTTTCGGCATTATTTTTTATAAAGTTTGACGTCAGAGCAAGTTGCGGCCGCACATCCAAGGAGCAAAAGGGTGGGAATTATAAACTGGTGTCAATGATCATCTGCATACCATTTCAAGGTATTCTACCTTAGCACAGCTCAAAAAAATTGTGTCGGTTTCAGTGTAAATCCGGTTTTGTGGAGGTCGATACAATTAAATGAAGATGTACCTTCCACTTGCCAACATGTAGTGACTTTGTTTTGCTATAATATTTTATTTTAATATTGAGATATCATAAACATACTTTTCTGGTGTTTTAAAGGTCAATAATAATGTCTACGCAGAGGTCTTTATATTGAGTGATATTTTTTTGCATAAAAATATTGTAATATAACCATTAATTTAAACGACAGTGACTGGTTGTGTTGGAATCGGGATATTATTATTTGCTATTTATGATTATTGCAGAAAGAGATAAATATCAATACACAGTTTTTATATGAACTTACTTACGAGGTGATCTGATGACCACTGCATTGTAATTTAAGTGGATCATTCACCAATGACAATGCTAGCTTTTGTAGGTATACACAATAATGCCAGAGTAGATTTGACTGGATATATACAGAACTAAACCCAAGACTCGACATACCTACATGACTCATTATCATGGGTTTTCCATCATTCTAGGGACCTAGACAAATATCACGTTTCTGTTAGCGTGAACGCCTGCGGAAATATCAAAATGTATGGAATTTTTTGGTATTCACGTGACTTCTGGCTACCAAATGTCATTTCCATATATTTTCATTTTTTCGCAAACGTTCACACTAATAAAAACTTACATTTATATAGGCCTCCTGAAAGGTGGTTCCTCTCCGGGACGAAACGAATATTCAATAACCAGTAAAATTCCTATAATTTGATTATTACTAGTCTTTGTTGTCTTGTATATCTGATATATATTTCATAAACAATTTTACTGAGAAACGGAATAAAATCTGCTCTTTAGCATATTTAATAGGTAACTTGATTTTTTGCATACCGGTTCCTATTAATTAATAAGTTCAAATTGATCGTAAAGGACACACCTACATTTGTATTAGAAATAATAATCACAAATATGCCTTGCATATAATATGGACTCTTAGAAAATGAAATTTATGAACAATAATAAATTACAAAGTTGTAAAGTCTAAGTGCGTGGTGGCTTGTTTGGTATCGAACCAAACGCGATTGCCAACATGCTCAAGGTGGTCATGGGTTCAAATCTCAGGGTACACATCTGCCTTTTGGAGTCATATGTGTATTGATAGTGAATCACCACGCACTAAAACCGTGAAGGAAAACATTGTGAGGAAACCTGCATACCTTAGCGATTTGTATGAATTTCTATGGTATGTAAAGTCCGCCAGCCCGCACTAGGCCAGCGTGATGGACTACATAGCCTAACCGCTCTCAATCATACTCTCGATTGTAGAGGAGGTCCGTGCTCTGCAGTGGGACGTATGGGCTGATACAGATACAGATAATGAAAACCGTGTTGCGACTAAAAAACTTCGTGACATTGCAATGTCACAATGTTATTAGCACACAATGCGAATAATTACAATTTATCGCTAAATTAATTGAGATAAATAAAAACATTAGGCAATATTTATTATCCTTAACACGGTTGACGGTTGCAACATAAACTATTCCATAAAGTATTAAAAATAATTATACTTTTTGTCTATTTTCAATAGCATTATTTTATAATTTATTTCCAGGAATGCGGAGATACATAATTTGGCCGGAGGCCTCAAAACCAACTACACGTTTCCGGAAGACTTCTTATTTGGAGTGTCCACCGCTGCAGCCCAGATAGAGGGGGCTTGGAACATCGACGGTACATTTTTTTTTACCATATTTTTTATTAATGAATTTAGATTAACAAGTCTCAAGTCACCTGTTTGAAGTCAATTTGCATAGTATATGTCGTATAGGGTATTATTAATTGTTTGACAGGTTATTTCCTGGTTGTAATAGTTTGTATTTAATTAACAATACTTGCAGCAAGCACTTGATATAATTTCCTTGTTTCCTTTTTCAATAATTATGTATTTATATATTTTTATTTTGTTTTATATAGTAAGATTTAGATTTTAATTATAATAAAAACGTATTATAAAACAATTACAAAATAAAAAAAAAAATAACTGTCTGGTTTCATGCTTACAGGAAAGTCAGAAAGTATATGGGACCATCTAATCCACACAAATCCAAATTTTGTGAAAGATGGATCAAACGCGGACGTGGCCGCCGACTCGTACCACCTTTACAAACGAGACGCCGAAATGGTCCACGAACTCGGAGTAGACATCTACAGGTTCTCCATATCCTGGCCCAGAGTGCTGCCGACAGGACTCACAAACCAAATCAACACCCTAGGCTTAAACTACTACAGCAACCTCATCGACGAACTATTGAAATACAACGTGACGCCCATGGTCACAATCTACCACTGGGACTTGCCTCAACGCCTGCAGAACTTGGGTGGATGGACGAACCCTCACATCATCGATTACTATACCGATTACGCGAAAATCTTGTTCCAAAATTTCGGCAGCAGGGTTAAGTACTGGGTGACGTTTAATGAGCCGATGCAGACGTGTTTGGAAGGCTACGGCGGCACGTACCGGGCGCCGGCGCTCAACCGACATGGTATTGCCGAGTATCTCTGCACTCATAACCTTTTGAAGGCTCATGCGAGTGTTTATCACCTATTCGACAAAGAATTCCGCCCGATATATGGAGGTACGTATGACGAACTCGCGACTGTATTTAACAACATATATAAATTTGTACTTGCTCGGCCAGATGCGCGACAAATTAGTTTTTTTTAACCTAAATACATGTAAATGTAATTGATCTTGAAAGTATTTAAAAAGATAGCTTAAATTAAAAATTAAATGTTTAATGTAGTGCTACTAATTCAGGTATAAATTAATTGTTAACGAGAAAAATTATTATGATTTTTTTTACCGTAGGAAAAATTGGAATGTCGTTGGATTCGAATTGGGCGGAACCTAAAGCAGACACACAGCAGGATAAGGATGCAGCGGAATTGTATCTCAAGACACATGTAAGTACTTTAACTTCGTTAAAACAAAAGTCAACGAAGTGAGAGCTGTTAAGTGGATGCATTTTCACAGATTTAACTCATGCATATTGTCATTGTATGACAAATGACGACAAGTATTACTTGTATGGTAATTCCAACACAAATGACCGAGCATTTGAAGATAAATGGGCAAGTCTAATTTTCAAGTAACGTTCATGTATTGAACTCTGATTTACAATACAACCGTATGAAATCAGTCGAGGTATAATCATTGTGGTAATAATAGGAGTACAAATAAGTTTCCGCCGTTTTGATACAAATGACTTGGCACGAGGTTTACCTTATTAGTCGCAGGTGATAACCGGCTGGAAAATTAGGTTGCTCATTCAAAAACAACATAGCCCTATCATATTGTTAAATTCGTATTGGCATCATATATTTTTTTGGATCCAAAAATGTCTAAATTGGAGTAAACAAGCGTCATTTGCGGGAGCTTTTATTTGGTACTTTGGTTGAGTTCCAGTGATTGTTTCGCTTGGATTAAGCAACTCGTAATACACCACATCCAGCTGATCCCACCAAATACACGCATGAGTTTTTTCCATTTGTTATGCTGTGAATGTTGACGTGTGGCCAGGTAGTCCCTATGATTTTCATCTTTTTGGATTTTCGTAATGTATCCACTTTTCATCACCAGTGACGATTCGATGTAAAAAACCTTTTTTTTTTTGGGACAAGTTAGGAGCATTATATGCTACTATGAGCAATCGATGCGCCTCCGTTGCAGATTTTTTCTAAATTAAAGAAGGAAATTAAAAGTTCCCGCAAATAACACTTATTTGGCTCAACTATAGACACTTTTGGATTTAAAAAAATATATGATGCTAATACGAATTTAATAATATGATAGGGCTATTTTGTTCTTGAATGAGCAACCTAATTTTCAAGCCGGTTATCATCTGCGAATTCTAAGGTAAACTTCGTGCCACGTCATTTGTATCAAAACGGCGGAAACTTATTTGTACTCCTAATATTATTAACTCCATGGGCACAATGGTTATTGTTATTATATACAAAATATGCGTAGGTATGTATGACGCGCAGTATGTTATTCCAAAGTAACTTTGATTTTAAAAGAGGAGTTAAAAGGTTCTTTCAGGGCCGGCAACACGCCAGTGATACTGCTGTTGCAGACATCTATAGGCTACGACGCGACGGTAGCTGCTTACTATCAGGCGGGGCCGTATGCTTGTTTGCGTCCTTAGTTGTATAAAAAATGGGTCTATATTCCGTTTTCCTTGAAGAGAAAATGCTTGTATACCGAATACATAAATTCGCTTTCTGAAATACATAAATTAGTTGCAATGAAGCACACTTGTAGATAAAGCATGGATCCGTTTCTAAGATAAATAACAGATATATTGTTGACAGCTGTGCATTAGATAAGATCAAACCCATTCTATGCAGATTAATCTTCAACCGAGATAAGTTCAGACAGACCAAAGTAATATTGAAGTATTATTATGTTTTAAGTGTTATTATATAATAGTATTATAACTTATTAGTTCTTATATTTTAGTATTTAGTGCATTCTTTGTACCTTTATAGTAATTACTGAGAACATAAAATCCAATCATATAGTTGTCAGTTAAAAAAATATTGTTTATTATTCTGACATCCCACTCTTTCAAATAATACTCGTTTCGATCGAAACGTCGGGAAGATAAAAATGTAAAAAATAAACCAATTCCGCGATAAAATCCGTAAATAATACTTTTATTTCAATGTGTAACATTCGCGTAAATCTAAGAAACCCTTATCCTACTCTTTATTGTACACTATCTAATACATAAAAAGGACGCTGTAAAATCTCTTAATTACTCAACATTAGGCGGTTTTATCGCTTGTGATCTTTGCAAAACAACAAAGTTTAGAATTAATCCTTAAATAACAAATGATAATACTTATATTAATAAACGCTTTTGATAGAGTTCTTCCACCTTTGATTTTTTATTCTGGCACGGCTGACGGCACAGTCACTGCATTGCACCTGATGGTAAGTGCTAATGCCGTCCAGATTAAGTATCAAATGACATCAGACGGCAGACTCATGTCAACTTGCACGATTTTTGTAATTTAATGTGCCTGATATTAAATGTAATGCAATCCACATACATTAGATAACCTACCATCAGCTTTACGATCTCTGGGAATCTCTTCGAACGTCACAACTCACCAGCAAGAACTTAAATCACACACTTTTTATTTACAGTTGGGCTGGTACGCACACCCAGTATACTCAGCACAGGGCAACTACCCAGAAGAACTGATACAATTGGTCGACGCCAAGAGTAAACAGCAAAACTACACCAGATCCCGTCTCCCCAAGTTTACTCCTGAGGAAATTAAATATATCCAAGGAACTGCTGATTTCTTTGGACTGAATCATTACACCACGTATATGCTAAGCATGGCTGATGGAGAAGTAGGTTCCATACCTTCCCACGAGAATGACGTTGGCATAGTCCGGGTTCAGGATCCGAAATGGCCGTCCGAATCATCCTCAGCATGGCTAAAGGTAAACTACATTCGTAATCTGATTATCTGGTTTAACGCGTTCAACTTTTGCATTAATTCAACGCTTGCGTATTCCGGTCACGGAGTCGGTAATAGGAACAAAGTTTTTATTGAATAATAGCAGTAATATAAAATAGATTGAGTTGAGGCAATAAGGTAGTCTGAATTAGAATAAATTAGAATTAATAATTTAAATAGAAATATTAGTTGTGAGATTTTAGAGCACTTAAATATTGATACACGTGGAATCTATTACAAAATTGCAGGATTATAATGTCCAAATGATGTGCAATAGAATATGGATACTTGTTGATGCCTCTAATAGGTGGTTAATCTTTCATTATCATATTTCTTTCCTTAGTTGCATATGGTTGCGTACATAATGTGCTCAACGACACCTTCGTCATAATATTATCATGACATCCAAATGAGTTTTATGACAGATGCATTGAAAGTAATTACTATGGTCTTATGCGATTATTAAAGTGTTGTTGTTTTATCCTCAATCATTTATATTAAAGAGTGTTCTATGTAAGAACCATCATTATTGTAAACGCGTTTTGTGACGGGAAAATGATTTGTATTTAATAATATGTTGAATGTTCCAACTGATACAGACGTACGTAACATTGTAATATTTAAAACAATATGATGTTATTTAATTATGAAAATATTTATTACAATATACCAGACCAGTGTAAGCGCTCTGTTGTGTTTTAAGGACATAGTAACTACTGGACATTTGAGACTTAACATTTTATGTCTCAGGATGGCGAGCACAGTGGAATGCCAAGCACTGCTGCTGTCCATGAACTGCCGTATCGCTTAATCAGGCGAATGGCATGCTCGTGTCAACATTAATAGAAATAAAAAAAAAACATGATCTATGCTTGTCTGATATGTTCATGATAAAAATATAAAAATGTTAATGACTATACAGGTGTTTTGGTACTAATAACCCCACGGTTGACGATATTTGAATATTTATCGCAAAATCTATAACTTGTCCCTTGAATTGCTTGGTTCGACGTCTTATTAACGTTTCGCCTTGATAAAAAGCCTCAGTAAGTTTTCGGTGGAACCAGTCAGACCTGTTAAATGTTTTATTTTACAGTACATCAACCATTCATTTGTCAATAATTTTGCAGTTGTAATTTAAATAAATAAAGCGTGACAAAAGGTGTTTTTAAATTTCAGTAACGGGTTACACAAAAATATTGAATTCGCCTTCTTGTATATTAAAATTGTTGATATTGAATTTGTTTGCGCTTGTTTTCTATGTAACATAGAAGTATTATGTTGATATATAAAATTTAAGCGCGCTTAGCAACTGTTAGAAGTGTTTAAAAAATTCACCTTGCGCTGTACATGTGGCATTTATTATAATTCCTATCCAAATATTATAATACATCTCCTATTATCTTTTTATTACTCGCGAATGATGTCATGGTGACGAAAGGTTTTATAATAAGGTTTAATAACGCAATAAAGTTATAATAAATATTTTTTTCTTCAGGTGGTGCCGTTCGGCTTCCGAAGGTTACTCCAATGGATCACGAAGACGTATAACAACGTGCCTATAATAGTCACTGAGAATGGTTACGCAGATTTCGATGGGTTGGAGGATACTGCTCGGGTATCTTACTACAAACACTATTTGAATGCGCTACTTCACGCCATTTATGAGGACAAGAGCAGTGTCATCGGCTATTTCGCTTGGAGTCTCATGGATAACTTCGAATGGGATGATGGCTATGTGTGAGTATTCATTCTGTATTCATACATAAACTCACGCTTTTCTCCCAGAAGGGGTAGGCAGAGGTGTCATCAGGACGCTCACGTTTCGCCAGGGTGTTCCGTCCCACTATGTTGTAGGGGGCAAGTCTATCGCTATATCGGGCATAAATTCCTAACTCCGAGCTGATAATATAGGTAAAGAAAAATGTTATATGCCTGGCCGTATTAGTATTCGAAACAGAGACCTGAGATTTGTAATCATACCAGTAGAAGAACTGCGCCAACGAGGCAGTCATATTAATTATATTAATGTTTTATATCACGGTGCAGATGAATAGTATCCACTGGAAATCCTCTCGCTGGTACAATCTATTTGGATTGCTCTACCCATATCATCAGGAGGATTACTTTTTTTGTCGTGTTATTTTTTTTAATTTTTTTTTATTGCATTCAATAGCGAGACGGGCATGCTATTCACTAGATGGTAAGAGATAAAACCGCTCAGAGACAGTAACAAACCAAATACCATGAACTACAAAGCAATGCTTGGCATTCCACTGCTCTTGCCATCCTGAAAGTTGTTAAGTCATTATGACGAGTATTTACACAGGCTACAATGTCCTTCTAACCGGAATACAACAGTGCATTTACACTGCTGTTTGCGGGAGATATAGACATTGGTACCTATCCAAGTGTACCACTCGTGTAATGTGGTGTAAAGACTTGAGTGGAATGATTTCCGCTCATAAATTGGGCCGACGATCTGATAAAGATCACAGGATGTTACTTAACGTAGATAATAAGAAGTTGTTCTGGAAAGTAATGGAATAAGCTACATTTGGCAGTGGATATTCTGTAGGAGTGATATTCTTCTGTGAAGTGTACCTGATGGTAGCGGTCCAGACGCGGCTGCCGACATTTTCACGATGGTCGCGGGCTTAAATCCCAGGGCACTCCTCTAAATTTTCGGAGTCATATGTGTACTGATTTTTGATAGTCAATAACCACGCACTATGATGGTGAGCGAAATATAAGGAAACATAATTAGGAAACCTGGGTGGGTGGAATAATAGGTCTACGCCAGCATAATGATTAATAAGCCGTCGATGACCGTCACACGATAATGAGGAAACCTGAATACCATAGCGATTTGTGATCATTTCTATGGTAAGTAAAGTCTGCCAAACGCATGAGGCCCAGTGACTATATGGCCTAAGCTCTCTCAATCCTAGGCTCGTGCCCAATGGAACAGTTATAAGGGCTGATACAGTATTCTGTAGGTGAAAATTGATAGCGAAAAGTTTCGATAATGACTCGATTGCGTGTAGGTGTAATTAAATTATATGAAATTAATATTAGACGAAATAGGTAGAGCATATCCCAGCTATACATCCACCACTACAACATATTTTGTCAATCAAGATCAGCAGTTTCACCTGTAAAATTAAAATGGAGTACTGAAGTTCTATAAGTCTTTTAGCCTTCTATTTAGTCTTTAAGCCGTACCAAACTTAATCAGAAATAAAACCAAAAACTTCGATATACGAAGAAGAGGTTAGTCTTTCGTAGAGCTTTAGCATATTTTTGTAGAAAAATGGATGTTGAATATTATACCAGTTATTTTCTTGTTAGACAAGTTTATTGTCCATAGGTCGTTCTGTTAAATTTTAACCGTTCCAAAGACAGTTCGTTGACAGCACGTTACTACCACTTCTGAAAAAAAACTTCGGTTAAATTCTAGGACATACCGTATTCGCTTATATTTAAATTGAAAATAGACATTTTCTCATTTTATGTTCACGTGGCGTTGATATTATATAATATTTTATTGTTGGTTTATATCCCAGGATTACAAAATTAATTAATTATCTTAATTAATTGACAATATAAACTGTAAGCATATATAAAAGATGATAAGTATATATTTTTTGCCATAATTCAACTAATTTATAAACTCTATTGTTTAAAATAATTATGTTCACAGGTTTAGTTAGGTAATTAAAATTGTAATAAATGAACACAAAACAATGAACTTGTGATTAATATCATCTCCATTTTTCATCCACGTTTTTTTTTGTAATGCATAGCGAGATGAGCATGCCATTTACTTGATAGTAAGCGATACGTCCGCTCATAGACAGTAGCAAAACCAAACAACACCAACAAATTCAGCTGTATTCCACTGCGCTCGTCATGCTGATATAAGATGATTAGTCTCAATATGTCCAGTAGTCACTCTGGCCACAATGCCCTTGAAACTGGTACACAACAGTGCATTTACACAGCCGTTTGGCGGGAGAAAGACATTGCGGTGGTACCTACCCAGACAGCCTCTCACATACGAAAGACCTACCACCAGTAAAATTGAATTATTAAAAGTAGATTATTCTACTTTATATACTTTATGAATCTTTGTGATACCTAATTATCCCCAGTCGTTTCCAGACTATAGAAAATGATCAAATGAATAACATCTAGATCAAACGTGAATTCCCGTGCAATTTTACAATATGCAATTATAGTCGTTATTTTGCTCAAAGAATTAAGCAAATAAGAATTGAATCATAAACATACTATTTATTGAGTGAAAGAGAAAAACTACAAACAGGCAATGTAAACAGCGTGGAGATAAGCTATCTAGGACACTTCACGCTCGAGCTGAAATGATATTGAAGGCTTTTTTATTTATTTATGATTTCGTACTATCTTCAAAATTAATCGGGTAGATGACGTCGCGAGTGGAGACTGATACTGTGGACATAGATAAACCTGACACCACTAAGCTTGCAGTATTTTGTAATAATTCTGTTGGATTTGTTTACCCTGTTCCTAGTCTATTTTTGTGGGAAATATTTAGTTAGAGATTGGCATAATTTAGTTTAATATACTTAGGTATACAAATGCGCTTTGAAGATTCTGTTTAAATTTTTTTATAGTCCAAAAGGTTGATGGACTAGTTCGCAACGTTGAATCGTCATCAACATAGAACGTCAGAATTATAGTAAATGTAATCGTGTTAAATGTCATAGGATTAAGATAGATTAACCTATCGAAAGCATCTACTGACGTGTATTCTGCTGATGTGTACTTGTATGTACGTGATTTTTAATCAATACAGAGTCACTAACATCTACGTGAAATAACAATAGTTTGCTAGAATTTCAGGATCAGTTTAGTATTAGATATTATTACTCGCTGAGAAGTTGTGGAACAAAATTTTTATCACTTTGTAGACATCCAAGTGCAATTTCGCTTCATTAGAATTATATTTCTCATCTGAAGTATCCAACTAGGTCAAGTTGATGTTATCTTGCTGACTCTAGTTTTCTGCTTTTATTATTAATCGTGTTATGATAAATGCCAGCAAATGTATTTTTCTGAAGTGTAAATAACTCAAAAGTAGAGAATCTCAAAATGTTAAAATAAAACATTTTATTTGTTGCAAACAAACTTACAATACTATGTGCACTCATTCTATATAATAGCTAAGTAGCACAATAGGGAATATCACGCAAATGAAACAAAACATCAGTCAGAACGTTCTCCATATAATTTCACTCGTTATGTTTGTAAATGCATGTTGCAGGTCCCGCTTCGGTCTGTACCTGGTAGATTTCGATAGCCCGAACAAAACGAGGACTGCGAAGCAATCCGCGAAGCTGTACTCCAGCGTGATAGCCACGCGGCGCTTGCCCGACGACTACGACCCTCAAGACTTCTCCGCCTTCAAGAGCGCCGGCGTCGGCCTCTTCGCCCCGACCCTGCTCCCTCTACTCTCTCTACACAGACTGTTCGTCTAACGTCTCCGTGTACAAATACTTTTGTATATAAGGCTGCATGTTGTTGCTCTTAATTATAATTATTAATTAGTAAGTATTCAATAGCTTAAGTTTCATCAACTTGATCCCTATAGTAAAGCTTAACGCTAAACATTAGTGAGAAGTCCGGCGGCGCGCCGGTGCGTGTCAGTATTCGACGGTGGCGAGTTTCTTGGCGTTGTCCCGGGCGACCTCCCGCCGCAGTTGCGCCTGGATGCACGCGAACGACTTGCCCTTCGTCTCCGGGAGCACGGCCAGCATGAACACCAGCCCCATGAAAGAGAACGCGGCGAAGCCCCAGAATACTGTGTAGATGTCGTACGCGTCTTTCACCACCTGGAAATACCACAAAATTATATTAATTTTAATGTTGCGTGACGTGGAATGTAATTATGTAGAAAGTATTATGAAAGACACGACGGAAGTTTTAATGTTATGCAATATTTATTGTGTTTTAAGGATTTTTTATAAGAATTTAATTAAATTTTTTAGCGGAAACTGTTTTGTATTTCTTTTTAATAATTCTTATTCCCTTAGGCACTTATTATAAAAGAAAGCCAGTTCAAACATTTCGAGCGATGTGTCTTTTATTAATTTTAACATCTGAGGGTTTCAAAATACGATCTCACAATTTTAACTTATCATTATAAAAATAGAATTATGTAGATTCCAACTTATTGGCTGTTAATGTTTGTTGATTATTAATTAAAATCAAACAAATTACCTGGAAGAGTTTCTGAACAGCGAACATAGAGATGCCAGTGTAGATGTGGGCGATACAGGACGCGTACAATTTCACGTTGGTCGGGAACATTTCTCCGATGGTAACATAAGGCACCGTGGACAGACCGATGGCGTAGCACACGATGTATACAAGAAGAGCAGCGAGTGGCAGCCAGTAGAGATTCTCAACCGCTGCCTTGTTCACGTTGTCGAAGTAGAAGTATGTTCCGATGGTTCCATTCATGAGGCCCACTCCCAGAGCGGACAGCACGAGCAGAGGTTTTCGACCAACGCGGTCCACTAAGATCACTGAGAGAACGCATGTAGCAACCTGGACACAACCCAGTATAATAGACTCTTGGTACGGTTGTATGTGTCCCGTAGTATTGTCTATTACTGTTCCGTTCACTGTGCTGTTTTTTCCTGTGGTACAGTTGAATATTACTTGAGCGTAGGCGACCACAGCAGCACTACCACACAGCTGTTGGACAGTGAACACTCCTAGAGTTATCCACATAGCTTTTCTATTTGTCGCTTCTGTTACTAAGTCGCTCCACGTCCCTCTATTCTTCATATCTTCCTGCACGTTTAATTCTATGTTTTTAAGTTCAGTCCTTATGTCACCACTTCTTAGGTTTCTGAGCGCACGTTCTGCTCTCTCGCTGCGTTCAAACTTTAAGTAGTAGTATGGAGATTCCGGTAGGAAAATGAAAGTTAATACAAAAGTAATTGGCAGGATCAAGTTGATTGCAGCTAATGTGCGCATCGACACGAACGGGCCGATGCAGTACTGGGCAAGAATACCGACCTGGAAAACAAAAAACATATAAGTTTTAATGTGTTTAAAAACACGTACGATATTAGTTAGCGGAATCCATTTATGATAAATATTTTCCTTAACTATAGTTGTTATTAAGTGAGTACCGTAAATTATGATACGGACTATAATTATAGTTATGTTTTAATAATATACGAACTGCCTGCCTATGCCAAATAAAGATATGTTATATATTATGAAACCTGGCTACAATTATAACACAACAAGGAGTTTTGTCGTACTAGAGGCTTAAATTAATTAATAATATAATGCGTATGTTCTTCCCAGTCGTAAACAACAGCGGGATTGATATGGTTACCAGCCTCTCGTGTATTTGACGTTGAATTACATCATTATTCGTTAAGATAAAATGGCTTTAAAACTTTATTATCTGTATGATTAACACGTGACACACAGTCATACATATGTGTAGATAATGTCTTCAAATCCCATAATCTTAATGAAGTGGGCAGATGAGTTTGACGGATTGAGTTCATCTATTTTTTCGCCAGTTTATTCGGGTTCATAAACTAGTGAGGTCATCCTAATGACTGGTGTATCCGGAAAGATTTCGCTATCGTCAGGGGGCATTATTCTAGTCCAACACACTTATTTATTCGTTGATATAATTGTGTTGAACGAAACAGCTTAAACCGATGGCGAAAGAAATTGTATTCTGACCTACAAATCTAATCAAATCGGATTCAAATTATTCGCTAAGAGGATCTTTAAAAGTCTCAAAATACCATTGGAAGTGATTTCAACTTAGTCATAATTTATGTTATTGCAAGAGCTCCTGTAAATAATTATGCTGGTAATTAAGTTTTATATGTAATATCTATAACCGTATAGGTTGTTGCAAGACCGGTAGGCCTCTCCTAGATGTTGGTGCCTACAACATAAAATTCGAACTCAGTGTGAACTGTGTGTGATTACACTTATTGCAAAATATTTTCATCAAAAGATTCTTTAACAGTTTTCATATTGGCAGGTATTTTGATATTTTTATGTCGTATTAATCTACATAATATACTATATAGTAAAGCTATTTCGCGAGTGCTCGTCTATACAACGAGTTTGTTACGAATGATGAGTGGATGCTTGTTTCACGTTGAGGCAGTGCGTACAGGGTGTACAGCTCCATGTATAATTAAGGCACTGAGTCACGTTTCACGTTGTTGTGTCGTGTCAACGTAATTACCGCCAGATATAACACACAATGGGGAATAAATGTTTTAAGATAGCGCTTGATTAAGGGGAGCTAATGAGAAATTCAATGAAATATACAAAGAAAGGGAAATGTCTTGTAAGCCATATTGACAGTAAATGGAAGTAGGTATGGAAGTATAAAAAACAATTATTAAAAAATAGCAATGCTGAAACCATAAGTTATCAAGTTCTTATAAATTTCATCAGATTCGTTTCAACAGAATTGTGAGATATTACTGCAAATAAATTACGGAAACATAAAAACCCAATGGATAAGTTATAATGCAAGCTCAGAAATTATTTTCCCGTTCATCTAATTAAATTCTCCGAGGTAATAAATACGCTTGCATGTGTTGTATTGTATATTAATAAGGGTATGCTTGAAAATTGCACAACGTTAATATAAGGCTGATGCTACTTGAAAATCTCGAAACCTACTTATAAAGGCTGAACAATGAAATTATATTGTAGGAGCACGAGTCACAATGACAAGAGGTATATTGTTGAGCGATGCAGTCAAGATCCAGATACGACCAGCTCAAGCACCCACGGTTGGTATTGTAACCAAAGAGGATATATGCAATTGCCGAAGCAATTCTTTTTGAGTGGTCAATTACATTGATAATGACCGTTACAATTGCCATTATAATATGACAGTGACGAGGAAATTGCTCTGCTTATTATGTGAGTTTCCTTGTTGAAATCTGAATGTATCGTCGGTAAGAACATAGATTTCTATAAGCTGATGAATAATTTATTAACACCTCAAACCCATGGGCTCATGTTTTTTAATGCTTATTCACATTGGGTATTCTGTTTCGCTACTGGGGTTTTGTATTGGCGAACACTTAAATACGATACAGTTACTTTTTAAACCAATTTACACATCCACGTTCTTTACGTATCTATATCAGCCCATATACGTACCACTGCAGGGCACGGGCCTCCTCTACAATCGAGAATACGATTGAGAGTGGTTAGGTCACTTACTTTAGGTGCTTTTAGGTTAGGTTACTTTACGTATATTTTGATGATAATTCATTAAAAATACTTACTTTATTCATCAAAGTGATGAGTGTTGAGAGAGCTCCTCTGACTTCGTTTGTGGCGATCTCTCCTGTGTACATGGGAGCGACGGTGTACACCACGCCGTACCCAAGGCCGGAGAACATCCTCGCCACATACAATACTGGCACGGACTTGGCCACGATGACCAGCACCCAGCCGAGGATGAAGGGTATGGCGCCCAGGAGCAGGGTGGTCTTCCTGCCGAAGCGATCGGCGAAGTACGCAGAGGGTATGGGCGTTAGAGCGGAGCATAAGATCATTATCGAGACTATCCATGATCCCTCGTCGGACGACGTAGGTATTGAGCTATCTTTTGACTGGAGATACGGGAGTGTTGGTGATGGCCAACCGTAGCAGGTACCCGCTGTCGCGGTGATAAGTGTAGCTGAAACGAAAAAAATTAAGGTTAAATTCCTGTATTGTTTTAATTCAACATGATAGAAGTTTTGTGAAGGTCATAATCATGTAAGCCCATACTTATTCCCTGCTAAAAATAGGCCTCTATATTAAAATCAATTTATGAAACGTCACTTCTCTGCGATGTTTAATAGATTATAAACATGGTAACGTCAAAATTGAGATTAGTGTTCTAAATATATGTGAGCTATACATAGCAGCATTCCGCGTATCAGTCCATCAACGTTGCCAATAGTGTTAATAGGGAAGTCTTCATTTGGCATATTAGATATCGAGTGCTAATTTTGATAGATTGCTCAAGTGATTTTTCAGTAATTGATGATGATTACATTGATTTACAGCGTGCGGTTCAATGTCCTCGTCGAGAACTGTTAGAGCGTAGGTGTTTGTGTAGTTACGCACCTCGAGTTGTGAAATGAAAATGTTTACATTATGCAGATAACGACGCAGTAAACTTGTATGACGTTTCATATAATTTTATATAGACCATCATTTTCGTATATTGTCCTATAACCCTGATGTGTGTTATCGCGTTCTATTGTTCCGGAAAAGCATAATTTCAAGAGTTCTAATTGTACAATAGAATAGGCAGTAGTTTAGATTAATCTAGAGATAATTAGTGCTAATGAAGGAAACGTTAAGTGAGCTAACGATAGACTAGTAGGCGGTCGCGGTGACTCATCAGTGGGGCGAGCCATTAGCAATCAAACTATTTGTTGTTTGTTCGCAAGTAATCAAACACAAATATATACCCCGCGCAGTTAATAAAAAAACATAAATAAATCGCAATAAATTGTGATATAAAATGTGTAAGATCTGTGGAGAAATAAAGTGTATTTGGAAAGTCCCCACAGTACTTTCGAAATCGACCGTTATCGACGACGATGATCCGCTGTAAACCACTTATATCTAAGAAATCCCTATTCACACGTGTTCTATGGATTACAATGCGATGACGTATAGTAATTTATAAGGTTTCCTTTGTAAAAACTAGTTTGGGAGCGGCGCCGCGGCCGGTACTATCGTCCCTTATCGCCGCACTTATGGAAACTTCTGACCACTTCATTCCGCTCGTTTCTCGACCCTGCGTTTGATAATTATGTAGACAAATAGCCACCAATAGAAATCATTAAGTGCTTTAGTGATATTTTTTATACAAAGATTTATCGAAATCATTTATTTCTTATTTAGAGTTATTGCTGAGTACATCTCTATTTTTAAATTATGTACATCCCAATGTATAGACTACCCCTCGTATTCAACGTTTGGTTCTAAAGCTTACAATTCCGGCAGCTACAAGTCTCATTTATATGCAGCAAATTATTTCAACGAACAAAAAAAAAATGTTACATGCTTTGCCGCATTTTCAAAAGATCACGGTTAGAGGCGGTATGAATCAAAAACTCCATTGACCTCGTTACACATCCGAATCTTTTTTCGTCAAGCTTCGTTAATAGACATTATAAATGGCGTCTAATTAACCTAGCTACGCAGTTGTATTGTAAACATTATTATGAGAATGCACGCTGACTAATTTTTGTGAATGGCCCTTATCTACTTTATCATTATCTGTTTAGTGCGTGTGGACTGGCAGTTCGATGCGTGCATTTCGATTGCTCTTATATCAAAATAAGTTGGCGCCTTTGACGCAACTCACGCAAATAAGGAACTAGCGAATGGTATATAGCATTTAGTTAAGATATATAGGGAACTAAGTTAGAAGTTTTAAAAACTTAAAATTCATTTGTCTATTCATTGTAATTTGCTAGGCATAATAATCATTTAGGTATTTCGGAACATACATTAATTAGCCATCAAATTAGCAAAATTATTATAAATTTAAAACTTGATAAGTTACTTTAGGTACCAAGATCTACTAATGTGTCTCATAATCGTCTGACTTCACTGTGTAAAGCCACTGTTTGAACTACAGCGAAATGACAGTTTGAAGACACTTTAAGCACAAGATAGCGACATGTCAGAGAAAGGTAGTTAAACATGATTAGGACAATAATCGCGCAAACCCGTGCAAGAGATTGCTTGTAACGCATTTGTTAGAATCAATACAGGAATAATTTATAAAGCGACAGATACAGAAACGTATGCTATTCGGGAACGTATGCCGAATGCCAGTTGGCACAATCAGCGAATTACGAATTTATAGTAATGGACGATTTGGTGGCGAGTCGTCAGCCGAGTTCGACTCACGTGCCGCGTGCGATCGAGGTGTTAATTTTTTCATCCACGGTCACCGAGGTTAAGGAAACTGGATTACAGCCTTATAATGTTAATTAATTATTTTAATAAATCACTGTGATTCGATCATCAGTATTTTTAGTTTATCAATTTTATAGATACGTGTATCATAAGAAGGCTTACTTTTTATTGCAAAGCCTCTTTAAATAATATTTGTCATATGATTGATAACAATTATATTTTATTGAAATTTATTAAAGTACGTACTATAAATGTTGCGAATAGTTATTTTAATATTCTGAGCTTAGAAATTCTTCTATAAAACAAGGAAACATGTGGCGTTTTATAAGCTCTACCCTGTGGCTCTACCTTACGGTATGGTGTAAAATAGATAATTGCATAAAACAGTCATGTAACTCCAACCGGACGAAAATTCTTGTAAAACAATTAAAGAAAGAGATGGTCACACGACTAGTTTGTTATAAACAGCATAAATCTAATTTATTCTCAATAAAATGTAATGTTGCAAGTGACATGTATGAAGCGGTGACGCGCGGCGCGCACGAGGTCGCGGGCGGCGGGTGCGGGGAGCGGTGCGGTGGGGCGGGGGGCGCGGAAGGGGGCGCGGGTGCGCCGTCGCCCGGTGCTCGGGTGACGCAAGCCGCCGCCGTGTGTTTACGATAAGGTCACTTTTACAACGCACGCACTATTCGCAAAAATCACAAAAAAGCATCAACACAACTATTATATAGAGTTTCATGGACTTGTTTACTAAACTATGTTACCTCATTATAACTATTATCTAATCATGAAATATAATCTATGATTAATTTTAAAAGTTTAAACTCGATTTTTTTAATAGAGTACTTCGCCTTCTTGTTTCCTATTTGAACTAATCCTGAAATTCGAATTTTAAAATTGATTTTGTTCATAACGACATACCGGATTGAAACATTTATTATTAGAAGTTTTCGCTATTTTTTTACATATAAGTGCTACTTTCACCTAGATGGTTTTGCATTAGAAGATAAAGAAAGCTGTTTTAATCTCAATTGCAACAAATTTTATAATTTTTGCGAGGATTATGACTCTACCACGAATGACAATTATTGTTAAAGAAAAAGAACAACCATAATATTTTAGTTGAATTTTTGCGATATCCCGTTGCAGATTTGGCGAATTAAAATATTCTCATATTAATGAGCCGGTATGCCTAGAACTAGCACTTAAATATTTGACAATGTAAAACCATGTTTTAATTTTTTATTTTTTTTATTTAACCTATTTCATCCCACTGCTGGGCAAAGGTCTCCCCGGTGGTTTAATAAAAATTGAAAACGAACATCTAATTATGTAAGAAAAGCAGGAAGTATTAAAATGAAAATGAGGTTACAGAACCTTATAAGGAAGTAACATTCAGTACATAGAGCAATATAACAATTTTGGTAGAGTCTACACCCCACAAAATATTTTTTTTTATGTTTAGAAGATCCTCCACGTTTTTTTTTTTATGATGTCTACTAAATATTAATGCACATCAAATACTTAATCATTTTATGGGACAATGTTCGCAAATTCATATACTTTTAATTTAAATTTAAGTTCTACGCCCAGTATGTTGTTTTCCACTATAAGTTATTAATTAGAGAAAAAACGAGGTAATTGAGAATTATATGAATGTGGTAAGAAAGTAAGCATTAGAAACTGGAAATGTTTCCAAGAAATATATTTACGCGGCAACGTACACTGAACAAGAAAATGCTCGTAATTTTAGCATTTCGGTCCACAGTTTACACTCAGCCTTATCACATTGGAATAATATTCTGATTGTGATATTGTGTCGCATTGTACGACAATGAGTCCGTTACCGCTGAAGTTAGACAAATATGTGTACTAAGTGTGGTGTGTGTATTCGCCGAAATAGAGCGGCGGGCGTGTGTGCACCCGCCCTAGACCGCCGAATTACAATGACGATTGATTTATTTTGTGAATCCATAGTGTACACTCCGCCTTAATTGTGCCATTGGTAGTTTTTTTTTGTTTTCTCTATTTAAATATATTAGTAACAGGAAAATATGTTAAAGTAATTCTGGTAAGATAAGGAAATGAAGAGGAAAAAATCACGGATTTTCCTATTGAAGATTTCCATAATATTCAAAAGTAACTTAATTGCCGTTTTACGGAAATAGTGAACGTATATGAATAATTAATATTTTACACATCAATAAATTACAAAATCCATGGCATAACAATGGGATATTTGAAATATAATTTAGTATTGGCAACACCAAATGAATTACTTTGTATGTGTTGTTTACATCTTTAACTTTATATTTCAGTATGTAGTTGTTTCATATGCTATTTATAACTGGTCGCTGATTAGCTTTAGTGCAATTTAATTAAATTAATATGTGTATTGAATGCTTCAATCATTTCATGTGAAACCATAAATATCTTTATATTTTATCAAATTTAGTAATAATTATAACCTAAATGACTTCACTTGCATGTTCTTTATTTTTGTGTGTCTGTGACAAACAAATCGGATTTCTATCTTTCTTAAATTTAGCCCAGATTGCTTCTTTTAATCACAATAATTTAAATGCACGCAACAATCTAGTCCTGGTTTTATACAAATACAGAAAATATAAAAAATAATTGATAAAAATATTGTGTCGTAGGATCCAAAAACAATGCAAAACATTTCGTTCTCACAATACCCATATCCGAAACAAATAATATTTCTCGACCCCACACACACACGTCCGAATACACGGTCTATTGTTTCCCAGCTGGTTCTCAAGTAAAAGCCGTCCAACACATCCAAATTTTATTATTAGCTTAGATCCATTTTTAATCACCGTCAATAAAAACATAATGGATTGTTAGATTTACGCGAATGTTACACATTGAAATAAATCTATTATTTCCGCCCCGTGACCACGAAATAGTACAGTAATCGAAACGTCGCGTCGCGTCGGGAAGTTAAAAAAGCAACATACAGTCGAATTGAGAACTTCCTCCTTTTTTTGAAGTCGGTTAATTATTTAAATACCGCGATAAAATCCCTAAATAATAGTTTTGTACATACAATACATACATCTAAAACATCCGATTAGTAGATTTTTTTAAGATGCTAACCTGTTCGCTCTGCTGTTTATATATTAATCCGTAATTAATTAGATGTAAGGTAATCGACAACCGGAAGGGTTTTCATTATTTCCACAGCAGATAAACGTTCACACGTGCCAGAAACACGTGCGCGAGCGACACATTTAAATGCGAGATCAAGACCTTTATGTCGTCAAGAACTATCCTCCATCACTTTGTAATAATAATTAATCAAAGTTATCATAATTGTCGATAGCTTTTGCCTGCAGTTCTATTTGCGTACAATATGTTTTTATGGAATCTTTTTTTTTTAAGGTAATTTTATTTTGTAGTTATGAATGCAAGTGCCTTTTAACAGAGCGTGATATTTTATTATCCTCAATCGCTTTTAATAACTTGAGATGACTTGTTTTTACTTGCTTGTCGTGCTATTTCTGTTCTTAAAATAACATGGTATTTAATTACAGGCTTATGGGTCTAGACTCTAGTGGAAGGTAATATAAGCTGTGTAATTTAAGAACATAGACTTCAACCTTGGTTTTTAGAATTCAAGCGAAAAAAACATTTGGCTCCATTTAAAATTACGAACTAAAAGTGAAGTGCGGATGTGTCTGAAGAATTTTAAAAGAACATCTATTTACACAGATTTTGGTAGAATTAACAAAATGTATAATTATTGTATCCTTATACTAATTCTATAATCACATGATTATATTATGTTACTTATATTTTTAATATATACTTATATAGGGCGATAATACAAAAGATCCCGAAACCAAAGCAAAAAAATAATAAAAATTCTATGTTTTATTTACCTTGTATGTAATGGAGTACAGAATGTGTAAGATGTTACGTAAAAGAAGAAATTGCAATTATGCATTTAATGATTAATCATGTGCGCGGGAACTAACTGTATTTCGTTTTGCTGCATTGATAATCGCTTTGATTGGCTCTCCCATTGTGTACGCGGAAAGTTTTCGTTCGAATTTTTTATCATTCGTATTTTATGCGCTCGTGCAGAAATCATATTAATCCTGTATAATTTTATTTGTATACAAAATTTACTAAAAATGCTGGAAATATTTTCAGTCCAGTGATATACTTGATTGGATATTTCATGATAAATTCATACAGAATAAATGTTTTCATGTTCTTATCGCTTGCGGAATTTCGAGTATTTTCCATGAACGATAAATTTAATTAATGTAGCTTCAGATTGAGTTTTGTTTGTATACCATTACCAAGGGCTAATTACATAATGTAGAGCCCTTAAAATGGGCCTCACACATACACGTTAAACATTATAATTAAATAGAAAACAAACAACGTTTCAGAATTAATATTTTCCATACACGTGTAGTACAAAACGCATTGTAGTGCACTTGAAAGCGCAATAACATCGCCGTGTTGTATCTTGTTGCTTCCGAGAAATTGTCTTTCAACTGGAACGCAATTCAGAAGTATTGTTTATAAACATTGGACGTGTGGAAGGCACTCTCTCCACGGTGGCTCACTGAGCGGATCCGAGCGAATAACAACTGTCCGATGTCATTGACATTCGCTCTAGCTTACTGTCTTTCAAGAGGTACTATTGTATTCACTGAAATGTGTATTATGTTAGTGGTACCACCGCAACGTTTATTTCTCCCGCCAAACAGTAGTGTTAATGCACTATTGTGTTTCGGTTTGAAGAAAATTGTAGCCCGAGTAACTACTGGACATATTGAGACTTAGCATCCTATGTCTCAGGAGCGCGAGCGCAGTGAAATGCCAAGTATTGCGTTGTAATTCAAATTGTTGTTTGGTTTTGCTACTGTTGTTGTATCGCTTTCCACCAGGCGAAAAGGGTAATAAAAAAATTTGTTTTATGTGTTTTACTATATTTTCCAAATTTACGGTGTTCAATAAAGGTAATAAATAACTTAATATAATTGATACATGATGTACTGTTACAGCAAAATTTATCAATCATCGTATAGTATTAAAATAGTATAATATTCTGTTTTTATCTGGTTATTGCTCTAGCGTACAACGGGGTTGCCTCTTGCCCCTAATTTGCACATTTGTTTATAGTTTTCAAAATGATACCAATGGATTGTTTTTGTATGCTGTGACCCCGATGCACTCGGCGATAGAAAAGTTTATTATTTACAGTTGCTAATGAATGTTTAATTTCTGTGCGTGTAAAGGAAAAGTTTAGCGGCAAAATAATAAATACAAGTTTTGTTGATATATTGTATTTCCGATAAATTTTTGTTTACCCAACGGACAATTACGTGTTTAAACTGTATTACTAAATACCTCTACCGCACATTGATCACAGGACATATCATAAATCCAGACTTCGACTTAGCCGGTTTAGGCCATAGTCCATACCATTGGTTTATTGGGGGTTGGTGATAATTACATTTTTTTATTTATTCATTTGACAAGTCTTTTTTAAGCCATATACCGAAATAATAGCATGCAAATTAATAATCCTATGTGCGTGTAAGTACATGTTCCGCTTGATCAGGCGTCATTAAATATGTAGCGCGTCTTGAATGGCATCCTGCCGCGGGTTTCAAGTTAGTTTTGATTGCAGAACGGAAGCTCTGAACTTCTATTGCTGGTAATAAGAGGAGCTCATTGCTGTAATTGCACGTATTTACTTCAAGCACTGTGTGTTATTACGTAATTATACTTGAGTTGCGACACATTCAGATATTTAAAGATGGAAGATGCTTAAATTTTAATTATTTATTTTAATTAACTGCTGACGTTAGAATTTTAATTTAACTATTAGTGTTATGTCCACTTAATGTATACCTATATATATTTATGTATATTATATCTCCTTAACAAGATTGTTGCTCAATAAAATAATTGTATTCACGCTAATAAAATTATAATCGTTAATAAAACTATATTCTTAGCAGATTAAGCTATTTTCCTGCTCATGGTTATCAAAACTTTCATAATTATGCGTAATAAATTTGATATGCATTTATAACTGTTGTAAATGCGTGGCAAGTTCAAGATGAATTTTTGATATTCAAAATATTCCATGGAAAATTCTTGATTTTCCATTGTGTTGCACGTCACGGTCACTTATATTCGGATTGCTATTTATTCGAGTACTAGTGTACAAGGACATTAATTACCTATGTGAACTTTATAAATATACTAGTGGCCTAGTCCGGCTTCGCCCAGGTGCAAGACCTCAAAAAATAGACATGATATTATCATGCTATCGCGCTTATTTTAGAAATTTTTAATATGGACAATTTCGTCATATTTGACTGTCGTGTAATTAAAACCGTTTACGCACCGCACACAACCAAAGTTTTCACAGTAAATATTTTTCCCCGTTCTACCAAAATTCTTCATTGCTGTTCCACTCCTTTTGGCCATAGCGTGCTATAGCGTTTATCCAGAAATGGGTTATCAACACCAAATTTTTTGTTAATTCTAACCACTTGCTCCTGAATTCAGCGCGTTAAAACTAACAAACAAACTCTACATCTTCATAAATTTCGGGTCAATTTACTTGTTATTTACATAGCTACCGATTTTTTCGTTTTAATTTTCAGCGTTGCATCGTTGAAACTGTTCATCTAATCGAATTCATCGAAATAATTCCAAACATCCAGATTACTGAGAAAACACACCATGTTTACGTATGTCATTTCACACAAATGTAAGCAATGTCGATTTACATTTCTAACATAGTTCTTATCATAACAAGCTGTGATATAGTTAATTACAAAATGATATTGCGTTTAGTTTCCTTAGAATCAGTCATGAATGTACAATGTTTACTTAATATGAATCAGTAATGCATACATGTTCAATACAATAGCATAAGTATACAAACAATGGTTGCGCAACAAATATTAGATGTAGCAAAATTTGTAATTAGTTTGATCTTTTCTTAAAATTGCACGTTGGGTTAAAATGTAGAGTAATATTGTCGGTTTAAATTGAGTGAAAGCGGAAGTGACGTTCACGGATTTTAATACTTTTAAGTAAATATTTTTCAAGAAGTTAAAGCAAGCTCTTCGATTCAGGACGCTCCTAATATGGAATGCTGCGGCTAGCCTATCTTGCCTTCTCTTGGTGTCTATCTTACTTTCAAACGATCATATGCCATCAGTCTTATCACTATATAAAATAGCAAATATATTCAACATAATACCGTTGAAAAACAGTAAAACAGTAAAGCGATCTTAGTTTGGCACGTTCGATCGTGCGAAAGATTTGCAGAAGTCATAATTCTATGAAATGTTTTTGGGCGAGACGGGGACTGTGTTCTAATAAGACAGCTCTGTATAAAAGTCATCGACATTGCGACGTGATCTATTTTGGAGGAAGTCAAAGACCTATGTTACTTCGTGCAATTTTTGACAAAGATTTTATTAACAATTGACCGTCATATCGCAGAGGACGATGACGAAGGATGGTAAGGTCGTGCCCAGCGCATAATCAGACAAACCTTTGCAACGACTTTAAATTTATGATTTGTATGTCTTTGTAAATTTTTACTTTTGATGATAAAGGAAATGATATTGCCTAAAAACAAGGAAATAAATCATGAATCATTGTGGATGGGATGAAGGAGGATTATCTATAAGTGGAAATTGATTAGATACACACAAAATTTATTGCATTTTTGTCTGCATATTGGATGTTAAGAAAATAAAAAAACTTTGTTTTTTTTTTCTACAGGAAGCCGTCTTCTGAACAGAGAGCTCTCTCAAATCTATTTTATACTTGTTTCAATCAATTTAATAAAATAACAAAATATAAAGTTGGTTAACACGTTTTGAGGGTTTAATATAAAGTTATTGAGCAGATTACTGAGAGTAAAGTGTTGGAAAAAACAGTGCTATATGATGAAAACGCAAAAAAAATGAAATCAATGATTATAAAAATTGTTTTTAAAGAAAATACCATATCGACATGCAAATATAAATATTTATCTCAGGCATAAAGTCACGACGGTAAGTGTTAGAAAGCAACAAAGTAATTTGAAAGCGCAATTGTTAAAACAATACGTAAGCAGGGATTAAATTTGTTTATTTGTCGTCATCAAAATAAATACCTATATATATGCGTTGTAAATGGAAAGATTTGTATTATATACCTACTGTTACATCGTTATTGCCGCTATAAAAATTATCCCTTCAATAAAACAATTAATTTAAGTGTACAGAGATAATCACGAATTGGTGGCGTGATCGCAATAAACTGATAATTTTTATTATTCAATGATTCTATTACATTGAAAGGAAACTGAAGAAATGTATTGTTCGGTGTTTAAAAATGCAGTTATCATGGCCAACTAGTTGTAGCCGGCATAATATTATCGCGAAACCAACTGGAATTCAGTCTAAGGGCTCGTACACAAAACTGCAATGCAATGTCGCATCGTAAAAATCTATGAGCTCTTATGACGCATCACAAGAACTTGCGAATCGATTTGCATCGTGCATTCCTGCTTGTTTTTTGTCCTGTAATAATTAGCGTCTCCCGAATGGTGCAAGAGAGACGTCTTGCCGCACTAAATCGCATCGCAGCAATTTGTGTCGCAGTTTTCTGCGTTGCGAATTCGCATCGCGCCAATTCGCTCTTTTATTTTTGAGCCCTTAAACATTTTTTTGTTCTCAATAAAAACTGGGTTTCATAGCTTACTTGTGAAACACCAATTTGGGACCAATCGTTTGGATTGGGCAAATATTTACGTGTACAATTATGGAAGTAATTACGTATTCATTTGATGTGTGAAAATATTGGCAATAGATTAAAATATTTTTGAGACATTAAGAATGATTCCAAAAAACCTTAATATGGGGATTGAAACTGCAACGATATCGTATCGATATTCAAACATTTGTTCTATTTATGATAACTGTAATGTGTAATACTTAATGTATTGAACAAATCATTATGAAGAATATTTTATAGAACTAGTGCAAAGTAGAAAAAGTTAAACAACAATGATAATAATGTCTGCTGCACTGAAGATCGTGTGTAATCATAAAAGCATCGTATTTACAGTGATGTAAGCTTTTATTATTTATTATAGCTTAGGAGTTGCAAATGAGCAATGATTTTAGATAGAAAATTAATTCGAGTAATTTAAGTTGTTTCCTGTTTTTCAAGGCTCTGAGAAAAATAAATTATTCGATCGATTAGAAGTCCTAATAAAGGTCACAGTGAAAGGGCAAACTATATAAGGACTAAGAAACCAAGTTCTATAAAGAGAAATCGACTGGATTATATTTAATAGGTGCTCCTGAACTATTATACATTCCGGTAAAAACTAGGTATAATAAACCAATAAAATAGCTTTATTGAACATTATTTATTGCTAGGGCTAATAACAAAACAAAATTTGTTATCATAACGCTTTGTGTTGCTATACCTCAACTATTATGTTACCTATTTTACTTTTATTGCTATGAATGGCCAGACGAGCCCGCCATTCGCCTGATGTTTAGCGATACGCCTGCTTATTGGCAGTAGCAAAACCAAACAGCACCATGAATAATAAAGTAATGCTTGGCATCAGATGTTAAGTCTCAATATGTACAGTAGTTACTCTGGCTAGAATATCCTTGAACTGGAACACAATAGTGCATTTACACTGCTGATCGGCGGGAAATATAGACATTGTAAATATCTTTAAGTAACAAATGTGTGACAAAAATATCTATATGTTCGTCTTTTTATTAATTACGATATAAAATATCTGTTGGTTTGCTATTAAGTTTCTTTTCTATATTATTGCTGGTTTGCGAGCTATTTGTCATAGAAATCGTGACATAAACTGATTTTTGTAACGTTTTTTTGCAATAACTACCGCATTGCTTATCATTATTACGTTTTTGATTTTATGTCTTACATACCTGACATTGTTATTCTTTTTTTTAATATTTATATGCAGTGATAAGTCAGCTTAAGAATAACTTTAATTTGTTCCAAATTATAATCACAACAACTAATAGGTGGATAGTATTAGTTATTGAATTCCATGAAACATTTGCGTCCTTCTATATTTAGTTAGTGTCGCATTTCTCACAATTAATTACTATCTGGAAATTGTAAAATACTTATATTTAACGACATGTTTATAAACATTAACTTATATACGAGTACTTATTTGTAAATGTATTTGAATGCGTCAATTCTTAATCGCAAGGGCCTTGTGTGAGTGGATGAATTTATAAGTATTACTAAGGATTACTACGTCGGTCTGCAAAGCCAAAATAAATTTCACTTCATCACAGTTATAAATATATTGAGAAAGGCGGATAGAAGCCCTTCGTGTTACTACAATGTAGCTTAGCATTACTGACGAAGGCATCCTCAAAGGAATATTGTCTCGTTACGTACACATTCTTCCGGATTTATGTATTACAAACACACGTTAACAACTTTGACGCATTTGCCTTATTTTTACGCACGTTTGAGGTACATATTCGTATTTCAGTGTATTTACATTCTATTTTAATTTTGCAATAGAAAATAGTTTCTGTATTGAAATATTCATAGTGTTGCGGTTTGCTTTGTTGGAGAATAATAAAGGTTCTGTACAGCTACATTGGTTCCTTTCGTCCAACGCTTTTGTACCTGAGGCATCCGACTTCGCGGAACGCGCTCCGGGAAACACCATTCAACATTTCTCTCAAATAACAAATGCACGTTGCATTTGTTTTTTAATGATAAATAAATTATGAGTTGTTTTTGTGTTTGTAGCATGCATAAGTTTTAAGATAATTCGTTTGTTATTTAGCGAACTTTGTACATTAATATTAACGTTGAATAATAAGACGTAGTGAGCTTATCTTTGATGTGTTGAAACTTGAAACGGATCTTTTTTGTTTTAGAATAGTACTACCTATATTTTGTTATGTACGTCTAAATAATAAGTAAGGTCATACAGTTACTTTTTGGTGAATAAAATGAATAAGGAATCAAATCATACGGCTTGGTTTATCTGTCTATAGCCCAATCAAAAAGAGGTTGGACACTGACAGTCGGTTTGTGATATGACTATCGTTGTGATAGTCCGGACGATGATTCCGCTTCCCGCATCAAAGCAATGTTTTGTGGTTACATATTGACAGTTTTATAAATGGATTATTATTCATTCGGTCATTGTCTCATCGGTGCTTACATTTCGAACCATGACACAATTTTTGTGATCAGGTTGAGTTATCTATCATAAATTGTTTAAAAATACTGATATATGCCGGAGTGGGCGATATTGAGTTACATGCGTCAGAGCTTGTGAAATATAGATGCAATTGTAGTATCTACCGACAAGGTAATAACATTGCAAGTTGAATGAAGTATAGTTCAATAGTGTAAGGACATATGCCATGGTTTGTCACAACGGATAGCCACAATCAATGTTTTGAAGAAATGATTTTTTTGCTTGACACATGATTCTACAACATACAGTAATCATGTGAGACGTTTGATAACCTATGTAACCTTCGGGCCAAGCAACACAAGCAGCAAATTAGTGGTTCACCGAGCAATTACTTCAAATTTTCCATACAAAACATGATTAATTATATCTTATATGGAAGTGCTGTTTTCCGTTTTACAAATATAAAAACAGACTTCCTTTTATAACTGCATTTCTCGATTAATGATAGCTACGTACAAGAATTATCTAAGTTTGGAGTGAAAGGGTAGTTACTCCGTACGCTTTTGTTGGGGTGCATAATGTAAATACCCCAACGGTTCTACCCTTACTTTATTCCCTTTCTTATTATCTGGTCTTTGAACCGTCGCAGTATGCATGGTATCTTCATACAATTGGTTGTTGCTGGTGTGTCGGTTCTTGTTATAAAGTGTAGTTATACGAATAGTATTATGAAAGAGCGAGTAAAACTTACTCGGGAACCTGTTGTAGAGGCAGAAACCTTATGAATGACTTCTATATTACAACATCAAGTCCCTCAATACTTTTTAATACTATGAGAAGGACAATTTGTCAACGCATTTGTAAGAAATAAAATTGTTTTAGCGCGTGATTTTAGCCTATTGATTTTAGTAGATTTAAAAGGTAGAGCGGCTTTTTCTAGGGTTTTCTTCTGGTTAATAAATCCTTACTGTTATTTGCATTACAGAGAATTAGTAGTCGATTACCACGCACTATAACGGTGAAGGAAAATATCGTAAGGAAACCGGCATACCATAGCGATTCGTAAGAATTTATATGATACGTGAAGTCAACCAACTCGCATTAGGTAAATGTGGTAGATTACATGGCCTAACTACTCTCAATCGTACACATACACGGGGATATATTAAGATATTCAATATTAGTTGGATTCATAGTCGATAATATTCATTAGTAAGACCATATTTGAAGTATGCTTTGTATGCATGAATTCACTTCAATAGCACATTAGGTGATTATAAACTCATAGCACTGAATGATGGCTTGCCCCTAGATGGCCTTTATTGATAATTATCCAATAACTCAATATTTTCATTTTAAGCAAATCAAAGTTATCGAGACGATTGACGTAATTTCAGTTAATGTCGTTTACTTTCGTATTTCATTTCATATAGAAGCTATGCTTACGTCAATACGAGGAACATAGTCTCTAGTAAATATTGAATATTTGCAACCAATTGCAGGAAATTAACATGTTGATTGAGAAAACCAAGGTTATTAATGGACCGGTTATTATTCATAAACAATATTCAACTTGAATAATTTTAGCTGAATTACAGTGAACTCATTAAATGAAATAGAACGTTTAACTAAACTTTAATTATAAAAATAATACTAATTAACATTACTATTTTACAGTTCAATTTGAAATCTATAATATGACCAGTTGATTTATTTATTTCTATTATTAAAAGGGGTTTATACTTATTATACATATTAAACATGACTCTACTAAACGTAACAATTAGCCAATCCTGATACCAATAGTGATAAAATTGCGCCGTAAATTGGAGTTTCATTTTAATTTATGTAATATCATTATTTTTTAACATTTGAATATTAATAAGAATAATTTATGATCAGAAATCTTATATAGTTCATGACCGAATGATTTATAAGATGTTTCTAGAAAGTATACATGTCATTGTAATCGAAAGGAAATTTCTGTGTTTACATAGAAAGTGTTTGAGACACATAAAATCGCAGTTCCCTGCTTTGCTGTAGAAATCAAAAACATTATGGCGTTATTCTGCTAAATATTGTAAAATTTTGTTGTTTACATAGAACAATTGTTAAAATATAGATACATTGATATATTATCAGATTCACACGTCAATCACGTACATCTATGTAGTTAAGGTATGTTTATTAGTCCGAATTTTAAAGTGTTTAATTAAGATAGTAATCTTAATAACCGATATGAAAGTGGAGAGTAATACACGTCGGTCGGAGCTTTCGTCACAGTAATGCCAAGTAAACTAATGGAGTAACTAGATGAAGTGGAGTCGCCACATAATACAGCGTGATATATGCATAAGGATTGAGCAATACATTTTTTTTTTCTCATTAATGTTCTCTGGTATTCTCACATTTCAATTGCAAATACACATATTTATGGTGAAAACAGTTGCGCATGTCACAAAAACTCTAACATATGCTCTACATTTATTATTTTCAGCGAAATCATTATGAAGTATTTAGTATACGAGTATATATTAGTGGCGGAACATATTCTGGGAATGTTTATATTGCTATTTCTACTTCTACGAATTTGAAAACATAAAGAAAAATATAATATTGAGTAGATTTATTGGCACTAAGAGATATTTACGGCCGAGTTACACAGGGGCATTGGCAGAGCCGTGTGAGTGACGTGTCCACACGATGTGTTTACAATTACACACATTCAGAAACAAGGGCGCGACACCAGGGTGTGACAGAGTACTTTACTTTAATACTTTTGAGGTTATTCAATAATGAGTAGAAAACAGAATCAGGTAATGGTGAAATTAAGTAATTAATGAGATTCCAATGAGCCGGCGCTCGGCGACCAGCGACCCGCGGCTGGCGGCCGGCGCCGAGTCTCGACACATGGATGCCCCACACCGCACACAAATGATAGGTTAGAAAATGTACTCACCACATAGTGCTGTTCCATATTCCTTCGCATGTGAACGAGTTTTGGCTGTCATCGCAATTCTTGTCTTATTACTTGTGTTTAATTACTGCGCGTTTTGGAATGAGATTGAACTTGAGCACTGAATTTAATATTAAAAGAAAAAATATACTAAACAATATAATTCGAATCCATCGTAATGGTTATAAATAATAACAACATTGGAGAACTAACTAAATATCACAATATAATATATTCGAACTAATAATAAATGGGGATTTAATAACGAAACGTTATAACCGATTGGGCTTCATTTTGGAAGGTTTATGTGTTGTTGGCTTGCTGGTTCATGGTGCGAGAAGAACGCGTGCGTGTCGTGACGGCGCGACGGCGACGAGTGAGCAACTGAACGATCAACGAGCGAGCGGGGCCGAGCGCGACGCGAGCCGGACGAACTAATCGCAAAGCACCAAGTGGGATGGAATGAGGCAAAACGGCGCGGGCGCACGCTTTTGCTCCTTGTTTATCGGCCGGTCGAGTAGCTCTTGTTGAGATAACAAGAAGGTCGATAACGGCAGCGAGACGGAGACGCGAGGGTGAGCCGCGCGCCGCGTGCGTGCTGCGCCACGGAGTACCGCGCCACCGCCGCACCACTGCCGCTCCACTGCCGCACCACCGCCGCACAACCGCCGCACCGCCGTCGCTCCACCGCGCGCCGCGCCGTCCAATATTTGTAGAGACAAATGTATTTTTAGACGTTATGCGACGAAAATAATACTGACAATCGTTTGAACCGTGTTATGCACGAGACTAGTTTTATTGGCATCAGCCGTTACATGAAATCAGTGAGAATGACCTGTTAACCTGATGATGAGCAATCCAATTTAACTTTCGTTAGATTTCTCAGTATATTTATCTGAATCATTTTTTCTTTGAGATTATTTACATCGCTTTGTTTAGGGCAATATTTTGGCACAAATAGGGCGGACGTATTGCTGACAGAATATTTTGCAAGGACACCCTAAACGTTTTACTGAATAATTATTTATTATGCCAAATTTACGGCTAGGTACATAAATTTAAATGTATGTCTACTATGAGTTAATATGATAACGATTCTTATTTAATATAATTATGATTGGGAAAATATTTGTTGAAATGTTTTTCAATGTTATTTTCGATACATTATATTGTACATATGTACGAACAGTGTAGGATGCTGCGGATATTGGCAATTTATCTTGTCTCTAAAAATACAACTTTATATGAATGTAGATACGTGCATACATTGAGACGTTGCCACGTGCGCTACCAATTTTCACGCCACTTAATAATATCTCATTATGCGATTTGATAAACTTGAGCCAGTAATGTGAATTAAGCCGTGTCAGAGACGTATTGTTTCAACTGATTAAATTGCAAACGTCATTATATGTGAGCGTAAAACTGATATTGCGTATTTGTCGCTCTATGTACTGTTACAATTATTCGAAGAACTGAACTGACATTTTCTAAACGCAGCCACAAACGGTACGTGTTAGACAAAGCTTAGCACGTCCCAGAGATAAAAGCAAATTCTGCGACGTTAGGCGATGGCCAGAGAAGCAACAAGACAACACGAATGCGGAAACATTTCTTTGGCCTTGTCGGCTGAGCGCATATTGCGCTCGCGTGATGTATCCGACAGATATTGATACATTAATTAAGCGGGACTCGGCTCATGAATCATATATTTTGAAAACAATGCAAGTGTTTGATATTGGCACGGTAAAGGAATTATGTTGCACCTGGCGCTAAGCATTGTGCCATCTACGTAGGTAGAGCTATAATTTGTGACACTTGATTTTTTGCCATTGGAAAATTAGACTAATGATTTTATTTAAGTATAAAAAGTCATACAAAGTAAAGTCATTTGTGAAGTGCAGCTCAACAACAAATTTCTTAGTGGTCATTATCACTAGCTTGCCCTCGCGTTATGTCGGTTTAGCCAATGAACATAAGTCTCAGCCTACGGGCCTCTTGGGTGTGAGTCACTAGTTCGTTTGGGTTTCGCCATGCGTGTAATGATAACTATGTAGTATGTAGGTTCAAGTGGTGTCATCAAGCAGATTCTATCAGTGGTAGAGTCGCGACGTTTTCTGTTACTTTAGTCTTTTAGATGGCTTATTTTTTATTCTAAATGTTATGTCAGATACCTGTATTTATAATACGTTAGCTTCCTCGTTTTATGCCCTTCATCTGTTAAGATATTGTCGGTGGTCCACAGCTGACAAGCTGTGGATCTCTATGGTTGGTAATGATCATTCTTCATTCAGTGCGTTATTTGTTCCTTTGTCTATTGTACGCAGAAAAAACAATACGGAATGTTCTTTTGAAAATCGGTGGTAAAGTTCACAGCTTTTGCCCACTGATTACCTAACAGTCGCAAGAACATTCATCCTAACGAGGACATTTCAGGTACTCTAACGTCCTGGCTTCTTTAGACGCTTGTCATTGTAATAATGTAATGTCAACTTAATGTTAGTTTTAATAAGGTATATTTTAACTGTCCATGTCAATATAATGACAGCCTTAATGTTAAGAGAAATAGGGTATATTTAAAAAAATGACATTTGGGCCAGTCTGTAGGTGGACGTTCAAGTAGTTAGCATTTGCACAAAATACATTTGTGGGTGTGTTTGCTGACGTTTCGATAGCTGCCATGCAATCTTATCTCGACGAAACTAATCTAGAAATCTAGAAATGTATGAGTAATGTATTTATTCGTACGTGAATTTTTGTATTTATAAAAAAATAAAAAAGAAATTAATAATTGCGGTAGTAAATCCGATTATGACTTAATTATGAGATATGAGAGATAGCGAAAGTGCTGTAAGTGCTGATTCACAGTATTATTACATTGCAAAATACCCTCAGCCGGCAAACACGCGTGGATCACAGACTATGATCATGATTTGGAAGTTGCATCACTCATCTTTGATAAAAATTGATTTGTTAACAATAAACCGCTACACACCGTTTTGATAATACGAGTACTCATGGTCCAAATTTAATTTGATCAACTCAAATTATGTATTTCTTTTAAAAACAAATTACTATAATTATTAATAACCATAATATTTATATATTGATTTGTCACAAGAGCTATTTAATTGCCTACATGACCAATAAACAAATTTAATTTCCATTAAACAAACAAATTGTGTTTGTGAGATCGAAAAGTCTCTCTTCGTTCCTGACCCACGACACAAGACTCGATCTCAGTGTAGGGTCAGGGTCTATGTATGTGACTGTTAGGTGTATTCATTTATTTCATTTAATTTCATTTCAGATGCTTATTTTGTGCGGGTATCCCCACAGACACAGACACAGAGATAACCCATCTTGGGGATTACAAAAATATATAATTTACATTGTAATGAAGTTTTTGGTTGCGTTTTAGTGCGAAAGTTGTATATTGAAGTGGATGCACTCCAAAATATGAAGCAACGAAATGCACGGGTAGTTTTAGACTGAACTATAATAAGGTTAGCATGTTAATCTTCGAGGTTCTATTTAATGAAATAAAGTTTTGCAAACGCAGTACTAGTAATAACTTGTTTATTTATTTAATCCTTTTTTGCCATTTAATAGCACAAGTAGCGGCCTTACTATACTAGGTAATTACTTACAGGCAAATATGGAAACATAAATAAGAGAAAGAAAGAGCAGTAATAAAGTAATAAACTAAAGGCATAAATAAAATAATAATAATAAAATAAATGGTAAATTACTGCGAACAAGTATTTTTTTAAAATTGCAATGATTGGCGAGACGAGCATTCCATTCGCCTGATGCACAGATCACTCCGTGATAGTAAGCGATAACACCTCGGGTTATAAGAATATGTTAAGTCTCAATATGTCCAGTAGTTACTCTTCAAACCGGAACAGTGCATTAACATTACTGTGTCATATATTGAAGACCTATCATCAACACTGATAAATTACTGCAAACTGCTATATTGTACAATGTTTTCATTCTAGTCTGCGAATTAATGCTAAGAAACGTCCGAAATTTAAAAGATTCAGAGGGAAAACGCACCATGGTACTGACGAGGATAATGTTTGATAGCTCTAAAAGACCAATGGATTACCAGAAAATACGCCGTGGAACTAGGCTTAACGTTCCTATGGATTTGTCTATGAAAAATATAATACAATTCCATCCGACTACAAAAGTTGGCTAAGACAGCTTACTGGACTAAAGTGAAAATCTTTTACTAATGTGGGGATCTTAGTTCAATAGAGAGTCGTATATGATAGCTATTTGATGAATCATAGGCGAGATGTGAACACTTCTGACGTCATACATTTATTAAATTCATTTCAAAGAATGTAAACATCTATCAATTTTCTATTTAAGATAAATCGCATTAACGTAGGTAAGTATTCAAAACCTAAAAATAAACTTTTTACTAAAAATAAATCTTAAGTCGGGCAGACCGATAAGATTACCTACAAATATACAATTTTCCGACGTATTTACTTCAGAGAAACTTATTTATTGTGTCCTTACATTTCGGATGAAATGATTATTTTGGACAGTCATACCGATAACATGCAGTCATGTTTTTATCAAATATATATTTTCATTTTAAAAACAACTTCACTTTACTTCTAAAATAGGATAGTATTTTTTTACCAGTCATTGCTAGTTTTAACGCAACGACTTACAACATATTAGGAACTTATAATACAAAACAAAATTCGTTCCAAACCTTCGACAACCGCAATAAGTTATAACTTTTTCACTTTTATACAATTAATACTATTTTCTATATAAACGAAGTGAACAGCTGTTATTTATGTCGTAAAAAAATATATTATGACCGCCAATGGTGTTAACATTATGGACGCTAAAGACCGGGTGAAATGAAGGAAATGGAGTAGGAATGCGGACCCTAGCAAAAGCCTGGATAATACTAGGCACATAAAATGTATTCAACTTTATCCAAATCGGCGTTTCAGGAATCATCAATTATAATTATTGTAAAAACGTGCACTCACGTATTGTAAATGATCTAGAACGTTGTTTTATAGAGAGCAATTAATATTTTACATAATACTTTGCAAATAAATATTATAAGTCTGAGCTCTTTGTTCAGCGTAGTTAGTTCACTAGTACCATCCATGAGTCAGTAGGTAACATTTGTGTAAATAGAAGAAATGTGTGTCTCCTTCATACAAGTCGTGTATGTGTTGACTGTTAGAAAATAATAGCGTTGAGCTGTGTTGTTTGAGTTAACTTGGGAGAACATTTAGTATCGCATATATAATTAATTATGAGATGATGTTTTATTATAATAATTGATAACAATCACTTTATAAAAATGTGAAAAATAGTGCTCGAATTTATAAAGAAAGAACCGCTGGGTGAGAACTAAACCGCATCGCTAATTGATACATTTTGAACTGCAAGTTGCTCTCCAGATAATTAACTAGGAATGCTTTAATTCTAATATGCACAGATTTTAATTGCTTAACTAATAATAATATTAATCGTCATCAACGCACTAAATGTGCTAGTACTATTGTACTATCGATTCATATTAAATATTAAAAATTGCAATGTATAATGTAAGTATGGGTAACCACTCATTTAGATTTCTTACAAGTCAGAATAAACACGTGCTATTACATATTTAAAGTTAGGAGAAAGGACAACATAACGGATAGGAACATTATTACAACTCATTTCAAGAATAAAAGGTTTATGATGTTGTAATTTCATCGAGATTAAAAAATATTATTATACTATACTAACAAAACCCAGAGAATATGATTGCGATGTCCTCTATGATAACTTAATGCTCACTTCTAACACAATGCTATGAATACAGTGCCCACATAATATATAACTATACGTTCAGCGTGCTTAGCTTATAGCTAATTACGTCTCTCAGGGATGTACGGACAAACACACTCCAACACAAATGCCCAACACATGACGAATATCAATAATTGGCACCGACATTATAATGTATTAATTACGTTATATTATTATGTGTTTTTATATAATGTTTTCTAATAGTGTGCGATAACAAAGTGACTTGAATACAACAAAAGACGGATTCCGCATCGAGTCGTCATAGTGAAAAATCTGTAAGATTTACCTTTTTTGGTGTCCAGAGGAAGAGCTATAAACCTCTCCTATCGGTACCTTGTAGGTAGCCGAAAGGGGTATGTGAATATCATTGGTCTACCAGCCCGGCACGCTGCGGATATTGCGGCCGAGTCGGGTCCCTAACAAAAACGTATGATATAACTACTGTTTGATATACTTGTTAGCAGAATAGCGCGATACGATGAAATATCATTAAGTTTTTGAATAAATAAATTATTCGCACTCCTAATGGGCGAAATAATCATTGTACCTAATCTGCGTGCATGGTTGTGGTTTTTTTTTAATGAGGCAATACTATTATGTTTAATTACGTGTTCATGAGTTTCTAACAAAATATAACTTCAAATACGTACAGATGTAATAATATGTTTCGAGCTCTATGAAGAGAATTTTATAAAGACTCATCTAGAGTTGTTACATTATCTTTAGTAATTTGCATATTTGTTTATCGTGTGGCTTCGTGTCTCCTGAAGAAAACCGATAAGCTTACTCATCACTACATTTGCGCCGTGATATATCTGTAAACAATCTAGCTTTGATAACATATGTGAGATGGAAAAGTCGCCTGTAGTTTCGCGCAGCTTAGCACGTCGGAATGTGGACGTTGATCAGGCGAGCGGCGCGTGAAGCCCGCGCGCGCCGCACACCGCCACCTGCGCCGCGCCAGTGTGAGCCAAATGCCAATGTACGCATTGTTGCCGCATGCATGTGCGCGTGCGCATATGCACGTTTGAGTTCTAGCGCATGCACGTGTGCGTGCGCGCCCCATATGCATGTGTGCGTGTCACACAAGCAAACTTCGCGCGGGCCGTGTATTTTCAAATTCATGCGACTTTAAATCGGGTCAAACTTATTTATGCTCCATACGTGTGCTCTAGCTTATTTTGTTAAATGAAAATTGTTATCAATCTCGACGTGACTCGCCACTTTTTTGTTTTTTGATATGAATAAAAGCGATAAAGTAAGCATATAAATAGATATCTAATAGATTCGTTTGTTTTTAAATCGGTGACGGATTATTTAGGTAAGTGTGCAATGTTAACTCAATAGGATGCATTTACGCAATATCTTATATTTCCACTTTTCGCTAGATGTCGAAGGCCGGTCATTGAATACCTACTTTCTATTACTTCCAGTGTGGCAGAACTGAAGTTTCCATGATATGGTTTGAGTTTCTTTCAGAATTGGAACATTAGATATGGAACATAAAATCAGTTTGTTTTCGTATCGCCTACATGTATGAATTAGGTCTTTGTGTTGCCATTGAGTCATAGAAATTAAGATAAAACAACTAATACGGTAACGGTCATCGCTAATGGGTACATACCTCCCACAGGATTCCGTTAGTGTGTGTTCATCGTGTGTGTGCGTGTGTGTATATTTACTATGATATGCAAGACTAGTGCACACTCGCGGAGATTCGCGAGGATATTCCAAGCTATGGCCTGATTTAAACTTGACAATATTGTAAAAATATAAAACTATGTTTTATAATTTCGTAGACTTGGTTTTTTAATTGACTTTTTTTAAAGATTTTTTAATTATGCTTTCGGCAACTAGTTATCATTCGTTTTTTTTATTAAATGAAAACAAAACATGAATATGCGACCATAGACAATTTTGCGTCCTTTCAGCAAAGCGTGAAGGAGGAACTAAGTGGACAACACAAATGTTTCTAATGGCGACAGATAATTGTACAGAGTCATTCCAAGTATTACCGGTACGTCATTGCACTTCATCACTTTGCGGAGCCAATACAAAAATATATCTTACACGATATATGCCATAAATCATAATATAATATTATGTGTATCATGTATCATATACGTCAATAGTATATAATATAGCCCATATCGAAAATAGGATTGAGACGGGTTAGGCCGTATAGACATTAGACAACCATGCTAGGCTAGTGCGGTTTTGCGCACTTTTACAAAACATAGAAATTCTTCTGAATTGCTTTGGTATGTAAGTTACGTCACGTTGTCTTCCTTCACCCCTATACTGCGTGGTGATTGACTATCACGACACATGACTCTGAAAAGTCAGAGGTGTGCCCTGGGATTTAAACCCGCGTCCACTGGGTACATGTTGGCAGCCGCGTTTTATAATATGATATTATCAGTATTGTATAAACTTACATCCGTATTATTTGCTTATGTATAAGCCGAGTCGGTGACGTGATTCGTACACGCCCACACATAATGTCGAATTAATGATGTGACCACACATTGTTATCATTCCCAATTGTACTTCGTTCATTAAAGCCCGTACTGAAATTGCAACTTGGCATTCGATAATGATGCTTTTCAATGTCATGTTACAATGTTTTCAGTGGCCTATTACATTTAGCATAGAATGAAAAATGATGGTGTTCTATTTTTGGTTTTGTCGTAAATTATTACTCTAATGGTGGAAGAAATCCGCGCCAGAAATCTGCATATCTTAGATTTAACTGCAAGGATTTTTAAGGTATGTTAAGCTTGCCAAGATGAAATAGTCTAGCGCAGTACTACAAAAATCTCTGAAATGCAAAGTAGCCCTGTGCAGTGGAATATAATATACAAACGTATGGCATATGAGACAAATAGAAAAAAAGCAATGTCATTGTGTTGTTGTGAAATCATTCAGTAATGTTAAATATTGAATTTTGATTTCAGCGAATGATAAGGGTTTATGATAAAACTGTCATTGAATTATCTTACTTGGAACATGATCAGTCGCACGAAAAATCCCTTTAGTTATTAATTCCTATGGCACCAAAAAATGACTGTAGAATAGTTTATTTTATTTGCTTGATTTGATATTCCAGAAAGTATTACGATTGGAACGAAGTTATCGAATAAAACTGAAAAAAAAACCAGTTACTACCCTTTTGTGTTGTTAGTAGAGGGTTACGCATTTATTTTATATTTTGCATCTGGAGATTAGCCAATCTACATGCGATTTTGAATTGGTTTGTATAATTTTGTTGATCGCTAGGAAACTATCGTCTCTTACCATGTTACGCCTCCAGGGCTGCATTAGCATCGAATATTGCATGCATCCATGCAGTTGGTCTAGTATTCATAAACATATAAGTAAATTGTTTTGTCAATGTGACCATTAAACAGAAATCCCCATGTTACTCAGCCACAAGCATTTGATAACGTGTAGTTGGTTTCCGCAGATAAATAGTAACATACAAACCCATACACATTTAGTTTTATAATGCGAGTACAAGTATAAACTTTTATTTCTTAGTTCAATAAACACTCGTTAAACGAAATTTATAAATTGTGTTTTATTCCTGAGCTTGTCGGAAGTGGTTCGTTTTGAAACAAATACTGCTAAATTCCTATAAAGTTCAGGAACAACTTATTTTTAATACATCAGTCGTTGAATATGTTTTATAATTTTTTTCTATAATTCCAAGCTTTTAACTTTATTATCACGTAGGATGTTAACGGCCTACGCGCTTTAATGTAGCTATTTTAGTGATTCAATTTCTTCGGATCAAAACGGTAAATACATTTCTTTGATTGACTGACGTATTCTAATGTTAAGGGCAAACTTCTACACTCCGAGGTTTACACGATGCAACTTTTAATATTTGTACAATAATCGTGTCATCGAGTCTCATATATGAGAGGTCGCCTGGGTAGGTATCATGGTAATGTCTATTCTTCCCGCCAAACAGCAGTGTATATGCACTGTTGCGTTTCAGTTTGAAGGAAATTGTAGCCTAAGTAACTTTTGAAATATTGAGATTTAACATGTTATGTCTCAGGATGGCGAGCGCAGTGGGAATACCACACATTGCTTTGTAATTCAAGGTGTTGTTTGGTTTTGCTACTGTTCATGAGCGGTCGTATAGCTTACCATCAGGCGAGTGGCATGTTCGACTTGCTTTTTATTGCAATAAAAAAATAAAAAGGCAAGAAACTTTCCCCATGTAAATGGGGCTTTAGTATATCTATCATCCTGGACTTTAATTAGCAAGCTGTCAGAACGAGCCGTATGTTGTTTTTAGAAGAAAATAAGGCCATTTACGTATAAACAGAATGTGGGCAGTTCTCCAGAGTGTGGGCTTAGTGCATCTCGTACGAAAAACTTGTAAACTAATGGCCGGTCATCGGCAGTTTCTTCAAGGTTCGACGATCGCTATCGTTGACATTTGGCAATATTTCAGAAGCTGTGGAGCCAAATAATATTTTAGCTTAAGTAGATATTAGAGTGTGAAATGATGTGTTTAGAGTTGTGTATTTGTAAATATTGAGGTTTATTTATATATTTATCAGGGACAAAAAACAGTTGTATGTTGCTGAGGTGTGAGCACTGAGGTATACAACAAGTAAAGAGTTTCAAGAAAAGAGTGAAGGTACTTACCCTTTAATAGTCCTAAAGCCAGCTGTTATACCCTTATGAGTAATTGCTTACTATTAGGTATAGATTCTACTTGCACTTTAGCTTTTTCCACAGACATTTGTTTCGGGTCTAGGTGTTTGTGAGACTGAAAAGTCTCTCGTACCCACGACACAAGACTCGATCTTATTGTGGGGTCTACTATGTATATTATTGTTGTTTAATTTTCTGACGCAAAAATATATATTATCAAAAGTGTATTAATTACTCTAGCTCAATATAATACAAACCATAATTCGTTATGATACTTACTGTTTATAGTTGTTTTATTTTTCAGTGGCGTGTTTAAAAAGGATGTTTGATGTAAACATTACAGTTGCAAGAGCATTAGTGTTATATTACCGTTTCAATTGATATTTACAATGGTTATTTCAGAGGTACGTTACCTTTTCAATGCGTAGTAGAGACAATAATGTAAAACATTAAGTAATTAATCTTGGGTAAAATCGGTCCATTCAGAGGTTAATAACATTTTCTACTTGAAAATAAAGTTAGTATGCAAGTGAAAAACGCTACCTTACTTGGCTTCGTATTGTTGATATTGTTGATGGAGAATGCTGTCAGTACATATAGGCATTGATGTTGTTAAGGATGTCACTTATCTGTTGGACTAAGCAAGTTTTGTGTCTATGTGTATATGTGAAAATAGCGGTAGTTTTCAGCGTCGCGAGCGTGGCAGCCCTAGTAACACCATGAATATAGAGTCTGAATTCTCGCATAGACGACTGAAGGCCTACTCTTCTTACGTTAAGCCCACAATGAGTCCACTGCTGATCAAAGGCAGCCTTAGGATTTCCACAAGATCAATTGGAAGCAGCCTGTATGCAAAGAATTGCTATTACTGCCTAAAAATAATTATTAATACCGACCGACTGAATATGTATAACTATTTAATTTAATCTTGCACTGTGGCATATCATTGGTTGGGTACCACTGGTTTTATCAATGGAATGAGTAATGTTTAGTGTAGTAATAGTAAGCGGGAAGTATTGTTTACCTTCGATATTTAGTTAATAGATAAGTGTAGGAAGGAACTACTACTATAAATTTCTCTTTATCATGTCATATTAATATTTAATATAAACTAGCAGCCCGGCCCAGCTCCGCCTTGGTGTAAATATATTTCGACTCCACACCAGCAATATTTAATTCAATTTCAATCTTTTGGGTTCTTGAACTCAACTAAAGTATCCTATTGGTCTTCAAGAAAAAATACTGCCTTCCCCATCCCGTTCTATTTCTTAATACTCCATCACACTATACGAACCTAAATCTTACTAATATTGTAAAGGCAAACGGCTGGACCAATTTTGATGAAATTTGGTATGGAAGTATCTGAAACCTTGGATACGTAGGCTACTTTTTATCCCGATAATATAGATCTCGTGGAATGAACAAGGAATTACAATAATCAAACTCAAAAATATGGTTTAGGATAGAATATACAGGCTGTATTTTGAAAACTACCGGGGATAAGACTTTATTTTTTTAGGCTCCTGTGGCGTCATAGCTTGGTCCATCTCTGGTTACCGGTTTATCGTCTAGTTATGGGACATGTACATATGGCGGATGAATTGGGATATAAGAATACAGGATTGCGCGCCATGAGTCATTAAATGGATTGAGCGGGACAGGACGGGACGTAATGGGACGGGAAAGCAGTATACAAGACGGAATTTGAATTTAGAATATAAAACAGTTAGTTAGAACGCGAAATAATAGGTTTATCTTGTGGAGTGGACTCAAAGTGTTTGCACCCGGGTGAAGCCAGGGTCAGGCCGCTATATTAAAATTAACAATTTTTTTAAAGAAATCCAGTTTCGTTTAATGACGTGCCACATTTCCGATATTGTATGATATAGACAATATCATCATCATCATCATCATCATATCAGCCACAGGAAGTCCACTTCTGAACATAGGCCTCCCCCAAGGATCTCCACAATGACCTGTTGGAAGCGGCCTGCATCCAGCGACTTCCTGCAACCTTAGTCAGATCGTCCGTCCACCTTGTAGGCGGGCGTCCGACACTTCGCTTGCCTGTACGTGGCCTCCACTCAAGAACCTTTCGGCCCCAACGGCCATCGGTTCTACGAGCTATGTGCCCGACCCACTGCCACTTCAAGTTGCCAATCCTATGGGCTATGTCGGTAACCTTGGTTCTCCTACGGATCTCCTCATTTCTGATTCGATCTCGTAGGGAAACACCGAGCATAGCCCGCTCCATGGCTCGTTGAGTGACTTTGAGCCTTTTAATGAGGCCCACAGTGAGAGGCCACGTCTCAGTGCCGTATGTCATCACTGGTAACACACAACTATCGAAGACTTTCGATTTTAGGCACTGAGGTATTTTGGACGAGAAGACGTCGCGAAGTTTCCCGAACGATATAGACAATAGAGTCTATAAAAATATTCTCTGGTGGAGGGTAGTTTTACAGTAATCTCGTGCTACCTTACTGTACGAATAGTTCAGTTTTTCGTGTACGCTTGCAAAGGCCTGGCGCACGCTACGTTGCTGCGCTAGAGTTTTTAACAAATTTATATTGTTTTGTGGAGGTTCCTCCGTCTACATTTGTGGACAATATAGTGCAGTGAGTGAGTGCTTCTATGATCACCGTTTCTTTCAGCGTTTCACTAGCTTTAGGAGCAAGATTCCGGTGAGTGGTATGAATGTATTATATCGAAGGATAATGCCCATTTTATGATGAAACATAGTATCAGTGCGAAGGTTTTTGTGCCTCGATGAAATCTACTTTTTCGTGTAGAGAAAAAATATATCTTTGCAATAAATATAAACATAATTGCGGGCCGGAGTTCTTGGAGAAATAACTTGATGTCAAATTAAAAATAAATGTATACGGTTCTGTGAACAAAACATAAAATATGATGATAATTAGTTTATTTTATATAAATGTGTCGCCCGGGATAAAGCAGGAAAACGTTTAGGGACAAACCAAAAAAATGAATTTTAAGCAGTGTCAGTATCGTGATCAACGATATTTTTTACCGATACTATGAATGGGCATTCTCCTACAACATATTTTATAGTTTGTTACTGTGTTCGTTGTTGTGTGCACTATTTTAATAGCAGATTGAGCAAAGAATTAACTGATTTACTTTTATGGATTTAATTAAGAGAACATCATTTCAATAAATGTACATCCAATTATGAATAAGTTCTAACTAGTGTAAAGAAACGGATAGCGATAAATTCTTCTTTTTTTTTCTTCGCTTAAACCGAACCCGTTCTGTATCTCTAGTCTCTATTTGGCAAAATAAACCTCTGATTCAAATATCATACCAATCTGACCTGTATAATGGTTTCTTTTGGTGAGACAATGTATTATAGCAGTAGTGTCTATTACGAGTACACACCGAAATATAGCTTTTGATTTTTTTTTCCAATATTGTAGTAATGGATCACAGGAAAATTGTCTCTTGTATCAACTTGAATAGATTTATGGAAAAAATCTGTTTAGTATTGTGCTCGTAATTTTTCCATTGTTAAAATTTTGCGTGGACTTCCACGAATATTTCAAGATCAAAATTAGGCAAATGGGTCCAGTCGTTCTCGAGTTTTGGAGAGACTAACGAACAGCAATTCTTTTATGCATGGAAAAGTTTGTATTTAGTTAGACATTCTTCTACGTAGGTCTGGATCGATACAATTGTTGTAAGAGATGTCGTCAGTGATTAGGAGATTGATATAGGTCAAACTATTCCGCCTACACAAACTACCGTCAGGATCGACAGTGGCACGCAAAGAATTGACATCGAAAACTAAAGCCTGCCGCGGCGGATTTGTTAGGGAACGTTGTCTTTGAGATTCATTTGATTTGATTTCAGTACAGAAAAATGTATGATAGGTAAGAAATATAATTTAAATCGCGAGATCAGCCTATCTGCATTAGTGTGATTGGGTTTTAGTTATTATAATTTTCCGTCTATACTCTATATGAATAAAGTGTTGTAGGGTTATTAGTTGCCACCCAATGACTTGCCACCTATCTAGTTAGTTTAAAAAGTAAAAAAAATCATTAATAGAAAAAAGATTTCGTTTCTAAAATATCATTTCTTAAATTGAAGCATTAATAAGGTAGGATTAGTAGGTTCGTATTTATTTTTTCTGGAAATGTTTATATAGATAAGGGGTTTGGATTTGGTAGATAAAAGAAACTACGTCTAAAGTCCTGTCACGGGGGTCAAGAGTGTGTTGCAAGCGATATCTGTTACTACTACTGATATCTGTAAATGGGTTATATATTCATTAACCGTTGAGTCACTGTTTTGACTTGAATTATAAAGTTCAATAGAACATTAGAAGTAATAGACATTATAACGAGATAAAAGATTGGTTATATTGGCAGCTTTGTCCAAAAACTGGCAGACAGTACCTACCGGCGGTGGTAAGTTGTTCATAATTTAAAAAAAAAGCTACAACAAATTGTCGCATAAAATCTATAAGCTGCTATGACGCGTCGCAAGAGCTTGCAAATTTATTCATGTCGCGCATTCCTGCTTCGTTATTTGTTTTTCCTGTAAGTATTTTCTTAGCAATAACGGAGATACCTTACCACACGAAATCGCATCGCAGCCATTCTTGTCACAGTTGTGAACGTTACGAATTCGTGTTGCGCCGATTTGCATTTTTTATGAGCCCTAACAGCCGCTGCCAATAAACTATCCCAATCCAAAATTTTCCGTTTGAGATTGACAGCTCAACCTTTTTTTTAATACTATATTGCCAATAATCAATCTCAGTAGTGAAAAAATGGCAACATGGTAAGAGACCAATCGAAAAGTAGAAAACAATCCAGATTGAGTTCAATCTAATTTTTTCAATTGATTATTGGCATCGGCCGTAAGTCATGAACAAAAATATGATCTAGTGAAATACAACTATTGTTTATGGATCTTATCCCGTATTTGGTTTAATTTCTAAATTTTTTAACATATTTTGTGGTCACGGATGATCTAAATGAAAATACGTCCCATCTACGTATAAAAGAGAAACCAAGTAAGAATCGAGCCATATAAACGCTTTGCTAGACGTACCTACTATTTTATGGATTATTTATTTGAGGTAGGTACGGATTTTAATCCCTACCTACCTAATTCAAACGTAGATCGGTGGCTAGACTTTGATAAGTCATAAAAACGTTTAGATACCGATCATAGGGTTTAACATTTCATATTGCATTGTATTGATAAGAGTTTTTACGTTTTAATATTGCTACTTTAGGCATCCGGTTTGATGACACGAATCGGCCAAGGACTAATTTTCAATCGTCGGATTATTTTTATTGGAAGATTTTCTAATAGAATATTTATAGAAATTATTTCCTTAAATTCTATCCACGCAACAATACAATAATTAATGATTGTGTCCTCCACAAGTATTTGCTACGAGTCTGGAAGTTAGAATAAGAATTTTTTGTAGTCTCCGAAAAGTTTATGGTATCCATAACACTAGATTAAATGTGCCAGAAGTAAGGAGTATGTAACTGTTGGGACTATTATTTATTTATTAATAAAATACATAGTTCTTCGTCAAATAACTATGTATTTTACGTGTACTGGTGGTATATCTCATATGTGAGAGGCCACTTGGGTAGGTCCAAGCGCAATGTCTATTACTCCCACAAAACAGTAGTTAAAATGCACGGTTGTTTTTCGGTTGAAAGGGCATTGTAGCATTGTAACTACTGGACATGATGAGATTTAACATCCTATTTGTCATAATTGCGAGCGTAGCTGAATGCCAAGTATTATTTTGTGATTCATGGTGTTTTTTGATTTTGCTACTTTCCATGAGCAGTCGTATCGATTACCACCAGGTGTCCTTCATTGACATACAAAAAATATATGATAGATTATTCTGTTATTACAAAAAATATCCCTCAAACCCATCTCATACTGCCTCTGTTGAAATAAAACAGTTATTATCACCTGAGGTGGCTCACGTCTTGATAAATCTATTGACGTATTGTTAAATATTTGTGTTTATTTAAATGTACCACTTACAAACAACAAACATGGTGATAACACCACCTATCACCGTTTCAAGAATTTTCCACCAACTCTGTTGATTTTTAATAGGTGTTGGCTAACTTTCAATATCAATTGTATGGTGTACAAATATTCGTATCGAATTTGATACTTCTACGGGTTAGATCATTTCACCTTGTAGATGTTTTGGAGTAGCAGGTACTGATAATAGGACGTAAAAATTCGTATTATGTTTGGCAGATGCAAATAAAATTATGGGATTTGGACTGTATCAGCCCATATACGTCTCACTGCAAGGCACAGGCCTCCTCTGCAATCGAGAGTACGATTGAGAGTGGTAAGTCACCACACTTTACACGGATATTTATTTAATGTTTTAATCACGGTTACGTTGGATAAAGCCCTTTTCGATATAAATAAAAAAATATTCTTCGTTAGTCAATATAAGTGCCGACATGCTGGAATCCAGATATGCAGTTCTTTCTGTATGTAATAAAATCGCGAAACACCTGCGCGAGCCATTAAAACAGGTTTTTCACCACCATGGCTGGTGGTCAGTAACCGTATAGACACGACGAATATCCTACCATCAACAATAGCGCCAGTGGCAAACTATATTATAAAAGTAATCCATCTATACTATTCACTGTTTACGGTGGTCGCTGGTTTAAATCCTAGGGTGCACCTCTGACTTTTCGGAGTCTTGTGTGTATCGATAGTCAATCTTTACGCACTATAACGGTGAAGGGAAACATCGTGAGGAAAACTGCATACCATAGCGATTTGTAAAATCTATGGTAAATAAAGTTCGGCAACTCGCACTTGCTCAGCGGGGTGGACTATATGGCACTACATCGCACTCTCGATTGTAGAGGAGCCCCGTCCCCTATAGTGGGACGTATATGGACTGACAGAGATACATATTATATTAAGGTAGTTTGCAGTTTAGATTGAGTTTTGTGTATATCGGACAGACAGATGTCCACGACCGGATCTTCACATCAATACTGTTTGCATTCAGACAATGCGGGCGAAACAAAATATCAACATCACAATAGAGCAACTGGCAGCACGAACACACATTCGCTTCACATGAAAACTGTTTCAGTAGTCCTAGTTTTACTAGCCTCCAAAAAAATTTAATGGTACTTAATACTACTTGATTGAGGTGGTTTCACCAATTATGTTTAGGATTTTCTTGAGAAAACTATAGGAGAACACCTGCAGTATATAGTTTATAGTCTGGTTCTGAGAAACCTGAAATATCTGAGCCCCAACTTAGCTTAGATATGAGAGTAAACAATCTTATTATACTTAAGGTAGTAGGCTGATAGTTTACAGACTCAAACAGGTTGGAGCTTGGAATAACACCAGGTAGGAGGAATTAACTGGCACAGATAAATATTATCTTGTTTATCTTCAAAACCTTTCCATAAGGAAAACAATACAGTAAACCCCTAGAAATTTCTTCGTTATTCAACTTATTAGTTCTAAGGAAGCATTAGATAAGATAGAATATTGTAAACTGCCTATAAAGCGTTAGAAAGGAGTCCCAACACAAATGGTCTAGAATTTTAGTTAAATACATCAATCTGTATCTATATTAGCCCATATACGTCCTACTGCAGGGCACGGGCCTACTCTACAATCGAGAGTACGATTGAGAGTGGTTAGGCCATATAGTGGCCTAGTGCGGGTTGGCGAACTTACATACTATAGAAATTCTTAAAAATCGCTATGGTATGCAGGTTTCCTCACGATGTTTCCCTTCACCGTTTTTAGTGCGTGGTGATTGACTATCAATACATCAATACTGAATATAAAAAATTACTACTGGCCCTAGTCTGAGGATAGGGAGCGCAGTGCCAATTATTGATTTATAATTTATGGTGATTTTGCTATTGTCCGTGAACGTTCGTATCGCTTACCATCAGGTTAATGGCATGCAAGTCTCGCCGTAGATCGCAATAAAAAAAATGTCGTAGGCTGGATCAAAGACATTTCTAAGTCACTATGGAAATCTATTGTAACGATTTTAAGTGTATGAGTTTCCTGTAACTGTCGTCAGTTTCTTTTTATAAATAACTTAATAATACCCAACAGTCTCATACAGTCTCATATAGTCCTGACCCCACATTAAGGTCGAGTCTTGTGTCGTGGGTATCAGGAACTACTAGAGACTTTTGGGTCTCACAAACACCCAGACCCGAAAGAAATATTTGTGTGCCGCACAAACATTTCTGTCGGTGTGGGGATCGAACCCGCGGCCTCTCGTTTCACAGGCGGCGTTTAACCAACTACGCCACGGAGGCTGTAAAAAAAGTTTCTGGCAATGGGTTCTTTAAGAACTATTTTCAGTTTAGAAAAGGGAGATATAAAATAAAATACATTTTAAAACAATAATATTTAATAACTGGCATGTTAATTACATTCATGTTGTGGCAAAATGTAACATTCCGTTAATTCAAAGTGTATTTGTAAAATTTATTTACAAACAGCACGCTGCTCCACGCGTATTGGGAATGTAACAACATCACAACTCATTAAATGCAGCATCTGGTCTCATACTTTGTATACAGGGTTATTGTAGTTTACAATTTTGAAAATCAGATATTAGATAACAAACTGAGGGTATTTTGTACCGAACAAAGATATATTTACGTCCTTATTCATAGAAAGTCCTTATTCGTCCTAGTCCTTATTCATAAAAACCTATTTTAGGTATACAATTATTTGTCTCTTTCGAAAGACTTCGGAATTCAGTATGACCGAAGAAGACAAAGCATGCGATAGCTAAAATAGGGTTGAAAAGTCTATGAATAAGGTCGTAATTGTATGTGATTTATAAACTCATTGATCTGGAGTACAAAATCGATCTAGATTTTCTGTTTACTGTATTTAATATTGCCTCTGGTACCGATACGAATCCTAGTAGTAATTCAGAATAGATCTAAGATACAAAAGTAAATATATACATATTATACATAATTAACAATGCTCCAAATCTATCTAAATTACTTCTTTCATATTGGACATGATTTTCTAAGAAACTGATCGATTTTGCCACTTAAATTAATGGGAAGTAAATGAAAATATCGTTCCTCGATTGTATTGAACTTTGGCCTACATTCATTTGGCATCAATAGTCAAAATTGAGGTTATTGCTCTGTAATTATTTGTTAAATTGGAAGTACATGTGCCGACTTTCTTTGGTCAGGTTGGCGCAATATTACACTTTTCAAGCATGTAAAAACTATTGGCTTGTAATATTATTGCTGGCTATTAGTCCTTTGGCGCGGTACACAATCACTTGCGTATATTGACGTATATGTAAATTTACGAAGCATGAAGCTATGGTTAAATAACCCTGCATAAAACATATTACAAAACTCACTACGTTGTTATAAATATTTAACATTAATTAATAACAAGTAAGTACTTTTTAAGTATAACGTGCATCACATGTACTCTCGCTAAAGAGATTCAGTTTATATTCTTTTATTATTTTATCTGTACAGTTTAAGGACACTTGGATTCGTTGTGTGGAAGCACCATTATAATTTAATTCCACGTCACATATTAAAATAATAGAAACTATGTGTCATGTATTTACAATGATTTAGTAAGCTTTGAATACATACGATTTATTCTAATTAAGTGCCATTAAAACAATTAAATTAACTTTTTTGTTATTAAAATAAAACCTCTTTTTGCGGCTGGATTTAATGGATCTCGTATACAAGACGGAAAATTACGTTGCATCGGATTGCGATTTTAACAAATTAATATTACGCTTTTTCAGCTGGGTAGTTTTATGATAATAAAAAATAAAAACAGCTCCTCTACCTTTTAATGTTAATGATATAATGAAAACTAAACGAAAAAAGATCCACTTGACCATTTGAGAATAAAAAATTGCGTATTATTTCGTTGAGTAACATCCACAAAAACATATAACGTGAATCCGCAAGAAAAGTTCTATTAAAAATTAATATTCAATACAGTTTTTACATACTACGTATGAATTACCTAAAAAACTTATAACATAGTCTTTGTACTTAAATACTTTAAAATTATTAAAACTAACACCACACTTAATATCTTCGCAAACGTGTTACTTGATAAAAAATATTCTAATTTCTTAACCAGTTGTTAGTTACTTCCTGATCAAACAAGAATTGTATGGGCACATTATAATTCGGCATAGTAACTCAGCTATATTTATTCCGATCAAACATGTAGACAACAATACGTTTTGACAAAGCCGATCATTTATGACGTACCTACATCGTTTTTTTTTCCAATAGTACGAAACGAGGAAGCTTTGGTCCATATATTATTTATCTACAATAATCTCTTAATAGCGCGTTAAGGTAAATAGAACTTTATTACGTACAGCACTTGGTATGTTTTGCACTGCATCTCATAGACGCAAATAATGCGGTGGCCTTACAGCCAATTTACTGTCAAGTACCTTTACATAGGAGAATAGTGATACATACACAAAGCTGGTAATTATTACGTTTAAGTCCACATTAAGACAACTTTGATATCAATGTATAAATTGAAGATTTTGTCATAAAGACGTAAGTACTTGTTTTTTAAGTAGTAGTAAATTCTATCCTTTATGACAAAAACATATAAAAATATATTTTTAGAGTACAAAAATCTAGGACGGTGACCGATATTCAATTAAAAACGAATTTGTATTCTTATCACTCTGAATGTTCATTTGTTTATTACAAATAAACAATTATACAAGCTACTAAAAATCTAATTTGTTCTATAAAACAATTACTAGCGTCATCTATTGTGAATTTATTGTAAATTCGCATTCGAGTAGAAAACTATCATTATAAATTCTGGAACTGGGGCTCTATTTATATTATCGCAGTTTCATACATATTGAAGTTTATAATTTTTTTTTCAATAATTTCTATAAAGAAATAACAATACATTGCAGCATTTTAGGCTTTCTCACACAATAGACGTGAAAATACGCTTTACCGAGAAATATTTTCCTATAGGCTGCGTAATATTCCGTCCCGCCTGTTATATAAGATACGAATATTGCCACAAACCAATTATTCATACAATGATAGTTACGTAATCACTTGGCGAAGGAAGTACAACGGCGCATAGAAAGGGTTATTTAGCTATGTGATTGTGAGATAAATGACTATGTATATGCATACACTCTTCCATTCCAAATTCAATTCCCGCCAGCCAGTGCCAAGAACTCTGAGTACATTGAACAAGTGTGTTATCAACGTACTATTATTGCCATTACATGAACAACATCAATCACTACGCAGAAAGAGAGCGATTTTTACAATCGCCGAATGCATGTGACGCGATTTTTCAAAGTTCTGCGACATAACTCTGAATGTGTAAATCCTCCAATATCAAACGGAATGTCAGTAAAATTATTCGGACGGAAATATTAAGTGAACTTTATTTCACGCGTTGATGAGTAAAGCTATACCATACACTGTACACCTCGTTTTATATTAAGTATACAATTATTTTACGCGCCATTAATTCTGTCACAGCGTTATTTTCACTCTCGCCATTTGATCATCATCTTTCTCGTAAACAACTTTTTTATTGTTGTACAATTTTTCCTGAATGGAAGCAAACGATTGACCTTTTGTTTCTGGAAGCAATGTTTGAATAAATATTACACCAGCGAAGGATAACACTCCGAAGCCCCAGAACGCAACGTAGTGTCCCAAACTATCAGCGACCACTTGGTACAGTTTGGTCACCGCAAATGTCATCAAAGCCGCGAATATTTGTATCACGCACGTGGCTTTCGACTTGATATTCGTCGGGAATATCTCTGAGGTAATCGCGAAAGGCACAGTGGCTAATCCTATAGTATAAGAAAATATAAATATAGGTATCACAACGATAGGAATGAATTTTAAGCTTACAAGATATTCACTGTTTTCATGTTTCATGAAAAAATAAGCACCTATTATAACGTTGGCCAGGCCAACACCGCAGGAGGATACTAACAATAATGGCTTACGTCCTAACCTATCAACTAGTTGTGAAGATATCGCAGATGTTAACAATTGTACCGAGCCGAACAGAATGCACGACTCCTTGGCCCCCAAACCGCCTTCCGCAGCGCCGAAGATCTGCTGCGCGTACGATATGATAGCCGTACTGCCGCAGAACTGCTGCGTGAAGTATATACCCATTAATATTATCAGTCCTCTTTTGTTCCCTCCAACTACGAATAGGTCTCTCCATCTGCTCTTCTCCTTCATGTTCTCCGTAACTAAATTAGTCATGCTTTCTAACTCTTCCCTTACGAATCCTCTGCCACGAAGCTTCTTGAGCGAGGCTTCCGCTTCATCCTTCTGCCCCGACCTGATGTAGTAGTACGGAGACTCGGGCATGGTGCTGAATGTTACAACGAACAGAATCGGAATGGCGATGTTGAAACTGGCGAGACCCAGCATCGATACGTAAGGTCCGATACAATACTGCGACAGGATGCCCAGCTGAAAAACAAATTAGGAACATATAAATTAACCCTCTAGCTTTGTATTAAGGTTATTTTGATTAGTTTGTAAAAAATGTTGATATTAAATGGCGAATACTGTACTATTACCATCATGGGTAAAAGTAGACTCTATACCCACTATCAATAAATATATAAAAATATTAAATGTAAATAGCTTTCTATATTTAGAATACACAATACGAATAACTACAAGAAACTACATAGAAATAATATTTATTTAATGGAAGTGGCGTACGTAGCGTGATTTGTCTCCTAGTGACATAAGCTTGTTTCTTACTACAGCTCGGACTAAAATAGAATTGGCGAAAAATTCGTTCTCTCCGTACAAGTTGTTAATATTATTCGAAATTCTTCCGTTTATTTTTATAACTAAGTTCAGCAACCTTAATATAAAAAATGCATAACAAACTATAAGATAGTAAACTTCATAATTAGTAGCTTTCAAAACTTTCTACTAGAATTGACGTCCAAATATCACTTCTGCACCGTTTTTTCTTTTTCGAATTTAAATAAAGTAGTTAATATCTAGGTGACATGTCATTATTATTTGTCGGACCCGATCCATCTATATATACTAAAACATTCTCATGATGGCTTTTTATCGTCAAATCTTTATTTTATTTGAATAAATATTCCATCTAGATAAAGCTGAGTTTGAACGTCCGTGACTAAATTGTAAATTTACAATCTTTTATATCGCTATCAAATATCTTTTAGATATAAAATACTGGGCAATTAAGGTAATTGACCCAATTGTCTGGCAAATATGTTAGCGCGAGTAGACGAATTATGATAAGACTGACCTTCGACATTACTGTGATAAGTGTGGCCATGGCACCTCTCACTTCGTCTGAAGCTATTTCCCCGAGGTACATCGGCGCTGCCGTGTAGGCTATCCCGTACCCTAATCCCGAAATGAGTCGGGACGCGTAGATCGTGGGAACATTCCCAGCAAGCATCACAAGGATCCAGCCTATGATGTAGGGCACAGAAGCCAGGAGAAGAGTCTTCTTCCTTCCGATCCTATCTGAAAGATATGACGCGGGGATAGGGCTGGCAGCTGAAATTTAAAACAAAAATGTTTGAATATCTCAAATACATACTAAATACATAAGCTCACGCATTTTTTCTAGAAAGGGTAGACAGAGGTGCTACAAGGAAACCCTTGTGTTTCGCCCCACAATGTGGTAGGGAGTGAACGTTTCGTCATATCGAGCTCCTAACGGGGATGATAATGAGCAGAAAAATCTAATATTATTTTGCTTTATTCGGGATTCGAATCCAAGACTTCACCGTTGTAATTGAACCGCAGTACAACTACGGCCCTGAAGCACTCGAGGCAGATGTTTGAACGTCCTAATATTTAAAACTAGCTTCAATCATGTCTTTTAATTTTACTCCTATTGGAATTCACTTATGTTTATACTGCAATGATAAAGTGATAATAACAACCTGATGTTAAGTACACGGTAATCAAAATAGGGCATCTACTGATGAGGTGATTATCACTCGCATTTTGACACAACTAAGTTGGCTTGTTCAAAAGCGGATTAACATAGACTGAGCCCAAACGCGGTATAATTGTATGTCACTAACATGGGTTTCTCATCATTTTAATAGGAAGTTGCTATCCGGACAAATAGGAATAGGATATTATCAATAGCACTAGCCACTACGATGTATATTTAAATTGTATATTTGCATTTATAAATAATGTGTGATGTGTGTGAACACATATTTACTGGTGGTCTCTCAAATGCGAGAAATGGTCGGGTTTGGTACCACCGTAATGTCTTCTTCTCCCGCCAAACATCAGGGTAAATGCTCTGTTGTGTTCCGGTTTGAAGGACATTGTATCTAGAGTAACTACTGAACATTTTGAGACTAATCTTACGTCTCAGGATGGCAAGCGCAGTGTAATTCATGGTGTTGTTTGGTTTTACTACAATCCATGAGCGGTCGTGTCGTTTACCTTTAGGCGAATGGCAACGCTTTTTACCGTTCATAGAAATAAAATCAAAACTACATTATTTACCAAAGACATAACATTTCAGTTAAACAGCAGGTGTGTGCGGCTATAAAAATAATTCGCGCAATTGTGATACCATGAAACTGCTTAACCTAGTTAGAGTGTTTTAATCTACCATTTATAGATTAACGTTTAATGGCATATCGGCGGCACAAAAATACATTTAATGAAATTCCTTAAAAGTATTTTTTTACTCGATTTGGAAAACTGAGGTGTTCTTGAGAGTATACTATTTAAATGACACGTAACAGGGTGCCGTTGAATAAATAGTGATTTTTCGTGAGAAAAGCCATTTGACTGGTTCAGACTCTTTTTATTTATTTTATTTATACATATCATTATTTTCGTGCGAAACATATACTCGTAGGAGAATAAAAGTGAAGTTTAATAAATGCAAGACTCAATCTACAAAACAAATTGATAAACTGGGTAAAAAAATAGAATTTAGTCGAGCAAATATTGTTAGTGATATAAAATACAAGGTTTTATATGCAAGGAATATTATATATGTGGATTTAAAATGTTATACTCGTACATTATGCTATTGGTAAACTCCCAAGGATTTTCTATTTCTGCATATAAAGAAAATGCAACAATGTAGTTCTTGCGTAGTCGTTCCATTTATTTTCTATTCCCCTTTTAGATTCCTTGTCCCAAACGGTATTAGTAAATGTAGTATATTTGTTATTTTGTAAATAGGTTTATTATGTATAATACTGGCCGTTTAGTTTCTATTATAATGACGATGTAGTATCAGTTCTGCATTAAATGTTAAGAAATGAATACGTGGTTTCTTTATTACTAACACTACTCTTGGAAACTAATATCAATAAAAGTTCAGTTTTATGCGTTAAATAAAAGATTATTTAAATGACAACCTTCGTGGAGGAATTGATTAAGACGCTGTAAAACTATTAACCTCACATTCAACCAGGGCATTGAGACACATATTTATTCATAATCCACAAGTCTTATGTCGGGTTTGGGAATTTGTGAGGCCGAAAAGTATCTCGTAGTTTTCTAATTCCTACCACACAAGACTTGTGTAATTTACACTTTAAATTCCGGATTTTCTAGGTGACAGTTGGAAATATTTATTAATAAACAAACAATGCTTACCCGAACAAAGTATCATAATGGAAGTGATCCATGAGCTCTGGTCGGCTGATGTTTCTATCGGTGAGTCTGGTGCCAGAAGTATGGGCAGTGTTGGTGACGTCCATCCTACGGTGGTGCCTGCCGCCGCCGTGATCAAGGTAGCTGGAAACCAACATGGGGATCGTTTAGACACTATTATTGAAGAATTTCATATTAAGGTAGCAAATTAAGACATGGATAATTTAGATACTATTATAGTAACTGTGTGTTAGGTATATTTTTACACGCAGTATTCAAATTGAGTAGATATTCTTATTATTACAATGTGCGCTTAAAACTACGGTTATTCAAGGATTGTAATCTATACTAATATTATAAAGCTGCAGAGTTTGTTTGTTTGTTTGAACGCGCTAATCTCTAGAACTACTGGTCCGATTTGAATGATTCTTTCAGTGTTGGATAGTCCATTTATCGAGGAAGCCTATAGGCTATATATCATCACGCTATGACCTATAGGAGGAAAGCAGTAGTGATATTTCTAGCAAATACGAGGAAATTTTATTCGTTTTTCGTGGTCCGATTGGTGGATATACTAAACTGATAGTCAGAATTAAATATTTTGACCGCCATTTTAAAACGTGTATGCACCCGGGCGGATCCGGGCCCGACCGCTATAAATGACAATTAAAATTTCCTCATGGTACTGAATGAGACCGGACATAAACCGGATATAACGGGACGGGAAATATAGTCGACGGCGCGCGGGAAAAATATAGTTAGTACGCGAAATAATATGTTGTTGCCAAATCAATACTGGACTCAAAAGCTATCTGCACCCGGGCGAAGCCGTGTCCGACCGCTAGTGTTCAATATGAATAATGTATCTGTGCTATTAAATTATGAATATAATATGTGAAGTAATAAATGTACAGCTTCCGTAACTACTCATTTACTTAGTTATGAATAAAATTTGGGCCCGTTTATTCTTTGCTTCGAGCATAAGACGTACATCATACAATTGCTGTAACATCCTCAGTTTTTTCCAAAGACACCAATAATATTTGGTCAACGAAAAGGATGTTTGTATTTATATTTCTAATTTGTACAAGTTTGTAACACTCAACTAAATTTATCGTTTAGCATATACACAGTTTGCAGAAATTTATATTTCCTAGTACCAAATTGTAACGTAGGCTTAGAATGGGTAGTTGAACAATTCCCTAAACTCTTAGACCCAAAATGAATAGCAACAAATCATTCAAGTCACCTGTATATGAATAACTGACGTCATTGTGCTATAAATCTTGGCTGAATGGCACAGGAAATATGGTCTAGCGTGTTAGAATAACAATATTCACCTCGAACAGAAGGCTCATTCTTACGCGAACAAAAATATAATGCGAATGCATTGTTCTTCATCACTTTTCTTCGCTGTGTTGTAGCTTTTATAGACTCCTAACTACCTATTATTAGAGAGCTTTAAGTGGTCGTTATTAGTGACGGGAAAGCATAAGTGTAAGCAATATTCTTGCCATTTTATTTTCGCTTCGTAAAACATTTGAAATATAATTTAAATTTTATATGCCTCGATGGCAATTGTATTATAGTATGCAAAGCTGAAGTCTCGTGTCCGAATACCGGGTCGGGCGTAGTGAAATTGTTTTTTTTAATGTCAATAATCTTAATGTCAATAAATAGGAAAGCATTGCATAAATAAACAATTTTCAAGCAATATAAAATAGAATACACAATACGACTAAGTCGAATCTAAACCTTTTACGATTCTTTATCCGAGTGAATGCAACTTGTATTGGTGTTAGTAAAATATGTAATAATTTCTATTGCTACATCCCTAGTTGTGTTCTTTGCGTCGAATACTCCCCAATGTATTAAAGTTGACGTACCGTAGCGAATGGTACAAGAGTACCTCACAGGAATAACATACTGTAGGAAATACAACTGAAGTAAACAAACTAAATTAAACAACAACAAAATACAATAGATATCTAATTAAATGTTTGTTTTTCAAAAGGTATTGTCGTTATCTATTCAAAATACGTTGTTACGGGGAATTTTACGTTTTCCTGCAATTATATTTGTTTATAATACAATATGTTTTTTTCATTCCATTTGAAATAGCGTTCAATTTTCACTTGGGTTCTATTACAATGTTTATGGGTTTGAGGGACCCCTCTTTAAGAACAACAAAATACTATACCAGTTATAGCCAGATTGCGACCAAAAACTAGGCCAGGTAGTTTTAGCGCCTTGACACGATTCAATTCAATTTTCGCAAAGAAAAAAGCGACGAAATTTTTTATTTTTTTCAAATATCGTCGTGTTAGGGTGGTAAATACATAGTTTTTCCCAAAATAGTTACAATTTAAACTTTTGCGTATCATTGCGATTAATATAAAAGGGTGTACATTATAATTTTTGGGAACCCAAACTAGACGAAAAATAATAAAAAAAAAGTATCGTAATTATTTTGGTGAATTTTTTAGTTGTTTTGGGTCTTTGAATTCTTTAAAACTACCACCTGGTTTCATATTAGCTCAATATCCGGATTCGTTTTCGATCGCAGTCTGGATATAACCTTATATTCTTGTGCATAAAAGTAATTGGATAGTTCAAAGTAGGAAACAAACGTTACAATATAATTTGATTGGTCTTCAACGACGTTCGCATGTATTGGAATATTAAACTATGAATTACAATATGAAAACAAGCATAACGTATGCAAAATCATTCGCGGACTTCTGTTGTGTTTGAATATTAATGCTCTTTGTTGTATGTAAAGTTGTTGTGCGACTTTTTTCTTTTGTGTTCTATTGTGTATGTTTAGTATTTTTATTTATGCCACATTACTATTTTAATATTATTACTGATTATTATTTATATATATATTATGTTGTATTGAACAGAAGTATACGAGTATGGGGGCTACCTGATATAAAAAGTCACCTTTGATTATATACACTCACAATTCACACCAGAAAAATGATCGATGGTTTGCGTTTGAGAATACTACTGAAAAAGTTTATCCTTCTGGGGCATTGTACGGAGGTGATAATTATTACTGAATACCAATATTATTGTGTATTGAAGTCAATCACCACGCACAAAAACGGTGAAAGAAAACATCGAGAGAAAAGTGCAATGTTCATAGTTCATACCATAGAGATTTGTATACATTTCTATGGTGTATTACACACCAATCCGCACTAGACCAGTGTCGTGGATATGCCCCAACTACTCTCAATCGTACTTTTGATTAGAGGAGGCCCGTGGCCTGCAGTTGGACATATTTGGGCTGAAGCAGACATACAGACCAATTGTAATATCGGGATAAATCACTCTAATACTAATTCTTGCGCTGATTAAGAAACTTAAAGTAAACAGTCAGGAAAAGCTCTTAAAAATACATTCAATTTACCATAACAACAATCAATACAACCGATGAAAGAGACCCGTTTGTATTGGTAGGTGTTTAAGAGCACATCTGTAATGTTTGTAAGAAAGGAGCTCAAATAAACGCATGTGTCAAGTTCCACCATTTATTCCGGACTGTCAACTACCCAATAGACATAAATATACAAACTATACATCATAGACAATCGCATATACTACACTCCTCCACAACTATTTTTATTCCCTCACACCTTATAATTTACATGTTTATTTAGCCTACACTGTCTGATTGGGCGGACATGAGGCGGCACAACTTGGGCTGGCAGCCTGACATTTTGCTGTTCCCGCACAGGACTCTCCTCCACAACAATAGACGGAGGCGAACTCTGTGCTTGTGATGTCAACGCCGGTGCTTCAGGCTGCTCCGCCTGAGTCCCCTCTGGAGTTGCATCGGAAGATAAAGACTGCCGTTGCGTAGAACCTGTCGGAATTACAAGCGAACTCTTCGTCCTACGCCTTAATTGATCGATATGTCTATGCACCTGCCTGTAACTGTCATCCTGTACTCTAAAATCGTTCGTACCACTAGCATCAACTATCTTCCCAGCTGACCATTTCTCCCCTTTTAAGTATTGACGATACCAGACGTCGTCCCCTACTTTAAAGTTCCTTTCTGTACCCCCTGCTGCCCTAACTTGTCGTTGTTGAGCCTGTTGAACTCTACGCTCCTTATCCGGTCTCAAAATATCTAACCTAGTGCGCAAACGCCTACCCAGCATTACTGAGGATGGACTTGCTCCTGTAGTACAGTGTTCTATATTCCTATAGTACATTAAAAATACATTTATTGCCCTCTCTATATTACTTTTTTCAATAATTGCTTTCTTTATGACATTCTTTAGGGTCCTAACAGCATTTTCCGCGGCTCCGTTGGATGAGGGATGGTATGGCGCTGTGAATATGTGGTGAATTCCATCATTTTTAATAAATTGTGCAAATTCACTACTAGTAAATGGTGGCCCATTATCGGAGACAATTTGTCTTGGTAAGCCCCACCTACTCCATAACTCGCTTAGCTTGGATATAGCACAGCTTGCTGCAGTGCTTGTAACGGGAAATACCTCTATCCACTTGGATGTTGCATCGACAACAACTAAGTATGTCTTCCCGGCTATTGGGCCCATGAAGTCCAAATGAAGTCTCGACCAGGGTTTAACTGGCCAAACCCAGGGGCGTGGTGTTGCGCGCGGTGGTGCCTCCGATTGTTTGGCACAAACCTCACAAGCACGACACTCTTTTTCCACCGCCTCATCAATCCCCGCCCACCACACATAGCTGCGGGCCAGACCCTTGGACTTGACGATGCCCATATGTGGTTCATGAATTATCTTTAAAACCTTATTTTGACAACGTTCTGGAATCACTACCCTATGCCCCCACATGACACAGCCCAATTCCTCATACAATTCCCCTTTTCTATTAAAATATGGCTGGAGACTCACAATTTCATTTGTTTCAGGCCACCCCTCACGGATGTAACGAAGTACTCTACCCAAGATTGGGTCTCTTTCAGTTTCTTTTTTAATTTCACTATACTCCAACAGCAAGCCATCTTGTGCAAAGTGAAGGTACGTCTGCTCTGGAATTGACTCTTCGTCTTTATTCCGAGCATGGTTATTAATAGGGAGACGTGACAACCCATCAGCGCAGTTTTCATTAGTCTTGACATATTCTATGTCGTAATTGTAAGCGGATAATATCACAGCCCACCTTTGCATCCTACTTGCCGTCATGGTTGGTATACCGGTATGGGGGCCAAAGATGGACACGAGTGGTTTGTGGTCCGTACGCAGTGTAAACCTCCTTCCATAAACGTACTGATGAAATTTACGCATACAAAAAATAATGGCTAACGCTTCGCGATGAATTTGCGAGTAATTCTTTTCTGCTGGGGTGAGCGATCGTGACGCGTACGCTACCGGCCGTTCACCCTGTGGTCCAGGTTGCGCCAGGACTCCCCCAACTCCCCATGGTAGCAATCATTGTTGGCAGTTTTAAATCTTCCGTTATTTTATTCACTATAAAATACATGTCAAGTCTGTCAACGTACGACGACCATTGCCCCGTTCGCACATCAAATTCACTCAACCAACCAATCGACATTTTTTTTTTATTTCCAATATTCTAACGGCCAAGATAATATCGTTTAATGGACACGTTATTGTTATGTGTTCGTATCCTCGTCGCCACTGTAATGTTTGTAAGAAAGGAGCTCAAATAAACGCATGTGTCAAGTTCCACCATTTATTCCGGACTGTCAACTACCCAATAGACATAAATATACAAACTATACATCATAGACAATCGCATATACTACAACATCCTTAGACGAATATATTTACTTTAGGCACGAATATTTGCCCAAAGCAAATAGCACTAAGAAATTCTAAAGAACTCAGACCGGATCGTGACCTACATTCCCAAGAAAGATAACTTCGTCATTCGTGAAAAAAGAAATACAAGAAATATGATCGTGGCACGTGGATAGCAGTATTGATATGTTGCGATGGAGGAAGTCGATATGACGAATATATTGAAATATGTTAAATACGTTAGTATAATCAATAATTGTTTTATTGACATGAATACTTGAATATTGATTAAACGTGTATTTGGAAATAGTTCTACTTGCCGAATATTTAAAACACGGTTAGTTATTTCATATGATTAGTAAATGCCGCCAATCTGCACTAGGCTAGCGTGGTGGACTAACCGCTCTCAATAGTACCCTCGATTGTGGAGGAAGCCAGTGGCTTGCAGTTGACGTATATAAGCTAATACAGAAAATGCCGAGCTGTGGTAGCCATATCCGAGTGGTTATCAGGTGTATATCTAAGGCGGGTAACACATTTTCGATTTTTTAGGTTCTGTTCATTGATGGCGGGGATCGCTTTTCTACAGATAAGCAATTTATTTACTGTATAATAATTTCAACTGCGTTTGAAATGTAAAAAGCGGGAAGCTGTGTTATCAGCTTCCTAGTTTTAGATTTTCAAAACACAAATGGAAATTACTCTAAAGTGTAATTATATTTTCGTAGCCATTTGTTTTTATAGCGATTACGTTTTAGTAAAACAATTCCTATTCCATAAAATTTCCCAAGTATAAGTAAGGCATAGTTAAACCCTCGGAAAATATAGCGTCATTTTGTCATGAGGAAGTGACCATACAATCGGCAGCCAACTGTGTAAATATAATTGTATGATAATGGGCCAACTGGATGAGTCGTCAAAATTTACAAAAGACAAGTGGCTGATAAACGTAAATGTACGTTGTAAACTAGTTGTTCCATCTTGTTCCCTTGGACCAAATATTTCACGAAGGTCAGTGATGGATAATTGGTACCTTTGTGTTAACATTATTGTAAGTCGGGTTTTTAAAAATCATCATTTTTGTCGTACACTTTGAATTGAAATTTTATTATGTTGTCAAATATGTTTCAATACCTTTCGAAGGTTTTTACATGGCTTTTACACTAATTTCGTGTGTTTTTAGTCTTATAGTGTGTGTGTGTGGAAAAAACCTAGTCAAATTATTGAACCGAGCGTATAATATACGATTTTATAACACCTTGTCTTTCTAGTTTGATGAATTGATCGGCAAACTAATATGGTGTAAAAGCATATCACCTTTCAATGCTAACTGACTAACCACTTCCATGATAAGTGACATAAAAAGCCGATGTAAATATTTGGAAAGTCCAGTGTATAATTTATGATTTATACACGGTATATCAAGACTGCTATCGGAAACGAAGCGGTTGGTAGTTTCAGTGACTTCAGACACAATGCAACTAAAAATATATTCTCTATTTTTTGTTCCTATCTTCGTATTCAGTTGGTAAACACACAGTTTTGTTTCTAAAATAATATTGTACATCCTTTTATTATTAAAGTCGCTATGGTATGTTAGGTTTTAAATTATTATTTTAGCAAAAAACATGGGTTTACCACCCAATCACTATGATATTTAAAAACATAAAAAAATATCGCGTTTCTTTGCGAAATTTTGAGCCACTATAAATACCATTCGGCTCCGTTTTTGATAGCAGTCTTAATATACTCTATATAAAAATCGTAACATAGGTAATAAGTGTACCTATGTTACGATTGATTTCGATCATGCGATGATTGATTTACGACATGTAAATTCGTAACATAATTTTATAGTTACTTTAAATTACTTATATACGTATACCATAATTTACTTCCTCTGCTTATGTATTTTAATGTTATAATAAATGGTTGTCTGTCAGAAATTGCCTTGTGCGATAAGACCGCCAACTGTACTTTTTTATTTTTATTTCGAATTGTTTCCTTTTGTTTTATTTGTGGTGTACAATAAAGCTTATATAAATATAATGTAAGCTTACAATATTTTATTAGTTTGTGGCCAAAGGTGCTAAAAATTCACACTACCCGTAGTTTTTCACGTATAACATTTTATGTTATAATTAAAACTCTGAAGCACTAAAAGTAGTTCATGAGTAGCGTGTTTTTATAAAAAACATAATAGTAATGCTAAATTTAAATTCAAGGATAGCATTACTATCGCCGCAACGCCGTTTTGATTATTTTTTATCTGCTAATATAATAAACATACATTTTCTTTGTGTCATAATATCTTAATGTGGACACTGGACAGAAGTAAATTGCGTCAGTGACAAAAACTATTGGAATAAATTTTAATCAGTATCAGCCCATATACGTCCCACTGCAGGGCACGGGTCTACTCTACAATCGAGAGTACGATTGAGAGTGGTTAGGCCATATAGTCCACCACGCTGGCCTAGTGCGGGTTGATAAATTTTAATACTGGTAGTATATTCTAGTAAATTTTTTTTTTATTTATTTATCATGATTACAAAAAATAAACTTACAGATTCAATAGTATTTTAGCATTTATAAACCACAAACCACATTATTTATAAAATAATCTATGATATAAGGAGAGTAGTTATGTTTCTTTCCGGTTGTTGTGTTTTTGTTTTTTTTTTGTCTTGTCACTGGTATACTCTTGTAACGTGTGGTTCCGATTAAAGTTTTTCTAATAGAAATCTTGTTTAATCATTTAAATCCAAGGAAAACAAGTATATATAACATTTGTACTCTTTTTATATATTATGCGAAATAGCAAACAAACTAAAAAGCTAAATTTTATATTTTCAGTAAAGTAAAAAAGATGGCTTGGCCTTAAACAAATAGAAAAAAAAAAGTTATCGAGCATTTGTTAAACTCTAATAAAGGTGCAAATTCTTTGCTCTCTATAAGTCTTGTACTGAATCAATTATTTTTTAGTAATTATTTTTTCATTGACACATAATAATCCATCCAAAAATCTTGTCAGTACTGTCATTTAAACGAAACATTTAGGCTCAGATGCACAAACTAGCTTTGCCTGTAACTTTGAATTTGAAAATGTCAATCCTGCGAATCAAAGCGATCTCAAGTACGTCTCAAAATATATATGGCGATAACTTTGTCAAAATTAAAGCTATCGTCAAAGCGAGTTTAGTGAGTTTTTAGCAACTAGAACTTAATTCCACTTAAATTAACAAATTAAAATCGATTTTATTCCATTCTAAATTCAAAAATAGTTTCAATTCCAATAATGCGAGTAACAGTCGGAAATCGGTCGTCGATCTCAGCGTTTTTTATGTAGCCGGCTAGGGTCATATCGGCCCTAATGAAGCGGCGTGACAGAGCGTCAGCTTTTTCGCGGGAAAATCCATTATCTACCCTCGTTTATGACAACGCTAATAGCGGAGTCCACGACAACGGGCCGTGACGCGTTTGTTATTCCTTTACTCATCGCTAAATAACAATTTATTTTTATACTGATAAGGATGGAATGAACTTTTTTGCCCTGGAGGGTAATGGAGTTACGCTCGTTTAGAATATGAAATAAACTGAATTTTGACAGTATTAAACTTAGATGAAGTATGATATGACTGCAGCATTTTTGATGCACAATGTGCTTGACGGGCAATAGATGATGAGAAATAGTCGACGCAAATTTTGCCTGCTTGCTTAAAAACTTGTAGACTTAAAACCTAACGATTAGCCATTTACGTGGGTCATTATGATTCAAATATGACTTATAATTATTTCGGAATTAATTCTATTTTATAAATGAATGAATTATATTAGAACACTAGCGGTCGGGCACGGCTCCGCCCGGATGCATACACGTTTTAAAATGGCGGTCAAAATGTTTAATTCTGACTATCAGTTTAGAATATCGACCAATCGGACCACGAAAAACGAATAAAATTTCCTCGTATTTGCTAGAAATATCACTATAAGTCATAGCGTGATGATATATAGCCTATAGCCTTCCTCGATAAATGGACTACCCAACACTGAAAGAATCATTCAAATCGGACCAGTGTCCAGTAGTTCCAGAGATTAGCGCGTTCAAACAAACAATCAAACTCTGCAGCTTTATAATATTAGTATAGATTCATTAAGTAATCCTATGATCCAGGCCTCACCTGCCATAGACCTAAGACAAAATTATGCACACCGCCATATTACATTTAATATTGAGATATGAAATCCTACGCCAATAGATCTTTCTAGATTGTCTTGCACTAACCGCCAGTGCCTTAGGATAAAACGAGTAGAATCAAGATAAAACAAGAGAACAAAAGTATTTTCATTGTATATTTAATACGTTATCAATGTTCGCACGCTTTCTGTTGGCTTGAAAATGTATTGTAGCGTTTTCATATTTATCAACGGCTCATTTTGTATTTATTTTCCTCATAAAGTTTATATAACTAAGTCTAGAATCAACGTCATTGCAAGTATAATTTACACAGGTGACTTGCATTTTGCGAGTCATTGATATACGGTAGCAATACATATTTTTATTAGGTCGCAACACGCATTTTAATTTTATGGTTAATTACATATTTTATGAGTAACAAACATATTTAAACATTAATTATATTATATTAATAATTTGGTTCATGTTTAAAATTACTAATGCAAATGGAAATCGTTATGAATATACTACTCGTGATATGCCTGGGTTTTAGTTACAGTGGTTTAAAACAATCCCATACTATTAAATTTGTCCGTAGCGCTGTGTAATTTTTCAAAGAACAAAATTCTACATTTCTGTTCCGTCCATAATCATTGCAAAACTTAACTAAACTAAATTATAAATACGTCTAAAGTGTATCTATCTCTTTCTCTCTTTTGAGCTACAGGGAGTCCACAGCTGAATATGAGCCTCCCTCATAGATCGCCATATAGACCTGTTGAAAACTGCCTGTATCCAGCGACTTTCTGCGATCTTAACCAAAACCTGAGGCTAATAATGGCTATTTATTTATAAAGAATATATTGATATTAGGAATTTAAAAGAATTGAATCAAACATTGTTATAGTTTTCTAGCTAGATACATCTCAAATTTAAATATATTTATGTTCACAATTTTGCGACTATCAGGCGGTGTTTTAGCACCCCTGTCTCAAATTGTTCCGTAGTGGTTTATTACTGAGGCAACAGAATCATGTAATTTGTGCAAAATAAATTAACTATTACAAAATACACAATATTATTATTTTACGGTCAAATTCACCTATGCTAATATGTTCTTTATATTTGAATACAAATTGTGAATATAAATTATGTTCGGAACAGGTTGTTTCATAATATTGTATAATTGGATCGTTATAAAAAATTGAAGTGGATACAACAACAACAAAAATTATGCAAAATTAAAAAAACTGTTTATTTTTGTAATTGTTTTAACCTCATCATCTTAGTCAAGATATAAATACGTGAAAGATAGTTTGAAAATACGCATATATTTTATCTGAAAAACTATATCGCATTAGTATATAGATACAACTAAATTGACTATAAGAATATTGTAAATATGTTTTCGAATTAAAAGTGCATTGTCTTAAATACTTTTTATAATATTAATACGTAAATTTGCAAATATTAATTTAGATTCGTTTTGTTTTCTCCTGGCGATATTTTAATGATATGTTTCTGTTTTCTTTATGAACTAAGATTATCATGCACTTTGCCTACATTAATTAGTAGTTTGTCATGAACGTTTGCAACATAGTTGCGGTTTGCGATAAATCGGGGTCTATCGCTTATTGTTACCGTAATGTTTGTTATTTTCCAACAAAATTAATGTGGGATTAGCTTGAGTTATTGAACACGTATAAAATATCGATTAACATAGGTCAACGGCGCAATGTTAAAGGCAATTATTTCAATAATTAATTAATTAATAAAGAGATTTATGTTACGATGTTTGTGTGACGCAAAATGTATATAAATAGAATGATAGAGAAAGCTCGCAGTTGTCTGTTCTTTTCATAAAAAGTATTGGATGGCACTTAATGACTTATAATTTTAAAAAATACCTTAAATTATTGGGAACATCATTTTAAATTAATAATAGTACTAGTACTCGTAGTAGTAATTCTCGTGAGCGCCAAGTATTGGGCACTGTGCATTTTCATGGCACATGATAATTAAAATTAAAGCGATGTAAAATTTTTGCCTCTAATTGTAAATTCCGCAAATCTGCAAATGCTAGTACATTATGAGAAGAAATGTCATACTAGGGAATGTGAAAGTATACAAGCTCCCTGTAATTCTCATTTTATTTTTCCATTTATTGCGGAACAATTTTGGATTGAAGTAGGATCGTGGCCGACATTGCGATAATCTCACCACTGTGAAGAATAAATAGCATTTCCACTGCAAATCTATTTCCTATACCTGTCTGTTCTGTCTTCGAAAATATAAATACGGGTTACATTACGGATTAAGAATGCAATTTCGTAAATTCATTTGGATAAAAACGTTCTACTAAGAAACGATCAATTATTTTCGCGGAAAGACGGTTCAGTCGTGCGAATAAGGAAGACAGGGAATAAATAAAAAAGCCTCGGATTACGAGAAGGCCATAATTATAAGTATACGATGTAAACTGATTGCTGGTACCTACATCTATTTTACTTCAGGTTATCCTTATTTTAACTGCAAATAAAGAATTCTTTAAACAAGGAATTTATTTTTTAAAATAAATTGCTTTGGCGTATGGAAGTAAAGAGCTTCACATCCAAAGAGCCTCATGTGGCTCGTGAGCCGCAGCTTGCCGAACCCTGGGCTAGGGGATAGTGATACGTAAATTATTGGAATGGCCCGATACTTATCAGGTGCGGTCATTTTGTCCTGCAGGTATAAAAAGTTTACTATACGACTTAGATGAGAACTTAGATGGGGTTTTTAGAATTAATTGCGGTAGAGAATTGGGCATCCACTTTTTTTTTATGAAACTTCCTTCTGACGATATAAATATGGATATTGACGTTTAGAGTACTGTCATATTTTTCGACGAGTACTTTTATCTGGCGCTCAGATAATTTTCAATAAGCTAATCACATGGGATTTCAGCAGCGTTGCTATATTACGAAATTTCGGTTCGTTTGTATTTATTGAATATATTTTTGGAATCATCGGATATGTTCCAGGTATCAGAACCAGGTAAATTAGGAATAGTTATTTGGGCCTTGTTAAAAAGTTGAATGAACTTATCATTTGGAGCACAAATCACGTGATCACGCAATGACCGCATGTGTCGAGTGCTTAGCGTGTTATTAGGATGATTATCACTATATTAGTTTTTTGTTTTTATGTTAGGATTATATTAAAATGTTTATTTTTATTATAAAAAAACTGTATATTGCATATCATGATTCATTAAGAAGAGAATTCAGATTTAATAGCATACGACAGAAAATATAAAAAAAAAAATATAGCATAAGGTTTACAAACTGAGAATTTTATTTGGTTGAGTGATTAATTTTCAAAGAACATTCACAATTTTGACGAATTTTATCATTGTCTATACTTTATACTTCTGAAAATATTATCAAGGTGGAGTTAGTAAGAATAACAAAATCGGCCAAGTGTGAATCGGACATGCGCACTAAGGGTTCCGTGCCATCCAATTATCCACTTTTTAAGAGCCTGTCCTGTTTACAAACCCTTTGTTAAAACTCGTCTAAACCAGAATTAAGTTTTATGGATAACGGTTTTATGGGTAATTTGGATCACTATAATGTGGTAAAGCGAGAACGAGAAAACAATGAAAAAGTAAATCGGATATAAAATCAATCTTGGTGTTTAATCGACTTCAAAAAAGGACGAGGTTCTCAATTCGACTGTATGTTTTATAACAGATAATACGAGATATTGTTCTAGACATGAGTATACGATATAGGGAATTTATAATACACAAGTCAAAGTTCTTAATTCCAAACAAAATACATTTACATTACTGCTTTTCTATTTTTTCGAATTAATTTCTACATAATTATGTTTTTATGTTTTATTTTATTTAACTTAACCAACAGACATTATATATGGGCGAACTTAATGCCATTTATTTCATACCATAAGATCCTGCTTACGACTCTGTACTATACTGATCTATAGGTTTTGATTTATTTGGGTTAACATAACGACAGGCGGGCAACGAAGTGAACCTGTAAGGGTTTTATTGCTATGAATGGCGAGACGAGCATGCCGTTCGCCTGATGGTAAGCGATACGACCGCTCATGAACAGTAGCAAAACCAAACAACACCTTGAATTACAAAGCAATGCTTGGCATTTGGTTTTGTTTTTCCATTAGTGTACCGAACCCTAAATGGTTTTATTAATATACACTACAAGGAGGAAAAATTGCGCCATTATTTATCGGAATGATAAAGTGGCTTTTTTCTTATTTATAATTTTATTCATTCTGCATTCCTGATTTTTTTATGCGAGTTTCTATAATTTATATTTTCTGTGCTTCTTTTTATGGGATTTACCACACAAGTTTTAACTACGATATTTCTTTTATTGAATTGTACAAGCTATTCATGATAATTATTTGTTGTTATCACCGCGATTTTTAAATAGTTTGAACTGCACTTTTGTTAATAACTTAACTGAGCTTCAAGCTCGGCTAAATTGAGAGTTGTGGATGGGATTTCGGGTAATAAGTACAATGAGCCCTTCCAAGACTGTGAAACCTTTGGATTACTCGCGAAACAAGGTCAAACTTTACTTGATTCCGTATTCATTAAAAATAATCTTTTACCTTAATGCAGACACCTGGTCATCGACTTGAGGAAATACGTTTTCCGGAAGGATCTTCATTTTTCCTTGTACAGAAAACAAATTTTTACATCGGATTTACGGCTACATCAGAATTGTGGCGCGAGTTGTATCTGTATCCAAATCGAATATAGAACGAGGTCAACGGTTTTCTTCTTTTTCATCGAGGTAATTGAATATTTATTGGAAATTATATCCATGGTGAATTCTGTTTTTCAATTATAAATTCGTGCGTAGTGGTCTGTTGGTAAACGGATCAGACACGGCTGCCAATACATTTATGGTGTGCGCGGGTTCAAATACCAGGGCACACCTGTGACTTTCCGGAGTCATGTGTATATTGATCACCGCGCACTATAACGTTGAAGGAAAACATCGCGAGAAAACCTGCATATCATAGCGATTTTTAAGAATTTCTATTACATCATATTATGTAAAATCCGCCAACCCGCACTAGGCCAGCGTGGTGGACTAGATGGCCAAACCACTCTCAATCGTATTCTTGATTAAAGAGGAGCCCTGAAATGGTACGTATATGGTCTGATACAGATACAAAAATATGAATACTCACTGGCCATTACATTTTTTTTTATACAATTGTGAGTGAATGTCCATTATTTATAACTGCTTGCAGTTGTTTAGCTTTAATGCGAATATTCTTTTTTGGATAAATTCGGCAAACGGGCAAACAGGTCACCTGATGAAAAGTGATCACTGAACATACAAAACGCTAGGATCATAGATGTGTTGCCGGCCCATCAAATCGGGAAAAGATTGGGAAGGAAAAAATATGGGAAGTGGTAACTTCCCATCTTTATATTATAGGGTATTGGGCAATCTCAAAAGCATTATAATTAAATTATATTTTTGGACGTTTAATATGTTTATAAGTAGCAAGTGTGCAAATATGATGAATATGTATTATGTATGGTTGTGAGATATTTTGAAATAAATGCGTATAGCAAGCACAGTGACTGTACATATTTTATTATTCATACGCTTTTAAAATTCTTTTATTTTTGCAAGTGCTATGTTAGCTATTGTTGTAGGAGCGTCTTAATATTTATCCAAAGACTGTATTTGTCTTTCTGTGATGAAAGTTTTTGTTTAATTATTGCCTCTTTTTGAATTTACATATAAAGATAAATTACTGACTGATTCATTCATCGACCATTGGAACAATATTTATATAAAATGAAAATATTTTAGTGTATCTTTTAAATGTTATATGCAATATTTAGATTCAGTCTCTCTTTTCTTCACCACCCGGTTCACAAGGCTATATTCACTGTTACTAACAAAGTTTTAAACATTTTTATCTATACTGTCCAGCTTTGCATACACATTATTCGCCGCGCCGATGTAAACTGATTGAAAAAAAGCGAGATGTGGAAAAAATATACACGGTCAAAGTTGTGATCTTCACCCTTATGTTGACAAAATTAAGAACAAATCGATCTTTCAGCTGTTATCCAAATAGGCGTATTAAGGAAGAAAAAACTGACTGGTTCACAAGTATAGTCGGGTGGATTGCTGTTTTAGCATAAGCTTTCACTACTGTTTATTTACTAATATGTTTTCGCACGTAGAATCTCCTTGTTAATAAAAATTCATCCCATTAGGAATTTAAGCTCATTTTATATGGAAAATCATTCCTTTACGGAGTGAAAATACGACGTAATAAATTTATAAACACACGTTTATTAATTAGCTCAGACAACACGAGCGTGTAAACCTGTCAATAGCCGTTTATGTGGAAGTGAAGAGCTTGTCGCTTTACATTTATGCCTGTGTTAGTAGCGTGCCGTGATCTCTGGAGTGGATTTGATGAAATGTGATTACGTCATTGCTTTAATTACCAATTAAGATCAATTTACAACCAAACTTTTTTATAATCAACCAATTGAACTCATTCTTATAAGGGTCAAAGAGATTGTATCAAACAATTGAGCCGCTATCGCTTTAGACGAAAGTCCATGATTGAGCGATATTACTCACTGTTTATTTAAAGCGATGCTTTTGATGTGCTAGGTGGTATAATTTGTTATCGATTGAAACAAATCGCATTGAGTTATAATTACAAATCTTTTCTTTGACACAAAACCGACGGAACACGTAAGCACTCATAATGTTTACTTTGTCTGAAACATAATATGAACATTGTACTTAAATAAAAAGACGCATTCACAGCCCGTAAACAAGTAACGCTTTGTGAAGCTACCGTGGAAATACAAAGACAATTAGAATATAATGCAACGAGCAATTTGAGACGCTGCGACTGAACCCATGCCAAATGACAATAACAATTGCCGTGATTTATGACTGACAAAAGGAAGATGTACAAAGAAAGTTCAAGCACATCGAACAATTGAAGTAATTGTGATGCAAGCGACGTGCTCCGTTAATAATATTAACTGATTCTTATGTTGTGGCAATGACTTATTTTAGCGTTTGTTCCGATCGAGGTGTTTGTCATTTACGGAAGCATAAAAAAATGTTTTTATTCTTAAAATATATTTATATAATTGATTGTCATGGTAATTCTAACAACGGATTTTTAGAGGAATTATTTAATCATTCAACTGCCTCGGTGGCGTAGTTGTACTACGGTTCAGTTACAAAGCTGATATGGGATTTTTCTATTCATTATCAGCCCGCGTCAGGAATTTGTGTTTAATATGGCGATAGGGCCGATAGGCTCGCCCCTTTCACATTTTGGGACGGAACTTACAAGTCGAAATGTAGGTGTTCTGTCACCATTACCTACTCCTTCTGGGAAAAAAGGCGTGAGTTTTATATATGTATGTAATATGTATGTTATTTCGTCAGATTTTTATCGATAATGGATTCGTACGAAGATAAGCTGATGTGATATACTGATATGATACGGAAAGTAGAAATAATGAAAAATTGTTTTCCTTTTTCCTATATGTAAACAAAATGAGTAATGATTATAGTCGAACATTATCAATATTAGTAGATATATACTCGTATTATAATTTCGTCGAAGAAATAACCAACTATAGACAACAGGTATTCCTCTTTGAATTAATTTCATATTATGTCATCACACTGACACAATTATTTAGTATGGAAATTAATTTCACCACATTTTCAAAAGTTACATTAAGTTACTAATATTTCGGTAACTCAAAGTAGGATTTTTATTATGGTAGGTTTTGTTTTTTACGCTAGTCGATTACCTGTAAGTTGTAACGTATGGACAACCACTCTACTTTTTTTATGATATTATAATATAATGTGACTATCCTGCCAACTGGTATCTGATATTTTAAGTTGAAATTTTCTTGTTATTTTCATACTGGGTCATGGTGTAGTTGGTTATAATGCCTTGTGGAACAAAAAGTTGAAGGTTCGATCCTTACATTCAGAATTTTTATTTAATCCACAAGGGTAACATGGGTTTGGAGGTTTGTGGAACTGAAAACCGTGTCGTAATTTTAGATTTTACGTGACAAGACTTCTAAGTCTTTTATCGTAGTGTTCCGTCGAGGCTGTGTATGTTAGTAATTAGGGCGTTTTAGTTTGGTTATATTAAAAAAAATCCATGTGTCACCATAATTTTTCCATCGAAGAAGCAATTAATTAATGTTAATTAAATATCCTGATGTATTATTATCCTATTTAACAAACAGATTAGGTATTGTGTATAAAAAGCATTGATGTATGCATATTACGTAGTGTTACATCACTAAAAACCAGAATATGGTCACAAAAAACTAATTGATTTATAATTAAAACTTGTCCACGTCCAATGTTTGACTTTTGTAAACCAAAGCCATTCTAAAAATAAAAGACTAGATCCTTGATAATTTGAGTAATATTGAGCAATAATTCATTCGATTAAAATATAAACAGTAATTATCATATTAAAATATAAACAGTAACTATCATATTAAGGTCTATGCCTAATACGTCATTGTATAAATTGACTAAAAGTAATAGGCAATACACATTTTTTTGCCATTTCAAAAAGGGGAAATCAAATCCTTTGTGTTAACTTTTATGTGTGTTCGCCGATTTCTCGGTAATTTTATGATTTCATGGTGTGATTCAATGAATTTTTATTATTATTTTGAATTATTATGCAACACCACCGACCGGTGACAAAAATACGACAGAAGGTAGCCTTTAGTAATTTATAATAATAATATGTTGGCCTGGTACGTTCTTATTACGGTTATGCAAGCTTTATTTTTTTTAATAGCCTATAATGTGTCTCACTGCTGGGCAAAGGCCTCCTCTTTGTTGCTCCACTTGACCCTGTTTTCGTTGAGCTCTTGCCATTTTAGCTCGAATGCATCCAACTCGTCTATCCACTGAATCTTTGGTCTTCCGCGTTTTCTCCGGCCGTTCGCAGGAATCCTGCTTGAAGCCAGTCCGGCCCAACGGTTTGGATGCATTAGAGTCACACACAACGCAAGGTATATAGTAAGGGATAATTATCTTAATAAATTAATCCCGTGAGATATTATTATTATTATTTTGGTTATCGAATGTTTTGTCTTCTTTGGATGTTCAACGTTCGGAGTAAGGTATAAGTTTTCCACTTCTACAAATCAATACTATTCTCTATTATTCTCACATTTTTTTCCGAATTTAGTCTATGGTAACGACGTACGATAGAGGATTCCGACATTTTGTGGATTATCTAGGCATATTCGTGAAGTTTTACGTATGGCGTCCGAACATTCGAAGTTCGTATCGTTTCAAAGAGTAAATCCCCGTGAATTCAAAAGTCAAGGGGTTCAAAACTGTCTAATAATAAGGCCGTTAGTCTTTTGTTTGTAATATGGTAAATACATTTACTCATTACTATACAGACGCGGCATTGTCAAGGTCTTATAAACATGTATGTTAATTCCTTACTAAATGGTTAATAATATTGCATAATAGCGTGTGTAGTTAAATGTCAATATCATGTAGTCGTATTTGTCTAGAATAATGATTTGGATACCGATAACTATCGTATATGGCGACACTGACCGACTTAATATGTTTTTTTATAGTTTTGGTGTTATTTCAAATTTTCAAGCGTATTTATTATTACTGACTGCCTCGGTGGCAAAGTTTTACTTCGGTATGATAGCAAAACATAGGTCTTGAGTTCGAATTCCGGGTTGGGCAAAGTGATCATGCATTTTTCTATTCAGCATCAGGCCAGAGTCAGGAATTTGTGACCGATATGGCGATAAGCTCGCTCTTTTTACATAGTGTCACGGCACACAAGGCGAAACTTGATTCCTGGTAGGAATATTAATAATTCTTAAACTGGGCCATTCCCATTTCCCCTACAATTAACCCAATGCAAAATAATGTAAAGAGCAGTGTCATTTTAATAGATACGACTCAATTATGCTTCGATCAAAATACACTAGATACACAGTTCCCTGTAAAAGTTCTGTTAAAAAGTGGCACCGATGCATAACATAAAAAAAATAAACAAAAAGATCACATATTCCAAATATGTTAACACAAATTCCACCTTATTCCTGGAGCTTAAAGTAGCTTTTCATATAATATTGTCTAAAGTTTTACGACGTTTTGGAAGCAACGGTCGGTGCGTGACTGAAGGCGAAAGAGTGCTCAAAGCACTCTTTCTTGGTGCCATTTTCTAAGCGCTGTGTTGTATCTAGTGTATATTTGATCGAAGCAATTATGCCATATTTTGGATGTGATCGCTCTTTCCTCATGAGGATTATTAGATTTCTAATGTGGTTAAATACGGATCTATGGATTTACTGAGGTTGTGGAAGACCAAAAATATAACAATAATCTTTATTTTATTTTTTATGATAAAATTCGTACACAGTCTTGTAAATAAATTGTATCAGCCCAAAGAAACAACGTTTAAAATATTTGAAAATGGAACTCGACTGGAATTAAAACATTTCCATTGGAGTATCTTTTTGAATGCACAGATGGCAAAGAAACACCACTTTGGTTGCCACGTAATGAAGAAATAAATTTTGGTTATAATTGAACCAAATAGGCGGGAGTTTGTATACGCTTTTTACATGTTAATGTTATTTTGCACATATGTGATAACAGAGCGTGCACGATTAAAACCACGTTCAATTCATTACTGTTAATACAGGAAACGGTAATTTAATTATTTACATCACTTACAAGGACTATTAAAAATAGTCTACACAGTCGCTCCAGTTTTAATTCAGCCTAGCGTGTACGTTATCTGATTCACAAGCTTGAGTGACGTCATCTGCGTGATAATGAAAAAATATTAAATGTTACTCAGCACGCGGATCATGTCCTCATACTTTTAATTGTGACAATCTTGTGTTAATCAAACCATACTTAGATAAGTTTCAAGGATTTGATGAGATAAAATTTAATAGATAATTTTAATGACAGTTAAATCGTCAACAATTACTAATAAATCCTTTATTACCATCTACAAATTTGTTAATCAGCTGATTATTGTGTGGTAAATATAATGTTAGTTATTGTAAATTACTTAACTAGTCGCACCACACGCGGGTTGTAAACCTCAGAGCATGGAGTTCGATTCCCATAAAATTGCAAGTCCTACTTTTTTTTTTGGTTTTGGTTAAAAATGTTATATACCGAGTTAAACATAATAGAATAATAATGAAGATATAAGAACTAAGTTGGTACTTACACATATTGTAATTATCTATTAGTAATAATTAGACTTGCAAAGAATATTCGGTTACTATTCGGTATTCGGCCTATTCGGCTGCTTTTATTATATTCGGCCGAATACCGAATACTTAAATAATATATTTTGTCATAGAGAAATAATTGGTAAAATGAAAAATTAAAATCGATTGATTACGCATATATTCATATTTTCATTTCTGTTATAATCATTTAAGTAGTCATTGGTGCATAACATAGGTACATAATCATCTTCTGAATTGGAAAAATGGAGGATTCTATGTATTTGAATTATTGTGCTAATCAAAATTTAGAAGGGTATGGTTCTCATTTCTTTTATAATCATTTATTAAGTAGTCATTGGTACATAAAACAGGTACATAATTTAATCATTTTCTGTATTTAACAATTTAAGAATTTTTTAATGCATTTGAATTATTTTCATAATCAAAATTTAGAAGAGGAAGGTTATGGTGCAGAAAGACTAACTGTTTATTTGTTAAATTTCACACTATCACACTTACAAACAGATCAAAACTAAGAGAGCACAATAAACTGTACTTAACGCTTAATAATAAACTTTACAAAACAAAGGAGCGCGAAACAATCACGTCTGTACAAGTTTTTGGCGCTAAAATCCAGCCGAATACTTTTGCCTAATATTCGGTTATTCGGTCGGGGGCCTCGCCGAATATTCGGTATTCGGTATACTGCCGAATATACTATTCGTTGCAAGTCTAGTAATAATATAATTTTGTCAATGTGTTACGCGATTAATATATTGACTCAATACTATATTATTTTTTAACAAAATACATATCATATATATATTTCAAAGCTATACTTTCGCATTAAAATAATTCAGATTGAACTGGCTTACCAACTCCGATAGCCGTGGACGTCACAGATTAAACAAATACTGCAGACGGTGACATAAATAACGGTTATTATTTTTCAGTGATTCACGTATCAAATCCGCAAATAGGCGAGACGTGAGATAAGCAACCTCTTCGGAGAATATATATTATGTTAAACCGAGTTTGATAGCTTTACAAGAACATAAATATTGCGCTTCTGGTTAAAACTCACGCATTTATTTCAGGAATTAGTGGTAAAGGTAAGTTTTAAGTTAAAAATGGCTGCCTGATTGTTTACCGATGCTACTACAAAGATTCATTTTTAGAAGTAGACATATTATAATTAGTTCAAAAGATAAATTTAATAGAAGCAAGGTAATTCGTTTTTACAAGTGTGAATCTCTTTATCCCAAATTTCTATCGACAACATGTCGGTAAAGTTACGACATATTGTTGATATTGTAATAAAAATCAAATTGCGATTGAATGATGCAATGAGTACTTTTAAATCAGACTTTCTTGTTAAAAGTGTTAACAAATCGATAACGATGTTTCATCATAATCTTCAGCTAGAATAGGTTCGCTGTTGATCATAAACCTCTTCTGGCGTTTAGCGGATGGAACTTTATATTTAGTGTTGTAAGTCAATAATACAATACATTTACACAAACATTCAACTATACTCAAATCTAAAACTGCATTCACCAAGCTACTTAAAAATAAATAAATGAATAGGTACACCCAACAGCCACATACTTGGTCCTGACCCCACACTAAGATCGAGTCTTGTGTCGTAGATATCAGAAACTATGACCGATTTTGGGTCTTACAAACAACCCGAAACAAATACCTTTCAACCATTTAAAAATTTGTCTCGGTGCGGGGATCGAACCCGTGGTGGTTTCACAGTCGGTCCCACCCAACTACACCATGGAAGCTGTCGAGGGGGAGTCTGCATACATACATATGATGTCATTTGTGGGAACTACATTCCCGACCACCCTTCGCGTGGGACAAAAATAATAACGTAACACATGACTAAGAAATATACAATATAAAATACATCCATTACCTTCCTTTCGATTCATACATGTCAAGTGTTTTTATAAGGTTTTAGTGCCAAGGCAGCGGGCATTCAGCTGACAATAAAAATAATATTGCAGTACAATGGAATATGTCATGCAAATACTATTAGAGCTCATATACAAGTTCAAGGGAAATGTATGATGCAAGACCGGCGCCTGGGAAGAAATAGTGCACGGAGTAATTTAATTCCAGAAAGCCATGGATGGAGATAAAACAATTTATATAGTGTATTACTGTTGTGATTAAAGTCGCCGATAAGGATACGAATGTCGATTGAATTATTCTTAGTTTTCATTTTCTTCTTTGTTCAATTGTTTTATATGGTGTAAAATAATATACTTTAATATAATAAATACTAATATAATAGAGCATCTAATACTCGTGTAGCATTTAAAAGGACAATCAAGCAACTTTTTTAGGATAAATTGTCAGAATCATTAAAGTGTGTGTTTATTATATCGCCTTTACTTTATGTACTATATGATATGTATATTTTTATGTTACATATATTTATCATTCCCTTTATTGTATGTTTATATTATAGAGCGATATATATCATATTTAAGTATATATTCATAATTTTGCCTTAACTCTTTTTTATGCGCCTACCATGGTTTCTCTCTGCACCACTCAAAGGTTGGCTGAGAATGCTTCAGACATTAAGTCAGCCTTTATATTATCTTTGTATAAGAAGCGTAATAAAATAAAATAATATAATTAAATACATAAATCTCCGTTACTACGAGTATAGCTATTTTTCTATTTATCATTAAAGGAATAAAAATACTTGAAAATTGTCGGTTTATTTGTTTTATATACTTGCACGTGTATTATCGACTTGTTTCTAATATCTTAAATTCCGACTCGTTTTTATTTATTGTTTTATTAACATATCGGCATACATAGGCTGTGAACCGAGACTTCCTGCGTTCGATCACCAGACCGGGTCAAACAGTTAGTTGATCTCAATTCAAAAATTATATTTATTAGGGAATGGTTGTTTTTTTTTTTTATGATATATTGACGTTGGTAGTAAAATACGCCGTAATTATACGCCAAATTATATCTGCTATATCTTTATATATGTCAAAAAGGCTATTTTTGCAGAACACTAATATTACTGTGTTCATCTATTATTTGTACACAAACAAAATGCTATAATACAATTAGCATAACAACACTGCGGAGTTAAACCGAAAAGGAATATGAATAATTATTCAAATTGTGAACTTGTGTATTCAAATGTAACAGAATTAGATTGCAAAATAGATAAGACATACAGATTCAACCATAAATGGAACTAAACATCGATGCTAATATGTTATCCAAAAAATCGCTTCGGAATATATGTGACTGGAGTTTTATGCGTGCAAAATTTTAATTATCTATTTTGTAATATATTAAGAGAATCCTTAAATAGTACTATTCTAAACTTAATTAATGGGTGTCTATATTTATAAATTGCCGATAAGTCTGTTATTTATACATACATACATACATATGTATAGCATTGACATTGTAACGAGAGTAACTACTGGACATATTGAGACTTAACATTTAATGATGGCGAGCGCCGTCGAATTCCAAGCATTGCTGTGTAATTCATGGTGTTTGGTTTTGTTACTGTCCATGAGCGGTCGTATCGCTTACCATTAGCCGAATGGCATACTCGTCTCGCTAGTCATCGCAATAAAAAAACCAAGCTGATATTTGATTTACTGACAAGACACTAGTTAGACCCGAAACGAATGTATGTCAACTAGTGTTGCCAGGTGTCCCGCTTTACGCGGGACGTCCCGCTTTTCAGGGGTTCGGTGACGCGTCCCGATTGAACCTTCGGCGGGACGCCAAATGTCCCGCTTTTTGACCACCCCTCTAGAGTACGAATAAAAACTAAATATCACAAACTTTTATCACTGTGTTTCTCGATTTCTTACAAATATTTACCTACATAGTATCTAATTCGCTTCTAAACTGGTTTCCAAAGACTGATTCCAAAAATAAAATTGGACTTTGAATAGTTCCCAAGGATTTTCCTTTCTTTACGGTTCTTATTTTCGATGGTAACAAATTTGCAAGTAAATACTGTTAGTGAGCTTAAGCCTAAGGTTATATTAGCTGGCTCCAATGAATATAACTTTTCTTTCCTACGTAATAATTTCAAGTTTCAGACGGCATAGTTTTTTTTATTTGTGGGAAAATGTGTATCAGAAGATTTTATTTAAAATAAATACGCATCTAAACTTTACTTAATTCTTATCGAGCATAATAGCGAGCATTATTTGTCAGAATCTATGTGCACAGACTGGTTTAGAAATTAAAAAATAATTATTTATTTTATTTCATAATAATTTATTTTATTTTATTCTTAGAAATAAAAACCACTCTGGTAAATCCAAAAAAAAATAATCTGAGATACGCATACGCTAAAGGAACATTCAAAATCGTTGCAAGTTCATGAAACAATTTTTTGAAAAAGTTTTGCCGTATGAATTTAAGCCTAGAGAGATACATGATACTTCTTAGAAAACCGTAAAGATTTGGGAAAATCCGTGAATACCTTAATGAGAAGGTTAAATAAGAAGTTTTATGCTATGTGTTCTGTGCTGTGAATACAGGGGGTACTCACTAGACCTTTCCCTTCTTGACCATAACTTATTCGCATCGATGGGACTTGGTCTGGTTGAGCTGTGCTTCCATTATTTTAACAATAACCAAATTATTTTGCTATTGTCTTTGAGAGCGTCCGGAGACGCGACGTTGTTTGATGTGATATTTATATGCTGTTAGAAAGAGGAGGACTACTAATAAGTTATGACAAAAAAAACTCTTATTCTAACATAGGCGTCCCGCTGAGGAACTAAAAATCCCGCTTATTTTAATCTCTTGTCCCGAATTTTCAACCAATAAACCTGGCAACACTAATGTCAACTTAATTGAGCTATGTTTCAAGTTTTTCATTATGCAAAATGTATGGAATGGAATATTTTAACAAAGTGTGCAAGATTGTTCTAGAACAGAGGCATTGTAACTTATAATCAAAGGTGAGCGACAATTAAAGGAGTATTAAATAATGATTACCGTCTGTCATAAAACTTGTAAAGTGTCTGTAACGTGCCGTGCGATTGGTGCGCGTAATTGATAAATTGTTTTATTATTTGGTTCCGTTTGCTGCTGCCATTTTACGCATTTGATTAGCGGCAATGTACACATACATTATATCCCTCGCGAAAAACACGTTTGTGCGATTTAATGGCTTAATAAAATCATAAATCAAATATAATAAGCAATTGCAGCACGGTTGAATATAATCGATTTTTTTATTGCATTGTACCGGTAAACGAGCACATAGATCATCTGATGGTTAGTAGGTCCATATATGTTAAATATGAATTTTGTTAAAATTCTGACGCGATAAGCCTGTAAGTATTTTCAATTTACGACGCCATATCTATGCCATTGCAGAGAAGACAATGCAATATCTAATCTGACATAATTTCATAGATAGGTCGTGTCATTATTGCACAAATAAGTTTATCGCATTCACAATAGTAGTGAAACCATATATTATATAGTTAATTCTAAAACACCAAATAACTATAAATAAAATGAAAATGGTAATATATTAAAAAAGTAATAAAAAAGTTTAATAAGGCCCTGTGGTTTTATTGCGGGTGCGGATTAAGTAAAATCATTACGGTAATGGCCATTAAATCATGCAAGAAATGGGCGCGTCGAAAATTGTGACCATAAATTGGTTCAATACTAAAATGGACCAACCTGGTGACCGATATTCATCTATATTCTATTCTGAAAGGTAGCTTAAAGGGAATAACACCAGGTAAAAAGAAAGAAATATAAAAGTATAAATAAGACTTAATCTGTGTAATACGATATTAAAACAAAGCATCTATTTCTACGTATTTTTTACCTTCTCGGAACAGTCTTTACAAGTAAAACAATACTTGCACTGAAAGGTCTTAATGTTAAAGAACAACCTTATTTTATTCATATTTCATAGTATTTAGAGATTAGCAAATAACTGTAAGATTGTAAGAATACCTCAAGTGCAATATATTGTAACGAAAGATTTACGGTCTTATCCATATACATTTTTCAAACCATTTATTAAAGTTATCGATTATTTTGTCTTCTTCGGTCAAACTGAATTCAAAAAGGATAAGGAATTAAACATTCGATAACTAAAATAGGTTTTAACTGTTTATTATTTAATTTATTTAAAACATGGAATACTTACCGCGAATAACAGTATGAGTAGACACAGTATAAATAACATAAAGTTAATGACAAGTTTAGGCTTACAGAAATAAATTGAGTTAAAAAAAATACAAGTATGTGGAAGAAAATAAGCACCTATAAATAAGGCCTTTAGACTTTGAAAATTAAATATTGTGAGATTAAACACAGCACGGCGCTCCTGGATTCTGTGAGAGATTTATGAACTGATTCACATTGACTAGACAGAAATGAGTCAGAGGGGCTTACAGCAGGAATGTCTGATAACAAGTCGCTCCTAGATTGTGTTAATGACCTAAATTCCCACAAATTATCGTACTTTATTTGCCAGCGTTGACATATGCGTGTCTTTACTTTCTGTGGTAATAAAAATCTTTGGACTAATGAGTCATTTGGTCATTATAGGTATATTATTACCAGCTTAACAACTATATACGTTTGGGTGTGCTGTGATCGCCATATATTATTGTGAAATAATTTGACTTTATTAGACAATGTCGTCGCGGTTTGTAAACATCGAGATTTAATACCAATAATAATATGTAGATGGTACGATGAATAGACAATAAAAACTAGCGGCCTTATTCACAGACAGTTTCTAAACCTAATTCATTTATCGAATGTTCTGTCCCTTTCGAACGACTTTTGAATTCAGTTTGAGCGACGAAGACAAAACATTCGATATTTAAAATGGATTTTTAAAACAAATGAATAAGGCCGTAAAAGAATATGATGAATCGTTCACGCATAGCAATAGTCATTAATATTTTGTGTAACTTTATGATAATAACTTCTCTGTTTCATTCGTTCATAATAGCAGATGTATACAAACAATATCACTGCTACCGAAAACGAAGCCAGGTGTAGTTTAGTGACTTCAGACACAATGCAAGTTGCAACTAAAAGTTTGGCAAAAGAACCGTTGTATTTGGGTGGTAAATACATCGTTATTCCTAAAATAAGAATGTGCAGATTTTTAAGGACTCTATGGTACCCAAGTGTTTCCATTATTATTTTAGCACAAACTATGGATTTACCATCCTAACTCTATGATATTTAAACATAAAAAAAATTATCGTTTTATTTTGCGAAATTTGTATTTGCATCGTCTGTAGTCACTAATATTATCACCCGGTTTTGTTTTCGGCAGCAGCCTTGATATAACCTGTATAAAAGTAATTTATCCATAGTTATTTGATTCTACTGTTATAAGCTTATTTCCTAATAAACATTTATCAATATAATAAAAGCTTAATAAGAAGGACAGATAACCATGTTTCATAAAAACGAATACGGAATTATCAATCTATATTGGAAATCCGTCGATAAAACGTGCAGTATTGGATACCTATCAATTAAGTATGCGATTTAATTAAACATTTTCATTGCTTGTGTCGACCGCGACCTTATGCCTTTTCAAGGTCCACGGCCTCATAAGAGCTGACCTTAAAGTCTGCATAGGGCTAGAAATGTATGCAATTAATTACAATGCAAATGTACTAGTTATTGTACTGGCACGATTTTTCTGCATAATAAGTGATTGATAAGAGAAATGCGAGAACTAATGCTTTTTTGTGTCTATTGACAAAAATTTGCTGCGGGTGATTTATTGTGGGATTGAATTCTTTAGAATATTCTTAACCCAAGACAAAAGAAGTTTTGTTGTCGGATTAGAATTATGAACTTCGTTTTTACTTTTATCCATTTACTAATAATTATTCTAAGTACCGGAGTATATTGTATAGTCATTTTATTTACTATAAAAATTGCTTATTTATTAGTTTTATTGCATTCTAAGCCAACATGCTGTAGTGTGGTGCAAACTTAGGTTAATAGACATTGCATAACATTTGATCTTTTCCGTATATTTGTTGTGTTGATGACCTCTTTAGGATTTCGTTCGTAAGTAAAAATAAAACTGTTGCCACTCACCGATTTTTGTTTACACATAGTAAACTGCAGGGTTTAATATTCGGTATTCATTAAATCCGGTTAATAAACTGATAACGTAAAATTACGTACAATACTCATTTTACATCGGTGACGAGGTTTTTGTTTGATATCTACCTACGTAAATAATATTGCACAAATATGGTGCTTTACATGCACAGCAACAGTGGACTAGCAAGCCATTAGCTTGTTGATAAAGTCAATTTAAGTAATTCAATATGTCCACTCAGTAAAATTAGCGTTTGAATGTCAACAAATTACCAAAACATAACACGGTTCCGGTGTGGTCCGAACACATCAATATTTTAAATATCTTTATTTCAACTTAATCTTGGTGGGATAGACACTCCGACTTGTTGTAATAATTTATTGATAAAATTATCATAATTATAACTTATAAATAAAAATAAAATAATGCCGCGACACTAAATCGAACGAGCGATATTAAATACGTATTTTTATAACACGATAAAAGTATACGTTTGTGTAAGGTAATAATAAAATGTGCAACAAGATCAAATAATTTAATGAAGCGATTACGTTTGAATTGTAGGGGTTTGTGTGTGCTAGTGGCTATTGCTAACTCGGAGCGCGACGCACACTAGCGCGCAGCCGGCTCCGAGTTGCCGAAGCCTGGTGCGTTCGCAACAATACTTTATCAATAAAAATAACAATGAAAAAGCGCGATCAAAAGGTAAAATAAAGACTCACCACTGAGTGCGGCGACGTATTCCCTCCACTTGTGGCCGGTGCTCATGGCTGCTGTTCACACGCACTTTTCGTATTAACATTTATGCTCAGTGCCGGCGTGTGTGCATGTGTGCCCACTGTGTTTTGCTGTGCGATGTGTAGAGGCGAGACGCGATGTGGCATGCTCTAATATTAGTCGGCCACGTGCTGCCCGCGTTTCGTCGTAAGCGTGAATGGTGAGTCGGACGAGTTCGAGTAGATAATAATGTTCCCGTTTTGTTGACTGTTTCAACTGTCAATGCGCGCTGGCAGCGGGCAGACGAGCGATCCGCCGCCGCGCCGCGCCGCGGGGAGCCGCGCCCGCCGACTCGTCTCCGGCGCTCGCCACCACGCGCGACACCACACACCACACACTACACTCCACACCACACCGCTTCAGATAATGCTGTTATTTGCTTTATCATTCACTGGTGTGCGTCGCCCGCTGATAACGTCATAACTTTGTTTCGTGTGTACTTCAGGCCGTTAAATTGCCTGGACGCCGCGCCGTTCCGTATGAAACTTTACGCGCAGCGATCACAATTGTATACTATTCTTCAATAAATAATTCATAAGCTACAGGCTTAGACAAAGTAATGTGATATTGTTGATGAATGATAAAAAGGATTTTGTAATGTTTGTTTATCAGTGCGGAAGTCAGCACGGCCGGTCCGGACTTTGGACCGTCGTAACTAACAGGTAATGAAGCCCTGAGGCCTGAATGGAAATATTTGCGTTTAGCGTACCTAGTGCGTATATTTTTTTTTATCATTGATGTCCTTTAGGAGAAAGGAAAAGTCCACACAGCTATAGTTTATTAAATCGCCGACGCCGGTGAGTGTGTCTCCGCTTGTGACAGTTCTTAAGTCGTGGAACTTCTCAAGTGATCAGATAAAAAGTCTTGTTCCACTTTCCTTTGTTGTCAATGACAATATATTTTTTAGAATCCACTTGTATTAAACCTTCACAGTGAGTGAAAATGACTTTGGATCTTTATCATAAAATGTGGTTGTGAACTGGATGTAACAATAAAGAATAATTTATTTTCAATTATCTTTTTTGTTGCATACAATATATTATAAACAAATACATCCAACATAGCCCTGACCCCACACCAAGATCGAGTCTTGTGGCGCGGTTTATGGGTATCAAGAAATACGGGAGACTTTTCAGTCTCACAAACACCCAGATTGTGGTTAGCTATGCGTAATTTCAAATTATTATCTAAGATTTTATACATTAATAATTTGTTTACAACTGGATAAATGTTTATTATAAATCCGAATACTTTTGTAAACATAAACAGCATATTTTATGTCAAATTTAAAACAGCACAACGTTATCCCATTTCATGTTAATTACAACAATTATTTATTTGCAGACAGAACATCAGTTTCAAAAGAATCTCCTTCGATTTTACAAAAAGTCGGCATGTGCAATAATATTACACTGAATGACGAACAGCGATCACCTTAATTGTCGGATGTCGTAACATATTGCATCAATTAAACGATCGAGAGTGCGTTGAGCACTCGTAGTAACCACTCTGGGAGGTTACTCTGTAGTCTGTATGTACTCCGACACGATGACGAATATTCGAATATCGCACGCAAAACTGTACGAATATGCTTAAATACATTACAAAATGCTCGAATCCTGTATCGCATGTTGTTATCTTAGACTAGGTTCGAAGTTAATGATAAATTTCATAGAGAATAGTATTGATTTTTAGAAGTGGAAAACGTTTATCTTATATGTTGACGTCAACGTCCGAACATTCGAACTTCGTATCGTAGTATAGAGTAACCCCCTGATTATGAGGATAACCATGATCGCACAGCAACAATATAGGAAACATGCGACAAATAAAGGACATCTTTTTAAATATACAGGAAGAGAATTTCGCGTGTTTTATGATCGTTGGCACGGTCAATGATACAAGGTTGAACTTCCAATGTCATTATTAATTTCCAATTTAAAAATTTATCGATTCACATCGCGACTTAATGTTCGTTCCGATGTTTTGTAAAAATCCTTATTTTTAAAATAGCCATTAACATGAGCACTTTAATGCGTTAAATGGGTCTTGTTACTTTACATTGAATACAAGGATTTTAAAAGGAAACAATATGAAAAATGAAGTGCTATGCAATTATATAACTATAAACGTGTTTGTCAGCTAGACTTGGATCATTTTAAATGTTCTTAAGTGTCGTTTGTTATTGTAATTAGAAATATCCAAGTGATCTTTTGAAATTAATACAATGGCCTAACAGTCAGCTTTAATATTTATTATACTGTCAGTGAAACGCATCATTGAAATTCAAGGATTTTAATGGAATGACATCAGCAGACATCTGCAAATTCTGTTATTGTTTCATAAAGAATTATGTCGGTGCGGTCGAATTTCACAAGCATATTAATTTATGTAGCTGCTCGTCAACAACCTTGTCTTTGTACTTTTTATTGTGATACAAACTTTCCATCTTTTAAAGAGGTTACTTAAAAAATACCACGTTCTTAGTTTTGAGCACCTGAAATAAGACCGTAAAATGACTATTGAGTGAATCTACGAATATAAGTCAGATGACTTTACTTTCTTTTATAGGCGTGCGGCGAAAAAATGTAAAAAAAAAATGTAAAAAAAATGTAAAAAAAATGTAAAAAATTTAAAAATTAAACCAAATCCGCGATAAAATCCGTAAATAATCGTTTTATTTCAATGTGTAACATTCGCGTAAATCTAAGAAACCATTATCGTGTGGCGAAATTCGGAACTAGAAATAAAATTTAAAATACATGCTATAAAATTTAAAATTAGTATTACACGCATTGTTTGCGATAATATATGTTTTTAAAATACACAACAAGCATTGGTGACAATGGATGGATCGATTATAAATAAGTGTTATTACATTTCATTTTCTTTTTAATACTTTTTTTAATTTTTATTCCATATAAATTAGAAGACGAAATACTTACGCATATTGCAATGGTATACTATTTACTTATATCATAGCGTTATCATACCATAATTACTTCAGGAGATACAGTAATGTCCGATTTTCTGCTTAACATTCACCATTTTGCCCAGTTTTTAGCACCTCAACAGAACGATAGTTGGCTGTAATTATTTCACTCCTCTCAGAATTGAGTCTTAAGTTCAATATAAAAAATTCAAGATTCTTAATGATAATCCACTATTTCTTAATATATTTAGATGCATATAGGATTAAAAAAGATGTACATTTTTTTTGTCTGAAAGCGCGACTTATTAAAAAGATGGGCCAGATCGGTATAACGTGGTCTTTATAAGCGGTACAGATCTAATGGTAATAAACAATTTAAAAAATTCAATGTAAAGTTATTCGCCATTGTTACCGCCTTATTATATTAGATTAAATTCTTGTACATTTCTGTATCAGCCTCTATACGTCCCACTGCAGGGCTCGGGCCTAATCTACAATCTAGAGTACGATTAAGAGTAGTTAAGGCCATATAGTCCACCACGCTGGCCTAATGCGGGTTCGCGGACTTACATACCATAGAAATTCTTATAAATTTCTACGGGGTGTAGGTTTCCTCACGATGTTTTAGGAAACCGTTTTAGTGCGTGGTGATTGACTATCTATACAGAAATGACTCCGAATAGTCAGAGGGATTCGAGTCTGGTCCGTTAACCAACAGGCCACCACGCACTCAGCACTTGTCTGTGTCTGTGTGTTACAAATTCCTTGTTTGCCCATTTGTTTGTAACCACTTGGTGAAAAGTTACTTTAAGTACACGTTAAATTTGGAGGGGCTCAAAATGTTGAGTCAAAGCCTTTTTAGTAAATTGCTTCTTCCATTTTGTTTCATAATTATATAGCAAACCGTGCAGATATGCTTGTAACAACGTACGTAACTGGTTTTTGAATATTTTTTGCTGTTTTTGAAGTGACGTTTTTTCGAATTATAGGTTTTTGCTTTACTATGGCGGCCATCAATCACTATGTTGATACATGGTTGATAGCAACAAGTTTGGAAAACATTGGGTGTCACTAGGCGTGAGTAGTGGTGGGTATACAGGCGTGGTTGTATGTTTGTTTTTATGTAAGTATCGCCTTACCCTTTTATCGAGAATGTAAATTTGTATATATTTTTTTCTACACTGCCCTCTCTTTCTGCTTCCCTTAAATCCGTATCATGGTTGTCTGAAGGGCATTGCCTAGAGTGATAGGACCGGTATTTGTACTTTTTTTGTTACTTCTGTGTATTATGTCTTATTTTCGCGTACAACAAAGACTAAATAAATAAAATAAATAAGTATTGATTTATTTTTGATACTGGGACGGAAAAGAGTCTATCTTGTACATTTGATGGCAAGTACAAAGATTCAAATTGAGTATCTTCTGGTCTCTATACTAATGCCAGCCTAGTTGGAACTGGGTAGCAACCACAGAACAGATGAATATGGTGTAGCAACAGTATGAACCTGAAATGCAATATATTTGTGTGAGTTAGCATCAAAGGTTTTCCATCATCGTGTAAGGTGACAGTCACTTTGGCCAGGGCTCAGCAACCTTTTGAGTCGGAAGAGACAAAAATTACAATTTACATGTTTTTAAGAGTTTTTAAAGACCAACGTTTTTTTCTAACGACTGTTAAGACGCCTGTCATGGGGGACGGGTGCGGTAAAAGTGAGGGCAAGTGGCTGAGAGATAGAAATGGTGCCTAATCAAGTCAAAATGTATGGACTTATAGGGCCGCAGCTTCACGTCCAAAGAGCCGCATAGGGCTCGCGAGCCACAGGTTTCCGACCGCTGACCTAGGCGAATCCAAAATCCTGCCAGCAGCAAAATGTTACTTCATGACGAAGGTTCATGCTTACACGACCAACTGACTTTACATATTTTACTAATAGATGCCTGTTTTTTTCATTTCACTGAATGGCGAGACGAGCATGTCGTTCGCCTGATGGTAAGCGATATGACATGATACGACCGCTCAAAGCACACAAAGCAATGCTTGGCATTCCAGTGCGCTCGCCATTCTGAGAGATAATATCAATATGTCCAGTAGTTATTCTGGCTACAATGTTCTTCAATCCGAAACACAACAGTGCATTTTAACTGCTGTTTGGCGGGAGAAATAGGCATTGCGGTGGTACCCACCCAGGCAGCCTTTCACATATGAGAGACCTACCACCATCGGCTTTATAGCGTTTCTAGGACCTTACGAATACGACTTAAAGGATTTGTAACATCTTTAATTAATTAAACTAAAGGTTGTTTCTTGTGAATAAACTAGGTTGTGTTTAGGAGACATTCCATATTGATAGAATATCTTAGTAGTTTATAAAATATAAATAGGCTTTATCGTATTACTTACATATTGAACACTATTTCGGTTTAATGTTTGTCTTTCTTTATGTACAGAATAGTATTAATACGGTAATCCCTAATGGGGGAGATATATTGTGTGGAATAAACATATTTTTGTTATCATAAACTGATCTGCAGTTTTCTCTCCACGTTATCAGTTATAAGAAATAAATGTATAAACATCTACATTTAAGTGTAAATCCCAATTACATAGAGTTACCAACTGAATACTTATCAGCATAATTTATTTTTTCTTTACAAAACGCCACATATAATTTATTCCGTGTCGTGTGTACGATATTTTTCAAATAAATTTTCAATAAAATCAGCAAGAAATACACCATAACAGTTTTCTATTGAAATCATTAAACAGTGAAAGCATGTAGGTAGTTAACAAATCGTTTTCTTTATCATTCTGCCAGAGTAGTGTGGAATCTTGGATGAGGAGTAGACACCGGCCTATATATTTACGTCTCACTGCAGGGCACGGGTCTCGTCTACAATGGGGTATTCCACTCTTTTTTGAAAAGTGTTTTAAGTTGTTCCTAACAGAAAACTATTTAAAAAATTATAATTTTTTTATTTGAACGTCCAGAGCCATAAAAATCCATTTGAAAGGAGACGGGTGAAACTTCAAAGAACCTTGGGCTTAGCCTTACAGAGTTGATTTATGCTTTATTTTATATGAATGAGACCAGTCTATCGAAATTAAAAATCAAAAGCTTTGCGCCAAATGGGAGTAAAGTGATAATCGGTATTTATTACAAAATAAAATTACCTAAACTGTAATTTTTTCATGTGCAACCTTTTTAAAGTATCGATGGTGCTGGCAGTAACTAATAATAAGAATAAAACATAATTGTCAAATGTCAACGGCTGATGACAAGAGTGACTGAGTCAAAATACAAATACAATTTTATGGTGGATTTATTTACACGTTGGCTGAGGCTGGGGCAACATCTACGAACTCCAAGCTATCAAAAATGAAAATATTAAGGCCAGCGAGGCCATACACCCCATTTACACGCTTGCGTTGGTGGAGGCTGGCCGAGGTTGGTCAAGCGTGTAAATGCAGCATAAATCTATGTATATGTCAGTAATTAGAAGATGGCATGATGACAGGCCGCTGTGAAAATCTACTAAATACTCACTGCTACTGCCTCGCTTGAATTGAATTTTAACAGTTTTCACTGGAGTTTCGAAGACCTTCTACAAACTCGACTAGATTTTTATGTATTGTTTCTTAAAAAGTCACATTACAAAGAGCAGATTTTTTCTTTTTCATACATACTTACATAAATAGACGCTTGTATTCTTAAATGCATAAATAAAGATGTCTTTTGGCACTCACTTAGAGCATATATCCGTCAATTTATATGACAAGAATCGAGTCTACTGCCACATTGTCCAACCCTTATTTCTATACCCAAAGATGTCCACCTGTTCCCTCTGTACTGGTACAGCCCATATACGTCCCACTAAATGGGCTTCTCTACAATCGAGAGTACGAATGAGAGGGGTTAAACTATATTTTTTTATTGCTATGAATGGCGAGACGAGCATGCTGTTCACCTGTTGGTAAGCGACGACCGCTCATGGACAGTGGCAAAACCAAACAACACCTTGAATGACAAATCAATGCTTGGCGTTCTACTCTTGCTATCCTGAGACATAAGATGTTGAGTCTCAATATGTTACTTTGGCTACAATGTCCTTCTTATAGACTATAGTCCACCAAGCTGGCCTAGTGTGAGTTGGGTTCCCTATAAACCAGTAAAAATATCAACGTTCATTTACAATTCCAATATTCTGAAAACAATTCAAACATCCAATAACAATTATATTCCACAAATCAGATACACTAAAATGTTCGCTTGGCGCAGCTCAACACAATCCTTTGATTTGTAGAAGTGGAAAATAAATACCGGCGTGCGCTTTTCAAAATTCTGCAAACAACACGGTCACAAAGTGTTCTTATTCTTGTACAGAGAAAATATTGTGATTTTCTACCGGGAATTTTTGCTGCAAAGAAGTCGTGGTTCCACAGACTATTCCGCTAGGGATGCGTTCAGTTTCATTAAAGTTGTTTGTTATTTCGTAAATAGCAGCACATGTACGGTACAAGGTAAATTTATCTTGGAGTATATATCTATATAACGTGGCGATTTGTATGAATTTGTACGGAATGTAAAGTCCGCCAACCCGCACTAGGCCAGCGTGGTGGACTATATGGCCAAACCACTCTTAATCGTATTCTCCATTGTAGAGAAGGCCCGTGCCCTGCAATGGGACATACATAGGCTGATACATACATGCATATATGTCTATAATTTTATGTAAAAAGTAACACTAGTATCGGTTAGGTGTCATCATTTTCATTTATAAGAAATTATCAAGACTTGGAAGGTTTTTGCTAGTATGCCGCCGCAGGATGGTAAGGCACCTAATATGACCGGGTCATCAGCAAGCGTGCCGGATTGGAATGCCGGGAACACTGTCATAAACCTTAATTTCTCTCCCTGGTTCCCAGAAAGAGTTCTCTCTTACAAATCAAAGTATGTCGGAATACTGAAAAGAAACCTTTCTTAAAATTCAAGCGCAAATATTCCACAATAGATATAATAATTTATTCGTGGAAAGTGATAAAAAAAAAATAAACATGTATTTACTGAGAAACAAAAGGTTCCGTAAAATCATTGGGTTTACCATAATGATGTAATACTATTGATACTGAAATATAGATTTCGTTTACGATAAGATCTTAGATACCTAAACTAGAACCTATCAATTCAATATAAAGATTGCATCATGTTTAAAACTGATGTAATTTAAATCATGTGTATGGTTAAGTGACAGTCTTTTTCAGGCTAACAAAAAGTCTATTGGTGATTTTGTACAGCAATATTTTTAGAAGAATTTCGTTATTCTATGGTTGAAAGATCCAATTTACTAAAGGTTTAGTTATTATGCCTATATTATTTGCTATAATAAGATACATTATATTTTTTATACACTTACAAATTAATCTTCATACATCAATTTATCTAATAAAGACATTTCAAACATTTTTGCCAAACTGAAAATATTGTTAGATATTTAAAACAAATATCTATATTTAAAATGCAATAATGTGCACCTGGGTATACAGTGTGTGTATAAAGCGTTAAAGAATAATTCTTGAGAAGCAACAAAGTGTAAATGTTAGCAAAGTATGAAGTTGTGCGACAGCAAAATTGTGTTTATTAAAAGCTGCTGACTTTTGTTGGTCCGTTGGTGCATTTATGCAAATTATCATTTTTACGGGCCCGTTTCGTACTTTAATTAAAGCGCTAAGCGACCGCCGCGTCTTTTGGATGGAATATGACCTTTGCACTCATATTCCTATTTTGAACAGACTGGACAAATTTTAATTAAGATTTTTTCTGTGTAGTGAATGCTGCTGCTCGCTTTTAGTGTTAGCTGTTTGTTTTGTGGATATTGAGCGTGGACGTGTATTATCATTTGCAGTTCATGCTTTCAATGGAATTATTGTTTTAAAACGAATATAGAACTTATATAGAGATTATTTTAATGCAAATAATTTCGAATGCAGAATAATTAATAATCTAATTTTATTGGTTGCAGCATTCATTAAGGTATACTTTTTCCGCTCCTGTCACACATAAATTAATTAGATTATTCTTTTTAGTAGTAGTAGAATAGTTGTAACAATATTATTTGTAGTCATTGCTTCATAACAATTGCTTCAAACTTAACTAGAATAAGTATATTACTTACTAAGCTATAATACTACTTGACTATAACTTAAACTACAATATAGGTACTTTTTATATCTATTTCAGAACGTGCAAGGTTTATTAGTTGTAAAAGCATTAATTCATATAGCATAGTAAAAATATTCAAAGTCCTGTAATATGAGAAGAAAAAACTTTAGACCTTTAAAACTATCATTAATAGGAAATCGTTTTAACGTATTGTCGAACCTGAAAGAAGCCGCCGATGACCGGCTATTAGTATACAAATTCCATACGTAAGAGATGCACTAAGCCCACTCTCGGGAGAACTGCCCAAATTCAATATTGATAGATATAATAAAGCCCCATTGACATTGAGAGAATTCCTCGTCTTGTTTTTTTCATTGCAATGAATGGTGAGACGAGCATGCCGCACGGTAAGCGATATAACCGCTAATTAAATTAAATTAAAATATGCTTTATTGTATACCAAGATAACACACAATTTATAGGATAATCATACATAATTATGTACAATGGGCGGCCTTATGACTAATAGCGATTTCTACCAGGCAACCGCTTATGTACAGTAGCAAAACCAAACAACCCCCTGAATTACAAAGCAATGTTTGGTATTCCACTGCGTTCGCCATCCTGAGACGTAAGATGTTAAGTCTTAATATGTCCAGTAGTTACTCTGGCTACAATGTCCTACAATCCGAAACGCAACAGTGCATTTACACTGCTGTTTGGCGGGACAAATAGACATTGCCGTGGTACCTCCTAGGCGGCCTCTCAAATCCTTTCATCGATATTGGCGTTGAGAGAGACTAACACCCGTATTCTAAGACGTTTCCTCGAATCTTCCTCAACCTTATCTCTGTCGAGGTGACGTTTAAAATGAATTCGAGGAATCCTCGAAAAAGGTATGCTTAGTTAAAAATATATCTTTCCTAGACGATCCTCGAGTGAGGTTGAGTCGAGGAAATACTTCATCAAATACGTCATTGATGTGTTAATAAGGTACAGATTTAACAATAACTATTTGACATTTCAACAATATGCTGACTTGAAAAGTGACAGTCAAAATTTTGTCAAGTAAATAATAAACACTGTTTCCATGGTGAAAATATTTCCTCAAGTATTCCTTAAGGTAATTCGCGAGGTACCTTGAGTCGACAGTTGATTCCTTTCCTCGAGAAAGGAAAAGTATTGAGTGACGTTGAGTGGAGGAGACTTTTTTCAACTACGAATACAGATTTCCTCCAGTAAGGCCGAATGGAGTCGAGACATTTTCGAGGAACGTCTTAGAATATGGGTGTAAGTAGATTGAGGAGTGATAGAGATTACCTATGGTATAGGCGTTAGTTAGTAGTAGAACTAAGTTCACCAAAACATGACGCGTTTCAGTTAGCAGAAAATGTAAAATTATCAATTTGCCAGTTTCATTTCAAAATAGGAAAGTTAAAGCCGTAGAATGCTTCAAAGAGGCTTTGTAACTTTATTTCCTTCTGGACATCAAAGATGTGGGACGTGTTATTGAAAACCAAACGAATGTAACAAAGGAAAAATACTGTTATTCTGATATACAAATTCCCTTTCAACGTATTTCATTGTGTGAATACTAGTAATATTGTGTTGTATTGGTTTTTACATATTTACCTATGTATTGTTAGTGTAAATGGTTGGTATTTTTTTATTTGGTGATCATGCTAAGAAGTGGTAATAATCTAATGCGCAGCGGATTAGTGATTTAAAGAAGCAGTGAGCATGGCATGATTCTTAGAGAATTAAAGACCGATAGGGCTCAAATTCAGAAATGCATTCCGCATACTTGATAATGATGGTGAATATTTTGACAGACAATTTTCCGACTGACAAAATCTAAATTTAATTAAAGCAGCGAACAAAGTTGAGAATCCAAATACAACAAAATATCGCAGTATTTTTAACTATTCCACGCCAAAAATAGCAAAATACGAAACAGCGTGTTCCTGACGCGACACTTAATTTCGCCCGTTGTGTTTGGCACCTGAAGGAATGTGCATATAGAAATGCGCTCAATGACTGTTCACAGCAGGAATTCTCTGCATGGCTTACTTTTATTTATTTTATTTTATTTACACTTTATACGAGTTTTGTGCTTATAGGTGGAATTTAATGCATGTGGCATTTACACGACTTAACGACAACGACATGTCAAGCAATTAAGCGAATTGAAAATGACAGTGTGCCTACGGAGTTGGTGCATCTGCTTATTAGTATATTTACCATAATTACTGATGGTAGGTCTCATATGTGAGAGGCCATCTGGGTGGGCACCACTGTTGTGTTTCGGATTGAAGGGCATTGTTGTGGAATGCCAAGCATTGCTTTGTAAGCGGTCGTATCGCTTACCATCAGGTGAACGGCATGCTCGTCTCGCTATTCATAGCAATAAAAAAAAACATTTTAGTAAATCGTGATTGTGGGTAGATTAAGATGAATTTTCGCACCCTAAAAAGTTACATCACACGTGCTTCCCCTTAACATATTACGACGAAGTAATAGAATCTTACAACTGAACAGTCAACTTAACATCAGATAAGTAGGGATACTATATTATTTATATTCTTCTTCTACTTTTGGGTGTTTGTGAGACCGAAAACTCTCTCGTAGTTCCTGATACCCAAGACACAAGACTCGATCTTAGTGTGGGGTCAGGACTATATACATATGTGACTGTTAGGTGTATTTATTTATTCTCCGTATTAGCCTATTAAAACTACAGGAATGAGGACAACGATAAACGAAAAAAACATAAATCTTAAAATTTTTCTTTTTACTCATTTCATCTGTTTTTTTTGCGAAAAAGTGGTAAAAACACCGAAAACTTAAAACGATCATAGCTGCAAAAAAGTATTATCCAACTATGTTTTTTTTCTTATCATACTAATATTATGCCCTTATATCCAACTTGCCGTATGTCGTCACTGGTAACACACAACTATCGAAGACTTTCGATTTAAGGTACTGAGGTATTTTGGACGAGAAGACGTCGTAAAGTTTCCCAAACGCTGCCCAGCCGAGTTGGATTAGACGATTGACCTCTCTCTCGAAGTTGGACCTGCCTAACCGGACCACTTGTCCTAAATATACGTATTCGTCTACAACTTCGAGAGTCGAGGCTCCAACTCAGATGGGGGTGTGCACCACATGGACATTCGACATGATCTTCGATTTGGATTAATTTATATATTAAAAAAATCCGTATATAATAGTTTTTTTCGATGGTTGTGAACAAAATTGTAATATTGAATTCTTGTAAATAAATATTTTATATGTCAAAAAAACGTACAGACTTAATTTAATTTATTGTTGAATGAGCTCTTTGAATAACTGTTGCGTTTTCCTTAGCCTTTTATTTCATATGAAACACATTTCTACTGGAAGTAGTTGAAGATCATAACGGCTTACTGGGAAAATTTTATATTCTGACGAAAAGATATAGTAAATAAAAAAAAATGAAACACTTATTTTGAATGTTTACCTAGTGCTGTCTACGTTTTTATTACCTTAAACCGGGGTTTTTGCACTTTTGTGTATTAATATTCAGAATCTGCCAACGAATATATTTTTAAGTCTAGTTATTAAGTAGGAATATAACCGCACGAGATAGAGGTCATTTATGTGACCCGAAAAAAGCAAATAAAGTAAATTTAATAAAATTACACGTGCTTCTGTTATGTTCTTTCAATCGAGGATACAAAAAAATACTGCACCAAGTGGCGAAGATTGTACAGGAAAGACTAAATAAAAAAAATACTTCTCTCGATCTCTTCAGCCTGAGAAGTCCACTGCTGAACATAGGCCTCCCCCAAGCAGCTGCACATCGACCTGTTGAAAGTGCCCTGCATTCAGTGACTTCCTGCAATCCTAACGAAAAAATACTTATAATTATTATTGATGACTAATGCCATTCATTCGTTGGCTTAATAATACTATAACTAACCCAAAATATATTTTAAGGAAGTCGCAATTTTTTATTTCATATTTATTTTTAAATCATAATTTATGTATTATATTTATATTATTAACTATATTTAGAGTGCCGACGGTTACATTCGTTATTGGCAAACCAAAAAGATCATTTATACAAGTCTTGTGCATACGGAACTTATCGAAAGTACTCATGGAATGATTTCATCCATTGATCATTAAATACTAATACACTAATACTACTTTAATGACATTGACCAGTTTTTATGGCTTCGAAGTCTATTTTGGACTAACCTACCTACATGACCAAGTTTAATATGTTAATGCATACGATTGCTGAACAATGACAAAAACTTATTCAGGTTTTTTAGAGGTTAAGTAACAGGTTATTATTTAGAAAAAAAAGCTGTTGAACGTAATATAATATCTTAAAAACAAAGCAGGTCTAAAATTAAGGAACTTTGGCCTTCAATTATAGTATGGAAAAATTCAGCCAAGATTTAAAAGTAAAAAAGTAGTTAAAGTGTCTTCTACCTTTTTAAGTAATAATCTAGTGGGAGGAGCATGAGTTTCCAGGTTCGATTTCCAGGTTGTGAATAGACTTTGTGTCAGTTTTTTGGTTTTAAAAAAGCCGCAAATTGTTTCTGACATGGCCATCTTCTTATTCGTTGAAATATATCTGTATCTGTATCAGCCCATATACGTCCCACTGCAGGGCACGGGCCTACTTTACAATCGACACTACGATTGAGAGTGGTTAGGCCATATAGTCCACCACGCTGGCCTAGTGTGGGTTGGCGGACTTACATACCATAGAAATTCTTATAAATCACTATGGTATGCAGGTTTCCTCACGATGTTTTCCTTCACCGTTTTAATATAAAATATGTTTGTTTACTTGATTGTGTATATCAGTTGTGTCTCACTTAATTTTATAAAAATGTTTACTACATTACAATTACCCAATTAGGTAATAATTGTAATGCTACATACATTACTTAATGTAATTACATTAAGCAGTGGCCCGTTGGATATACAAAGATAGAAGATATGCAAAGACAAGAGATTAACTAATACAATTACGATGTGTTAATTACGTATGCATCATAACAAAAGCACATCCGATATTAAACAATTGCTTCGTAATTATAATTTGATACGTATCCTCATACATCGGTTTGTCAAAGGGCGATAATTAATCCCGCCTAGGACGTCCGGTAATTATATCAAGTTCCTGTCTTAGAACCCTCATATTCGATCGAGTTTCAGCCCCTTAACTTGGTTAATAGATTACTGGTTTATACATTACTACATATTCATATATGATGTCATAGTTACAATACTTATACATGTACATCGGCTTATGTAGGTGGCAGATTTCTCATATGTGAGAGCCGACTGGGTAGGTACCATGAGATGTCTATTTCTGCCGCCAAACAGCAGTGTAAGCGCATTGGCGTGTTCCGGCTTGGAGAATATTGTAACCAGAGTAATTACTGGACATATTGAGACTTAACATCTTATGTCTCGATGGCGAGCGTAGTGGATTGCCAAGAATTGCTTCGTGATTCAAGATGTTAGGTTTTGCTCATAGAGTTAGTATTATAACTTATTAACACCATGGTTTTGCTACTGTTTATGAGCGGTCGTATCGCTTTTCATCAGGCGAAGGGGACGCTCGTCTCGCCATTCAGGGCAAAAGAAAAATGAATTTATTGGTTCAATGGCCAAATTACGATCAGCATTAAAATAGCACCGTCTATGGTTTAGCATGGTTTTTAACCCTTGTATATGTTTGATCGAAGAATCCTTTAGGCAATATAATCCTTTAAGCTTGCAACCAATCGTCAATTCGCTCAAAAATTATTCTGGTTTACAATATTACGGTGCAGGTATACAACCAGCATCTCTCATATTCTAGCTGGTATCCGTGGCTGGTACCATAAACAACTTCGTTAAAAGGCTGGCGAATAACAGCCCAATTTCGGAAAGGAACCTTCCGTTGACTATGCATGCCTATTTTTTTAGATATAATCAACTGAGTTCGAGGCTTACAAATCACAGGTGCGAAGCCGAATGCGCACTTTTTGTTTGTATTCGCACCTTTGTTTATAAAATACAATGTGTACCGTATTCAGTATACTCTTCTGTTTGTTGCACGAACAAAAAAAGTTTGCTGTTTGTACAAGGAAGGTGCCGATTTATCTGTTTTTGTTCGATGATGTTTTTCCATGCATACTGTTGATAGGAAATATTAAAGGCAAAATTCTGGGAATCTGTTGGTAAAATATGCATACAAAATAAAATTTTGGTGAGTAAGTTAGTAAGGAAAAATAAAATGAAACTGACCCCAGCCTGTTCATGGAAGATATATGAGAAAAGCTAATAGTAAGGGACTTTAAAAGAGCAAAATATTATTATATTTGCACGATAAAATTACTTCAATATTGAGAGACGAGGCGAGATACAACTATCTTTATACTTCTCTCATTATTTTTCCGAATTGTAACAGACTGATTCGTTATCTGCGGATAAATACCCCTTCCACTTATTTCTTCCTATCTGAATTCATTTTCAAAGGCTGGTCACGTACCCACAATCGTCAAATATTTTGGGATTTTTATAGGAGATAGTGGTCACTTTTACGGTATAGATATCAAAAATAAAGTCGGCCATATTGCCACGTCACAATAGAGCGTATGTTTGTATTAGATTGTGGTAAACGTGATTCAGCTCACATATGCTGAGAGCTTCGTTTTTGTAGCCTTCAGTTTCACGTACAAACACTATGTTTACACAGTCTTTAGTCGATACTCCATTTCGTATAGCAGCTGTAATATATTTCCAATAAACGCTCTGGTGGTTTCGTAATGCCGAGCATCCCTTTACAAAGGAATTCTATTGTTATTTATAGATTGTACGGTATTCTTCATAGTGGCTATGATGCGATACAAATCCAATATGTGAGAATAAATGCAAGACGCGCTCAGCGCTTCCGACATTGCTTTCGGCAACTAACTTCGTTTGAGCAAACACTCCGCCGAGAAGTCTTTGCCTGCTCGCTTCTCCACTCGGTTTGTAAAATCTACTAACTTTGCTATACGAATATTCATTGCTTTTTTAATGTTCTTAACTTCATTAGAAGCCACGTCTTGAAGCACTCTTTCAGCCAACTTTAAACCTAAGATTATTTATTGTTCGCATTTTAAATGAGAATCAGAGTTTTAAATTGCAAATACGAAAATAAATTTTTACTTAGGTTAGTTAAGTGTTTATATTGTTTGAATGTGAAACTGTATCTAATAGGATATGAATGGAACTTGATGTGAACTATCGGAATTTCCTAATGAATTTGATATAAATTCCTCGTACCCTATAACTTTATTTGTAACTTGCAAGTATTGGAATTTTGCTGAATAGGAGCGTGTTATGATTGGTTCGCACCACAGGTTGATCTATATGACATATTCCTGTCGGCTATCATGGAAAGGTAATCAAAAGTTGTTGACGGCATATTGGCATTGTTGGCTTCTACAGAAAGTCCATTTATTTTCTCTTACACATGTCCATTTTGAGAATTCGACTTTACTCTGTCATTTTTTAGGACTAAATGGCCTCTAGGGGCATAGGAGGGTGGGGCGAACTCATGATTATTTTTACTTTTGGATGTTCATGGCCAGCAATGGGTCATTTACATGTATTTGCATCAACTGATACAAAAAGGCACAAGTAAATACCAATTACTGGAGAAAAATAAGTATTTGCGTTTTTTCAATTGTGTGTAATTTGACATATGTTCATGAAAACACCTACTCATAAGAGCAATGAATAAGGAAGAGATTAAAGTTATTATTTTCGCCAGTCATCGCAAATTTGTGATCGTGAACGGTTCGGCTATGGACTGGTAAATTTATATGCAATCCAACACCAGGGAAACTTGAACTAGATCCAAGGATGAGGACTCTAAGTTTGTTAATTTCACATAGTGGTTGGCTTGCAACAAACTTTATCAATCTATGCGTTGCTAACTTTATAATTTTGTCCGAGTTGTGTAGTATTTAGCTTGCGGTTTGAAACGACGGAACTAGTACTGTGGACTATCGAACTAAGTTCTTTCTTCGGTAATTATTGCGTGCTTCATTAAAAAAAAAAACAGAAATCTAGGCCATATACACAGGTCTGACTGCATCTTGACCCTCTATAATCAAGAATTTTGATTGAGAAAGGCCAATTATCTACCACGCTGGACTCGTGCGGGTAGGCAGTCTGATTATAATAAAGAAATATTTCTTCAAAAGGGTAGGAAAATATTGCCAGGAGAGAATAGTTTACCAATTGCATTAGATTACCGGAGTAGGCATACCTTCTTAAGTGCTCGTAGGCTGGCAGCCGGTCGCCTGAATTATAGGAAGAAACTTCATACAGGCTGGTCAGTACAATAATACTCGTTAAGATATTTGAATGTAGAAAATACAACATTTTCTGCAAATGCATATATATTCAGGTAATAACTATAAAGGAATATACACACGATATATACACTGACTTCACAAAATAATACAAGCTGCATAGCAACGCTTGAACATTGAATAGGTATGTTTGGAAAGTGGTCTCCCGGGAGTATCATATGAGGGCAGTTTTAGGTTTAGCTGTAAGATATCCCCATATTCGTGATGAAAATGAAAGTTACTTCTTGAATACTACATTTATAAAATTTAATATTATATTTTTGTTGTATTGCAAGTAAAACGAATTAAAATATTTTAAAATATCGAATAGCGCTGGTTTTCCTCAAAAGTAGTGAAACGCAATGAAAAGGCAAACGGCTTCCCTTTGAGAAGCTCCGTCTTAGTAGCTTCAATCGGATAAAATAAAATATTTCAATTGCATTCGTGATGGTAGAAAGCTATTTCGTACAAAATGTTAAGGCTATGGATCTCCCTATTTCGTAGCGTTATTTCCAAGATGTTACTGGGGTAATATCAATACCCTTTGGAAAAGCAACACTGGTTCCTCATACTACAACTGAATATTCACGGTCCATCAAATCAAGAAGAACAAAATATACTGTGGAGATTTCCTATAGGAGCATTTTTGCACGCGATACCACATCTTAAGAAAATGGAGTAGGTAACGTATTTGCATAATATTGTTAACGTTATGAAGTCAAGGAAGTTTCCGTTTTGCGCGTGTGTGCTCGGAATATTACGACCTTCGTCGTGGGTTCGTATAACCGGCGCCATTGACGTACAAAACGTTAAGATCCTGCCGACACACTTTTGGGAATACACGGATTATATTAAGTGCGATACGTGATGTGATTGAAGAAAAAATAATGCTTTTGTATGATATGCTTGGGCTAAACACATGCTCGTATACAGGGTGGTATTGAAATATGATATTTAATTTCACTCACATGTTTTTCACCAACCCAGGCGACATTGTCCTAAAATTAGAAAAGAAACAGAGATATTTTTGCCATTTATCGTGATTTTAGTTTTCGCGATTATTGGACATTTAATTTTTACCGCTTAGTTGAACTTCAGTTCGGTTCGGGAACTTATTTCAGCCGTAGAAAGAGTCTTACATCTCTTACTTTATTCGGGGTGCCCAAAAATGGTGAAGGCTAAAGTTACGATTTTCACAAAACCACCATACATTTTTATTTTAAACTTGGTGCAATGTCACTTGTCAAGAACATGTGGTTTAAATAAAACACCAGATGTTATTATCATCATGTATAATGCGATACATGTTAGCTGACCATCTCTGGCGTCGGTCTTTGTAGCGCGCATTCCACCGACCGTCCATTCCGTCACCCTGGGGAGTTATTCACCCAATTTATCTCTCGCCGTAACACTGGGACTCTCATTCAGAACGGTCTCGCCTCCCGCCAATCCTATTTCGATCGCGTGAAGCGAAACTTTATTCCCTTCACCGGTACACAAAGCAGTCGACGAAATTTGAAAAGATTCGAAACATCCACTTTAGAATCTACGACTGCATTGAGAACTTAAAGGCGTGTCTCTCGCTTGCTTATGTCAATATTTCAAACAATAACGCTGAAACGTTGTCCAAAGAGAGCAACATCGATTTGTTTATCAAAATCGGATTTCCCGGCTGCCGCAACAAGGTTATGAATATGTATCTGTCAAACTAATATTATATGCTTTAATGTATATATTAGTACCTTATTTATATTGTTTATTTTAATATTTCGATACTCATAAGTGTTCTCATAAGTTACGCACACACATAAACGCTCACTTTTAATTTTTCTTTATTGTCCCACTCTGTTGCTATATGGTTGTCTGGAAGAGATCACTCTTAGCGATAACACCGCCATTTGTTCATTGTTTGTAAGGTTTCACTACTATTTTTGTTACTTTATGTATAAAGTGTTGTGTATTTGTATCAGTATGTTACTGTTTTGTTTTTATTGCACTAAATGGTGAGACTAACATGCCGTTCGCCTGATGGTAAGCGATACCATCGCTCATAAACAGTAGCAAACCAAACAACACCTTGAATTACAAAGCAATGCTTGGCATTCCACTGCGCTCGCCATCCTGAGACATAAGATGTTAAGTCTCAATATGTCCAGTAGTTACTCTGGCTAAAATGCCCTTCAATCCGAAACACAACAGTGCATTTACACTGCTGTTTGACGGGAGAAATAGACACTGCGGTGGTACCCACCCAGATGGCCTCTCACATATGAGAGACCTATCACCAGTAAAATGTGTGTGTATGGCTCTTTGTACCTCGTTCAAACTTTGACGAATGACCTGAACTCGTTTTCTAGGCAGTATGGTTGGCTACAAGTGGACTTTCGTTAGAATTACCTTTGTCAGCAAACGAGCCTCCTTCACATTCTGCATACGTGCTCGGCAAAGCAAGTTATCAGTCTGGTTAGAAGTTAGTTCATGGCGAGTTTAAACGGCAGATGAACATAGTTGTGTTATTATCAGGTTAGTCGCAGTGGAACAAAGGCGCCACCTGTCCGCAAACTGCTTTAAACTTGTTCAACTAATTTGAAATGCCGTATCGTGTCGAAGTTCAGTATCAAGTATCTCAGATTATTCAGCGAATGCTTTAACTTATTTTATACTGAATTTTTAGTAGCTTAATACCAATGTTTAGTTTTCGATTCTCGTTTGCAATGATTAGATAAGTGTTTGTCAAGTTGTAATAAATCAAACATATCTTATAGCAAAAACCATAAAATCACGTATATATGTATATTTAAAAGGGTAGGTAGAGACGCTATAGTTTGCAGTCTTAGGATGTCATAGCAAGCACTGTCACCATGCTCGGCGCTTATACAATGTAAAAAAAACTGACACAAAGTCAATTACCTGTCTTGGGAATTCAACGTAGAACCTTCCGATTTACAGCCCATACAATATGCTACCACAAGAGCACGAGGCGACGTGAAACGAAAGATCAATTTATTAATAATAAATCTGCAACAATTAACTCCATAAAGATACAATTGCATGGTATAATAATATGTTACATATTTGTCTCATACTACGATGACTATTATTTTTCCGATACAATATTTATCGCGCTCTTTACCGATAAACCGTCTATTGATAATTTTGTATTTCCTTGGGATTTTCCATAAACAAATTAATTCTATATGTAATTGGAATTGCTTTGATCGATCACTCCACAGACACGATGTTTAACCCTTAGGCCACCACGCTGATGAATGTGTGTCTCACATTACGTCCCATGGAAATTCTTGCATTCTTTCATTATGTGAGAGGTCGTCTGGTTAGGTCCACCCCTGCAATGCCTATTTCTATTGCAAAGAGCACTGTAAATGCACTGTTGTGTTCAGGTTTGAAGGATATGGATTATGGATGCCAGAGTGACTACTGGATATATGGAGACTTAACATCTTATGTATCAGGATGGCGAGCGCACTGGAATGCGAAGCATTGCTTTGTAATTCAAGGTATTGTTTGGTTTTGCCACTGTTCATGAGTGGTCGTATCGCTTACCGTCAGGCGAACGGCATATTCGTCTTACCATTCAAAGCAATAAAAAAATCTTAACTGGTGGAAAGTCTCTCATATTATGTGAGAGGCCGTCTGGGTAGATGCCACCGCAATGTCTATTTCTATCGCCAAAGAGCAGTGTAAATATACTGTTGTGTTCTGGTTTGAAGGATAATGTAGCCAGAGTAACTAATGGAGATATGGTAGAAGAAGAGTAACTAATGGACATAATGAGACTTACATCTTATGTCTCAGGATGGCGCGCGCAGTGTAATGCCACGCATTGCCTTGCAATTCATAGTGTTGCTTGATACTGTTAATTAGCGGTCGTATCGCTTACCATCAGGCGAATGGCATGCTCGTCTCGCCATTCATCGAAATAAAAAAAACACCGAATAAATTAGTTCTTAAAATATGTACCAGTTGTAAATAAACTCTTCTACAAAATTATTTCCCATTACAAAAGTTCAATTACAAACAGGAGATATTCAGTAGGTGCTATTAAGACCTCCAGCTGTAGTCAGCAGGGAGTCAAGTACATACATCTAAACGCGACAGCATTATATTGTTCGTGTGATCAGATAATTGGGAAGTGCTCGGAGGCCGGCGCGATGGGCCTCTCGTAAATTTCACCTTTTATGAGCCATTACATAAGCGATAATTTGCTGGACCCATTTGTAATATAAAGATTTTAAAGTATTATCTTTTTTATGGCTTCTCAGTTGCCGGTTTTGATAAAAATAATTTGGCAGAGTTTATATTGCCGACCTAATACTTGATCTTAAATTAGAATATATTTACAATGAATGTGGGTTCTAACCATGTTGGGATATAAAATTTTGTAATAAAACACATTACCTTGACCTTACTTCAATACTCCGCAGTGTCTCAAGTGGATGTATATTTGGAGTAGCATTATTATTTTCTGAACTATATATAGGTATTTAGCTGAACGAAATTAAGCCCACACGATAATTAAGTTTTAAAATAAGAATTTGCCATAAAATATTAATGTATTCGTAGATGTTGTTCTTTAAATACAAATCTTACCTTATTATAAAAATAAATTCAATAAATACCACCTACTTCAAAAAGTTACTTATATTATTTAAAAATGAATGCAAGTATCATACATACATACATACATAAACTCGCGCCTTTTTCCCAAAAGGGGTAGGCAGAGGTGCCTGGACACCCACATTTCGCCTTGTATGTTCCGTCCCACGATGTGATAGGTGGCGAGCCTATCGCCATATCGGGCGCAAATTCCTGACTCCGGGCTGATAATGAATTGAAAAATCCAATATCACCTTGCAAGTATCATATTATTTAGATTATTAAAAAAAACTTTTTTCCACATCCAACAGCCCATAGTGTTAGTAAGTACATACATAATATGTAACTGCATAGGTTGTGTAGTTGTACTGCGGTATTGAAAGCTCAGGTCTCGGGTTCGGATTTCGGGCGAAGTGATTGTGAATTTTTCAATTCATGATCTGCCGGGGGTCTGAAATTTCTGCCCGATAGGGCGATAGTCTTGCCCTCCCTATCACATTGAAAGACGGAATACCCCAGGCGAAATGTGGATGTCTTGGTTACCACCGGCACCTCGGTTTATCCCTTCAGGAAAAAAGGCGTGAGTTTATTGTTCCTTTTTTATGGTGTACAATAAATAATATAATTTCAAAAAAATTCTCAAAATAAAATTATTACAAAAAACAATCAATACAGCGTGTTCCTAATTCTAATGTTCATATGAACGCAGATTCAGAGACACGTTATTAATAAAGTTTTTTTGTCATCTTGTGGAAATTTTTCTTCAGTGGATAGAATAAAAAGGTAATGTTTAATTCATATAAGGTTAAGGGTTGAGATTGGGTGTAACCCTTTTCAATAGCTAGTTCCGGAAATTGTCTGTAGGGTCATGTCAGATTATTTAGTCATCTCTCAAAGATATTGGAACATGCATCGGACCTTATGAAATCAGTTAATAAAGATTTATTTTTTACACGCTTTATATTAGCTTCGCTTGTATGTTTGTATTTATGTTTGTAACCGACTCCTTTAGGCGCCACTTTTGACCCACTTTAACGGTCAAATTTCATTCATTTTCCAATCTTAAACTCATTATCACTCATTTTTTATTTTTTTGTTGGAGGCCTATAAACGGTAGACATATCTTTGGATGATGATATCGACGTTTGTTTCTGTCAAATGTTTATTACAACTACCACGTCTTTCATTGCGTTAGAAAATGTACCTTCCGAATACATCATGGACCACTCATAATTAACAGCGTCCGTGGCGCCGGTTAGACGCCGGCTGTGAAAACGAGAAGCCCCGGGTTCGATCCCCGCACGGAGAGAAATGTTCTCCTAGTTCCTAATGCCCACGACATAAGACTCCATCTTAGTGTGAGGTCAGGACCAGGTATTTATGTGACTAGTGGGTATTATTATGAAAATAATTTGTTTTGATTAGAGAGTTATCAGGAACTTCACACCACGATTTATTTCAATGAAATGAAATGAAATTGATGATTTATGAATGAATTAATCCCACTGCGCTCGCCATCCCGAGACATAAAATGTTAGGTCTCAATATGTCCAGTACTTATTCTGGTTACAATGTCCTTCAAACCGGAGTAAAACAGTGTATGTACACTGTTGCTTAGCGGAAGAAATAGACATTGCGATGGTACCTATCCAGACGGCCTACCACATATGAGAGACCTACCAACTAGTAATTCAAGAGCCAATCATTCGCTACAGTCGCTGTAATGTGATCAAAATAGCTGCCAGAGTTACAGGCGGCAGTGTTTTGCACAATATTATCACGTAAATCCCAATTCTCTTTGTTATGATCACGCGTAATTTCGGTTAACACGTGGATACTTCGGTATTACGATAATTATGAGGTCATTGTAGCAACACGTTTTATTTACCAAAATCATACGACACATTAACATAATTTATTGGGAAATACGTAGTCAACAAATAGTCCGAATATGTAGTACATTATGTAAAGTCTTAATTAATTAAATAACTAGTCAATCCCTTATTTCGCAATAGAAACTCTACTGTTAAATACGTTACCCCCAGAAAGGGTGAGACACTTACCAATACTTAATATTTCATACCGATTTATTGCTAAGTTCGTAGCAATATAATCAACTACTTATTTCTCGTAATTCCTCTGGAGAAAACTAAAATTAATACATACGACCTATAGAAATAAGAATATTTGAGATTTATGCTTTGACATTTCATTAAAGAAACAAAGCTAAATAACAATGCCTAAGTGAATAAATTAAGTTTTAACAATTATGGGTTATGTTTGCTATCTAGCCGTGGTATGGTTTTGTAGGTATCCAGCTTGTTCTAGCTACAACCTGTCTGAATAAGCGGACAAATGTTTCGGACGTCGACAAATCTGGCTGCCTGAGCCTGCCATTTACTTCGCACCCAAATGCCATTAGTGTAAGCGTTAGTTGTTCGCCAAAGCGGAATTTTAGTGACGTGCCCGTAAGTATGGTAATGAGAAAACAGGGGCCAAGCGATTACTCCTCAAAGACTCGATAATGCCGCCGTTTTTCTTCCATAATCCTGAAAAACTGATGCAGGCGAAGCATTACGTGGATAGCTACAAAAACGATTTCACTCACTTATATAAATAAAACCTTTCGGGTTCCTGTTTAAATCCAATCCGAAGCTGAGGCAATTTGTTTGGATAAATTGGTTTATACGTTAGTATTTTACGGGACTTTGTTAATTCTCATTTTGTTCTTTGCAACTAATTGTTTTAGCTTCGGTAATGAGATTGAGTTTCGAATTAATTGTACTAATTCTCATTGTTATACAGATTGGTGGATACATGCAGGTTTTAATCTACAGTAGGTATAATTGCCACATTAAAAAAAAACTTTTTAAAACCGTGAAATTACGTGTAAATTTTTCTAATACTGCATTTATACGTTGGCTGAGGCTGGGCTACCAACGTTTACCAATTCCAAGCTATCAACAATGATAATCTTAAGGCCAGCCGACTCAAACACCCTGTTTACACGCTGGTGTTGGTGGATGCTGGCGGAGGTTGGCCAAGCGTGTAAATGCACCATAACACCTTACCTTAATATTAATGTTTTATGAATTATAGACGCAATATCCCGACATATAAGTATCAATAATGAATATCAAGTATAATAAAAATCATTGTCACCATCATGTTCATTCTTATCTCATTATTCACAATATATTCCCGCCAACGTAGCATCGATGTACCATAATGTTTTGTATGCAAATTACAATTGTATGTTATACAAAGAGCTGGGTTATGATTAAGCTGTTGCTCACCATATGACGTCACTTTTGAGAAGTATCGAAAAGCCCAATCACGGTTCACTATCGAAACACTCTAAAATCGTCACTGCCGTACACGACAGTTTAACATGCTTAAAAATATTTAACATGCCTAAAAATATGTTCAATTCGTTTGCGTTGTCAAAACATCACTGAAGTGTTAATTTCTATATTAGAATTAGATCGTGATGTGCGGAATGATGCAATATACTGACTTATTTAGTTATTTAGATTGTAATTATATTTTTTTTATTGTAATATTTGTGTCTCAATTCTAGCGGTCGGAAAAGTAAGGCTCTTTTAAGGCTTTTAATTCTAAGATACAGATTATTTTTATGATTTGGTATCAATACTTTAGCGTCAGTATATTTCTGATTAGACGTTAGCCAAAAAACCGTATAGAGGTACGTAATGTGTCAGGTTGTCTATCGATTTATTTCATATTCTGTGTCTTTTCTAGTTACCTATTTTAAAATCTCAATAAGTCAGTATGTATGTCGAAGAACATTTACGTCATCATCATCATCAGCCCGTAGATGTCCACTGCTGGACATAGGCCTCCTTAAAATTGCGCCACTTCACCTTCTCAATCACTCACTAACTTACTTCAGTCGCTTGCCCAGCGTGGCGATTGTGGGCATAACCCAAGAAATAATGCACAGCATTTATAATTTACACGGTATTTTACTTCTTCTCCTCTTCTCTTCAGCTACAGTAAGTCCATTGCTCAACATTTATTGCTACTTTGCTATTTAGCATTTTCCGAAATTAGTTTTATATTTGTTGATTATTGTAAGTTTTCGAACTTTAATCACAAGATATATAGCTTTATCTTCAACCTAATTCGATTCAACAGAAGAAAGTTATTTCAAAAAACTGATTAAATGCAAATAATAAATCTTCCCTCACTTATTTATCACTGGGACAATTCACAAGAGAATGAATAAGGAAAATGGGACTCAAACATTCCTACAAAGAAGCTGTAAATAATGGATCGGTGTTTGTTATTGCCGCCCGTAATTTTCATTCCGTACAACGAAAATTGTAGGTTTTAATTGTCTGACCTTAGTTTCTTTTGTAACATGAAAAGTGGTTTTAGTATAACTGAAGCACAAACCATCAATGTGCTATCAATCACCAGTGTAATTAGTATATTGTATCCAATGGTGAAAGAGGATTGTCGTCAGTTGAAATAATTTTCTCGGTCTGCTGGAATTGGATCTAAATCTGTATATCTTACACATATACGGGTTGAGTCCCACACATCACTTTAGCGTGTGTCGCTATGAACTCCATAAATAAGAATATCTTGCCACCATTAGAGTATCCCAAGACATAGAGGTAGCACTGTTTGGCTGTCTGTATTAGCCTATATACGTCCCACTGCAGGGCACGGGCCTCTTCTACAATCGAGAGTTCAATTGAGAGGGGTTACACCATATGGCCCACCACGCTTGCCTACTGTGGGTTGGCGGACTTTAAATGTCATAGATTGTTTTGCAAATTGCTAGGGTATGCTGTTTTTCTCACGATGTTTTCCTTCACCATTATAGTAACACTACTACTGGATATACTATACAGTAGTACATTAACTGGAAGTACGGCCGTACAATAAACGGCTTTCTGTTTATCATGTCTGTGTCTTTAGCCAGTTGCCTCACATCCCGTCCATACGCCGCGCTATGGCGAGCAAGTCACTCTGCACATAAGTACAACACAAAGCTTTGTTCTTGCACAAAGATGACATCACTATTGTGAAGAAAATGCTCGGTTTTCACAATAAATATACTGAGAAATATAATATATTTAACCTTTACTGGATTGAAGCTAGAGTAACTACTGGACATATTTAGACTTTACATCTTATGTCTCAGGATGGCGAGCGCAGTGAATGCCAAGCATTGCTTTGTAATTCAGGGTGTTGTTTGGTTTTGTACTGTTTATGAGCGGTCGTATTGCTTACCATCAGGCGAACGGCATGCTCGTCTCGCTATTCATTGCAATAAAAAAAAACAATGTTCAGTTATTATGTTCTTGTTTCGGTGGATATATAAATGTGAAATGGTCGTATGTTTGTTCATAAATGTTATTTTTGACCATGAAATATTTCGATGTCACTCAAAATATTTGATTATTCCTTCGTTTACATTTATTCATAAGCTCACGCTGGATTTCCATTGATTGTACGTACCAGCACGACAAAATAACAGCATCTGACGATAAGTGCATTTCAATACAAAGACATATAAGTACACAGAAAGTTGAAACAATTATATTGGGCTACTCTAAACCGTATAATGACGTAAACATGTGCGTCACTGACACGATTTTCCGCCATCTTTAATCCTTATAGGTACCGCTCATAACTACTGCCACATAAAATTTTATCTACAAAAAACTGTATCACAACTGCCGCAAATAATGACTTTGTATCACCTTGCCAATACCCATCCCCATCATAAAATCAAACGACAAATTTCTTAGTTGGGGCTTTAATTATGCAGTGGCTCATTACGGTACTTGTTCCGGGCTTATTGCATACAGGCTTAGTGCAACCGTTTATTTGCCGATATTAATGCGTGTACATACGCATATTGTAATCAAGGGATATTAGCATAAACCCGCCGGAATTGACAAAGGCTAACTAACTGACCAGCGGGAGAGATGCCCGTTGGAGTACATGGGCAAATTAGTTAGGATAAATAGTATTGTAGCGTAATGGCACATCTATAACGTGAATTAATTATTGAATAATGTAAAAGTAAAAATCAAAATATCAGATAAACTCCAAGAATACCGCTTGAGATGATATGGTTACGTATTAAGAAAACCACAGGATAACGTCGGCAATGTGACCTCGACCGAGTGGTAGACCAAAGACTTCATGTCTAGACCTGGCTAGATGTCATCAAGGAAGATATGAGGGTCAATGACGTTAATGTTTAGGATGCCGAAGATCGAGCGAATTTGATAACAGTAGGCATATATGGGCTTATATATTTTTAGATTATAACCGACACTAGGGCGAAATCTCTTGGACCTAAGGACTTTAAAGTTTGCAAGCCAGTCCTGACATTAGAACGTGTATAGATTTATGCAGAAATGAATTTTATGAACATTGTAGGTGAAATGCTTGAAATCTTGATATAAAAATATGTTTTTACTCCATCATAAGATATGAAGGGTGTATTCAGCTTTGTTTTAAACATAAAGTCAACCAAACAACGTGGGTCTGAATATTTGAATGAATTAATGAGATGGGAGATAAAATGTTATTGTATACATCGACCAAAAGTGGATTGCGAATCGTCCTTTGTAACCGAAAGCGTAACGTTAAAAATCAAAGTATTGTATTCAAATGACTAAATGGATAATATACAGGATATATTAGTACTGCTGCCGAAAAGAAAGCCTTGTGATAGTTTTATTGACTACTATCACAATGCAATTAACATTTTCGCAAAGAAACGCGTCAGTTTTTTTTTGTGATTTTTTAAATAACGCCTTTGGGTGGTATATCCATAGTTTTAGCTAAAATAGTAATTTAAAACTTTGCGTACTATATTTTATTCAAAAATAATACACTATTATATGAGTACACTATTATTTCAAAAAAAGCTATGTATTTGTAAGAGATTTGTAACTATATTATATATTCATTGCAATAAAAAAAATTACCACCCAAATACTATGATAGGAAAAATATCATTTTTTGCAAAGTTTTTATTTGCATTGTATCTGAAGACACAAAACTATCACTCGGCTTCGTTTTGGTTGCTGTCTTGATATACCCTGTATATCTGAAAATTTCTTGGATAAATAAATCTCGTTAGAAATATTAACAGGAAGTAATTGTAAGAGTTTTCCCTATTGCAGTTATATCTAAAACTAATTAGTTAAATCCTACTAAAATAGGGAAAATGTTCTATGTATTTTACGCAGATAATATTATAATCAAGTAATTAATTTACATGCATATAGTGATAACCTATGGATGACGGTTTAAATATGATTCATCAGAGAAATATACCATACTAGCGGTCGGGCCCGGCACCACCCGGATGCATACACGTTTTAAAATGGTCAAATGTTTAATTCTGACTATTGTTTTGGAATATCAACCAATCTGACCACGAAAAACGAACAAAATTTCCTCATATTTGCTAGAAATATCACTACTGCTTTCCTCCTATAGGTCATAGCGTGATGATGTATAGCCTATAGCCTTCCTCGATAAATGGACTGCCCAACACTGAAAGAATCATTCAAATCGGACCAGTAGTTCCAGAGATTAGCGCGTTTAAACAAACAAACAAACAAACTCTGCAGCTTTATAATATCAGTATAGATTTATTGATCATGACAATTTATTTATCCATAACTACACAGAATGCCACATTTGATATATCTGTAACTGTGTACCTATTTTTATGTGATTTCATTAGATGTATTTTTTATTGCTAAAATAGTAAGACGAACATGCCATTTGCCTGATGGTAAGCTATATGATCGCTCATGGACAGTAGGAAGACAAAACAACATCATTAATTACAAAGCAATATTTGGCATTCCACTACGCTCGACATCCGGAGACATGAGGTGTTAAATCTCAATATGTCCAGTAGTTATTCTGGCTACAATGTCCTTCGAAGCGGAACACAACAGTGCATTTACTCTCCTGTTTGGCGTAGAAATAGACATTGCGTTACGAAAAATCTAACTTAACATGTAATATCAACAATCCAGTAACTGAAACATTGTTGCGAATTGTGTAGAATGTTGTAACATCGCCTGTGACTAATCTTTACCTCTTGGACCGATAGCCCACGTAAATATCTTATTTTATTTATAAACACCTGCAATTTTATTTTTCATTGGGTAACTTATTGTTTTTTTTTCTCTGTCATAGCAAAGTGATCGCAATGTTCTTCATAGTAAATATCTATATCAGCCCATAAACGTCCCACTGCAGGGCACGGGTCTCCTCTACAATCAAGCGTACGATGTGGCGAGGGTAAAAATGATTGAATATCATGAAAAAAAAAAACAATTTTTCTTATCTAATCTATTCATGATTTTGAGCTTCCTGTTAAAATTTGAACCCTCTAGTCAAAATAGCCTTGTATGTTGGTCCATGTTCACATATTGTCAAATAGAATATGTGAATAGAGGCTGAATTGTACGGAGTTATGTCTCCAGGTGTTCTTCAGTTATCGCTCGGATTGCAATGCAAGAGGATTTGCAAAAGGCTTGTATTTCCCTACGGCTTTATTCGTATTTCTTTAAAAATGCTTTGAATGTAGCTCAGGTTAAACAAGTCTGTTATTACATGCATACATGTTGCTCGGAACATATATTATTGTTAGAATTAAATACGTTTGAAACTCAACTAATGAAAAATCAAAATCAATAACAAATTTAATTTTTTACATACAAACTCACGCCATTTTCCCAGAAGGGGTAGACAAAGGTGCCAGGACACCCACACTTCGCCTTGTATGTTTCGTCCCACGATGTGATAGGTGGCGAGTCTATCGCCATATCGGACACAAATTCCTGACTCTGGGATGATAATGAATAGAAAAATCCAATATCACTTTGCCCAACTCGGGATTCGAACCCGAGACCTCAGTCATTTTATTTTTTTACATTAGAGAATCAATTGTGAGAAATGAAAAAATACGTTTTAATTTGGTCTAGTTTAATATAAGTTACTACTTGAAATTAATATCTCTCCCAAACCAAATAACACATGCGTAAAACCAACTTCTAAAAAAAGCAAATTTGTTAAAAAGTTCTTGCAGTCCCAAATTGATGTTGCTCACATTTTCATTATATTCAATTAAGGTGTTTGCCTTCAATTTAAATATTTAGAGCAGTACAAACAGAACGATACCATATCTAAAAAGGCATTAGCATACAATACATTAATTTAAACACATTAATTTATTATTATGACAATATATTAAGAAGAAACTGGTAGAAACAGAGCTGCTTTACATTTTGAGTTACGTCAAGTGGAAATTGTAAACAAATCTGTATAAACATGTTTCTTTTAAACAAAAGCAGACAAACAATACGTGTCTCATATCGGTACTAATTGACTTGACGAGCGACAAACGAACGTAACACAAGGTACTGACGAAGTACGAACCGCTTTCATCGTACGCATACGAATTCAAAGCAATGCGATGAAATTCCCCAATGCTATATGTACATAGATATACATAGCGTAGCCCGTAGGACTATTTTGGCCGAAACCGAACCTGAATAACCGGCTTTCCAGTTTTGCTTCAACCTTCGTCCGAAACTGAAGGCTTAATACCTTTACTTACTTTATACTTAATACCACAATCATATCAGTTCTATTGAATTAGAGTAAGTGAAGAAAAATATGTTTTAAATAGTTTAACACAAAATATATATATATATATATATTGTGTTTGTTGGTTGTATATATATATATATATATATGTCAGAGATTTAAATGGATTGCTGTTATAGCACGACGTGATGGTTTTAATAATCTATCAGTGCGCACGTCCGGCGCTGTTCCGGCAAGAAAAACAATTACGACAATACCAAAATTATTATTTCTCGGACAGATTCTACTGACAGACCTTTTTCACGTTGCCATGGGCAACCGATAACTTACCAGACGACAATCAAGTCAGACTGTGTTGCTATTCCAATAAAACTAATGACCTATGCGATCTCTAACACGGCCATTCTGCAATGCAACGCGCTCTCGCGTTGCTTCTTAACCTCTGATCCAGGCTAGATGTTCCAGCGCACAACGCACACACAAGCATATTATTTCCAAACAGCTTTAAACCTCACACACAAAGCTAAGCGTAAGGACTTTCAACAGAATAAAACCAGGACAAAGCGAAAAAGCTTTCAATCCATCCATCTGCAAAGCGTAACGACTTTCAACAGAATAAAACCAGGACAAAGCGAAAAAGCTTTCAATCCATCCATCTGCAAAGCGTAACGACTTTCAACAGAATAAAACCAGGACAAAGCGAAAAAGCTTTCAATCCATACATCTGCAAAGCGTAACGACTTTCAACAGAATAAAACCAGGACAAAGCGAAAATGCTTTCAATCCATACATCTGCAAAGCGTAACGACTTTCAACAGAATAAAACCAGGACAAAGCGAAAATGCTTTCAATCCATCCATCTGCAAAGCGTAACGACTTTCAACAGAATAAAACCAGGACAAAGCGAAAATGCTTTCAATCCATACATCTGCAAAGCGTAATGACTTTCAACAGAATAAAACCAGGACAAAGCGAAAAAGCTTTCAATCCATACATCTGCAAAGCGTAACGACTTTCAACAGAATAAAACCAGGACAAAGCGAAAAAGCTTTCAATCCATACATACATCTGCAAAGCGTAATGACTTTCAACAGAATAAAACCAGGACAAAGCGAAAAAGCTTTCAATCCATACATACATCTGCAAAGCGTAATGACTTTCAACAGAATAAAACCAGGACAAAGCGAAAAAGCTTTCAATCCATACATACATCTGCAAAGCGTAATGACTTTCAACAGAATAAAACCAGGATAAAGCGAAAATGCTTTCAATCCATACAGAATACAAAAAATAATTCAATTCAGTACCGAACGTCAACTCAACTCAGTTTCTTTGGACTAACACTTGATCACCAACTACAAAAGGACGAATAGTGGCTTTATTAGAGTCATAACGAATTCTATCTTTCATCGCCTGCTCGTCCATCCTGCTCTTAGCCGTTTGTCTTATTTCAGATAAATTCTGTTCGTTCCTCGTATTAGAATGTACTGCACCATACCATCCTTACTCTCTACCTAATATTACGTCGTACGGTAACAAATGAGAATCAACAATCACTAACGTGACCTCGGCATATAACCCATTAAACTCAGCAATCGGCGTCATTTTACAAAATGGAAATCATGGCACGGAACCAATACCTGTGAGATGGGTAAATGAGGCGTCTTTCTTATCAGGTAAAAAAAAAACAGGAATTTCTTTTCTAATTAATGAACATTCCGAACCACTGTCCATCAATGCCTGCCAAAACATAACCACAGATACATGTTTCAATTAGTTTCAAAAGACTCCTTTGAGGACGAACAAACGTTAACCGATTTTGACTGTAATAAATCATTCGATTTTTCGTTGCGTTGTTTGGTGAAACAAGTGAATTCAAAATGTCTAGCTTTGTAACAATAAGAACAATGTGTAATAGGCTTATCGCTAGGTTTATCAACAGACGCAAAAGAACGAGTACCACCGTCCTTATTTTTGTTATTTAAATGTGAACAGTAGCATTTTAAGTGTCCGACCTTATTACAATAATGACAGCGAGGGTCAGCTGGTAACTCGCAGTCTCTATGACACTTGGGAGTTTCATGTTCATTTCGCATCTTATATTAATCTTAGTATATGAACTAAAATGCTTATCTAGTTCCACAAAACTGGTAGGCGTATTTTTGAGTAAATCTGTACGTACCTGAACGTCCGTGATGCCCGAGAGCACCACCTCTATTACATTAGACTCACCACAATCAGTATCTAACCGATCTATCAATGCGTTGGTTGAATACTCGACGAACGTCGTCACCTGATCGCTTGTGTACTCCACCATGTCGCGAAACAAGTCGTAGAACCTCCTGGTCGAGAGGAACTGCAGGTGAGTAAAAGCAGCATTCCTATTTTCATAGTCTGTCCACGAGTTATTCTTCATATGGTTTTCAATCTCATTGCACCATTGAGCTGCAGTGAACTGACAGTTGCCCGGATCAAAAGATGGTACATAAACCTCGCTTGCTTCTCAAGTTCCTGGAATCGTCTACACTCGTTAAAGATTTCTAGTTGATATTCTGGAAGCCCGTCATCATATTTTGAAAACACATAGCCCAGGTTTCAGGCGTAGGCATATATATATGTTAGAGATCGCATAGGTCATTAGTTTTATTGGAATAGCAACACAGTCTGACTTGATTGTCGTCTGGTAAGTTATCGGTTGCCCATGGCAACGTGAAAAAGGTCTGTCAGTAGAATCTGTCCGAGAAATAATAATTTTGGTATTGTCGTAATTGTTTTTCTTGCCGGAACAGCGCCGGACGTGCGCACTGATAGATTATTAAAACCATCACGTCGTGCTATAACAGCAATCCATTTAAATCTCTGACAGCAGCGGTGGGATCGATGTTAAAATCATCCCGCATGTCTACCGCAATGCCTACTACCCAATCTGAAGAATATTTGCGATCGGAACGGGCCACTCAAGGAGATAATGCGGCGGGTCCATCAGCATCAAGGAATGAAGGACATGGCGTGCCTTCACCCGAAATCTGGGCTATATTTTTTCCAAAATATGATGACGGGCTTCCAGAATATCAACCAGAAATCTTTAACGAGTGTAGACGATTCCAGGAACTTGAGAAGCAAGCGAGGTTTATGTACCATCTTTTGATCTGGACAACTGTCAGTTTACTGCAGCTCAATGGTGCAATGAGATTGAAAACCATATGAAGAATAACTCGTGGACAGACTATGATAATAGGAATGCTGCTTTTACTCACCTGCAGTTCCTCTCGACCAGGAGGTTCTACGACTTGTTTCGCGACATGGTGGAGTACACAAGCGATCAGGTGACGACGTTCGTCGAGTATTCAACCAACGCATTGATAGATCGGTTAGATACTGATTGTGGTGAGTCTAATGTAATAGAGGTGGTGCTCTCGGGCATCACGGACGTTCAGGTACGTACAGATTTACTCAAAAATACGCCTACCAGTTTTGTGGAACTAGATAAGCATTTTAGTTCATATACTAAGATTAATATAAGATGCGAAATGGACATGAAACTCCCAAGTGTCATAGAGACTGCGAGTTACCAGCTGACCCTCGCTGTCATTATTGTAATAAGGTTGGACACTTGAAATGCTACTGTTCACATTTAAATAACAAAAATAAGGACGGTGGTACTCGTTCTTTTGCGTCTGTTGATAAACCTAGCGATAAGCCTATTACACATTGTTCTTATTGTTACAAAGCTAGACATTTTGAATTCACTTGTTTCACCAAACAACGCAACGAAAAATCGAATGATTTATTACAGTCAAAATCGGTTAACGTTTGTTCGTCCTCAAAGGAGTCTTTTGAAACTAATTGAGACATGTATCTGTGGTTATGTTTTGCAAGCATTGATTGACAGTGGTTCGGAATGTTCATTAATTAGAAAAGAAATTCCTGTTTCTTTTTTTTTACCTGATAAGAAAGACGCCTAATTTACCCATCTCACAGGTATCGGTTCTGTGCCATGATTTCCATTTTGTAAAATGACGCCGATTGCTGAGTTTAATGGGTTATATGCCGAGGTCACGTTAGTGATTGTTGATTCTCATTTGTTACCGTACGACGTAATATTAGGTAGAGAGTAAGGATGGTATGGTGCGATAGATGTCAATAAGAGGAACGAACAGAATTTATCTGAAATAAGACAAACAGCAAAGAGCAGGATGGACGAGCAGGCGATGAAAGATAAAATTCGTTATGACTCTAATAAAGTCTTTTGTAGTTGGTAATCTAGTGTTAGTCCAGAGAAACTGAGTTGAGTTGACGTTCGGTACTGAATTGAATTATTTTTTGTATTCTGTATGGATTGAAAGCATTTTCGCTTTATCCTGGTTTTATTCTGTTGAAAGTCATTACGCTTTGCAGATGTGTGGATTGAAAGCATTTTCGCTTTATCCTGGTTTTATTCTGTTGAAAGTCATTACGCTTTGCAGATGTGTGGATTGAAAGCATTTTCGCTTTATCCTGGTTTTATTCTGTTGAAAGTCATTACGCTTTGCAGATGTGTGGATTGAAAGCATTTTCGCTTTATCCTGGTTTTATTCTGTTGAAAGTCATTACGCTTTGCAGATGTGTGGATTGAAAGCATTTTCGCTTTATCCTAGTTTTATTCTGTTGAAAGTCGTTACGCTTTGCAGATGTGTGGATTGAAAGCATTTTCGCTTTATCCTGGTTTTATTCTGTTGAAAGTCATTACGCTTTGCAGATGTGTGGATTGAAAGCATTTTCGCTTTATCCTGGTTTTATTCTGTTGAAAGTCGTTACGCTTTGCAGATGTGTGGATTGAAAGCATTTTCGCTTTATCCTGGTTTTATTCTGTTGAAAGTCATTACGCTTTGCAGATGTGTGGATTGAAAGCATTTTCGCTTTATCCTGGTTTTATTCTGTTGAAAGTCATTACGCTTTGCAGATGTGTGGATTGAAAGCATTTTCGCTTTATCCTGGTTTGATTCTGTTGAAAGTCATTACGCTTTGCAGATGGATGGATTGAAAGCTTTTTCGCTTTATCCTGGTTTTGTTTTTAGTGCCGAAAGCCCTTACGCTTAGCTTTGTGTGTGAGGTTTAAAGCTGTTTGGAATATGCTTGTGTATGTGTTGTGCGCTGGATCATCTAGCCTGGATCAGAGATTGAGAAGCAACGCGAGAGCGCGTTGCATTGCAGAATGGCCGTGTTAGAGATCGCATAGGTCATTAGTTTTATTGGAATAGCAACACAGTCTGACTTGATTGACGTCTAGTAAGTTATCGGTTGCCCATGGCAACGTACAAAAGATCTGTCAGTAGAATCTGTTCGAGAAATAATAATTTTGGTATTGTTGTAATTGTTTTTCTTGCCGGAACAGCGCCGGACGTGCGCACTGATAGATTATTAAAACCATCATGTCGGGCGATAACAGCAATCCATTTAAATCTCTGACATATATATACAACCTACAAAAATTATAGTAATTCGACGAGGACGTGATGTAATATTTATTTACTTAAATGCAAATTAAGATAATCACTGACATTCGCTTTCGGATTTGGACAAAATTTCAGGCAATTTTGGTCCAAACTGAAGTCACGGCTGAAGTTCAAAGCTTCCATCGGGGTTGCCTATTATGAACGACGTAGAGACCCTTTAAATGTTCTGGATGACAATGAATTAACAATGTAATTTGTCCATAGAAAAGTGTGGGGCTGTGGGTTGCGGTTCGCTTAATGACCAACGCAACTGTTTCCCTTCAATGGACCACCGCAAGCCAATTTACGTTTTGTTCATAAAATAAACTCTATAAACGATATTCAGTGCAGCTAATTTATTCGCCTACCGTATTTGTCCCTAATTCACGGTGTATTTTTTTTTATTGCAAAGATTGGCGAGACAAGCATGTCGTTCGCCTGATGGTAAGCGATACGACCGCTCATGAACAGTAGCAAAACTAAACATAACCTTGAATAACTAAGCAATGCTTGGCATTCCACTGCGCTCGCCATCCTGAGACATAAGATGTTACGTCTCATTATGTTCAGTAGTTACTCTGGCTACAATGCCCTTCAATCCGAAATATAACAGTGCATTTACACAGCTGTTTGTCGGAAGAAATAGACATTGCGGTGGTATCCACCCAGATGGCCTCTGACATATGAGAGACCTACCACCAGGTGTGATTTAATATATTTGTATAGGCTATTAAAACGAGTATCCACTGTTCGGATCTTAAACGGTACGAAAGGTAATGAGTAGTATAATTTTTTTGCTATATGTCACGTTTATATGTAGCGTGATTAAAATAGTACTGCGGAAGTTGGATCGTCGCCAAAGATGACGTTTATTGCGACATCTTTTCTAGATATTTCTTTTCATTTGCGGTGATAAAAATCGGGCAACACGTTCGGGAACCGTGCTTAGCGAGCTCGGTAATATATTATTGATTTCAATTCGCTTTTGTTGTGAATTTCAATCTCATCAAAGTAATTGAATGAATATTATTTTTTTCTGAATATAAAATGCGAAATATTTGATCGAAATAAGGCAGTAATATCTGTGAAATGATAAGCGTGAGGGTTTTTTATTAAAAATCGGTCAAGTGAGGTACTTGGCTTGCGTAATTAAAGGTCCATTTCGCTGAATACTCATTCAATTTTGATCCTCCAATGATTAAATTGAAGGCAAGAGGTACAGAGTTAATTGCTTATATTGAAGAAAATTATTTTATTATATTTATTTGAATATGCTGCAGGGATTTTTGATTAGTAATAATATTATCGCTTAAGTTATTGAGGATTTTAAAATTCTATATATCTGACAGACGAACTATGTTGCATAAGTGGGTATAGAAATCTCCAACTATTATGAATAGTATAGGTTTTGTAACTATATATTACGTATGCAGCTTTGTATTCAAATATTTCAGTTATTGACGTGTTCCGATAGTTCAAAATAACCTTTACAAAGTATTATGGTTTGATATTTTATAAATATACTGTATTGGAACTGTACTGTGCTGTATAAGCCCATAATCGCCCACTAGTCATTACTGAACACAAGATTCCCCGAAAAGCGAGAATTTGGTTGAGGAGGCTTAGGTAATAGTCCTAAGTCTACTTCATACCATAATATATAAATTCACACCTCTTAATATACCTTTAAATATACACCTTATAAAGGGCAGTCAGTAGTCATAGGTGCTGTTAGGACACCCATGTTTCGCATTTATCGCCATTTCGGGCACAATTTCCAAACTCCGAGCTGATATTGAGTCGAAAAATCCTATGTCATATTGTTCGATTCGGGATTCGACTCGAGACCACTGCTGCTTAGTCATTACGAAGTACAGCTGCACTTCATATGGCATAGAAAATTTTGTTAAGATCACAATATTAAGGCATTTCTAAGGCTTATTTAAATATAAAAGAAAAATACAAAATAACTGGATTAATTACCGTAATTTTGTTCGTAAGAGAATAAATGTATTTTTCGCTCTTGTATCCCGCAAGACGGCGGGAGAAGTGCACTTCAATTAGGATGATCCATTTTCCACAATTTAACCATGTTACTGCCTGATGGAGTGCCTGTCGTTTTATACTACGCGGCTTTTTACCTCCGAGTATGTCATTAAATAAATTGTGCCTGCTGTTTTACGGCTACTGATTTACATATTACATTGGGGTTTTTAAATGGGTAATTTTTTTTTTGGTAATAAATACTACAGATTATGATGGGCTTTAATTGATTGGTTAATTAGATTATTAAGTTGATGTATTTTTTTACTTAAACTCATTAAGGAACAAGTTTAAATGATAAAATTATACCTGAATAGTAGATTTAAGTAATTTAGCTACGCGTAATAAAGTTACAAATAATATGACTCTAATTGCTTATTTACTGTTGTTAGGTCTTTCATATGTGAGAGACCACCTGTGGAGGTACCACCGTAATGTCTATTGCTCCCGCCAAACGGCAGTGTAAATGTGTGTTTACACTGCCGTTTGGCGGGAGAAATACAACAGTTATGTTGTGTTTCTGTTTGAAGAACAATGCAGCCAGAGTAACTACTGGACATATTGGGACCTAACATCATATGTCTCAGGATGGCAAGCGTAGGGGAATGCCAAGCATTGCTTTGTATTTCATGGTGTTTGGGATTGCAACTGTCCAAGAGCGGTCGTATCGCTTACCATAAGGCAAATGGCATACTCGTCAAACCTTTTGAATAATATGACAAATGGATATTGCTAAAACGTGTAACATCATCATGAATTTTTAGTTTTCAGGAGACAGAAGAAACTGTTTTTTTTAATACCTCACCAAATAATCATCCATATATGATGTTATATTATGCCACATGGATTTTGACTACAGCAAAAAATTATAATAAATCAAATTTTCTCTCTCATGAAAATCAGATCATGGCTATAGCCATGTAAGTAAAACCAGGCTTCACAATACCATAAGAGCTAACCTAATTGTAAGGAATAACTGACCAGGATCAAATCTCTTAGAAAACATAACATATACTATTAAAGTTTATTAGATTCATAGGTTAAGGGATAAGCTATAGGTCCGCAGTAGCGACGGTTCGTCATAAATATCTCGTTCCGGACAGTTTCCTTCCTCCGTGCTGTGCTGTTCCGCCGGACGCTGCACAACTTTTCATTTTACATTTCCGCGTGGGCGCAGTAACTCTACTTGGTAAACGGCATGAATAGCGCGAGCTATATAAAAATAACTTAAACGCTCAGCGGGAAGTTTTCGACGCCCGTCTCGCTATTTTAAGGACGCTGTATTTTTAATGCTGAATGAAAAGTTCTTGGTTCTTACTTAGCAACATTTCACAAGTTCTAAGGTTTTATTACTGAGCAGGCGGTGAGGTAATCGTCTTATGATAGATTATACGATGTATTCAATATTAATACTTCATACTAATTACTCTTTATTTGAAATACTTTATAGTCAATACATAATAAGAGATTAATACTACACAGAAAAATGAAGAGTTAAAAAACGACGGTCTTATCGATAAAAGCGTTCTCTTCCAGATTACCGTGCAGGAAAATAAGACCTTTAAATAGTATACTAAATTATGTACATATACGAGTATATACAGGCAAGATAAGACGAGATAAGTACATCATCGTAGGTGAGAAATTAACTATATAAAAATAAAGATATGTCCTTTAAACCCGTTTAATCATGTGTGATACAAATAAAATATATACAGTCACATACAACGCCCAGACTCCACACTATGATCGGGTCTGTGAAATGAAATGTAAGTAAATGGCAGTCAAATTAACACAACTATTTCAAAAGGTACATGTTAAACTATTATACTACGTTTTTCAGCTGCTTATATGATGACGTAAGAAATTAAAATCACATACATTAGGAGAATTACTCAGTAGATTACGTGTGTAGTATACTTAGATTAATTACCACTCACGAAGGTCGGGTACAAGATTATACTTTTAACCACATCATACCTATGATGTGATGTAATATCATAAATGGATCAGTTTAATTAGAGTCTAGGTATGACTGGAATGGTCACTCGATTGGGGCGTCGTGATTGTACATGTTTCGTCATTGTTCTGTATCGGCAACTAAACTGATAATAATTAATGACAGCCTCCGTGGTGCAGTCAGTTAGTCGCTGGTTATGAAATCAATCCCTGCACCAAAATATTTTTGTGTGGTCCAAGGGTCTGGGTGTTTGTGAGACCGAAATTTCGTAGTGTCTGATACCTACGACAAAAGGCTTAATTAGTCTTAATGTTACGTCAGGACTATGTAAGTGAGTATTGGATGTATTTATTTACTGAATGAATGACACTACAGGTACTTCTTGAGACAGAAAGATTCAAAAGCTGGTAGCTAATTCGTAACCGGCTGGACCGCCGTACTAGTTTTTTTTTATTGCAATGAATGGCGAGACGAGTATGCCATTGGCTGATGGTAAGCGATACAACCACTCTTGGACAGTTGCAAAATGAAACAACGCCATGAATTACAAAGCAAATCTTGACATTCCACTGCGCTCGCCATTCTGATACATAAGATTGTAAGGCTCAATATGTCCAGTGGTTACTCTGGCTGCAATGTTCTTCAAACCGGAACACAACAGAACCGCCTACCCAGGCGGCTTCTCAGATACGAGAGACCAGTAAATGGAATTATGGCGCCTATTCCATAATGGAATATGGAGGAGTGTTGCGTTTCCGGTTCAGATTTATATAACCTATTTTGAACAAGTCGCTGTAGCTACGACGAACAATTAAAGGTAGCTGTTAATCGTAGCTAATAAAATGTCAAAAACAATCTAATTGTGATACATGAAAAATCGCTTAACAAATAGATTTAACTAGTTTAATATTTTCAAAGGCGCAGTGTTTGTCGCAAGTGGCTGGATGTCTTAGAGTGTGGGGACTAACGTATCGTCTCGGCTAGTTTGCATGCGCATAGGAAATATCCATTAAAACTTGCAATTGACTTGAGTACTGCCAGTAAAGTTAGAATTAGTTTCCTGAACTAAATCATTAATCTTTTTAACTTGTTCCACTCTATCGTTCTTATTTGTTGGATTTAGCGATTGGGGACTATGGGATTTATTGTTCATATTTGGGTTGAACTGACGGCCGATGGGACCAAAAAGTTCTCGAATGGAGGTCACTTAGCGGGAAGCGCAGCGTAGGATGTCCACCCACAAGGTCTCCACAAGGTGGTCAGACGACCTGGTAAATGTCGCAGGACGTCGCTGAATGCAGGCTGCCTCCAACAGGTCACTGTGGAAATCGTTGACAGAAACCTATGTTCAGCAGTGGACTTCCTTTGGCTGATGGATGGATGATTTGGGTTGTAGGTTTATATTCAGAAACTCAAAATAGTGCGATCAAATTAAAGTTTTCCATACATAAACTCATGCATTTTTCCCAGAAGGTGTAGGCAAAGGTGCTACCCTGACACTTACGTTTCTCCTTGTGTGTTCCGTCACACGTGTGTGTCTGTTACCTTATCGGCCCAACTTCCTGACTCCAGGCTATATGAATAAAAAAATCCAATATCTCTTTGCCCCACCCGAGATTTGAATCCGAAACCTCATCGTGGTAATCGTACATAGTAAAACTACGTAATCCAGGCAGTCTATTAAAGTTTTCAATCAGAGAAAACAATTTACATTTATTAAACATTTCTTAATAATGATTGCATTTTGTGAAACAAACAATCATATCTATATAATTGTATTTAATCTATGAATTCGGGAATCCGTCCGCCAAATTAAGATAAAATGTATGTGCCGTTTCTCTTATAAATTTCTCCTTTAATAGGTACTACATATTCACCTACGATGTGTATAGATAAAGATATACATATTTTCAGATTCTAATGTAAGATATGGATGTATAGATTACTGTTATATTATTTTATAAATTAATAATAAATTAATACACTCAACAGTCACATACATAGTCCTGACCCACCTTAAGATCAATTAAATCTTGTGTCGTGGGTATCAGAAACTACGAGAGACTTTTCGGTCTCACAAACACCCAGATTCGAAACAAATATTTGTAGGCTATTCAAACAAAAAATAATCTACAGCAATGCTGGTAACGGACTTCTCCTTCTATTAAGACGGATTAGGCGTCACTTATCCATATGGCAACGAACATGTTAGACTTTACTCTTATCTTTCAAATTCTTAGCGGAAACCTCGTAGGTAGGTAATGTTAGGTAGGGTCCGAAAGAGGTATAGGTACCTATAGTTAAGGTAAGTCAACTCTCAGATAGCAGCTTACGTCTCGGCATTTTTTAAAAGCGAACCGTAGACCAATCTTAAATGCAAAATTAAAATTTCAACAGTGGTATGGTATACACTCGCTATTTATCCTCAAACTTATCCCTACTTTCCATCCCTCAACTACACTATTGCCCACATAACATAAACTTAACTTAAACTTAGTACAACCAAGCTGAAAATTGCATGTTGCCTTACCAGGTAACTTGAGCATTGAAGTTGCGAGGCGAACTTACAAGTTATTTAGTCATTTGTTTCAGCGGTTCTTCAAGGATGTGAGGTGCAGTCTGATATATGGAGGCCGTGAGCCGTCAACTGTTTCACAGCTGTTGCTATTGTGATCATGTCAAATGATACGCGATAAAGTAGGTTGCATTGTTGCTGCCCTTAGGAATAAATATATAGCTGGGATGGTGCAGGTAAGCAATATAAGTTGATCTGGATTCTCGTTGGTTAGGTTCAATATTGTATCATCTTTTAGTTGATTAAAGTAAAGGTTTAATAGAAAAAAAAATCCTATCAATAAAACTTGTAGAAAACCAAGTCTCGTAACTCAGTTCTTTGAGCGTTAAAAGTTGCGACCCATCTAATACCAAGTCGGTTAATTAATTCAGTCACTACTTAAGTGGCTGTGCCTGCGAGGTGTCTTAAATTATTATGTAATTAGCTAACTTGACAACTTCATATAATAACCATATCAATATTAAAATCTTCTCGTTACCGTCGTATCCATTACCAATAGTGGATTTGGAAGAGCTGTTGTGAGTCATGACTAAGCGTGAATGTACCACCAGGAAATCAACCTAAAGAGACAGCTTAACTGTCGGGTTTCGTTCGCTAAGTGAGATAGCCGAATGTCCAACACCGATTTCCGCTTCTCATCCTTTTTCCTTCCGACTTCCGACAAACGATTTGACGGGCCAGCAACATATTCATGGTCCAAGGGCCTTGAATTTTATGGTCGGCAGTAATCACTTACCATCATGTTACCTGTTTGCTCGATTGCCTGACTTATGCAATAAAAAATAAAAAATAAATTGGCACATCATAATGCACCTGTTACATATCAGTTAAAAAAGAATTGATTCCATAAGAAGCATATGGTAGATCAAGTATTTAAAACACCAAAATACTAGATATGTGTGTAATTTTCATTTAATCTTTCAAAGCCTGAAGAAAATCCAATTTAACCTAACTGTAATTCGTGACAGAGAGAGCCATCACAATACTCAAAGTCCGGGAATTCTTTTGTCTCTTCATTAACTTTGTTAATACATTTTCATATGAGCCGACGTTAAGTATATTAAAAGAGGCTCTCGAAGTAATGAACGACGGTTATCATGCGCCCTTTGTTGTGTTACAAAGAAAATAAAACGACATCGGCGTATCAACGGAGGGGTGTATTTCATGTAATTTACTTTTCCTTTTAGAAAATGTATTTGTTATGCTGACATTTTATAATTTTATTACAAATAATATGATTATAAAGAAATGTATAATACAAGATTTTATAAGTAAAGAAGAAGAATATTTTGTTGGTATGTGGGTTGTTTGTATTATTGTGGTATTGTTTTTTATTAATTTATTTGGTCACCAACAAATGTTTACACTAACTAACTCTTTCATACATACTATATAATAACTAAGTATAACAATTACTTATAGGTAGACACAACATCCACTAAATTTAGCAGCTAACATACTTTAAAGTGAAACAATTTTGTATATAACTTAAGATTAATATTATTTTTATACAATGCTTCAACATTAATTTAACTTGTTGTATTCATGCTTTATACCGTGAGCGTAAATAAATAATCGTATAGAGCATGCTTTCTTTTCGTGTTTATAATAAAACGAGCATGACGATAAGCTTTGGTATAATTCCGTTGACGAGACTGATAAATTACCTTCGAAATAAAATTCGGTATAGCACGTTGTAGCTCTCTCTCTCTCTCTCTCTCTCTTCAGGCTCAGCAAGTCTACTGCTGAACATAGGCATCCCCCAAGGATCTCCACATCGACTGTTTGAAAGCTGCCTGAATTCAGCGACTTCCTTTGTGACTACCATAGGTATAATATGGCTTGCACACTCTAAGATCCAAGATGAAAAGCTAAAACTTCACATTCGTCAATTTTAAAAAAATCTCAAATCTCATACTTACTTCATATGTAATGTATCGGAATGTAATGAAGTAGCCAGGTGCTGTTGATAATGTACCTTTGACATCGTAATACGAACTCCTTTGAAAAGGATTGACACACCTATCTATATTTATAGCCCTCTCAGAAAGCTTCTTTTGAATTTTGATAAGGGAATTAATATTTATGAAGCAAATCACAGAATATTGAACTTGTGAAAAGACTCAATCAAGATTAAATATTCGGCTATTTAAATGTATGCAAAATTGATTCATTTAATGGATTGTCCTCGAGATTGCTAATAATTAAGTGAGATTTTAAGGGCACAGAAGAAGATCTTCCACTTTAAACTTATTACTGAAATGATTTTACTAACATTGGATTTGGGCAAATAATATATATTTTTTTAAATACGTGTAAAGATCTAAGTATGGCTATTATCATATATTTTGTAGATTAGAAAATGGACGTGGCATGAAATTTAGATTTGGAATTTTCACATCAGAACACACTTAGTAGAAATTCGTCCACAATTTTGACCACAACTTATGTCTTATCACGTTATAATCGAAGCTTAGTATAATACGACACAGGATTACAAGCCAAATTGGATATATATTCAAAAGCATACCATCCGCGTCACGAGTGGAAGGTACAAAGGAAATTTCACAATGCTACTTCCCTATTTAGCTTCCACTTACACTGAATTCTACTTTGAGAAATGTCTTAGATCCTAAACTGGTACTTTTCATGACGAACAAGGAAATGGCCTTCGGGGTACATCGTTGAGACAAGGACAAAGCTACAGGTAACTTGATGTATAATTTAAACAATTGTCCTTCCTTTGTAACAGGAGGGTTGTAAATGAAATAAACGTTATTTACTTTTTTTCTGACACAGACAAAGATCGCTAATTCTTTCTTGTGCCGCACCGTCAAGTTGTAGAATGATTTGCAGTCCCACGTGTTAAAATAAATAAGACGTAACTTGCCGACAACTATGTATATTGAAGCAATTATCACTTAAAACATTATCTTAAATAGTAAACCGATAACCAAGGTTAATTGATAATAATAAATACATCCAACAGTCACATACATAGCCCTGACCCCACACTAAGATCGAGTCTTGTGTCGTGAACATCAAAACAGGAATTAGGGGAGACTTTTCGTTCTCTGAAATAAATGTGATAATGATGGTGATGGGATTTCTAATACTTATCATATTTATTGAAATATATTGGAAAGTTTAGGTTCAGTATTTTAAAGGGTTCGACTTTACGAGTATATCTTCCGGATATTATCATTATTAGGGTGCCCTGGCACCTCTGCCTACCACTTCTGGGAAAAAGGCGTGAGTTTATGTATGTATGTATTATCATTATCTTCTCATCATCATTTAAGAATGATTATGACACAGTAATTGTAGTGTAGCATATAGAATAACATAATTTCCACCATCCAGATCATTATTTAATGTGGTAATAAGAAAATTTCCAAATGAAATATATATAATCTTCATTACCGATGGACTACATTACAACATAGCAATGATATTATGCGAATCTCTATATTATTGGCACTCGAAACAATCGACATTTTATTTTCAATCATTTAGTACTACAATAATATGAAAAAAAAGGATGCTCACACCGGAATTTACAAGGAAGTATGCGAAGATTCCACTATTAGGTACACTGCGTAGATTCCGAGCTTTTTTCCATACCCAAGATGTATCAGGGGGCAGGCTTGAGCCTATTACCTTGGCGTGCACAAATTTCAGTCGTAGGCAACAGAAATGTAAAAATACAACCAAAATCTCATCAAAAGTGAACTTCTGGACTTAAAATAGAACCTAGGATCCCACGGTTCGCCACCTAATTAATCTTATACCGACAAATAACATGGAGCCAAAAACCATAACTCAGTAATATAACGATATTGTATTCATTAACCATTAACATTCTGTTGGATAAAAGACGATAGATAGAACAATAGATGTTGGATCTGAATGAAATAAAGACGAGCGTCATCAAGTTTACCCGGCGCAATTCGGTTTGCGGTCTCAATCCAAACTTCAATATCGAGAAGCAGGTGTCTATAAAATAACACCGTAATGCTTATAGAACCGCAGAATTGAGGACAGAAAAAGGTAGCATCGTAAATCAAAAGTTAGTGAGCGGCGCCCGCACTGGGTGGCGAGCGGCGATTCTAGTCCCTTGGGTACGCGTATCGCATATCAACATCATTTTATCAGGATTTACGATCCTCATACAAATATAACGATGATGAATGGAACTGTTTTAATTTAGGTAATTAATAGATCCTCGCATCGAGATAAATGTTTGTGTGACCACAAAATGTATTGATTGATAAATGGAATACGAATTTTCTGCAACAAAACTAGACAGAAATCGAAGGAATCTTCAGAGATCTATTAGAAACAAATGAAGGAGACTAGAATTGTTATAATATTGTTATACCCTGTATAATTCAAATTTACAATAAAACATATTTTACTGTCTTAAGAAAATGTGTAAAGCATAAATACAGAATAATTAAATTAAGCCTCTAAATGTTATTTGTAAATGAAATAAGCCAATTAGGAGGTAAAAGTCTTCTATTACGAATAAAAAGGAAGAGAATATTCTCAATAATTGTATAGAGAAAAAGGCAGCATTTTAATTGACCTATAAGAATCCAATTAGCCTGCTATCCAATCTTTGTGAACTGAAAGTTCTCAGGCTTGCGAAAGGTTGTTAATATAACAATGTAATACTCTTTTTTATTTTGTATTCAATTTACGAGAGAATGGATAGGGCGGTGTAAGAAATGCAACGAGATAATGAGTTGGTTGGATAGACTTTTATAAGAAATTGTCAGATATTGATCCTGAGATTTTTTCCTCATTTGAATAGAGCGTCTTGGTAGTTCGTTACTTCACATTTTGTTAGGGTAGATAGGTCATTATTTTTTCAATGCAGTTATACTGTTATTTGTTCCTTTTACACCCTTTTTGGGGCAATAGTGTAAGAAATCGGCTGTAACATGGTGCGAGTTCAATTCCCGCAAAGAAACAAATATTTGTGTGATCCACGTTAATATTTTATCTGTCAGAAGTCTACCATAGTTTCTGATATTCATGAGAATTGGTGTGTGACTAATGCATTATATTTATTTATTTAACACACACACTCATTACAGGATATACCCAATAAATAAATAAATAATTATACAAATCTTGACTACCTCGGTGGCGCAGTTGTACTACGGTATGATTGCAAACCTGAAGTCTCAGGTTCTAATCTCGGCTCGGAAAAAAATATATTGCATTTTTGTATTCATTATCAGCCCGAAGTCAGGAATTTGTTCTCGATATGGCGATAGGCTCGCCTCCAATCACATCGTGGGATGGAACATACAAGGTGAAATGTGCGTGTCCTGGCATCTCTGCCTTCCCCATCAGACAAAAAGGCGTGAGTTCATGAATGTATGTATAAATCTTTACTGGATATTTCAAGGAGTGTGTTTAGCGCTAAATTCTTACATTTTGCTGAAACTTCAGCCACATAAAGTCCATCTTCTTTATTTGGACGATGAATTTCCATGGAAGCCTTTTGAAAACGGCCTGCACCTACCGACTTCCCGCAAACCTTATTAACATCGTCTGCCCTTGTGAAATTACAAAAGTCTTGTTTATGTACTCTACTGACTAAAGACTTGTTAATGTACTCTTGTTGCACGTCAAGCCCTATTTATTACTCCAACAATTCCTGTTCATCCAAAGGTTGTCAGGAAGAAATCGCTTAATGCGATATGGTCACCCACGGTACTATTAAATTTTTACCTGATATATTTATTTATTATGTAACTTAAGATGTACAATAAAGAGTATAATTAAATAAAAGACGCGGCGCTATGGTAGCTAGCTCGTAGTACCTAATAGTGGATGGAATAAAGCTACTGAAATATTATAGCAGATCTCTTTTATTTAATTTAAACGTCAAACACATTTTAAATTACCAAGTGAACAATTTGTTCTCACAATTCATCATTTATCATAGTTTTTAGTTATTTATTATCTCCTTGAGCTAAAACAACTGTGAGTTAGATAAAAATTGTTTTATTAAAAAAATGACGAATAATTCAAATTTAAGCTGTCCAGACAGGTTCGTTAAACCTGTTTGAATTTAAAAAAATGTGGAAAAATTTCAGAATCAACCCTTTAAAGTCAAGATAAGTTAGTTTATAGATGATCGATTGCCTGTCGCGAGATTACGGTGAAGCTCGACTTTTTATAAAGTCTGCTTTTATAAAGCATTTTTGAAATATTTTTTGACCGTTGCGCATATTTCGAATTGCATTTGTAGCTGTATATAAGTAATATTTTTTTTTTTGGCAAAAGAAACTTGATTGTGGCTTTTATATTTTTCAGTTTATGTGCGCAGTGTTTACACGTATAACTCAATGTTGCGTCGTAAAACAAGAACAAAACATAAAGTAAAATTATAAAAGAAAATGATTTTGTCTAGGCAATTTGCAAAACACGCACGTGCTCATTGTATAGGGTAATATAATTTACACGACTGTAGACACATTCATTCAGTCATTTCATATGCTTTAAACTATGTCAGCTAAATAAAATAAATAAATATATAAGACTCAACAGTCACATACATAATCCTGACCCCACACTAAGATCGAGTCTTGTGTCGTGGGTATCAGGAACTACGAGAGACTTTTCGGTCTCACCAACACCCAGACCCAAAAGAAATATTTATATGTCGCACAAACATTTCTCTCGAACCCTCGGCCTCTCGTTCCACCGCCTGCGCCACGGAGGCTGTAACATAGTATTTGGTAATATGGTTAATTCTTAAAATATATAAATTTATGAAGTTTAGTCTTACTAACTAACTACTAACTACTCATAAAATTTCGAGGACCTCATGTAAACTTATGAATAAAAATAAATATTACTGAAGACAATTAAACTACATATCGTATTTATTTTTTATCTTTGACAATGGCATTTAGATATTATTTCCTTTTGTATTGTGTAAGTCTTCACAGGTCAAGTTACCTACATAAATAGGCTGTGAAACAAAGCAGCAATCAAACGTCTAGACGAATACAGCATTCAGATTTATTTATGAATATCAATAGTATGAACACGAATCATAGCAACGATGTTTCTAAACTAGGTTGTACCAAAGGTTGTACTTTGACGATAACAAAATGATGATGGATTGTTTTTTATTCACTAAAATATAAAACTCCTTCAAGCAGTGAGAACATAATCTTTAAATTAACACAAATTATGTTTAATTCGTTTAAAGATAGAAAATTGGTTGAAAAATTTAGAAAAACATAATTAGACAGCTTAAAAATATTTTCTAGTAACCTACGTAAAATATTGTACTAATTTTTGTAACAAAAAATTTTGTAAAAAAATTGTTGTAGGTGCAGCAATTTTTTTTATTATGTTTTACAGTTGATACTTGCTTATTGCTTTTTAAAATTAAAGTCTACCAACACACCAATCTAAATCGAAGCTTTTAAAATTATAATGTAGTCGCCGTGTTCGTGGAGTGATTTCTATATCGAAAAGTCATACGCATTTCATTAAAAAAATCCATCGATTTGGTTTGATTCGGGTACCCGCCGTTTGCCGTCTGTGCTCGTCTGCCAACGTCAAGAGCACTAGATTTTAACGAGTTTTGCTTTAAGTGCCATCGAGTGCAATTATTATCCGTCTTTGACTTGCTCAGCTTTCCCTTTAGAACTTTTAATTGTTCTTTTGGAAATGACAAGTACTGCATTCTGTGTAATTAAATTTGTGTTTCGAACGCCGGGATAATCGAAGCACGGCAATGCTGTGTTGATGTGATGCTGTTAATTAAGGTCAAGCTTAATATCCTCGCAGTTGTAATATTAGAGATTATATTTTAAATTAGGTACGTTAGGTATTTTTTTCGTTTAAATTATAGACATCACACATCAAAATGTCTCACATAATAGTCCTTTCATAGATAAAAAATCAATAAGTTTTGGGATGCAAAGAAAAAAAACAGCCTCCGTGGCGCAGTTGGTTAGACGCCGCCTGTGAAACGAGAGGCCGCGGGTTCGATCCCCGCACCGAGTGAAATGTTTGTGTGGCCCACAAATATTTCTCTCGGGTCTGGGTGTTTGTGAGACCGAAAAGTCTCTCGTAGTTCCTGATACCCACGACACAAGACTCGATCTTAGTGTGGGGTCAGGACTATGTATGTGACTGTTGGGTGTTATTTATTTATTTATTTAAAAGATCAATTTTCAGATAAACTATCTTATTCATAAAGTTAGTGGGTGCATTATTTTAAGTACATTTCGCAACTTGACCCTTGCCAATGTTAACGCACGAACTCTCCAAGGTAAACGGAATCTCATCGAGATAAAAGTCCAGTTTATAGTCAATATATTGATTGGCGCGAGCGAACAGTGGCCGTACATCTTCGTGCCAAACAACACGAAGAATACTTAAGTATTTTCGACTTCTTAGGAGGAAACCGACTCGTAGTTGCAGACTTTATAGGAAAAGTTTCCCGTTGCGCCGGCTTGTGAAATATTCAACTAGTTAGGAAACCACGAGAGAAGCCACTGAAAAGGATCAATAAGCAATCGCTCATTATTGATTGGCGTACTCGATAACAGAAGCAACAATTAGTTGGTGAAGAAATACTAATATTTTGAATGTATTAGGCCATATACGTCCCACTGCAGGCCACGGGCCTCCTCTACAATCGAGAGTATGATTGAAAATGGTTAGGCCATATAATCCACCACGCTCGCTTAATGCGGGTAGGCGGACTTTTACATACCATATAAATTCTTATAAGTAGCTATGGCATGCAGGTTTCCTCACGATGTTTTCCTTTACTATTTGAGATCGTGGTGATTGATTAACAATACATACATGACTCCAAAAAGTCAGAAGTGTGCCCTGGTATTCGAACCCGCGATCACCGTGAACATGTTGGCAGCCGCGTCTGGTCCGTTTACCAACAGGCTACCACGCACTTCTATTTTGTACATATTTTTAAAGCTTTGAAGCGAAATGTATGTTAGAATATTGTGATAAACTGGAACAGGATTGCCAAACTAATTAAATATGAAACAAGGGCGGTTGATTTACAATTAACACGGAATTGCCATTCGTGGAATTCGTTCATTCATCATTGTAATTACACTACACAGCCCTATAACAGCACGAAATACTACAACAAATTGCATAACTGACATATTTACGTAAAAACGAATTTCTAAACACTTTACGACTGAAAAAAAGTCTGTATTTTTTTCGTAATCCTGACGTTTTTTAATGAGCCCTTCGTAATTCGCCTCTTATGGCTCTCACAGGTGCACCGGCAGAGTTGGCGAGCGTTTTCGGAGTTCAAACCAGAATAAAATTATGCAATTGGCTGAAGGGCCCTCACAGTTCGGACTTCGGCTTTTGCAGTCGGTAAGTAGAACCCTTTTGACGTAAACGCGCTGTCGGGCGGAATTTAGATGATTCCGGTGGTCGTGCCAGTTAGCCCGATGTTGAGTGTGTTCACAAATTTAACGTTGGTGGAACTGGATTAAAATCAAAGCTTTAAGGGAAAGATGACCTTCTGATATTTTAGAATTATTATTCTATATTTCTGGTCAAGTCGAATACTGTCTTGAAACTGATAGATAATAAGTCAGATTCCTTTTTTAATAGGGCACTGTTGTGACAAACATATCACTTAAGGTGCCGGATAAAAGTTTAAAAATTAGTTCAAATTTTGTTATAAATTGTCTGAATTAAGTAGGTGTTATTTTGGTTATTGTATTTTGGTGGAGTGCGTGGTGGCCTGTTGGTAAATGGACCGGATGCGGCTGCCAACATGTTCGCGGTGGTCGCGGGTTCGAATCCCAGGGCACACCTCTGACTTTTCGGAGTCATGTGTGTATTGATAGTCAATCACCACGCACTAAAAACGGTGAAGGAAAACATCGTGAGGAAACCTGCATACCATAGCGATTTATAAAATTTCTATGGTATGTAAGTCCGGCAACCCGCACTAGGCCAGCGTGGTGGACTATATGGCCTAACCACTCTCAATCGTATTCTCGATTGTAGAGTAGGCCCATGCCCTGCAGTGGGACGTATTTGGGCTGATACAGATACAGATATTTTGGTTATGGGTTCTTTGTTACCTGAAATAAACAAAAAAGAAGAAGTGTAGAATTGTGAGCAAATGAGCACACCTAAGATTATACACACCATAATTTCAAAGATGAGTTAAACTTACAAACCCACTTTATACACTCAAAAAGCCCTGATTCGACAATAAGAACTGAAAAGTTCAAAATATTTTTAACCCCACAACACCTAACATAAATATGGGTCACACTAGCATCCGTCTTGGCCTGCAGTACGAACCCTCAGCTTCTAGTTTGACAACCAAATAGACTTTCGAAGTATCCTTCACATGTTGAGCTACAGAAGGAAATCACCATGTTAATGAATATGAAGGTAGGCAAATACCGCGCTTCACCTCACTGCACATGAACTTAACCTAGATCGTCAAGATCGTGGATTCAAGGCGGACGGGTCAGAAAATATCACAACAGGTCATTGCATTCATTGTGATCGCAAGAAGGAAAAATGCAAGATATACCGCAAAAAATAAATAAATCATAAATAAATAAATAACACCCAACAGTCACATACATAGTCCTGACCCCACACTAAGATCGAGTCTTGTATCGCGGGTATCAGGAACTACGAGAGACTTTTCGGTCTCACAAACACCCAGACCCGGAAGAAATATTTGTGGGCCGCACAAACATTTCTCTCGGTGCGGGGATCGAACCCGCGGCCTCTCGTTTCACAGGCGGCGTCTAACCAACTGCGCCACGGAGGCTGTCAATGAGTAATAATAAAATCATTACGATATGTATCGCTATTGCTCATTCTGTCTCTATCACTTTTGCGCAGTAATACTATTTTCCGTCTCGTTCTACTGTCATCCCGCGCACCACATTGGTACATGCAAAGTGGGCACAGATTTCCTTGTATAGACTATATATACATATTTATAACAAAAACTGTATTCTACTACTTAATTAACTTACTTACTTTATTAACACAATAGAACCAAAAAAATATGTTTTATCTGTATGTTTGTGCGTTTGTGCCCACTAATCTAAGAAATGACTGAACCAAAATTTTAATTAATTTGTTATGGAGATTGCTGATAAGCTACCTTCATAACCCTGGATTAATAAATAAACAATTTTTTATCTCGAAAAAGGGAGTGTTCCCTTGATATAAGCAAGAAAGTCAAATATATTTGTTTCTTTAAACTTATAGGGATGAGTTTGGACAGAAGAGGACAGGATTACATGCCTTGAGTCAAGAGAAACAATGGGACGGGACAGGATGGAATATATCAGGACAGTCTGGGAAAAGCAGTATAGAGAACGGTAGTCATATTAAGTTTATATAAGTAGAAGAGTTTGTACGCGAAACAATATCTTACTTATTTGGACTGGACTCAAAAAGTACTCCCTGGCTAATCTAGGCAGGGTCTGTAGTTTTATTATGTCAATGATGTATACTAATTTTCCGAGTATTGGTTATAAGGAAATGAGTCGACCTGCGATAAGGTTGCTCTATCGACGAAGAAATTGACGGGTTTCCCCGTGGGGGATTGAATAATTTTATGCAGATTGGAATGAGAGCACGGTTGCGCTTCTTTCTGGACGTCACGGTATTATATTTCGTGTTTTTTATATTATGAATTGACGTCTCTCTTTTTTACAAGATTTGTGTTGATGTTTCAAGTTAAAGAATGTAAAAATCGTTTTTATTAAACTTTCTGTTATAATACGAGCAAGCATTTTGAAAAAGTGTTCGAGTGGCGACTGGTTTCACTACAGATGTACTGGAGCGGTCGCACCAATTACGTGGAAACACTACACACTTTCCACCCTGTCCATTTATTTATGTCAATGACCTTTGTAACCTTTGTATACGAAAAACGAGATTTTAACAAAGACCGCTATGTAGTATCCGCTATTTGTCTGTGTAGTGGCCAGCTTATTTGATTTTTCAAACCGCATAGAATATTTTTTTAATAAAACACCATTTGCATGAAAAGGCAAAACTATCGGTGGTGTACCGAGATAACAACATTCAACATTTGCATTTTTCCTATTTTCATGGTTTTTTCTCGTATTTTCCAACGGGGAGCGGCGATTCAATCCGTGTCCAATCAATTTGCATGTGTCCTACATCGGCGAGTTTCGGCGACGAACTTCCAAAGGGCTACCTTTTTTTTTCTCGAGTTATGTGATTGAACTCATTGATATTCCTTCCAGCTTTTTCAACTTTTATACTTAATAAAAGACACGCACGTGGTACAAATAATGCGACGGCTCTTTTTCTTACACGATAAAGTTTTTATTTCCACTAAAGAGTGGTCCGTGCTAAACAAAAGAAGACTGTTTAAATCAGTGGTTCTCAAAGTGTGCGTTAACGATCTTTGTCGGCGTGGCGCGGCGCTGGAGTCTTTCAGCGGAGTAGTAAAGCCCGGCTTTTTTGCCTACAGTCTACAATATTTCGCGTACTATGGCTTTAATATTTAAACTCATCGTGCCTACCACCTCTAGGTATACTGCTTTTCTTATCCCATCTCGTTTCATCCTTTTTGTTCCCGTCTTATTCATTCTACGTAACAAAAATGTGCATGCGATATTGATAATTAATTTGATGCAGAGATATTTCGACACTGTTCATTTCTTAAATTTTTTAAGAAAATTAAATTACGTACGGGTACGTAATCAAATTCAAAATTAAGTTGTAACCCATAACTTATTTATTTAGATAAGGCTTAATACGTATGGATAAAATCCCAATCGCAAATATTGCATTACTTTAGAAAAAATCTGATTAGCATTTAAAAGGTGAGCCAACCTGTAAAGATAGATATGATATGCTAACCCGGACTTTTTCAGACCTTTTTGAGGTGTAGATTGTCGCATTACTTTAACCCTTTACACAGCGCATGCAGGGGAAATTTTCAAAAGAAATAACATTTCACCGTTTTTAAAACATTTATCTCTAGTGATCCGATCCTTTTAGCCAAAGCGCGATGTTTTATAACCCGTAGCATTCCACAGTAAATGCGCTATCCAACACAAATATAATTTAATTTTTTACTCGAACCAATAGTTCAAGGGATTAGCAAACAAAGTCTTCAGCTTTATATATTATTAATATATCGATTTCATTAATTCATAATGTTTTTGAAATAAATCACATTTGCTAGTAATAAAGTTAAAAATGGGGGAAGGTAATAGAAGGAACATGCATTTTTCATACCAAAAGTTAGGTCAAAACAAGTTTGAGAACTTGTGGACTAAATGATCTTTACGTAGTATAATATATTTTCATACCGCCTTAGTCACTAAAGTATAGGAGAAATACATATTTTTAAACTTTTATCTTAAGCAACACATAATATTTATACAAAATGTTAAAAACAAGTTTTGATACAGTCAATATCACTCCTCTCGTGTTTCTGTTCCCATTAGCGGAAGGGGATTATAAAAATGTTGAAGTTTCCTCCGTGAAAAACGACACTATAAGTTGAGAAAGTTTAAAAGTTATTGCAGCGGAATGTTGAGTGTAAACTATAAACACAAATATTATACAGATATACTTACCCAACAGGATAACCCATTTGATAATTGTGTATGAAAATAGTAAAAGTGTGTAAAACAAACCCATTTAAATGTCACGCAACGGCTTGTTCCGAAACATTTCCTGCGGACACGAATTCCCTTTTTGCGAACGTCATACGAATGAGCGTAAAAAGGAATTACATAGTAAAACGATGCTTACGCTTTTACAGCCCAAAGATCGGGAAAATAAAGTTGTTTTTATTGCCGTCAGTTTTACAGCTCGGGTAATGGGTGAGTCGAAGGCAGCACTGAGAAATTCCTGAAATGCATTGTTAGGAAGCTATAGCGCCGTCTGATACTGACTACTGACTACTGGTCAGTGTTTTCGTTGCTCAGCGGTCTGCAAAGCTGAAAGGCGAAGTTTGGATGAATACAGCACCGCGTTACCTAAACTTGTTTTAGGAAATACATTGTTGAAGTTTGCAACTCGACCGTGCCAGTGCCCTACATAGTTTGAGTGGATTTGCCGCGCAGTACACGAATTTAATTTGATTTATTAATTTTGTCGTCTATATATTGGTAACATAATTTTGATATATATATATACCTAGTCAGGCCATAAATTCTGTCAAATGTTTAATATAAAATAATTGAAACAAGTTTATTCATTATGTAACTATTTATATACCAAAATGAACTTAACAAAACATAGATTCTTATGACACTAAAGTTTATTCAAAATGACCTCCGTAATTTTGAATACAGGCCTTCAATCTGCGCGGCCAGTTGTCTATCGCAGCACGAACGAGGTCCATGTCAATATCGGCGGCTGCCTTAATCAAGGATGTCTTGAGTGACTCCAAATTGGGATGAGGCTTTGAGCACGCCTTTTCCTCCAAGTGTTGCCATATCTTGTAATCTAGCGGATTCAAATTTGGACTGGAGGAGGGCCAGTCTTCGTGCCGGATGAAGTCGATTTCACGCGCCGCCAGCCAGTCTTGTGTGCTCTTCGCTCTATGAGCTGGCGCCGAATCTTGTTGGAATACCCAGTGCCTTTTATTGAACATGGCATGAGAAACAGGTCCCACAAGGTTCGTCAGGACTGTATTTTGATACACAACTGCATTCGTTTTTACACCTTTCTCACAAAAATGTACCTCTGTTAAGCCCCAATAAGAAACTCCCAACCATACCATGAGCGAGGATGGAAAATGCCCTCGTTGGACACGCGGAATACGGTTGCTCGCTTCTTCACTACTTCTGTGCGTACACCTTATCATTTTGTTTGTTGTAGCTCTCTTCTACGGTAAAAATTTGCCCTAAGTCTTCATTTAACACCCTTTTCACCGTGGTTCTGCTTAACCCCATCTGAAGTCTACACTAGAGACACTAGAGTCTTCATTGTATCGTTTGATGATACGATAAACGAATCTTTTGGTTATATTCAAATTTTTCAGTATGTCAAAAAATTGAATTGGCGCGTAACCGTAACGATGCAATGCAATAACTGCAACACGGTCTTCTTTAAGCGTCCACTCCATATTTAAAAATGAGTAAAATTCTAAAAAGTATACATTTTTATTTTCATGAACAATTCGAAATTCGAATTCAATAAACTTTTTGTGGCCAGCATTCTAAAGGAAAAGTTTTTACTGTGGGACAATACTTATGACCTGACTGTGTATATGTGAGTCTCTATGTCTTTATGTTGATATTAATCTTACTGACATTCATTAGTTTATAGACGATTATGATATTAAAATACATACATAAACTCACACCTTTTTCACAGAAGGTGTGGGCAGAGGTTCTCCTGGTAGCAACTAGGATACCCACATATCGCTTTGTGTGTTCCGCCCGACGATTTGATTCGGGCACAAATTCTTGACTCCGGGCTGGTAATGAATTGAAAAATCCAATATTAGTTTGTCTCAACCCGGGATTTGATCCGGAGACCTCAGTCACCGAGGCAGTAATTCATAATACCATTTATTACAAATTTCGAATTACGATGCATTCATAATATTCTGACTGTTACAGCACTAATATATTAATTAGCTAACACAAAGTATATATACACAAAACTACAATCAACATCAAACGTATACCACAAGAAACTGCTGTAGCGAAAGATAAACAGCACAACAGCGATGTTATTTCAAATTATCAGAGTAACTTCTCAGCCTCAAGCGTCGCAATGAAATTAAATTCCAGTGCTCATTGGCTTCGAGACGTCATAATCAATACTGGGGGAATAAGTTCACAGTAGCAGGGCTTGGCTGTCAGCTTCAAGCGCCTTCGCCTGTTACGCTAGTTCCTCAAAACTTTTTTAAATTAAGACAGCTCTACTGAGTGCCTGTTATTAAATTGTTTTATTCGATTTGCATCTTAATATTGAATTTTGTATTTTGGATTCTATAATTTTAAAATCGGAAGTTCGCAGTAGTTGTATTTCGTAGAGCAAGTATCTATTAATTTTAATGCTGCGTTTAGGTATTAACGATAAATGATTTATTTAATTATTATTTGTAATTACAACGTTGCGTACCGAAATACGGCAGTAAACCATATCATGAAACATGAATAATAACTATATTAGGAAAATAAAAGAACCCAAACCTAAACATGTATTAATAACGAGTGATTAGCGGTTGATAATATTAGTTGCCAAGTCATGAAATAAAAGGAGTAAAATGTATTAATCTACAGCAAAATAATTTCTAGTTGTGTTTGTGGAATAACTAATCTTTTGCATAAGAATATCAAAGTTCAGAAATATAAAATCCGTCTCTCCAAGAATGCATATAAAATAAAAATATTGTGAGACGTAAGTTTTTCTTGGAAGTAAATTAGGATTTACCCGCTGAGTTCCTACGAGTATCATATTTTCTTCTTTGTCAATATTTCTGAGCAGCGAGGTAAAACAGATTTTTTGTCATAAAGCATTATTTATATGAGGTTTTTTACAGCTTAATATTTTACGCTTCAGTACTCTGAATATTGTGTTTGATATAGCCATTATGAGGTTTACGTTGTCGGGATTAAGTTTTTGATGTTTTATTGAATATCGTTTTTGATGGTTTTAATTTTTATGGTCTGATGAGATTATGAATTTGATTAAATGAAATCGTTATGAGTTGAGGCAGGCAGTTGTTATATTCATTAGTACCTATGTTTTATTTATTTTTTTGTATCGGCCATGTTTCAATGTTTTTACTTGCAGATTGTAAGGGCCTTGTGGATAGAATCGGAATAGGGATTATTTGAGATTTTTTAATGAAATATTTTCATAAAAGTAATAGATAACATTTTTGGGTATATTAATTTTTAAATCAATTGCATTATTAATAAATAATCAGCACGATTAAATTTTAGTCACTAAATGAAATTCCTGATTATTATGGAGTATAGGGAAATCATTAATTAAAATAAATGACAATCACGATATGTTTGACAAATACATGATTATAGTACTCGTATATAAAACATTTTCAAAATACATATTTAATAATACGTTTTAGATAAAACACCCAAGCATTTGATTTTATCACCAATCAATTGGAAGAATTGTTAACGCCCATGATTTAAGTTTAAATATTGAAGTCCGTGAAAGGATTCAATATATTTTCAACTTGATTTTCACTGTCTAGTGGATTTTGAGATCAGTGGAACGAATTTTTTATAACACCACCGCGTTAAAGCCATTTTAGTTTTAATTTTATATTAGAAACGGCCATGCTTGGCCATGTCTTGAAATAGTAAACGTACAGCTCTGGCTATAGCTCTGATGATGATGATGATGATAATTACGATGATGAACTATAATCTGTACTGTATCAGCCTGTATACGTCCCACTACAGGACATGGACCTCCTCTACAATCGAGAATAAGATTCAGAGTGGTTAGGCCACATAGTCTATCACGTTGGCCTAATGCTGGTTGGCGGACTTTATATACCATAGAAATTGCTATAGTATGCAGGCTTCCTCACGATGATTTCCTTCACCGTTATAGTGCGTGGTGATTGACTATCAATACACACATAACTCCGAAAAGTCAGAGGTGTGCCCTGGGATTCGAACTTGGATGAACTATAAACATTTATGGAAATATATAAGTTTAAAAAGTAAGAGGTGTTAACATTCCATTCCATGATTTAATTTACGACAATGATCTCGCTAGCACCGTCCTCTCCCAGCCAGTTTGTTAATCACCAAAGCACTAATCTACATTATTTAAATTATTTCTGATACATTTTTCTCATTTGATTTTGTAATTAAAATTATGATTCAAGTTTAAAAAAGGTACGAGCAACAGTCCAAGGACGTGACGAAATAACTTGAAAATGTAAAATTACGAAACTCTTAATTCGTTGGGAGTTTATCTTCTCTAATCTCCCTGAACAAAATTCAGTTCAAACAAGTATCTTTAAGTAGCAACTTAGTTAAGAGACAAGATCCAATACTAAAAGGGTTTACTTTTCGACTTCTCGCTCTGTGACTTTGCGACTAGGATGACATAATATTAAAGTCAATTCCGAATATAAACAAGGGAAGAATGATGAATTATGTACATATTAATTAATGTTTAACTATATTTCGTTAAATGAACATCTGAATTTGTTCTACTTTTCTCTTGGGATTTCTGAGATAGATGTACAACGTACATGTATATACTCGTAATCTTGATAAAACAGAAGCGTTTTAAAATTTATTTATGTTTTTTTAAAATACTCACTGCATAATAATGTGAATTGTTGTTTGAAATGATTTAAATATTTGAAATATTTAATGAAAATAAATTCTTAAGAAAATTGTCAAATCAAGCACCTTAATTAGGTTTCTTATTAGTTACTATTTATTGGAATTATAAATTCTTTTCCTTTATATCTATTTCTTCAATAACTTACAAGGATATCAAATATAGTTTAAATCGGTTTAATTTTAAGAACGCACGCTCACCAGCGCCACCTTTGATTTCCCCGGAGTTTAAAGTTACGGAAACCTGACGGGTTTGTTATAACTTCCGACCATGTGGATGCGAATTGCGAACTTTAACATATTCCAACAAATTATTTAATTTAATTTTATCTGCTGGTTTCTATTAAGTTCTAACAGAATCATGTTTTACAGCATTAATAATTAATCAGTAACTTATAATTTGTTTTAGTAAGCGACCTAGTAATATTTTAAGGTAGCTGTGAGCGCTTGCCGCTTTCAACAGGTAGCTATGGGAATGCTTATGAAACGCCTCTTTGTCGTGTAATCTTGGTTCACAATGTTGTAATAAAAACGGATAAACTTTTTGTGCATTACTATTTATTACTTATATATGAATCGTCTATTACTCATTACCTACTTTTCTATGAATCTTATGATCGTCGATTTTTATTGACTTTGTTAGCAAGGTAGACGAGTCATTTTATGGTGAGGGGTTCTCGCCACTGATAGGCTTTCGGATGGTAGTATCACCCAGCTGCCTAATGAAATGGTTTGTACACGAACTACTTCATATATTATAAAAGTTAAACCACCTTGAGATTAACGTCCAATGGTCGGTGACATTTTTTGCTGTAACAAAGCTTTAAAACCACAATATTTTTTAGTTAGTGTAGTGGTCTCGTACCGGTGTTTACTTTTTCATAAAGCTTTTGTTAGACGACAGTGAGGAAGTCGCCTCGCTTCGGCGGTCGGCCTTAACATTTTGCTAACAAAATATTAAGCGAAAATATTGAAAGGAAAATACGTCATTAGAAAGTATACAGTATTTTGCACAAGGCGAGCGCAGAGCTGAAAATACGAACGCTAAGCGTGGAAGATTTTGGAGGATAGCTTTTGTCATGTTTGCTCTGATTCTACCTGGGCAACTGGTGGGTTTTTATGTAGATTTTAATTTTTACCCAATTTTTTTAGCTTTATTATTATTTTTATTTCCTGACCGAAAAATCCTCCGTAGCTTTTGATATCTACGACACAAGACTTAATTGATCTTAATGTAAGGTCAAGGTTATTATTAGTTGTTATTATTTGTAAGACGCTATTATTATCTGTAATTTTAAATATAAATATAATAAATTCGGTAATGGAATAAATAAACGTGCTAGTTTAATTCAATTCCCGAAAGCCAATATTACAACCAAAAAGCAATTTCATACCGAATAGAATTTTTATTTCCCAATTGCATAGCAATTTTTATAAACATTCGGCTTTTGTGGTGAACTAAAATGTTCTCACTGTGGTTACATTATGATGCGAAAACGTTTATTTAAATACGAGTAGCGTCAGAAATTAAATGCATTTATAAAATATCAAGTATCATTCTGCTGGTTGCGTTAATTGCGTTATCGGACATTTCGCAATATAATAAACCCACTACCTTAAGAAGATACAGATTTACAGATTATACACAAAACTTTATTGAGCACCACGTAATGAAGTAAAAGCTAGAATATAAGAAAAATAGGTGGTGAATATCTTACCTATAATAGTGCGTGGTACCAAGACACAGCGATAAAGAGGCAGGTAAAAGGATACAATAGATATTTCTACAGTCCTGTCATTATGGATTGTTAGGCCTTAAACATTGAGGTCTTTTACTAGACCGGACATTGGGAACAAAATTACTGTGCAACATGCGGGAACCCAGTGAAGCGAGAGCGAAGACTATGTTACTGTGTAGGCGCGACAGAGATAGAAACAGAAGGAGTGGTACGGTACCTTTCATTTATGTTACAAAAATTTTGTTTTCAGTGTCCCCTTCTTGTATAATATCTCAATGGCCTAAAAGCAGACGGTCAATAAATTTATCTCAGATAGAATTTGAGTACCTATGTTTCCATGAACGCCGAGTCTAATTTTTTAAATAACACTTTAGCGGTTCAGTCAATTAAAGCTACGAAATAACTGCGTAACAATTTTATTTTGGTTAAAATGAAATTATCCAGGCGAAGTGTACCGCAAACATTTCATACGAAGGTTTCATGCACATAAATACCAAAGCTCTATCAGTATTGCAAAATTTCGCTGTTATTAATTTCGATAAATGTGTACATAGCTTTTACATTTCGTTTGGCTAAAGCAAATGTTTTCCCAGTTTTGTAGCTTCAATAATGAAACTACGTATTTTTAATGATGTTAAATTGAAACGTACGTTTTTAAACCAACGAATTGGTCCAACAATTCGTTCTTTTGTTTGTGTAGGCTAATTAATGTCCTGAAATTCTTGTTAATTACTACGTTCTATAAAGCTGGTATCATCGCGGGAATATGAAAGCGTATTTCATTATATTCCGGTGTACATGGAGGTTGGTGCTTGTGTGAATAGTACCAGTATATTTTTTCATCTGTGTTAATTAATCTTGTTTCTATATTAGTGTGGTATATTATGTTTTACGGGTGGTAGGTCTCTGAAAATATGTGAGAGGCCGCCTGGGTACCACCTCAATGTATTTTTTCCTCCCGCAAAATAACAGTGTAAATGTACTGTTGTGTTCCCGATTGAAAAATGTTGTAACAGAGTAACGACTCGATATGCTCAACATATCGAGTCGTTACTAATTGATCTTATGTCTTAGGATGGCGAGCGCAGTGGGATGCCAAGCATTGCTTTTTAATTTTGCTACTGTCCTTGAGCGGTCGTAAAAAGACAATCGTAGTGGACTGAGATTAAAACATTTCATTCATCATTCATCGTTCATTTCATATTTACATGAACGCGGTTTTCACGGCCATCTTTTTAATACTCTCAATGTTCTGTAGGGGCTAACCCTAGTTTTTTAATCAATGATCATTATCATTGATTTACTGTTATGTGCTATTGACACATAAATTATATTTGTTAGCAAATTTCGCAACCATGCAAAACTCTAAAAACAATTATCGAACGTAATTGATATTTGGATGTAACACAATTTTAATCCGGTATACTCGTATAAAATTTAAATTGAGCAGTAATAATGAATACTGGTACATTTTAACCACAATTTGACGTAAACAAGCGAACAAATGGGCCGTGTACGGGTTTAATGTATTGTTGTACTTTATATAGGGACGATATATTCCTATGTATATAACAATTGTTTTCAGTTATAAAGGTGTCATGTCGCGGATACGGTAATGATTTATGAATTATTAAATAATAAATACGTACACCCAACAGTCACATAGGTACATGGTCTTGAGCACAAGATAATTTGCGAGCACAAGATTAAGATCAAGTCTTGTGTAGTGGGTATCAGAAACTAGGAGAGACTTCCCGGTTTTACAAACACCCAGACCCGAAAAAAATATCTGTGGATCACACAAATATTCGAACCCACGGCCTTGCGTTTCACAGCCGGTGTCTAACCAACTTCGCCACGGAGGCTGTTATTACGACGGATGATTAAATTTAGAATTACAAATGTTTGTTCTAGTGAATTATATTTAATGTATAAATTAATACAAATGAAGAAAATCTTGATTTCGTAGAATGTTGTATTACCTTCTGACTCGGTGGTGGAGTTGTACTGTGGTATTATTATACCCGAGAGCATAGTAGAGGTCTCGGGTTCGAATCTCGGGTCGGGCAACGTGATATTGGTTTTATTTTTCTATTCAGTGTCAGCCCAGAGTCCCGAATTGGTGCCCGATATGGCGATAGACTCGCCCCCTATAACATCATGGGCGGAACTCATAAGGCAAAATGTAAGTGTCTTGGTAGCAACTCTGCTTACCCCATCGGGGAAAAAGGTGAGAGTTTATGTATATAGTATTATCTATCTGTATCTATGTATAAAAATGCTGTGTTTAGAATAGGTTGGTAAACCGATGTACTGTATTCAGCTGCTGACATGATTTGCCACTAAGCATCGCACACACATACATTCACAAATCCGATTAAGTTTAGTATACATGAATTCAATACATATTCTAGTACTCCATTTGTAACTTGAAATTGACCCTACTGTATTAAGTTACAGGGAAAAGTGGTAAAGCCACGCTGTAGTCAGCCATGACTCAGCATAAATGGGCAGGCTCGTCCGTGGCGGTACCACTTTCTCATAAGAGATCAACATGAAGCGATAGCGAGCGATAGCTTTGTTGTCGCGTTTCGTTCGCAGAGTGACATTATCGGATGCTCTGTACCTCTTCCCTCTTCCCATCATTTTTCCCTCCCGATTTGATGGTCTGGCAACACATCCATGATCCAACCATTATGGATGTTCATGTGCGGCAGTGATCACTTGCCATCAGGTGACCTGTGACAAAAATCATTTGGTACACTTACAATATTATTACATACATCTATAATACAGTTTAAAATTAGGCCTGGGCCAATATTTTTTGAAGATATTGGAACTATCATTATTATTCCTCTAAAATCATGTGCTTTTGACCGTCATTGGACATGTTTGTCTGTGCTTACTGTAAATTGATTTCATTTATGGCTGACGCCTGGCCACCCGTTTGACTTTAATCAAGCACATGGTTATAACACCTACGTGAAATTGTGCACTTACGAGCATGTATTGTAATTTTATTTATCTGGAAACAGTACTGTATCGTATTGTATCAGCCTATATACTTCCCACTGCAGGGCACGAGCCTTCTCTACAATCGAGAGTGCGATTGAGAGGGGGTTACATGAGTAGTAACTGTAACTTAATCAAAGTGGGGTTTCTTTTCATTGTGGCATTTATGTCTATTGCTCATAGAAAAATCACAGGCGTTTTTAACGAATTGTCTTTTCATAAGTAAATACGTAATCCAAGAATGAACAATATACCTGATAATATCTTGCCTTGACATTTTGACATGAATAATTTAAGTTACGAACAGTAAATATTGTTATCTGTTGCTACTGAGATAGTCAAAATACAAGAGATATTTAACTCGGTTATACCTAGTCTGCCAAACTTCTGAATAGTTAAGATATTATTGCTGTTGCAGTATTTCGGGGAAATTGTATTTAGTAGAACGATGATTTAATTTATACGTATTACATTAACATATTTACGTAGGATCCACTGGATTGATGAATAATTAGCGCTACCTCCAATTATAATAGCTTTTCTGAGCTGATAAGAAAAAAAACTGGACACAATACATTTTAAATAACCTTAATATTTATCCATGACTCTGCTAGATCATAACACAAAAGGACTTTGAAAAGTGATGTAGAAGCAAGCCATAGCATTTTAGTAACAGTAAACCTACACAAAGTAACAACTTGCTGTTTCATATTGGTGAGTGAATTTCCTGGCACTCAGTAATCGATACCCTTTCCTCTCCTCTTCATAGGATACTAATATGAGCCTTGAGTATTCATGGGGCGCAGAAATAATATAGGTGCATCGTTAACTTCAACAATATTATATTGAATTTATCACACACAAGGCAGGAAGATTTCTTTTTAAATCAAAAGTACTAACAGAATTTTTGTTACATATGTGGCATCATTGCCCAAACCCTATATCCCAACTACTCACAATCGTGCTTTTGATTGTAGAGACTAGAGGAGGCCCAGGCTCTATATTGGGACCTACAGGCTGATACACACACTTGATTAATTGAACAAATTCCATGAATTTATCTGCTAGAAATAGCTACTAAAATTCTAATTCCAACCCGTAAATCATTAGTAGTGTTAGTAAGGAATAAGTACGAATCAAAGACAGTCAAACTTTATTAACCATTTAGATTTTTGATCTCATTTAGTCGGAAGTTCACAGAAAAAGTACGACTTTTCCAAATATGAAACTAACAAAAATTAACTTCATTAAATATCTAGTGGCCTGGCCAGACTTCGATTTTCTACTCCATATTCGTTTAAATCAAATTTGAAATTCCTCCGATAGTAAACTTGTTACTCCACCTGTAAAATTTTCATCCTAGTGTCCTTTCGCATGAATCTACTTTTACGTAAAGAAAAGTTACTTTTCTTTTTTCAAATAAGTACTTCTATCTAGATTTTTGTTAAATTTCATTACGAATAAGCTAATAGTTAAGTTGTAAAAGAGCAATGAACAGACAGACTTACTTTCGTATTTATAAGATAAACAATAGTTTATGCAAATGGCGAGAAATTAAACGAAACACAAACACTGCTAACGTGGACATTCCGTGATTTCAAATCGGATATCAAGATTTGGACTGCAAACGTCAGACCTTATTCAGCACACGATCCAGGTGTACGAATCTTTTGTGCAATTCTAAAAGCGACAATTATCTAGTCGCTCCACGATTCCTGTAATTGCAGTCTGCACTCCTGTGGAGCCAAAGTCTTTGGAAATTCAACTAAAATTACATTTCCTATGTGAGCCGCGTTTACTTTCAATGTATAACACCGGGTTTTGTCGGAAATCAAACATGTGGAGATTTTTAATTGCAAGTTCAGCGGCTGTATTTTGTGAAATACATATAAGTATATCTGATGTTTTTAACAGTTTTTGTGGAAATATTTGAGTTGTTAGGACTGGTAGTAGGTCTCTCATATACATACGAGAGGCTGCCTAGGTAGGTAGCACCGTAATGTCCATTTTTCCCGCAAAACAGTAGCTTAAAGGCACTGTTATGTTCCGGTCTGAAGGACATTGTAGCCAGAGTAACTACTAGACATATTGAAACTTAACATCTTATGTCTTAGGATGGCGAGCGCAGTGGCATGCCAAGTTTTGCTACTGTCTATGAGCGGTCGTATCGCTTATCAACAGACGAATGGCATGTTCGTCTCATCATTTATAGCAATAAGAAAATGATATTTAGTCAATCAATATATTGCTGAAATTGCAACATCAGTGCGTCAGTTCCACAAGCTTGCACTAACATAGCGTAGTCGATTAAAGCCGAACTTCGAGAATTGTAGAGGAGATCTATATTCAGGCGTGGGACGTACAACATTTATACATTAATACGTAGCATATTGGCTAATATTAACAGATATCGAGAAAAAAGTCTGAGGTTAGTAGTAACTTAACCAATCACCATCAGGAATTGTATTGTTCTTTTGGTGAATCAAATTAGTAACATATTTAATGTTAATCTTGATTGTTTAACTTTTCTTACAATACTTCGAACATAAATTGCATGGTAGTCATTTAGTGTAAAAAAATCTAGTGTAAAAGCTACAATTTTGTAAGATGTCTAAACTTCCAGACATCCACTTAATGCCTACTTATTTCAAACAATAACTCTAACAAGAGCCCATGTGGTGTTCAATATTGAAGTTTTGTTTCCAAGTCACATTCGTGTATAATGCAACAAAAGCAACGGTATTTTCTTATAAAACTTTTCTATTGTAGCTCTAACTTCTTTATTGCGGCACGTGGTAAACACAGGTGAGAAATATTGCCAACCGCTATTGTGATTTTACTTTCTGCAATGAACTGACATTTTATTGTGACCGCATTTATTTTTAGTAATCATTTAATAAAATAAATATTTTTTATAAATAAATAAATAAAATACACCCAACAGTCTCATACATACTCGTGACCCCACATTGAGATCAATTAAGTATTGTGTCGTGGGTATCACAAACTACGAGAGACTTTCGGTCTCACAAACACCCAGACCCGACAGAAATACTTGTGGGCCTCCATTGGGCCTCACAAACATTTGTCTCGGTACGTGTATCGAACTCGCAGCCTCTCGTTTCACAGTCGGCGTCTAACCAACTGCACCACGGAGGCTGTTTATGGTATCAATAATAATTGCATTTCATTGAGCAGCTCAATTAGGTTTTGTTAAAAATAATATTCAAAAGTACGGTACAATATTTTATCTTCTTCGATCAAACTGGATTCAAAAGGCGTTCGCAAGAGACAAAACATTCGTCAACTAAAATAGGTTTATAAACTGTCTATGAATAAGGCCGTAACCATTAAATGCAGGGTGGTGATTGTTCCCACTCTCTATCAGCACAGCCTCGAACCCTTCTATTTTCCATAACAAAAAGTAGTCTGTGTTTCAGAAGGCACTTGTAACCATTGTCGGTTCCATTTGATGCAAGAAATGGTGTCAATTAGTGCCACAAAACTATTTTGTTTGTCTCAATATGTTTTTATTTTTCCGTTCTTTTGTACATTATTATTTTATTACGTTTCCCAAAATATATAACCGACACCATTTTTTCTTGTCGAGTACCCATACAAACTTGCCACCTTTGATAAAACATCCCGAGTGCGAGCTCAGGTAAGAAATACGAACTGTAAAGTTAAGGCTGCATGCACAATGATATAGGATTAGTTTCTTTTGTTACTCTTATAATGACTTCACCGCAGTTTCTTTCTTTTGTTGTTTTTACTAAAGTGTCGTCTACACTATACTATTCTATTGTTTGTCTGTAGTGTGCGGTTAATGGTCTTAATTTAGTAGCACACTTCTTGGAATATCTATTGTTATGCCCATGGCCCTTAGTCATTTGTCTGGCGCTAAGGAAATTAGTTGTGGGCAGTAGTGCCACATTGACGTATAAAGGTATCAGGGCTTGCAAATTGTGGTTTTGTCCATCAGAGTCCAATGGAAGATCTGAATCATTATTTGCCGCTTCATTAACCTTTGAATCAGTTTATCAGCTCACGTGTTTTCTCCACATATTTTTGGCTCCTGGTATCGTAATGTGAAGGAATTATATTTTTTATCTTACAGTCTGCCTGTCCCTATCCGTGTTGCAAATAATTGTTAGGGTGTAAAACTAGGGCTTAATCAACCATACTGATCAATATATCAGACGCTACTAACCAATGACAGTCTTTATCCTCTTTTACGTGAAGAAATTTCTAGTAGACGGTTTACCTAATTAAGTGTTCCCATTTCTATTAATTGTATATTGTATCAGCTCATATACATCCCACTGCAGGGCACGGACTTCCTCTAGAATCGAGAGAACGATTGGGAATGGTTAGGCCATATAGTCCATTAAAACTTCTGAAAATATTAAGGCTAAATTGCCTAATAATATAGGCATCCCAGTTTCTTTATCATCAAACACGCCTTTTCCACACTGTGTTTAGATTCCTACTACATTACCCACCCTAAGGCTTTTAGCATACGTCGGCTAATTGATGTATTGGCTGGCAAGAGCCTGTTCTGCGGAATCTAAATCAGCATTAGCAGCGGGCATTAAGTCTGTCTGAAGCATCGCCTCGCCCCATTATACTGCATCTGCAGGCATTTGTACCAGGGAATTTTGATTTGTAGATGCATTGGAGGAATCCGTCGAATAATGGACAGTTTTATTTATCGCCCTTTTTATCACTGGCATTACCAAGAATATTTGGAGAAAAAAAATATGATATTGTTGTTTTTCTATGATAATTTCGGCTTGAACTATATGAACAATGGCTTTTCCGAACAATTACTAATGATCAAATTAATATTTTAACCAATTAGCTAATAACAGTAACACCTGCCCATATACATCCCACTGCAGGGCACGGGTCTTCCTAACCATCGAGAGGTCGATTGAGAGGGGCTAGGCCATAATCAACCACACTGACATAATGCGGGTGGGCATATAATTATTGGCCATTAATTATATATAATTATATCGAGTTACAGTGTGTATATTGCTGTACCAAAACGTTTTAAGCCTGTAATACTAATCTTAAAGCTTATCTTGGTTCAAAGCACTATACAGTAATTGGATGTATGTAATTATAAAGCTATACATACATAGGTATGTTTAATATGTAATAATTGCTTGTAATTATTAATTACTTTGCCATATAATTAATTACATCGTATCTGTAAACAACCATTTCCATTGATAATTATTAAATACATATAGTTATTTTGTTCATGGCCAAAATAGGAAAGACGTGGTGTAGTGGCAGCATTTATGAGCTGTGTTAACTGATGTCCTGGGTTTGAAACTCGGGTCATGAACTTTTGTTTTAGACCACTATTATATTAATCATACAGTCACATTACTATTCAATCTATTAACAATTTGTATGTAGCGTGAACGTCGGAAACATAATAAAATAAAGTGTACATGTTAAGTAATTCGCGGAAATAAGCTGATTGGAACGAGCCTATTCGCGTCCCAAACGAAATAAAACCTCTGGCAATAAATAATGGTGTGCCAGTTTATAGCTCCGACTGTCACAGCATTTTAATGTGACCACATGTCTGCGGTGCTTTGGTCTAGCCTAGTTTTTGTACATACTCCGCTTGTTGTTTTGCTTTTATTGACCACTGGTCTAAAGAATTAATCAGTGTAACAGCCTGCAAAGTGCTAGTGCGGTTGACTAAGGCCCGAGGCTTTTATTGTTCGCGGGAACTTCGGTCACTTGAGGAGCATACGCATACGTATTAGGTACATTTGTTTGTGATTTATCTTTTTTTCATTCACAGCGTTAACTTTTATAAGTACGTCATCTTAAATAAGAAAAATTGCAAGTGCCATTGCCTCCATTTTTACTACCTAAATTAAAATTTAGCCGTAGTATAGCCTTTATCTACAAGTGAAAAGTATACAAAACAATTGTGGGGCCCTATTATTGGCTACATATTAAAATATAGCACGGGATGCGGTTGTTACTGTCTGTATCAGCCTATACATGTCCCACTGCAGAGCACGGGCCTTCTCTACAATCGAGAGTACGTTTGAGAGTGGTTAGGCCAGATAGTCCACCACGCTGGCTTAATGCGCTTTGGCGGACTTTACATACCATAGAAATTCTTGTAAATCGCTTAATACAGTTATGTAATGTAATGAGTATAAAACGAAACTTCACAACACGAATATCTAGTTTGTTTCCGGGTCTTCCCAGGCAGGGTCGCGTTGGGTCCGGTGGTAATATAAAATCGCCGCGCGTCGTATTAGTAATACTCGTGGTCCTTTAAAATATGGATTAACCTACATAATGTATTTCCTTGAATAGAATTTTACTTACAATAAATAATAAATAAGACGACTACCAAAATAAATTATTTTAATTTATATTATAATATAATCAATTATTTTGTAAATATAGAATAAGTACATAAATAAATAAAATAAATTCAAAACTGAATTGTGGTGTAAACCCTTATCGATCTGGTTGATAGTAATTAAGTACCATACATAAGAAGATCGGCGAGAGGTTAATCCTATGAATAAAATATATATAACCAAGCCAAGGTGAATCAATTAATCAAATAGTGCCTAACTTATTGTGTGTTACAAGTTTGTGAAACTGATTTAAATTGTTGTTGTGGTATTGCAGATGTTCATGAGTAGCGGTCTGCACTTACCATCAGTTGAATCGTATGCTCGGTTGCCCCCTATAGTATAAAAATAAATACAAAAAAAGTATTTCAACACTATTGAGACTTTATAAGATGTAGATATATGAGATATTGTAATCTTGGCGTAAATATGATTTGGTCAATGAAAATAACAAATGTAACTTAAACTATGCTGTTATTATGTTTATTTAATAATTCAAAATAATGTACGTATTTTAGTATAAATTGCTAAAAGTATTTGTACATGGAAAATTTTTGATAAATATAATACAAAATGGAGACAAACACCAGTTTCATTATGGTACTAAATAAGTAAAACACAGATATTTACTGCTAGATTTGAACTGCTAGATTCTCTCATATGTGAGAAGCCACCTGGGTAGGTACCACCGCAATGTCTATATCTCCCGCAAACCAGCAGTGTTAACGCACTGTTGTGTTCCGGTTTGAAGGACATTATAGTCAGACTTGACTGAGACTTAACATTTTATGTCTCAGAATGGCGAGCGCAGTGGAATGCCATGCATTGCTTCTGTCTATGAGCGGTCGTATCGCTTACTTTCAGGCGAATGGCATGCTCGTCTCGCCACACACAGCAATAATAATATACCTATGTACACAACCTATGTATATCAAATAATTAAGGTTTTAAATTCCATTCTACGAATTTACAGAAACAAAAAGCGGTCAAGTGCGTGTCGAACTCGCCCATGAAGGGTTCCGTAGCAGTAAGTAACATAATATCAAAGTACTTATAATATTTCAAAAAGACGTATTAAAAAGCCTACTTACCAGGTCTCTTTCAAACCAATTTTCGGTGGAAGTTTGCATGGTAATGTACATCATATATTTTTTTAGTTTTATCATTCTCTTGTTTTAGAAGTTTCATTCGGACACATTTTATCACTTTGGAAGTGTCTCTCGCGCAAACTATTCAGTTAAAAAAAATACCTTAGAAACCTGAGTATCATTTTTGAAGACCTATCCATAGACACACCACACGTATGGGTATAATGACAAAAATAATTGAGTTTCAGTTCTAAGTATGGGGAATCCCCAATTTATTACATACAGACGGACAGACAGACAGACAGACAGACAGACACGTTGAATCCATAAGGGTTCCGTTTTTTGGCATTTGGCTACGGAACCCTAAAAACGATTCTTCGAGACTGCATCACAAACTCATATCTCGCACAGAGTGTACAAATGTGCTTACAGCTCTTAAAATGTTTGTAGTTGCACTCACGCTTCTTGTATTACACTGTTTACACATGTGGGTGCATGGTGACGAGTGATGACACACAAATACAAAACTCCCCTTTTTTGGATGGGATGGAAGCCGTTAAACTCTCCTTTTAGTACCATGAAATCGAAAGATTTATCCGGATATTGCAGTCGGCTTGGCCTTGCATTCAAATGTGTATAATATATAGAATATACTTTTCAAGCTATGGTTTACTCTACCGGACTGTTTTCGTGACGCCTAGTAGCGAATGCAATTTTTGATTAACTTTACTGAAAATTCGATCTTACATGCGCGACAAAAGAAGAGTTATTCAGTGACACAAACTATGTTGAATATTCTTCAAAATAGTTCTTAAGATAATAAAATCTATTTTCTTTGTAATATTTTTTGTAATTAATATAATTTCTTTTAATAAACTCATGTTTTGTACTAAATATTACATTGGAATCCTAGAAAAAAAAAACATGCCAAAAGCAAGGGAAATATGTATAGGTTATACACATATTCATTCCGATAGTCGGCTTGTTCTTCAATTAAAATACATGGCACTATGTAGGTTTTTGCATTCCAATAATACCTACTAATAAAAAGTAACATAATTTCTACATAACTTTCCTTCGATTCTATTCCTAGATCTCGTCGATTATTTCTCATCGGGAATGGAGATCAGTCATTAACTAAAGATCTTTCTCTCCTAAATAATTGACTAAGCCGTGACCTCTGACGTGTGAATGAATCCTCTGTGTTCGCACCTTTTTTCCAGACGCATTAATCTTTGTTTATTCCCGTCGATATGTATTGCTTTATGGTCCGTATTCTAGAAAGTGATAAGAGTCAAATATTATCGGTTTTCTATTTGATTTTCAATTTCTCTTTATTTTCTCATCTTGCATCTGGTATTCGAAGCACGTAACGACGTCATTATGTAAGTCAGATATAACTCAGTGTGAACTACTTACTAAGCACGTTTTATTATCACTGTTAACAATTTAATATTTAAGCATTAGTATTCTGTTTGGCAACCATTGTTGGCCTCGCATTAAATCATTTCAGTTAATATTATACTATAGTGAAATATATTTAATACTGAACTTGCTAAATATAGTATTTTAAACTTCAAAATGAAGTTTTCTTATAGCTGGTACTGATAAGGGATAATGATTACAGGAAATAGTATGTCAGAGTCATCATATAAACATGAACATTGACAATAAATTTTTCATTCATGTCTTATTTATATGACCAACTTTAAAGACCTGTAAAACTTTGGTTGCAAACTCATATTTATATTATGAAATAGTCACACCACACAGAGACCACAAACTTTTAACTTGCAGAAAATAATATCAGGTAAACACTCACTGATGTGATGTTTATATTTAGCCCTGTTCGGAAAATAATCCAATAAGTATGTTGAACTATTGAATAGTTATTAATAAATAATCGATTCTCATTTGCGTTGTGACCAATAGATGGCGTAAGTGGTATTGAGATTGCAAAGAAACGCATCAAATGGTTTTATTAACACAACATTCACGCTTTTCCCAAGTTTTCCAATTCGGTGATAATTCGCTTTACATGTTTTGACCAGAGAAATTTTATTAACGCTTCAAAAGTAACGGTTGTTAGAATGTCCTCAGCAGCTATATAATAACATTTTATAAAACATAAAAATGATAATGAAATATGTAATGATCACAAGATATTCCCTAAATGAGTTAAATATGTTTTTAAACATCTTCATTTACGAAAAATTTAATATTTTAAAAGCATCAGGGATTTTTACGGATGAATAATTAACCAGTCACCCGACAGATGAGGTTAGCAGCGGGCAATAATGGAATTAACAAGATTTATGGAGCCCAAATCAGAATGAAGTCTAACTGCTGGTTCATCGTGATTAAGCTTAATTTTTTTAAATAATTCATTCGTATAACTTGCTTTTACTTTATTTTAGATGTGCCCAAATATTATTGTAATTTAGAAATTTAGAAATTTTGAAATGTTTGCTGAGACAAGGCTGATGTCTGAACACGTGGAGTATTAGTGATTTGATTTAGCTGTCATGTATTTCATTAAAAGAGGAAGAATATTATGCTGGCGGCCTGTCATGAAAACAATCTAAGCGACGTTACGTGAAATGTAGACCAATTCAATATTAATAAGGTTACATGCGGTAGACAAGTTCACAATCAGAAGTGCAGTTGCGATAGACTGAAGACAGTCACGACAGGTGTCAATTGTCATTAACCTTGGCAGTCAGCCCTGTGGTAAGAAAAAGCACCTTTTAGCTTTTTGTCCAATATTTTAAACAAGGCGATTAGTCCCCCATTTGCAATGAACCCTCTGAGGTTACAATGACCTTGTTGTGTTCCAGTCTAAAGAATGATATCTTATGAGTATTCAGGATTAGAGATTTTGTGACGATCGCAGTGCTGTGGGGAACTAAATAAGGCCCCTCTTTAGTCTTTACATACTTAAAAATCTTTCGTCACTAAAACTTCCACTGAAGTATACGCGGTAAGGTACCTAATGAGTTCACAAATACGTTATCAATCTTGACTTAGTTGATATCGTAAACGGTGATGAGACGATAGTCGAGACTATCGCTTAATAGGCATTATTTTCAACGATAAGCCAACATTATAACACTGTTTTCGAAGGAGCTTGGTTTCTAATTATTCATGCTTTTTAATCTTTGATTATTAGTAATTACAATATTTTTTTGGCGTATGAATGGATTTTACCAATATAGCTAATATACTTGAAATAAAATGGAATTTACCTACAGTGCTTGTATTCTTTTCACCTTCACGTTTTTTGCTAATTAAGTTTTGTGATAGTAAGCAAATGTACGCAACACAAGATCAATTTACATTGTAACAGAGTTGTAGATTGAATAGTCCAATGAGCAGGCCCTAAGTAAATTACCGATTTGTACACAACAGTTGTTGGATATAAATTTATGAGTAAACACGAACGACTTACGGCGTAGTATCTAATGTTGGATCCATACTGGTTTAAATATGGGTTTGAATATTGCCCAAGTTGTGGATCTTTTGGAGATTGGATTCTGCTTGGACAAATACTATTTTGATGGTATGGCTGACAAGTTGTGATAGGTTAAGTACGGAAAATCACTACATAGTATAAAACAAAGTCACTTTCCCTGTCCCTATGTCCCTTTGTATGCTTAAATCTTTAAAACTACGCAACGGATTTTGATGCGTTTTTTTTAAATGATAGAGTGATTCAAGATGAAGGTTTATATGTATAATACGGACATATTATTGTACAAAAATCTATTTGTACACGGACGAAGCTGGGTCGGGCCGCTAGTAAAATATAAATAAATATTAAAAATTGGCTTCAATTTTCCATACAACAGTTTACCACTCTTTTTATCACCTTAGGGGTCGAATTTTCAAAAATCCATTCTTAGTGCTATCTTACGTCACAACAGGCACCCCGTTTAAAAAAATATTTAGCTTGTCATTCAAACATATTTAAAAACCATGGCTATTCCGTTTAAATTTGATTATGATGTATTTTCGTACTCGTAATTAGCAAACTTATCAAAGTGTTTTGTTCATTCTATTAGTCAGGTTTACGGCCACGGTCGTGTCTGTGACTCATCGTTGATACGCGGGCCTCTGCTCTGTATGCGTTAATTATTACAGTAGATGACCCAAATCTCATCTGCCTTATGTCACTATGGATTGTGTAATATAGTTAGGACATGTCAATAAACGAAATATGTTAAAACATATTTGAACCATTTAAAATGGAATGTAATTTGTTATTGCTTACAGATTATTTCTATTTTCTTTACTTTGCAAATGTGTGTTTGGGTGAACGTATGTGAGTAGGTATGTATGCGTTTTATTTTTATAATTGATTCTCTATAAACCTTCAATTAATAATTTACGCAGTTAATTATCTCATTGGGTATTCCGATACTACTAATTGTTTTATCTCTATAACTTTTATCTCTTATATTAAATTAATGAATTATTTTTATCATCCTTTTCATGCAACATCTGCCTATTTTTTTTCACCACAATACGTCACTTCAAGGCATTCTTTGCATAACACGTCAAGGTGAGAAGTCAGTGTTAGTATGTCGTGGAAAGTGTTCCAGAGCGTGCTATCTTATCTGCCGGTTGCGTAGTGGATGTGCGTACTGATCGCCACGCCCCCTGGTGTCTTGTTGTCGACTGTTAAGATGCGCGCGCATTCCCACGTTGCCTTAGGGTGAGATCACACCGATTGATCTTTTCTAGAAGCGGTCAGACGAGCATTAAAATGTAATGTCACTTGCCATGCCAAATGACACTGCATGCCAGATGACTGTGTTGTTAAATAGTTAGGCAGTAATTGGTTAAAGCATTTGTATTTGGTGACGAATATTTGTTTTTAATTTTTGTAATTATTTGGTGTAGTATTAATAATAGATGCCTTTCCTGTGTGGTGAAGAAAGTATGGGCGAAAATAATTGATAAGTCAAGGATATTGTTCGAGTAATAGTTATTTATAGAAATCTGATTAGACTACATCATAATCTTGCAGGTATTTGAAGAATTGTATTAAACCTATAAACAGAGATAGATATTGGCCGCTCGGATAGTTTGTCTCACTCTAATCTATTAGTCAGTGCATTCTCTATGTCTATGGTTACAAGCAAAAAAATAACCTCTATGCTTTTGACGAACATTGACGTCATCTCGCAACTGACGAGTGGTATTGTTTAAAGCTATGACATGTGGCCTTACCTTAACTCAGTATCGTTCGGGTGTTACGTTGGAAAAATCTGTAGCTAGAATCAGCAGCGCAGCGCCGCGGTTCGGTCGCCGAAACTAAACCGCGGCTACGTCACTGGTGTGCTACTAGCGCCATCTGTCGGCGTGGCGCGCACCCGTCGCATCACCTGCCGCCGCGATCGCGCCACCCGCCGCGACATTTCTCCGTCGCGCTCGCACCAGTGGCACGTAGAAATAACCTAAAACGCTCATCGCGCACCAACCAATCACCAAAATATTATCCTTCCACACATAAATAACAGTGACATTGAATGCAAATAACTACAATAGTGTTATGAACGTGACGTAACAGCGGCTACGCTCTGGATCAGCCTGCACAGTGCTCAATACTAGTGAATTTGGCAAATACGAAAGTTTCTAGAGGACGAATGTTCCTTTTGGTGGGCTGTCGTCTGGCAGCCCTCAAAATTTGTGCCAATATGTGGTGGTTTTTATTTATGTGTGTACTAAACGTTAAAACGCTCGGTGTGACTGCATCTAACAGCAGTGGGGCAATATCCGACAGTGAGTATACATTGTTTATGTTAATTAAACTGGTTTTTTGTGGAGGAAAAAAATTACATTGTGATTTTTCTTGGATAGTCATTAATTCGTGCTTAGTTTTTATGTTTTTTTAGTAACGTTTAACCGTTAAATTGGATGTAAACAATGGTGTTAATGGATAATTACGGTTGTTTAACATTTTTAACAGCTGGGAGCACCTTATTTCTAGGTGATTTATTTATAACAAAAACTAGTTTGTTACGTACAAACAGTAGTGAGTGGTTCAGCAGTCGCACATGCTCTCACCGAGATTGTTTACGTTTAATTGCTACAGTAGATCATATCTGGCAGCTGATAAGATAGCGCTGACGATTAGCCATTCACATTTCTTTAAAAGGCAGACCTAACAGGAATCATGCCTGAGCACAAATATGTATATAAATACGATTTGATCTTCCATAACTGTATTTTTTCAATTTATGGAATAGGCTTGCCTTATATCTGTACGTATTATTAATTATGTAACTTTACTATAGAAAATAATGTTAAAAGGAATAAATATGCTTTATCAAAAAGCCGAAGTAAAATCTAAATATTACCTCATGTTTATATTAGTCACTGACAATGATGGAGCTTTGTAATAGTACATATCAAAGGAAACTAATTTATGTACAAACGCCTAATTAAAGAACAACAGACGATTGTAAAAGTTCTCATAGGAAAGCACAGTATTGGGGTAAAATCGATTATAGCAGTCCTACTAATCGAACCAAATCTCGGGCCCTTTGCATGAGAATTCGATACGCTAACAATTACATCACCCGGACTATTCACGGGTTCGTCGCCTACAAGGAAAATATAAGTAATACTGCTATTGTCGTGGTTTATATTTGCTTTGGGAATTTCGAGATAGAATTCAGTATGTATTTTAATCTTATTTCGTTATATTTCCCTTATGTTATTTAGTACTTTACGATCGCAATAAAGTCTTGCTATCAGTTTAGATTTCCTGATTTTATCTGAGCTTAACTAAAATTATCCAAAAAAGATCCTCAATTGGTGCCTTTTGTGCAATTATAATAGCATTGAGAGTATCATCTATTGTAACAAGACCTACTGCAATGTCTGTTATAACATATTTACGATCCACGTCTGTTTATAAAATAATTGTTCCTGCAGATATGCTTGCATCAGTTCAATAAATCACTCTGATGTTCCAATATCTTTATGAAACTAAATAAATAAGTTCTTTCATAAAGAAATTTATACAAAACTTCAGTTGAAATAATCAATGAAGAGTATTTATTTGTGCGTAGATACTATTGATATCAATACACGAGTATGCCCAGCATTGCGTTTGCCACCAATCAATACATGGTCAAACTAATAATAGCGACTTGTTTTATAAAAACGAGTTGACTTTCATAAAACGTTTTTATTCACGCGATGTACATGTTGACGATTTTTGTCACAACTATTTAAAATGAACGAACTGCACATTTTTTAAAGCTTAATGTTTTTGTATCCCTAAGTAATATACGGGTTATTGTATGAAAACACCAACATGAAGGAATCCATTGGTTAATAACGTCACGTTCATTTTATCACTTCAACAAATTTTCTCTAGAGTCACTAAAAGAATCTTTCAGACTTCAGTGTTTTAGGATCTACCACTACAAGGGTAAGCATTGGATTCCTGTATATTCACTCCGGGTAATGCGAAAAGAACTAAACTGAAAACGCAAGAAAAAAGTAATTACACCAGATGTTTATTGACGGTGATTGGATCAAAAGACGAAGTTACGGATGAAAAAATAAAAAGCTCTTCGCGCCCCGCAACCTAGATTTTATAAATAATTGCATTGGAGTTTAAAGGAAAGGTTCTAAATTGATGGAAATGGTTATTCTGGTTTTCATGTTCCACGAAATAGGTGACGAAGAATATGTTGTTTTCGTTTCCGTTTGTAAACAGAAATAGAGATGTGGTGAACGTGGTTGACAACAAAGATCTTTTAAATTTAGAATAAAATAACCAAGGAGGTTTATACAGTTGACTGAAATTATTTATTGTTACTCGATATGCAAAATATAACATCAAGATAACGTTCAGGTTTAACTAATTCGATACCACAAACGTTAATTAGAACAATTTAATAACCGATGCCAAACTTAATATCTAACTGAAAGGATTTGAGATTAATATAATGTTACTCAAGGCCTTGTGTGGTCTGTTTCCAATGTAAGATATTAATACATGCTTGGTAACTAAATTAGCGGCCCATATTTGGCTTCAATATTCAAATAACATGAGGGCAGTCGTTAATTCGATACTGTCTTCGTCAACGATATCGATCTCTCCAATATGTGTAAACAAACCAAATGATATATGGAATATTGATTTCAGTCGATATAAGTTTCATTGTAGGGTATGTGTCTTCATAACGCCCAAAAACTTAGGCTTTACTTCTCTACATTGGCCTAGTTTACATAGATTTTGAGACTTGAGAGATTGGACTTCCTATAGAGATCTCTTGGTGTTTTCTCACTTTGTTTTAAGTAAACATTAACGGCCTTATTCATTATAGTACAAACCTATTATAGTTATCGAATATTCTGTCTTCTTCGCTCTACCTGAACTCAAAAGTCGTTCGAAAGGGATAAAACGTTCGATAAATAAAATAGTTTGAACTGCCTATGAATGAAACAGTAAGGCCAACGTTAAAGAACTATGAATGACCCATTATTTATTATTTATAGCAAAATAAGTACCGTAATAATCTATCTTACGTAATCTAATTTTAATTAACTTGTATATACCACGTTGGTATCACACATGAAATACTATTTTAATATACCATAAGTAATCATATGTATTCATGCATAAGCGTCATGTGCCAAGATACCGAAATAGAGAAACAAACAGCCGAAAGCGGTTGAAGACAAGATATTTTCCTGAATCAGTACAAAGTTCAATTGTTGTGGCGGAAAGCCAATATTTGAATCGGATATTATTGAAGCACTGTTTACTATTTTTCCACGCATCATTGCACTCAACGCAGAATTCTCTATTGTTAATTTGTTAATAGTGTGCGGGCGAGCGACAGTAGTTAGCTATACTGACTCAATTTCGGCTTCCCCTAACCAGCTGACGCGTCGACCATAAAAGTCCCGCTGATGAAAGAGCACAATTCCATTGTGATGGCTATAAAACGGTCTTTGTGCCCGAAGGAGGCGTCATTATGTGAAAAATGAAAAACGAATCGCACTTGTCATATTCAGCCCAATTTTATTTGAAGCACAGCCGTTCTTTGTGAATTTGTCAAATTGATCTAAGGAATTTGCACTCATTTGTCTTTTGGGTCTTTTTTGTATTGGAGATGTTGGGATTCTGCCTCTATTTTGATTCTGACACCTACCTTTGAACTTTCTGTTTCGTGCATCCGCTATGGGCACAGAAAACGGCATTTTAGTAAAAAAAGTGATAGTAAGCAAAATAAGGGTTAAATACGCCGTTGGGCACCAGTTGCGAGTAAGATAAGGGATCCTACTTTTTGCTCTTCAATTTAATGTCGGACAAAACTCAGCAAATTCAGCACATTGTTTTGGAAGTGAAAAAGTTATTTTCGGCTAACAATTGGAAGTATTTCTAACAAGCATGTAGTTCTCTGAGAATTTAGTTGTAAGCCATATAAAAATAGAATGAACTCCGGAAAATAGTGGAACGTGTATGAGATACGCGTTTGAACAAATAACTATTTGCTCGTTACTTATTGAATTATCACTTCTTACCTGTTTGCAATATGTAAATAGAAACGTGAGTATGATAAGCAAATGCATATAACAATGACGTAGATCAATGAGTCATGTTTGTACATATGTAATTATGGTTTCTGACATACTATGTCTAAAGGTACTTACAAATACCGCGATTATAGTTTTAAAATAATGATTACCTAATTAATCGGTTTTCTTTGAAACATATATGTATATCAATACGGTCAAGCCTGTCCATTCATACCCAACTGCAGCGTGGATCCACAATTAAAATATTTTTAATTATTTGGCGTTATCAAATGTATAAAAATATTATTTCAAGGTTTTTGGGTTACTGTATAGCATTGTCCGTTAAAATACAAGCAAATAGTCGCCGATAAATGTGGTTGATAAGAGGGTGACAGATTCATATTTTTGCGAATACTGATAGTACGAAAGTATCCGTTTTTATTGTATAAAATATTTATCGCCATTACTATCTTCAGCCATAAGAAGTCTACTGCTGGCGATGTAATCTTCAAAATTCCCACAATGATCTATCCTTTTTTCTTCCCGCTCCCGTCCTAATTTAATGGACTGGCATCAAATCCATGATCCAATCGTTATGGATGTTTATGGTCGGCAGGGATCACTTACCATTAGGTGACCTGGCTACTCGTTTGCCGGACCTATGCAATATAAAAAGTGACCTAAATGTAATATTTCCTCCAAGATATCTATAGGCACCGGCCTGCATCCAAACATCTTTACTAGGTCATCTGTCTATCTTGTTGGACGTTCAAACCGACGCTGCGCTTACCGATACGTGACCTCCACTCGAGAACTATGAAGGATTAGAATAGTTCTCAGAAATGTAGTTCTGGAATCAAATACTGGGAATTCCTATGAGCGATAAGGATGTTTTTAACAATTTGTTGCTTTTGTTTTCGGTTCATTGGCTATTTTAAACCAGTTAGGTTGTGCACAGGAAGCTTCTGTATTTTTAGCGGATCCCGTGAAGTATGGGATTAGAATACGTAGAATTTCGTATTTATGTAAAAGGAAGTGAATTATTTCAAAAAAGTTTTGAAAGCCGTGAAATCAAGTTCCTTTTTTTTTATAAATTGATTTGTGATGTAAATATTCATAATGTGTCCATGTTTGTCCATATGTATTAAACTAGTATGCATAGGTACTTCCGATAACTAGCAACTATGGGTGAACGCTTTAACTTGACCCATAAGATTCAATTGGGTCGAAGTTTCTACTGTTAAGTGAATTGGGCCATTGCCCAATAACAATGCTGATCCTAAAAATTTCTCAGTGCAAGGACTTGAAGAATTCTTGCAGTGGGAACGGTTTTATCGGACTTAGTTTTTCCATTCACAACGTGGAAGTAAAAGATTTAATTAAGTAAAACGGCATATTTGTTTAAATTAGTTTCTTTAGTTTATAGTAGTTCTTTGAACTGTGAAGAATGAAAGAGGGAGAGAGAGAGAGAGACAGAAAAGAATAACTTTGCATATTCCCGGGCTTATAATGGACTGAAATAAATAATAGAATATTTAATGTTGTGTCGAATTTCGTTGGTGTTTTTTTTTTTCTGGAACGGCAAAGTGCCATGCCAACTGCACTGCGGTCCAAGTTGAGTATCGAATCGAGAAAAGACAAGTTATTTTATCAGTTTTAATATCCATGACCAGTAGTTATCTTCTGCCAGTCTATTTAAAATTTAATAAATTGAGCACTATCTGATACTTAATTGTGATATGAATCAAAATCAAATATACTTATTCAATTAAATCAAATATGCTTATTGCAGATTTCCACCAACTATTACATTTTAGGAATTCTTGAAAATGTAATATGAGCAAGCACTATACATTTCCAATATTATATCAACAGTATAAAGAAGAGCAAGACAAAGAAAAAGCTTTCATTAACTAAAATAAAACACAATTCACTGTTTTTGCGACACCCTCCACAATATTTTCTAACAAAATTTGGCGAAATATGAGATGTGGCAAGAAGCAGTAAATATCGTACGTGTTAGGGGCAAAAAGTATATTTTTTCGTCATATATCATTACAGTCAGGGCTACGCTATCCATTATGAGGTGACTTGCGATGAGTTTCCAAATTGGCTATTTTACCGATTGCGTAACGTCTTGGCGGGTTTTGCTGACGGCTTTAGATAAACATTAACTGAGCTGATACTCATGTTCGTGTGTGTACCTACGAAAGATTGTATTTATAATTATGATTATTTTTATACTTACCCGGCATAATGGCTGCACTGCACCCGATGGTAAGCGCAAGTGCCGTCCAGACATATTGTTATCAAATAGCATCAGACGACAGTCTCATGCCATTCGATAAAATTATGCCGGCCTGCTAAGATGCCTCTTCACACTAGAGCGGAAGGGATCAGGATTATCGGAAGGAGGGAACACGCGTGGCGGCAAACAATGAAATAGTAGTTTAGAAGGGTTACTTTACGGTATTGATATCAGCTTAGTATATCAGTTCATACTTGTTTCATAGTAGCGTTATATACCTTTTAGTGATAAGAGGCGATAATTTTTCATCATTCGTTACAGTTATGTGTATCGGCAGTGGTGGCGCCAGACCAAAATGATCTACATACAGGATATTTTTTTTTTTTTTCATTGAACTCAAGAGTATAATACTGATTAACGCATGGTGAATTAACACAGTTATAATAAGTTATTTATTTCCATTTTAAAATATCCTAATTCTTGGTAAAGTTATGCTCCGTATCTGCTAAAAGCTGGCCGTCGGTCATTTTTATACACAGGGGCGCGCGCGTGGGTTTCTGTAGTTTATGAATGGACTATTAAATTTTGCTAATGGACTATATTCTTGTTTTTGAACCTCCTGTTGAAAATACTCTTATTAAAATGACCCTGTATAGACGAAATGCATGTTGGATTTCGAAGCTCCTTATTAAAGTACATTTTAATAACCAAATAGTCTTAAAATTATTAATGGATATCCGGCATAAGAATTCCCTCGAAACCGTAGGCGATCGCCCAAAATCGCCAGCTTATTTATTTGCTTGAGACTAAATGTACACGGGCAGAATGACCAGCTATGTATCTTTAAACTAGTACTAAAATAAGTCACAATAATACTGTACTGTACTGTATCAGCCCATATACGTCCCACTGCAAGTCTCGGGTCTACTCTACAATCGACAGTACGATTGAGAGTGGTTAGGCCATATAGTCCGCCACGCTGGCCTAGTGCGGGTTGGCGGACTCACCATAGATTTTTTTTATAAATTGCTATGGTATGCAGGTTTCCTCACAATGTTTTCCTTCACCGTTTTAGTTCGTGGTGATTGACTATCAATACACACATGACTCCGAAAAGTCAGAGGTGTGCCCTGAGATTTGAACCCGCGACCACCGTGAACATGTTGGCAGCCGTATCTGGTCCGTTTACCAACAGGCCACGCACTTATCACAATAATATTGAAATAAAATTGCTATTTACGGTTTTTATCACGAAATTGGTTTAATTTTTACATTCAGCTTCTGCGTGGCTCGGATCGCAAAATACAACTAACTTTTTAAATTAACATATTAATTTAATGTGTAACATTCGATATCTATATCTCAGAAACCATCACTAAAGTACGTTTTGCCATCTGATCTGCCAAGCTCCAGTACCCCTATTTGTGCAGGTTCGTATTGGCATCTAGAACTTTAGTCTCATAAACATTGTGTAAAACAACTTTTGTAAGGTTTCTCGCGTTTGAATAGCACGTAGCGGAAAAGTACTAGAACCCAAACCTTTATGCCAAAGCTGTTGTAAGCATTATTTCACAAGTATTGAAATCACTTGTGGTGTTTCAGCTGTAATAAAAACTTCGCTTGAGCTAAACGAAACGTTGCTTAAATAAGCGTTCGCTACTCTTAGTGACTTCGTTCCTTATTTTTTAAAGACGTTTTTTTTATTGCAATGAATGGCGAGACGAGTATGTCATTCGCCTGATGGTAAGCGATACGACCGCTCATGAACAGTAGCAAAACCAAACAACACCTTGAATTACGAGATTGAATTATGAGACATAAGATGTTAAGTCTGAATATGTCCAGTAGTTACTCAGTAGTAGTTTTGATTATATTTTGATGTCTTCACCACTGAGCTTATGTATTCCGTGTTCTCGAATCTTCCATGGCTACTATTCCTAACGGTCTTTGTCTATTTAACATCCCTTTATATGAGAACGTTGATCATTTCTTCATCATCTGGGTATACATTGCTTATTATAAACATTTTAAGCCTATATTAATGTTGGGTATTATTGGAAATGTATTAGGAAACAATTGGAGTATTGGCAATATCATGCGAGCTTTGCGATACCATATTCGGGCTATTTTCACCTATCAGATTTACTCCATATTTGATTGTTAATTAGAAACTGGTTCGGAATAATGCGGTTGTTTTATGTTTGAAGAGAACTGACTATGTTTTCTGCGTAGTTGTTCCAACTGCCAATTATCTGGAAAATCAAAATAATTCCCTCATGCTTTCTCTTAGTTCAAATCTTATCTTTGCCTAGTGTGCCCTCTGCTATTTTTTTTTATTGCAATGAATGGTTAGACGAGCATGCCATATCTTATCTCAATAATTCCTGTAGTTAATCTGGCTACAATTCTCTTTAAACCGGAACACAACAGTGAATTTACACTGTTGTTTGCCCACTGCTTACAGTTGCATTAAATAAAATAATTAAAGTTACAAAAAGAGTCAGTTACTGTTCCATCAGTTGGATAGCCTTTCGCGAAATGTTGGTAATTTTTATATACTACTTTTATATAAATATGTGTGTATAGTATGTATATGAATTTTATAAATCCACAGTACATTTTACTGTACTATCCCTGCGATTTCATTCGCTGGAAGAATATTTAAGTAAACAGAATAAAAAGGTCGCCCGCCATCGCTCGACATGCAGCGCTGACGTTTTTTTATTTCATTTTACAACTCAGTTTCCTGATGTCGCTTAGAAATGAAAAGTTGAACTGTAAAGATGCTTAGATTTTACTATGATGCTGCTAAAATATAACTCGTTTTTGAGGAAAGTTTTATAGTAAAATAAACTCCTATATCATCAAATGTTTTCGGGTATATGTCGCGTTTCATCTAGTATGGAGGTTTGTGGAATTGTGTCATCAGATGTAAATTAATCATCACATGCCGATGAATGCTAAATGTCGATGGCAGTGCATTCACTATAAGGTGTAGTATATACATAACATCTTTTATATTGTGAGTCGTGCGTCACTGAAAGTAGTAATAGGAAACTAAGAAAGAGATTGCTATATTTTATAATTTCTTAATAATCATACAATCTGTAAATAACGTATTCATTCATACATACGAAGATTATTTAAGAACGGTTAATTTTACCTATATGACCTAACTAACACTTTCAATCGTATTCGGGCTTGTGGAGAAGGCTGATAACTCATACAGATACAGTAAATTTTTCAGTATCAGGATAGCACATTTAGCAAAATAATGCGTAATCAAAACATTTTACATAAATATGCAATGATCCTTGAAAATAGTGTAAATATGGAATCGCATAGGCAAGTACTTAATTACGCATATAACTACCTAACTAACCAACTAATCAATATACCCCTGGACGGTATTCAACCATTACAGCAGGTCAGAATATAAATCAAACTCAAACCCGCCACTGCTACTCCTGTTAGCCAGGATCGACAGCGGCACTTATTTTTATTGCTTTCCTGAAAAGCTACGATTTTCCTGAAATGTGTCAGTAATCCGATCTTCTGTATTATCCCATATACGTATCACTGCAGGGCACGGGCCTCCTCTACAAAAGACAGTACGATTGAGAGTGGTTCAACTGTATAGTCCACCACGCTGGCTCAGTGGTCAAAATAGTGCTCTGGGATTTGAACCTATGACCATTGTGAACATTTTGGTCCGTTTCTGGTCCTCTTCTGTTTGCTTGTTGTTGGCCTTAACGAAATCAATCAAATTAAAACATAGCTACGTTAACTTGAAATTCCACCATCGCAATAATGTTTTTTCTTGAGTTCCTGGGTGGAGGTAATTCTTCACTGTTGGCAACGCGGTGTTTGCTTGACCTACGTAAACATAATATGCGCAACAGTATTTATATCTTACATTTTTATGACAACACTCAAAATAGCCGTGCATAAAAAATGGTAAACATATTCTTGAGCCAAAAAAATTGTTTTGATTATGACGTAACATAATACTTTGTATTGAAATATTCTATGGATTACATTATTTAAATGTTCAGCGCATGTATAATGCGATTTTATCCATATAGAAGCAAAAACTTCCTAATTATTTTACTTCCGCACGTTTACTTAATGTAAATCATCGATAGTAATCATCACCTCGTCGCAGTCCACTGCTGTACATACCCAAGGTACACGACAAAGCCCCGTCTGCTGCTTTATACATCCAGTCGCTGCCGTGTCTCTTGATAAGTCGTCTCGCTATCTCTGCCGTCCTCAAGCTAAAATGCCGTTAAGTATTAAAACGACTTTTTGAGTTATGCACAAAAAAGCGATGTTTTTTTAAAAATGTGCTACTTAATAACAAGTGGTCATCTTTAAGATCTTGGAGTAATGAATAATACATCGCAGGAGGTACTTTCAAATAGCGAAACTTTCAATTTAGAACTGTAATATCGCTTTTTTGTGCATAACTCAAAAAAGCGCTTTTTGTACTCAACGGCATTTTATCTTGAGGACGGCAGATCTGGCTAGAGGGCGGGACATACATACAAAACATGAACTTCCAATGGAAATTGTTTTTCATAGAATCGGTTAAAAATATCATAGATCCCAATACCGATAATTTATTCTAGCATTTTTACGGTGTGTCCTTAAACGTTTTCCTGTTTTATCCTGGGCGACAGATTTTTATAAAATAAAATATTTATCATCCCATTTTACAATTTGTTCACAGAGCTGAAAGTAAAGATATTTTTATTGGACTTCAAGTAAATTTTTCCGAGAACTCAGGGCGGGGGTCGCAGTTATGTTTATATTTCATTAAAAATATATATTTTTCCCTACACAAAAAAAAGGTTTCATCGAGAGAAAAAAATCTTCGCGCCGATACTAAGTCTCATAGTAAAATGGGCATTCTCCTTTCAAAATATGTTTCTCAAATGTATCAACATTTCGAATTATACTTTTGGTGTTTGATTACTCCAATGAGTTATTATATTAACTAAAGCTACCCAAAGACAATATGAAAATCACATTAATGAGTAATACACATATGTATGTGTTAGTAAAGCTACAGTCACCAACTATAAGTTAAGAGTTAGCAGTAAATAGCAGAACTGTTAGAACATGGTTATAATTTAGTTAGACTCCACTCCGCAATTAATTGCAAGCAAGTTGTACTCAAAGTTTAGCTGTTTAAGCGTGTGTGCGAACCGCGTGGGGAAGTTTCTATAACTATTAGATAGCGACAAATCAACAAGCTGCCCGGATTGTGAATCATCTACATTGTACCGCATTTTGGTTGGAATTTAGGTAAAGTTGTTCAAAGCGATGAAAAGCGTAATTGATACGAAATGTCTTTACGTTAGTTTAATATACTATGAATAGGATTGGCAAGTTGAAGTGGCAGTGGGCACATAGCTCGTAGAACCGATGGCCGTTGGGGCCGAAAGGTTCTTGAGTGGAGGCCACGTACAGGCAAGCGAAATGTCGGACGCCCGCCTACAAGGTGGACGGACGATCTGGCTAAGGTTGCAGGAAGTCGCTGGATGCAGGCCGCTTCCAACAGGTCATTGTGGAGATCTTTGGGGGAGGCCTATGTTCAGCAGTGGACTTCCTGTGGCTGATATGATGATGATGATGATGACTATGAATGACCGTTGCTTAGATGAAATTGATTTACGAGTAGACAGTAAAGAGTGAAATCGAAACGAAACGCATCGTCGAATACTTTTGAGATTTTAGTTTGACTTCTAGTTTTGAATTATATACGAATGTTTGTAAATTAAGGATTTGATTCAGAAGAAGAAGAAATAATAAAGAAAAAACTCATCTATATGAAATCATTGATGAGAAAAATGCGAATATACAGATATACATCACTACACATAAAAAGTAGCTTTCCGTCTGTCTGTCCCTATGTATGCATACTCGTAGATCTTTAAAACTACGCAACGGATTTTGATGCGTTTTTTTTAAATAGGTAGAGTGATTAAATTGGATTTTTATATGTATATTACATATACGGAGTGTCCCAGTTTGTAGGAAAATATCTGATGTTGAGTGGAATCTAAAACATCTGTACCCAGGTGAAGCTGGGACGGGCCGCTAGAATAAGTTATATGTCTGAAACTTGCGGGTCAAAAACCTCCTTATTTAATGGGTGATTATTATACGTTTCAAAAATGAATAGAGCCTAATTTATGATACACTAGCGGTCGGGCCGGTTTAGGCGGGGAGCAGATACATGTTTCAAAATGGCGGTCAAAATGTTCAATTCCGACTGTCAATCTAGAATGTCGATAAATCGAACCACGAAAAACGAGTAAAATTTCCTCGTATTTGCTAGAAATGTCACTACTGCTTCCCTCCTATAGATCATAGCGTGATGATATATAGCCTATAGCATTCTTCGATACATGTAGTATCCAACACTGAACGAATTTTTAAAAACGGACCATCTGTTCCTGATCTTAGCGCGTTCAAACAAAGAAACAAACTCTTCAGCTTTATAATATAATGTTAGTATAGATTTCCTGATTCCATGTCTTTATTTTTCCTGATACAATGTTTATATTACTTTATTGGCCACAAAAAATATGGCTACTGGTGAGACGAGCATGCCGTTCGCCTGATGGTAAGTGATACGACTGCTCATGAACAGGAGAAAAACCAAACAACACATTGAATTACGAAGCAATGATTGGCCCTCCGCTGCGGTGGCCATCATCATCATCATCATCATCATATCAGCCACAGGAAGTCCACTGCTGAACATAGGCCTCCCCCAAGGATCTCCACAATGACCTGTTGGAAGCGGCCTGCATCCAGCGATCGCCATACTAAGACATAAAATGTTATGTCTCTATATGTCCAGTAGTTACTTTGCCGAGTATTATAAAGAAGTTTTAATACTCGTACGCAGATACGATTGATATAAACATGTTTTTGACATAAAAACCGTGAGGTATAGACAGATAAACATGGTGATAACAAAATAAAAATGTTTGCATTTATCATTACCGTTTTGTTTATAAGTTTCCTTGATGTAGTAATTTAAAGACTTTAAATAAATATCAAACAGATAGGATTTATTTCGTTTTTGGAGCTGGCAAAATAATACGCTACGGATAATAGGATTATATTTCTTATTCTTAAATTCTGTTACAGTTATATAAACATTTTACAAATTATTTTCAAAGTTAAAGTGGTTAGAAAATGGTTCCGTCTGCGTTGCTGTTTTTATTTTTTTTGGAAACTGCAGTAGCCATCAGGCTTTTGCAACTGCAAAGAGGGTTAACTGAACGCTTTTACGAAAAAACACGCTGTCTTTTCAAAGGAAAGAGGAATAAGAGGGAATATTTTTCATATTTCCTATCTAGTTTCTTTTTGCTAATTTTATTGGATTCTAACATTAACAGCATTGCTTTAGTCCAGATAGCTTCTATAAAACCGTTTACTTTGCGATATTTTTATAAAGCTCTAGCTTTTAAGCGTAGAATTTTCTTATTTCTATTTATTGACTGTTGCTCGATTCCCAAGGTAACCCATATTTCCGACATTTATTTTTAATTTTAAATTTGTTTGGGGTTGAGTTTATGCTATCAACACGGGAGATATTGGCGAAAAGTGAATTACTAGTACATTCCTTCTCTTACTAGCGTTATATTCCTCAGCATTAAGGCTCGTGACCACCACCACGTGTGAAGGGAAAATTTGAAATTGAGTAAAACGTGGAGTACTAATACATTACTGCTCTACTTTCAAAGCTACTAATGCAAATGTGGGTTTAATACGATATGTATAGCTAACAATTCTAATTACCACATTGGTGTGTCCCGAGTCATCAAGTCGCTCAGTAGCTTTGTTCATTAGGACACCGCAACACTCCACCTAAGTGCACTAGAGAGTAGTGTAAGTGGCCTACTAACGTCTTGGGACAAAGCCAATATCAATTAATTTACAAATGCATCATACATAATGAGATCATAGTTGGCGTGGAAATCTCCATGGATGAAACTTGCAATAATGCGCAATTTGATGCATTAGCTATGCACATATCTGATTCTGCGGTGATAAAATTTGATTGTATAGCACATTAGCGTAATGTGATGCGATGGAGTGATGGGTCTGAATCTTAATTAGACGAACATGCGTTGTAGTTTTTTCAATACAAAAATTATGATATTACCAGGTTGATTATTGTTTGCCGGATAGTAAGCTTGCCAAAGAACAAAAGCAACACAATTTAGAACTTATAATTACTATCTGAGCACTGCATTAGACCGCAATGCCCTCGTCACCCCGAGACAATAGATGTAAAGTCGCCGCTTCTTAAGCTCCATTGTACTTCGAAAATTAATAAACCTACACGAGAATCAATATAGATGGTGAGGCAAGATTAATAAAATCTCTCTATCTATCAGCACTTACTGGGCCAAAATTATAGACTTAAATCTTAATACATAAAGAGTAAAAGGTATAAAAAGCTGTTCATCATCATCATCACCTCAGCCACAAGAAGTTCACTGCTGAACGTAGGTCTCCCCCAATGATATCCACATCGACCAGTTGGAAGCGGTCTGTATTCTTGTAGGCGGGCATCCGACATTTCGCTTGCCAAAAAAATATTATATTATACTAATTTACCAACAACAGCAAAGCTCTAAATGGCCATTGTTCTGGTTTAATACCACTCTACCGTCCAGAAGTTTGCATATACAAGTATACAAGGTACAAGACATCACAAACATTCGGACGCGAGATCAAACATTTGCCTCCCAAATGTTTGACCCGTCAGGTACTCAAACTCTATACCATTCGCGTTGGAAGCAGTAGCTGTTGGCTTTGTACCTCAAATACGAACGCTAGTAGTAAATATGGTAACGAAACTTAAAATTTATACAAAATGTTGCTTTTTTGTCAAAGACATAAAAATGGAAAGGAATATTCATTGAATCTTTAAATGCATGCATGATTTGCATTCATTCACTCTTTTTCTACCACGCGGTTCACAAGGCAGTTTTCGCTAGAGAAGAGCGGGCAAGAAACTGTAGCGTTGATCTTTTAAAATTAGTTTAATGATGTAACAACGAGTAGTCTTATTAAAAACAAAAATGTAATGATAAGTCTGATAAACAAAAAAAATATGCGTACTGATACTGAAAAATTATAATATAACTAATGAATTGAGTACACTGTTCCTGTTTTTAAAGTCGGAATAGAAAGTAGTCTCAAAATGTACTCCAAAGTAACTCCTTGGGGAGTACTTTTTTACATAGTTGGGTATCTCTGAATAGATTTTTTATAGAAATCTGATGATCAACGTCACCAAATTGCACGGAATGATAAAAATATAAGGTACGCTTATACGATTAACATCAACTGAATTTTTATTTATTTTTAAACGAACAAATCAAAAGCTTCTCTATCTATCTCAAAGACGAGAATATATACGCTATAGATTAAAAAGGTCATATTTATAACCAGCCAGTTCGACAGTTCGACATATGCGTACGATAACAGCTCAATTAAGGTCCGCTGCCAAATCCAATGCAACGCTTAACGCTGACCTCGATCCTGTATTGGACTGTTGTCATTAAACCTTACTGCTGTCCCATACTACATCGATATAGATACCGGGTACATAAACGAGGGTTAGTTCGACTGCTCCGGAAGCCGCTTTGCGTTTGACATTCAAAGTTAAACCCTTTGCCTTTCATTACAAGTTTCGTAATACGTTGTACGAGATATCCATATGGGATGTTTCGAAATTCAATTCACATTAGAAGAGTGCATTAATTGCCCCGGATATTCGATTGACCAGTTTCAATTTCGGAACATTTCGGGTTTCATAGTAAAAAGTAATATTTGTTCGGACAACAGCATCGTTTAACTTATTTGCTTTTGAAATAGAATGATATTTTTGTATGTTATTCCTTTATTTTTAGTATTTGGTGGATATATTTTCAGTTCTAATTTTTGTTCACGTTAGTTTCACAGCAAAAACATATATTGACTTTAATAGGTCAATGTATCAAATTGGATAAAGTAAATATGTACTTAATTGGCGCATATACGCATACTCTATTTGCTTTCTCAGATTTCTATAATATTGCAACGAAAATGCACTTGATATGCTATTTGTTTTATAATTATCAATCTGAGGAAATATACAGTGGTGAAATGAAGTGAAGTTAATTGGCTGTGACGTCACATTAGCCCAGTCACATGTAAGTAATTATTGAATTTGCGCCATTTGTTCCACCATCTGCCAGGGCCAATACACAAGATCCGCTGGATATTATGAACCGTAATGATCTAAAGTGCACCATCCGTTTACTAGTCTAAGGATCTATTCACATCTGTGGCTAATCTCAGATTTTATGGGAAGAAATTATTCATTATACAAATGTTTTCATTTGGAGGAAACATATCAGATGCATCAAAAAAATCTGCAAATGTATGTATCTTTCTATTGCTGGGTTCATTATTACGTGAGACGAGCATATCGTTTAATTTCTTATCTGTCGTCCATAACAGCTCTTGTTGTGATAGCAATAACAGAACCAGCTCGTGCATTGTGTCACGGAGGCCATAGGACCATAGGTTAGACCTGAAACTTTAACGCTGCCTAAGGTCGGATGGCTCACTCCAATAGACTTCTATTTTTTTGAGCTTATCTCTTATCATGGATGTGTACGATATTGTTCTTCAATCCAAAGCGGACACATTTGGACATAGAAAAGTCGAAATCCTGTTCTGTAGGTTTGATTCATCGATCTCCGGCAATCCTTACTGTTTTTAATATTAGGCTCTTGTTATTTTTTATATGTTTCTTTAATTATACGAGTATGAGACTTTTCCAAATCCAATTCAATTATGTTTAGTAAATCGTCATCGTCATTGTGTTAAGAAAGTCGTGCACAGTCCTATCAGAGTCAAACATTGTAACATTAATACATTCCAACACACGGGTTAATTTAATGAACTCAGCCGCCCCACAATCCCAACCTCAGATGACGTCTACAGCAGATCGTGTTCCAAAGTTATTGTTAATAAAGTTCTGCACAAGTTATTCATAATGTACTTACGAGTAAAGTTCCCCTACTGTGTTCTCTATTACATCGATTCAATTGTTCTCAATGTGGGTTCCATTACATTGTTGTTATTCAGGGCCTTGTGTGCTGATGAAAGTTCATGGAAGCGTTGGATGTAATTGATGTTGATCCAGACTTAATCTAGATGTATAAATTTTCTTCGAACTCGTAGAACTAAGGATTTGGATGTTTCGTAAAAGTTTTTAAGCTGAAGCGTCGGTTACAACAATTTCCGTACACTGAGCGAAATCTTCACCATACCCTTCCTTACCTTCCTTTTCTCAAGCGACAAACATTAAAACAGAAATGCCGTTGGACGTATGATATTTTCCTCTCATTACAAATACAATATTTTACGTTACAAAAACAACGTAGAAAAACTTAGCTCGGTTGTCAAATGACTTCACGCAAATGTTAAGTCGCAGCCAATGTAAATATTACGTCGAGACCATTATCATGTACCATTATGACTAGGACAATTACTTTGGCATAAATATTGCAGTCATAACAAATCGCAACGCTATTACAGAATTAAGTGTTGGATGAATGGAACATTGTGGTCGTTTTCCTATTAGATTTTACTTTAATTTATTGTGTATCTAAACTACTAATCGTTTGAGTGTAGATGTATTTCCATTTTGTTATTTATTTTACTTATTACTTAACAAACCAATTGATTCTTGATAAACAATTTTATCAATAATATTTAACCCGAAAACAATTTAGGTCAATTAACCTGCTGTACTCCATAAAAATATAAAAACAATAACCTCTATATACAAACCTCTAACTAGAAAACAAAGCAATAATATTTTAGTTTTTTGTTATCAAATGAGATAAAATTTAAATACAATATTCAAAATTAAACTTTTCCGAACAACATTTTATTTGAACACAAATAAATCATATTTGAGGTTAGGCCAGGCGTGTCTACAGGATGCACCCTGATCGATAGGCCACAGTCATCGCCTATGGGTGCCGCAAGGCGGTTTTATGCGAAGAGGCAGACCCCGAAAGCGATGGCGGGACGATCTCGAAAGATATAACATGAACTGGATGCATAAAGCTCTCAATAGAGAAATGTCTGATGTGGAAGACCTTAAGGGAAGCCTTTGCGCAGCTGTGGGATCTGTTAGGTTAATACGAGTATATTATTAATAATAATTATTATTATTTAATGAGATAAAAATGAAATAATATATTTGAAATTAAACATTCCTGAATGAGCATTCCCGAAATGACTAATATACAAATATTCAAAGAGCGGTCTCGTCAAACATAGCCTAACCAACCGCATTCTCATGATGCGTCGCCGCAGCGCGGTCGCAATGTTTGCCACGTGCCGTTAAATTAATATTAATTGTCTGTACACCGTATGGAAAATTGCAGCTATGATGTAGAAAATTTAGTCAATTTCAATACGTGGTTTTATGATTAACGTTTGAACATATCAATCAACATTTCGAAATTATTTCTCGTGCGGTTGCTTAAAATGAATATACTGTACTGTATACAAGAATTCTAAATAGTCCCAGTGGACTATCAACCATAAAGCAGCCAGTAAGAATATTAAATTTGAATCAGCGTGGTTTACAGAGAATACACTTCTTACAGTAGGCAACGACCTTGTTGTGCTGGACTGTGCTCTTGGCACTGGGAAGTTCCATGAGCGGCGATGAATTCTCACCACCGGGTGGGCCGTTTGCTCATATTCCCGCGAAAGATAAATATATTAAAAAAAAAACAGATTTGCATAATAGTGATGAATAATGAGAGATAGTCGTCTGAATGTTTCTGTACTAACCATAACGTACATACATACATACACCCAACAGTTTCATACATAGTTCTGACTCATACATAGTTTTTAGGTCTCACAAACACATATAGTCACTACTCAGATATAGAAAAATATTAACTTCAATAAATCTTATAATTCAATAAAAACAAGTGATCATAAAGGAATATTCATATCGTTGGTCAAGTCAACATTAAGTACAATCACACGATCTTGATATTGTAGAAGGGCAACGAGTATTGATCTTTTGATACCTAGCTTGTGAGTTAAATAGTAATTCATTAATTAGTTGGTAACATTTATTAAAAAGTAAGTCGCAATATAGAAAACTTTGTTTAATTAGAAAATATAGAAAATTTTCAAGAGAGCAATGTTTGGAATGGCATGGCAATCCGATCTAGAGGTCATCCTAAGATTTTTTTATAATGGTGAATCGACCTGCCCAAGCACTAATCAACTAATCATTGTAAGGCTCCTAAGTAACACTGTGAAAAAGTGAGACCAAAATCGAATTGTCCTTACTACAGCAGTTTATATGGTCAAAACAGTGTTTTTGTTTGCAATAAACTCTTTACCAACTCGTCGCACAATATAAGAAGTTGTGTACGGTTTCATGGACTTTCATGAAATTTTGAACGGCGCTCCTCGTGAGACGCGTTGGCGTATCTGAGGCGGAAAGTTTGCGCATTAGCGACACCGGAACAAGGGGATAAAAAAGTTAAAGGAAACTTTGTGTTAAAACACCAAAGCTGGATCAGCACTTGGAGACTCTTAGTTAAAAATTAATCACGTTGAAAATATTAATGTTGACAATCTTTCATTTTTCACCGACTATAACAAAGAAGTTGAATTTTAAAATAGTACTGATGATAGTTATGGTTTTATGTCAATTATTTTGTTAACAATTCATTCTACAGCTCTTGTTATACTTACGGATGTAATGGATAAATATAATTCAGAAATAATATCCTCTTTCATTGAGACTGATGCATTAATTGCCGAGTTGTAGTGGAACAATTAGTAGCTTGTACGGCTATGAAAAATAAGAAAAAACAATAAAAATGTATATTGCCTGCAACTACGAAGTTCGAGATAATCACAACACTACCCAATCCAAATTGTTACGGACGTGAAATGGAAAGGTTTAGTTTTTAAACAAACTGAATATCCAGACGTTCCGAAAATGAGCAACTAACGAGAATAGTTAAACGGGCCTGTAATTTGCATACAGATTGGCTTTCAGGGATAAACGGTCCATTTGTATTCAAACGTAGGATCCCAGCTCAGTGGCTGAGGAGCATTTATCCAGTTCAGGATTTAAATGGACCGCGGCATCATCTGCTTATCGATAACACCCACTTTTGTGATTTCCCATCACTATTCTGTCGATGTTATCCGGTTTCAATTTATCTTTCAACGTGGAATTTCAATTTTTCAAAAACAATGTTGAAACGCCATTTTCGAGAGAAATATGATCGATGATGTTAAGGTTCACAGCATCTTCCGGTATTAAGAAAGCGAAAGTGTATAAAAATAGACGGGTTTTGATTGATAGGTTTAAGCTGTTTAAAAATATTCATGGTTTATAGAAGCGACTTTTTTGGTTTGTAACACTGACTCTAAAGGTTTGTATTTGAAAATATCAATTTTTTTTAACTTAACAAATACACATTTGTGGTGAGGTAGGTACTGGTACTCAAACTAATACAGAATATTATGAATAAGTAACTGTATACGCGAAGACATATGACCTGGTCTCATAATTGATCTCTGTTGTCACAAGCCCGTTATATCAAGCTATTGGAGAAGGTTCAATGAATGATGTGTTGTGTGGAGACAATGGTAGACTGTTACATACTTAACGCTATGATGTGAATGGACATGCAAAGGTGAATGACACGACTAGCGAGACGGCCGATCGCGAGGACAGGGGGACGCGAAAATAGACCAATTTGGATACGAGCTACCAACGGGAATCGTTTTGCGAGATTGCTCGACTAATAGACGTTATGTCACAACAATTGAAATGCCTTATAATGATAAATGCGGAAGTTTATACGTAGTGCCTCTTGAATTGATTTATTGAACCGGTTTTGATGAAATTCGGCAACGATATATTGAGCTTCACTGAAGGTTATGAAGTAGTTGTTGTGGAAAACACGATCAGTTGCCCGAGAATAATTGATGTACTTCAGGTAAAATTGTAAGCATAAGATCGCAACTGGACTGGGCAATATAAAGTAGCCCTTTATTTTTTATAAGTTATAAATTTTCTCGGAGAATTATAATGTGTTGTTGATTGTAGAATAAATATAATGATATATCCACTGTCCAGTACAAAAAATAGATTTGATCTAGAAGACACCCTTACATATTTTATAATAAGGACGTCCTATTACAAAAACGATGGCTCCCAAATGCTGGATGTTGGATATTTGTCACAAAAGGTTATTGTGAGGATTTCACGAGACGCAACAGTTATCTCTGAAGTAGCCTTTATGGCTTTGAGCGTTGCTGTGGAAATATCTCAGTACCTCCCTAAAATTGTTGTCGATTGCCTTTCACCATCTATTGCTATTGAAATGCATTTGTTTTATTGACAAAATATTCTTTATTTAGATGTTTAATCACCTTAAAAACGTTAGATCTGTGAAAAATATGCGATAAGGATTAGTTTAACTCAGGCCGCTTCCAACAGGTTGATGTGGATATTAGGGGAGGCCTATGTTCAGTAGTGGACTTCCTGTGGCTGATATGATGATGATAAATCAAGTATATTATGTTATTTTAGGGTACTCAGGTCTAATTATATATTTAAACAAATTTCACAATCTTTATTGGAACTCAAACATTGTGAAGTACAAAATAATACATATTGTTCGGTTATGTGTATTATTTTTCTCTTGATATATCTTATTCTTAATTCTCTCGACAGATCATAATATTTTTATCACTTTCAAAATTAGATACAACGATAACGTAGAAACATGTCATTTATAAGGACTTTATATACCGTAATTTGCATACGTTCGCCACAGTTTCGCCCAATCCTATCACGAGTAAACTTTTGTTAATTTGCTAAATAAACTTGCGGCAAGAGTGAAACAATAAAGTTACATTAAACATTTGCTCGGTCAGAGTTCGAACTGCAATACAAATTAATGGAACGCCTTAATTGATTGAGAGTTCGTGGGAATACCGATCTTCGTTTGCAAAGCTGTTTATCTCTTGTTTTGAAAACGCAGCTCTACGTATTATTAAAAGTTGTCTATTATTATTGTATTATTGCAACAAAGTTTAAAGTAACTGATTTTGGACTTGTACTTGTATTTTCTGGTTTATCTAATACACTATATAAATGACGACACCATCACAAGTTTAATTTGCTTATTCATGGTGACGAAGAAAATACCTGTCAAGATATATTTACAATCGCCTTTTGTGAACTAGACTTATCAAGACAGTGTTAGCTGGTTATGCAGTGTTAACTATGCATTGTTTGTTTCAGTTCTTAGAATATTTTATCATTCTGCTATATAACGCTTACCAACTTTAGGCAATTTGAATCCGGCGTTGGAATCAGTACAATTTGAATTGTATAAACTGTTTCATTCTTTACCTGTATCTGTATCAGCCCATATACGTCCCACTGCAAAGCAAAATTAGTATATAATAAAAATTGGAAAATATTTACAAACATGAACAGATATAGCCAAGGAAAGAAAAGATTAAAAAATGTTACAGGAAAAAAAAAACAACAGTAATCTAGAAAAGAATCTAATATCGAATAATTTACATTAAAACATAAAACAGAACAAAAAGGTTTAATTCCCACAAGGTTTTAAATTGTTTATGAATTAGGCTGGTAATCTATAAAAATATATTATAATAATTCAGTATAATACAGCAGTAACGAAATCCTCGTAAAAATGAAGAAAAAGAGAACATAGGACAATAGTAAATATATTTATAGGAAATAGACTAGTAATGCGTAATTTGTATGACACACCTGCCATTTACTATATATACTCGTAATAGAGATAATATATTTTAGATAAGATATGCCATAAAACAAACATGATACATGTGAATGCGCTGTAATAATCAATTACACAGCTTTATGATACCAATCAACTGATTAAAAGGATATAATCAAAACCGAGTTGCAGTGAAGTTGGGAACTTTTCAAAAGTGGGACGCGGGATAAATTTGGGGAGACGGCGCAAGTCACTCACGTTCACATTGACTTCGGAAACATGTGAACACTTTGTTTCATGTCGTAACTTTGGTTTAATTGTGTGGTAATTTAATATAGGGTTGCCAGGGCACACACCAATGACTTCCAAGTTATGTGTGCGTTCTTGGGTACTTATCGCTTCAAGGTCACTGAAGCATTTTTGAAGGAAATGAGCGGAAATTGTACATACGTCTCTTTAGGTTGTTATTATTAAGGACGTTTTTATCTTCTTACGTTAATAGGCCTGACTTTGATTAACAAGACGTTTCCCCCAGTCGTCGTCATTTTTGTGGCGATGCGTAATTTTACTACGGATTTTGAAAGAAAATCATCGCTAAAATTATGTCTTAATTAATCACTTGCTAAATCCAAATCAAAATTTAACAATTATGTTTGTTTATAAGACATTTTATAGTTTATTTCACTTGAAATCTAATGGTTTATTTAAATTGATTTGGTTGTTGAGTTGATTACCAACAATACCGCGATCAAAGTTCCTGTAATAATTCAGCAACGGATTTTCGCAACGAAAAGGACATCTAGTATTTCTCCAACCACAGTTTTTCTAAAATTATTTATCCCATCCACAATTTGATTAAACCTGAGGTTTAAAAATAACAAAACATGCCTACCGCCATAGTTTTTTAATTAAAATATTTTATAACAAAATTATTACGTAGCAACGAGTTTGTTTCCGAAATGTGGCCAATAATAAGAAAGTTCCACCGGATTAGTATTGTGCTGAAATGCGGTGAAACTCCACCAAACCGGTAATGAAAAGGCGAGTGCTTTAGAAAATTTGCAATTTAAGTCAGTGGTTTATTTGAATTTGTCTTAAAATGTTTGAATAATTTATCAAATTTTATTCATGATAATGTTTAGCTATATAAACGCTGTAAGATTTTGGGATTGGTATTATGATTTGTTTGATTGCGATAATAGTATTAAGTTAATACAGTGTATTTTAGATAAGAATATTGTGAACTACCTAATTAGTCTAGATGACATCCATGTGCGAGATTTTACATGCAATTTTTTAGAGGTAATCGCAATGACGTTTTACAAATAGACGCGTCATACACTAACATAATGGCACAAAAAAATGGCGCGATGCGATGAGACGTGATGAATAGACATCGCTAGTTACGTAACAATAAGTGCCGCACTGTTATTGGCTAAAGCGCGTGTGACGTAGCACCAAGCATCAAGTACGGGATGACGTGGCGAGAGTTGTCAAACGTCGCCATGAGAGCGAATTTAATAAATTTTATTTTATAAAAAAATAAATTTGTGTGTACTTGCGCACTAAATAAAATATTTATTTTGTTTCACAGTTTCAGAATAATTTGTACGTTATTATTAATCAGTCTAATCTATTTTTCCGCAATTGGTTTTGAGAATACAAATAGTCAGAGAAACGTGTATCCGCGCCACTGGTTGAAGCGTGACTGATTGCACGTGAGGCAATTACCTCAAAAACGTCTTGCCATTATAAAGCTCGGACAACGCATCTATGCTTTATAAACATCTTAGGGTAATCGTCGGTAAGTGTCATTGCGACCGTATGCTGACAATACCGCCTAACTAACATTTTCACCAAAATATTGTTTTTTACACCATCATTTTAATATTACTTGTATTGTCTTATTATTAATATCAAACTAATCTAAAATTAATAAACTTGGTTTTTGTATTCATAAATATCATCTTTATTGTTTATTGTATTTTGTTTTTATTGATTCTTATAAACTTGTCTCAAAATGCTTAGGAGGTATTGGCAGCTTACGGTCGATTGCTTAAGCCTTCCTATTCGAGAACATTTATTTGCCAATATCGAGCAATTTTCCGTAGTATTATAATTCACAATTCGTATTTGTCTAAAAGGTTTTTTATATTCAAATATATTTTAAACAAAGTAAGAATTGGGGCTTATTCTATTCACTGAGGCAATAAACAAGATTCCTAAGCCTAGTTAGAACGTAAATTTTTCTCAGTTCTGAATCTCTGACAGAAGAAATATTGAATTGTCTAACAGTAGTCTTTTAGTTAATAGCTTCAATTTTCTAAGTGTTTTCTATTACTGTGACCCTCTTGTTTTCTGTTGAAATATTTTGTCCTATTTGAAATAGTAGGTACCAGTTTTCCAAAAAAAGCCTTAAAATATTTTGTAATGATCACAATCTCTATGCTTGCACATCATCATCTGCTCACAAAAATAATGATATAACCGCAGGAGGCAATATTCTATATCGTCTCTGGAGTAGTTTATACACTTTAATAATAATACAATCTATAAAATCTTATTATTAAGAACTACGAGTTAAATATTGTTAGATATAATAATATATTCCGGTAAAAATCTAATATTTTACTAACTTGTCCTCAACTTGGCCTTTCACATATGAGAGACCGCCTACTTCCCGCTAGTTATTTCCTGCTTTCCGGGTGTCTTACCAGTGTTCATTAACGTTTTCTTGAATCGTGACTAAACAACCTTATACAGCATTCCTAAGGTTTATATTACGCAATGATTATCGTGAGACAACTAATGAAGCTAAAACCTGGTACTTTAATTTAAAATATAAAAAAATAATTGCTAAATTGCTTGTTGCATTTCGCTATTTTGTGTTAGCCCTATCAAGCTACTGCCAACCGCAGATATCGCGTTTGGATGCGGTAAATAAAGCACAGCCTAAAGTTATAATAAATTATTTAAAACAATAAAAAACTGCTTCCATTTTTTCGTTGTATTGTGTATATCAGCGCTGTGATTAAAGCTGTCCTGTAGTTAGGCTTGGCTTACTGTCCGACTTGTCTATGACTTAATCTAAGTTCAGTTCCTGCATCGAATATAAGATCATTGCAAAACACAGGCTTTTAAGCTAAGAATTAAGGAACTAAGCCAGTGTAATGAAGTAAATCCAAAGATTTTGATCGTAAAGAATCGAAAGACCCAATGAAACTTATGTCGACCGATGTACTTAAATTTAGACTTATTTATTTATTGGTTCTGGTAAAAAATATTTTTTTTGGCCTGACGTCCACGGTTAAGATTAACCATGTTACTTGTAGAGATGTATTCAAAGAAACTTTATATATTAGATGTGAAAGTAGTTTACAAAAGTGACTTCATTAGGTTTAAGTCAATAACAGTGGGCGATGTTTACCGACTGTTTCTACAAACTTCAGAATGACTTCTAAAGTTTGTTGAAAAGTCTGTGATTCTTATGGTTTAGGTATTTTTATACTTGGTTGATATTGTGGCCAGAATATTATTTTTAATTTTTATGTCGTCATTGCAAAATTGTTTTGAGTTGCTATTTAATAATCTCTGATAATGCAGTTTAGTTTTTTTATCAGTACAAGCAGTCAGGCTCATTTAAGTGAACTAGCTTAGAAAGATTCCTCTTTTTTTTTCTTCGTGTCAGTTGTTTAATTGCACGCTGATATACCATAAAAATATTGTCGTTAGTTACAGAACATTTGGAATGTGATACTCATTATTTCAATATTTTACCCCGCTTTGCTATGGAGATAAGTAGATATTTATGTGGTTTTTGAATTTCCAAAGAGATTATTTCTAGTGGCATAAGGTATAAGATAATTGAAATCAATTGGTTTATTTTATCATGCATATTTTGTAACACTGGACAATAAAACATTCGATTCAAGCCCCAAACACCCGCACAGCAACATAAAATTAAAGAGCGCTACAAATTCCAAATCACGAATCCAATTTATGTCCGATGCATTAATCCAAACATCAATATACGCGGCCAACGTGTACCTAATGTAAACCGATAGTCCGATACCCAAAAACGTATTAGTCACGTCCTAGACAGGACAATATGAGGAAATTGATTTAATGGTCCGACCACAACACGCCGCTGACCACATGTCAATGGACAGAAAATACATTCGTTCCCGCTCAGACCGAAATTTCAGGCCGAACAATAACTTTCAGTGGCAGCCATAACTGCGGGCTGCGTGACGTCACTGGACAGTGGTTGCTGACCCAAACAATTCGCTGTGCCAGAATTTTTGTAGTGATTTTTGGGTAGTATTGCTGTTGTTATATTCTGGTAAACTTAGATTGTACGAAATATTTATGAATTGGAAAGACTGTTTGTTAATATAACTTGTAAATTTAAATGCATCGATTAAATATAGATTATTATCAGATTTAATTAAATAGTCCAATTAAAACAAAACAATTAAAAAAAATATGATACATTTCACAAATGTCTGTGAACATCATAGAATATTATATCAGTTGTGTTCATTAAATTTACAGCTTTTCTAAAAATAAATATTACTTAAATATCTGACGTATATAAGTGCGTGGTGGCCTGTTGGTAAACGGACCAGACGCGGCTGCCAACATGGTCACGGTGGTCGCGGGTTCAAATCCCAGGGCACACCTCTGACTTTTCGGAGTCATGTGTGCATTGATAGTCAATCACCACGCACTAAAACGGTGAAGGAAAACATCGTGAGGAAACCTGCATACCGTAGCGATTTATAAGAATTTCTATGGTATGTAAGTCCGCCAACCCGCACTAGGCCAGCGTGGTGGACTATATGGCCTAACCACTCTCAATTGTACCCTCGATTGTAGAGTAGGCCCGTGCCCTGCAGTGGGACGTATATGGGCTGATACAGATACAGATCTGACGTATAAATATCTACAATCGTTACCCGCGAAAAGTACGGTGCTAAAAACTCGGCAATAACAAAAAATAAATGCCCGTAATTTAATTATTTGCGGAGACCGAACGTAAAGAGCTTGTTCATCAAAAATATCCCTCTGGTGTGGTGTAAACGTGCCAAATTCGACGGCCGAGTCCCTAGGCCCGGCCGATTTGCTCTCAATGAGACAGACACGAGGGCCCTTCACAGAGATTGGATGTCAGCCGCGTCGGGCACTGGCGGGCATCGGTCGCCACAGCTTTTACTACAACAACCCTCGATCTAAAGTAATGAAATTAAATTAGTGTCCCTCTGACAGACCACTCAGACTCCATCAATGGAATAGCCATTATTAAAATTACACGAATAACGTCTTGCGGCTTAATTTGGTTATGCTATCTCATTCCGCTAAAAGCAACGAGAGCTAAGGAGCAATTTTGCTTACAAGTTCATTTTTGACGCATTTTTTGCTGGCCTAAATACATTGAAATATTGTTACAAAAATATTGATGTGTTCTTTCTTTTCTTTGAAAATCGTGCAAATATGTATTTCTTTAGTTTGACATGTAGAAGAAATGTAATGACCTACTTTTTGTAAGGTACTGTCCTACTGTGTCCGACTCGACTAGGATGGCGCCACTGTCGCATAGAAATCCGAGCTGAATAACAGTTTTGATGGCACGTGTTGTTTTGCGGGTGACATTACTTAGGGGCCCATAATCCCTTTAGTTTCCCTAGCCCCTCCCATCCTCTGTTTCCAGAAGGTCGAATATCCCTCAAATATTTAATTAAGTTAAAAATATTTTGCAAGTCAGCCCGTCTAGATTCTACGAAGTTCGGACTCGACAAAAAATATTTTTAGATGTCCAATAGTAACTCGGTCAGTCTTGTTAAAAATATAATGGAATATATTAAGCTGTTCTACACTGTAGCTTCTATCGTATGGACTATTGGCTCTCTTGATCATTACATAATGGATTTATAAAAGCAGTTTAGTATCATGGAAATGTGTGTTCAATCGTATTCTTCACGGCATCGGCTCGTTTGAGTTATAGGCCAAGTTTAGTAGGCTGTTTCCAACTATTGTGTTATTATTGAAATGTATGCTGCGTATTATGCGGAAGTTTTTGGGAGGCGTATGATTTATGACTTCGATTTGTATTTGTGTTGTTGTAAATGTCACAAAAAACGTCGAAGTCAATTGAAGAAATTGGAATTTGCCAGAGATTAATCAGCGCCTGGTTTTATAATCCATATTGAAAGGTGTGTACGCTTGATAAAATTGATTACAGATTAGGCGTATTTATTATTAATACAAGGTGATATTTTTAGCATTTATATGGTCTAATATTATGCTGACTACAGTCGTTATACCTAAACATATCTAAAGCTGTACGACGTATGTTTATAATTACCGCTGTTGATCATATGGAATTTCGTTTTATGAATAATATTCCGATAGTTTGGAAATTATAACGATTTTTTAACACTAAAGATAAAATGTATGTACTTCGGAAAAAACAAAAACCGAATGTTCATATAATTCACATTATGAGTAAAATGTGTTTACATATTCGGAAATCCACACATTTTCCTTATCTCTCATTGAGTCATATAAATAGGTATTGCCGTTATCAGATTTTAACGTTTTGCAATAATATCAATCACTCATATATGTACAGATACTGTCATTTAATGTTTTATCGTTAATTAGAATTAAATCTGTTTTGTCGCAAATACTAGACATTTGAACGTCGCGTGACTTGCTCTTCAGTTTTTTGCTATCGTAAATCTGATAATGTCGGGACCTTCAGCCGAATGTCTGGGTCTAAGAGGTAATTAATATTGATAAAATGAATTAGGTCAAAGCGATAGTCTGTCTAGGTATCGTTTACGCATTTTCATATCTAAATTGTATAATAGTGCTTGTCTTTGTCAACTAGAAGTTTGATGAAAGATAAAAATACATTTTTAATATTATTAGGAGTTAAAAAAGAATATATTACGTTGTTATTTTAAGCCCCGAAGTGTCTAAGGTTTTAATGTGTCATTTAAACGGTGTAGAAGTAAGGAATAATTATTCATTAGATATTCTCCCTGCAAAGAATTTAATAAACAATTTGATCTAAAAACTGCCAAATCTCTTACGGTGGTATTTAAAGAGATTTTCGATACCGAAACATTAACAAACTTGGATTACTTAACCTGAAAATCAGGTTTGATTCCACGGTTCATATCTCATAGACAGTATCACTTACCTGAATATCTTTTAATATAGTCAATATTAAATCCGTTCATTGTATTGTCCCAGGTGGCGTGTGTCCGCTAAAGCAATTCCAATGTGCGAACGGGAAGTGCATACCCATTTCGTGGGTGTGTGAGGGAGACAACGACTGCGGTGACAACTCCGACGAAACTATTGAAGAATGCAAAGGTAAGTGGCGATTTATTCACAAATTCCAATATCAGACCCTAAGATGTAGAGTTTAAATCCAGAGTTAGTGTTGCCACGTGGATTTTCAGCTTATTTTTGGGTTTTGGGGCATGGAAATATATTTTAAGAAAATATTTTTCGTGTGTGGTAGATATTTGGCTGCCACGGGATTGACAAAAGCCTTGTAGGAGTTTCGAGCAAGATAAACTTGTGACTTCAAAGTTTGCGTTTTTACGTAGTCTGATATTTGAAGTAAACCAACATGTATTACGTTAGTGTTGTAGAGTAATGTCTCAACTGTATAGGAGGCTCGTATCCTAATAAATTAGGCAGTTCGAGAAGATCACGATGAATCCACTTACGTGTGCTTTTTATTAGGCGCATCGTGATCATCTATAGATATATACCACAGGGAACCGATTATCCTCTAGAGCCTAAACTAATAGAACTTAATTTTATTACATACTTACAAAATTTTACCGTTAACACCAAATTATATTTCATTAATAAATATTAAAAAAAAATCCATCAAAACCAGACAAATAGAAAATATTCATCAAAAATTTCAGTAGATATTTTACAAAAACTCCGCTGCATAATATTTGTTGTGAGAATAATTCAGATTCATTTCAGTCTCCGCTCGCTTTCATGTAATCATGGATATTTGGAAAGTAAATAAAAAAAGGTTTCCATTCCAACCGTCGATCCGTGTAAAAGTTTCCAAAATTACCGATCATTTCGCGAACGGTTATTTATCGAAGTCCGCAGTCAAGTGCTGTTATACGTTAAATTTTTGTTGAGAACAGTTCAACGCAATTTATACGGAAAACATCAACAAAGCTGAAATTCATTGGTTTGCAATTTTTAAAAAGTAGTAATGCAATAGCTCTGTTTTCTGGATTGATATTTGTGTACGAACTCTATGGTAATATTTGTCTTTTTCGCGGTTGTTATAATTAAAATTGGTTTTTCGTCAGTCAAAAAATACTCTTCAAATTAATAATTATTTATTGATGTGCTATAGTACTGTGTATATATTTCAAGATTGGAAAATAATTTTAAAATTAACAGATGATGTAAGAATAGTTAATGTAATATTCTCTCTCATTATACAACTTTAAACAACCAGATACAGAACATATTTGAACGTTTAAACAGCGAAACCATCAAGAACCATGTTTAAATATCAAAGACAAATATTCCAAAGCACAATTTTCGCCTCCGGTTATGCGAAGTCTCGTGAAATTTATTATAACTCGCTATCAAGTACTCAATTTAGTTACTGGTGTGAGAAAGTTATTATACTGCATCTTATATTATGTAAAGCCCAATCAGAGAGAGCATCTACCGGCGAGAAATGGTTATTTCAAGTTTGTCGTATCATATATAGGTACATTTTATTATTATTTTGGCGAGTTTTTACTGTGATACTTGTTTCTTAACCTGCAATAAGCCAGCGTGGGTGACTATATGGCCTTATCCGTTTCAATCGTACTCTTGACTTTGGAAGAGGCCCTTGCCCTGATGTAGGAGTTGGTATGTGTTTTCCATCGACAAGAGAGGCATATATCGTCGGTCGATGCATTTAACCTGATTGAATGAGACCTAAAAGCTGAACTCGAAACACGGACACTTGCAAGGGTCGATACAATGAATTATTTTACATTGGATAATGTGGTCGCTATCAAAATGAATACGGAATATTCTACCAGCAAAAGCAGAGCTCTTGTCTAACTATAGCCGTAAACCGATTAAACGTCCCAGAAAGCTATTTAACAATTTCTTAAATGTAATCAGTAGAATAAACAAGGGAACCTTCTGTCGCGTCGACAAAGACGTCTTGTATTGACATCCTATTAATATTTATTAAAGGAAATAACTACCGTAGGTTGATGGAACCATTTCTGTTCAGATCAGTCAGACAGGCCCGGGTGCTTTTATCTTTAATTAATTTAATTACGACCAGCTATTACGATATAATACGGATATTTCTGCGTAATTGAATATTGTAATTGACTGTACTGATGGAGCGGCTTAAAATATCACGATATTATATACATTTTGATAATTCCTTTTGATATTTTAATGAGCATACTAATTCAGGTATTTTGGAACGTATTTTGTTACAAGTATTCTGAGATGATTCGCTTTGGCAAAAGAACATGTGAATACAATTGAAATTCCTAATGAGGTTGGTTTTGTATGTAGCTTTCTTAGGTCACGAACCATCTGAGCCCGTTTATTAAACTATTATATAAATACATACTCACTTATGATAAAGTAAAACATTTATAATTATATAATAATCTGAGAGAGATATGTAGATTCAAAATAAATAAATTATAAGAATATTTCACAAAAAATATTGTTTAATTTGAATATTTATATTAAGACTAGCTGTCGGGCCCGGCTTCGCCCGGGTGCAGATAGTTTTTGAGTCCAATCCACATCAAGAACATATTATTTCGCGTGTCTACTAACTATATTTCCCGCGTGCCGTCGACTATATTTCCCTTCCGTAGGAGAGGACATCCCGTGCCAACAATTTGAATTTGAAAGAGTAGAAAATATGTATATTTGGTTTCCTGACTCATCCCACGGGAACACTACATTTTTCGGGATAAAAAGTAGCCTATGTGTTAATCCAGGGTGTCAGCTATCACTATACCAAATTTCATCAATATCTGATTTGGTTTCCTGACTCATCCCACGGGAACACTACATTTTTCGGGATAAAAAGTAGCCTATGTGTTAATCCAGGGTGTCAGCTATCACTATACCAAATTTCATCAAAATCTGATGAGCCGTTTTTTCATGAAAGAGTAACAAACATCCATACATCCATACTTACAAACTTTCACCTTTATAATATTAGTAAGGATTGAAGAGATAATACAATTGCGTAGTAGAATCACTGATTTTACTAAGGTATGCGTAGATAACTTGAAACGAATTATAAGAATTTATCCGAATTGTAAGGTATCCGAACATTATGGATAAACAACTTGAAAATGTTCCATTTACGAAAATATCTACGGTCAGCGGACCTTTCGTTTCATGCAAAAATTAATATCGCTGAGATAAAAGGGAACCTTCGCAAAACCTTAATAAACTATGCGTATACTGCTCGCATAGTCGGCAAAGTAGCTCTTTGATGTCCTTTTCAGCGATAAGCGCGCTCTTTTAATTAGCTCTTAAGTTATTTTCCTTTCATTATGGGCTGTGCCCTTGATTCTATTGAAGACACAGGCCGAATGCGCTTCATAGCTGATTGCTATTTGGCTTCCTTTATTGATGCGAGATGACTAGAGGCGACCGGTCGGCGCCGAGGTACCTACGTGGAACAGCGCATGCGCCGACCCTTTTAACGATATGTCAAAGATTAATATGCCTTGCGATGAAATTGATATCTGATAGACGTTGACGAATTGACGGGGAACGGTTGGGCGTTTGCATCTTCCCCTTATAATGAATATAGGCGTTTGTATCGGTATATTACTTCCCGGCTCTTGTATGTAGGCGTTTTTGGAATATTGGTGAATTTGATTCAACAATAATTTGTTGTGGTTCGACTGTTTTAATATGGTGTATTTTGATTGTTTTGTTTATTTTTGGGCAACGTCATAAATTTCGTTTCTGTCATTCCAGGCCAGTATATAATTAATCCTTGCAACAATATTTTCTAATTCTAGTCTGCAGTAGACGTTAAACAGCCTAAAAACCTAGATCAAACATTTAAGACGTTGTAAAGTTTGCACGTGTCGTGAAAAGTTCCAAAACCGAGATATCGCTTTATGCCGTTTCTGTTCGTTCTCATTATCTTATTGGTACACCGTAATTTGCGGCGTCTGGAAAGCTGTTCTAAGAAATTGTTCCCTCTATCCACAATTACGTACCTCTAACTGCAAATAGGATCTTTGTTTTTACACCTTTTTGTCCTCCTGGCTTTTGTCAGCTTGTTAGCTTCAATGTTGTCAGACTTTCTTAGAAACTATGCTTTTAGATTACCTACTTTATTATTCTTCTTTTGTGTAGCGTTATGCAGTTACGTCCTGGACATTTTCCTCAGTGGCCGGTTTTGTTCAAACTTGTGACGCACTGAAATGTTTTGTGTCTCGTATCTACTTTATTATGGGTAGTTATTTTTTGTTATTTTAGTAGTAGTTACGTTTTGTTACTACTTTTGTAAATAAATAGACATTCTTATTCATCATAACGTTTTAGTATTTTTTACAGTCATAAAGGTTTATGTACGAATGAAAAAAAGACAAATCATATTCAGTAAATATATGTGGCGCTAATTATTCATCAATCTTTGTCAGGGTCGTAATAGTTATACATAAAATAATAACTTACTACTGAGATTTATAATTTCATCCGATCCAATTACAGAAGAAGATATCTGTAGTGTTTTCATAAATTATCTTTCAACAGTGATGTTAATTTATATTTTCTGTGAATTAGATTGTTTTATCTCATCTATCTTAGCTATTCCCTAAAGTAATTTAGTAACTTTCAAATCGAGTGAAAAACAAGTCTTGTATAAATTACCAGTGTCTTATTCTGTAGTGCCTTCATATTTATTTGTACATTATTTTTATTATTCACTACATCAAATTTGCAGAATAACTGAGCATTGCAGAATATACCGTACCATATTACATATATGTTTGTATGTTGAAATCAAATTAGTTAATGATTTTTGTTAGGCTTCATGACTTATTTAAATCCACCAAATAAAACTGAATTTTCTTATCCTATTACAAATGACGTCAATTACTCTTCAGATATTTATTACAAGAATATTGCATTAATTTATTATGCAAAACGAGACATAATATGTATGAAATAAATTCCAGTAACTATAAAATAAATAATTGGATAAAATTTAATCAGTTTTCGAGCTCGATAATATTTGTGTTTTAATAATAAAACGTCTGCCGATAGCCAACAAAATGAAATATTTAATAAAATATTGCCTTAATTAAAAGCAACAACCGTTACGCGGTTTGAAAATATGGCACCGTGCGGTCTGGCCACTGGGTATTTTTTAATTTCCCGTTAATATTGAAAAATGAACGATTATTATTTTTCTGAACAAGTATACGCGAAACGCGACGGAGGTTTTGTAACACAAACAAGGTACGTTTTGTACTCCGAGACGATTTAATTTTTCACTTTTTCAACGGAACGACTCTTTGATGAAGTTTTCTAGTGTGCGTAATAGATGTCGCTACTGTACATTGTGGTAGAATGCATGAGTTGTAACTTCTATTATATTTCCCATACTTTGGAGGTGTGACATAAGATTTGTTTACCTGTATTATTGTTTGGAAGCAAACGAGCATACAGACCATTTAATTACAAGCGGTCACCAATGCCCCTGCACACCCATAGAAGCTTTCCGGCCTATAAGAAAAGCTTTATATTCTTTTTTGAGGTTACTAGGTCGCATCAAAATGAATTATCTCACTCTTATATATATTTTCATTCATATAAAACCTTACTAAAATTTTCAAATACAACCTAAAATTGTATTTCATCTTTCGTCTCGAAACGAGTACATTCCGATGAGCCTTGTGCTATTTCTCATCTCCTGATTACACAGAATATTTTATATGAAGAAATAAATTCTAGAAGCTTGAAGGTAACATTTTATTTCCACTGGCACTAAGAAGCGGTTTATATTAAAATAAAAATGACTATTTACCTTCGTGCTTCGAGATGCGGAAAAGATGTTCAAGAGTTATTATGGAGAGTCTTTTGACGTTTGTGAATCGACATCGTATTTTCTGTAAACGGTTGGTTCGCACTTTTCTTACGATGATAAGGTCAGTATAGTATAGACCTATTTATATAAATAAAGAATTAATTATAGATTATTTTCTAACATCCCATCCAGACATGAGGAGGCACGTGTTCTACAGTAGGACGTATATGGGTTGATACAGATACGGCTACAGGCACTGAGCCTCATACACATATTCCTGTCATGTAGAGTAGAATTTCGTTGTGGGAATTGAGAGCTCTAGCTATCATGACTGTGGTATTATTTTACAATCTGTATCTGCATCAGCCCATACGCGTCTCACTACAGGCCATGGACCTCCTCTACAATCGACAGTACGATTGAGAGTGGTTAGGCCTTATAGTAGTATATTATTTTACAATACTTTGCAATATTTAATTTATATTCCTAACCTACTTTTGGTTGTATATATTTCTTGTGATTTTCTTTATGAAAATTTTAATCCTACTTTGGAATATATTCGTTAAGTTTGTATACTTATAAGCGGCCATCTAAGCGGCTTATATTGTTTGCTGGTACGCCAGGTGAAACATTTTTATAGACATAAATACAAATATAGTCATGGCTTCGTGAGTCCAGTTTTAAAAGTAATGATTGCGCTAATAGTTGATAAATATAATATAAGGACTGCCACTAGGACAAGAGTTTTGTTCCTATAGGCGATAGTAATTTTCATGATTTTCTTCAATAAGTTTCAGTAAATACATTCAATAATATATTAACTTATATATGTGCACAGATCGATTCATTGTCGAGCGACATACCTGAATATGAGACGTTTTATGTAGCAGCACAGCTACATTATTCTAAAACCCACAAGAAATAGACAAGAAAACCTCAATTTACCTAAAACTAGGTGCCTATTCCTGATTCCTCTTCCTCCGTGCGCGTCATAAAAAGTGGTTATTTATATAAGTACATAGGTGTAATAACGTTGCGGTGACTCTGAAATCTGGTCACGCGCGCGCCTCAATAGCCTTCGCGTTGGTAAATTGTGCGTGTACCAAGCGCTGAATATCGCACGGGTGGTGTCACGTCAACCTACTATATTGACAAATGTACAGCTTAAGTCTATTTGTATGTGCTGAAATAATTTGTTTGTACGGTCACGGTGTTAGGTAATAGGTATATAAAAATATAGTTTTTTTGGTTTTGGATTCAACCTTCCTTTTCGCAGATCGCTGCTTTTCTTCGGGGGTAAGACGGAAGTGGTTCATGGATGTTTGCAGTTCCGTGGATCTCCAACTCAACTAATAGGGACCGTGTGACATTTCTTGTTTTTGAAGTTAAAGGAAACTTTATACAGGCTTATCTCACAAAATATAGATAACATTTTCCGTAAAACCATTAAATTATACATAACCATGGAATTATAGAATTATACATACAAAGTTGAAAACTATGAAACTTCAAACGGTATCTATTATTTTAGTTGGATTACAACAGCGAAACGACAAAACAAAAATAAAAAAAATGGAATCAATTAGAATTAATATGAATGGCTATATAATTTGGTACCACTGAATGATTTTTTATACGAATTTCTGACGCAATGCCTTGTCCTAAATATATTATTTATCAATTGTAATAATTGCCGTAGTTATCATTCCACCATCCGGGATAATCAAAATAATGAGTTATATTTTGATTACATTATGTACGTAGTCATGCAAATTGTGTATTTGCCCGTAAATACGCCGGGGTATTCCCATTGTATTAATAGCAACATAATTATGAATAATGCATGTGCCTAATTATATTATGAATACTCACAGGATCCTTGCGCGAATGACAATAACATTCTGCATCTGTATTTGTATCAGCCCATATATGTCCCACTACAGGGCACGGGCCTACTCTACAATCGAGAGTACGATTGAGAGTGGTTAGGCCATATAGTCCACCATGCTGGCCTAATGCGGGTTGGCGAACTTACAAACCATAGAAATTGACAATAACATTATATTATAATAATCCAGTCCATCCAATGGAAGAGATCGCAGCTAGCGCTAAGGTTGTTAATTGTTACAATGTCTTTAGTTTTAAGCATTTTATCTGTTTATTTTTTTATAAATTTTGGTGTACAATAAAGTTTAAAAAACAAAAAATATATAATATTGATAAATGTTCATTCATCAAATTGTTCAAGAAAGTCTTTAGTGTGGCTGACCTGATTATATTTAAAGATGAAAAGAATCCTAGTTCTTATAAAAGTAGACTTGCCTGTATTAACAATTTTAAGCAGTCTTCGTTTTTGTTTCATAAAAGCGTCGTGTAAGATTTTTCACATATTTATATGAAAGTTTCTGAGGACAGCCTTGATTGTATATACGAGTAGGTTCCTCAACAAAATGTTGTCGTGTTCAATATTATTTAACTAGTGATGCTGGTCGCTTCCAACAGGTCTATGTGGCGGTTCATGAGGGAGGCCAATGTTCAGCAGTGGACTTGTTGTTATCAGATTAGTTGGTTACTGAAACAGATCGAAATTAAAGTATAATATAATCTTACAATTACTTAAGTCAGAAGCCGCAATACAATCAACATATTCATTACATTAATGTGAAAACGAGGCCTATATTCATATCTCCTTTCATAATAAAGGATAAAGAGTTTTAATTTAAATTAAAGCCATAACCCATGCTCTCGGAATTAATAGATCCGAAAACAGCGACCGTAAGCGAACTCGTTACGCAAATAAAACTTTAGTAAATATGATTATGCGACTGTATCAGGGTTGCTCAGAATTTTATGCGCCATTAACTGTTGTTTGCGGCCACGTCAAAATATAAAAGTGGCAACCCTTCCAGAATGTGCTGAAGTAGCAGGGGAATTTGGTTCGTAATGTCAGATGATAAGGCCGCTTTCTCCGTGAAAATGTTCATGTTGATGTATGTGATATTTTCTAATACCAGCTAAGGTACAAATGAGGGAACGTTAGCAGTTTTATGCGATACTTCGTCTGTATTACGCATTTGCAGGGGCGAAGTCCGTGTTTATAGATTTAACATTGCCGGGGCGGTGTTGGCAGTGCACTTTGCGACTTGGCACACTCGGCAATCATCGGTTGCGGACTTTGCTCGTTTCAATAAAGACAGTGTAGATTTTAATGAAGCGTTAGATGTGTTTGTTAAATATTAACGAATCTCGTGGAGCATCAATTGCGTAGTCTGGATATAATATTTTTGTATCATAACAAATATAATTTTCTTCTTAAAGTTCAGGCTTAAAATAGGTACTTTTATTTGTGTTCACTTTCATCAAGATCAAGTAAATTTTTACTTCTTTTTTTTCCAATCTATTTCTGTTGTGAAACTATGCTTTCATTTTCTTTGATCATAAAGTTATTATTGTTCTAAAAAATTCATTCAAAAATTGCGCAAAGGAAAAAAAAACACATTAAAGAATGTTAAATCTACGCAATAGTAGTAATTGAAAAGCCGTAATCCTACAACATCGAGTCAAATGGCCTACATACGCAAACGGAGCGGAAAATTTATCTGATTTCACAAAATTCTGAGTCCTAACAAAGTACCTACTTGAAACTATTACGTCTATTCTTTGGAAAACAGCGGAGGGTCGAAGCTACGAAAGACAAATACGTGAACGTCTGAAAAAATATATTCGCCTGATGGAACTCTAATAGCTGCCAGATAAAATATCTCTTGTTACAAGCTTGAAGACTTGTTCTTATTGCGATGATACGCCTGAAAGGTCCAAAGTAATTCAGCCGGGGTGGCATTATACCTATATTCGTGAAATAAAAAGCAATTTAGTAATGCCTATTACATTTTCACGGTGTAGCGATAATCTCTTAATTTATTAAGGTCAAGAATGTATAGTATCCACACTCCATATTTGTACCGTTGCATCGTATTAATTGCCAAGACGCGGTCTCCACACCAGAACATTTTAATCTAACGGTTACCTGTTCTGCGACATATGAGGCCCATTGCCGGCAATCGTAGCGGGAGACACCTTTTGGCTAAATTACGGAGAGGCTTTTTTATTTGGTTCACAAATCTAGATAGAGTCTTAAGATAATTACATAGTAATAGGACTATATCCTACCCGATGTGAACACAGCATGTTTTATAAAGTCACAAAGTGTTTTATATTGTGTTACATAATGTTGCTACACTAAAATAATTCTGTTAAATAGGTATACATACATTATAGTATTCTCCCACAAAAAGGCCGGCTGCGACCCGACGTATAAAGCAGCAGACCAGATTCGGTGGCGTAGCTTTGGAGAGCCCTGTGTCCAGCATTGGACTGCACCGGGCTGATGAAGATAATTGTATTAATTTCCTAGTACGATCTGTGCACAATCTGTAGCTCCCTGTCTCCAGCTCAACTTTAACTCTCCACGAGAACAAAGGACGCTTGAACTTTAATTTGACTCGGTACAGACAAGTGTTTTATGATTTTTACTGTCGGCATTCGAAACTTTTCATTATATTGCCTGCGGAATATAACTTTAAAGTTTCCGCAATTGGAGTAAAAATAATGTTTGCAATAACCCCGAATCCCGAAAACCTATAAAGGCAAAACCAATCTACAAGTATTTCCAAGATGAAGGGTAGTAATTGCCGCCATAAAGTGTGGTGTCCTCAGAACTGCGAGCGGTCGATATTAAATTTTAGTGCTTGCCCAAGTTTTTGGCCTTAAAACTCTTATCGGTTCCTCTGTCCTTCTCATTTATTTTTAAACTCTATTGCTCCGAGAGCCCGCGGCTATTAAACAGATTAACGACTTTATTTCTAAAATATAGCCCGCAGTTATAATTGTGTTTTATGGTCTCAAATACACGCTATAAAATATTTTTACTCCGTATCGAATATAAAACATTTATGAATTGTTTTACTTGCAAAATTTGTTTTATTCCACCAAAAATTTTGCGAGAAAAATATTTACTTAATTAATTTTGGAAACATTCAGACATTTTTGCATGCGTTTGTTTTAATCAAAGTTCATGAAAGTAAATCAAAGTTTAAATTAATCAACGGGTTTTACCTTCATTCGGCTACTAAATTACTAGTTCAAAAATTCCATTCCCAGTTTAATCTGTAAAATTTATAGCATTCAGTGCAACGTTCGAGTGGTTGTGTTAAATAACTCTTGAGCTTTTTGCAAGTGAAAATTGTTAGGCCTAAAGTGAAAGACCTGTGCTTAACTTTTCGTTTAGCGAAAATTATATCAAACTTTCAATACCTTTTTGACTGTAAAACATAATTTCGTATTCTCCCGTACGAAAAGATCCAACATGAACGGAAACGACACTTGTATAAGTTGTGCTGTTTTTTTTATATTCAACTATGTTGAAACCCTCTGGACGCTTACATGAAAAGTTATAAGAAGTGAGGCGTCTAAGACACATGTTCCTGGCTTGTAAGGCGAGCGTTCAACTGAAACCGGAGCGTTGTTCATTACAAACCGAGTCACGTCGCGGAGAGGGTTGCACCGCTGTAAAATTGTACGCAGCTGGCTACAATACCGGCCCAATTTCAATCGGAAACAAACGCCCGCCCATCTTATTGCGCCGATTATTACCACAAAAACCATGGCGAAGTCCATAAAACGCAACGGTACAGATATCGGTGATTTTGACAAAATTTTATCGACTTGAACAGTATAAAACATTAAACGAACCCCCAGAACCGGACGGAATTTAATTGAAATTGATTTCGGGTCTTAATGTAGGATAAACATTGTGTTAAAATGTGTGTATTTAATTTCGTAATTTCGTTTTATTAGCGTCGACTTCGCGTGTAAGAGCGAGTAATATCCGTTGGTTATGAAATTGCGAACTTTGCGTTTATTAAAATAATTTTCGCGAATGAAGTAGGGTCGGGAGCAAATTAACTCTGAGCGACAGATCGCGGTGTCTGCAGCGACAAATAAAATTGCCAGCACCGCGTTGCAATGAAATTTTAAGAAAGTGAAAGTCGCAACTCGGCCCAATTTACATGGAATTTCCGTCATGGAGAATATTTCTTTCTTTCCCGTGCGCTGCCAAATGGTAATGAGGGCCGGTTGGAAAAATTCACAACCGGATTAGATTTTCTCATTGTTGTATTGTCTGAAAAAAATGAATGAACATCGCGACTCATTTAGTCAAGCTGTCTATTGTGGCTACTAACGGTCTAAAACTGTAACTTAATTAATTGCATGTAGCGGCCTTTGTGTACGCCAAAGAAGGAGTTACACTCTTCCCTCTTTATGTAAGGTTATAAGTGCACTAAGCCTAGTCCTTTACGGATTATATGAGTTTTGTTTTATAAGTTTCTGTTGAATTTTTTATATGAGTCAACAGTTGTTTTTATTGCAAAATCAAATTGTAGCATAGCGTTTGAATATGCTTTTTGGGTCAAGGATAATCTCTTTTGTGTCATTTATAATACCTGCTGCTTTTCGTCTTACATTATGGTAAGGATCTATGTCCTGGAGTGGAGGCCACGTACAAGCAAGCGAAGTATCGGACGCCCACTCATAAGGTGGACGGACGACCTGGTTGAAGTCGCAGGAAGTCGCTAAATGTATGCCGCTTCAAACTGGTCTACGGGGCTATCTATAGCCATGGGGAGGCCTGTGTTCAGCAGTGGATTTCCTTTGGCTGAACAGAGAGAGAAGAATCTAGGCAATTTAAAACCTTGTAATTAAATATGAAAAATGTGTAAACAATACCACAATTAAACCTTGTTTTTATTAATTACATCAACTTGATTGATAGGAAAATAATATTCGATGCGTCCATATCGAATTTTCAATTTGTTACGCGTCCCATAAATTAAAGTGACACTAATTAAACCGTACTGTGAACGTAATGCTTTAATTATGTAAGCATTAAATTTTTCGCTGTAATCTATTTAACGTTCGCTTTACATGTACATTGTGCATCAATTTAAACTTGTTTTTCATCACTTACGTGCGTGAGTGGGTAGTGGCCTGTTGGTAAACGGCCAACATGTTCATTGAGGTCGCGGGTTTAAATCCCAGGGCATAGCTCTAACTTTTTGAAGTCACGTGTGGATTCAATCACCAAGTACTATAACTGTGAAGAAAAACATCTTTAGGAACTCTGCATGCCGTAGCTTTTAGAGGATGCTTGTGCATTTCAGCGGGAGTTATATACGTGATAAATACACTAATTCATCATTGGTTACCTCCAATATTCACCTCTATTTTTACTGGTGGTAGGTCTCTCATATGTGAGAGGCCACCTGGGTTAGTACCACCGCAATGTCTATTTCTCCCGCCAAGCAGCAGTGTAAATGCACTGTTCTGGATCGCTGTGGAGCCATTGTAGCCAGAGTAACTACTGGTAATATTGAGACCTCACATCTTATATCTCAGGATGGCGAGCGCAGTGGAATGCCAAGCATTGATTTGTAATTCAAGGTGTTAGGTTTAGGCACTGTTGGATTTAAAGAGTAATGTTTTTCAAATGTTCACGAATTAGGACTGAAAGATAATTACTTAAAAAGCGCGTTAAAGAGCTTGAAAGATAGATGTAATAGGGTCTCAATATCCCAGTTATTTAAATGATATAATCACTTTCGCAAAAATATAATTTAATCCAATCAACTATTTTTACTTTTTTACTTTTGTCTGTTCACAAAAATGTACACTAAAAAGCGAAAGCAAATTAATGAAATTAGGATTTAAAATATCGGACTATTTGAAATGTCTAGCTAATTAGAAACCGAAGTAAAATAATAAAAAATTCACAAAGCCGTTTTAGGATTCACAGAATTCGAAGTCCGACGACACTTATATATTTTCGACTTAAATAATTAAATTCCATTAGAATTTCGCTACAGATTTGACCGCAGGTAATGCCAATTCTATGATCAAAGAAAATCTCGTATTTCAATCCCATATATTTAAAACTACCTTCATGGCGAAGTTGGTTAAGGAACTTGCTACGAAACTTAAGTCCGCAGTAACGATACCTCGTACTTGACAAATAATTCTACATACTATGACATTTTGGGTGTGGTGTTGTAACATAAAATGATTTTTTTTTATTGTAATTTTTTTTCTAAGGCGTTTTTTTCAAAGCCATATTTGAATGGTTAATTAATACTAACACTACTACAGAAAGTGTTTTACTTGTGAAGAAGAAATCCTTAAGCAACACGAAATCTCTGTTTTTGCAACTTTTTGTTGTCTTTGTTTATGAAACCCATATATTTGTATCTCATAAGTTTTGATACTCATGTTAATTGGATGAGTCTCAATGGGAATCAGAACTGTATATTTGACCTGTTAATGTATTTATCCCTTCCAAATATTGTCATGCTGAACGCTAGTATCTCTTGCGGTAACCCTATCAGTTTCTATCAGTCTGCTTTTATGTCGTATACAACCGATATAACCCATAAGCAACACATTCGGTCGTTATTCAAAGTCAGAAAGCGTTAACTTGAGTTGTAATAATGTTACGCTGCATAATCCAGAGTTTCGGTAACCGCGGTACATTGAGCCCCTAAATTTTCCGCATCATTAACCGGCGCCTGCCGGGACGTGGTGCCAACATAACAAAACAAAACTTGCCGCAATTTGTTTCGGGATTCGATGTTGAATAAATACACCTGTGTACCACGGCTTGGAGAAGGGTATAAATTAGCATACTATGTATATTCGTACATAATTTTCAACATATTATTTCAAAGAAGTAGTACTTATGTATATCTAATATTCATTGTTGTTTATTTCATTTGATCTGCTTTAGTGCCATGTGGGTGTATAAGACTTGTTATGCTTATGTTTGTATGTAAAAATATTTTCTCAGATGTTTTTCATGTCGATACAGGCGCACAGACTTTTATACATTTTATATGAAATACTGTAAATATTTGAGTTTTCTGTAGTTCATTACCGCGAGCAAAAGCAAGTTTACACGATGATTTTCGACTCACGTCCGTAGAAATTCCGGTAGCTCTTAAAAAATCGCTTGTCTGAGAACAAATTTCCGGCAAATACCGCTCGCCGCGATTGGCTCTGAACGTCGGCCGTATAAATTAAGTTACATCTACCTGAGACAAAGTTTTCGCCCACTGGTGTCTATAAATAGAAGGAAAGGCCTCTTACTAAGCTTATAATTATTTTAAAAGTTGTGTTGGAAAGAGCAACTGAAAATTTGACAAGAACACTTGTAAAACGAGAGAAATTGATTCGTCTCCACTCAAACACATCATTCGTTCCCTACGCATTCATCAATCTTCCGAACGCTCGCTTCAACTCGAAGTGCTTTTCATATCATTACCTCGTGGTCGTTGGAACGGTTCTCGGCGAATGCTTTTTCATCAATGTATAATTTTTTGTAAGGTGCGCCAAAATGTTTGCAGCTACCGTGAAATTTGTGATCTCATTCTGTATTCGCTACATAATTTATAAGCGGATGAGTTCTGCGCTCGTGTTTCAATGGCGGACAGCGCGGGCTTTTCACGATCCGTATTTTTCAGCTTTCAGAACGCTATCGTATGCTAATAAGCCCCTCGGCGAGCGGCGTAAAACTTGAAAGATTTTTTTTCTCGCAGCTGAATCTACGTCGCGTTGTTTATAAAAAACAGAATTTAATTGACATCGGTGAGTGAATCGCTCAGAGCGTAGTTTAAATGAGGAACGTCGGGTTCGGTAACGTGGTTACAAGAGGTTTCGGAATCAGCAACGGCTCTGATCCATTGTGCGCGGTTGACAAACAGTATGGCACAAAACCGCACTTTAATCACTCCGCACCTCACCGCAGCCGCTACCCTTAATGTGTACAGTTTGAGCAATTGTAATGGAGACTTTATAATGACTTATACCTAAAGTGGTTCGGTGTCGTTAATCGTAGTGTCTCAACAGATCTCTTCTGTTCACAATACACCCAAAACTTTGCTAACAAAGCGAAATGGAACGTTTCTAACAACTGTCGCGTTGCGAGTTGTACCTAATTGGATGTAAAATCGGCCTTCTCAATACAACAATTGCGCTCGCGAGCTGTGTGTGCCACTTTTAAACAACATGGCGCGGGGATACGCTCCCGCTTCAGTTAGTTATTAGTGCGTTAACAAAATGTAAGCTTTCATACTGTAAATGTGAGAAACGTGTTGTTTTAATGATGCATCCATATTTAATGCGTGTTTTTATCATTGATTTAAAAACTAAGGATAGGCATATTCAGAATATTTGGAGTTTCAAAAAGATGACCGTGAAAATCGCGCTAAAATATATATTAAATTTACTTAATTTAATAGATTTCGTTGAAACGCTCATAAAAAATATTATCTTCTTACGTTATAAGAATATTTATGTCAATGGTTTTTAATAGGAATTTATGCTTTACCAAATAATTTTTAGTTTGTTTTAGTTTGTGTCTGTCATTAGAGGATTTTAACATGATTTAGTCACAAACTAGGGATATACAAAGAACTAAGACATGTTCCTTTACAAGACATTTTTTACTGCATTTTCATACATAATAATAGTTCATATATTTATTTAGCCATCGGGCAGGTATTTTCATGAGGCTACTGCTACTAGTACTGGACAATTCTATCTCTATAGCGGTCCCAAATCCAATCCTAGTAAATTATGTTCCTCTAACAAATGGAAGAACTCGCAAAAGTTGATTGCGCGGCCTGACAATTGAATCCCCAACGCTCAATGGCCCGGTCTATATAGTTCGGAGGCGCGAATAATTACAACTATCCATATTTGGGTATTTTCATTCCATGTGTTATATTTTAGTTCCAGTTACGAATCTCTTGGACAATTGAAATAGATGAGCCTTCGTTCACGACGCTTGTTCAGTGTGGGTTTATACTTCGTGAGTTTCACAAACTGAAAATTCTTGTGGGTTTTATAGATAGGAAGATTTTCTCGCACTGATTTTTCATGGTTAATGTCAGTCAGTTTGGGTCTTAGTTCGTTAATGTTACCTCAGTTTTACCAGTACAGTTAGCTCTTAATTACACCATCTGTATCAGCCCATATACCTCCCACTGCAGGGCACGGGCCTACTCTACAATCGAGAGTACGATTAGGTCATATAGTCCACCACGCTGGTCTAGTGCGGGTTGGCGGACTTACATACCATAGAAATTCTTATAAATCGCTACGGTATTGCTACTTACACCATCACTGGCGCTTGATTACTACTAAATATGAGTTTTAAAAGTAAATAATGTTTGTATAACTGGTGGTTGGTCTCTCATATGTGAGAGGCCGCATAGGTAGGTACAATCGTAATGTTTATTGCTCCCGCCAAACAGCAGTGTAAATGCACTTATGTGTTTCGATTAGAAGGAAATTGTATCCAGAGTAACAACTTTACATATTGAGACTTAAATATTATGTCTCAGGATGGCGAGCGCAGTGAAATGACAAGCATTGCGTGGTATTGCCACTGTCCGTGAGCGGTCGTATCTCTTACCATCAGGCGAAAAGTATGATCATTTTGCCATTCGTTGATATAAAAAAAGAAAAAAGGTACGAGGGTCAGAAGAAGTAAAAATAATATTTTAAAATGTAGTTAATAATTATGCGACCGAGAGGCGTTCAGGGTCGCGGCTGAAGATATGAATGAGTGATATTACAGAGGCAGTGAACCTAAAAGCGGTGTAAGCGATGTTTGTCGTGTAATAGCGCTTATTTTGTCACATTCGCGTCGCATAAACGTGACGGAGCGAGCACAATAACGGGTAGGCTATGGCGTAATGGCCGACGTCTCTGATTTATACGTATTTCTTTTATGTGCCAACCAAATGGCTTTCTTTATGGAATGTTTCTTTCGGAGCCACAAGTGAGTGTCGCGCGTCCCAAAGTGAGTTACCGCACCAGCGCGCTCGGATTAAATTACCTTTAACCTTACATTATGTTGCGTAAAGCGTAGTTTACTTAGGGATTAATGTTATTGTCACGAATGGGAGCGGAAAACTATGTTACATTAATAGGTGCATTTATTCGCTCTGTTGTCCCGCCGGGAGTAATAAAGTTGAAAATCTGTCGGGACATGATCAAATTTACGAGAATAATAGATATAGGCGCACGTTCCCTTCGTGACGTTGTGACACAATAAATCAACCGTGAATAGCAAGCTCACACGACGGAGATAAGGGACGTGGAACAAAAGGGTTCCATAAATCGTTATTAACTACCGTTTCCTAGTCCCCGCTCAATTCGGCAGTAGCTACGTGAAATATGTCGATGCCATGACATTTGTTCAATTTTCTTATATATTAAATAATTTATGAACGTTCACTATTACCTACAGTGGAGTGCGTATTGAATATGTAAGCAGAAATGTCGCTTAACTGGGTGGATTTACGTGCCTGTTTTTTTTAAGAATATTTTTAGACTTCAGTGCTATATTTCTCACTACAAAGCTCAAGTATTTTTACAAGAAAATATTTTATTTTTATTCATATTCGTAAAAGAGCGTACGTTGTCATTGCCTTGCAGACAATGTATGATGATTTCGTTCATAGTGGGTTTTAAATTAATTGCATAAAATATTTCGTCCTTTGAATGTTTACTTATAACCCAATGCTAAAAAAATGCTCAAAAAATCGGATAGATTTTTTTGATCCGACCGCCAACCCATTCATAGTAAGCGTGATGTCATAAGACGCGGGTCTCATCATAGAATGGCTGACAACTTGTACTTATACACCCTCATAAAACTATATATCTGCATAACAGTTTGACCTTTGAAGTTAACCTCTCTCAAAAATAACGACACGCTCGCCAACCGGTTACTATCATAAAAGCTGTTAAAAATAAACTATTCAGGCCGTTCAGTGAGCCGTTTCAAAAATACTATGAAATTTTGAACGAAAATCTCGGTTAAATTACTCGGGCTTCTCTAGTATTATAGTTTATCTTTTGCAATTGCTTCTGAAGTTTAAATATAAAATATGTTTTGTTCTGACATAAGCAAGTTACAAAGGCTTTAAGGACGCTTAAAATACAAAATGAGACCTGCTAATGGCGATGCGTTTTCATTTCATCTAATTTGCAAATATTAATTAAGAAACTATTTATTTTTGTAATAATTGAGATTTTGCACTTGTCAATGCATTTTATTTAATGCAGACTATATATTATGACTAAATTAAACAAAAATAGTATACTGAATTGTATTTCTTTCACCAACGTCTTCGACATGCCCACTTACTTTATTTTTAGTACGTCTTAATAGCATTTATATTAATTTCTTAGCCTTAGTATGAAATGCATAGTCTTAAGATCTTAAATCTCATCTTAATTATTTCATATGGGGTCCACTTCTTATTCAATAGGCGCTAAGCTGGAATTGACCAATTGAAATTGTGCTAGAGTAAATTAAGAACTTTGTCTTTAAAAAAGCTCTTGTAAATGGGAGGCATATTGGTGTAGAAATATTTTTTTTTTATATACTGACCTATTTATGTTGTATTAATACTTATACTCAAGAGCCAAATACAAATGCTTCTTCCGAACATTGTGTATATTACGCTTTATATTCTCCTTTACCACTTATTTCAATTGAAACAACGACTATATTTTATATCCTCTTAGTGGAAAAATGGTAAATAAATTGTGAATAAAAATAACGCAGCGGAGCTCAAAAGAGTACACTATTAAAATATGAAATTATTTCGTTTGTAAAGTTAGAAAACGTGCTTTTTAATGTTACACGTGCGTCCGGGTTTTATTCTAGTTAGCTTAACCTACTTTTAATTTAGTTTTTGAAATGTTTACGTTTGAATTTTGTAGAGAATTAGATAATTTGTTTTTAAATACTTTAAAAATAAGTTTTTTTCATATCTGAGTGTGGTTCTTGCCTTCACTTCAATCCATCCTATAACTCCGCACATATTGTAGGGCTGTTAATTACAGTTATTGACCATATATAAAATGTATTAGACTAAGTGTTTAATGTGCAGGTCTTTGGGGGAGGCCTATGTTCAGCAGTGGACTTCCTAGGACTGAGAAGAGAGAGAGAGAGATAAAAGTTTGCTCGCGGCTTCACCCGCGTTAGTGTTTTGTCAATCGATTTTGTTCGTTAGGCATCACAAGAAGCAGTAACATAAACCGAGAAAAATATTGTTCTATCCCTTAGGAACACTACTTTTTTCTAGATAAAAGGCACTCAATTTTTTTTTCTGTGCTTATGATAATATTATTGCAAAATTTTATGATGATACGCGGCGTAATTAACAAACTTAAATTTACATTTAGAATTACGGAAGGAAGTATTTTAAAGACTTTCCGTCTTACTCTTAATCAGTTTTAAAACTTATTTTAATTATCGAATGTTTTGCCCCATTCGAACGACTTTTGAATTCAGTTTGAGCAAAGAAGACAAGTGTAGGTTTGCCTCACGATATGTTCCTTCACCGTTTTAGTGCGTAGTGACTGCCTGTCAATACACACATGACTCCCGAAAAAACAGAGGTGTGCCCTGGGATAAGAACCCGAGACCACCGTGAACATGTTGGCAGTCGCGTTTGGCCGTTACCAACAGACCACACACACTTCGTATAGTCGTTGTGTTTAAAATTGCGTTTATGTAAGTTTTATATTATGAATCATTTTGTGATTGGAAATTAGAACTACTTGTGATAAAAATTAAATTTCTTAAATTGAGATACTGTGGTTGTTGTTTTTTTTTTGTTTCTTTTGTTCAAAATTCTTAAAAGTTTTTTGTTTGATATTGAGAACTTACGCCGACGTACCACTTAGAAAACTTAAATTCGGTCGCAGCATAAGTATCTTACTGTCGACTCTTAATTTCCAAGAAGTTAGTATCATTATCATAGTTGGAAAATTTAAAGACAAGTTTTTGCGCAACTCGGAAAATCCAAGCTTAAAAATGTAAAACAAAATTGTAAAGTTAATTCCATATGCATGCTTGTTAAAAATAAAGTAATTCGATTTGTCTTGATGAGTGTAGTGCAGACAAAAAAGCTGTAGAATTTGTCTTATTAAGGATTCCACTAGCTTTTTGATATCTGCATCGTAGTTCTGCTCTTACTTTGAATTAAATCCTTAGTGATATAAACGGCAAAGTTGATTTCTTGACTTCATTTTGTATCGTAACAAAGGGCTTATTTTATATTGTGTGTGTCAGAGCTTTAAAAGTATTTTCTGAAGAAAATAAGTAGTTTTATATTATAATTTAAATTAATGACTATTATTAAGTATTAACTAAAAACAATTTTATTTTCATATCTTAACAAGATATAAGCCTTTTGTTCTGCTATATAATATGTATTGTGTTTTATTTTAAAGTTTATTTAGTATACAATAAAGGATATAAGTAAAGAAATGAATATTTGGGTATTTATAATTTATGAACTATTCAGTTCTTGGTGAAATTGAGGAAAAGTTGATTTAATCATGTTACATGACTTCATACATAGTATATAGGTGCACACTTATTTTATTTTAAAATACTGTAGTATATATGTCAGTCTTACACGTGACCCACAGGCTCTCCCCCCTCTGATGTTCACTTAATGGCTCTAGAAAACATGTAATAAAAACATTCCATTGTCAACTGGCGTTTGCTTTATGCCTTCATTTTTCATAGTCTACAAAATAATATGTTAAGATAAGGATAACGCCCCTGTGTCGGGAGTAAATATAAAAACAGGAGACGGGGGAGTTTAACACAATTTTGTGTGTTATTGCGCTCCACACTTCGATAAATTTAACGTAAACAACAAATCATATAGTGTTTTCCTTATTTGTTTGTAGTAATTATGTTGTATAAAGGTATACAAATAATAATATTATCATCAAATAAAATAAATGACACCTAAATAAACATATAGAATAAAATATATTTGTCACACATTCACTGTGTTTTATAACGTGTGTATTTATTTAATTGGCATAATGTGATCGCGTGCTGATTTTTAGTAACATAAAATATTTTTCTAACTTAAACTTAATCCGTACCTGTTATTGTTGTTCTCGATGACAGTCTCCTCTGGATTAAAAAAACCTTCGCGAATGCCTTTAACATTCCATTAATAATTTCAGTGCAGGTTCGCCAGTGGTCACTTAGCATAAGCAGCTAGTTTTTTGCTAGTTCTCATGTAAAAATAAATGGCCTGTTCATTTCGTTTCTCCTAATGCTTGGCCTTATCCCGTACTTACGTGAGGTCGGCTCAATATTTTTCTTATATATGTTAGGAAATATTTGGCTTATTTGCCGACGGTCCCTTACGTGATGTCTGGCACATTTCGTTTATTAATTTATGTTTGGTTTATTCGGAAATTGCTTTACTACTACTTATGTTTATTTACACTAAGACAAAAAAGTTGTCCTTATGTTAGTTAGTAATACAGGGTATATCAAGATTGCTACCGAAAACGAAGCCTGGTGGTGGTTTAAGCGACTTCAGACACAATGCAACAGAAAATGTTAGAAAAACAGCGACATTTTTTTTAAATATGGTATTTGGGTGTTAAATACATTTTATCATAAAATAATAGTGTATACCCTTTTATTTATTACGACTCTAAGGTATAAAAGAGTTTAAATGATTATTTTAGCAAAAACTATGTATTTACCACCCAAAAGTGACGATATTTAAAGAATGATAAAAGAAAATATCGCGTTTCTTAGCAACATGTTTAGTTGCATTGTGTTTGTAGGAACTAAAACTACCAACCGGCTTCGTTTTCGGTAGCAGTCTTGAGGTACCCAAAATATTCAACGTTATCAGTAGATGTCTAATTACAGTGTCTTGTAACCTATGCATTTCTAAATTGTAACAGTAAATTACAAGGCCTTGTACATAGGTGTACGTAGCTAAAGTTTTATGTTCTTTTACTATTAGGAAAGGTTTATGCCCTAGTTTACAATGCTGCTCTAGTATGGGGTACGGGTTCGGTTTTCATCACCAAATATATTTCATTTCTTATCCTTATTCTCCAACCATAGTTGTCCTTGGTATACGTAGATGTAGGATTTGAATGTTATGAAGAAATATGAGTAGAATGGCACATTAGACGGATGGCTGATATGGAACGTGGTTTTTGTGGAAGAGATGACTAATGAAAGTACATAAGATGAAAAGAGTTAGAGGATGAATGATCAAGATGTTAAAGTACGGAAGATTGGAGTAAGAGAGAACAGATTGGAAGACGATGGAAGACGGAAAACGCACGACGAAGTAAAGACTATTAAGCCAATTTGTGTTAGATTTGACCCGAGACGATTCTATTCCAACATAATATATACACATGAATTCGGCCGAAACTTAAAGACCAAACTTACAACTCAACATGTTTAATTACGGAACAAGTTTCGGCACTTGACAAACTGGGAGTTCTCGATTGAAATCAACAACTGGGATATAGTGAGGGATATAGATGGGATAGGGGGAGTTTCCAACACGTAATTTACGTCCAGCAGATACTCTCGCCATATCTTAATCGGCATTTACCTCGTCTATACTGATGGACGATAGCGTTCTTGGTATGAAGCCATTCTATAGAATAGCCATCGCCTTAGTGGCCATTGTACTACCTCAGATTAATTAACATCCGTAGATGCTATCAGCTCTAATAAATTATATTCCGACGGTTGATTTAGGATTGGACGTTCTTATCTATGTTGGTACTGTAGTCGTGAGATATTTTGGGATGGGATGATTTTGCGATTGAAAGACTAAGAAATTTAAGTTGCGCACGTTTTGAAATTTATTGTATCTAAAAATATTTTATCTGATGAAACGTCTGTGTTGTAAATACCATAAATAGGATTCGTTTAAAAGAAAGAAAGTAAGAAAAACTATTTGTTACTAACGACCAAAACGACGTGCACATACAGATTAAAAAAACACACAAACTAAAATTAAAAAAAAAAGTTTGCACGTCGTGGCTTGGAAATGTGAATTACTATTTAACCATTTTATAGCTGAAACTCAACGTATTACAACTTCATTTTGCTTACAAAACCCTTAAACATTAACTCAAAGAAATAATAACCATTTCTCCATGAACAAAATCACAACACCACAAAACAAAATAAAAACTTCCTAAAATCTTGTTTAGCAATAAAAAAGTTAACATAATCTAAATACACTTTTTTCCGTACAGTAATCCAGGTTGAAGCCCCAGGCGAAAGCTAGTTAGTAGCCTTCTGAGGATAATTGAAGTATTACTTGAGGTAGGCACGAGGCGGGTTTAGTGGGCTAATCAGTCTTCGTTGCTTGTTATTGTGGTTAATGGTTCGTGCAAATACCCGTAGTGCTCGTGTTCTTGAGTTTAGACACGGTCTTGGCGTTTGTGCGCGGGACTAGAATGTGGCAAAGGGTTAGTTTTAGTGTAGGATAACAAAATATACAAGCTATATCAAGACTGCTATAGAAAACAAAGCTGGGTGGATGTTTAAGTGATACTAAAAATTTCGCAACAAAACGCGATTTTTTTTATTGTTTTAAATATCATAGTGTTTGAATGGTAAATCCATAGGTTTTGATAAAATAATAATTTTAACCTTTGCGAACCAAAGTGTCTTTAAAATTAAAAATCTATAATTTTAGAAAAAAATATGTATTTACCACCCAAATACGACAATAAGAAAAAACAACTAAAACATCGTCGCTTTTCTTTTTTTGCAAAATTTTTAGTTGAATTGTGTCTGAAGTCACTAAAACTACCACCAGGTTTGATTCAACAACAATGGAATTTTTCACCATAGTGGTATGATTTATGTACTGACTGCACACATACACTAAAAATCACGGGCTTCTGAATTGGCATTGATGAATTTATCGCCTTTGTATGGATTTTTATTTTAATTTAAATATGAATGAAGAGAATTATTATTTCGGTATAGAATTCCACCAGGCTTATTGTACGTGGGAATCATGTTTACGAATCCTCTCTCAATATCTCTTGCATATATAATACATATTTACATTTGTCTATTCCTATTAGATGTAGTCCCTTTTACTAGTCACTAAGTACTATAATGTAAAAAAACTTATAATTTCTGTATTGCTTACCTTCTGGCAAGCATGCCATTCACCTGAAGGTAAGCGATACGATCACTTATGGATAGTAGCAAAACCATACGCCATGAATTTACAAATCAATACTTGGTATTCCACTGCGCTCGTCATCTTGAGACATAAGATGATTAAGTCTCAATATGTCCAGTAGTTACTCTGGCTCCATAGTCATTCAAACAGGAACATAACATGCGTGCATTAACACTGCTGTTTGCATGGAGAAACAGACACTGCGCTGGTATTAACCCAGACAGAGTGAGACCATGTGAGACCTTCCAACAGTAAAACTCACAATCAGGTGTAGTATTTATATATTATTTATACTAGCAACCTTTAATATTAAAAAGAATGATATATTTATATGACTTAACTATTCCATTATATGTCCAAAGAACCATATTCAATAATCAATTTCACTATGAAGCCAGACAATGCGTTCGCTTATATCAAACAGATGAATGTGATCTATTGACATTCAGCGACAATATCTTATTCATCATCCATAGTAAATATTTGTTAGTAATGTAGACATTGCAAATTGTATTCCAAATATTGCAGTTTCGGTTCAATTACTCGTCATTCGTCGAATTCGCTGTAACTCTATAATACATTGGACGCGAATGTTCCACAATTCTAAACAAATTTAAACGAATGTCGGGCTGTTAACATTCTGGGCTTGTTAATTTTGTTTGCTTGTTGAGTTCTGTCGTTTTATTCAGATGGAAATATATTTTATGTGTGAACTGAGCTTTCTAGGCCGCCGAAAGCTCTGACGCTGTGAACTAAAACAGGTGATAATAAGTCTTCCGTTGTATAATGTGGTAACAATTTGTTGGCGAATATTTTTGATGTAGATTTTGGCCGTGGCTTTTGTTAAAGTTTCTGTGATATAACTGTTTTGTTAATGTACTTTAAATATGTCTATTTATTGTAGGTTGTTACTTGGTTATATAAATTTCAACCATTGTATGTAAGTTTTAGAATATCCGTAGTTAAAATTAAGTTCTATATAAATCTGTACAGACGTCCTAATATACACAAAATAAATCCAAATATTTTACGAAAATCAAATCTAAAACGTTGAAGAAAATTAGTTGCTAAGAAACCGTTTATTCCGCCGTTTTAAGCGATTGATTGAAATCCGGCTCAGGAGGTTGTTGAGATTATGTAAAAGGATACTCAAAAGAATGTACTGATGGAAAATTTAATTTCAAAAGATGATCCGTGTTTTCATAACATAAAACATTTTATTTTACTTGAGATTTTATCATAAATATTCACTATTAAAGTCTTCACTAAAACTATCTAAATAAGTTTATTTTGACACAGCCTGTATAATAAATACCAGTCGCTTAAATCCTAATGAAAGCGTAGAAAATAAACAGCTCCGTCTAAAACCGACTTAAATTGCCTTTATCCAACGAAACTAATGGTTTGTGAAATTTGCAACCTTTTCGAGTGCTACGGCTACAAGCGAGCTACGGCGTAGCACTCGTAGCCGTAGCACTTTATGTAGGGTTACAGCGTAGTCTTATACAGTAATGAGCGATCGTTAGATTTTCTAAATCACTTACATGTGTAACGCAGCCTACGCGTAACAATAAAACTAAATTGACCATAAACATAGCGCCCTATTAGTGGTACTATGTTTATAAATAAAGTTGTTCAAATTCTCACTTAGAAATACAACAACCAGAATCAGACTTATCTTGATTTCATTTCTATTGTAATTAGATATAATATGTATATTATAAGTCCCAATTACGCTTACAATCTTCATAATGCGTTAAAAGAGCTTTCAATTATGTGAGTGAACTTCAAGGCGCGAACAAGTAAGTGAGAGAATATATTATTCTTAAAAGCAATTACAAAAGGCCGCAGGACATAATTATGAAGTCTATCATTATAAATACAAAAAGAGCAAATTATTCTTTTATTATCTACTGACAACTGACAATATTATTAAAATTAATTACGGAATTGCTGCGAAAATTAAAAAAACCTGATCCAAGTCCAGATTCTTATTACAATTTTCTTATTTATATGACTACAGGCTATAAGTTGAAATATTTTGTATTTAATTCATTCAATATATATTAATTCTTATTTAAGCCTATTAGCCAATTGACATTGCAATTTGCTTATCTTTGGAACATGAAAATATTTTTGCTGAAAGTTCTACTTACCTTTTATCTTTTTCAAAGACATATTTTTTATGGTAATGAAAGACGAGACGAGCTTGCCTTTCGCCTGATGGTAATCGATACAACCGCTCTAGAAAAGTAGCAAAATCAAACAGTACCACGAATTAGCAAGCAATGTTTGGAATTCCACTGTGCTCCATATATCCAGTAGATACTCTGGTTCCAATGACCTTCAAACAGGAACACAACAGTGCATTTACACATTTTTTTGATATAAAAACACATTCAAACGTACTTCATACTAACATATTGCTTTCACAAATAAAATCGGATGGACTTTAGTTTATCTGTCCAAGATATCAGGGTTGGGAGGGAGTGGGGGGGGAGGAGGAAGGTGTCCCATGTCCCCTGGTACCACTCCCATGAAAAGGTGACGCACCATTCCGGAGAAAAACCAATTAATGTAACCTAACTTTAGTTTAGACTTTAGTTTATTTGGCCACGCAAAGAGCGGCGAAAGTGATCACAGGTGGTAGGAATTGAGTCCCTGATTACAACAATACCACTCGTATTAAAAGGTGGTGTATAATTTTCGAGAAATTAATGAAAATATTTTCTAACCTCAAATCACATATTAGGTAAAACGGATGTTTGTTGTTTTATTTGTTTTCTAAACAACTTGGAAATCATGTTCCGATGGTAGTTAGTGTACCCACTTTGTGGGAAAAATAGGTCGACTTTGTCTCAAAACCGACTTAGGGCACCCCGACTTCACGTAGACTTTTGGATACCACCCCTAGAGTGTTTATAAAAAGCTGGAGGCGCGGAGGGAGAGCAGCCCCCGCCCGCTGTAACGAAGGATAGGCAACCGTGCGAGCCGTAGCGGCTGAGGCTGGTCGCCGGAGGCGACCAGCAAGCCGAAGCTGCGGAGGCGAGCGTGGATGCCTATCCTTTGTTACGCAGGGCGAAGGGGCTGCACTTCCCGCAGCGCCGGAGACGTTGCAGAAGCAAGTTTGTTTTGAAAACAAGTGTTTTGAGGCTAGGTTACTTAAATTGGTTTTTCTTGGGAATGGTGCGTCACCTTTTCATGGGAGTGGTACCAGGGGACATGGGACACCTTCCCCCTCCCCCCCCACTCCCTCCCAACCCTGATATCTTGGACAGATAAACTAAAGTTTTACCATAAAATCCTTTTAAAATGAAACATATTAAGCCCAAAACGAGAATCCCCGATGCACCACTACCCAAACAGCACTCACCTATCGCGACAAATCTCATTTGGATTTAGTAATTTGCATGAGCAAACACAGAACCTCTCTTTAATCCCATTAGGTTGAGTCACGTGTTACACAGTTGTAATTAACACATGCATCGTCACTGTAATGGCTCGTATATACTGGCAGGAGCCCTAACGCTAATAGGCAATTTTAAGCCTTCGTTTCTGTTGCTAGGGGAATGATTATCATATTTGCGCCAATTTGTTTTTTCTTTGAATGGCAAGACGAACATGTCATTCGCCTGATGGTAAGCGATATACCCGCTTATGAATAGTGGTAAAATCAAAACAATACCTTGAATTACAAAGGAATGGTTGACATTCCACTGCGATCGCCACCCTGAGACTAGGTGACCACTGAAATTTTTCTGATTTTCCAATTGTGGGTCTATTTTGTCGCCAGTGTTGCCATTTTTAATAGGTAATGGGTCGTATATACTCGTAGGAGACTTGATAATACTAACAGCTATTTTAAACATTCATTTCTGTTGTTAAGGGATGTTAGGGAGAAGTTCATCATATTTAAGCTACATTTGATTTTACAATTGTATGTTTATTTGGTCGCCAGTGTTGCTATTTTGTAAATGAACAGTTGTGTTTCGGTTTAAAGATTATTGTATCCAGAGTAACTCTAGTAGTTACTCTGGCTTACATATTGAGACGTAACCTCCTATGTCTCAGAGTGGTGAGCGCAGTGATATGCCACGCATTGCTTTGTAATTCAAGGTGTTGTTTGGTTTTGCTACTGTCATTGAGAAGTCGAATCGCTTACCCTCAGGCGAACGGCATGCTCGTCCCGCCATTTATTGGAAAAAAAAGACGGAATGCGTAACAGCTGGTCTGAAATCATCTTAAAATAGCCGTAAAATGTCTTGCTAAACCAATTTAAAAAGGCCAGCTAAAACGAAAACATAATAGCTTCAGCAACAAAAGTTAATCCCATATTATGAACCGCCAATCTGAAAAGAACATAGAAGCTACAGCAACAAAATTTGTGTTTTAAAATGTAATACCATGAAAATATCAAAACAAATTGTCGATGTCAATGTTTAAGTACTTCACAATTTACATTTACTTCATAAAGTTGAATTAGATTGCTCGTGCTCGTGTTATCATAGTGTGCGAGAGTCGGTTTGTGTAACTGCCACTGGCTTGTCCCTAGTTTTAATACCGTATAATTTACATAATAACTCCCATGTTCCTCATCGCAGCTTTGGCAGTATCTTATTCCTCGCAGTTTTACTGCTAACCGAGTAATACCGCTTTGATGTCGTTCACGAGATTCTTAAGGGTTAAATTCACGTATCGTATGACGTAAATAATATCGAGTTATTCCCTCCTTTGAAGATTTCGCTGTCTCAAGAAGTATTTTGTTATTAAAATGTGCGTTGTATACTTGTGAAATTCTTGCGAAAATCAATTTGACATCGGATTAACATATTGTATTAAAAGATTGGCGATACAGGAAAATTTGGTTTATTTACCTACTTTAACGTGTTTATTAGTACTATGTAAGCAAATATTATCATTCATCATCATTATCTCAGCCACAGAAAGTCGGCTGCTGAACATAGGCCTCCTCTAAGGATCTCCACATCGACCTGTTGGAAGCGGCCCGCGTCCAGCGACTTCCTGCAACTTTAGCCAGGTCGTCCGTCCATCTTGTAGGCGGGCATCCGACATTTCGCTTGCCTGTACGTGGCCTCCACTTTTCGGCCTTTCGGCCCTAACGGCCATCAGTACTACGCGCTATGTGCCCGGCCCACTGCCAATTCAACTTGCTAATTCTATGGGATATATCGGTAACCTTTGTTCTCCTACGGATCTATTCATTTCTATTATCATTAATTTAGATTAATTCAACTGTTGTTTATAATTTCCAAATGATTTCAAGTATGAAATGGAATCAAGTCGTGCTTTTGAATGGTTTTCTCTTTTTGCTCATATTCATTACCTTAATAATCTTAGTTGTTTAATTTTGAATATATGTAAATAATAATTTGCCTCTTATTCAAACATACATACACACATAAAGGTAGACCTGAAAACCTACTTTTTTAAAGTCAGCAAAGACACCAAAAGGCATTAATCAGAACTAATTTAAAATCCACAGTCGTAAACATGCATATCCGACGGTAAATATTACGTTTGAAGTCATGGTGGTTCTTTGACCCATCAATATAGCCGACATACGTTGTCTCTTAGAACGAACATGTTTTGCGATCTCCAAATGAAAACTATACCACGAGTTTATGGCGATGTGAATGTCTTAGAAAATAAAGCTGGTTGATGTTTAAATCTCGCGTTACACTTCTGTTGTTCAGTTAAAAGGTTCTGTGGTAATAACAAAATGTTCTAGTTATGAAACTTTTAGAACTGATAAACACTTTAACTAGATGATTTTTAATAGTGTAGAAGTAAGAAAATTTGGTCACTATTTCTTTGTGAAAAGTGGTTGAATGAGCTCGAAGAAAGGATGTTTTATGATCCACTAAGGGTTTTAGGTATAACATGAAAGTTTTTACCTTAATTAAATAAACACTTTTTTGAAATTTCTGCCAAGCTTTCAAAATTGCTGCAGATGTAAAATCTGACTTATACAGGACTCGCCTATATATTTTATTTTTCGACGTTTTCAGAAAATATTTAAAATAACAGTTCTAATAATCCTACATGCTTTTTCCCATAACAAAATATATTCAGAATCGTAGAATAAGGAAACAGACAGCAGCGGTCTCGAAAACATGAATAAAATTAAACGTTTTACAAAGACAAATGATTCAGGCGCCGCTGTGGTGTCTGCTTTGTATTCCGGTTACGTAAGTTATCGACAGATATTAGTCAAGACTATCAAATATATATATATAAGGTATATAAGGTTTAGATTTAAAATCACGCTTCTATATAAACAAACAAATCTAAAACAAAAAAATGATATATGTTTCTGCTCAAATAAATTCAAAATAAGATATTAATATGTAAGAAAAACACTGGAATACCCGACCAAAGCCGGCGTAGACTGCTAGTTTAACACAAAATCTCACATCAGGCCCATTAAACTTAGAGGAACTCGGCGCGAAACAGCTTTTTGTTTAAAAATATAATGTTTTTTAAAAAGAGTTTTGACATTGTTATGGAAAATGACACGGAAACCTGGATTTACTAGCTTGTTTTACCCCGCTGAAGACGGAAATGAGTTTCCGACTTTAAACATTTCTTACAAACTGCGTTGTTCTTTAACTTACATTATAAACATTTTCTTCTTTAAATTACTTTAATTTGTTTGTTTTGTCACTTTAATTATAAACAGCTTTAAGTCCTCCTAAAAGATATTGTCACACAATATGTTATTTGTATATATAGCTATAGTAAAAATGTTTATGAAATTGCATCGTTACCTAATTTGTACAGGGAAATAATTTTATTTTATAATTTATTAGACACAAATGTTTCAAACACACTTGCAACTCATATACATTAATAATATGCCTATCTTTTAATAGAATTATAGAAGAATGTAAAATAAATAAATTGTGTTTTAAATATATTTATGAACAGTCTCAAAAAAGTAATTTTATAAAATAAATACCAGCATAAATTTAGATCTACTGCTGAGTAAAAGCATCCTTTTTACTTCCACTAGACTTAGTCGTCAGACACAGCAACAAAGACAAAAGAAAACAAAGTAAAAATATTTATACAAAAATAAATTTTAATGTATTCCAAGACGCGCGTGACACTAACATAACATCAAGACGTCTGCAAAGACGAAAGACAAAGAAGAATTTAATACTCCCAAAAACAGCTGAAACTTGTGGTAAAATAACAAAAGAACATTCGTCCGCATAATAGTGACAAAGAGGGCAAGCGCAAGCAAAGTCCGAAGAATAAAATTTTCTAACCGTAATGTCATGTTATAACCATAAAATTGTACGAAATGTCGGACATTTAGTTCCGCACGGATGTTCCATTTATCATGATTTAGGTACAGTTTGTTTGGTGAAATCTCCCGACACTGGACTCTCTTAGATATTAGCTCATCGTCTGCATAATAAATTAGATCAATACCGTAACATAGTTGGCTTCGCGTCTTGTTTATTATAAAGCTTCTGTTGAGCTCATCCGAGACGAGGGTTTCGTCCATGTTTAATCAAAATGGCCGGTCTTGTACTATCCCTGATATTTATCGGGAAAATTTATAGTCATCTTCAAGGTAAATGAAAAACCGGTGTAGGTGAACAGATTTGAAATTGGAATGAAAGGCTTGATAAGTATTAAAGTTGATTATTTTGTACATAATACTTTCTTTTCTGATTACTATTATTCTTTATTTTTGTCTTCGTTGTGACCAGCCTAGCTTCTTTTGAACCCAGTCCATCTAATGGTAGTCAGGAAAAATTCGCAGTAAGCGATAAGACTGCTAATTGTAACCTTTAATTAAACGTGTTGTCTTTTTTTGTCTTATTACTGTATATGGTGTTCAATAAGGAATTTGTAAATAAAATAAATAAAGTGTTATTTTTAAGTACCTAGTCGTTTTAAGCTCCTATTAATTGAATATTGATTATGTAATTAAAATAATAAATTTTGTATGTTAGGTCAAATCAGATCTGAATGATGTTACACATTAAATTTGGGATCGCTTTAATTAATTTCAGAGGGATCATATTACCCTGTTTAATATGCATGTAACTCTTATTATGTATGATGTTAGTAATATTTGTGTTTACTATAACAGCTTACGTGCGTGGTGGCCTGTTGGTAAACGGACCGGACGCGGCTGCCAACATGTTCACGGTGGTCGCGGGTTCAAATCCCAGGGCACACCTCTGACTTTTCGGAGTCATGTGTGTATTGATAGTCAATCACCACGCACTAAAACGGTGAAGGAAAACATCGTGAGGAAACCTGCATACCATAGCGATTTTTAAGAATTTCTATGGTGTGTAAGTCCACCAACCCGCACTAGGCCAGCGTGGTGGACTATATGGCCTAACCACTCTCAATCATACTGTCGATTGTAGAGTAGGCCCGTGCCCTGCAGTGGGACGTATATGGGCTGATACAGATAACAGCTTACATGCTTTCCATTATTGCTCACAAATTTCTTTCGCTAATATATATATTTTTTTTTTTATTGCTTTGAATGGCGAGACGAGCATGCCGTTCGCCTGATGGTAAGCGATACGACCGCTCATGAACAGTAGCAAAACCAAACAACACCTTGAATTACAAAGCAATGCTTGGCATTCCACTGCGCTCGCCATCCTGAGACATAAGATGTTAAGTCTCAATATGTCCAGTAGTTACTCTGGCTACAATGCCCTTCAACCCGAAACACAACAGTGCGTTTACACTGCTGTTTGACGGGAGAAATAGACACTGCGGTGGTACCCACCCAGATGGCCTCTCACATATGAGAGACCTACCACCAGTGAATGATGACCATATGAAGTGGGCTCAAACCTAAGTCTTGATTACTGATCTAATTCAGATAGTTGGATTTCATTTTATCAGTTAACTTATACCAGTATACCAGCTGTGGTCTCGGTTTCGAATCCCGGTGTTAAAAATTTGTGCCCGATATGGTTAGAGGCTCGCCCCCTTACACATCGTGGGACTGAGCACACAAAGCGAAACGTGGGTGTCCTGGTAGGACCTCTGCCTACCCCTTCTGGGAAAAAGGCGTGAGTTTATGTATGTTCAGTGGTGTGTTCGAGGTTTCATTTTTACAAATCAAGAACTAAAAATGTCTAAACCCATACCGTATTTACCGTCAGTCATTTCCATTTATTACTTATTATTGAGCCAATATCCTGTCCCGAAGATGGAACGTTCTGGAAAAAAACACATTACGTACAGAAGCAACATTAAAGTATGTCAACACGTTTTTTATTCATGCAGCACTCGCTAGTGTTAAAATACGAGCGCGTAATAAAGTTTATCGTAACCTGCTTACATTTGTGCCATTCCCGCGACGAAGGGGAGGTTCTCTTAAGGTTTTGTTGGATTTTATTTATAAAATAGCCCGATTACTTACCCTGGTCCCTACTGCCAATACATTTGAATACACTTACGAGGCGCACATTATACTAACAATAATGTTATGCCTAAAATACCTCAGGGTACTGGTATATCTGAACATTTTACCTAACTATCCGATTTGCACTTATATAAGGAGTATTGTAATTGAAATTATTTATTTCTGGAATTATTAGATAATTAATTATAGATGAGTATAATTTGGAACGTATATTTATAATAAAATAGTACACAGTAACGAAAATAACTATAGCTATTAATATTATTATGCCTCTTCAGACGGTTGGAGTTACTACACGTAAAGTATGTGAAGAAGATCATTATTGTTTAAATAATATTTGTTGTGATATGTTTTACTTCCAAATTGTTTTGATATTATATAATTCCATCCATCAGCCAAAGTAAGTCCGCTGCTGAACACAGGCCTCCCGCTATGATTCATCATATACTTCCCAATGTCATAAAAAATATCTCGAGGAAAAACTTTGTGATTCAAGAGTATCTCAAATAAATAAACCGTAGCTGTAAAAAAGTTATATGTTACAAATTTACGTCAAACGTCTCCATATTATTCAATAGTAATATCACTTGTTTAATTAATTGTTTCATACATTTCCACCGAGAAGAAGTGACACTCGTTCCTTGTCTTATTTCCACTCGCTCATAACTTATTCATGTATTCTCGCTTATATTCTAAATTAATTAAGCACAACTCATGTGCTATTATCCGAAAAATATAATTAACTTCTGAAATGGTGTAATATAATGGTCTCTATTGTATGAACATATGTAATTAGGGAATAAATTAAGAAATCTTACGCACAATGTCAGCCTTAAACGAACAAAGAGATACAAAACCCATCCTAGATAAAGAAAGAAAGAAATGAGTTTTTATTGACACGATAATAGCACCATACATACAGCACAGGTACGAAACATCAATCATAATAAAATACAAACAAGAGGAGACAATAAGAAAGAGAAAATAAAGACATATGTAAATATGTGCAATAATTCGTTATCGTGACATGTTCGTCTGAGTCCATCTGAGTATGCCAAAAGAGTACTATAATTATAAGCACAGGCATAACCCAACCGTTGAGAGCGCGAATCTTGTCCAACCAGACAAAAAACTGTTGAGAACTTTTGTCAGACGGCCAAAAAAACGCTTTTTCACCGATTGCTTTCCGAAAGAAAAATAATCAAATAAAGGGAGAATAATCAAAATACAAACAAGAGGATACAATAAAACAGAGAAAAATAAGACGTATTTAAATATGTGACCAAAATCAAATCAAAGGGGTTCTATCTCAGCATAATTGCTGAATTGTCATTCGAATGACAACATAGCGCTGGTTTTCAGAGGTAACTTAGAAGGAAATGATGTCGAACGCTGTGCTAGCTCAAGAGAATACGTAATTAGATAATAAAGAAATAAAAATTAGAACATTAATTAAAATTTAATTACTATGTATCTTAATGTCATGCCATTTGTCTTTATTTAAGCCCGGCGAAAGATTAATTTATGTTTTATTTTGTATGTTAGCAGTGTCATGAATGTCCTAAGGCTGGATTTGTACACCATAAAAGTGAGGATTTAGACGTGTAAATGGTCACCGTCGCCCACGCATATATATGACAAATCTTAGTAGACTTGGTGACGCGAAAGGATATATTGCCGCGGAGTTTGAGAAATATGGTTGGAATACAATTCCGGTAATCACAAGATGAAGAGTTTATATTAGTAATTTTACTTATACTCAAACACTCAGCCGATATTCGAGAATAGGTAGAGAGAGAGAGAGAGACAAAGAGAGAGTAACTTGCGCCCCCCACACTCATTTTCAGTATCCCACGTTGAGGGGGGTTAGCTTATCGATATAGGGGGATCAAATGCAATCGTAAGGAAATATTGCTCTCCCTGAGTTCTTCGTTTCTAAATAGATGCTTTGCATCATAATGGTTCAATGAACGATGACGTCATCCTGAAATATACACATCTTTACATATACTTTTAAATGCATAAATATCGAGTTGAAACTACACTACATTAATAAAGAAGGCAAGAAGAAAACTTATTATTTCATTCTCAGATATTCGAGCTCGGATTTTTAAATAAAACAAAAACTATTTTTCGCACTAAGCCGCATGACGATCTCGCATGATATGTTAACTTAAGCTTCGAAACATCGCGATATCTCAGCGCCAATATACTTTCGGATTTAAAAATACATTTGCCGAATTTTGTTGTGTGGTAATTCAATTACATTTAGAGATCACGCGAAATTTATTTTACGCAATGGAATAAACCGAAAAGAATTTTTCAGCCTTAACGAAATCCGAAAATATATTTCACTTGAGGATTACAAAACGTTTTATTCTTTTAAGCCTTTTAGAATGATAATTTATTTATCTTTTATTTAATCGTGTTTAAACCGAGCGGTTTTTTAAGTGAAATTAGATTTTTTTACGTTTATGTTTGCGAACCCTCGACAAATAGGTTAACGACCTTTCAGCGCGACGATCTTTAAAAGGGGCGTAACATGTTCTTTGACAGTCTTATATTGCTTAAAACTTTTATATCGAATCTCACATTGTGTTAAAGACAGCATTTTATGGTTAAAATATTGCGGGAGATAATTTTTATTATTCAGATTATATATATCATTTGGACTCCGTTACATGTGAATTTGAATTGAAATAATATTATATTGATTTGTGTTTCTTATCAATAAATGATAACTTTCTGACTTTCTTTTTCTTACTTTTTAGCTACCTGCGATATGAATATTTTACGGCTCTGTACCGCGCTTATAGAAACTTTTTAATATAGCAATATTTTGAAAAAAAAAACGCAATACTTGCGCAGGTTTGTAAACTTAGACATGTATAGAGTGTTATTTATAAAAAAATAGTTTGTGTCATTAAAGCACCCAAATCAGTAGACGGTATTTATTCATTTATCAAAATATTTAAACCCAGCTTCCAAATATATAAACTAGTCAAAAAACCAACACGTGTATAAGCTATATCTAAATTCAGTGTCCATTCAGTGTGCGCCATTATTTCAACGTTATGTGTTTGTGTTACAAATGTGTGTTATGTTCGTATTTATTTGTGCATGTACAGTATACACCGGCGAACGTTATTGTTCAAAGCCGTTGATGTAAAGGCGGGTCGGCGGGCGGCTTTAAACCCCGACAGTGATAAACGTTTCATTTATTCTCGAGTACGCAACCGTACTCTCAAATCTGCCAAACGAATTGTGTTGTTTAATTATTTGCATGTGTCCGTGTTCGATGGTTTTTCATCTAGCCCCACTGGAGTTTTGTTGACATTCTTGAATTTCATTCGCAGTGCTCGCTCGAAAAGTGAATAGCGGTTTTGAATATTTTTTGAACACTCGTCGCTCCAGCAACATAACCGGCCGGAATGGCGCTTTTAAAATTTATTTGACATTATATTTCCGTTTTAATTAAAGTGATTAAAACATTCCAGTTTATTACTGGTCTACATATTAATGTTTGCTGCGCTCGCACAGTGACCTAATATACAGGGAGTAGTTAAGGATCATTTTAAAACAATGTGTTGTAATTACATGCAGCCCTGATTCATATAGATTTGGGGTTCTCTATTTCAGATTTAATTTTTCATATGTAAAAGGTAATTATTATTTTATAAGCCAATTTTAAAATCTCCATCATTTAAAACATTGAATAAAAATATGAAATAAGACTATATTAAGATCCTGTCTTTAGAACGGTTAATAATATAAAAAAGACAACAACAAAATTCTTCCAATAAAAACCACTAACATATTTCAAAAACACTCGCCGACGTAAATAGCGTTACGTAATGAGAGTGTGCTTTATTTGACACTTTTTTCATTAACATGGAAAATTTAAGTGGCTGTAAATAATGTGCGAAAAGCTAGGATAAACTGGGCAGGCGCGGAAAGTGCTCGCTCGGGACGCATTCAGTGCGCACGATCGCCCTTCAAAATTTATTTCTATTGTTTACAAATCGTGGGGCAAAAGTTATTGTACATCAGTTGGAGTTAACTTTAGAATTTTCAATAACAATAATAATCTCGGTTGGTATTGTTGCGATCTGCTTTTGTTTTTGTTTAGTTGTCACTATGGCGTAGGCGTCTTTGTAATTATTGAGTTTGTAAAATACCAAGTGCTAAACAATTGACAACAATTGACAACAAAAAAAAACAACGCATAGGCACAATGTTACATAAAATAGGCGCCAGTTAACATGCTTCGTACAACGATAATTCTCGTTCCTTCTACTGTAGCGTGACAAAACAGTATGTAAAATGTACTCTGTGGACAAAACAATCATGTAGACTAGCATATTTATCGATTTATCGGTATTATTTTTATTTGGAGTCATCTACATGTGTTACTATAAAAATGCGAAATAAATCGAACTAAAACGACCCTCTAAACTCGAAAGTTAAACCCCATGTTTGATGCAAAAACAAACCACAACTCAAACAAAATAACATTTAGAAGTAATTCCCATCACGTTTCCCCTTATAATGAAATTAATAAGAACGGAAAGGATTAGCCAACTATAAATAAAGATTCATGAAGTTTAATTATATTACTTTTACTTCCATCTTGCCTTATATTCGGATCACGTATTTTTAATGCGACCTCGCAACCTTCGACTTAACAAATAGCGGCTGTGACCGAACTTCTCGATTGATCGAGTAATAAGGATTAGTTCCGTTTGTTTGTCTTCTTATTATATAAACTACGTTGTGTTGGAATTAACTGTACAAAAAGCCTTTGTGGTAAATGATTCGACCCTCCTATTAATTCCGTTCACATTACGTATCTTGATATAGTTTGTCTTGCGAAGGGTATCTCGTTTGTTAACGACTCTCTTAGAGGCATGTTTTGTTGTGCTGCTTTGTTTGGCTAAATAATCCAACAGTATCCAACTTATTTACACAATTTTTAAATACAGAAGCTTTATTAAAAATATGGAATTTATATTGCGTACATTCCGACGTCCGTATCAATTTCCGTTCATGTTTTAAGAAGATTAAAATCAAAATCGATTTTACGCTATCAGTTTAATCTGGATACGTACTGTGTACGTCGACATCGGTACTTTCCGACCAAAATGTTGCATACAATTCAGAAATCTTTTTACACATGAAACCACTTAGCGAATGTGAAATCCGATTTCATATTAATAGCTTTCTCATTCCTTCCACTTGCCATTTGGAGGGCCTTAGCAATCTTTATTACGTGCCACGTAAATATTCACCTTCGAAAAAATGGATTAAGGTGAGCCACGTACGTTATGATGTCAATCGATTTTCCTTTATAAGTTTAAGGATTTCATGGAGGCGACCGTTTCGTCATTTCTTCGCCGAAGGCTTTGTTTTATATGGAATTATATAAATAGCATTATTCGGGGAAATGGTTTTCTTTGTGTCTACTGAAATGAAGCAATGTATATATAAGTTTATATCTATATATCTACATAAACTGCGGTACAAATCGTACTTTTGTCAGTAGTTTTTGTTCCTATGGCATAAAATATGTATCAATTATTTACTCTCTTGACCAAGAGAGATCTAATCTAGACTTCTTCACGTTATTTTTTACGAATGTATAACCAGAAAAGTGTAATACATTTTATTACTATTACTACAATTACTACTAGTCTTTTGGTGTGATACAGTAAGTCCTGTATCATTTAAATAGGAATGACATCAGACTGAAGGCTGGTCATAAAATCGTACACCAAGTACTTCAGCCAAGCCATAAATTTCATGTCAAACAAGAACATTTAGTACGTATTAAAAGCTCGCCTTCCTCAGTTTTTTCTTTTATTCACAAAAACTGTTTTTACAATTTAAGCTTTGGCTGTGGAATACAAATACGTATTATACATGTGCCCATATGAGTTTTCCCGCCAAACAGCAATGTAAATGCACTGTTGTGTCTTTTTTTGAAGGACATTGTAGCCATAGTAACTACTGGACAAATTAGAACTTAACATTTTATTTCTCAGAATGGCGAGCGCAGTGGAATGCCAAGCGTTGGTTTGTAATTCATGGTAATGTTTGGTTTTGCTTCTGTCCATGATGCTCGTCTCGCCATTTATTGCAATAAAATATATATATAACAAACCCCAATACCTATGTATATCATATATACCCAATTACCTAGTAAATACTTGTAATGGACATTTCAGTTTACACGATATTCCTCATCCCACGCGAATAAGATATTGGTTCAACGAGCAGTAATTAAGACTCTTGGGTTCGTAACTCAGGCGACGTCTATTTTGAGCTCAGGAATAAATTAATATGTAATTATAGACACAAGTTCGTAATAAATAGGTAGATATGTAATATGAACCTTTATTCTATTAATTATAGGATAGTGTTATAATCTGGAGATTACTCGAAAATAAAAAGGATTTTTAGATAGTAAATTTTGACTGAACTTGTCCTGACATCTTCTGACGTCTACATTTGAAATATGAAATTTATATAATGAAATTTATATCGTCACAACTCACTTAAAAATAATATAATGTACTACTTACTTTTTCCCGAAGCTGTATCAGCCCATATACGTCCCACTGCAGGGCACGGGCCTACTCTACAATCGAGAATACGATTGAGAGTGGTTAGGCCATATAGTCCACCACGCTGGCCTAGTGCGGGTTGGCGGACTTACATACCATAGAAATTCTTATAAATCGCTATGGTATGCAGGTTTCCTCACGATGTTTTCCTTCACCGTTTTTAGTGCGTGGTGATTGACTACTCATTATATATAGTATTGTATTGATCAATACTCGATACAAGTTATACTACTGCTTCGTCCTCGAGATTAGCATGAGAAGACATGTAGTATCGTGTACTAGTACGCCATTCCTGCACTAAATTGAGAATTTTTAAAAATAAAAATATTTAATATTTTTATGAAAATGACATTACTTATTTTGAGTGTTGGTCACCCCATCTCTTGACAAGTCCATTCGTGTTTTAGTGCTTCGCCATATTGCGCACTTTGTTTATAAATATTCAATTTATATTTGGTTTAAAGTGAAATAAGTGGAATTATGCCTATAATAAAGAATATAGACGTGGTTTATAAGTATTTGGAGCAAAAACTGCGCAGATTGGAAAGAAAATTACGGAAGAAAATGAGTGGACACCGAAGTCGCCGGCACTGCTCCCCACGCTCATTTACCTGTAGCCCCGGCTCACTGAGCCAATCAATATCACCGTTGAATATAGACAAACTAAACGGTCAGTATTAACAAAATTATTTTGTTTTTCCATGAGGTGTTTAAGACTTGCAGGCAGTCCGCGCGGCTGTCACTTGTCAACACAAAGTTTGCGACAACCTGTTTAAACGTTGCTTGGTTGTGTCGTACATGTATACAATATCAATGTATTGTAAAAAACCGCCTCATTTTTATATTTGTTACTCGGGTTGCGTGTTACTCTTAGCGGTTACCACCACCCACAATTTAGCTTGCGAACAGATCTATACGACTGTTTCTTAGCTATTATGAATAGGTAACAACATGGATGTTGCTCAAAAATAATTTTGATCAACTTCAGGAAGCGGGGAGCAAAATGAGCCGATTGCATCGACATCAGCTCAGGTGGTGGTTGACTCAGTTACATTGGACGCAGTTGAATTGACGCCGGGGTGCCCCACGCAGCCTCCAAGTGTTTTCCTGACACCTGCAGCCTTTTAATTTTCATTCAGTTGATCCTGTGCAAGACAAGATCATACCCGAGTTAAACAACACAATTTTAGTAATTCTTGGTACTGACCCTACTTAATCTGATTTCTTTGGTGATGAAATTCAAAAAGAATTGGCCATTAGATTGGAACATTACGCTAGTAATGGATTATCCACTGAAAGCAGGAAATAATTAAATAACAAATACTTAGTACCAAGGAACTGCAAATTAATTACTACCCTGGCCTTGAATGCCGAACTGATGGCTGCAGTATCTGAGGCCTTGGCTAATCGTGATAAGGCTATAGTAATGGAACAGACAAGACTTACTTCAGCTCTCAGCATTAACAAGATTAATTATGTCTAATGACAAAGATGCAAAATTAATAAAAATTCCCGTGGACACAAGTCTAATGCTTTGTCATTGCTAATTTTCTCAATTGGTAAGAAGGAGAGGACTTATCTTATCCTCCTTGGGGAAAGATATAAAAGATCCATTGCAGTCTGTAACAAAGATTGATAATTATGTCTTCGTCCAGGGCCTAGAGGAGACATTAAAGTTAGCAAGTTGGGTACAGAGTTAAAACCTATGCCAGCTGACAAACAGCCTATAAAAAGCAGCCCGTTAACACTCCAAAGTCATTAAATTGGAAAAGTCCGATTCGGCCACACAGGCAGCCCGAACCATTCAGGATGAAAGAGCAGGCAGCAACGAAATATCGCCAGTTCAACTCATCACTGCCGTCACAACAGTGTCCACAGTGCAACGTGAGGCGCCGGTAATTACGGTAAATTATATGGGTAGTTTATCACTATTTTATGACCAATAGTCACTCATAACTGTAACTGAAAAATTATTTCATTCATACAAGGTTACAACATAGAATTCACCCAGCCGGTTACAAAGAAGTTAATGCCAAGACCACAAGCATCACTGGCAGATAAGTGCCATTTTTTAGATGCTATAACTAAATTACTTTCACTGGGTGCTATTTCTACATGTAAGCCTTGTGTAAGGATCAATTCTTATCTGATTTTTTTCTGATTCCTAAAGATTCATATTGAATTTAAAAATATTAAATAAATTTATTGACACAAACCACTGCTAATTAGAAGATTTGTGCACAGCTACTAAACTAATAAGAAGAAATGAGTTTATGACTCAATTCGACCTCAAGGATACTTAAGAGCGTTTACACCTTACGCGCAAAGTCAACTATAGGCATTTCTTCGTTTAATTTCACGCACACATAGGCGACCAAAGCTGTGTGCGTAGAGCTGCCGCGTCGGCTCGCTGTAAAATCAGATCAACCAACTTTGATCCGTGCGCTTCAAATATTTAATTGAAATGCAACGTATGATTTATACATTGGTAATATAATGTAATAAAAATATTTTATTTACATTATAAGTAGACAAATATTACTTTACGAGTAATTAACAATACAAATTTAGGTACTGATCATATTATCGTTATTAATACATTATTAAGTTGAATTCAAATCAGTGTTCAATCAGTAGACACTGCGGACGTTTTATCAATGATTTCGTGTTCGAACCGACACGCACTCGTTCGAACACAGGAATAGAGTTAGGGACCATACAACCCCTTACAACTACGAAACATATTGAATTTCAAATTACAGTAGGTAACATAATTTAGCCTCGCAATTACATTTGTCGCAATGTATTAAATCAATGATCTACTAATACCTATGCTAGAAGAAACGATGTCATAAGTATAACCCAGTTGCTATGTGACGAGCTGTGTCGTTTTCGATACTTTTCAATCCACGTTAAAAGATGTCATAATTATTCTAATACCATTTTTTTCTATACAGCGCTGCTATCTAAAATATCGTAGTACGCATATCTAATAACAATAATAAATTGTATTTCTTTAAAATTAATATACTAATCTAAACTAAAATTTAATACTAATCTAAAATTTAGTAAGTTAGTCTAAAATACTATTAAACTCATTATGAAACTATGGTTGCCATGATAATGGAACGCAAATCACTAGTACTGTGTATGCTTTTTTTATTCTATTAAATGGGAAGAGGAACAAATATAACAACTTTTATAATCTTATATATAAAAATGAATCGCAAAATGTGTTGGTAACCGCATAATTCAACAACGCCTGGACCAATTTGGCTGATTTTGGTCTTGAAATATTCGTGGAAGTCCTGGGAAGGTTTTAGGGGTGAGAAAAAATGGAAAAATTGCGAGAAAAAGCCAATTTTTTAATTGTTCAAGCGTGATGCGACCAGCCAATATAGGATGACCTTTGTTTGGTTGACGGGAGAGGTAAACGACGGTCAAGGTTCAACTACCAACCAACGTAAAATGATCTATCTTTCCATTGTCTTTCATTGACGGCTGACGAAATAGAACAAAATTCAAAAAGTGTGTACATTGTGTATATAATATCTAGATACGGCGTCTTTCGCGTAATTTGTTAAATGTAAAATTAAATGATGTCCATATCTACAAAAATAGCCCATCGTTTTTTGAGAGTATTGCAACAGTTTTAAACAAGATATACTCTATCGAAGCGTTTTGCCGGAGTTCACCAAAATATATCTAATTATAATTTTTCGTTTTCATAAAGGACATTGTTTTTTGAATTGATACCTTTAGATGCGTTGGGGGACAAATTTAAATTCCGCATTTGTATTGTTTTCAGACTCAAGAATAATAAAAGTATTGGTACGTTGATGCCGCATCTAGACATTGTAATGAAACGATATGCAGTTTTATATTTTTAAATATTTGTTTCATTACTTACGTCGCCTGGTAAGGCAGTATGAAGGTTTTATTAATTTGTATATCGACGGTGAAGTACCAATACCTCCTAACTATTTTTTTGAGAAATAAACTTTCTAATCGTTTTTTAAATATAAAGGTATTATGCCGATGTTTTAGTGAAATCTCCTAAGTGTATTTTACTATACATTTACATTATTACTATTCCCCATTAATAAATATAGTAACTACTTTTTAATTTAACAAAAAAAATAGGGGTTTTTCAGTTTGTGTGAATTTATGACTTCGTCACTTAGGATTTATTGGCACTTCGCCGTCGATATGTATAAATAGTCTTCTCAAATAAATAAAAGTAATTCACAGAATCGCGTGGTTGCCCGTTGGTAACGTACCAAACGCGACTGCCAACAAGTTTACGATGGTCACGGGTTCAAATCCCAGGACACACCTCTGACTTTTCGGAGTAATTTCTACATTATATAAAATCCTTCAACCCGCACTAAACTCGAGAAACTTAATTTTAGCTAACTTCAGTTGTTAATCTGTTCGATTATTTTTTTAATAAGTTTAATAAATCTTAAGTTTTGTCACAAATTAAATTTCAGCATAAAGTCCTAATATTTGACATAGACTATCATAACAGTATGTCTGTAAATATCAAATTTAAAACTACCTACTTACTACTGGAGAGATGGGATAGAATAGAATGTAAGGTGGATAAAATGGGACAGAAGAATAGGTATAGGATTGGATTGGATAAGCAGCTTAGACAACGGCAGTCATGTTGATTTTAAATAAAATATGGACTGGAATCTGTATTTGCACCCAGGCGAAGCCGGGCCGGGCCGCTAGTTATCGATATGACGATGCTATTAAACAAGGTTATTTTGTTCTGAGTATTCAAATTTTAAGAGGAGGTTCAGAATCATGAGTATAGTCCATTAGTGAATTAAAATATATAGGGCACAAATGCATGACATATTATTGAGAAACTATAGCTTTAATATCGATTTGATGCATGTCTCTGTTAAATTTTCTTTAGGATAATAGCTATGTTCCACGTGTCGGTTTTATAGGTGTACTAGCGGTCAGACCCGGCTTCGCCCGGGTGCGGATAGCTTTTGAGTCCAGTATTGAATTAGCAACAACATATTATTTCGCGTACTAACTATATTTTTCCCGCGCACCGTCGTCTATATTTCCCGTCCCGTTATATCCGGTTTATGTCCCGTCTCATTCAGTCCCAAGATGAAATTTTAATTGTCATTTATTGTTAAATTTCTTTATATACAATATTTTGTAATTGTGATATTGATTTGTTGGTGGGAGAAGTGGTGGGGGGCGCCCGACGTGAGGGCCCAGTGGTAGCATGCGCGTGAGCTGCGCGCGGTACTGGACATTGCTTACTTTATTTTTCTAAAATAAAGAATTTTTCTAACATAAATGTAGCCTAAGTTACTCCTTATTATATCAGCTACCTGACAATAAAAGTCCCGTCAAAATCGGTCCAGCCATTTCAGAGATTAGCCCGAACAAACAGACGGACAAAATTTTTTTAATATAATTTTCGGCATATGTATCGTGTATATAACGATATGTAGTAGGACATTTTTTAAATTTTCAATTTACATACAGACACTTCAATTTTATTTATATGTATAGAAGATAAGCGCATCCTAAAAAAACAATTATATATTTTCCAAACAGCCTAAAAAACAACAAACTTAATTATAGTTTCACGCTATAACATTAGTATTGTTCCAGTCAACTTTCCAATATGTTGTTTCCTTTTATTGCTTAGAAATGACTTAGTTTTATTTCTCATTATATTATCTGAAATATAATTTATACTAACAACAAAATCATTGTAGGTAATAAAAATAAAATAAAATATTTTACTACCAAAGTATCAAGGTGTGGCATTCGCAGTACACGCGTGGCTATTTTTACTACGCACGACAACGATCAACTGCAGCCAGGCCGGAGCGACGAGCGATACGTCCTCCCTCTAGAAGGCCTTGCGGCGGTCTGATTTGTTGCAAGTCGGACAGCGTGTTTTATAGTGGTTTTTAAAATATTTGTAGAAAACATGAAAACTAATTTGGCTGTAATATAAAAATGTTAATTTATTGATAAGATGTTCTTCTATTATAATATGCAATTGCTATAAAAAAATATGTACGATAAGTTGGTGAAAAAAAATATGTTCTTGACGGGAGTTTCTGAATAATTTTGCATTGTTTAAATTTTTATTTTTCAGGAACTAAACGCAAAAAGATTATTTTTCTTAGCAAAATCCCTCCATAAGGGTCCTATTAGTCTAACAATATTTTTATTTTCATCTTATATTTAGTGATTTCGGATATCTTAAGCTTCTAAATTGCCATTCGAGGCCTAAATATCGAAACCTGGGTTCAGTAATCCTTATAGTATTCACAAATTATCTATCAATATATAATGTTCTCCACCAAAATCCCTAGATGACAACATTTTCTAAAATTAGTATTAGTTATATTTCCTTTAAATTGTTTATTGGTGGATATTAACTCGTTTGAAAAGTCCTGTTTTTAAGCCAAAAAGCGCGCGGAAGGTATAAACGCTCTTAATTCAGGATCAAAATTTACCCTGATTCAAAAAAGTACCTTAGATTTCAATATGAAAAACAGCTTTATGACTTTTCTGTATTATCATTTGGTTTGAACACTACACCATACATTTTCACAAATATTATGAAGCCAGTAATTCAGTTACTTAGATCTGCAGGTTTAGTGTCAGTAGTATATCTGGATGATTTTCTATTGATAGGTCATTCATATAATGAGTGTTTGTATAATACAAATATGACTTCTTCTCTAATCACTGTCCTTGGGTTTATTATAAACAAGGAGAAGAGTTGTATAGTTCCTAACAAATGTGTATTATTTCTTGGTAACATCATAGACTCAGAAAAAATTGAGGTCAAATTGGCATATACATACATGATACAAAAAATTCTTAACATTGATTACTGCAAAATGCTTAACTTAGCTAGTTTTGTGGGGGCTTCTCATATCAGCTTGTCCAGCAATAGATTATGGTTGGCTTTATACAAAAAATTTAGACAATGTAAAATATTTGAGCCTAAAAATGACCTTAATTATGATAATTATATTAATTTTCCAGCTTCTTAAATACCTGACTTGCAATGGTGGTATGATAAGTAAAATAAAAAAAGGCCAGTATGACCTCGAAATTTTCTCTGATGCCTCCACCACCGGGTGGGGTATTGCTTGTGAAGAACAGACTGCTAGCGGACAGTGGAGTAAAACAGAACTTACAGAATATTAATAGTTATTATAGCCACCTTTTTCAGCTTAAAAATATTTGTTAAACACTTAGATCATTGTCAAATACTCCTATGTATAGATAATACCACTGCTATATTAAGATATATTATATTAATAATTTTAATATTAATGTCAACATTAACAAGATGGAGGGAATTCAATTTCCACATCTCACAAAAAATTCAAAGGATATATGGCAGTTGTGTGAATCTCATAATATATACATATATGCTACCTATATACAGTCCAAACAAAATAAATTAGCAGATGCAGAATCTAGACATTGCATCCAGACATAGAGGGCAATTATCTAAGGCTACATATCAAACTATTGTGTCAATGTTTGATAAACCTGATATTGACTTGTTCGCTAGCAGGACAAATATCAAATGTAAAAATATGTATCATGGAATAGAAACAAAGATACCTTTGCTGGTACTGCATTCACCATATCAGGGTCCAAATATTATTTTTACGCTTTCCCGCCTTTTTCAATTATGTTAAGGACATTACAAAAAATAATCTCTGATAGAGCTGAAGATATCATGGTAGTACCCATGTGGCCTACACAGCCATGGTATCTTCTGTATATGAAACTATTGTTAACAGCCCCATGAGTTTTTTGAACCAGATAAAAAATACTCTATTTTATCACATTCTTTTAGCCATCGCAAAATTCACACCAAACTTGCCCTGGTAGCAAGAATCTTATCCAGTCAAGTGTGGCTAGAGAGTGGCATTCCTCCATTAGCAATTGAGGTAATGATAGCCTTGTTATCAGAAAACTCATGGGAGCAATATGATGTTGGCTTGAAATATTTTTTATCCTTATTCAATTACATATTATTAGTGTGTCTGAAGCAACGATTCCTAATATGATTTCTTTTTTAACTTAAGTATTTCGAAGAGGGAGCCGAATACGGTGACCTGAACTCCTGTAGATCAGCTTTAAGTTTATTACTAAGTCCACAAATTGGACAAATGATCAAGTATAAAAGATTCTTTAAGGGCATTTTTTCGATTATGTCCTACACTTCCAAAATACGATACGACATTTCTGTAATATTGAATCATTTAGGAATATACCATCCAAATGATCAACTAAAGCTTGAACAGATTTCAAAGAAACATATTTTAGCGTTTGTTACAGCACACAGAGTGTAATCTTTTTCCAAAGTTTATATTAATGACATTGTAATAGATTCCAACAAAATTACAATTAAAATAACAAATATTATTAAAACATCTCGTATCGGATTTTCGCAACCTAATTAGTATTACCTTTTTTTAAAGAAAGGCCGAAATTTGCCCCGGAAAACACTTATAGCTTATCTAAACCTTATTAACACATTGCATAGAGAGCAAAATAAAACATCATCATCATCGTCTGATGATGATGTTTATGTATGTATGTATGTTTTAAAATAAAACAGTAGGGTCCCAAACCTTGAGTCGTTGGATCAAATCTTTTTTGGGTGAAAGCGGAATTGACGTCACAACATTCAGCGCGCATAGTACAAGGCACGCTTCCACTTCCACGGCTCATCGGAATGGCGTTAATATAGATTTGATCCGACGAACCACAGGATGGTCTGCTGATTCCAGTACATTCTTTACATTTTATGATAGAACCATTGGCAATGTAGCTAATGATAATTCTTTTGCAAGAATATATTAAAAAATGAAAAAAAAAAAAAAAAAAAAACAGCAATACTGTACCTACCTTATTAATTATTGATTAAGATTTGATGTTGATTTGATATTGATTATTATTGAATTATAATTACAAATTTTTGATATTCAGAATAATAATATAGTTTTCTATAATAAACAATTGCTCATACAAAATATTTCACTATTTATTCTCTAAAGATCTACATGTCTTCTCATGCTAATCTTGAGGACGAAGCAGTAGTATAATTAGTGATTAAACGAACTTACCTGTACGTGAAGTTCTATCATAATTATACGAAGGCTTCGTCCGAAGAGATTAGCATCCCTCCCTCCCATATTAAATAAGTAATACCCTATTAAATTGTGAAATATTTTATATAGGGGAAATTCTCAACTAAATGAACTTGTCAAGAGATGGGGTGACCAACACTCAAAATAAGTAATGTCATTTTCATAAAAATATTAAATATTTTTATTTTTAAAAATTCTCAATTTAGTGCAGGAATGGCGTACTAGTACACGATACTACATGTCTTCTCATGCTAATCTCTTCGGACGAAGCCTTCGTATAATTATGATAGAACTTCACGTACAGGTAAGTTCGTTTAATCACTAATCATACATGACTCCGAAAAGTCAGAGGTGTGCCCTGGGATTCGAACCCGCGACCACCGCGAACATGTTGGCAGCCGTATCCGGTCCGTTTACCAACAGGCCACCACGCACTCGTATTTGGTAGGATGTAATTTTCCTTCAAAGTTTCCCCTTATGGTGTATACACTAACGGTCGATGCCAATATAATCAATCGAAAAAAATAGATGAAAGTTAATCTGGATTGTTTTTTACTTTTCGATTTGTCTCTTACCAGATTGCCATAGTATTTTCACTACTGAGATTGATTATTGGCAATATAGTATCAGAAAAAATATTGAGCTGTCAATGTCAAACGGCAAATTTTGGATTGGGATTGTTTATTGGCACCGGCTGTGTATCGTACAATATAATTATCAAAATTAAGACAGTACATTTTAATTTGTTATTATGCGATTATAATGTATTTGCTCATTGGTTCTGAACCATTGACCCTCTGGCATTGAGTAGTCTGCAGCGGTACTAGAAGTTGATCGAACATCATAGAAGTAGAACGCGTTCATGAGTATACGAGTATACGCACTTTTGAACATTAGTCATTTCATTGAAGTTATGAAAGAATTATTCCATTCATCAAGTTATATAGAAGTATGAAAAAAAATGAAAAAACGATGCATATCGTTTAATGCTTAGTTGTAAATCTTGACCAAAATTGAGTGAAAAGGAATATACATAGGTTTTATAATATTTAAACGGGCGAGTCATTATCACATGTTAACCTAGCGGGCTTGGCCAAATATCATAATATTTAAGTATGCTCATTAGTGTAATGATTCAAAAGCAGTTGTTTATTGTAATATACTAGCAGAACTTAAAATGCAGTTTTTAATTAATTCCTTATTATTACTATTAAAAAAACCTGCTATCTATTTTACGACCGCACTAAGAGACGCTTAATGTCAATTAAATTGTTCCTTTCTTCTTCTTCTTTTCGCTTCGTAAAATCTGCACTAAGTAACGCTTTAATTAACATTAAATATCTCTGAGTACGGAATTTAGAATATGATGCTACCATTTCGAAAATGCTATATGATCTACAGGGATCAGTAATAACCAGGTCACTAGACCAGTAACACATGGCTCCAATATAAATGACGTATAGCAGGTGAAAAAGACATACGTATTCAATTGCGTTACCTCGCAGACAGTGAAAGATCACCTTAATGTTGTAGCTCCCGATGTCCAATTATATTACGACGAATCTGTCTTTCCGCCTTTGGCTATTTATGCTTATATTGTCAGTCCTAGAAATAATATATCACCAGGTAATAATACTATTATTAAACTCCCGATAATACGGCGGTGGTGTAGTCTTATTGACAGCCTCCGGGGCGCAGTTGGCGAGACTCCGGCTGTAAAACGAGAGGCCGCGGGTTCGATCACCGCACCGAAACAAATATTTGTGTGAACCTCAGGTATCTTTTCGGGTCTGGGTGTTTATGAGACCGAAAAGTCTGTCGTAGTTGCTGATATCCACGACACAAGACTTGATCTTAGTGTGGGGTCAGGACTATTTATGTGACTGTTGGGTGTATTATTTATTAATATTATTTCCTCTCTTTTTTTAGAACATCATGTTTTTTGTGTGAATGTTTGTACATTAACACAAGGCTCTCTACAAATACAACTAGCTTGTTTGAATGCTTAGAGTAATTACCTTCTAAGTTTGAATGTCTCCAATGCCTTCAACTCCGTTCTATATTCAAATCTTTATTCTATTCCTTTTAATATAGCTGCCAGCACCATCGTCACACTAGAATAGGTTGCTTTACGCATCGCTTATAAAAATCACTCGGCTTTCACTTGGTCGTATGATTTTGTATCCTTTTTAATAGAGACCCCTGTGGAAAGATAGAAGGCCTACCATAGTGAACAATGCATATGATGCATTTCAAATTCAATCTGTATATATTCGGTTTCGAGTAGGCTTTTAAGCTAGTGGAACATTGAGAGGTAACCGTTTCTTGCCGGTAGATCGGTAGATACTTTGTTCAAATTTCCCTGCTTTTATAATCAACTGCGGTCTTTTTGACGTGCCAGCATAAAAGTGACTGGTTCTTACGTTACAATTTCAAGCAAGAGTGAATTTATAAATGGGAATTTGTAAAGGATATCGTTTAATATTGTCGTTCTTCTAAATACTGCAGTCATGCAAGTAATTTTAAAATCTCAAAGTAGACGTCGTACAGCTCTTACGCCGGATTCTAGGTAAATACTTCCAGTAATTGGCAAATATATCGAATGCAATGCTGGAACACATTTCTAATACTCTCAGTTTGTCAAACCGTATTCTCGAAGTGGATTTGAGATTGCATAACTTCCAAGTATATCGACTATCGACTAGGATTTTTCCTTTTCTGAATGCCGAGGTATTCAGAGTGGAGCAGTTGTACAAACATGTGATTGCAAAGCTCAGGTTTCCGGTTCGAATCCCGGGCCGGGTAAAGTAATATTGGATTTTTCTATTCATAATCAGCCTGGAGTCAGAAACTTGTGCCCGATATGGCGATAGGCTTGCCGCCTATCAAATCGTGGGGCACAACACATAAGGTGAAACTTGGGTATCCTGGTTGCTTTCAGGAGAACCTCTGCCTACCCCTTTTGGAAAAAAGGCGTGAGTTTATGTGTGTACTCGTATGTATGTATTTCTTATTCGATACAGTGTTCACGTACCACATACTCCGTGTAAATTTTATAGCAGATGTTGCTTCCCTCTTCAGAATAAGGATGAGCCTCGAACTTGGGATGTCAGAATTAAATTTGTTTTTGAGTGAGTTTTACTTTTTATTTTTCTCGCAAAATTGCTCATGAAAGTTGCCGGATAAGTAATTTGAAATGAAATGACGTTCCCGGGATGTCCTTATCTATTTGTTATTGTGATGAAAAACAACACTGGAACAAAATATTTTTCAGGTAATTTTGTTGAGAACAACTTATCAACTTTACAATAGATATCTTGTAACTTTATTGTATTATTTTTCTGCTTGTAAGCAGTAGGTTAATAATGTTAAAGAACGTAAATTATAAATAATAATAATAATAAATACATCCAACAGTCACATACAAGGAATCCTGACTCAACACTAAGATCGAGTCTTGTGTCGTGGTTAACAGAAACTACGAGTGACTTTTCTATTTCACAATCACCTAGACCTGAAGCGTATTCCAATGGATCACACAGACATTTGTTTCGTTGCGGGGATCAAAAACGCGACTTCTTGCTCCTCGGCTCTCAATTATATTTACTATTGCTATCTTATTTTAGATTCTTGACTTTTTGCCTGTTAGCTAAATATCTGTAACACCATATTGCAACAGCAATGCAAAACATCAACTCATCAAACAGACTAAGTGTTCTTAACAGCAATCTTCTCTTTAAACTATTCCAAAATATAAATTATAAAACTGAAATATAATTTCCTTCAGCCAAATAGCTTTAGATAGCGCGTTTGACTCACAAAGCATTTTCAAGTACATTAAACTAAATACATGGCTATAAAATACATTTCCATCGGTAATAATATTACCGGTGAGGTCGGAAGCCAACCGCAACGCCGCATTCACGAAATTCTTCTGTGGTCAGTTCAAAGTTCGCACTTTAAGTGGTTCAACTAAGCAGAAACTTCGCGGTACACCGCTATTTATTTATACGCTACGGTAGAAACACGTTTCAAATTTCCCTATTCATTTGTGTGTTCTAGTACAGATTGTATATGAAATCGTCGAGTTACATTTTTGGGGAACTCTAGAGTAGTATCTTGCAGTATTTTTTATTGCAATAAATCAAATAAATGGATTATTGAATGTGAATGTTGGGTGTATCTATTTATTTAATCGCGAGACTTCGCCTGATATTAAGTGATACAATCGCCCATACAGTAGTAATGCTTGGCATTCCACTGCGCTCGCCATCCTGACTTATAAGTTAAGTCTCATATAGTAGTCACTTTGGCAACAATGTCTTTCAACCTACTATAAAAAATAATAATATACAAATATTAACATTAAAGTTTCATGATAAACAATTTGCCATGTTTTCCACATATGAATATTTTATATTCTATGAAGTATATTTAAGCCTAAGCAGTCATACCATGTTTTCTGATATAAAATATTTGTAAAGAACTTAAAAGTATGGTGTTAACTATGATTACGTTAGTCTGTCAAAAAATATGTATTAAAACTAAACAAAACCTTGCTAATGCTCCGACATCACTAAGCCAATTCTAACATCAAATAGAATATAATATGTAGAAAATACAACTTTATTTCTTATAATACCACTTACACTGTAGGAATTAGTATCATTATTAAAAGTTTGTTAAACCGTATTTCGGTTAAAAGCTTTTATTCCCCTTTCACTTCTGATTTCCATGTAATTAGATATTTTAACTAATTAAAACTGAAAATAACTCTTTGATCTGTAAAATGCTTTGAGCAATTTAACAGAATATTTCGGCGGAATCGATTAGAGTAATCTGTGTAATTAAGTTTTAGCCGACAAAGTAGAGTCTGGCAGTAACCCGGTGGATCTTTAAGCAATGGGAATTTTATTAAATTAAATTTTGAATTAAGCACCTTTTTAACATCAGGCTAAATCGCTTGTTAACATCGTGGGTACAATAACGATATTTGACTGCCTTGATGGCTTTTACTACGGTTTGTTTATTTTTTTATTTAAATACTTTGTACAAATGAATGGTACAGGCGGACTTAGTACCTAAGAGCATTTTCTACCTTAAGGTAGTGCAGAGAGACGGAATCAGGTGCTTATTAATTTTGAAGGAAATAAATGAAAAGACAATATATTATATATAGTAATAAATAAAATATACGTAATAATTTTATATGAATATACTCGTATATCAATTTTATATATATACATATAAATAAGTACTTTACAAACTAAATAAATAAATACCTACATTAGTGGTGAGAATCTGCTACTTCGGCGTGGAGTAATTGCCGAACCTTCATCTTGAAAGCCTGCCGTGTTGTGGTTTGGTAGGAAAGTTGAGGACTCTGGTTCGAATTCTGGGCCGTCCAAGGTCATATTAGATTTTTCATTCATTATCAGCCCGAAAGCAGCAATTAGCAATTAGTGATATGACGTGGCAACAGGCTCGCCTTCTATCAGATTGTGGGATGGAATATATAAGGCAAAACGTGGGAGTCCTAGTTACACCTTTGTCTACTCCTTCTGGGAAAAAGGCGTGAGTATATGAATGTATGTATATATACAATTAGTAGAATAAGGTTTAAATACCCATGATACTTGCAAACTCTTGATACTTTATCTGTTTGAGAAAGAATCTAGTAAAGCCTATCCGGATGGAACATGCTGAGGGTACGACTTATAGAATTTAATATAAATAATACTAGTTACAAATATTTTGTTAATATGGATTATGTCCTTTGTTGACTTGCCATAAGAGCTATTTAATTGCCTACATGACCAATAAACATATTTCATTTCATAACAAAATAATGTTGCGTGTAAAATATTGAGTTCTAAAAACATATTTTTTGGTTTGTCACTCCAGAATAAATGAATAGAGTTCATGCTGAAATGTCGAAACCAACATTCCGTTTTAATTGGGCTTTTAACTAGTCGCAAAAAATGTACAAACAACTCAAATACATAAAACGTTTGACTAACTCGTAACAACGATTTTTTGTGATAAATTTGAATTGTTACCATTCGAAAGCATTTCGATTTACTGTTGTTAATTAAACAATTGTCCATCGGAATAATAGTGTATTGTTCTCTAATTTGCCCAAGTCCGGTATTTAGGCGTTTGTGATTAGTAGCCGAAGGGAGGCCGACATTCTGTGGGTCATCGGTGGTATTATTGGAATGCCCCCCGAGATCGTAAGCATTCGACCTCTGCCATCTCCCAAATGTCTCGGGACTAAATCATCTACAATTACAACTATACGCAGTTTACGTTACAAATATGGTGCAAATTTAATTTTTGTCATGATCCCTCACTATACCTTAAATAAATATAATATAGAACGAAATATATTACATTATATTTAAGTATGAATATTACGAGTATTATTTATTTAAGCTTATACTGTTCATTATAAACTGCCCTTTCATTCATTTTCTTTCTGATAAATCCATCCAATGGTCGTCTGGTAGTGATTGCCTTAGTGCATAAGATCGCCATTTGTAGTTTATTGTTTCATTGTATCTATTAACCGTATATTTATTGTGTACAATAAATTGAAGGGGTCAAAATCATGTTCAAAGATTCCGTTACATACTAACATACGTCTGAAGCTAATAAAAGCGCATTAAAAATGACTATTTAAAACAAATTTTCAAAATATGCTAGTAATTTAATATCTAATTTTGAAACCACTCGTTCGGGTTATCCCAACTTATTATCCAAACTACTGTTAAAACTTCAAAAAGCGTTTTCTTTATAGAGAAAATTAGCATAAACAGCTTTACCATCTTAAAAGGGACAATTTTACCGTGCCACCCGAACATAATGTAATAAAAGACTTTTATTTTAGAACGAAGTACTTTCAAATTCGTGGAATATTCATATTAGGACTTCAGAAGGTAGCGTCACACAATTTATGTTTCGTGCATAATTTACATGATTTTAATGTTTTGCTGTGAGCAGGCTTTTCTTGAGGTGTGAAAATGCTTCGAATTTAGAAACCGTTTGAATACTTGTAGCTGACACCTTAAAGTGGGTAATGGCCGATGTTACGAGGCGTATTGTTACAAAGAAAGCATTAGTACAGTTGGTAGTAACATTATTTTAATACTAACAATGGGCTAGTGTGATCATTTTTTAATATTATAATATCAGAAATCAGAATTTTAAAATCTGTATAGAAACAAGAAAGTTACAAATGTATTAATGTTGGTGGTAGGAGTAATAGAAAAGGATGCAACATGCACGACGTGACGTCATCTTCCATAAGTCGCATGCGTGCGAAAGAGAAAACGAGTGTCCCCGCCGCATAAAAATATTAATATCTCAGTCATAAAACAACGAATTTTAATGCTGTTTTGAAATTCATGTTTATTTTATAAGCAATACTTTTTAGGAACTATTAAATACCATCACAATCAAAGCACACAGCGTAACAAAAATGTTCGCTGTGAATTGTACATTATATCATGTAACACTGGTCAGTACCCACCTTTAAAGGTTATTGTAACAAATTGATTTGATATTTAGTGTAATCTGTATCAGCCCATATACGTCCCACTGCAGACACGAGCCTCCGCTACAAACAAGAGCACGATTGAAAGGGCTTAGGCCGTATAGTCCACCACGTTGACCTAGTGCGCGTTGGCGGACTTTACACACCATAGAAAGTCTTACAAATCGCTATGGCACGCAGGTTTCCTCAAGATGTTTTCCTTCACAGTATTGTTTGGTGATTGACTATCAATAAAACATGACTCTGAAAAGTATAAGTGTTATGTTAAAAAATCAGTACATATTATGTATTCAATAGACAATCTCCATAGAGTAAACAGCAGTCTCAAATTGGAGAAGCTTGTATTATTACAGTAAATTTATATTTATGGAAATTGGGTTAATCCATGCACTCCGGATATTGAAAAATGACATCACTTGGCTAAGCCTTCTCGGTAATCCGAGGAGCAGCTCGGAGTTTCGGCGCTACACGGAAACTTTATAGACCGGTTTAGTAGACCGCTTCCGTGAAATCCACAAATACCTAGAATAACATTTAGGAAAGAGTACACCAAAATGTTCTATAGAATGTTGGCTGTAATATAATAATATACGAATCTTGGAATGTAAAAGCAATGTTGTGTTTCGGTTTGAAGGACAATGTAGCTAGAGTAACTACAAGACACAGTCTTAACATCTTATGTCTCAGGATATCTTTGTAATTCATGGGGTTTGGTTTTGCTACTGTCCATGAGCGGTCGTATCGCTTACCATCAGGCAGATGGCATGCTTCTCTCGCCAGTCATTGCATTAAAAGAAGTTTTTTGAAACCGACTTACACCTGCGATTGGTGATATATTGATTGTTATTATGGTGATATCATTTCTAACACAAGTGGAAAAAGTAAATAGCAGTTCCTTTTCCAGTTCCGTCTATTTAGATGCGTGTACATATTTTTAAAGTTATGAATGGCGAGACGTGCATGCCATTCGCCTATTGGAAAGTGATTCGCACAATCGGGACAGTAGCCTCACCAAACAACATCATGAATTATAAAGCAATGCTTAGCATTCCACTGCGCCATACTGCGCGGCTGCCAACAGGTTCACGGTGGTTGTAGGTTCAAGTCCCAAGGCACATATCTGATTTTTCGGAGTCATGAGTGTATTGTTAATCAATCAACACTCATTATAACGGAGAAGGAACACATCCTAAGGAAACCTACACACCATAGCGATTTTTATTTCTATAAGTTCGCCAACTCTCACTAGACCTTCGTGGTGGACCATATGGCCTAAGCCTTCTCAATCGTACTCTTGATTGTTGGAAAGGCCCGTGCAGTTGCACTACAAACACAATGCAACTAAAATTTTCGCAAAGAAACGCGTATTTATTTTTTTATGATTTTTTAAATATCGTAAATTTTGAGTGGTATATCCATAGTTTTTGCTACAATAATTATTTACACTCTTTAATACGTTAGAGTCCTTATAAATAAAAGAGTATACACTATTATTTTAGGAAAAAAAATATACCATCCAAATACGACCATAGGAAAAAAATTACAAAAAAAAATCGTCGCATTTTTTTAAAATGTTCTATTGCAATGTGTCTGTAGTCACTAAAACTACCATCCGGCTTCGTTTTCGGTAGCGGTCTTGAGATACCCTGTATAATATGCCGATATAATCTTTTTAGCCCCATGCGTTTACATTTTATTGCTTATAACGTTCAAGGTCAAACGACATCCTCCAAATTTTGGTTAAAGTGTGTTCTTATAAAAAGGGCTCTAGATAATATAAAAGGTAAATCTTTGTACATTGAATCCTTATCACATAAATAAAGGTTGACGTTCCGATATTGGTATCTAGTTTATCCCCAGCCTTTAATATATTGGTTTGTGGACCCCACGATCTTCTTTTGCATGCATAATACGTAAACTCTGTGAAATTTCCCCTCAGCGAATATAAAGTTGCGACATCAGACCGAGTTATATCGCCTTAAAGTCTGATTGAGCGCCTCCCGATCGTATACACATCGCATTTGTTTACATTATCCTTAAATAATGTTGGTATCACTAACCAAATTCACGAAATTGGTCGTATAATATGTATATTGTTTGCTTTCACGGTGTTTTATGTTATTGAGAAAAAATATGTACCGTTTAGTGATTTATTCTACACTAGAGAAAAGCATCTGATATTATACGTAATTTTGATAGTTTAAGTTGGTTGATAGTGTACGATGCAATAATTAAACAGCGTATTAGCTGTGGACACTATATTTTAATACAAAAAGGAAATAGAACATAGATTAAAAACTTTTCCATTACGAAAAAAATTAGTATATTTTACATAAATAATACGTAATTACTATCAACATAAATAATACGTGCGATTGGTAACACCATAGTGTGTACCACAAGCCGAATCTTAATCGAAAACTTGCATGAGCCAATGTGACGCGTTTTCCACCTCCGTTTTATATATATAAATTTTAGGTATATTCGTAATACCGAAAATCTTGCACTTAAATCACAATAGAAAACACATTTTAAAGTTTTAAGGAATTATCTCGCCATTGTTACCAAATGGCGGACGATAGCGAATGTGTGAAACGAGGGTGAACTCTATAAATCAAAAAGTTGTGGAGGCGAAGACTTTTGGAAGAAACCGACTCGGGAAACAAAGGCAGCTGCTTAAAGAACAACAAAGAAAAGAAATTTCATACTTTTTGCCCTGTACCGGTGAGATCATTATTTATATTTTTATTGCTTTTAGTACCTTTGATATAAAAATGTAAGTATGTAGATGTCCGATTTTCCGCATGGTTCTGAATTAAAATATTATGCTTTGATATATGATATAAATTATCTTAAAGTGAACCTTCTAGGGGCTTAGTAGGCGGAGTGTATAAACTAAGAACCACGAAGTCCTAATTTTGATTCTTAGGTAGCGAAATTTTCTGATACAGACATATATAAAAGTGTATGAAAAAGTAGAAAATATTAAGTTCGGTATCGAATATTCTTGTTAAATTTAATCAAAACACCGCAAACAAATTCACAGTGTTTATGTTCAATACACTACGGTATCTAAGCCTCTTTGTGTTTCTGTTTTTTGGGTGGACTGCAATATCGCGCTGGCGATAGACCGTGTGTTTGTATAAGAGCTTTGTCTCGCATTGTTTACGGAGTCTTCCACACGCCGTACTCCCAACCAGTGTAACTAGACCAAAATCGATCGGATATTTGCTATAAAATTTGGTGAGGGAAAATTATAATTTGTGCAGTATAATTAGAAATTAATTATTGCATTAAAATTTTGGAATTATGTCATTGAGAAGAGAAAGGCTATAAATATCTCTGAAAGCCTTTCATACAATGAAGAAGAGAGCCTCCATAAATTCTGAATATTATGATTGATGCCTTTTGGATGGGTAAAATGAATAAACAAAAATATTTTGATACAGTAAAAGCTGAAACATATCCGCGGCTTATACCTATCTCGCAAAATACTAACGGGAATTGTGTTTCTTGTAGTGAGTGACGTTGCCGGAGGCTCAATATCCCTTCACTTTTTTCCTTCTTTTTCCATCGTTCCGTCCTATTTTGGAAGATCGGCCAAGCTCCTATTCAGACGGTGGACATAGTGCTGGTAATCCTTTACCACTTTTGCATGTTCGTCGCACCGATGAAATAAAATAATAAAGATTATCTTTACTACTATCAGATATCAAATCCGATACCAATGTTCGATACTCAACATAAACTGCTCCATAATTACTATCAGGTGTCAGTTTGGTCAATAGGGCGTTTGTCGTGCTAGTTTAAAAAATTATAAAACCAGGCAAATCAAGCACATAAATAAAACATGTCTTAATAAGTATATTGGCCTATCTAGAAATCGAGCCAAGATAAGAGCCCGCCTTTGTACGCAGCCACATTAGCAATGAAGCGAACAAAGTCCTACATTCAAGAACTTCCAATTTTATATTTCATTTATTGTCCATTAAAGTGATTCCGTTTCAGGAGTATTATCTGCGTCTTACATAAGACTCCCAGTTTCAAACAGAAATCTGAGACCAAAGACATTTAGACTTCGACAAAGCCTTCGAATTAAGCATTTAAATTATTCCAGAACGTCGATAGAGATACCTACTCAATATAAATTACACAGTTTCGGATTCTATTTCCTAACATAAATATATGATTTGTGAATTCGTGAACTAGTGATAGGTCTCTCATATGTGAGAGGCCGCCTGGGTCTGGTCTATTTCTCCCGCCAAACGGTAGTGTAAATACACTGTTTTGTTTCGATTTGAAGGTCATTGTAGCCAGAAAAACTACTGGGCTTATTCAAACTTAACATCATATGTCTCAGGATGGCGAGCACAGTGTAATGCCAAGCATTGTTTTGAAATTCATATTGTTATTTGGTTTTGCTGTTGTTTATGAGCGCTAATATCGCTTACAATCAGGCGAGTCGCATGCTCGTCTCGTTGTTTATTGGAATAAAAAAAATAATATGTCGATCGATTTGTAATTTCTTTACTTGTGTATCCCAAAAGCATTTCTATCATCATTATTTTAACGTAAGTCTCTTAAAATAACTAGCTACAATATTTTTTTCGTCTTTTTTCGAGGCTTTCCCGCCTTACACCCACCACTGCAACTCCTGTGGCAAGTTAAGTGTTGACACAGAGCTCCGGAGGTCGGCAAGTCTTTCAGGGACACTAGTACGTCTTTAAGCCGCATCCAAATTAATCAGGAAGAAAGACAAATAGAAATTGGAAACTAATAATTGTTCACTTCCCTCTGCAGTAAGGCGGATAACAAAATATTTGTTTACACTTCCTTTTAGTAGGCCTTAAATATTCATGCTATTCGTATTCCTTTTTCCCGTAAGTGGCACCAGAGAAGCTTAATACCCCAATGACTGTTAAATAAATGTTGAGCATTGTGCGGCCTATGCAATGCTACGAAAAATCCGCCCGCGTTCCAAAACAAAGGACACAAGTAAATATTTTACCAGAGAAACACCTCTCAACCCTCGAATAAAGCCACACGAGATTCATCTACATTTTTTGCATTGCAGCAAATGCCTTTGTAACGTTATTTACACGGTAGGCAAATAAACAAAGCAATCTCCGCTTCCTGCAACGTTTTATTACGCAAATTACCCTTATATCTATAAGAGGTAAGTAAGCCGCACAGCCGCGTTCAACAGCATGGATCGCTATACCCGGCGCGCCGGCACCTCAAATAAATCTTGCTTTGTCCAAGCACATTATGTATGCTAACTCCCGCAATTCCTAGCTTTTGCTGAAATGCCATTGTCTCTTAACTGAAGACCTCTGAACACAACTTCACTTTATAAAGGTTTTATTACGTGACTTTTTTAAGAATGCCAGTGGGAATTTTAAATTTTCATCCGTTTAGTATTGCTGTATATTTTTTGTTTTTACACCGCTCGTTTAGAAATAAACGTGTGTACGTTTAAGAATCTTTTTAACTATTTCCATAAATCAGACGAAATTCTATTCAATTCGTGAAAATAAATTCACAATAGTAAAAGCCGATAACCACACAATGACTGAGAGAGATAAATAGATTGTCAAATATATGTATAGCTGCTGAGTGTAATTAAATTTTCGGTTCTTCAATGCTATTACAAATTCGTCGGAGTAAGATGTTGATTGATTTAGTGTTCAACGTCCGTTGACCTTTAAAATTATTATTTCAGACATGTCTGTATTGATGTTCTATTTGCACAAATTCTAGTTATCGGCAGTAATCTTATCATGATATAGAATATTGAGGCGTTTTTCAACAAGCGGTTTTCGAGGAAACGTGACAAAATAATACAAGTCAAAGGGAAAATCTTTGTTCATTTGTTTTATAATTTTGTGATATGTTTGGATTAGGCTAGAAGGTAGTTATTTGAACTCTAGCGTAGGTGTTCAATAAATAGGATTTACAGAATGGTTTCTGAGATTTACGGGAATGTTACACAATGAAACAAACTACGAAATACGATAGAAATGAAACGTCGGGAAGTAAAAAAAAAAAAAAAACTGAAACCAAGTGATCAAATCCGTAAATAATAGTTTTATTTCAAGGATTTACCGAAACTAACTCGAATTTTATTTTTGCCCGAAAATTTGTTCCAACACATTTGCTGAAACGGGTCTGTACTTTGTATTTAAACCAGACCAGCACGTAAATTAATTATACTGAAAGTTTACGTTTCGAGTAAAATAATTGCATAACTCGACCGCCACGCGCTTACTTTCACAATTTCTTGAGAGAACTTCTAATAACGTTAGAGCTAATACTTCGCCTCGAGCGGTTATATTCAAGTTATCTTATGCAATTATCTACACTTACACGAATTAACGTACTTACTGTTTTAATTTGATAATTTTGCATTAAATGTCTCCGTTGTGTTCTGGAATATTGCAGTTGTTTCCGACGATTCGAAAGATAACCATTTTATAGGACATGAAAGATGTGGCTAGATATTATACCCCTACAATTACAAAATTTAAATAATACAGATACGTGATTTTAATAATTTATTTAATCAACATAATTTTTAGACAGAACAATATACCTTGCCGAAGGTAGGCCTTCTCCAACAAAATTGAAAAGCAGCATTTCCCACAACCTTTATTAGGTCTTCTATCAATCTTGATAGATTTACTTATCATTATTATTATTATTATTTATTATCCACTATTCCCTATCAACAACTATCAAACCCCAATAAGCACCAAACTTTTCCAATACGTTTCTGCATTCACATAGATCAGACATAATGTGGCAATTGGATGCACGTACTGGCGTTTATTGGCTGCGACGGATAGACGACAGTGACGGACGATCGACCGCGCACACAGACTTATTGGTGACGATTTTTCAAAGTCACCCGCACGGCGGTGGCTTCCTCATTTAACTAGTTTAGCAAGTTTTCTTCATTTAGGTTGGGCGAAAATATGCGGGTTAAATGATTTGTCTTAGTTATCGCTGATGTTCTCATTTTATTCAGGTTTGTTCTTATTATAGTATGGTGATTGTCACCCTCTCTCTCACACTTCATCCACGGGAAGTTAATTGCTAAATATAGGTCTCTGTCAAGAACATCAAAAACAACCCATTAGAAGCATGTAAATGACGACTTTAGAATTGCTTGAAAAAGAAAAATGCCCATTCATAATATCGCTTAAAAAAATATAGTTGATTCTGATACCGATACTGCTAAAAATTCATTATAGCATGTTTTAAGTTCTGTCCTTAAACATTTTCCTATATTATCCCTGTATTATGATAATTATATTATGGGCAACATATTTTTATAATGTTATTAGCCTTCGGCTCTGTGAATAAAATGTCAAATATGCATTTCGTTCACAGAGCCGAAGGCAAAAAATATATTTTTCATTGGACTTCAAGTTATTTTCTCTAAGAACTCCAGGCCTGGGTTGTAATTATTTTTATATTTACTGATAATATAGATTTTTCCCTATACAAAAAGGTTTCATCGAGGCACAACAATTTTCGCACCAATACTAAGTTTCATAGTAGCATTATTTTTGTCATGAAGTATGACTACATTTATTTATTCGCGAGTTTTACTTTTCTTTTACCTGAAATAATTTTTATAGGTCTGGATTTTCTACGAAACGCAATAAATAAATGGATATCCGAGATTTCCGTTGTTTTAAAAGTAAACTGAAGATACTTTTGAAATCAATTGAATCGTAAACGATAAAAGTCAATAGATACGGTATCGAGAATAAGTAATAGTTTCTGCAGTGGAACAACTAAAAACGAAACAACTCCGCGGTCTTATTCTCTCAAATCTTTAACTAGAACAACCGAGGGAATTCTCAAAACAAATACTAGATTTATTTCCAAACTCAATGTGAGTCAATGCGAGCTCTCGAGATAAGATTTTTGTTTATACATGACAAGGTTAGAAATAACAAGTGTTTGTATGTGTATCCCTGGTCGCGGGTTTTACTGGCGTTTACTCTCTGCTCTGTGGACGATATAAACTTGCTATCTCTGGGATTTCGAGTTTTATTGCTCGGAGACGTTGTGTGTTCGCTGTAAATTTTAGCACACAGGTAGCAACCGGACATTCCGATGGATCTCTCGTTTATTTGTACAAAATGTGATATAATTCTTTGACTTGCTGAATGTGTGTTTTATTGTTGTTTGTAAATGTGTTAGCTTCTGTGCACATCTAAATCTAAATTTTCCAAAAATTGTAACTACCAATTACAAAACAAAACCATCATACATTTTGCATGTGATGCCAAATTATACAAAGGGCTTGCCTAACTCTACCACTCTAGACCTGAATAATATTAAATCAGGATAATCAATATTGATAATTTTACGTACGTACGTTACGTTTATGGGCTGATACAGAATTAAAGTTGAATACATGTGTATATAGACAGAATGCTATTAAATATAGGTTTATACTATATTTAAATATCCATTTCTAAGGCCCAGGAATCAATAACAATCCCCTTCTTATCGCTCTCTGTTTTCTCCATCTATTTCCAAAGTATCAAGTGTAATGATGATCCCAGATGGTGTTTAGGCTACAACTGTCATTTACGATCAGATGAGCCGAATATATTGGACCTTATTAAATAAAGCAAAAAATATCTTAATGCTTAATTATTTATTCCTCAAACAAATATTCATTGAAATTGTACATTCAAATACACAAAGAAGATTGACTACGTGATTCTCCGCGATAAGTAGTTGTTAATAATGTGGTTTATGTATTCCGAGCCGTGGCGCGCCCCTCCGTACAGACACGCGGGAACCAGTAATTAAACTGTAAATTACCACTAAGTACAGACCCGCCCGAAGGTCGTATCGGCTACGCTTACGAAGAATACCAATGAACCGGGGGCCGTAATCAAAAATTTATTCAAAGAGCACAGGTCGAAGTGTGTACGTACCTTAAATTTCTCTTCATAAGTTTATCTCTGACATTTTTGAAATTGGAATTTTCAGGGGTTTGCTTTTTATCTTTCATTTGCTTTTTAGATTTTGTGCCAGCCTTTTAGGCTTTCTAGGAATGTTTGATGTGTTTGAAATATTCGATTTGGCTAGATCGAAAATTGAGCGGTCCGATTCTAGGAATGGGTTAGCGTGTTATTGCAAAAAAATGACCTCTAACTTAATACTGTTTTTTACTTATATCGCGTAAAATAATGGTATTGAAATCAGTTATTAGTTGTTAATATTATTACTCGTACTATAATTGCTACGCGCCTCTGACTTTTCGATGTTTCCAGTATATTTATAGATAATTATCGCTTACAAAGGAGAGAAATTGACTTTACCGTGAGGAGACCTCTACTGCCCGAGTGTTCTATACAAGAATATGCTTAGGAATAAAAATGTATAACAAACCATAGATAGATATATCGAAACAATTCAACATTTAACATTTTCAATCTTGTTCTTGTAATTTAATATTTTTGACAGTCAAAATATTGTCTCAAGTTCCAATTTCCTTTTGTGGGAGATATGATCCACCTTAAACAATAGAAAATTATTCCTTTTCATTTATAACCGTAACACGATCACTGAAATACTTGCCGACTTACGAAAGGCTTGTGCGAAATTAAACATTTTTTCTTTTTAATTTTGGCTTCTGACACCCAAATTGGTTTTATGCGTGGAATGTGTTTATTTTTGGGGAAATATTATGACAATGACAAATGGGGGACATCCGGGCATACAGAGAACGAATTTAGAGCCACAATTTGTCATTTATCGTGTTGTTTTACTTCCTAACTTATTTTCATTTTAGACGATTTTTAGGAATGGTTGTTTGTTTCTCATTCTGTGTGCTAAGAACTTTTTGTATTTAATAAGCGTTTTTTTTTACATTAAGTCAGGAATCTCTCTTGGGTTCATTGATTTGGTGACAGCTCGTATAGGCTTAGGATTGAATAGTAAACTTTGGCGCTGTGGCAAAATATAACTATAGCAGCTTGGTACAAACTTTACCCGGATAATACTGTTTTCAGAAAAATAATATGAAGGCATCACTAGCCTAATTTTCTGTCGCCTCAGCAACGTGGTTCAGAGGTCCAAAGATTTTCAACTCACTCTTTTTTGCAACGTCATTGCCTCCAACAATGATTGCTACCTATAAACGTAAACGTAACGCGTAATCTTGCGTGGTTTGTAGGTCTCTGTGATAGATTGGTTGAAAAACTTGTTTGAAAATGATATTTAAATGAAAATAATTTATTGAATCCATTAAGATGTTCTACATAGTTTAGATTCAGTCATTTTATCTACCACAAGGTTCGGAAAGCGGTTTTCACTAGAGAAAAACGGGCAAGAAACTCTAGTGTTGCTCTTTTCAAAACCAGTTTACAATTAAGTGGTTAGTACAAAAGTTACAAGTGGTTTAAATCATAGCAGTTCATTGATAATTTGTTACAACGTTTGCTGTTTCTATTCTAAGATAGGAGTAATTCTGAAAAGTCTAACGTTTATTAATAACCCAGTGATTTCTTTCAAAAACTCGTTACATCAAAGAAAATAATTCAGAAAAGTGCTCCCCGGAGCTGATTATCGTAGAGACGGCACGTTCCCCTTTGGTACAGCTATTACTTGTTATTAGTGGTCTCTTCGCAAATTCCGGATTTAACTTTGAAAGTAGTCTAATCACGGAAGCTGTTTTATGTTTCGCGATGCACAGTCCGTGTATCTTTTACAGACGTTCGCTGACATCTAATCCTTTGACTGAAATAGTCTGAATACAGCGAATATGTTAAATTACACGTACCAAATCTGTGCTCTTAGAAAGCAAAAAAAATATTTATTAAGGTAATATAAAATAGGCTTCGAAATTCTGAATAATATTTTCATTGCTATTTTAATAAAGAAGTAAGTCTTTAAGACTAAAATAATTAACTCATTACTGAAACCGCACCGAAGGCTAATTAGATTAAATATAAAAACTGGAATGGCAAAAGATATTTTTTGATTATATTCAAAAAGGTTTTATTGTAACAACACTGTGGTTTTAATTAAGGATGAAAACAAAATAATTACGTTGTTTAAATATTAACAGACGTTTATTAAAATCATTGCTGAAATTAACGTGTAAGTTCATAAAAGCCGAGGCGAGATCGATAGTATCGGAGCGTTGCTGCACACGTTATGCTATAAACTTGTTCTGTTGAACAATTAAGACCGGTTGAACGTTCCTAAAGATATTAGCGAAGTTGCGACAAGAAAGCGTGAAGCGATCCCGCCACCGAACTTAGCCGGTGCCGTTTACGTCGTAAAAGTACGTAACTGCCTCCGTGAATAGATAATAAGGATTTTATTAAAATTCCTTGTCCTTGTTTTGCCATTCGTAGGGCTCGCTTCTGTGGACGGCTTTTGTTCTGGAGGCATGCGAGTCAAAGCCGTCTCAAATTCTGACGTTGTCTCCAATGAAATTTCACTGCCTCAGTTATAGCCCCCCTTTTGTTTGTTTTTATATCAAGTTTATTTGTTACGATAAGGGATAGGGTTTTTATCGCAGCGCTTTATCCTGTCTTAATTAAATGGAATTTACTGCAATATCGTTCGACGGGATACATTCTGTTGTTTCCGTTCGGGATAATGGTGCGATCTAATTATGAAATGGTATTTGTTAAGGAAGGATATTGCGTTTCTTTATTGTGATTAAACATGGTTAGAACGGTTGATGATCGAACACAAATTAAAGTCTTTTAGAGTATAACACTAGATTCTGCTCGCACATATTAGGTGGGCTGTGAAGTTCGTAGGCTGACACATAAGTAGTGCTACTAGTATTAAATCCACATGCTCTTTCATTATCTTTATCTTGTATCAATAGCAACGACCTTTAAAAGAAACTTGTATAAATTTAACGACAGTTGTACTACGACTAATAGTATGTGAGTTATAGGATTTTTAGTGAAGCAACTTTTGTTAGTTTAAAAAATGGATGAAAAGGAAGGCTTCGCTTGATAAGCATTATTCGGACCTTGCAGCAGGGAAATCAACCGTAGAGAAGTGGTTTTCAAAATTTAAACGAGGTGAAATGAGTATCGAGGACGATGTACGCAGTGGATACCCCGAAGAAGCTGTTACCGACGAAAACATAAAAAAAGTTCATAAAAACTAAGATCCTTGTTTACCAAACTTGTGTCCTTAGTATCCTGCTGTATGCATCAGAAACATGGACTACCTATTCCAAACAGGAAAGACGGCTCAAAGTATTTCATATGCGCTGTCTGCGTGCGATCTTAAGAGTTACTTGGAGGGACAGGATAACCAATGAAGAAGTTCTGTTACGCACCAGCAGTAACAGCATTATGGCACTTCTGAAACAGAGACGACTCCGCTGGCTTGGTCACGTTTACCGAACGGATCATGATAGATTACCTCGTGAAGTCATGCTTGGACAGATTGCCGATGCTAAGAGACCTGTTGGGCGTCCTATTTTGAGATTCCAAGACTAGCGGGACATGGAAAGCTTTAGTTTGGACTTCAGGACTTGGGAAAATTTGGCCAATTGCTGATGGGAGTTGCTGATGGGATGCGGAGGGATGACGAAGTCTGGCTCGATACGATAAAGCGGAAAAAGCTTCGCACTAGAGCAGCCTGTTCCTGATTCGCGCTCCACTTGCGACATATGCGGCAAGAGATGCCGTGCTGCCAGTGGCCTTGTAAGCCACAGAAGAAAATGTGTCAGTACCAAAGTACAGCCATCCTAATTGCTTATTACCTTACGCAATTCGTACACTACAAACACTGCCACAATCATCTCTCAAGATGCTGTGGCCAATGATTAATGAATATTTGGATATGCGAAAGCTCTGTTTAAAGTGGGTGCCGCGCGAGCTCAAAATCGACCAAAAACAACAAATTGATGTTTCTAAGTAGTGTTTGGAGCTGTTCAATCGTAACAAACCCGAATTTTCACAACGAAATGTGACAATGAATGAAACATAGCTCCATCATTTAACACCAGAGTCCAATCGACAGTCAGCCGAGTAAACTAAAGCCTATTTTGAGGCTAAAGACAAATCGTACTATAAAAATGGTATCTAAAAATCGTATGACCACTGTAATCAATACAACTATCGCCTTCGAAGGTATATTGAATGATAAAATCAAATCCAATAAAAAAAAGTATTTTGTAAAGAACTTTTCAGCCCACCAATATGTTTCCGTATTATTTGCAGAAAAAAATCATACGGAAACAAAGCTTCATTTTGGATCTGAAATTATCGTTATAGATACCAGATTACACATTTAACCAAGGATAAATTTGCGATTTATTCATGTCCGTAGGCCGACTTCGTAGGTCTGGGTGTTTGTGAGACCGAAAAGTCTCTCGTAATAATTTAAATATATTACGTGGTATAATTTTAGTTACAATTAAACTAATTATTATATCTTATCAGTAATCCTCCAACCCCGAATTCGAAACCTTGTGGGCGTTCATGAGTGGCGGTAATAACATTTGTTTATGTTAACTCTTGTCAAGATAAATTATGTCATTCTCTCTCTCTCTCTCCCCCGTAAGCCAAATGAAATACATTAGCGTTCCCAATGACATGACATTAATGGTTTAATTATTTGTTACAGGTAATTTTACAGCTTTTATGAAACTGCTCAAACTAAAAACGTAAAAGTATACTTTGGTAAGTAAACATTATTGATAATCAGATAGATTTTAACTCAATGGCTATCTAGTACTGGTACTGTCAATAGTACTATATAATTGACTCTATGTACATAGTATACTATTAGTATTAGTGTATTAGTATATATTTTATTGTTTCCGCAATATCCTCTAGATTTTCTTTATTGTGTACCGCCACCTTCTTCTGATACTATCCATATAAAGGTTGTCTGGAAGAGATCGCTCTAAGCCATAAGGCTGTCCATTGTAATACCATGAGTCTTATATTTAATTTTTATTTGTCTGATTTTGTGTGTTCTTGTATTTGGTTTACAATAAAGAGTATTGTATTGTACTGTATACTGTATATTTTACCCACCGAATCATAATATAACTTTCAGTGCATAAGCATTGTGGACACATATTTAGAAATTAATGTTTGAACTTCATTCATATGGTTTTTAACTATGCATGTTTTTTATCTGCTCATAACATCTTAATATTATGAATACAAATGTAGCCGTGTGAATCCAACCCTTTTAATAAATAAAAATCAAATAAATTTTTAGCACTCTCGTAAAATGTAGTTAAGCGTTTCTAGAAAACTGCTTCAAAGATATTGTACCCTTTTAGTACAATTTTTTACCAAAGACAAATTCTTTACCACGAATAAATTAAAATTCACTAACGTATAATTCGAAATTGTCCTATATCGACATTTAATCCCGTATCTAACGTTATTTTAGGCATAAATTACACATAGTAAGAACGGCCACGTTTGATTTACAACATTGTGTCGGTTCCGTTTTAATTAATCTGGCCGTGCGATATAACAGGATTCAATTTTCTGGTCAAATGGATTCTGTGCGGGCTTGTGGTCAGTCGACTTTTTTCTTTGACCTGCATACCCATATATCACCATCATTCATGTGTGTATCGATAAAAATCAAACTCGATTGAATGCTTCCGAATAGGAATATTTTTGTGGCAGTTTTATTAGCGGCATGTTGTGGAAAAAGATATTTGGCGGCTTAAAAATTGTGTCTCTTACTCGCTTGCGGGTTTCTGATATATCTTGTATTAATTAATTCTTTCTCTTCCTCTTCTGCTATACGGAACTGCACTGCTTAACACACAGGCCACCCTCAAAGATCACCATCAACAGAATTATAGTCTAAATTTTAAAGTTTATAGTAAAGTTGTTGTATACAGCTATAAAGTTGAAATTAAGAGTATATTAGCAATGGCAACTCGAAAATAATATTTGAGTCAATATCTTCAGTAACATGGAGCTTACGATTGGTATACGTCTTTTTCAACAAGAAATTGACGTTTCAGCCTGATATTTTTGAAAGAAAAATAAACAAGATTAAGAAAACAGTATATAATAGTTTTGCTAAGTGGATATATTATTGCTTCAATTGAATGAATTAGCTCGCAACACTCGAGAAGTCATTACATTTTAACGGAGCACTCGACGAACGGCCTTATTCAAGAATAAAATTGGAAAGACCATTCCGCATACATTTATTATGCATTATTAATTTCATGCACACCTACTGTTCTTTTTATTGCTCAAGCTTCATTCACACGAACGAATTTTTTCACCATGTAAAGCGAAAGAAATGGAATATTATTTTGAAATTGTGATCGATTTAGGGTACCCGGTGGGCGTCTGAATGCGCCTTGTAAATTCCTTGTATTTAACGTGTGGATTCTACGTAACTTTTTTAATTCCCATGCGAATGAAGCCTTACTGAGTTTCCCCTTTTTCGAATAGACGCCGGGATGTGCTGGTTTTTTTTTTCTTGTTTTACATTCCATATACGCGTTGTCGATGCCCACAAAAATGAGTTTTAAGCTGATTGGTTTAAAAGCGGTTTTCGTATCTCTTTTGTTACAATCAAATGAGGTAAAACGGGAACAAAATTATTGGCTTATTACTATTCTACGACGTTTAGGTGGCGTTGTAATGTATGAGCATTTTTATGATATATTGTATCAGAGTTCATTCGGCAAGGGGGTGTAGTATGACATAATAAATTATCACAATACACTTGTTGTGTGTCCCATAATGGTTCATACAAATATTACAACGCTAACAATTCATTCATTCAATTTACTGACATCTCTTTCACGACACAGAGTGAATGATGGTTTCAATTCAACCGAAAATAACATAATATTATACCTACTAGTTTTCCGTTTCTGTATCAGCCCATATACGTCCCACTACAGGGTACGGGCCTCCTCTATAATCGAGAGTACGATTGAAAATGGTTTTATTACTCTCAATTATTTACCTACTAATTTTATTACTCTATGTACTTAATATGATAGCACAACTCCATACTCTTCGACCGAAAACTCGGCTGAAACCCGAACCTATCGATTTTCCACAAGCTTGAGTCTCAGTATACAGTAGTAGCACTGACAGTGAGATTACTGGCGCAATATGCGTAGTCTGTCGAACAGCCGCACGTGGCCTGTCACTTGTCACTGCCGGTAGACGGCGCTGGCGTGCTTGTACAAAAAATAAAACCATTTACCGACGGTTTTGTCTTCCTCTTACGTCGCGTTTCTTGACAGACGGCGCGCCAATAAAATTATATTGAAATGTATTGTAAAGTACTTAGTTATTCGATTTGTATTCTAAGGAAAAGGGGCTGTGATGTAGTTTTTTAATATTTTCATCGTTTTTTAACTTGGGTATATTATTTATGGATTCTTTCATGCTGTTCGGGGCTTTTTTGTGGGGTCGTCTGTATCCTGGCTGTGGTCTGTATTATTGCGGTTTTTTTATTCAAATCCCTTTTTTTTAATTGTTTTTTCCGAGTTAATACAAGCTATGGTTTAAAACATGCCGGTCCTTGATGCTTGTTGTTAACTCTAGATAAATTGGGTAAATTCTGAATAACGATAGCAGTTGTTAAGCTAAGATATAAACTCTATGGACCAGTTTTATCCATCTCCCCACTCATCCGGTCAACCTTCACATAATGAGGAGATAGAATGGTCTAGACGAATAACATAATAGCTCACCATTCACGATTCATCAACAGTCATAATAAAAGCTCCATTTAACGGGACAAGGACGATATAAAAACACTCGTACACCCACAATAGAACAAAGTGTATTATTTTTCCGAATTCTGAACGCCCACGTCCAACCTCTGACCTCCCATTTGTTTCATTAAACACGAAATTATTAGAGGATGTGAATTGGGTGACCCGGAATTTTCAATACTCAAGTGCGTTGTGTTGAAAATTCGCGAAGTTTAGGATTAATCGATTGCAGTGCGGACAAGATTGGCCAAGTTTAACCGTCTTTCAGCCGGTTCAAGTTACCCCATTTGTCTATTACATGCCCAACTTTACCCCTGATGGGAAAGATTCTGACAGTTTGGATACGGCTCAATCTGTCGACGACGGGTGTTTAATTTATTTGTTAATTTGTAAATTGTGATTATTGCCAAAATCAGTAGTAGTGTGGTTATGAGAATATTGCCAGCGAGTATAGCCTGTGAACATTGATGGGTCTTATTAATATGCTTAGCTCCGTTACCCCTATCATGTGTTCGATGGAAAATAAACTTGGCGAAATGTAGACTCTACCCACCATTAGTGAATATGTTATGGGCCAAGTGATTAATGCGGGCAGTATTCATAATGCCCGGGCATTATGAATATGGCTACATGATGATCGGGCAATGTGATTAATAGGTGATTTTTTACGTGGTGCGCTGCCGCATTGTCGCATCTGCGATAGATCTATAAATTAGAAAGGTTGATCTGCTTATGTTTAGTTGTTTTTTAACATCCGAAACATTATCTTCAGAAGAAAATTAGTGTACCCACTTTATGGATCAGTTAGGTCGACTATGCCCCAAAACCGACTCGGAACACCCCGACTTCACGTAGTCTTTTGGTTACCGACCCTAGAGTGTATATAAAATGCCGGAGGCGCGGAGGGAGAGCAGCCCCCGCCGCAGGTGAGCATGGGTGCCTATCTTTTGTTACGCAAGGGCGAAGGGGCTGAACTTCCCGTAGCGCCGGAGACGATGCATAAGCTAATTTGTATTGACAACAAGTGTTTCAAGGGTTAGGTTGCTATAATAGATATTTCTCAGGAATGGTGCGTATGGTTTTCATGGGAGTGTTACCAGGGGAGACGCGACACTCCCTCTCCCCCTCCACTCCTCCCAACCCACCCCCTCGTGCTGCTCTATTCTAAATTCTACCACTTCGGCTCATTGTTTTGATTTTAATTTGCTTTACATCACTCTGCCCAATAGGCACTTTGCATTATTCATAATGCCCGGGCATTATGAATAATGCTCGATTAATCACTTGGCCCATAACAAATACACACTTAAATGTTTGTGTACGGTATTTTTGTAATTAGTTAAAAATTTCAGCCATAAAGTTTTCGCTACATTACAATATATTTTAACCCCAATGTAATAATTTTAATTGCATTTTTCATGAAACGTCATGCGTATTACGTCACAAAGGTTCATTTATTTAACAATGACAACGGTTCGCCTCACTATAATGAGAGCATTATGAGTTACATAACCATGGGCTTGTAATTTAATAACGCTAGAACTGGGACGGCATTGTCGATGACGTCATTAATCTTCATAAATGAAAATGATATGTTCTGCAGGAAATCAATTTTCCGGTCCACTTCGTCGCATCGAACATTCGCCTGTTCACGTTTGCCATTTGACATTTTAATATTCCTCGATGGAAATGATCATTTTGCATGATCATTTATTCTTCAACGATACCAGTTTATGGTACGTTTATTTATCAAATGATGTCATAAATGTGGGTCGTAAACCAGAAAGTTTATGACATGTTGAGTAGGTAAAGCAAGCTAGATAAGATATATTGTATGAATATGAATGATAGGAAAATTAATTTCAGATTCGAAATTTAAAAATAGTACACTGGAGGCGGTTGTTAATGTCGATTATCAAATTCTAAAGTTCACAGGATATTTTTAGACTGAATCAATACACATAAACATTAATTTTATTGAGAAAACATGCTTCTCATTTGAGTTAGGTACGTACTTGGATAGTTGAATTCCCATTAAGATAAGACCCTAATAATTCAAAAGGTTTAGGTTAAATACTTTGCTAAATTATCCGGAATGTCTTCGAATATTTTATAGCATGAGTCAATTTTAATGTTTAGGCTGTTATTTTACTGTTTAGTTTTTTGTCCTTTACAAATAGATTCTGTTTTAAAAAATAATTAGATCCAGTTAGGTTAAATCTCTCTGGTTCACAACAAAACTGTAATAAAACCTACCCGAGGAAAATAAGGCAACAAGAAAATACAAGTTTATGAAAGAGATTTTTTAAAATTGTATGTGCTAATTACACTTTTATATGAAGCCAGCTGTCAGAGGTTTAGTCTTTAAAGGGTCGCCTTTACATAAAGTTCTCTTTACATAAGGGTCTCCTTTACATATTTAAATTAAGAATTATTATTAAGAATAACATGTTACAAAACACACAAGATACAAAAATAACAAGTAAAATATTTAGTCATATTAAGAGCATCGCAGAATTAAACATTTTTTTTATAATTTGAATAAATTGTGAGATGAGGTGGACATTCTCCTGATGGTAATGATACGACTACTCATAGACAGTAGCAAAGCCAACACCATAAGTTTTTAATCAATGCTTGGCATTCCACTGCTCTCGCCATCCTGAGACATAAGATTTTAAATCATATCATATCATTGCGTTTCAGCGCACCGTCCGGTCCAGCCAAAAAAACCTAAAACCCTGTTAAAACGCGATGTTATTGTTTGGCAAGCCGCCATATTGCGAGTAGCCGAAACACCCTGTAACAATGGCGAGCATCTATGATTAAATGATGTAAAGTCTGACCGTTTGTCTTTGTCGCCATTCGGAATATAGTGGGTGTTACACAAAGAACATTTTTTACATTTTATAAGCAGTACACGTCGCTTAGCGATCTTGAGAAGGGTTAGATGACAACAAGCGACGGAGGACGTCTTTTATACCCTCCTCTGAAGGATTTTGTTCCCATGTCGCCGTTCAACCCAATATGGAAATATCCCTTTGCTCTTTGGCGTATAAATATTTGAAGATGCATATTAAAATCCTCCTTTAGATTCTTTCTTGTACCTTTGTACGTTTACACAAATTGTATGTGTAAATGTATTTATCTGTGCCTAATTTTTTGTGTGCTTTCATTTTCGTAACTGTAACAGTGCCACTGCTGGGCCATGAAATTATCTTTTATTGAAAGATATAAATAATATCGGTTTGTGGTGTAAGTGAAGTCGGTCATGGCAAAATCATGTCGGTGTATTCGAAACTGTCATACACAGGTATTCCAATTCCAATACACACGCGTTACTATCTTCAAAGTTACATGATCATTTCTATCAAGGTAGGATTCAATCAACCCAAAGGCTCAAAAGCCACAACAGCTCCGTACTAACCGAACCGTCAAAACGTGAATCGCTCCCGAGTTCCCTTTACCCGCTTTGAATGTGTAACCTGCGGCGCCGACAAACACCGGATAACTGCGCCTCAACGGCTGTCATGAAAGTCTGTTTCCCTGTTACTGATAGGTGAAACTAGAACTAGTTCACAATTGAAGACTGCCAACTACGTAACGAACTGTGCAAGTACGTTTCCAAGTCATTTTGAACTGCTTTCAGCTTGAATATTGCTTGTGTACGACGCGCAGTGTAACGTGCCATTACTTGTTTAAATATTGGCTGCGAGACGCGGCTGAATCGATAAGCGGTTGTATTGCGAGAAAACCCGCGCGTCGTATGCAAATGCATTTCCGAAATTACTAAGTGCTGTGGTCGATGGAAAAATCGATTTGTCGTTTATGTTGAAGACAGTTTCGATTTAGCCATAGAGGTCTTATTTACACGCAAAACTAACTGGAGATGACAGAAGCAATGTTTTATAGGTCAGTTAAAGAGCCAGAGGCCCATCCTTTCTTAGAATTTTCACTTTCTTGCCTTATTCCTCTCATAATACACGCAAGTCAACAACTTCTCTGGCAAGATCAACAATGATCAGTAATTATCCTTTACAGCTCCAATTTTTTTAATGAAACTTTTTTGATTATAATATATAATGTGTTTGTTCTAAGCAAATTTGCATGTCATTTCAAAGTATTAATTCAGTTTTTTTAATCAGACTTTGAAACATGTGGTTATTTGCATTTCTTATCAACACTAAACGTCTAAGGCTTATTAAAATTTTAAATTGCAAAAATAATTCCAGTCTTTAATAAAATATGATATTTATCCTCTTAAAAATTAATAACGCGTTTTCTCTTTAATAGGCAATCCAAAAGGCTCTTATATACGAAAAAAATTCTTCACGTTGATACAGATTACCATGTACGCTTAGTTCCACATTACGTAATAATGTTTTTTCTCGGCAACATTATTGCGAGAACACTCGACGCCACCCAATAATATAACAATGTATGTGGGGGAATGTCTACCTCTGTAATTAATTAGAAATGTGCTCGACTCGACGTTTTCGGAGCTCACGCAACCTTCGCGGCGGACCACTCATTAATATGAACTTACTGTACGTGGGGCGGCAATTTCCGCTTGTGCTCTTTATTAGATTATTTAAAAACAATGTTTTCATAATAAAAAGTTTACCCAGTTGTCCGGCAATTGAATTTGAAACGAAATTATTTGAAATAAAACTATTATTTACTTTTTGGGCGGACCGTCCGCCCCGTGACCACGAAAGCTGTAAAGTAACCGAAACGTCGGGAAGTTAAAAAAAATTAAAATTAAACCAAATCCGCGATAAAATCCGTAAATAATAGTTTTAGTTCATTGTGTAACATTCGCGTAAATCTAAGAAACGGAAATTATTCATTATTTTTTTAATTCTCACTTAACTCCGTGTTGGAGTTGAGTAGGCACCGACTGCGTTTAGGTAGACAGACTAACAAATAACTTTGTTGTTGAGGATAAACGGACGAAGGAAACTTGGAGCCCCGGAGGCCACTTAAAACTTATGTGGCTTCGTTAACCATATTCGCTGTGTTGTTAACGTCCAGAATAATACAAGAGGCGTCTACAAGGTTACTATTTGTTTTGTAATTTTAATAATACCAAACTTTATTAATATATGTTCGCTGAGAATGTATTGAGTGGTTATATCGTACGTAATTTACTTTTGTACAACTTAAATGGAACTACAAAGTATTGTTGGACATAACGATTACTCTTCAAGTCCTGCGTAATACAGTTTTGGGATTTGGACATTTTTTCGTGACGATACTAACTTCCATCAGAAACTTTCCGCTTCTATTACTTTCAAGTAGTATTTACGCATCATATAGAAATAAGTTTTATTCATAAAATATAACTTTTTGGATCATTAAATACTAATTAGTTTTGAAGGTATCAGAATCTAAATATATTTTGATTCCAAAGAGTATTTACTCATTCCGCGTTCGACTTCATGGTTTTCCGTTACAGCTTTTCATGGTCCACGCCAGGAGAGCTCTTCACGAAACTATAGAAGATTTTATCTTTTGAAAAATAAGCCGTTTTATATATACGTAGCTCACGCCTGTATTCCCGTTAAGTGACATACATTAACTCACGCCTTTTTTCCCACAAGAGGTAGGCAGGGGTCCCAAGACACCCACATTTTGCCACGATGTGATAGGGGGCGAGCCTATCGACACAAATCAAGCACGAATTCCAAACTCCGGCCTACTAATGAATAGAAAAATCCAATATCACTTTGCCCGATCCGGTATTCGAATCCGAGACCTCAGCTTTGTAACCGTACCGTAGTACAACTACGCCACCGAGGCAGTCAAGTTAACCCGTTAAGTTCGCAGTATTAATTTCTGTCCTAATATATTGTACGGGATGAGACTATCTCTATGCCGGTGCAATGTTTGACTCATGCTTCAAGTGCTATTCAATTAACCAGACTCACTTTTAGTGGATTGCCCGACTTAGGAACTGAACTCAAGACATCACGGTTCAACGTCGTGCAACGTTTTAGTTATTATGGCGTTCGATTCATATGGTTTTATAATAATATAATTTTTTTTCTCCCGCCTAATGGCAGTGTAAATGCACTGCTGTGTTTCGGTTTGAAGGACACTATAACCAGCGTAACTACAACATATATTGAGACTTAAATCTATAGCTTTAACTATTCATATAAATAACAATACATGCATTTAAATTTCTATTAGAATTTCCTTCAATTAAAATGAGTGTTGATACCGTTCTACACTACATCTATGGTTGATACCCATTGATACTATATCCACGTTTTTTTAATTTTATTTTTTATTGCTATGAACGGCGAGACGAGCATGCCGCCCCCGTGTTGGTAAGCGATACGACCGCTCATGAACAGTAGCAAAACCAAACAACACCTTGAATTACAAAGCAATGCTTGGCATTTCACTGCGCTCGCCATCCTGAGACATAAGATGTTAAGTCTCAATATGTCCAGTAGTTACTCTGGCTACAATGCCCTTCAACCCGAAACACAACAGTACGTTTACACTGCTGTTTGACGGGAGAAATAGACACTGCGGTGGTACCCACCCAGATGGCCTCTCACATATGAGAGACCTACCACCACGTGTCACGTTTCTGCTTAAAAGGCTAATGTAAAAGCCAACAAATCATAGCGTGTTTTCATGACGGCGTATCAGGTTCTTTATTTATATCGGCCGAGAGTAGACGACATGACTGCGTGAAGTGCTTAGTCTAGTCACACGATTTTACAGCATTTATGATACATTTCCATAGATGTTTTTGAATGTAGTCCAAACTTGTAACGTTACTATTTTTCCTAAAAAATACATGGAATACACATACAGCCTCCGTGGCGCAGTCGGTTAGACGCCGCCTGTGAAACGAGAGACCGCGGGTTCGATCCCCGCACCGTGAGAAATGATTGTGCGGCCCACAAATATTTCTTTCGGGTGTGGGTGTTTGTGAGACCGAAAAGTCTCTCGTAGTTCCTGATACCCACGACACAAGACTCGATCTTAGTGTGGGGTCAGGACTATGTACGTGACTGTTGGGTGTTATATGTTATATATACTTTTACATATAACTTACTACAGTTTGAAAGGTGAAAATTCTGAAAAACATATCTCGAATTGAAAAAGCTGTATAATATAAATTGTCTGAGCTGGAATTTAAATCCAACGTCATTGTTCGCAGCCGTCTAATAAAATAAATTAAAATATAATTTTCCATACTCCGCTCACTGTTGCATTATTTAAAAATAATCCATCGAATAGGTTCAGTACCCGTTGAATTTATCTTTATAAGCACTGCGGATGGTGTTTTGCCACATAAACCAGGATCTATTTAAGTCCGTGATATAACGCATATCGAATTTGTAAATAACGTTTAGGGGAAGTTATGGTCAGATCGCACGCATGCTTTTTTACTATCATTTATTTAGTGTTTTTTCCAGCACCAATACTTGAATTTTACTGCATTTGTCACCTGCATTTCAGTCATTTGATTTGGTTGTATTAAAAAGCTATTATAGTTGGATTTTCGTGAATCAGTAAGGCATAAATCTTCCAATATTTTACAACCAAATCAAAATAAGTTTGAATACAATGTATACTATAATACATACGTATGATGGAGTAGTTTAAGTTTGACATAAATATTCAAAAAATCCTCGGTGATTTTAAGAACATCACAAACCAAACAAACCAACACCCCGAAACAGCAGTCATTGAGATGCGTTGAGAAAACTAAGGACGGCTTAAGAATGTTGTCAATAAACTTTTGTCTAGTTAATTAATATACTTACTTATTTTATATCTTTGTTGTACAAACATATACCAAAATAAAATAAAAAAGTACAATGGACGGCCTTATTGATCTAGGCCTCTCTTACAAACAACCTTTGGCTTGTGATAAAAAAGGAGGGAGAAAGGGCAATATTTTGTGTATAGTGACAAAAATCGTTGCTTTTTTTTACAAAATGCTTTCTTGCATTGTGTCTGAAGTCACTTAAACTACCGCCTGTCTTCGTTTTCAGTAGAAGCCTTGATATACACTGTATAAGAACATAACAGTATTACAAATACATTATATACAATATACATTTGTCGAACTAGATGCTTCAGCATTGGACGATGGGTTTAGAGACTTAACTCGAAGAGTAACTAACAAAGCAAAATAACGTATTTGAACGTAACTCAATAAAATTCGTTTAGTAATTTTGATCCAATATAATGCATGCTCGCAGTATATAAACAAATATTTGAGATGCAGTCGGCGCGCACATACATAACGAACAGAATGAGTCGTGCATATTTTAGGAATCGGTATTCGCCGGCAATCTGTACTGAATTCTACAAACGGGAGAGAGTCTCGCAAACATCGTACTCGAATCTAGACTGAGCGTTTGTCTATCTGGAAATTCTAGTTTCAATGGCATTCCATCATTTCATTTGCAAACGTGCTGTAATTTTCGTAATTGGTTGTTTTGTACTAACTGTTGAGGGCGGTCAGTGGAATTGGTTAGTCAATTCGACACTTACAGTTCGAGTTATATGTAACAAGTGCTTAAAGTCATTAAGTCTTTGAAATTGCTATTTGGTAATATTATTTTAAGGTACTAACATGGTATTGGTACGTTTGAGCTTATTTCATAGCAAAATGTGCTTCTATATCTTACATTAATATTCAATAGGGGCAGTGTATGCTCCTTAGAGAGACATAAGGAATATTTTTATTGCACCAAATATCGAGGCTCTCATGTCATTCGCCTGATAGTAAGCGATAAGACCGCTCATAGACAGTAGGAAAACCAAACAACACAAGGAAATAAAGGAATCCATGGCATTCCACTGCGCTCGCCATTCTGAGACATATGATGTTAAGTCTCAATATGTCCAGTATTTACTCTGGCTACTTTTTTAAGCCTTTTCTAATTTTTAATTAATGCACAGACCTTGTAAATTCAAACTTAACGTAGATAAAGCCGTGAGATAAAGTTATATTTTATTTAATTAGCTATACACAAATAATCATATTAAATGCAATTACGAAATACAGAATAATAATTTGTGTTGTACAAAATTGTCTGTGCTTAGTTGACCTGCCAATGACAAATGTGATATGATTGTTGAAATTATTTATGAAACATTACAAATAATTCCCTGTTTTATGATTATTCATTTAATTTATTAGTTAAAAGAATTTTCAGAATCGTATATTATATTCAATTTTGAAACTGAGTAAGGTTGACGTAACCATAAAAATTCAATTTTGCAGATCTCATCAGGCCGTCGATAAAATCGTGACCAAATATTAAATTTACGTTCGTCGTGAAGAGTTCTTGCTTAACTTTTTCGTATTAATACGATTACTATTGAAACTTTGAAAAAATCTATGATTTAAAGTTGAAAATTAGTTTATAAACTAATTTAAATAGTATACTTATAGTATGAGAAAAAATGATAAAACTTGTCCTTTATTTAGACAATATATTTTCTTCATCATACAAGTTATTGACATAATAAACAAGGCGCGTATTAAGCTCGTATCGTAAATACGCTTATTACCGCAATGTATGTTCCAAATTATCTTAGCTTCTATTTTCGCCATTTTGCTCTATTAATTTTCTGTATTTTTTTTGCTGTAAGAGACGTTTCTTTGTTGATAAAAAATAGATTTTGATATATTTTTGTACATCTAATAATTATGCATACGTAACATATTTATAACCTTTCCTTATAAATTGTGAGGTGAATAGTTCATACCACGTCTACATTAGTAAATGATGCGGGTTCAAAAACTGTCCGAGTAGTTTTATTAATCACGTCCTATTAAAATATTTCAAATAGCTTATATCAACCCTTCAACGGCTATGTTTAACAGAAAGAATGATAGACACTATGGTTTCTTAGATTTACGCGAATGTTACACATTGAAATAAAATTATTATTTACGGATTTTATCGCGGATTTGGTTTAATTTTACATTTTTTGAGTTCCCGACGTAATCGAAACGTCGGGAACTCAAAAAAATTAAAATTAAACCAAATCCGCGATAAAATCCGTAAATAATCATTTTATTTCAATGATAGACACTTTTAATATTGCACATCATATTATGATTAAACTATATGACGATTTCTATATAATTAGACTAATTATATGGGCTTGTATATATTAAAGCGTACAACTACAGTAATTAGAAACACGAAAACAAACGCGCTAGTAATGTAAGCCCTTTTAAACGATAATATTGCAATAGTGAACACAGCCACTTTGATTAATTATTGTTTTAAGCATGTGGCTAAATTAAGCGGTCATACTGTACCTACATGCTATTAAATTCATAGAATTACATACGAGTTTCTGAAGTTTAGGTGCGTACTTTAGAAGGCAAAATCGCTATGCAAAATATATTATGTTTATATGATTTTCCGACATAGCCCATAGGATTGGTAAGTTGAAGTGGCACTGGGCCGGGCACATAGCTCGTAGAACCGATGGCCGTCGGGGCCGAAAGGTTCTAGAGTGCTCACGTACAGGCAAGCGAAATGTCGGACGCCCGCCTACAAGGTGGTCGGACGATCTGGCTAAGATTGCAGGAAGTCGCTGAATGCAGGCCGCTTCCAACAGGTCATTGTGGAGATCCTTGGGGGAGGCCTATGTGCAGCAGTGAACTTCCTGTGGCTGATGTGATGATGATGATGATTTGATCATCGTATTTGTTTTGTGCTGGCTAGTTTTGAGGTTAATTGTTTGAAGCACTTTTTTATTATATTTATTTGTTGTTCTTTAGCCGTAGCAACGAGTTGTATCTTAATGATACAGATTGCGATGATTAACCTTAAAACATACTTGAATCTTTCAGCATAAGTAAAGACATATATGGTGTATTAACTGTCCTATCTCTTATGGTGTATTTCTAACCATCTTTATTACCTCACGCACAAGAAAGAAATTCCTTTCATAATTTTTCAAATAGCACGGCGTTCTGTCTTACTTTAACTTAACTTAGAAATCGTGTTCACAATACGGTAAACAACAGTTTGTCTCTGACCTCCGACTTGCAAAATTAAGTAGTCATTATTAAGTTGGCTACATCGTCTCCTTCCCTAGACAAAAACTTTGGAGTCTTTATTCCACTGCGAAGTGGTATCAGAAGAAATAAATAAAATCAGACAACAAAAATTATTATTCATTCTTTACATACAGAACCGCAAATAGTAAAAGATAACGTATTGAAGCTCATGGGAACCAACATTATGTTTTCCTTTGATTTCCCCACGGGTTCACTATGAAATTAAAGAAATCTATAAATACACCGCATATTGAGTTTCGCTTTGATCCGTGAGGGTTGGTAATGATTTTACTTCATATTCATTCGTGTGTATAGTAAATATATGTACGTAATATTTAGGCGATCAACCGATTCCATATTAATGACTACAAAGCCAACAAAACCTATCAACAATATGAAGTATTATTTACGTGAACAGTAGATTATGCTAAAAACAATCAGCAGTGCACGAGTTTCTACTGGTTCGAATATATTGCAATGAATGGCAAGATGAGCGTGCCATTTACCCGATGGTAAGCGACACGACCGCTAATGGACAGAAGCAAAACTAAACAACACCATTAATTACAAAGAAACTGGCAATTTTATGTATATCTAATATTGTATACCTACAAATCGACATTAATTTATATTTTAGTGGGTTTTTTCTGTATCCCTTTGACTTATTTCAGTTAAATCATATCGATAAGGAAATATGATGTCAAAAAGCGGATTCCTAAAATTATCTGACATTCATAAGTTATTTTTTTAGAAATCCTTTTCTTCATTAAATTATTCGGAGAAAGCACGTTTGTTATTAAATTGTTTTCACTGAAGCAAACAATGGAAACTTTTTGCTCAACAATTTATATCAAATTGTATAGTTTGAACGCTCTTCCTGTTATGCACAATTCTCTCTAATAAATTTAATAATAATGTGGGTAGATACTCGGTTTTTATTAATTTGTTGTGAGTTTGCCTCGTTAAAGCCTCGCGGTTGGATCCTGTTGGTGTTATAATTTGAACTTTATTACGTATGATGGTGCAATTAATATCGATTGCCTGTTACATTCGTTATTAACATAAACTAGAATGCAATGTTCTGATTTGTCTTTATAAAAGGAAAGTCTTGCTTAGACCCCTGTATGATTTATTATGATGGGTCGGCTCTATACGAAAAACCAGGTTTTCTGTTGCAATTTGTTATGAGTGAAGCTCCTTTTTTATTGCAAGGGACGAGACGAGAATGGCGTTCGCCTGATGCTACGACCGCTCATGAACAGTAGCAAAACCAAAAAAACTCCTTGAATTACAAAGCAATATTCCACTGCGCTCGTCATCTTAAGACATAAGATGTTAAGTCTCAATATGTCCAGTAGTTACTCTGGCTACAATGTCCTTGAATCCAAAACACAATAGTGGATATTTATTGCTGTTGGCGGGAGAAATAGACATTGCTGTGGTACCTGCCCACGCGCGGCATCTCACATGTGAGAGACCAGTAAAAAGTCCTAGAAATCTTAGATGTACCTATCCTGGCGGCCTCCCACATGTGAAATATCAGTAAAAAGTCCTAGAAGTCTTACATCCTTATTTTCCTCGTTCCCACTCCCCACACAATTTTCCTACAGCTAGACGGTTTCCTTCTTACTTCACCTGTCCCTTTCCCACCCTTACGTGGGTAGATATGCGGCTCATTTTATGTATGTTGCGGAGAGATTTACCTTACGATTTAACGACCGGCCGATTGCGTGACTTTAACTGTAAGGAAAATTACCCCGGACAAATATATTTCCACACACGGAAACATGTTTAGGTACTGTATACATACCCAATAATAGGGTTACTAGGATGATTTTCAAATTTTATCTTCTAAATTGTTTGTACTCTATTTGAATACATGGGAAGTTTTCCTTAAATTTTGAAAGTAATTTAAATTTTAGGGTTCAAATCCTTGGTGGGGCAAAGTGATATTGGATATTTCTATTCATTGTCAGCTCGGAGTCAGGAATTTGTGCCTGATATGGTAATAGGATTGCCCCCTATCACATCGTAGGACGGTACAAACAAGGCGAAATGTGAGTGTCCTGGCTGCACTACTGCCTACCCCTTCTGGAGAAAAAGCGTGAGTGTATGTATGTAAATATGGAAGCATCAATCCATAACGAATCAAACATTTAATAATAAGATCCGTATTATTAAAATTTTAATAAAGTTAATAATTCTCTAAAATTGTGATCCGGTATTGTTCTCCGTTTTCAATAAGTTACACTTTTCAGCCGAACGATTTTCTGATCCTTGACGATGAATAGAAACCGAATATCCGGGGGTACGGTTAGAATTTCTGTACGTACTCTTGTTTGTGTACAAAATAGTTACTGCCTATACGAGGCCGGGATGTCTTGTCAGTTTCAAGGATAATGTACGCAACGCCCGGGGCGTTGGTCCACAGTCGAAGTGAACTGAAGACTGCGGACTAGTTTAATACAATAGATATTGTGCGACGGCTAAGTTTCCTGATGATTGTAGATGTGTGAGGTGACAAATGGCGGAGCTGTAGTGTTTTGGAATTTATATATTACTAAGTAAATTAAGAAATTGTTCGCATTTCTCCGAATTAGATCTCATAATATGTTATTTTTAAATTAATGTAGTTCAAAACAGTTTCACCGTTTAGTTACATAGAGACAAGACTACCTCAGAAGTATTGGTAAGTTGTTGTAATGGTGATCTTTGCAAGTTTTGTCACCTTTTGGGTACAATCAGTATGTATTTTACTAGTAGGTCTCATACGTGAGAGTTTTGGTATTGTTCATGAGCGGTCGTATTGCTTACCATCAGGCGAGTGGCGTCTCGTCTCATTCATTGCAATAAAAAAAATGTCCAGTTTCGAGAACGCTGGCGTTTGTTTCCACCGTCGAAAGGATGCTAAATGTATTATATATGAACTGCCATGCAAGTATAAAATTATATAAAAATATACTTTTTCACCGAAAAGGATTCCGTATTCTTCCGTATTTCAAACTTTTTACTTAAAACAATATCTTAACTCAAATTGAACTCGGTATTAATACAACGTCCAAGTTTCGTTTTCTTTTATTATCCCGTAAGAAAGTAGAGTGCAGACGTCAGGAATTTTATTTGCACGTTAATTAACTTCAAATATTTGACTTGCTCGTAAATTTCGCGGGAAAAATTACCTCACAGAAATTTCGCAAAGTTACTTAGACATGGACTGTGGCTTAATCTTTAATTCGAACTTTCGATTGTAGAAGAGGCCCAATCTCTCATTTTTGTTTTTTTTAATGCAATGAATGACGAGACAAGTATGCCGTTCGCCTGATGATAAGCGATACGACTGCTCATGAACAGGAGCAAAATCAAACAATTCCTTGAATTACAAAGTAATGCTTGGCATTCCATTGCGTCACATATACTGAAATGTGTTTTGAGAGTCACCGTCCCGCAATTGGTTTAAGAGACATCACGTTGCGTATTTTTAATGTAAGTGCTCAGGACAGGTTCGGATAAGGGAGTAGCTAAATATTCAGCTCCATTCGGGTTTCACTGGACGAATTTGAATTTTATACAGCGCGTACGGTGGTGCACGTGGAGGTAAAACGCTGGAAAGTGCTGTTAGTATGCAAGAATAACAATTATAAACACACTCAATGCTGGTGGTAGGTCTGTCATATGTGAGAGGTCGCCTGGGTAGTACCAACGCAATGTCTATTCCTCCTGCCAAACAGCAGTGTAAACGCTGTGTTGTGTTTCGGATTGAAGGACATTATAGCCAGAGTAACTACTGGACATATTGAGAGTTAACATCGTATCTCGCAGTGGAAAGCCAGGCATTGCATTGTAAACCAAGGTGTTGTCTGGTTTTGCTACTGTTCATGAGCTTTTGTATCGCTTACCATGAGGCGAACGGCAAGCTCGTCTCGCCATTCATTGAAATAAAAACAAGCTTTTTCTGTTTTATATTCGGCGCGGAAAGCTAAACCGATGCTTAGGCGTTTCCATACATTTTTTTCCCTTCTGTGGATGAAAGCTGAAGTGAGTCGAATAAGTGTGTTTAGTCCTTAAAAGCGAAACGCAGCGGCTTATAGAAGCTGACAGCGTTGGACGTCACGGGGTCGGAGCGTTATTGGATTTGTGTATGTTTGTAAGGGCTTTACGAAACATTACATCGATAATTCTATTGTACAAAATAAAAGGTTTAGAATTATGAGCATAGGTAGATAATAGTGTAGTGATAGCCTATTTACAGTAATTTTAAGTAAAAAATTGAAAACATTTCAAATCATATAAATATGCTTGAGCACACACGACCATATAAGGTTTATGTCATAGTTATCAGAAACTATGTGGAAATTTTCTAATAATTACAAAACACGGATAAAAAATCATGTTGTACCAAGTCCATGTTAGTGTAAGACAAATAATAATAATAAAACAAGGGCGGGCCGTAGATGGTGGTGGTAGGTATCTCATATGTGAGAGGCCATCTGGGTAGGTACCACTGCAATGTCTATTTCTCCCTTCAGACAGCAGTGTAAATGCACTGTTTTGTTTCGGATTTAAGGGCATTGTAGCCAGGGTAACTACTGGACATATTGAGACTTAACATCTTATGTCTCAGCATGGCGAGTGCAGTGGAATGCCAAGCATTGCTTTGTAATTTAAGGTGTTGTTTGGTTTTGCTACTGTTTATGAGCGGTTACCATCAGGCGAACGGCATGTTCGTCTCCTTATTCACTGCAATAAAAAAAATATGTAAAAAACAATTAAATCATAGAAACGTGTAGCGCCATCTCGAGTTATTGAAAGGAAGAAAGCATGTTAAACGTACATTCCAAATCAAATTAAAATTACGTGCGCTTTTTTTGTCTTTCTAACTTCTTAATTACCTTGGCAATAATATTGCCTTCGCTAATTTTTGTTCAGTTCTATACCAAATAGAAGTTTAAATGATGCGGTTTAGTCTGGTATAATACAAAGCCCTTGTTTTCGTAAGATATGCATCGACGTGGAACTCCTGCAGCTTGTGATTAGCAACAAGTGTTGTTGTACAAGTTTTGCGTGCAATACCAGTTTCCCGAGCAAACCGACGCAAGACAAACATGCGGAACTTGTAGTTGTACGGTTACTTCAGAGATACCGGCTTTGATAAGGCTAGAACTTGTATTTATATAGAGTATTTATTGGAGATCATGATGATGATGAGATGATTAATCTCTATATTTAATCGTGTGTTGTAGCTAATTACAGCCTCCGTGACACAGTTGGTTAGATGCCGTCTGTGAAACGTGAGCCTGCGGGTTTGATCCCCGCTCTGAAACTAATATTTGTGTGGTCCACAGGTATTGGTTTCGGGTCTGGGTGTTTCTGAGACTGAAACATCTCTGGTAGTTCCTGATTCTCACGACAAAAGACTCGATCTTAGTGTGATCAGGAATATATAATATTATAGATATATGTGACTATTGGGTGTATTGATTATTTATTTATTTATTATAACACCAGTTGGATCTTTCCGTGGATATCAGAGCTCTATCAATTACTACGACGACAATTAATGCTGGCTGTGATTTCTGTTTATGAAATGTAGTTGTAGTACACAAACAACAATCTTTTGAGTTAATAATTCCGGCTCATTCTTTTGTATCGTAAAGAAGTAGTTGTCTAGGTCGGTAATTGTATCGAATGGCAGGAGATTTGTCTGTTGCTCGTTGATGCTCTATGTGGTTGGCAATGCATTTATCGTCATATGCAGTGCCGACACATTGTTCAGCTAGTATGAACAGATAGAAACAAATAACTTTATGTATGATGACGAATGTAACGAGGACCTGAAATAAGAAGTATGTATATAAGTTGATAAAGATACCTTTCAAATTCTGTATCTGTATCGGCCCAGATACGTACGTCCCACTGCAGGGCACGGGCCTCCTCTACAATCGAGAGTACGATTGAAAATGATTAGGTCATATATTCCTAGGCTTTCCTAGGCCAAGTGCGGGTTTGCGGACTTTACATATCACAGAAATTCTTACTAATCACGATGATATGCAGGTTTCCTCACTATGTTTTCCTTCGCCGTTATAGTGCGTGGTGATTGACTATCAAAACACAGTAAGAGGTGTACTCTGAAATTCGAACCCGCGACCACCGTGAATATGTTGCCAGCCACGTCTAGTTCATTTAACAGCACTTAGCCGTTTAAAATTACATTAAAAAACGATTTCAGTATCAGCCCATATACGTCCCACTGCAGGGCACGGGCCTACTCTACAATCGACAGTACGATTAAGAGTGGTTAGGCCATATAGTCCACCACGCTGAAGGATTAAAAACGATTTATTAATGTCTTAATTCATATTAAATTTATAAAATTTCAACGTAATTTCTCAGTTCATTAGAACTGTAATAAAGTCAGTTCTTTTACAATTATGGCTCACAACATTTACAATCTCAATTATACAAGAATTTGAGCAGAAATTACAAGAACATCCATGATTAGATTCATCCATTATTAGATTTGAGAAAATTTTATAAAATTCCAGAAGAAAATAAAATTAGTGTTCCTTTGTTGAATATCTTATAAATTCCTAATTAACCAATTGGCTATGTTTAAGAATTTATCGAAGCGTAATTGTCTTTATGAAGAGTAAAAGAAAAAAAAATGGTTGCCTGTAAAGTCGGTTTTACGGGCGAAGATTTTACGTGACAACGTCTTTTTCTCGGTAGAATATTTATTGATATGAATATAATTAAATTAATCACTCAACTATAATTAGATCATAGTTGAGTGGGAGAGAGACGCAAGGCATTCGGCGGGCCTCTCTCTCGTTCGGTGACTCATCGTAACGTTACCGGGCGTTACACTTTTTCATAAGTGACTCCCAGCCGCAACCTAATTTAAGACGTTGTCACGTCAAAACCTTTGATAATTACGTTAATTAATTGTGAAAATGCCGAGTATTCCCTCTACTCTATTTATACAGTTATGTCAGGTCTACTACGTTGAAAAGATGTGGGTCAAAAGACTTGACATGCGTAGCTTTGTAAAATTCCTGCCTGCGTACATTCAAAAAGTCTACGTTTACATTCGTGTCTTTCATATTAATTGGAACAAAAAAATTTTTTTTTTTTCATATTTAATTTCACTGATCTAAATAATGATTAATTATTCTTTAAAAATACAAAACCTACAGCAAACAAGGTAGGACAAGCAATGAATGCAAAATTATTTCTCTTGGTCCCCACATCTTAAATGCGTGTTTGAATGTGTGCTCCCTAATATTACGCATCTACATTCCGTTTCACCGTGGTATTTCGGGGATTCGAGCAATTTCCGAGAGATTCTGAAAGGCTTTTATTTCGACCCACTGTTTGAGGGAAAAGCAGGAAACTGACGATACAAAAATTACAAATATAATTCTACAGACAGATTTTCCTATATAGTGTATCTATGAGACTGACGGTTCAATCCTGAATCAAGATAAAAATAAATAGATTTTTCTGAGTGTTTTGGTTCTAACGTGTTCCTAAAAATTAAATTTGTTATATGAGATTGTATTGCATAAGTGCAGTGTGGTCTGGACACAAAATAGAGCGGTATGTGATAAATTCATCTGGGTGAAATCGTATGTGCAAATTCTGATTCTTAATGCGATATACTTGCATATAAGTTATGTATTAGCTACTCGGTGGTGTAAGAAAATTATTTTATCAATGTATGTGTTTACGTATGAATATGAGTATTTTGGCCAAAGCTACTTATTTCATAATTCAGCAGTGAAGGTGAATGCCCTTTATGTCGAATTCGTTAATATTCATAGTCTATTCAGCAATCCCGGTGCGTATAAAATTGAGCTCTCTGACCCGACCCATTCATTCGTCCAACATAATATAACTTCTGCTACAATCTTCTGTAATGTTAGTTTATAATTACATAGCTTATATATACCTGCTAATATTAAATATTGTCTTAAATTAGTGTACACAGTAAAAGTCTTCCATTTTATACATATTTATTTAATTCGGATTTTTGATAATTTGCAAACTACCCACAATCGAGACTTATTCAGAACTAATTAAATAATATTTCTAAAATAAATAACTTAAACAGAAATTACTTTTCATTCATATCAAAGACGTCATAATAAACAACCCACGAGTTTGTATTAATTATAGTAATACAGTAAAAGTTCATTGATCTACAACATTTCGCTGCGCATGATATTTTTAGCAGACAGAAATAGCACACGAGTTACCGCCTCGGAAATAAGGGCAAACAATACAATTTCCGCACATTACAATTAATTTTGCTTAACCTTTTTGTGTATGTGTATATTTCTGGCGAGAACATATTCATATAGATAGTTATACCCCATTATTTGAAAGAAAAAAAAACAGCGGCCTAGAACTATAAAATGAGAAATCGCAGGTTTAGTCGCGTACTGAAATAAATGTGTGAAATTTAACATTACAATGTTGGACTTTGTGATTTAGAGCCGTAAATATCCTCGCTATATTTGATGGTCAGCTCCAAAAAGTATCGGGTTGAGCATATTTAAGTTTTACTTGTATTCCTACTAATCCTAAAAAATGCCACGATGCATCATCAGTTATTCACTTATTGCGTGACCAAACGTTCTGAGTGCCAACCCTTGCTAGGCCACAACTAGGACAAATAATAAAAGTCTAGGCTGATATATTCATGATCAAGCAAATAAAACCCCGCTCTAAAGATGCGACTTCTAAACATAGCAGGGAAGGGAATAAAACTAAGATGTTGCATGTAGTAGACACGGAACGAGTCCAAGAACACGTAATTAGATAGAAATGATGACGCCCAATGAGCCAATTACTGAGCCAGCGGAACGAGCAGCGCTGTACAGTCCGCGAGCCACGAACAATAATCTTAAGACTTTCTGGCTTCTTATAAGATTAGCATTTCTCTTGTGAGCTCGGAAAATAAAAGAGGCGTTTATATAAAATTGTACTTAGTAGCTAGAGACGACCTAAATTTCTAATGAGCTTCGAGTGTCTTTTGCTGAAGTCTCGTATAATATTACCGAATACCTTAGTATTTATCTGGGTAAAAAGAAACGAAATTTAAGGTTGTTTTATTGCTTTTTTATAATGGTACGGCATCGTGACCGTAAGTTCTCTTGAAAATGTGTTCAGACAATTTTGTTTTGGACATCGACTGGAGAAAGGATATGGGGCATTCCACGCGAAGCGGACAGGAAAAAAATCTCGATGTTTCTGATTTCAGAAATATTTGAGTATATTATACCTATATATGTCCTTGATTCGTATATCAAATATTTTTCTAATATAGTGACTGGTTAAAGAATTAAGGAACTTTGAAATTTTGGCCAACTGCTGGGTATACAGTACTTCAAAGGCGATTATCTAGTCAGAAAATTATTGATTAAAATAATTAAACCACTGGATTTAAAACTTCATTTAATGAGCTTTTTAATTGCATTTTTGGATATTAAAATAAATTATTTTTTTCCACATTTTTTTAATTTTTATTTTTTTAACTTCGATTTTCACAAACTTAGACCATTTCGATTTTTTTTATTTTTTTTATTAAAATAGCTAGTATTGTATAGAACATCCTTGCCAAGTTTTATAATGGGCGTGGAAGTGGTTTACGAGCTATGCTGGGAATACTGCCGAAGCGCGGCGTCCTGCGCGAGTTACGTGAAACTATCAATAAAATAAAATCACTTCCGACCGAATAGTTTGCATATTTAAAACGATATAAATACATTTTAAACACTTTTTAGATACCGTAAAATCATACAGCTATAGTCCCGTAATACAAATATGGTCCATTACCATACTTTGACATTTTGTATTATTAATGGGTAAGTAACTCCATTCAGCGATTTTTTTTGACAACATTTGACTAGAATGGATGTAGGCGTTGAAATTAAGAGCAAATGCGATAGCTGACAAGTTTGTGAAATCAACAGCGAGCGGTGCGGAATTAATCAGTTATTGCGTGTTTTCAAAACTCCCCTAACTTTTATTTAAAAAATTAAGTATATGTAGCTGCCCAGTTCTACAATTTGTTTTTTTTAAGGTAATATGTTTGTATTTATTATATGATAGCTGTTTTATATCAGTTAATTATTTTAATACTTAGGCAAGTTTATTCTAATTTTCATACTTTGTTTAAAACAATAGTCCAACGGTTTTCTGGGATAATAATTAAAAACCAATTAAAACAAATTTAGAATTACATCAGGGATTTGAAAACAATGTCAAGGAAGAAGCCTGGAGCCAGATCATATAAATAATATTCAAATCGACAAATGTAATTATGTCTTTCTGATATTAAAAACAGAAGACTGACTCAGCAAAAAGCATCCCAAAAATACACAACCAAACAAATAGGTATATACAATTGCAAATTCAGCCTCCTTAAACACGCAGAACTAAGAGAGCGCTTTTTTAAGTTGCTGAACTGGAGAGTAGGGGGTCAAATCCAAAAAAAATAGCACTTGTACCCGGTGACTTTTTTAATTAAATTGCTGTACTCATGGACTACTGATTTAATATAAAAATATGTTATGTAAATGTAATATCATAAGTAAAAAGTGATTTATTAATCCATAAAAGACATAAAGGAATGAACAAAATGTCAAAGTATGGTAACGGACCATATTTGTATTACAGGACTGCAGTTGTATGATTTTACGGTATCTAAAAAGTGTTTAAAATGTATTTATACCGTTTTAAATATGCAAACTATTCGGTCGGAAGTGATTTTATTTTATTGATAGTTTCACGTAACTCGCGCAGGACGCCGCGCTTCGGCAGTATTCCCAGCATAGCTCGTAAACCACTTCCACGCCCATTATAAAACTTGGCAAGGATGTTCTATACAATACTAGCTATTTTAATAAAAAAAATAAAAAAAATCGAAATGGTCTAAGTTTGTGAAAATCGAAGTTAAAAAAATAAAAATTAAAAAAATGTGGAAAAAAATAATTTATTTTAATATCCAAAAATGCAATTAAAAAGCTCATTAAATGAAGTTTTAAATCCAGTGGTTTAATTATTTTAATCAACAATTTTCTGACTAGATAATCGCCTTTGAAGTACTGTATGCCCAGCAGTTGGCCAAAATTTCAAAGTTCCTTAATTCTTTAACCAGTCACTATATTAGAAAAATATTTGATACACGAATCAAGGACATATATAGGTATAACATACTCAAATATTTCTGAAATCAGAAACATCGAGATTTTTTTCCTGTCCGCTTCGCGTGGAATGCCCCATATGTTTGTTTGACGTTATTCAACAGTTACGACAGTTTGATCACGGCTAATTTAAGCTAGTTTTAAGTTGGTTTTATAACAAAATTATATTTGTAAGATCCTGACAAAAGCGTAACATTTGGCTTGAATTTCCCTCCTTTAAAGATGACTACTGGTGGTAGGTCTCTCATATGTGAGAGGCCATCTGGATCGGTACCACCGCAGTGTCTATTTCTCCCGTTAAACAGCAGAGTAAAAACATTGTAGTGTTCCGTATTGAAAGACATTGTAGCCAGAGTAACTACTGGGCATATTGAGACTTAACATCTTATGTCTCAGGATGGTGAACGCAGTGGAATGCCAAGCATTGCTTTGCAATTCAAGATGTTGTTTGGTTTTGCTACTGTTTATGAGCAGTTGTATCGCTTACCATCAGGCGAACGGCATGTTCGTCTCGCCATTCAATGCAATAAAAAAAAACGTTAGGCGAAAAGCTGGTTGCGTTTTACAAGTCTATCAACATTAGTTTGAATGGGGAACAATAAAACGCTTAAAAAGATCTAGAAGGATGTAAGAGTCATTAGTGTTATACATTTCAACTCATCTTGGCTCGTGGCTGTACGTATGCGTATGCTTGTAAATATGAAGTGAAGTATTTGCGACAACTATATCTATTCATTCGTATTCATCTTTACTAGTCACAGGTACACGCACACATATGTAGACCCGCGGGTCAATAAGTACATGTATACAAACAAGAAAGATGAAGTCCATGTGAAGTGGAATAGACTGTACATATTTCTTGGATAAGGCAAGGAAGAACCAACAAGATACCAATCCTATTCAAGTACACCCGTGGCATTACGTTGTCAATTTAAATACACGATGCAGCGAAATTAAATTCTTATGTATCTTAGTGCATCCTGATAAATCCAGAAAATAATATTTTCTGTCAGAAGTTACGAGATACATCTAGGTACTCATAGATTCCTCATTCGATATACCTTTTTATATTATAAGCATATAAATATATTGATTTTTTATTGTGGGAGTGAGCCGAGCACATACCTCGAAGAACTGATGGCCTTTGGGGCCGAAAGGTTCTAGAGGGGAGGCCACGTACGGGCAAGCGCAGTGTCGGACGCTCGCCTACTAGGTTAACGGACGACGTGGTTACGGTTGTAGGAAGCCGCTGGATGCAGGTCACTTCCAACAACTTAATAGGAGGCCTATACTCAGCAGTGGACTTCCTGTCGCTAAAGCGAGAGAAAGAGATTATAAGTAACAATGTGCGCCTTATAATATGTGCAGATAACAATGTATGACAACAAAGTAAACATTGCTACAAATGTTTTAGACAAAATAATATTTCGCATGTTTCGCGGAGTTTTACGCTAACGAAGTGCTGATTATTTTTGTTCCGGCTGCAAGAATATTAATTTTCTTTTATTATTTTTGTGTTGATGTTGCATTAAGTGAAATGTTTTCTTATTGGATTTTTTTTGTTTCAGGTAATTTTCACTTATAGATTAAGTTAAGAATAACGTTGGTAAGTCACGTAATACATTTAGGTTCTATATAAAATATATTCTCATTTTAGTATCTGATATTAAAAAATAAGCATTGTAAGAGACAATGTTTCATGCAGTTCATAGAATTTCACTTTGTTCAGCCACAGGAAGTTCACTGCTGAAGATAACTAGTTTTATTTTTCATTACTTAAAATTAACAGTAGTCAAAACTCGAAAACACATAGAATACAAAACTATAAACATCAAATTAGAGCAATTCAACAAAATATTCATAATACGTGCAAGTAGTTTAATCCCACGCCCAGTGCAATGATTCCTATTTCCTACCGTCCGACATGTCCGAACTACCGTCCAAGCACCGACTAAAAGCCGGGATCATCTAGATTTAAGCTAGAAACGTGGGCGTTCCTAATTTAGAGAACTACGTTCAACGATTCGGTTATTTAGCACAAGCATGCAGTACAATGTGTATGGAAATTATTACTATTTATTATTCATTTTCGTTGATTATCTTTTTTTAGTGTGATTTCACGTGTGAAATTAAATTAACATTTTCACGCATTACATTTTTAATTTTTTTGTGGTACTAATGGTCCATTCTGCGATTGTATATGTTATTACTGCGTAGAGACAATGAATATTCAATATTTCATTATGATTTTTACATTCTACTTTGGTTTATAATATTTTATCGTATGTATTTTTGAGACTTTCCCGCCCATTCTCCCACCATTGCAACTCCTGTTGACCAGGATCAACAGTGACACGCAAAGAATTGACACCGAGCTCCGGAGCTTGGTGATTCTCTGAGGGACACTAGCCTGTCTTTAACCCGCATCGAAATTAATCAGAATATCTATTTGAATGTGATATGTATAGTAGATATGAAGAATAACAAATACGATTTTGCCTTGTATGAATTGGTAGTAATTATTTTCATACTTTAAATTGTATTGACATTGATAAATTTCATCTAATGGACAGGTTTCATTGAAAATTGTTTACGTATTGTTTTGGCCATCGAAGCGTATTGTATATCGGCGTTCTAAATAAAGACTATTTATATTAATATCATCCGGCATAAAGGTTAGACTTCGTGAATGATAAGCTTCATTATTGTGTCTTTGAACATCACGGTCTAAAATATCAAAGTGTATCAAATTGCAATATGGTGGTTTAATCACATGCTTAAGTTAATTTCACTAATTGCCTCAGTGGTGTAGTTGTACTACGGTACGGTTACAAAGCCGAGGTCTCGGGTTCGAATCCCGGGTCAGGCAAAGTGATATTGGATTTTAAGTTAAGTTATTTTAAGTTAATTTCATATTTAAATTGCCAAAATAAGAGCTTGTTTATCAAAGTTTCACGAGACAACGCGAAATAGAAATCTCCACTCCTTATCCAGCCCTCTAAAAGTAAGAACGTGACAAAACATAACTTGGCCAAACAAAACAGCATAAAACAGGCAACTTTACCTATTTTGTTAAGGACGAACTACGAACGCATAAAAACGTTAGTGTAAAGTCCATGGCGACACGGCTTTTTGCGGATGCTGGGCCGGTGCCAACGACTGACAATGCCGTTATGAGATTGTACTAGGCCGGAATTACCTTAACAACACTACCATAACGCCGCATTATTTATGACGGCACACCCCCAAGACAATAAGTCTGCTAGTTCGAGCAACTAGTGATACGAATCGCTGTGATCGCACAAGGATTTTATAAAGCTGCGTTTTATTTGAACTTGGTAAAGAGCCTTTGATTGTTGTTTGGGAATGTATTTCAGAATCGAGTCTCTATTTATATTATCATTAGGCACAGCATCGTTATTATTTTCATTATATATTTTTTTCTTCAACATTTGGTAATCTCTGTGGCACAATTGGTTAAACGCCAGCTGTGAAACAAGAGGCCGCGAGTTCGATACCCGCACCGAGATAAATGTTTGTGAGGCCCACAAGTATTTTTCTTGGGTCTGGGTGTTTGTGAGAACGAAAAATCTCTCGTAATACCTAATATCTACAACACAAGATTTAATTGATCCTTAAGCGGAGTCAGGACTATATAACTGTTAGATGCATTTATTTACTCCAATTACCAAATACGGTATTAAGAATTAATTAGTGTTTTAGTGATAAATTAAATCAGATGCACTTCAAGAATAAGTTTGCTATTTTACCTTTCCTGTAATTAGATATCCCAAAATAATATGGTACAATTAAACTATCTAGTAAATAACGTTAAAACTATACCCAAATCAGAATGTGCATCCTGATAGTGCATTTCAATAAATTTCAGGGCGTGCAAAATTGTACACATCTATGCTCATGCATTCAAAAACTAAACTAGATTTAAGCGATACGTATCAATATTTATAGTATTTGAATATTGTATTTAGGTCTTCACTGTATATTACAAGCTTTGAAGTTGGCAATCCAATTCGCAGGAGTGGCGCGCGGTTTTATTTTAACTTTTTTTGATAATACATTGGCTTTGCCGACCAATTCGAATCCAATTTACATTTCAATCGCGGGCTTCATGTAAAAACATGAGCCGTACTGAAAACGTTGATGCGTTGTACGGCTACGCGGCTTATGAAATAATGTAACAAATATATTGCCAGCATAAATCCAATTTACTTTATCCACCTCGGTGTTTCGGAGTGTACAATAATTTCACAATGTTTTTTAAAAAAGTTTCTTGTAAAACGCTGGAAAAAGATTATATCTCGAAAAGTTTAAATTGTTTACGATATTATGTGATTTTGTAACTACTTGTGGAATATTTTATATTATGTAGTGTATGCAAAGTCCACAGGGTTTACCGAGAGAACTACGCACGCCCAGCCAAATTATGTTCAACGCGTTAATTAAGTGAGACTAATAAAAATATATGATTTAATTGTGATGTCAGTTCTGCTTGGCAGTTCTTCGATGCGGTTTTAATACTTCCCGTGACCGTGGTGGGAAAAGCTTATAAATAAATATCCTTCGTTACTTGTAGTAATATTAAATCATACATTTGTTTATCACACACTTAAAATTGGCCCAATTTTTAAGGTATCCGTACCATAAACATTTTTATTAAGTATGCATTATTTTAATTATATCCTGCTTAATTTATATTTGTATGAACCACAGGTATTTGTTTCGGGGCTGGGTGTTTGTGAGACCGAAAAGTCTGTCGTAGTTCCTGATACCCACGACACAAGACTCGATCTTAGTGTGGGGTCTGGACTATGTATGTGACTGTTGGGTGTATTTATTATATTTTTTTTTATAATATTCTACTGTTTTTGTTTAGTGATATGCGGGTACCAAAACGTTGCAAAATAAGCACTTGTTCTACGCAAAAATAATTGTAACAATCTGTTCGTACAATCTGACCCGGTTTAGCCAAATAAAAACGCTCATAATTTACACAAAGCCAAGTACCTGGGGAGCTATAAATATTCCTCTCGGAAACTCCTGCAAGCGGCCTTTGAAAATCTAGAGCGTGCAACTGATATGCTTGTTGGTGCTACTCATTTTCGAAATTAGTGCCTTTTGTGTCTTCGTTTTGAAATATATTTTGTCGACAGTATTACTTTTGCGGCAATGTGCATGAAATATATAAAGTAACCCCCTAAAAATATGGTTAATGTTCCATATTATAAAAAACATAAAAAACAACTTCAAAACAACAAAAAAAAAACACTACGGAGTAAAAAATAAAAATGCTACGCCACAAACATATAGGATCTTTGCCTTGTATTAATTTTTATTTCTATAGGAAAAAATAAGATTTCGACGAATTAAGAACCTCCTTCTTTTTTTGAAGTCGTCTTAATAGAACCAGTTCCAAGATTTTGTGTATATGTTCTTTTAGAAGATGTATAATTTTTTATTACGGTTGATAATATTCTTATTGAACCGCCATATTAAATCCTCATTGGAAAAAGTCTCAGAAAAAGTGATCTAACTCGAAATTTCAACTATCGTGTTATTAGAATCTGCTTTAAAATTACAGTGAAATATATTTTTCTGAAATTCGTTTCTAATATAGCAATAACTGCGCGAAAAAAAAACTTTTTACTTAAAAAAATATCAATTCTAAGAAAAGCTCCGACTTTCATCTCAAAATTATTTATATTTATGAGACTTCCAATAATAGGAAAATATAATGATTTCCGCGTAGATCTCTGTTTGCTACGTTTTATTAATGTACGGTTCGTCAAGGCCATAATTTACACGCGGAGATAAAGCCGCGAACACATTGATAGGTCAGGCTTAGGCCGACAACTACAATATGCCCTTAGATTTATTACACAGAGTACGTGAAAAAGAACGATGTAACTTGAAGAAAACGTGAAGAGTAATGACAATCATTTTAATGGCTCAGCTGACCTTTGTTTACGTCAGGGTAAAGTTAAATTAAAACTTGCGTCGTTTGCTTTCGTTTAAAGTTGACAAAAGAAATTGCTCTTTTATTTTAACTAGGAAATTTTAAATTGCTGTTTTGTCGGTTCTTGTATTGTGTTCAACGATTGTGCATAATATAATTGGAATTAGTACAAGCTGCATGATTAGCTCTCGGGTTTAACCTCAGGGCAAATATTTTATAATTATTTGTAGATGGGAATGCAAAAATCTCGTAAAAGCCTACAAACCTGAAAACAATATCAAAATACGCGAGAACGGTATTTTAGCAAATTGTTTTACAACCAAAGATATCAAAGATGGGCTGAAGTAAATATGTATCAGGAAGGCTCTGGAGAGGTCATAGGAATATAAAGAGCAAATATGAATGTCTTAACTGCCAAGTATCGTTGTACTCGATTCGAACAATAAAAATAAGTTCCATGTCATAAATCCCATTATGTCTGTTCTATCCGTACGCTATCACGGCTGGATTCCTTAAACATGTATGAAGAAAGCATACGCGCGCTCTTTCAGAATGCATTTAGAGCGCGGCCGGCTTCGGAGATAAACTTGCTAAGCGCGAAGCCCGAGCTGTAAACTAGTTTTATTCGGCCATAACAATGGTCCCGCGAGGCAGAACATGTCTCGTGTACCCACCGCTTTATTTCTTCGTTTTCGTGTAATTTTGCACGAAACGATGGCTTTTACGCGTCGTTAATGCGGACGTATTGATGTTAATGTTTGTTCCTTTTTGTTTGTTTATTCCATTTTGAATTTTGTTTATTGTGGTATTGTGGTCGGTTTGGAATACCAGTGTTTATTAATTATTGTATTTAATTGGTTTTCGGTTTGTTTAAGTGTTAGGGTTTTAATTAGTTTAAAATGTTAGCACGTACGTCATAATTTAATTTTACTGTGAGGTAATGATATTGGCTGGTTGTTAAGTGGTCGCTGTCAATTCCACAGGTACGCTAGAGCCGACGTAAGTGGCTACTTGGCATTTCTTTGTATTTAATATTTATTAATAAATCACTTACTGTTGATCTATTTACGAAGTACACGATATGTTTTTACAAGGACCTTGTTTAGATTCATAAAATGAGCAATTTATTTGAGTTTTTGTTTCAAAAGAAATAATTCGTTTCAAGACTTTTCTCAATCTGTATAAACATTAAAGTTAGATGAATCTTGAATATATTTTAGCAAAATGTAGGGGAAGTTTTTGTATGTATAAAATAAATCATACCCGTATTTTAACCCTGAGCTATTTATAAGATTTAAATTGATATTGTGAAAAATGTTATAGCCTTGTCATAATATAATAGTTATGTATGTATTATGCGGCTAGTATCAGGAATAAGTCGCTGGATGCGGGCCGCTTCCAACAGGTCATTGTGGAGATCCTTGGGGAAGGCCTATGTTCAGCAGTGGGCTTCCTGTGACTGATATGATGATGATGATGATCAGGAATTAGGATTTCATAATAAATACAGAGGTCTGATTCGCTTCATTAATCCGCCAACACCCACCTCAAAATAGTACAATTTATTCACAACTAAAAAGTCAACTTAATCAGACAACAACAGTTGATATAACTTTCTTTTTTCCTAGATTATGTTAATTCCGACCTCGACATTTACATAATCCATGAAATAATAAAATTTGCACTAGCTTCGCTTTAATATTCACAGAGAGCTTATCGCGTCAACACCGGACCTCTTACCCCGCGCCATTACACTCATGTTGCGTACCCTAGTTTTATTTCTTTATATTTGTCGCTTCACCAAACAAAAATATTTTTTTGAGTTTTTGGAACAGGATTTTTTGGATGAGATATTAATTAAATTTGGAAAAGACAAAAATAAGTCAAAGAAATACATTTTTCAATAATAAAAAGTACTTTTTATACGGAAATATATTTAACTATGTCATGATCGCTACTCGTCAGTTAAAACATTTTAAAATGTTTAAATTATGTCACATATTTCTAAATTAATACAAAAATGATTTTAAACTGATTTAACCAAAAGTAAATAATCTATCTAGTAAAAAAAAAGTCTAATGGTTATGTTGTTGGATGTCATTTATCAACTTTTGATGTACTGCTAACGCAATACCCAGTATATAGTTTCAAATAATGTTCCTCTAAGATACCTGTTTTAGGTGTAAATAGTCGGTATAAAAAGTGTAGGTTCTTAACACAAAGTATTGGTAATGCTATAATGATACTATAAAATAATGCATTAGTTAAAACAAAAGTTCCCAAATGGTATGAATTTTAATACTCTTTATAGACTTCAGTCCTTAGTGTATTAAAATTTCCATTTCGTAAATACACGAAAAAAATATATACACACCAAAAATATTTTACTCACGAGTATTGCTTTAAATTCCTCGCTACAAACTTTATTTCTTTGATTTAATATTAAATAAAAAATATTCAAATGTTCTGTTGATAAATAAACTTTCGGGAGGGCTACTCCAAAACTCATGCACAAAAAAGGTCACGTCAAGTCAAATGCCGGCATCCAAAATTTATAACGTACGCAGGGTAAGCGTTGCTTTGTTTCACATGTCGGCTTGGGGAGAGCACTTGAGAAGTTATTGTTTTCGCGTGTCATGTGGGAGATATATCGTTTCTGTATAAACGAAAACAGTATCTACCCTTACTATGAGTTTTTGCATGCGGAGCAAATAAGTCAAACCTGTATTGGATCTGTGTATTGCGTAATAAACTGTTTGGCCATGGAAATGAATAGATTGTGTTGGCTTTAGAGGGTTATGCTCATATTTGTTTTTTATCCAATGAATAGTGATAGAAAATGTGTTCGACATTGGATGTCAAAATGAAGCTAAATAACGAGGCCTAGCTTACGCTGTAGAGTAGTAGGCCTCCACTGACAGTTTGTTTTCTACTGCCTAAATAAGAACTTTAAGTTTGAAATCCAAAAAAAACATGCAAAATTCTACTTATATACCTTTCTTACTGAATTAAGTTTATGCAGAGCCGTATTTATACAAAGATTACATTTTGAAGAAATGTCAGCGGTGATCCAATTTAAAAAAATGGAAAGGCAGTGATACTTTAAGTGCTCTTGCGAAATTGTGTTTGCCTAAGACACCTACGATATACTAAGAGTAGAGGGATTCCGCGAACATCTTAATGAATTTAATGACAAATTTCTCTTCTCTTCTTAATGACAAATTATAGCGGGTTACATTATATAGCGAACAAGACAGTGACAAACTATTACTGTTGCAGCGTGTTAGTGTACAAGATTCGTAGTAGTAGGGATACACATCGTCTGTAGGTTTCATTTACATGTTCATTTTATTTGGTACGAAACTTCACATTTTGGCAGTACGTGGATAGAATATAAATGTGAAATTTTAAATGTATGTGCTCAGATACCCCATCCATATAAATCAGATAGTAAAAATATTGAAGCTTAACTTTTGCATTTTGCGTGATATATTTTTTTAAATCACCGTCAGGGTACATAAAAGCATCGACGTAAATAACTATTTTATTCGAAAATAATAATTCGTTGCATATTTTATGACGCTTGGTCGAGCATTGTGATTATAATTTATTTTGTTTTTGTATGAAGGTTTTTAAGTTAATTTGTTGGGTATTTTGCATTTATATTGGGCGACAGTATCACCTGATTAACTACTTCGGCAACAAGTAGCGGTGGCGCTCTTTGTCTTTCAAATTAGGCAAAGCGACTCACTGTGACTAAAGAATGGTTCGGTAATTTTTTTTTTTTATTCAATTTTGCATCCAATTTACTAGCGATGAGTTACAACCAAATTAGTTTCAGTAATGTAAAGTATTTTAACTAAATAAGTGTACTTAATTAAATATATTAACTAGGCATATAAATCACATAGGCTAAGTTTGAAGCATCTTAAATAATTTAGACTATTTAGTGTACTGCCAAGTTTCATAGATTTTACATTATACTCGTATACTCTGACAGTAAAATATGGAATAATTTTGCTACTAATTTCTGATTATTTTACTTTACTTACTTGCTTTACTTTTACTACTATTTTATTTTCTAATTTTACATCTTATGTCTCAGGATGGCGAGCGCAGTGGAATGCCAAGCATTGCTTTGCATTCAAGGTGTTGTTTGGTTTTTCTATTGTTCATGAGCCGCCGTATCGCTTTCCATCAGGTGAACGGCGTGTTCGTCTTGCCATTCATAGCATTAAAAAAAACTTACAAGCATTATAACACAACAAATGAATTGCCGAAAACTTTCGTTTTGTCTACCTGAAATTATTATGCAGGTTGGTTGGTAAAATCCGAGCAGTTTGCTGCAAAATACACGGCAAACAGGAGTGACCAGCGCTATTTATCTAAGGCTTTAACGTTGTTCATGGCGGGTATTATCTTAAGACTCTCCTAATTAATCAGATTTTGCATGGAAATGTTCATCATGTTTAAATTCTGTCGTACTTGCTTTGTGGACGTCAGACACGGTGATAATTAACGCTTTGGTAAATCGCCGGAATTAAAAAGTAGTTTTGTTGGTAAGAAGCAAGGCTTTTGTTTTTTTATTAGACATTATTTATTTATTTATTTAAATCTTTATTGTACACATAAAAAAGAAAAATACAACATACAGAAACAAAAAAAATATAAAAAGTACAAATGGCGGTCTTATCGCTTAAAGCAATGTCTTACAGACAACCATGGGATGGATTTAAAAGAAGGAAAAAGAGAGGGCAGTGTAAAATAAATAATTAAAAGTGAGGAAACTAGATAAAACTCATACTATCTATATATATAATCTAAACATAAAAATACACCAAAATAACATACATACATACATAATAAAAAGCATAAATACATACATATATAATACTACAAACATATACATATATAAATATATAATAAATACAAATTTAAAATTAATTAGAAGTAGGAAATAATATTATCTACTAAAATCTGTTTATTTAGAGAGAGAGGTAATGTTCTTTGATTTGCCTCTTGAATGAAGACAGCGATTGCGCCTGTCTCACCACAACAGGAAGCGCGTTCCACAATCGAACTGCTTTGACAGTAAAAGACTTGTCCATAAATGTCGTGGTGTGCACAGGCATTCTCAGCCTAAGATTCTCGGACGACCTCAAGGACCTCAAATGTGAGTCATGAAGAAAAATAAATCGTTCTTTAAGATAAGATGGGGTGAGAGGATTGAACAAAATATTGTAAAGAAGACAGAGAATGTGAGTATTCCGACGAAGCCGTATAGGTAACCACTTGAGCTTAGCACGAAACTCAGAAACATGGTCATATTTGCGAAGACCAAATATGAATCATATATATGAATAGACATTGGGTTGGTAAAATAAATAATTGGTAAAATAAATAAATAATTATGGTACTAGATGATTTTGTTCTTCGATTTCCTGTAAGATAATAACAATGGTGATAGAAAACGCTACATTAAATTTTTATCTTTTATTTCTTCCGGTTTTTTGTAACTTGTATCTATCAATGTTCAAAGTATGTAATAATTATTGATCCGGTTTGAAGGACATAGTAGCCAGATATATACTGGACAATCAGATTCTTAACATCTTACGAGTATGTCAGCGCAGTGGAATGCCAAGTATTGCTTTGTAATTAGTGGTGTTGTTTGGTTTTGCTATTGTCCATGAGTGGTCGTATTGCTTACCATCAGACGAATAGCAGGCCTTCCATTCATCGCAATAAAAAAGGAATTGAATTGTCACAAAACCTCTATTTGTGACACACACAGAAAATAAATATTTAAACGCGTTCGCTAAAATGACGATCCCCGGTTCCCTTAAAGCCGTCTGATACAAATAAAACACGAAAAATACATTTATTTTTAACACAAACCGGTAGTATTTCTCGTTAAATTACATACGCTTTGCAATTAAGAGCCCTGTGTTTTGAGCATGTATGAAATACGAGAAAATGTGAAATTTCCAACAAACGCAAGTTGTCAAATACAACATAATTTCCCCAACGGAGTTACACTAATGCCCGTTGCAGTCCGAAGTTTGTGAAAGGAAGCAGAGTGGATCTCGCATGCTCTGTACGCTTGATTATTTTAAAAGGTTAAACTTAGATTACTAGAACAATAAGTTCGTCAGCTTTGAGATCTAGTTTGAACCGCGGTTCTAGTTTATACAAATCTGTTTTAATATACAGCAAACTCTAAAATTAAAGGATGTTGTGATTTTCAAGAAATTAGGGCTTGTATTTAAGTATTATTACTTTAATATATTATTGGAGTTATTGTGGTCAATTTGTTGAAAGTCTAATAAATTAAAAAAGTTGATAAACATGGATAAACCTGGACTAAAAGTTAGGTTGTTATGTTTATCATGCGACGTTTGTTCAGCTCATTTAAGAACTTGTTAAAATAGTGTGTTTCCTTACTTCTACCGGTGGTAAATCTCCCATATGTGGAGTCTAAATCTCCCGCCAAACAGCAGTGTAAACGCACTGTTGTGTTCCGATTTGAAGGTCATTGCAGCTTGAGTAAAGACTGGACATATTGTGACTTAGCCTCTTATGTCTCAGGATCGCGAGCGCAGAATGCTAAGCATATCTTTGTAATTAATGTTGTTGTTTGGTTTTGCTACTGACCGTGAGCGGTCGTATCGCTTACCATCAGGCAAATGTCATGCTCATATCACCATTTATTGCTACTAAAAAAAAACAGTAGGGGAGCCAAAACTCTAACGCTGATTTTTCTTGACAGCCTTAGAAATTAATTGGATCCTAGTCTTGTAATGACTACCACCAACAACTACACTTCTTTGTACCAGAAACATCACGGTGCATTTCCAAACCTCATAGCGTTATTTAGCCAATATAATTTCGCTTCAAAATAAATAGTCATAGCGAATGATAATTCAAATGGATTTATGGGACATAGCTAAATAATGAAACTAATTAAGTATCAAGCAATCAAAGCTCGTTAATAACAAATACAAATTGAATAGATTAATAAATATTCATCACGTTATTGGATAATTTAAAGCTACGTACATTACGTTTATGCCTGTACGATAATTCACATCGAACAAAAAGGCTGCGTTGTTAAAATAATTAATAGACAGTCAACAATTTTAGTTTAAATAGAACGGATACCAGACAACGCGTTCCATTGTTCAATTATTTGCAATTTACAAATACTCGTATTTGCTATTTAGATAATTTATGGTGAAATATTTGAGCTTGATAGCAAACTCATTTTGATTATTTATCAATGTCGATAATAGATATTCGATGGATTGATTAGTATAGTGTTGTTTGTCTATAGTTTGAATTAACTAAACAATATTGTGTTTTGGAAATCTAACAACATGGAATAGGAATTTCTCTGAAATTTGCCACAGTTAACTTTACAATAGAGTACGTGATCAAGACAGAGATCTTAGGTTCAGAAACCTTTGGCTTTAAAGTAGCCTTTTTATTATTAATTACAACACTTTGTGAATGGGATGAACGTGCTGAAACTTAGATAAGAGTTCTTCATGAGGACTTGAAGACCCGGCTACGTTGAGTCGTTTGTAGTAAACAAAACAGTTACTATAGCAACACTCTGATATTGCGTGTATAATTTTATTAAAAAAAATAAATCGTCTGTCTTAATGAGGTCTTAATTCTATTAGCGTGTGGCGAATTTAGATTTACAAACATAATTTAAAAAATATATATGTAGGAAGTTTCTGAACGTACAGGCAAGCGATATGTTTGACGGCCACCTACAAGCTGGACGGACGACCTGGCTTAAGTTGCAGGAAGTCGCTGGATGCATGCAGCGTTCAACAGGTCAATGTGGAGATCCTTGGAGGAGGCCTATGTTCTGCAATAGACCATCTGTGAGTGAGATGATGATGATGATGAATTTTAGCAATTGGGGATAAAAAATGTAGTGTATTTGTGATTAGAATACTTAGCAAATGCTTTAACTAGTTAATTATAAACGGTGCCGAAATTCTTAGTGACGCAAAATCGAGTGATGACAATTAATACCTTAATCGCTCTCGTGAATTACGCACGCTAATTCGCGGCATAAATTTTCAGTAGCTTTGGCAGTTAGTCAATTAGAAGTAAGGATTTAGTAGAATCACAATAAAAGCCATAAGCAGTAGTCAAAATATTATTGAAAGTATTATTTTATCATAAATCATCATAACTGCCAACCAGTGATCTATTAGGAACGGCCTGCATTTAGCGAATTATTGAAATTTCTTTTTTTTGTATTAATTCCTTGATAAATATAAGCGTCACGTTAAATACGCCTTTTCAATCCTTCCTCCTCTTTCATCACGTTAACAAATCTTAAATCCCTAACCAATTTGCAATCTCAACAAAGAATTTTATATTTTAAAGCCTCGTTTACCGTAAGCGCTTGTATGGCTTTAGTAATTTTCTCCAATTTTTCACAAGCTGTTCTGTAGCCATTGTGTCGAATACTAACACGCCGTTGCCAGTTACTCTAGAACCCCTGTTTACGTCTTACAGTATAACCGCCTCATAAATTTTATGAACTCAGGGTAATATTGTTTGCTTATTACGATGCGTCGTTCCGTTGAAAATGCTTCGCTTAAACCGCTCACTGTGAGGTATTTGCATAATTTTAATTTGCTTACCGTATCAAGTTGTAGGTAATAAGTGTACAGTTTAAGTTGCAATTATGAAGGTCCGTTGAGTTTTGTTGACAATTTTGTTGGTAAAAATTGTTGGTTTAATGGATATTGCGGGTTAGCTACCGGTACAGTTGCTAAAGGACTTTTAAATCCTTGGTCAATGGGTATATTCAGCACTAAACATCCTGTTTGTGTTGACAATGAAGTGGTAATAATTTACGGCCTTATTTATAAACTTATTTTAGTTGTTTTGTCTTCTTCACTCAAACTGAATTCAAAAGTAGTTAGAAAAGGACAAAACATATTTGCAAACATTAAAGACGCGATAAAGCATCCTCAAATGTTTTGCGATAAGCCGGTGTTGAGCGACCAATATGTAGTATTATAGATGGCAGTGCAGTGAAGTTTGTCCCGGTAAACACCGGTAAAACCAGCGCAGTGGTAAACGGGCACCTGGCGACCGGCCAAAACACCCGATATAGTGATCACACGCGTAAACTCGCAAAAAGTGCTGCATTTAACACCCCTCTTCTTACAGCGCTTTAGCTTTTTAATTGCAATGCATGTTTGTAATGTGTGACAGTTTGACATAATATGTAGGCAAATCAGTTTGCAGATAGGATGGAAGATATTTTTTTCATGTTTAGTACAGTAAGTTGTTTCAAGGCTTCCCTCTTCTATTCTCATCTTTGATGATCTGATCTTCTAATATTTTGATTTGTAGTTTTTTTTAAATAATGGCTGGTAACGTTTAAGCTTCTGTTTGTGCTCACATATTGTTGGTATCATATCTTCGATGTATTTCGGTGGGCAGATAATTTTTTAGTAAAACAATATCTGGTAACTTTTATGCTTCTGTTTGTTCTCACATATTGTTGCTATCATATCTTTGATATATTTTAGTTGGCAGATATTTTTTCATTTAATAATGTCTGGTAACTTTTAAGCTTCTGTTATTGCTCACAGATTTGTTGGTATCATGGGTAAATAGTATGAACCTATTTATTTTTGGTTGTTACAGTTTACAATCTAATACCTATTACCTACCTATTCATTCTAGATTCCAAAGATATACCAACTGCCTTTGATTATGTACAAGTATAATAAATAAGTAATCTTACGCAATAAGAGGCAATATTAACATCATAAAAGTTTCCTTCCTCGTCTAAAAAATTGCATGCAAGAGGCATTATGTTTACCGCTTTTAATAAATAAATTACAATAAGTTATCATAGTAATGTGAATATTATCATACATATTAGGTATAAGACATTCTGAGCTAGTAACCGAGGTGTTGCTTAGTATTTAGGCAAGTTATATAATCTACCTTTCCTGAGAGCCTTTGAATTAAACAGCTTATACTAAGAGGATTTGTTCGTGCAAACTTATAGTGGTTACATAACACTTGACAAAAGAGGGACGCATTAATTTATAAACATGATTTGGTAATACGCTTTGTCTTAGAAGGGTGAACAGATCATCATATTAACAAAAAAAATCAGATTATGACAATAGAAAAGAAATGTAAAAATCAGACCCTATTTTTCGCGCTTTTGAAAGATACTGTATCAGCCCATATACGTCCCACTGCAGGGCACGGGCCTACTCTACAATCGAAAGTACGATTGAGAGTGGTTAGGCCATATAGTCCACCACGCTGGCCTAGTGCGGGTTGGCAGTTGGTAGTTTGAAAGATACAAATCAAGAAAATATTCTTGATACTCTTGTGTAAATTGAGAAGTGTCGCCTCACTATGGGCCTTATTAGGAGACTCAAGGTCACTCAACTATGCAGCTATGGAGAAGGCTATGCCCGGGGTTTTCCTACGAGATCGAATCAAGAACGGGGAGATCCGTAGGAGAACTAAAGTAACCGACATAGCCCAGCGGCGGATAAGTAAGTTGAAGTGGCAATTGGCGGAACACATAGCGCGGAGAACTGATGGCCGATGGAGCCAAAAAGTTCTCGAATATACATTTTATTACATATGTACATGATGTTGTCGGGGAGCAGTGCTCATATGCCATCTTATGACTATACTAAGGATTGCCTTCCACTTTCAATATACCATTATACCGTAAATATATTCTTTGGCTTCATCGTAGCCAGTTAAAAAGAACAAACGTATCCACAAACACTTACGTGATGCAGGTTAGAAGCCAGTGTAAGAAGAGGCCTTGTGTTCCATCGACGCGAAATAATTATAAGTCTTAGTTTTCAAGCTAAATAAAAGGGTGCTAGTCCCAAAGAGGCATTATTTTGTTGTTTAAAAAACATTTTATAAACTGTCGTGTGAATGAAATAATATTAAACCTCAACGGAGCTCTTAAGTTACACCAAACAGCGAGTTTACCCGAAATTACTTTTTATTGTACACTCCAATCCTAGTTTTGCGCAGTCCTCTTCAAAAAACGGATGATGGGACGCACAAGGAATTCACACAGAAATTGTGTCCCGAGATTATTCTATACGGAAAAATAAATTTTGCTTAAAAATGTGTGAATTATTTCGCAAACTGAAAGCTCGTTGCGATGTTTATTTTTGCTTCGGCCCGGTTCGACGTCTCAGCAACAGTGACGTAGGTCGACATACAATTTCCTGTCCTGGGTTGCTCTGACCACTGCTCTTTCCCGGGAGATTTAGCCTCTCTGACGATCTGTAAATGTTCGCCGGATATACGATGTCAAGGCGGCCAACCTTCGCTCGAGGGGTATCGAAATTACTTCCGACAAACGATTGCCAAGCTTAACACAATACCCTAAAACGGCAATGCTTTACTATCGGGAAAATCCGACGACCGAAGCAACATAGTGAGACATTGACAAACGCTGAGGATTTTAGATTAAAAATTAAATAAGCAGTTCGAAGGACATTATTCCTACATCTTAAGCGGCAAAAAACAAGAACATAATCACAGTGAGAAATAGCGTGGTGGTTTGCAATTTAAATGCAAAAAGCATAGCGCAATGCGGGTATTGTGTTAAGAAAGTTTTGCCTACATCTACAATGCTATGGGGGAATTTAAAAATGAAATCACGAATGAAAACCCTGAAGTAGTTGAGTGACTCATAAATATTCATTAATCGTCTGGATCGTATCTTTCGGAGCTTGTAAAATTATATTCAACAGCAACATGAGTCGCCCGATCTATTTAATAGCTGCTTTGTGGAGGTGTTCAAGTTATCAAGCTTGAAGTTTATACAAGACATTTTAAATTATAAGCGTCGGAGGTAAAATGTTAATTATTTATATTAAAAGTATGTTGCGCACGCTAGGTGGGGTGCCGTTTGCCCACACCAATAAATCTCTATGAAAATTTTCATAAAGCTAAGTAGCATTATATATTATGTTAAGATAATATGAATGCTAAAGTAAGCAATTATTGCAACCTAATATTACACAACAGCATGATGATACCGTCTAGTGGTGAAACCATTTTCATAGCATTGAATTGTTGAGGTTTAGGCGAAAGTATTTTCTTGTCATTTTATTATTGTATCTTGTGTTTACTATTTCAGCTAAATCTATGTCGATAGTTCGCAATTACACATTAGTTTTTGCTTTCTATGAATACAATGTATTATTAAAAAAAAACTTGGTCTTTATCTAAAAATAGCTTATGTCGACAATATGTTTTCACCATATTTTATATTCTTTATTGAAATTATAATATTATACATCGATACACTCATCAAAGTCACGGCATCAGCAAGCACTCAATATATATATCCCGCATTCAATACAGTTATGAATATGTATTAATCTTATGAATTCGGGATTAGCACGCACGTACAAAGCTGCGGTCTACACAAAGTGCTTTTTTATGTTTCTCAAAGCGTTCCCTCTGTGAACATTTGCGTTTCCGATAGGAGAACGCATCACTGAAAATGCGACATAAATAATTCAGTGGAAGGCGATCAGATACAGGGGGAGGCCGGGGCGCACTGCTACAGGTATACACTAAAATTGCTTTCCTTACGGCCCTGTATGCGCAGGGTAAATTCCAGACGCCAGTATTCCCCGAAGCATTTTGTTGTTATTAGTCTGTTGCCTTAATGGAATTGAAGTAAAAGGTCGAAAATTATTTTCTTTAGTACAAACATTATTTTATGCCCGTCGGCTGCCGAGAGAATTAGATTTCAACCTTCGCTGATAGTAAATTTATTGTACAATCAATACTTTTTACGAGCTGGCAACAAAATTGTGAATAAAGTAGATAGGTTGCTTGGTTTACCTAACGAAGGGGATGATTTTTAGATGGGCAGGTTAGTATGCGCCGTCGAGCGACGTTCCCTTGTGACTGGTGTACGGATTTTGCATTTGATAATCATACAAATATGCACAATTAACGACTTACTTGATATTTTACGTTTGTTTAAACTACCTTATATATAGAAGATGTTTTTTATTTCAAAATATACATAATATATAGTGCGAATGCACTGTTGCGTTTCGGTTTGAAGGATATTATAGCCAGAGTAACTATTGGACATATTGAGACTTAACATCTTATGTCTCAGGATGGCGAGCGTAGTGGAATTTCAAGCATTGCTTTATAACTCGAGGTGTTTCTTGGTTTTGCCGCTGTGCAAGAGCGGTCGTATCGCTTACCACTAGGCGAAAGGTATGCTCGTCTCGGCATTCATTGCAATAAAAACAATTGAATAAAATAGCGATTGAGTACCTAATAACATGCTTTATTAAACCACACTTTTGAGTGGTGGTTATTGTGCTGACTTTGGTTGCCGGTTATATTTCTTCTACATAATATACCAAACTGGATAACACATGGCTTAAATAATAAAGATCATATTATGCTTACAATTTTCAAGCTTTTTAAACATCTCGAATATATACATAGGTTATTGAACCAAAGGATTTGACGAATTCACGAGCTCGTAAAGCTCCTTCACAGATATAGCAAATATTGACTACGCTTTTGGACGCAACATTGGAAATTCTGGATGCATTGCGTATTTAGAATGCTAATGATACGTTTCTTTGTACGCAAAGCACTCAATGTATGAATGAAATTATTTTTAATGGATTATTTCGAGGTAAAATGTAAACGTGGGTATTTTATACATACATACATACATAAACTCACGCCTTTTTCCCAGAAGGGGTAGGCAGAGGTGCCTGGACACCCACTGGACACTGGTATTTTATACTAATGGATAAGTTATTTTTGATTTGCTTATATTGGTGTTAACTGGTGTTATGAATTATTATATTTCCCTATCGAGAAAGGAAGGTCGAGTTCGTCGGCGTTCCGGACTGGCACGACGCCCCGGAAATGGGCGCCCAGAGCCTATTTTTGATGTTACCGGGGTGGGTCTTTACTAATACTTTACTTGTGTATGCATAACCAGGAAAACTCCTTGGAGACTTTTACTTAAAATAGATGTAGAACTTGATTATTCTAAGGCAAGAAGGGGTTGTTTTTTTTTATTATTATTTATATTTTACTGCAGATTATAGTTTACTGCAGAGATATTTTCGATAAACGGAGCCGTATTTGTGAGAATATATAAATATTCTTTATGGTAATTAAGACAAAGTAAAGTCAACGTGAGATATCGCTCGTCGCAAAGCTGTACCCAAGAGTCAATGACATTGCCTGGGGCCTAACAATCTTTAACTGCTTAGGGAAGGAGCCAAATGTATCAGTTTCCAGTTAAGTTGTATAGCTGGTTACGAGCAAGGTCACGAAGCTATTGCTTAGTATATTTTACTAGACATTACTCTGCTTAGATTGCATTGCACTCAAATTGCTTTGTATTCAGCACATGGAGGTATATTAATATTTCCAAACATTCTTGTCTCTGTACACCGCGGCGGAAATCTGCAGATAGCGGTTGATGCACGAAAAGTCGAGGATTACGTTCGTATTTTAACAGGAACAAGCGGAAAAGTAGCGTAACAGCGGGTCGGAAGCATTGCAAATGCATTTTAGATGCGGACACAGTTGCGAGAAGCCGGTGAGATGATTTTAAAAACGTTAGTGTGAGTTTGAACAAGTTTTTTAACATACCGCCGAATGTGAATTTCTATGTTAAGTAGCTCTATTCAGAATTTCTAAGAAAAATATTTTAAAAGCACTTTATTACAAGTTGAGATCTGAGTGTATTTTCTTGTGAACTTGTTTTATATATAATTCGAACCAGTAGTTCTTGAGATCGTCATATTACTATAGAATAAAAAAATTAAGACAACTTCTAGGAATACCCCAAAAATCCGATACTGTTTTAGGTTTAGGTTTAGCCTCAATAATCTTAGAATGAAAAGCATTGCTAACTAATACCTCGGACATTTTACTTTCTCGTATCGTTAATGATTTTTCAATACCAATTTCTTTCTTCTAGGCACTCTTAATAGAATTAAATTCTTGTAACTTTTATTACACTTTCTCGTATTGTATGACAAAGTCGTGATATAAATTCCTATTATTTTGTTTCGCAGTTTGCCAGACCTTACATTAAATTCTCAATAAGTTTCGGTTTCAAAGTAAGTTTTAAATCAGCTTATATTGACAGCCTCCGTGGCGCAGTTGGTTAGACGCCGCCTGTGAAACGAGAGGCCGCGGGTTCGATCCCCGCACCGAGAGAAATGTTTGTGCGGCCCACAAATATTTCTTCCGGGTCTGGGTGTTTGTGAGACCGAAAAGTCTCTCGTAGTTCCTGATACCCACGACACAAGACTCGATCTTAATGTGGGATCAGGACTATGTATGTGACTGTTGGGTGTTATTTATTTATTTATTTATTATTTTTGAATTGATTTTTCTTCACTTTCACGCATTTACGAGGAGTGTGGTGCAATTTTATCACATCTCGACGTGTATAACGCAGCTCGTGACCGCCTCTGCTTCATATGTCGATGTCACTTCAGTGGGAGGTAATCCGGGAATCCAACTTGGCGGATATCACGTCCATAGATTTTAAATTAAAATTGGTTTTCTCCTGCATTTTGATGCTACAAAAATATATATTAGAACTTGAATAATAATGTTAACTGCGATTCTTTAGATTACAGCTGCATTTATTTTAATAATTAATTTATTTTTAATTCACATCATTTGGATGATTCTGCCATAGTTAGAATATTTTATTGCGATTTGTGAACGGTTTGTAAAGAGAAAAGTAAACAAATATCGCAATTTCATTTACATATTCATACTCACGCTTTTTTCCAGAATAGGCACAGGTGGTACCAGTGCTATGATGTGTCGCCTTGTATGTTTCGTTACATGAAGCGATATGGGACGAGCCTATAGCCAGATAGAGCACAAATCTTCGACTTCGGACTGATACATCACATTGCCCAACGCGGGATCTGAACCGGAGACTTCGGCGTTATAATCATACCGTAGTACAACTACGCTTCTGAGGCAGGCGTAATTCCATTTACCATTACTATACTAGGTACTAAATTCAGCTTCACCGAATACAATTTACATAAACCATACAATAAACTATACGACTTTACTATGAATCCACCAATTTTATCTTAAACACCACTCAAAGCATTTTACGTCTACCCTCCGCGTTAATCCAGCACGTGAAGTGGTTCTATACAAAATTTTATTTGAATCGATACAAACGTTACGGTTTGATTGAGCTATAAAACTCGGCCTATAGATAGTGCACATAGGCAGTAATGTTAGAAATACAGGGCATCGTTTAGTGTCTATAAATTAAATACAAGGGCACGGTTACGTACTTAACCTCTTTGTTGTTAAACGTTAACGTGACTCCTTCGTTTTCAATAAAAACACTTTCTTTGATGGTGGAGGTAAACTTTAGTATATCTCAGGAAGGCGGGCGCTATGGAATGCCAAGCATTTAATTGTAATTCAAGGTGTTGTTTGGTTTTGCCACCGTCCATGAGCGATCGTGTCGCTTACCAGGGGAATGACAAACTCGTCTCGCCATACACCGCAACTAAAAAACAACTTATTTTAAATAGGCTGTTGTTTAGTCTATAGGTTTGTTATAATGCTTTTTGTGGACACAATATTTAAGCTATGTAATTTTTTTAAAATCAGCTTCAGTCTAATAGCTAATAATAAAATACAATATATAAGTACATCCATGATGGATATTATTCCAAACTTGAAGATGGTTACAAAGATATGTACTCACAACATCTATATTATATAACTGTATCGTACACAAATAAGTACCAAATAAAAAAACGTTATGAAACCCGAATAAAATTGCTTATAATGTACTCGGCGGGATGTTCAGTTGTCACTCTTTCCAGTTCGCTGAATATTTTCCTGAGGGCGTCCCTCGAAAAATTGGAAGGAAACCTGCAATTGATAGTATCAGTTTAGTCAACAGGAAATATTCTTTATCATAGCCAGTCGATCGGTCCTTGGTATCGCTTTTTAATATAGGGGTAAGATTGTATAACACAGTAAAATATTGCCTTGTTTTGTGAAGTTGTAATTGTGAATAGTCTTTTGAAAAATGAGACAATTGTGATAGGTGAGATCTTTGTTTACATTTCGTTTTTTACTTGAATGCGATATAAAATTTTGAGTGCCTTGACAATATAGCTCAGTATCTTTTGTCAAATTTTCTTTGTCAGTACTGTATAATGGAGAATTATTCAAAAGGAAAGTATGAGCCTTTAAGATCAGAGGTAATTATGTATTCTTTATTACTTTATGAGTGATGGACTATCAAGTTCTGAGTATTAGAGCAATTGTGATAGCTACTAAATTATAATTTATGCTGTTTTGAATTGTTTATAAAATTGCGCTTTGATTTTAGGTCTTAAAATAACAGACCTAAAAGATTTGGTCGAATACCTTTATACGTAATTAAACAATTACAGAAAAGTCACTGACCAATGAAACTAATGACTGATTCTCAATTAGTAGTTTTAATTAAATGCGTAACTGGATGCACAGATACAAATTGAATATTTGATCCAAAAAGTAATTAAACAAAGTAACAACACACCTGATACGTTTAAAAATTTTGTAAACAACTTTTGTATTTGCTACAAATTTTCTATTTGCGTTTCATCATTTATTGTACAAACTAAAACTAATTAAAATCACTGTAGTGTTGGCAAGACTTAATACTTTATGTAATGCGTGTAGAATTAATTGGCTTCAATGCTTGATGATGGTATTAAAAACAAACTAAATATTCGGAGGAATAAACAAGCACATATTAATGCCCTTTTCTCATATATAAAGCGAAGTTTTTTTGCATAAATTCAGCGCAGGATCAAACGGTTCACCTGATTACCCAAGAACACCTACAAAAGTTAAATCTTAGATGTTTTCTCGGTTCTCGTTTTTAAAATATCCCATAATCCCCTGCATTCAATATGTGTGTTTTATAGTTTTAAGAAGAATCTCTTTGCTAATAATATTATAAATATTTATTTATTATTTTTTTTATTTATAGATACATTGTATTTATCAATGAAACATATCACATTAGTTTTAAGTTATTTCTTCCTTATATTTTAGTACGTATTTTCTTGTATACTATATTAAGTTTTTATTGTTAGTATTAATCTATGTTATTTTAAGTTAGTTAAGTTGAATTTGTTTTCGTAGTTGTCTGAAATAAAATAAAATAAAAAATGAAATAAAACGGCATAGTAAGAGAAAGAAAAAGGACGGGAGCAGGCACGTAAAAAGATAACTAACTTCGGCGACAACTTTCATTTGTTATTAAAAAACAAAGACAAATTGTTTCCTAAAGTATCTTGTCTACAGGTATAACACCGATAACCCCCTGTTATTTCAAATTCTACAGCTGGAAGGATGAAATTTCTTAGCAAAGATTTTTTTCCGCGGATGTTCGTTTTCTTTCGAACTCGCTTCTGCTCCTCAGTATAAATTATATAGGTAACCGTTCCGCAATACTTTATAGTATTTTAATATTTCCAACTCCGGCCGGCTCTGCGAGATTAAATATTGATACATTTGAAATTAGTTTCGAATGTCTGTCAGAGTAAATAAAATATGATGTAGTTGGATTTATCACTTGTCACGTGATGTTTAAATAGCTATAATCATTGCGGAAGGCTTATTTGTTCAAAACGAGATGAGTTTATTATGACAGGATTATGAACGTCCAAAACTAATAACTGTTTGTTACAGGAATACGTAATACATGACAATAGACACAAAACCCATTACTGAGTTCAGTTGTTTTATACATTTCATGGTTACTAAATTACCAGATAGAATTTAGTTTTGCGAAGGCCTTCTTTTGATTTGTATAATATATTGCCAAGAGGCGACGACGCAGACCTCGGAAGAGATGGCGCGACGACCTTGACTTCACTTCTTTGGGTATGGACGCCAACGGCAGAAAATAGAGATAGATGGAAGGAGTTGAGGGAGATCTAATATATAATTTTAGTAGTAGCGTAGTTTCCAATGGTTGTGTAAGCCCACTGAGTTCGTTTCGCCAGGTCTTCGCAGGACAGGTCGCATTAGATCCGATGGTAACAATAAACCGCTACGCATAATTTTAATTGTACTCATGGTCCACTAATAAATTTAATTTGATAAACGTGAATTATGTATTTCTTTGAAAATCAAATTACCATAAATTGATAATTAATACTTTAAATAAAATACTTATAAGTAATTAAATAAATAAAAATAATTGTAAATAAATAAATAAAATTAATAAATAAATTGCATAAATAAACAAATAAATAATACAGTTCATTTAATAAATACATTTCGTTTCCACAAGTATAGCTACGGATGTGATTTCAATAGCGACTTTTAAGATAAAAATCTACTTTGGTATAGTACTAATCCGATAAACAAATAGTTTGTTTTGTCTTTAGTTGTGCGGTTAAAAAGGTTAACATTATGCTAAGTTAACGGAACAACAAAGCTTTTACTTGACATCATTAATCTGTGAGACAGTGGTGGACCGACTCCACCATTTGTAAAGCAGAGCTTACGCTGTTTTATACTATTTGCAACATGCAGAGAATTAGTTAATACCTTTTTGCCTTGTATATTTAGCCTATTGCCGTCGACTACTGGTCGTAGGTCTCCCCAACTAAGCGCCACCGGTCCAGATCATGAGCAGCTCTTATCCATCCGCTATCCAAAACTTTTTCAAGTTGTCAATGACAGATATTAGCCTTTGACATTCTTATTCACTGAAGCAAACACAACAGCAAAGCTCCCGCCTTACATCAATTTAATTTATGGCAGTGGTAAAACCCTGGATGAACTGGTACATTTCTACTCTAGTCTAAGGTAGCCATAGTGAGGCTCTACTATATTGAAAGTGTATGGAATTAAAGATAATAATAGGCTTTTAAAAGTGACCAGATGCGGCTGCTCGATATGTCGAAGTCATGTGTGTATTGATATAGTAAATCATCAAGCACTATAACGGCGAAGGAAAATATCTAGAGGAAACATATCATAGATATTTGTTAGAATTTATATGGTATGTCAAGTCTGCCAACCCGCACTAAGCCAACGTGGTGGACTATTTTTTTATATTATAGGGGGCAAACGAGCATGCTGTTCACCTGATGGTAAGTGATTACTGCCGCCCATGAACATCTGCAACACTGTAAATGACTATATCGCCAAGCCCCTCTCAATCATACTATCGATTGCAGAGGAGGCCCCTGCCCTGCAGTGTGACGTATACGTATATAGGTACAGAATATCTTTTAAACCTAGGTTCATAGTTTTGCAAGCAATAAACCTTCATTAAATGATTTGTCACTGAACAGACTAATAGATTCGAGTAACGCTGGCGGGTACAATTCATATCACTGTCTATTCTGTCGTGAAAGCTACCAGTGAATACCATTAATTCATCAATAAGGCTTTACATAATACTCTGCTCTGTTACATACGCATCCAGTTTGGACGTGTACAAATAATATTGGACACATGCGAAAAAAACGAATTCTATTCATAACCAAAAACCCAATTCAAAGAATAGAAAATGCGCACACTAAATTCCATTCGGATTATTTATATTTATGATTTGTTTTGATACATAACAATGGACAAACACACTATTTATCGAACTGTACAAAGCCAGTGCTGTAAATCCGATTCGATCCCTCCGTACACACATTTGGAAACATGCTTTGACTCGCATCAAGCCACGCTTCAGTTAATCTGACGAGATTTGACGCGATCCGTTCTAAATCACATAACTGAGCCCAATATGTTCCGACCACTCGCCGCTCTAATCGATGTCCACAATCAGCAGAGCATGTTGAGTTACCGCAAAACAATTATCGAACCTTCGACAAGCGATTGGACTACGTAATTTTGGATTACTTTTCTAGGGAAACGGCAAATTGCTGAACCAAAGTAGCGGCACGTGGAATTATTTGAAAGGATTTTCCTGTAACTCTTAAAATGGCAAAGTGCTCAACCACATATCCTTAAAAATATTTTCTCTAGAGCTTGGAATGGATACTAGTTATAGACTACATAACAACATACCAATAAGTAATATTAAGGTATGTTATAGGAACTTGGTAACAGTGAAACATTTCTTAAAGAATACAATTAGGTGTGCTAGAAAATGATCAGCAGCTGTTTTATCTTGTACTTGTAGTTGACCTATGTACATTGGGCCAACTTGCTTTGCCAAACCATTCACCACATGGGACCAATACCACGCGGAACAAAAGGATTTAAATCGCCCACAAACAAAGTTAAGCTGGGCGGACTCATTTGTTCAACATATATTTAATCCTGTTGAAGATGATAAACTAACAAGACACAAAACCGACATGGCCCCTTTAATCCGCATTCGAACACGACAGTTACATAGTTTCCGTATTGTTGACGATGCTTCGTGATTCATTTATTTGGCACCGATCGGTTTTTGACGGCCAGTGTTGTCACATGTCGGCCGTTGAAATATGTAGTTGTCTTTTATCGATGTACATATATAACCACGCTTCCTATTTAATTGCTTGTTTATCTGGTATGCTTTTGGATAGGGATTTTTTGGCGGATATTCCACCAGCATCGAATTTCTGTTATAAATATTCTCAAAACAAAATGTAAAGGAAAGTGGAGCGAACAGTCCGTATCTTATTTATTGTGAGAAGTTAAAAAGGCGTCTTAAATTTCCTTTTATCTTGAAACATGCCTGAGTCCCAAGTGTAATTCCAATAAAACTATAACGTAAAACTCATGCACACAAAGCAATTTCTACAACGTATTCGCACATACTTACAAAAATAACGAAGGCAATTGGATACGATCCATTACGAGCGCTATTCGTGGCTCTCTGTCTGTTCCATTTATTTTTAAACAAATTGCGAATCCAAATGAGTCGTGAATAGCCACCGATTAACTTTAACCTAAAAAGATTCCATTCATGATATTGGGATCAGAACGTGTACGTGCCACTTAAAAACTCATAAATTAACGGCCATCGACCGCGGAGAAGCGGCAGGCTTTTTCGTGAATAATAGCCTTATATTAGGTACAAACGACAAGGGTATTACTAAGAAACGGTACTTCTAAGAAATTCCAAAGAAAACTCCTTATCCTGTGTATTTCGATTTAATTTTGCGATACAGGCTCAAGCCTAGTGCGTTGGTCATTAGTATGGTTTGGTGTACATTAAATATTTTGTTAATGTTTATGATAAGTTGGTTGTATTACTTATTTGTTATTTTGACCTCACCTATACCTATGTTTAGTTATAATCACTAATATTGTACAAAGTTGCTTTTTGCCCATAAAATGTTGTATTATTAATTTTGATAGCTTTGAAGCTAATATACATAGATAACATATTTTGATATTACAGCGTAGTTTCGTGTTAAATAATTTAATTAATATTACACGTAATTTACAAGGTTTGTTACGAGGTACGTAATGTAGGACGTTACAGGTCGTGGATCTAAACCAACTGAAGTGGTTAGACGCCTACCTACCTCCACTGTATATTCAGTAAATAACTGAGTTTCTGTGTACATATTTTGATGCTGTCTTTGCAACCAAGTTAATTCTACAATATTTGTGTTGGTATTGCTATAATATTATATAGGGTATCTCAGATTGATTGATAGTCAATCACCACGCACTAAAACGGCGAAGGAAAACATCGTGAGGAAACCTGCATTCCATAGCGATTTATAAGAATTTCTATGGTATGTAAGTCCACTAACCCGCACTAGGCCAGCGTGGTGGACTATATGGCCTAACCACTCTCAATCGTACTGTCGATTGTAGAGTAGGCCAGTGCCCTGCAGTGGGACGTATATGGGCTGATACAGTACAGGGTATCTCAAGACTGCTACCGAAAACGAAGCCGAGTGGTAGTTTTAGTGGCTACAAACACAATGCAACTAAAACTTTTGCTAAGAAACTGAGAATTTTTGAAATATCATCATTTTTAGGTGGTAAATCCATAGTTTTTGCTAATATAATAATTTAAACTCTTTTATACCTTAGAGTCTTTACAAATAAAAGGGTATTCTATTATTTTACGAAAAAAAATATTTACCACCCAAATATGACCATATAAAAAATAACAAAAAAAAAATGACACTTTTTTCCAACATTTTCTGTTGCATTGTGTCTGAAGTCGCTTAAACTACCACCCGGCTTCGTTTTCGGTACCAGTCTTGATAAATATACCCTGTATAAGACGATATTTACTATCCACTCTGTTCGAGATATCAGCAAATATTTCAATTTATATTTTACATATTGGTGATTAGATTTAGAGATATATATATATATATGACTGTGTCCAATGTAGACAGAGATTAGAGAGCGCTAAGGTTCGAAGATATATTCGCCTCAAATACCGCTATTGATTTCTTGTTAAGGTAAAATTGAATTGTTTTTCAGGTATTCTTGGCCAGTCAGTTTATTTTTGTTTTATTGTAATGAATGACGAGACGAGCATGCCGTTCGCCTGATGGTAAGCGATACGACTGCTCATGAACAGTAGCAAAACCAAACATCGCCTTGAATTGTAAGCAAGGCTTAGTATTCCACTGCGCGAAATAAGATGTTAAGTCTCAATATGTCCAGTAGTTACTCTGGCTACAATTTCCTACAATCTGAATCACAACAGTGCGTTTACACTGCTGTTTGTTTGCGGGAGAAATAGACATTGCGGTGGTACCTACCCAGGTGACGTCTTACATATGAGAGACCTACCACCAGTAACTTTTGCGCCTTAAATCACTTTCGTCACCTTCCATAAATTAAAAACAAGTGCAAACATGGATTCAATACTTTACGAGGCGGTTAGCTGCGCTCTAGACCTTTTAATTCGAATTTTTGATAGAGCACTGAGTCTAGTTACGAGTTATTCGGCGTTTGTTAGTTGTTACTGAACTTTCCAATGCAATTCTGTACAGGAAAAACTATGTTTTTAATTGCCACCTAAAACTAGTGGGACTAGCTGACATTCTACCTGTGTGTATATCAATCGATAGTACTCCGCCAATTCTCCCTCCATGGAAATCCAAATTCCATTGCGAAAACAGGAATGATCGCAGGTGATCAAAGATCTCTCAGTTATCACAGACAGCCTTCGTGGCGCAAATTAACATTGGCGCCGGGTATGTATTGAAATGTCGCGGGTTCGATCCCCGCACCGAGACAAATGTTTGTGAGCCCCACAAGTATTTGTCTTGGTTCTGGGTGTATGTGAGACCGAAAATTTTCTTGTAATTCTTGATACACTACCTACCTACAACACAAAACTTAATTGATCTTAAAATGCGGTCAGGACTATGTATGTGAATGTTGGGTGTATACATTCATTTATTTATTTTATTTATTATCAATGTTGTAAATGTCTTTATCGATTGTATAAACTTTATTTTCACAAAGCGTCCGTGGCGCAGTTGGTCAGACGCCGGCTGTGAAATGAGAGGCCGTGGGTTCGATCCCCGCACCGAAACAAATATTTGTGTGATCCATAATTATGTTTCGGGTCTGGGTGTTTATGAGATCGAAAAGACTCGAAAGAGTTAGGACTATGTATGTGACTCTCGGGTGTATGTATGTATGTACCATTTTCATACGTTTATTAAAATTATCGTTCCTTGCCTTAACAAGTAGCTACAGTAATAGGCATTAAATAATAACCTTAACAGATTTAATAATATTATAGATGTATAAAAAGTTATATAACTTTTTTATCCATATACTTTCTGTTATTGATAACGTGTTATATAATCCAAATTCAATCTAATGTGAAATAATAACTCCGGGCTAATAACTCAACTTATTGAGTATCAATCAATCATATTGTTTGTGTTGTTTCGTTTATCAGCACCAGTGGAACTTTCTAGACCTTTTTTACTCTCGCCAATAATTTATATACCTTTTAAAAGTCATTGCCAATTTAATAGTAATAAACGAAGGACTATAGTGATATTGGATTTTTCTATTAAACATCAGCCCGGAGTTGGGAATTTGTGCCTGTCGCCTGATATGGTGATAAGCTCACCGCCTATCACATTGTGGGAAAAATACTAGGCAAAATCCTTGCCTAGCCCGTCTAGGAAAGAGGCGTGAGTTTAATATGTATGTATGTAACCTAAGCAATATGTCGCATATAAATTTTTGGGGTACTTATGATCTACTTTTAAGCAATTGGTCGAATGCTTCAAAGCTGTTACATTTATTTTGTGTACTTACTGATTTGTACCCAGAATTTATCAGTTAGTTTAACATATTAGGCTTTATAATGAAGAACATAGGATGATAATGTGATAGTTATTTAGTAAATATTTTGTGAAGTGATGTAAGTTTAAATAATTTAAATGTCGAGTAATTACTACATTCGCTGATCCAGCCTGCCTCATTAAATAAAAAACAATTTGTCTAATGCACATATAAACCTACCTAAATAGCATGTTAATGCCGGTTTAAGAGCTGTATCTCAGATCATTGTTATGTAAGGTCGAATTGTTTCTAGCTTTGGCCAAATTGCCCCGGTACTCCGGTGTCAGAGGCACTTAAAGGGCAATAAATTAGTGGTGGCTGCCCACAAACAGCCAAGTGGGTGGTTTCCCAAGTGACTAATGGGTTCAGGGATGCCCACTGACTTTTATAATGTAAAAAATTCACCATCCATATTTTATTCGCGGGTACCACGTTTTAATTTTATAATTAACGAGTATTTAAAGCGGTCGAAATATTCAAGCGGAAAGCACTTGACTCTGTGGTTTCAGGGAAGGGTCTGTTTGCTAATTTAAAACTTGTTTTTTTTTTTCTTTTCTTGCAAGATTTCTTATTTCATAATATAAGATTTTATATTTTTTCGCTGTCTGGAAATCAGCGCATTAGTTAGTGGAAATTGTTTTTCTTCGGTGAGTTGCAACTAAAACTTTTCATATTAAGTCTCTGTGTTCATAAACTACTTTTCTTCTTTCTTTCTATTTTTATTAAACTTAAAAATAAGTTATTTTCTATCATCGCGAATGGTAGCAGCATGTCCTTAAGTAGTATAAGCTGTTGTTCCAATTGTATACCATCAATTGAAACAACAGCTTATGTTTCTTAAGAAATAGACACACTATGCCGATACTGATCTCAACCTAAGATTTTAACTTTACTTAAGCGCAATGTTCCGGATAAAGCAGGGATACAATATTTTTTACTAACAACTGAATTTCGGTTAAATGTAAACCAGCCAAGAACACTACTAAATTCGGAGATTAGGACATTTGCTTCAGTCTTTATCTCTGTTTTTTAGTTTTCTACTTAATTGTTGTCTAGTTTTCTACTGCAATTCATTCTTTGTTACATTACAATTAACAATCTATGCAACCACATTAAAAATATTATGTTCTAATTTCTAAATATATATACCCAATGTTATAAAACGAGATGTGAATATTTGTTTCCTGCAATTGAGATTGGATTTGTGTCTTTTATTTATCATATATTATACATACACGTGATACCAAGATTCTTATTTTATTTATTTATTTTAATCTTTATTGTACACATTAAAAAAAATACAACATACAGAAACTAAAAAAATATAAAAAGTACAAATGGCGGTCTTATCGCTTAAAGCAATGTCTTACAGACAACCATGGGATGGATTTAAAAGAAGGAATAAGAGATTCTTCGTATCAACGTCATTATTTTCAACCACAGAACGTCTGCCTAATCTTAAGCACGTCCAAAGTGACCTGTTGGATGCGACCTGCATCCGTGTATACTTGGCACTACAATATCACCGACATAGCTGTAATCATTACCTCGCCCTTTGTTTTTTCCTCTCCTTCCTGTCCTATTTTCAAAGCCCAGCTACGCACTTGTGGTAATAACTATTGTTGTTTTTTTATGTAAATGGCGATTGCTTACCATGATTCGACCTCTTTTGTCGGAAATAAAAGTGCAGTACCCTATATTAGTCCATAATCGCCTACTGGTCAGCACAGGACTTCTATCTTCTATCGAGAGTTTGATTGAGAAGGCTTAGGCAATAGTCCACTAAACTAGTGCAAATTGGTGGACTTCACATACTATCGAAAATATTGTTAAGTTCTCTACAATATGCAGATTCTAACCTTTCTTATTATAAACGAATACTTATTTTCATGTTCTTTGTTTCAGGTACAACATTAAATATCGACTAGACTTTACCCTAGAATTATGTAAGTTAACGTGCCAAGGTTAAATTTCTTCAGAGTCCCCAAACAAAGAGATGCACAACGCACGCGATAAGTAATTGGGTCAGTCGCGGGTCAAGTGTGGTCAGCTTAGTGATAACCCACCGTAGCGTCACATGGCGACGGTGGCGGATGTCACCACTTATTGATGTATGGAACCGACATATATTATAATTCGAAATATTCATATATTTTTTACATTATCGGACCTTTGATCGAAGAGGTAAAAAGAAAATAATTAATAGTAATTGGACAAATATTATAAATATTTTTAAAGAAAGAAATAAATACATTTCTTAGAAATTAATTCTTTCTTTCTTACTTTCAAAATATTTTCGAAATGTTCATATTATTCTGACACTTTCGGACTTTTGATCAAAAAGGTAAAAAGAAAATAATCAACGGTAATTGTTTGGATATATTGTCTGGATAGTAATACGTTTTCGATCTAGTGCCTGGGAGCCAATTTGTCATTCCAAAGAGAGGCGCAGATAGACATTCACAAAAATTAGAGAGACTTGTAGCTATGGTGTGTAAACCTCAAATTTAACCTATTTTGGGTAAATGCCAATATTTTTTTTACTTTAACATTGACCTTGTTAAAATACTAATACCCACGTCTCATACACTATTTGGCTGAGTTCAATTCAAATATTGGCATGCATTCAAATTGCTTTGTGCTCTATCAAAATTATTTCAGTTTATTTATTTACTTTTTAAATACTTGCTGAATACAACAAAACAAATTGTAAATGAACTTATATTTTACTATTTAACATTTTATCTTAATCTACATATTTTTCGAAGCGTAGAGCAATGTTTGTGTCTTTGTATTTGAATGTTAATTATTCCACTTTTCATTGATCTGCGAGATATCTTCAATGTAAAGTACATCTTGCATAGTAACAATTTTACTAGTGCAAATGGTATAATATATGCAAGAATTTCCTAATTAGGCTAGTGACATATTTTTTTATTATTGTTTATATCGAAAGGTTACGTTATGCATAAACATAATGAGAAATATTTTTTTAAATCCTTAAGTAATGAGCTAGTTACAAATATTTAATGTTGGTGGTAGGAGTTATAGAAAAGGATGCAACATGCACAGCGTGACGTCATCTTCCATAAGGTGCACGCGTGCGAAAGAGACAACGAATGTCCCCACCACACTCTTAAAAATATTAATATCTCAGTCATTTTGCAATCCAATTTTGATGTTTTTTTTTTTATTGCTATGAATGGCGAGACGAAAATGCCGTTCGCCTGATGGTAAGCGATACGACCGCTCATGAACAGTAGGAAAACCAAACAACACCTTGAATTAAAAAGCAATGCTTGGCATTCCACTGCGCACGCCATCCTGGGACATAAGATGTTAAGTCTCAATATGTCCAGTAGTTACTCTGGCTACAATGCCCTTCAACCCGAAACAGAACAGTGCGTTTACACTGCTGTTTGACGAGAGAAATAGACACTGCGGTGGTACCCACCCAGATGGCCTCTCACATATGAGAGACTTACCACCACGATGTTGTTTTCAAATTCATGTTTTTTATAAGCTATACTTTTTAGGCACCATTACATACAGTTCAAAATCAATTCTTGGAAAAAACTCTATTGTAATTAATTATGAGAAAGTATTTAAATTAAATAATCCATTAGCGAGACTATTATTAAGCTTATATTCCATCCGTGTTCCCAATATCGATAGCACACAGGTGTGTTAACGTGTAATTAAGTAAAATGCGTCCTAAGCAAATTTCATTAGCCTGTATCAGTAATCAGTAAACCGATCACCGCTTACGTGTAAAGGGGTTAATTTTATTTTACATTTTCAAGTTTACTTTAGTAATTGGATGAAAATATTAATACATTTATTATAAACACGTGACTGTTTTGTTCAAACTTAGAAGTTGATCAAAATTGGTATTGTGTTTTGTTTTTTTATACAATTGACCAGGCAAACGAGCAAATAGTTCACTTTATGGTATGGTAAGTGATCACTACCGCCCATGAGCAACCACAACCCTTAGATCATACATAATATGTTGCCCGCCCATCGAATCAGTTGGGGATCGGGAACGAAAAAGAATGAGAAAAAGAAAAGGGTGTTGGGTATCCGGCACACTCACTCACCGAACAAAATGTGACAGCAATGCTGTAACTTCGTGAGGATCTCCTATTAGACAGTGTTACCACCTCGAACGAACTGCACATTCATGCTGAGTCGTGACTGAAAACAGCGTAGCTCTACCACTTTCAAAAGACTAACAAGGACTAATAAGTATTTTAAAGATACCACGGATTTCATTCATTAACAATTTGTGAGCGAGGTTTTTGACTGGGATCAAATCTTGGATTTTAGTTGTAGGCTGCAAGACTGCTACTCAAAACAAAACCTAGGCAGGGCAAGTAATTTAAAACATGCCTATCGTAGACTCGATGTACTAAGCTAACTATCAATGAGGTTCTAACTAATGCCTGCCTGAAGCGAGAAAGTCCTGATCTGCAAAGAAATTTTTTTTTTGTATTGTATCAGCCCATATACGTCCCACTGCAGGGCACGAGCCTACTCTACAATCGACAGTACGATTGAGAGTGATTAGGCCATATAATCCACCACGCTGGCATTATTACATACCATAGAAATTCTTATGAACCGCTATGGTATGCAGGTTTTCTCACGATGTTTTCCTTCACCGTTTTAGTGCGTGGTGATTGACTATCAATACACACATGACTCCGAAAAGTCAGAGGTGTGCCCTGGCATTCGAACCCGCGACCACCGTGAACATGTTGGCAGCCGCGTCTGGTCCGTTTACCAACAGGCCATCACGCACTTTATAAAGAAAATATAGCTATTATTTAAATCAAAATGGCAATACAAAAGCAGTAAAATTTAAACCACTGCTAACAATAAGCAAATGCACATTCCGAGCACATAGTCATGTGATGAGGCACAGAATCGTTATCAGTATTGTCTAGAACCGACATAGATAACTAAAACGTGCTTTGTTTCCTCACTGCATAGACACAACATAATCATCGACCCTTTGTAAACTTTACGTTCAATTAATTTTAATGTCTGCACCAAGTCAGTAATGGGTTAGCTCGAGATGTGGGTGAAGGTGATAAGGATATAACTCATATTCATATATGCATAAAATAATATATCTCTTTGAATTCATCATCATCATCGTCATCATCATCAACATTTTGTCTCAAGATGGCGAGCGTTGTGGAATGCCAAGCATTGCTTTGTAATTCATGATGTTGTTTCGTTTTACTACTGTGCATGAGCGGTCGTCGCACTTACCATCAGGCGAATGACAGGCTCGTCTCGCCATTCATTGATATATGAAACAAAATATATGTAAAGAAGTATCAACGAATTACCCCAATCCATCACCGTTTTTTGTTATATTTTAAAAAAATGCTAGAATTTTCTATCCCTCGTTAATATTGTATTGCATGCATTTTGTACTATCCCATTAACAAATTACTCAGGGACTGACCGAACGTTGGTAGCCAATTCCACTGTCGATATGTCACTGTGAACTTCACACGAGTCGCAGTGGTTAGTGTGGGCGGGATCAGTTCTAGAAATAATTTCACAAAGGCAAATCCTAGCTTAGATCATGTTAAAATAACACCCACACTACATTGAATATTTTTTCACGTTATATTACTCGACCTACATATTTGAGTTAGCGTGCCTTTGTAGTCCTAGGTCTTATTTCAGTAAATATAATTTCGTTAGGCCCCTTTTCAGTCAGTGAATTTAGTTGTATAACACGACCTTTTGTGAGCACTGAATATTTTTAGACCGTTTCTGTTCGTATATAATAATTATTTCATATTGAATTATAATTAAATGCTAAAGCTATAATATTGTAATAAATTATTTGAACCACTATTATGTGTTTTTTATATCTATTGATGAAACACAATCATTGGTAATAATCGATGTATAAATCAAAAGATTTTTTTAACATAGACCTAGGTATTCTGTTCTACGTGTATACACACGCATGCAGAAGGACTAGGCAGATATGCACCGAGAACATCCACAATTCGCCATGTATTTTTTGGCCCATGATGTGATAGCCTGTCGCCATGTCCATGTCGCAATTTCCTGACTACAGGCTGATAATGAATACAAAAATCCAATATCATTTTTCCCGACCCAGAATTCGAACCGGAGACCATAGCTTTGCAATTATACCGTAGTACAACAGAGTTACCTGGATAGTCGAAGTAGGCAGAGGTATTATTTTCTAGTATTTGACACAGCCATACAAAAATTCATCTCAGCATATCATTTTTAGTTTTATGCCAAAAATATTTATAATCCATACAAAACCAATCCTCATACCCCAGTTTCCGTAACACCGCTCAGAATTAATACACGTGCATTCGTGCAGAAATTTATCTTGTTCTTAAACCATTCCGTACTTGACTTTCTATTTCCGGCGGATTGCACCGCGTTATCCTGTGGGATCTCCAACGATAAATGAGGAAACTTGCTTCCCGTCGGCTTTGTCTTAGTTAAGTGGGATGCCGGCCGATTGAGAGTTCATTTCGCGGACTCATACATTACCGCAGACTGTGAGACTGCTTTTGTGGTATACACTGTTGGATTAGATGTTTTTCATTCTATTTTTAAATGGGGTTTTATTTGTTAGGTTGGATCAGTGTTGTGTCTTGTTTTTAAACTTGTGAGATACGTCTTGTAATTTCCCGCAATATTCGCAAAATAAAGTGTTTATATATATTACGTACTATTATTATTATTCGACTTTACGGCCTAACCATTCTCAATCGTGATCTCGGTTATAAAGGAGCCCCGTGCCCTGCAGTGGGATGTATATGGTGATAAAGTACAGTATTACGTATTTTAATTATGATATTGAAAATAAGCTTAGGGACTAGATACTTCCAGCGTCCAAACTTGATTCAATGGCTTCCTGTTTCGTAATTTTGATGCGTAAAATTTTCGATCAACCTCATACTCGAGCCCATATTAAGGTTTAAATAGCTAATGAATATCCCGTATGTGATCCTGATAATCAAACGCATAATTAATGCTGTTGGACTTGTGCGTCATGTCAATACACAACATGCAGGCAATTATCACGGCAAGTGAGTAGTGACATCTACCGTGTATACCTAAATATGCTTTGAAACCTCCTGACCACTGAACATCCTGTTTAAATTTCGAATGTATCAATATCAGTATCATGGAATTTGAGCAATTTAAAAATTTAAATGGTCTACTTTTTGCTGTAATAAACTTGCTTTTGTAATTATTTTTTTTATGGCATCAGGCGAAAATTGAATGTCGTAAAGTCATATTATTATTATAATAAATCGTCCTAGTACTTTTTATGTAATCCATCGTCTGCTTATAAAGCTTACTTTTATCAGTATTTTTCGCGAAATTCTACATAAAAATAAACCTTAAAAACATCCTTAGAAACTGTCACCGCATGAATGATAGAACGCCCTCTGCCCTTTACGCAAACTTAATATCCGAAAGTGTTTATTCACAGCAATATGTATTTCATATTTCCTTATATTTAAAAATTACAGCTGCGAACGCCACGCGAGAAACGCAATATTGTATTGTGTGCAAAGAAAAATATTGCAATACCAGTACCGCGCAATTTCACAGGAATTGCTATTTCATGTGGTGCATATTCCGTTCATTTGTCCTGTTTTTGTGAATGCCTTTGACTTGAATATTCATGGGTCGCGTATAGAATATGCGAGTGTAGTGCCGTGCGCGAACTTCAATCATCAGTCGAAAATGTACAGGTTCGCTTCAGACTATTGGACTAATCTGAAAGCTAGATTTAAAGTAGTACCTTTGTATGAGATTTTAAATTAAAAACTTTATGCAAAGGTATTACTGGTGTAATTAAATAAAATGTTTTTGAACGGAGATTGGTGTAGTTAGTAAATATTGTAACATTATAATGACTGCCTCGGTGGCGTAGTTGTACTACCGAACGATTACTAAGCTGGGGTCTCGGGTTCGACTAATAGAACGGGCAAATTGATATTGGATTTTTCTACTCATTATCATCCGGGAGTTAGGAATTTGTGTCAGATATAGCGATTGGCTCGTCCTGCGTCCAGCATGTTCTGTTTTCAGATCGAGCAATCATTATAATTTTTAATTAACAGGGGACGAATTGGCCGATTCTAGTTTTTTTCTAATAAAGCTACTATATCAAATCATATGTCGCCAAATACAGAGCACCAGCCTCCTCAATAATCTCAAGTACGATTGAGAGGAGTTATGCTATATAGTCCACTACGCTGGCCTAATACGGTTTAATCTAAGGTAAATGAAATAGTCGGTCAATGAATCATAATTTAAATATTTATGAAACATAAAATAAAACTATAAAGCCATCCTCGCATGATCGGGGATAAAAACAGGCAGAAGTAAAAGAGATAAATTAACACTTGATAAATAATTCAAGCGTCCTACTTGCAAAGACGAAGCGCGGCGATTTCTACTTTTTCTTTACTGATGTATGCACATTTAAAGAAGTTCATGTAACTGCCGGGACTGCCGCTTCAATTGTTAACGTTGAACAAAACAAAAGAGAAGCGCAACAAACTTACCGATGCAAGTTTATGCATAAATTGTGGAATAGTATGAAGGTGAGCTGAACTCCATCAGGGCACCTGCGTACAAATCTGAAAATTCACTTTTGTGCATCCAAACTTTACCGGAAAGCGGCCATCTCTCAAAGTTTTCTCGCGAAAATCGTATAAATGTTAATGAAAGTCAGACGTCTGATGTCTCTAATGAGATTACCGCTCCCGTGAAATTGGATTCGCGTGGGACTTCTTTAATTTTCAGTCAACGCGAAAATTAGGTGTATCCAAGCGCAACGGCAAGATCCCGCTCGACATGAATGGATCTCGCTGAATACCGGTAAGCTTTGAACTAATTGCCTAATAAGGCCGAAAATTTAACCAAATTCTCTTCTAAATGTATATAGACAATTATAAATTGGGATCGTCTTCGTGTTTACTCGTATTTCGCTTAGATAGAAACGAAAATTACGGAAATATAATAATAAGCACAGTTCATCCTCGTATATAATTTATGTGTTTATCATTATTGAGGCTTCACACAGTATTCAAGATAGCAAGGAAATAATAACAAAATATGTCACAAATATGATAATGGCGTATGAAACGCGCGCGGATAAAAATATCACCGCCTCCAAATTAAGCACAAAATATACCTTTATCCCGCGAGTCATCTATAGCTAAGGCTTTCGGAATATATACATGCTCAATCAGTCAGAAGTCCCGGCACACGTCATGAATTTCACAGTAGGCAGATTCTGCAATATTCACCCCTATCTGTCGCTACAATATCTACCAGTCTACCTAGACCCCTCGAAATATCCACGTGTATAACTCACGTTATGAGTTTTTCTGCATGCGCCGTGATATTTTCCCCACATAACAATGTCTGTATGCTAAGACATTGTAATTCCGTCTCAGAACTTGTTGAATAACTGAAGGATCGCACAACTTTACGGTCCTTATTTTATGCACCTTTATAACATTTTATGTAGAACCTTCTTCGTTATCACTGACCTACTTTTTGATCTCATACGTTGTTTTGAACACGAAGGCTGCTATCTATCATCCTAAGGGCAAAATGTCGTACATATATTAGAAATTCCAATCGAGTGACGTACACGTTTCACCGCGATTCTCATCTGCTATAACATTCCGCTCTGTAAATACACACTTTAGTTAGGAACTAATTGGCACGTCCTCGCGTTTCATTCATGCGTTCATTATACTTGAAACGTACTACATTATTAACTAGGTAGTTTTCGCATCAGATCCGCTATAAAAATGTTGATTTTGCGAGTGATAAATCAGCCGTGTGGGGATTACGAACAATCTGGGAGTTACCGTAATTAGTATGTGCAGGATTGTAGGGCCGATCGCCAGCGGTGGCGGCACGAGGCTGCGACGCGGCAGGACCGATCACTCCGAGCGCCGCAAATTGAGAGGCGAGCCGCTCAGTGCAAATTGAAAGCGCTCTCAAATTGCTGTAGACCTTTGTATTTGTAACCAGGGCCAGAGCGCCGAGAATCAATCAGGGTAATGGGGGTTTGTCCGAATCTGCCTGGATTAGTCGCGGTGAGCTGCACGCTCGGCCACCGTAGCGACGGACTTTCCATTCGTTCCACTGCGACCCTTTGTCGATCTGATTGAATGGCCTCTGCAATCTTGGCTGATTTCTGCCCCCGACTCGTTATAACCCATGTTGAATGTTATTCTAAACTGGAAAATTAACGAACTCGCGTGGACTTTATTTTTACTATGTTCGTAATAATTTTAAACTTCACCTAAATTTGGATCGCCGAGTTTCCTCGTGCCTGAAAATTTTGCTAATTTCGTATTCAGTTGCGTCGGTGAATAACAGAATTGAAAAGTTATAATTTTAAAAACAAACGAATTTGATTACGTTTCCCATCGCACATGAAGAGCGGGCATACGCAAAAGCAGATTCCTAGATTAATTCCGTATATTCAAATGCATCGACGATATCGTATCTCGTTTCAGATGTTGATGTTACCTCGCATCGAATGATATCCGCATTGTGCACCAAAGCGATACGTTTGTGGAGCTCGCTAGCGTGCCACAATTGACAAATTTGAATCGCAGCGTGCGAGAGGCAATAGTCATCGGATCTGTCGCCAGTGGAGATGCGGTCGAAATCTAAATGTTAATGCACTGCGACAATAACCCTGGGGCTACGGCGCCATACGCCAGCCGTGTAAATTTATCATGAAATACATTCTGGATTCATCTGCATGTTACGTATTAGGCGTGGATATTGTTCTGTTGCCACTTAGCGGGCTATGTATAACACAACAGTAGTAACCACGTAAGCCCATAACGTGACCTACACAAAGCATTTACAGATTGCGAGCGAGTCTGCGGCACGCCGCAGCGGGGCACAAAGCTTCGGGAAATGTTCGTGCCCACCGGGCCTAACAATTAGCGTAATAGACGTTTGACCGACCACCCGCTCTTGCAATTGTAAATCACTACAATGACCACGTTCGCTTCCTCTCAATTACATTTGGGGGCGTGTTAAAATTGCTCAATTATATTCCATTGTTATTAATGCAGTCGCGCGTAAATGTATCTTTGTTTGCCACTTTTATACAATCCAGGATTAACCCAGCTGCATTCATAAGTAAACAGAATAAACGAGCATTTTAATTAATGTTTATTTGACCAAGCTGATAATTGGTGGAATAAATAATACATTTGCACATTGTGCATCGCGGTGGGCGATGGCATTCGCAATGCTGTTTCTTCACCCAAGTAATGGTCTATTCCGTATTCATTAAGAAATGTGAGTTCCATTCCAAGCAGAATTTAAACCGAACTCGTATGAAATGCAACCGCATTTTTCTGGTACAAACTTCGACATAATTAGGTAAACTGGGAAAAAGTAGAGCCAGCAACCCCGATGTTATAACGAAGTAGCAACATAATTGCGGGCCACGGAGCCGAAGTTTCCTTTGTTTGAAACAATGAGTTTCACCGAGCCATTCCGCAGTCTAGACCGGGAACAGCCGGGATGCGAGCAGTGCAGAGCTTCGGCATACGAATGAAGGACAAACGGTCAGTGGCTGACTACACACCCCACTTTGCCATATCACTTTCTACTCTAAACAAAACATATATTTTGAAATAAGATTGTTGCGCAAACTGGTGTAATATTGTGACGATGCTGCGATGAACTCCAATATCAAGAACTTATTAGAAATAAAATTGTGTTCGATATATGTTGCAATATCTAAAGATTTATACTGGAAAATGATGCGATGTTTTGCAATTTTATACATTTCTATCTGATATTTTAGTTGTGTTACCCTTTTTTAATAATAGGTAGTTATACAAAAGTAGTTTCCGGCCTCATTTCTGTTGTTTATTTAATAATTAACTATTTCATTAACTTAACTGCTATTTGAAAAGTTCTATTACATTTATTATTGCGCACTAACAACGGCCAGATTAGTTACAAAAACAGTTCCTTCCTACAAAGGAAACTTATTGTTATTTAAATTGAAATCAGAGAAATTCTTCTCAAATAAAGATTAAATATGCAATTATTTTTCAAGACTGGAGTTATAGAAGCACAAACAACACTAAGTGTACTTAAAGTGCCGTCCTTGCAATGCACCGGACATTCTGTCTTTGATATATATCACTTTGATAGCGACCCTCCTCTCGAGGGCTCTTTTAAATTCCGTCCTAGTATTAATTAAGTGTAAAGTATAGTACTAATTAGCCTCTCAGAGAAACAAAGGACGCGTGTACACTTTATTTAAACGGTTACTTTGTTGTTTGTTCTGGCAGGTAATCGTACCCAAACTTGAAGAGTTTTTCAAACTTTACCATAAAATTACATCTTGTGATAGCTCGTTTGGAAGGTTCAAAATGGTGAGAGCATATGCGGATTGAAGCGGAAACGGCAGCGTCCAGGTAAAGTTTATAATCAATTCTTGTTGACGTTACGAGTGGCCACGTTGTTTGGCAACAGGAAAAGTTGTGTTTGTTTCATTCGCCATGAATGATTGTTCATAACAATACAGACAAAACGAACCTCTAATTTTGATATTTTACATCAACGCAGTTTGTAAATGTCAGCTCATGAAATATGAAAATGGAATTACTGCTGTACGTGTTTTCTACACGCGCGTCGATCAGCCGCTGCGTTGTCAATTTTGCGGCGAATTTATTGATTGATTCGGTTAAACCGAAACAAAACTCAATTTGTCTTATCCCGCGCTTATCCAATACGATATTATTTTACGTGTTACGTGCTTTAGCTGTGGATTTATTCGGATGAAGCTTGTTCGACCCTCTTCTTGTCTTCGGCAAAGAATTTAACGTGTGATGAGATTTTTAATATAGATAAATTGTAATCCTTTTAGAAATAGGTCCGTTATCATGATCTGATCGAGGCCGAAATTGTTAAATTGATGTATGATCATTTATGTTCACGCCTAAGAGTACAAAGATAAAATATATCGCTCTCCTTTGTTGAAGAATACGTCCAATATCTTCATACAATATTCTATTTTTCTAAAACGTATTACATAAATGGATCTCGCAACGTTGAAACGTAATGCATTTCACATTCAGAAGCACTAAAGGCATTAGCATTTATTTGTTACGTAAGTTAACTGAGACAAAAGATCTATATTTACTGAAAATGTTAAAAAATCAGCAAAGATCTTTATTTACGTTCATTATCTTAAAAGATTTTTGCATTGCCCTGCGACCGTTATTTTGTTGTTTTCATTTGAACGCAAAGCAGAAGCTATGGAGCTTAACATAAATATCTCTATACAAAAATTAAAACAACTGTAAAACAAAACTGGCTATCGATTTTATAATTAATATGGAGTAATTATGATTAATTGAGCTATTTGTAATTAAAAGATAAACACTATCACGAGGCGCCGTAAATAAATACATAAAACACAATCGCTATTGTAAATTGTTATTACCTCGTAAAAAATTATGACAAATTATAAAGGCAAAGACTTGAATATCAAGCACCAACTCAAAAACAAGGAGTCAATAAAGACATTAGTGGAGTGAATGATGTACGTATGTATATATATGATGTACTCTTACGCTAAGCTCGCTTATGTGTAACAAAGGCATGATTGTGGAGAACAAACGATGACATAAAAACATTGCAGTGAAAGGAGCGGATCCTAATAGCGCTGTTCACGTGGTACCGGCCAATTTATTTGTGGTTAAGTGCACACAATAAATTTCTCAAATGGCCCATGCTTACACCGACGAAAGCTGTGTGCTATTTATTTCCTTAGTCCGAGGTTTATAGTCCGACCTGCGGACGTAATGTACTAGACAATAGCGGCTTAGATTTGTCACATGATGTGATAATAAAAACCACGCCTTCAGCCCGGAGCTTCAATATGTTCCCTTATGACCTTTTTTATCATCATCGTAAAACGGACCAGTAAAGCGACAAAATTTCTTTTATGTTCCAATCTTAAAACTGTTACGAGGTTGAAATTAAATAACATTAAAAATTGCCTTTCATGAACCGTTCGCTAATTGGCAGAAAAATTACCGAAGAGTGAAGTTTGATTAAAAAATGAGCTAATTGTTTTGACGTCGGTCCCGAAGAGTTGATCCGGTAAATAATTACAGGACTCTGTGAGAGATTTTAGGAGAAAAATACAGCGTGAACAACACTCGTTAGCGGGTATAGAATGTTTCTTCAAAACAAAGCCGCGGTCCAATCAAGCAATCGGCTGGCAAACACCACGTTTCACGCCACCTGGTTTTCTGTTCGGGAAGAAAGTGCTTTCGTATTCCACGACTGTTTTACCCTCGATTCTTTTATCAAATAACCTACTTCGCTGTATGTTGTAGTTATCAGTTTGCTGTAGTGCTTATGTAACTTGGGGGCGTTTACAGAGATAGGTTTTCTGTTATGCTCACGTAAAGTACATTAATTTAGGAGTACTTAAAAACCATATTAGTTGTATAAATTTATGGTACTTTATTTGTACTTGTAATATAGAATTTATAAGCCCTAGATTAGCCATTGATCGAGGCTTGTATGGAAACAGATAGAGAAACGGAAAAGGACAGGAGAGTGAAGCGAAGAAATTTGGCCAAAATCATTCACAAAATAAATGAAACAAGAAAATTATAACTTCGATGAACTATGTAATCGGGTCAAACCATTCCATTTATAATACAATTTAGTCTTTACAGCCTACAAAAATTAAACATTTACGAGCACATCCAAAATCATAAAACCAAGCCACAAAAGATAACGAACAAACAACGCTTAGCGCCAAACAAACAAATTACAAAAGTAAATAAGAGTTTAAAGATGCAGTTTTTTCTTATTACTTGTGGTAATAAAAACGTGAGGGGTGCCGGTGTTAATGTCTGGTGTTAAAGTCTGTATTTATGCGCGTACACGCTAACACAACATTACACTGCAGCGCAAACTTCGCAACGCAAACTTTATAATTAATGTTTTATAATTTGCCCATCGTGTGCACTAAACTTGTTTTGGGTGATATTCTGACCACTATGTAGCAAGAACATAGATTAGTTCGTCGGGCTAAACTTCTAATGGTATAGCGTCGGTACTACTGAATATGTTCGTGTGCTTCGCTTGCAAATCACAGCATTATACAAATATAAACGTGATTATCATAAGAGAGACCGAGATGGAAGTGCAAAGTTTTAAAATTTCAGTCAGTTAACCCTTTACCATGTCAAGCAATCATCAAGAATCTTAGCTACTTAGTACTTATTGTATGACACGGTGCGTTTTAACCATTCGTTAAGTATTTGAAGGCTATTTTTTATTTAGTAAATTTAAGTACATGTTTTTTGCCAATAAAATTTTATAAATTCGGTTCTCATGTAAATAAAGAAAACACCAGAAAGAAATTTTAATGCCTCCATGAAAAATCTTTTACCATACATTGGGCTTCGGCATGTCTATGGAACCACACTGTTTAATCTAACTCATTCGAAGTTACTCAAGAAGTTACTCGGCTATAGAATAGTTCCTTGCACAATTTCAGTATAATTTGTGGTTAATAATTAAGATGATCTTGTTCATCCCTGTCAGTAGTTGACATTTGGTATATTGTATTTGTCCTTATAAATGAACATCCTACTTTTTCATTTTATTATGAATGCAGAGGTCATTATATCTTTTATGATGCATATATTACGAATGATGGCCAGTTATTGTAATCGTTTTTGTGATAAATCCGCCCAACGACTGTATTTTTATTGCTTGTCGTTTTTATTACCGACTAGGTGTTGAACCCGACACCTCCCTCTTTCATCTATATTTAATACAATTTCCTCTAGATTTATCTTGTATCTGTATTGTGTGGTATTTTGATATTAAAGTATTTACTGTGTTTTTGTTCGGTTCGTATCAACAAGTCAACAGTGCAGTCAATGTCGCCTTTGGTTTACTTTACTGATTTTTTTGAACCACGGTACTCGTTGATGGTAAGTTATTTTTTAAAAACAGTATAAAAAGTCATTGTCATTCGCCATTAGGAGTTCACTGGGTAGAAGCCTTCGGCAAGTCGCTTCCAACATCTGCCAGCGACATTTCACATTATTAACAAGGAAATATATTTTTTCGTCTCTGATCTCAGCACAAAAATAAAACTTAAAAGGTTAATGAATCATATTAAGGCTAGAAGGCTCACGGTCATTTTTAAGCAATTAATTAAAACTTCGTAATTTAGTTTGACTTTGATCTGAAAACACTTTTTATGTCCTTAAAAATATTTTTAATAGCAAAAAGTTACAAAATTAATTGCAGGATTTATGCTGTACTCCTAAAACTATTAGATAAAAGTATATTTATTTTTATAAAGTCCATAAAATAATACACGGAATTCTGCAATTGTCGAAAATATACAGTAGAAAATTCGAAACGTTTTAATATAATGGACGTATGGATCCTTTGATCCAACAAAATGGATATTTCGAATGTTGCGGTTTTAATTGACGAGCTCGACATCGCTTTGAAAGATGAACGTCCTTTATTCGAACAAACGAAAAACACCCGACACCGATATAATATTAATTATTGAACATCCTCCACACAAAAGATATCTGGACTCTTTAGGAATTTATTGAAAATCTTTCTTCAGATTGATTTTTGTTTAAAAAATGCGGTGTTTTGTTATTTTGATTTTATTTAAGAATTTTTTTTCCTTTTGATATTTGGTAACCTGAGTTGTTCCTTTATATTTAAAGCTGGTTTCTTATAAGATTTAATTACAACTCATACCGCAATATGCCGCTATTTTGCTTGATAACATTTGGTTGTAGTGCTGAATAATAATAACGTAAAAGTAACAATATACATACAGGGTATACATATAAAACAATCACCCGGCTTCGTTTTCGGTAGCAGTCTTGATATACCTTGTATAGTGAATATAAACACTTAAGAAACATCGAATGAATATTTAGAAATTCTATTAAAATTATTTTATTGTAACATACAATGGAGCCTCCGCAAGGGTCAAGTTAGAAGTACCCTAAACTGACGTGAATGCATGAAGAGATTAATGAATGTGGACGAAGCGAAAATAGTATAACAGGATCGAATAAAGTGGAGTTCCATAGTCTTTGTCTACCCCTATGGGATACAGGCGTGACGTTTATGTATGTATATTAAGTACAATGGACTACAGTATCATTATTCCGTGCTGTTGTATTAAAATGACCTAAGTAAACACCACGATAAAAATTAAAAGACGCTTCCAACATCGCATCGACTTTCATTAGGTTTCCAAATCGTTGGATAAACGATTGTTCGGGGTCCCATTCGAAAATTGTAATGACGTTGACGTCATACTGAGATTCCACTTTTCCTTATGCTGCTGCGAAGGTCCGCTTTCCTCAAGGGAGCACTTTGAACGGAGAATCGCTATTCAATGCGGTCTACCCTCGGCTTGAGACTGTCAGTAATATAAAGTCTACACCCCACTCCATTTACGTAACTTTGACGAGTAAGCAAGCCTTTTCCCAGCGGCTTAGGATAGTGCCGAAATATTTTAAGCTCCTCAGCGCAACGCTTGTTTTATAGCGCGATAGTAAAATTCTGCGTTGAGTTACCTAATTTGTAGTGAATATTTATAATTTACATTTTTGATGTTTGGCCTGTTGTAAATTTTACTGTTGAGAAATTTTAAAGAGGAGGCAGGAAAGAATTACAAATTTCAACATTTTTAAATTGACGATCAGATTATATGATTACGAATTAGAATAACTTCAAGATTTGCAAGTCATAATATTTATTTAGCTGAGATTTAATCAACAAACACAATTCGCTCTGGGAAATAAATGTCAAATTGTAGAAATAATTGATTCACGGCTCTTCGGGAACGGCCTGTTGTTTTACCGCGTAAACGTAATTTTTTATTTGTTTACTCGTGATGTTTTACATTTAATTAATTTCGCCAAGTTTGAGGACATTACCGACCGCGACATTTTGTAAATTACACCCTTTTACATGAAATACGCGACAAGTTTTTGGATCCTAATTGAAAATTAAGTGAGCGGAACAACACTTTGTGTTACAATTTATAATTACATGTCCGAAAATGTTCAAAGGAAATGTTCGGCTTGGCCTAAATATCTTTACAATTAGTGCAAAGTGGTGTTAGATTGAACTGTCATAGGCAGATGATATTAGGGCGAGTTGAGCCAAACACGGGGCTTAATGAAGCTTGTACGCTGCCTGTTAATGCAATCCTATTAATCATTTTAGAATAATATTAATTCCCTAACCGCCGGTGGCTTGGGTCTAAGCTTTTACCACCGGAGTGTAAATCGTTATTTTAATATTTTTGTATAGAAATATTTTTTATAATTTACATACGTAAAAATTAAAAAAAGAATGATGAATAAAATAAAGAGTATATTCATATAATAATAAATAATAACACCCAACACTCACATACTTAGTCCTGACCCCAAACTAAGATCGAGTCTTGTGTTGTGGGTATCAGGAACTACGAGAAACTTTTCGGTCTCACAAACACCCAGATCCGGAACAAATACTTGTGGATCACACAAATATTTGTCTCGGTGCGGGGATCGAATCCGCGGTCTCACGTTTCACAGCCGGCGATTAAACAACTGCGCCATGGAGGCTGTCAGCTGTCAGAATAACTAAAACATTGTTTGAACTCGTGTAAACTAGTCTACGACCTTTATATTAAACTTCTTATGTTCTTCGGTTTTATTTTCAAGTACAGAACAACTGTAACGTACAGATAGTGCCACGAATACACAAAATGGTTTGAGCTTTCAGCTTTGTATAAATGACGATACTTGTTCAGACAGATAACAGTCGTGGTTAATCCTTGCGTTATACGCTGAGTAAGTTTTTAATATGTAATTGAAGTTCCTTTTGAACGCATTTCGTTTTCAAGCTTCGTTTGCGTAATATTAAAAGTCAACCTAATTTACATCGCAATTATTCCGACTAAAAATAGAAGCTGAGTTTGGGCGTTTGTGTTTTAGAATACAACAATTCCAATTAGAGCTTAGCGCTTCAACGTCTGTGCTAAGTATAACTAAGGGACTTGAAGCTGTAGTAAATGTTAGTAAAACTAAAATTAAGGAATCAAAGATTTTTTGAACTTGGTTTCTTCGGGTTTCTCATTCGATCAATTGGTGAGAGATACCCATTTCTTGCCAGTTAACGTTGCTTGGGACATGTTCCATTTACCATCAGTTGTTAGTCAGGTTACATAGTAGTAAAAAAAATCTGCAACAATGAAAAATAAAATAGTTTTGTTGCAAGTATACACCAGATAGTAAATGGAAGGTATTTGATTTCGTTGACGAAAGAAGGGGAAAAACTGCTTGAAAAGTTAATTTTTGTAAAAAAAATTGGCGATTCTTCTCTGAATCAAAAGTTAAATCAAATTTTGTTTTCTTTGTAGGGGTTTGCGCTCGGTAAATAACCTTTTGCCACGCCCATAGTCCTGAAAAAATCCACATTGCGTGTTTGGTAATTAAAAATACAGTATAAATATGTACTTCCATTTATATTAATAAAAAACATACATTTCTTTTTTTTTTTTAATCTCAACTCATGTTATAAATATGAAATATTTTAGTGTTTGATTGCATTAAATAAATTGTTTCACTATTATAATCATCCATTATCTCCCATAAACATGGGCGATGAATATTTTCAAAAAAGCGTTTTAACAGCTGGGTGAAGCCGGGCCGAGCCATATGTCTTTAAAATAAAATTTAAATAACTTTTCATCTGTTAATTTGATTTTTCACTCCGTAACAAAATATTCTAAGATCAGCGAGATTTTAAAAGAAATTAGTTGAGATTGGCACCTTTTTTATTAGACTTCCTTTCGCTTCAAGAGTTGGAATAATTGAATTACTTGCTTGCTAAATGAGGAAGTTTAATCCAATTAGAATAAAACATTTCTAAAGAATTCTGTGTTGACTAGTTGGATAAATAAGATTGAAGACAAATGAAGCGGGTAGTGCTCTGTACTGAGAACCGTATTACGCGTTGTTAGTACAACAAATTGATGTACAGAAAGTTTATTTAGTTAAGAGACAAGCTTGAGAATGCTCTTTCGAATCACCTGAGTATCTGCGTAAAAAATCAGTAAATCGCGTGTTTTTACACTTCTATTAGTTCGGAAATAATGGTTTGCAGATATGCCAGAACTGGTGTGTTGCCAAATCCACGTTAAACAGTAGTAATTTTCGGCATGCATTCGAAGTAGAAATTGTTTATCCTATTCAAGAAATAGTGCAGTTACCGTATTTGACGTGAAGGTCATTCCTAAATATGTGTTACGTTATGATGAGGTCTTAAGACGTCAATAGAGATCTGCGCTTTTGTGAATCATAAACGAACACCGCAAAAACAAAAGAACAAGAACTGAAACGAATCATACTGTTTAATTAATTCATTACTTTCATACAAACAGTAGAGTAAAGTAAAATAGTGAAATAGTCAAAAAGATATCAGAGCCGAAATTCTAACAAAACTTGTAACCCAAAGTAACTTGTAGATGCCAAAGACCGGACGCAATGGCTAATATTGAGTTGAAAAGAGGATTATGTTACCAACCTGAACAACGCTAAGTTGAAACAAAGAAATCCCTAATATATTCCAATACCAAAAAAAAGTACATAATTTTCAACATCACAGTGACTAATTAGACTACCGCAATGAGTTCAATAAGCTCCCTTGCATACCACGAAATGTTTTAAGCCTTCTGTAGCTCTTTTTATTTGGGTCGCTGAGTACACTGAGATCCGCAGATGAAATTACACAAATGCTAATGAAAGTCGAGCTGCTCAGTCGAGATTAGCGTCCTCGCTGTGAAATCGGACTTGTTTAGGAGCCAATTTCACGTCGATCCGACTTTACAGGTTCCCCTCTTCGTTTTATATTTGTTTGTAGCGTTTATTCTATGCTTTTTATTCCGCAGGACTCGGCCAGATGTTAGTTGCTTTCCAATGTTTTTATCGGAATGTAAATATTACAGAATGTGTTTGGACTTCTGTGTAAATTTTGTTGTAATTTTTGTTTTATTAGGGAGTGGTTTCATTAATCATAAAAGTTTTTTATTTATTAACATCTGAGTTTTAAAAATGTTCATTTGTAAGTTACTTTTGGCATTCTGATTAAAATTGGAGTTATGTATTTGTGTTATTAAAAATACTTAACTTTTACATCTGCTGCACTCAGATGAAGTGATTAAGTAATTAATCTTCCAAAAACCGTTTTTTGTTTTATTTGTAGTATTTGCTTGGCGTCGCTTTATACTAAAACTAAAAAGTATGAAGAAGCATCTTAGCAGGCTGATATGATTGTATCGAATGCCATGGGACCGCCGTCTGGTGCTATTAATTATTATGTCTAATCGGCATTTGTGCTTACCATCTAGTCTCTGCCATACCGTGCCAATTAGAAAAACAGTACTATGAACATTCTTACCTCTAATATATAAAGTAAAAATATTTATAAAATAAGATCCTTTCATTCATTACTCAAAGCCTAACAATTCTTATTAGACCTCATATCATACATTTCGACTAAAGTTACTACTGACAACAGAGACGAAAATTATTTATTGTTCGATTTTTCCCAATGCAATATTACACGTTTGAAAACAGTGGCAGTTGCTGGCTCGATGTAAACACAACACGGTGCTCGCGCAAACATAGTTCGTTAAATCACATTCAAAATGTAAAAAATCACAATAGTTTATGTTCAAGCGGATTTCATTTACTGGGACGCTTTTTGGACATGTGTACCTAATATATTTTGTATTGTAAACTTCGGAGTTCATTTTCAATTCAAAGGATATAAGTTTTTTGGAAAGTTGGTTGCTATTTATTATCGGCTTAAGTGAGGTATAGGCTGTAGCAAAGTTTTTATCTCAGTTTATTTAAAGAAAAACATAACTAGCGACTCCAAAAATACTATTGTACAAAAACATATATACATTGTTACATATTTTTATCTCCAAAGATTTCCAAAGAAGTATACATTTTAATACACCTTTTACCTTCAATGTAAAAACATTTGACAGCCTCCGTGGCGTAGTTGGTTAGACACCGGCTGTGAAACGAGAGGCCGCGGGTTCGATCCTCGCACCGAAACAAATATTAGTGTGACTACAGGTATTTGTTTCGGATCTGGGTGCTTGTGAGGCCGAAAAGTCTCTCGTAGTTCCTGATACCCACGACACAATACTCGATCTTAGTGTGGGGTCAGGACTATGTCACATACATACTACTATCACTAAAACTACCACCCGGTTTCGTTTTGTGGACTGTTACTCTATGAAACGATAAGAACTTCGAATATTCGGACGCCGTACGTAAAACTTCACTAATGTGCATAGATACTCCACAAAATGTTGAAATCCTCAATCGTACGTCGTAACCAAAGACTAACTTCGGAGAAAATTATTAGTATAAAAGAAAATAGTATTGATTTTTAGAAATAGAAAACTTAACTCTTACTCCGGACGTCGAACATCCGAACATTCAAAGTTCGTATCGTTTTTATAGACCACCCCCCCCCCCCCCCCCCCCGAACAGTGCAGGAATAAATAACATGAGCATAATATTGGGCGAATGGAAGTGTTATTTCACGCTCATTAACACCGTTGCTATTATGTTTGCTCACCTTTTGACTTGGTTTACTTAGCGACTAAGCCGAACTCGTTTCATATATAATTAAAAGGCGAAATGAATTATCTCTATAAATAACGTTTTATTATATTTAATGCTGAAAGAAGATTCTTGGACAAAAATCTCTGTAATGTTTTTCCATTTGAAAGTTAGTGTACGGTATTAAGATGTAAAACTTTATGGATGTGTGTAAGACTTGGTGGGTGAATACAATGTTTCGAAATGAGTTATTGTAAAAATAGCACAACGAAATATAAAACTAAAATAATTATGAAAATTTTACTCTATTTTTTCAGAAATCGATCCTTTCAATTATAATACAAATATGTGTAATTTAAGTTGTTTGTGTTTGATTTTAATAGGCTAGTGTGGCACATTTTTATTATTGTTAATATCAAAAGGTTACTTTATGCATAATCAAAAGCAAGTTACAAATATATAAAAGTTGGTGGTAGGAGTAATAGAAAAGGATGCAACATGCACGGCGTGACGTCATCTTCCTTACGGTGCACGCGTGCGAAAGAGACGAGTGTCCCCTCCGCACTATTAAAAATATTAATACCTCAGTTATTTAATATCCAATTTTGATGCTGTTTTAAAATTCAGGTTTTTATGAGCGACACTGTTAAGGAACCAGCACATACTACTCAAAATCAAATCTTGGATACAACCCCGTTATTTTCTGTATTATTGATAAAACAGAACCTTAAAAAGTTTATCGAATTTCAAAATAAAGGTAAATAAATAATTCCCACCTCTTAGTTAAAGCAAACAAAAGACTACAACCCATAATTTCTTCCCCATTAGAAACATTCATTTAGCATTTTTTACACAGTTAATGTCGGAAAATGCGGGTAGTAAACGCTCGCCATTAAAAAAGAAACGCATAGTTTTCCAATACGCGATAATTTTGCCTCGGCAAAGCCAAAAGGAAAGTGGAGTTTTTTAGTCCGATCCGTCCTTCTTCCATTGACGTCAGCCGTTGCCCTCAGGCAGTCTTTACAACCGATCGAATATACTTATCCATGGTGTATTTTTGTGGCTTATACCTTCGGGGAAATTCTTTACAAGTTATTATTTTTAGTTACCATGCCATGTAGAGGGCGAATTTAAGTTTGCTGCGAAAATACAGATTATTTTCTTCTGTATTTTATTGATAGCTATAATTTTTTTTGATAGAAGGTTGATTTTTGGGATACCATGGATTTAAAGACACATTATTTTGAATGTTGCTAAAGGGCTTGAAAATCTCACATACAATGCCTGTTAAGCCGTCGGTCTTGATCCTCTTGGCTAATGATAGGTTTGGCAGCAACCCGATAGGTTTTGAATTGTTGTCACAAGAGTGGCCGTGAATTTAATTACGTTCCCTAGCGTATCGATAACATACTGCCGCCTATCCCAATGTGTTTAACACTCAATTTATAGTACTTACCATGTAAAAGTTAGATCTTTATTTGATTCATAAAGTACAAATATAATACCTATATTTTATAAATATAAAATACGTTGTGGATGAAATTATATAATTATTTTATTGTAAACATTGATGTTTACTGTCAAAATAATTTGTTGACATTGTAACTAAACTATAAACAATAAACTAAACTATAAATATAAATTTGTATATTATAAACAATTCGGTGTTTGATTAAAAACATTACTATATATTGAACATAAGAATCGACACTAACACAGCAAAATCATACACAAAAATCCGAAGCGTTGTAACAGTTTCCTAGTAAAGCTACACAATATTCCCTTACAAGAGCATGCACCTCTGTTTGCTTTGTCCTCGTGAAATATTTCACTACGGTCCGACCTTTCCAGCAACTTCGCGGAATTTATACCATCTCTAAAGACATTTCAAATCCACTGAAAACTCTTATACGCAGAAAATATAAAATATGTGCCAACATACAATTTTAAAATATCAAATAGTTATCAAAATTTCGCATGAAAAATTACAACATTAAAAATGCTTTAAATTAAATGATTATTACTTTTAATAAATTTATTGTACTTTAAATCAATAATAGTGATAATAGTATACATCTGCCTACCCCTAGGATATAGGCGTAACGATTCTTCATGTATGTAAAAGTAATAAATTCACGGAAAAATAAAATGGATATGTTTATTTTTTCTTCAACTTTTATGCTTTTAAAACACCTACGCTCATGTATGTCCGTTTGATATCATTTATTTAATTACAAATTAATTTCATGAACACTACATTCTTAAGTCTTTAAAATCAAAATCGTAATTCTGGCAAACAGCTAAAATTATTTGCTGTAAATTACTGCACTATAACGGTGAAGGAAAACATCGTGAGCAAACCTGCATACCATAGCGATTTCTATGGTATGTAAAGTCCGCCAACCCGCACTAGGCCAGCGTGGTGAACTATATGGCCTAACCACTCTCAATCGTGTTTTCGATTGTAGGCCCGTGCCCTGCAGTGGGGCGTATATGGGCTGATACAGATATTACTAAAGCTAACTCCAAACAAAATGATAATGTCTGCAAACATAGTCCCAGCGACGTAAAACGTATCTTTTGTTAATCGTGCTGAAGTTTCAACTACTGAGATGTCGACTGTGTAAGCTCATAATAAAGGAGCCGGGGCCTAAATGACCGCCCTTAATCTCGGCCCGCGTATCGCCATATTTTCCGAGCCTACTTAGTAGGGACCATGAAACTAATATTCCCGGGTATAAGTTTTATTTGTGTGTTGAAGGGTTGTTTTCGTGTTTGTTCGCGGTATTAGTGTATAATGAGTTGAATTTGATGGATTTGGTACGTTGAATAAAGGGATGGTGCGTTATATACTTGAATTTTAAAATGTGCGTCTGTGTAATGATTGCTATGAACGAATATTTCATTACACAATTTTAAATATTCTGTATCTGTATCAGCCCATTAACGTCCCACTGCAGGGCACGGACCTACTCTACAAACGAGAGTAAGATTGAGAGTGGTTATGCCATATTATCCACCACGCTGGCCTAGTGCGGGTTGACGAACTTATACATACCATAGAAATTCATACAAATCGCTATGATGTGCAGGTTTCCTCACGATATAGTAGATGTAGATGTTCACCGTTTTAGTTCATGGTGATTGACTCTCAATACACACATGACTCCAAAAAGTCGGAAGTGTGGGATTTGAACCTGCGACCACTGTGAACATGTTGGCAGTCGCGCCTAGTCCGTTACCAACAGGCCATCACGTACTTATTTTAAATATTGTATCGCTGTAATCGTGTCCGCTTTAGAGAATTAAAATAATCAAAATCATGGAGGCCTAACCACTCTGAATATTGCTCCCGATTGTAGAGGAAGCCCGTGTCCTGCAGTGGAACGTACATAAATAGGCTGGTACAGATACAAATTGATGCACACCTTGTATGTTACATATATAAAAAGTAAAATACCAAATTACAGATACAGCATATAATTTCGTAATTATTTTATTTAAACATTTCTATATTTACATATAGAAATGTTTAACAAGAAAGTCTCAATAAAATATATATTTATATATCTGTTCTCATGCATTTATCACCCGCGATGTATATTGGGTTTTCCATAGTCCTACTTGGAAAATTCTCTGATTCATTTTTAATCATAATTTCCTGGATGACATATGTACTCAATGTGGATATTGTATCTCCAAGGATCCATAGACCAACTATCACCTGTCGAAAGACATTAGCTTATATTACAAAAACAACAAAACCATTCTAAGTTACCTTTTAATACAAGCAAGACGCAAGCACAAGTAAAAGCATTTTTACTGCGACAAATGTAAGTAACCCTGTGGATATTTCAGGGCCACCAACCTAATCCGCGCTCTATAAACGGTTATTTAATATTTACCCCACTTGACTATCCCGACGTTAATAAAACCCCTCCCTTTGTTTTCTTTATTACGCCCGAGATATATTGCGCGGGCATTACGGGTAAAAAATAAGGTTTAGAATACTGTGTTACAGTTGTAATTGAGTTTTGTTAGGTATTAAAGGGCCGTGGAATCACGCTTCAAATATTATATCTTCAGTATTTTCAAGTCTGGTAATTTAGGATGGAAATCGTTTTGTATCTATTTAGCTCTCATTTTCTGAATTTAAAAGTACAATGACCAGTCGTCAGTCTATGAACTATCTAAACAATTTATTTAAATTAAAATTCATGTAGATTTGGTACTTCGTTGTTGCCTAAAGGGAGGCTCCATCTATTGAGGTTCCATATGAGGTTAGAATTGCAATTTCATAACACTGAATTTTCAAGTCAATAAAATAAACTTTAATAGGAACTTAGTATTGAAAATAGATTGATAAACAAACGCGGGCGCGTCATCGCGCCACAATCTTTATATAGAACTTTCGTGAAGCCAAGTTAGGTCTCGGAGGACAAAACAATATAATATTTACCAATATCTAAAAATAACTGAATAAAGGGTTTCTTAGGTTTTCTCTGGCAGTTTAATGCAAATGTCATGTCCTGTGATAAAGGTATGACGTTTCATAAATTATTATATATTTTCATTCGCAATTTTAGAAGAATTTATCTTTACAAAAATATCCTTGAGTTAAAGTTTGTAAATCATACGGCATATATTCATGAGTAACAATTTTCTTTTATCAAAATATTATATATTGCGGAGAACTTTAAAAGAACTACGGGTTTCAACTACGTTCGTAGTAATGGAAAATCATATAATATCGAAGCCGAGCTAAATTTATACTTTTCAGTTGAAACAAGTTTAAAAACGATCGGAATATCGTTCCAGATTTCTGGATGTTTTGAAACTTTATTAGCCTTCTTTTAATGGAAAAATTAGATTAATTTAGGTCATGTGAATCCTACATTTCAATTAATAACATCATATTTCTAACTATGCTTTGTATGGTAGGTCTCTCATATGTAAGAGGTCGCCTGGGTAGGTACTACCGCAATTTCTCCCGCCAAACAGCAGAGTAAATGCACTGTTATATTTCGGTTTCAAGAACATTGTAGCTGGCTACCTTAATGTCCTTGAAACCGAGTTAAAACCAGAATAGCTACTGGACATATTGAGACTTAATATCTTATGTCTCGGGATGGCGAGCTTAGTGGAATGCCAAGCATTGCTTTGTAATTCAAGGTGTTGTTTGGTTTTGCTTCTGTTCATGAGCGATTGTGTCGCTTGCCATCAGGCGAACGGCAGGCTCGTCTCACCATTCATTACAATAAAAAAAAAAACTAGTTCACTATTTTTAAATGTTCAAATTGAGCAATAAATAACTATATTTACTAACGGTATTAGGTATTTGTAACACAGAAAAGTCAACGCTGTGTTCTATATCCTAACCACAAGATCGTCAAATAATTCCGCTTGGAACTAAGACATTCTTCAAGAAGATTCGACAATTATTAAGTACAATTCCATGAAGCCGACATACATTATGTAATTCTTAAACGGAGTACAAGACAATTCCACGTATATTCCGCTGTTAGTTTTCCAAAGGGCTCTCGGAGTCTGAATTGTCCTCACATAAAGCCTCTTAAATAAATGTGCTTTGCCGCTTGTGTTTAGAGAAATATTTTTACCGTTAGTTCAGACCTATATCGCATTATTGATCGAACATAGGCTTTGTACCGAAAATTCTATCGTACGTTTCCAAGAATAATCTCATTTCTGAATTTAGCAACTATTTTTCTAAAAACGAAATCAAAGTTTGAAGTGTTGTACCTGTAGTATAAAAGTTAGCAAAACACGATGTTTGCGGGTAAATGTGTGTCGTTAGAGTGGCGTGCTTATTCTGGCTAGTTTATTAGAAGTTGATCGGTTACATACCTCCACAATGGAGTGACAACTATTTTAACACATTTTGACAGGAATAGACATCGAAATAAAGTGAGGTTTTTGAAGCAAACTTTAGATGAATTAGCGAGTCTTGAATAATCACTGACTGAAACTTTGAATATTAATGTAATAATGAGTATGAAAATACATGGAAACTAAAACTTGGTATTATATTATTGCTCATAAAGAATAAAATCGGACAACCAACTGGTGAACAATTTCCAACACGAATTGCAAAAACATACAGCACCACATTGGATACGAGTTGACAGCACAACTTCCAAAGTTGCCAGCAGTTTTTTCAATAGCGTGTAAAACAAGCGTGTTGAATTCATAGCTGTAGTTCTTGTGGGAGCAAAGCGTCCGTGTCGCGCCGCCGCCGCTCCAAACGCCCTCTTGCAACAGACGGCAGCAAATAAAACCTCACAAGTAGAAGACAAACGTATGCTGTCTGTGTTCTTTCATTTGGAAACTGGGATACAAAAACGATCGGTAACGTGTCCACTGTGATGCTAACATATTACTGTTTTAAAACGCGTTGCTTCAGAGTGAATATTTTAAAATAGGAACACTGTAAGTTGCGGAGTTTGAATTTCGAGTATTTAAATCGAAATGTACGCGTGGTTAAGTAACTAATATTGGAAATTCAAAATAAGAACATAACTTTTTTTATTCACTTTTTTTCATTTCATAGAATACTTTTAATATAGGTATTCGAAATTTAAAATGATTTCCTGTTTTGTTTTTGATGACGCTTCCATATGTTATTTGCATGTGGCCAGTTACAAGAATTGTCCATGAAAGCAGACCTGCATCCTTTGTGAGAATTTTCATATCAGAATATTTCAATATTTATTTTACTCCACAATTTATTGTAGTTAAAGCTGAAACCAAGCCATTAACGTTATGATTTGTATTATAACAAATCTACAAACTTAATTAAAACCAATAAAGTCATAATGAGTCTGACATTAATGTTCAATATTTTCTAAACTCCTAATCCCAAACAAAATTCATAAATGTAGATTGCATAACACTGTAGTGAGTAATAAAATTTTTATAACCGATCTATTTCCAGCTGAACTCTACTGAGTTCACCATATAAACAAAGCAAGAAACGAGTCGAAGACACTGAATTGTTTATTTATTACATTCTAGCTTCAGATAAAAATGTCATAATATTTTATTACATATTGGAGCATTAATGCAAGTTTTTATCAATATTCAGTAATATTCCTGTATTATACCAACAGTTCCATTTGTAATTAAAAAATAATAGTTTGCATAAATCAATTGTAATGTTTGATATGTGGTCGTCGTGTCACATATCGCGTCAAGTTCGTTCGTACTGTAACACGATTACGTTTTCCACAGAATTGAATGTAACCTTTGTATATCATTATCCTGTTCGCGAAGCCATACATAGATACATGTCTTATAACACAAAAGAGTGCTTCACGAAATCTTTATTAAATTATAAACGTGTTATGAAGATCGCTAATAGCGATAAGACCGCCAGTTGTTGAAACTATTTCAAAATAATACGTCTCACTGCAGGGTAAGAGCCCCCTCCACAATTGTACGATTGAGAGAGGTTAGACCGTAGTCCACCATGCTGGCCTAGTGCGCGTTGGCGGACACACCATAGAAATTCTTACAAATCGCTATGGTATGCAGGTTTCCTCACGATGTTTTCCTTCACCGTTATAGCGCCTGGCGATTAACTATCAATACACACATGAATCCTAAGTCAGAGGTTTGCCCTGGGATTTGAACCTGCGACCACTGTCAACATGTAGGCGGCTGCATCTGGTCCGTAACCAACCGTTCATCAGTCCACCATACACTTTGTAATTTAAAACGTTACTGTACATAAAATACACATAGTATAAGGGTAGAAAGGGACTATAGTTTTTCATTCAACTGATTTTTATCTTGATTAATTTTGTGACCCATTGTTTACCTATTGTTTTGTAACCTGTGTACTATAGTTACTTATTTATTTACTTTGTATATAAGCCTAGTAAGAAGCTATTTTCTTTATTAATAGGATAAAACTTATTGAATATTGAAAATATTGAAAGTTAAAATGCTGAATGCTCATAACGTGTATGAAGATATTAATGACACTTGGCGCTCAATAGTCTTTGCCCCCCCAAAATGGGACATAGGCGAGTTTATGTTTATATGTCTTTAAGATCGACTGTCTGTCTGACGTCAATACGACATACTTTAATCAGTAGTTTACATAATTAAATTCAATTACAACGATAACATACAAAATACTCTTAACAGAAGACGATAAGCATGAGTCGCATAGGCAATGGTTATGAACTACCGTTTAATTGTCAATAAGTCCTTCAAGCACTCGTGATCAGAAAACTTATCGATTAATATCTAATACGTATTCTAAATAGGCATTGTCTGGAGGTGAAGAAAATGACTCGAATGGTATATTTGGAATCGATGATGCCAGATCTAGTAGTTTCTGTGTTTTGTAACTCATATCTGCGGTTGATGCTATTTGAAAGCAGAACATAAAAGCGTAAACTATAAAAACAGAATAGTGAATTTTATCTCGTAATTTCGTTTATTTTAACTTCATTTTTTTTACAAAGGTACACCTTTTTAAGTTTTTAGGATGTTTTTGGCGTTGACAATCTAGTTGAAACAACGACACGTATTTTATTTGTCGTAATTTTGTGACTGTTGGACATATACATTTATGTAACTTTTTTTTAAATTAATGGCGAGACGAGTTTGCCATTCGCCTAATGGTAAGTGATATGACCACTCATGGACAGTAGCAAAACCAAACAACACCATGAATAACAGAGTAATGCTTGGCATTCCACTGCGCTCGCCATCCTGAGACATACGATGTTAGGTCTCAATATATCCATATTGAGTTAACTAAATGAAGTTCCTTGTTTTCTGGAGACAAACATTACGTTCTATCGGTGTTTGACCTTATAGTATCGTATTATTCTCGACCTGGCCTTAATAGATAGTTGTGTCAAATTTGTGTCAATTTCACGATAAACATGTCTTACTGACCATATAACATTTCTATACGTTGTCGTGAGTGTGTCAAGGTCAGCAGGCGTTGAAGCCCACATTCATGGTTTGAAGTACTTTCCTAAGGCTATAATCTATTATTATCTAGGGCCTGGATCGAACAATAGATATGTCAGTCCTATTGATGGATTGTCTCCTTTCTGGTAACCTTTTCAGAGTTTAGACAAATGGTCTCGCTTTCATACTAGATTTGATGCTATAATTGCGTTATAAACGTTAAAAATGTTGGCTCTCTAACTATCTCGCAAATTAAAGCAATGAATTAACAGCAGAGGTACTTTTCCAGGTCAGTTTCCTGTAAGATACTACATCAATCAAACAACCTCTATTCATACTGCAGTCCCTGTAACATGTAATTAAATTTATTTTTTAATTATCATGCATACTACCTAAAATATCCAATATTGTTATTTCAAGAAGTCTGCTCTATGAAAGAGTATTTTTTTCCCGCTGAGTAAACATTATTTTATAAGACAAGGCAGTAATGAAGCTGCCATTAGGGGCAATACCTGGAAACAAATCGAACGAGACGGCTCGGCGACGCAAAGCGTGATTGGAAGCAATTTGTATTAATGTGACGATAATTTCGGAAGAGAAATGTAAGTAACAATACAATGTTTCCTGCATTGGCTGATGGTTTATTGTTTGTCCGATATATTGAAACTTGTAAGCCGTGTAATCGACTTATTGGTCTTGTGGGATAGGGGCCGAGAACTTACAAGTTCTAGCGTGGTACTTACGAGCATGTCGGGCAATACTTTATACGAATGGAATCGAAAATTGTTTGAGCTGTGGAATTGAGAATACGAATAAAATACTAGGCAATATAAAGACAATATATCATAGACAAGATTAAAGACAAGTTAGACATTTCCGGAGACTTGCCGAGGTTCAATTTTCGGGGTCATTACAAAGCGTGCCACTGTTGATCCTGCCTTACAGGAGATGCATTGGTGGGTGTGAAGGCGGGACAGTCTCCGTTATATCATAGAATATAAGTTTTGGTTAAGTGTGGATGACTCCCTCCAAATGTTTTTTACTTCTCAGAATCAGGTTTTAGGCCTGATTAAAATTCTTGTGGACGAGTTCATCCGCATTCTACTTTCGTCTTGCAAAACACCAACATGAAATTTTCCTCTCTGCATCAAAAGCCACTCACTCCCTTTGCTTAAAAATGTGTGATATTTAATGTGTTTTGTATAGCCATGTGCATTTGTGTTCCACTATGAGAATCGCATGTTAGCTAGTCGCCGGCATGCAATAATAATATTAACCCATATGCTTCGATCAAATATACACTAGATACAACATGAGCGCTTAGAAAATGGCACCAAAAAAGAGTGCTTTAAGCACTCTTTAATATATTTGGAATATGTGATCTTTTTGTTTACTCTTTTTAATGTCATGCATCGGTGCCACTTTTTAACAGAACTTTTACAGGGAACTGTGTATCTAGTGTATATTTGATCGAAGCCCATATGTACTAACATTTACCTACCTACTACAACGTATTAAACATTGATATATTAAAGCCATTCTTTCAGAAAGCATTGGAATCTCTCGTGAAAAGTAAATGATGGTTATGTGCTTCATATCGTTGCTCATTTGGCAGCACCCCATAAATTACATACAATGAAATTCTGCCATTCACTTTACGACTCAAGGCTTGGCTCGACTTTTAAGACACTCTTTAATGAATAATAACTCTCTTAATTTGAAATGAGGTGCGTTTGCTTCGAAGTCTACTAACCTACTTTTGTCTCCCATCCCTGGATCAGGTGGGTTATGGTCTCATCAGCATCATCTTTAGTTACAGCTAGTCTCTTGCTGAACTTAGACATTTTCCGAGCAACGATTTGAAGCATCCTGCATCCAGCGAATTTCTTAATTCATTATTCGTTTGCCTACTTTTTTTATAAACGACCAACACTAGGCTTGTCCGTTTATGAACTCCACTCGACAACTTTTTATACCCCATGTGACCCGTCCGCAGTCGCTTCAACTACCTAATCTGAGTAATGTTGGAACCTTTTTATCCTGTTCACTATTTATTTATGTATATTTTATTGTACAAAATTTAAAAATAAGTTCTGCCTACTCAAAATTATAAAAAAGATTGCCGAATAGTACGGCAAAAGGAATATAATTATTAAAAAGTCTTTAAGTCATAATTACGCGAATCGTAAAGAATAACTTAATGTGGGACAAACATAAATTCATTACACAAACAAAGGCGTCCAAGCTTGCCTAATGAAGAAAGACGCCTTGTTTAATTACCCTTTTGTAATTTTTCCACCGAAGGGGCCGACGTATAAATTAATTTTCGTTCGGCGGTCTGCCACGAGTACCATTATAAGGCACTAAGTGACTCGCTTTTGTTCCCTTACCTGTAGGGCTTGTTGGGAAGGCTAAAAATCAGTAACAGCGATAATTATCCTGAACGCTTTCAAGGGCTTTGTTGTGAAATTTTCTGAATGGTATTCTGTATTTATTTGTCAATGCTATTTTAATAACATATCGTTTTTAGAAGTTCAATAGGCATGAAGTCGATTATAAAACTCGCGATCATGTCAAACTTTAAGCGATTCGTAATTAAGAGATGGGTGTTTGAAATCCAAGACTTATACCTAGTTTGTAATCTACGAGTACACAATGCAAGATAGATTACTAATCGTAAACACAGGACTATAGAGCTATATTTATTTGTGTAGACAAAACAAACTGTGCAGTGTTTGGGTATCGGAAATAATTCTGTTGCGTCGCAGTGACACAGATATCATATCTGTAACGGGAATTGCGATTAGACGTACATGCAATACACGCATGATGTGTAATAAGAAAGCATATTACTTTTATCCTCTTTTATAAGGATTTTCAAGGAACTGGACTTTTTGGTTCGCTTAAAATGACTATGTTATGCAAGAAAGTACTGAAAATACAGTAATAAAGGTATGATTAAAAATTTACTTGTTCCATTTTTCATATCTGCAAAACATGATCTCTGCATGATATAGCAGAAAAAGTTCTTACACAAGGAAAAACACAAAGGAATGATACAAAAGGCCAGAAAAAGCTTATTGAAATTCATGAAGTTAACTGTACCTACTACAAACAATAGGAGTAATGTTATTGCAATGAGACCAAAAGACAAATTCAGGAACGTTATCTAAGAGGGCTTATAACTCAATGTCTTGGAAAAATATTTGTCTATATTATACCGATACAACGCGATCCCAGTACTGGAAGGTCATTCCCGAAAAATTCGACGAAGTAGAGACTCCGCTTAAAGAGCTCGGAGGGGAAACTTTTCCAATATTTTTTTCATCACGTTTGTCAACTTCCACCGGATCGTATCACGTCAACAAACAAACAATATTTCCCTCGGTGACACGAGTTTTTCGAACTCATTTCCATTTGGGAGCGTGTCGGTAAGAATTTATTGGCTGCTCCAAGTTATCGGATTCATGTGAATTAATCTCAACAACTAGTTCTGTGCTCTTCGTCCCGGCGCATTGCATTTAATTAGCAGTGTCTCTGAACAACTTTTGTACCGCTTCAAAGCTTGGTGCATTGTTAGCATTATTAGAATCTAGTTAATACTTTAAAACTATACTGATTATTTTGTCCAAGCAATAAATACCATTGTCAAGATTTACTTACGACTTCTTATTGTGTGAATTTGGAAATTTTTGAGAGTAACTATAGTTAGATTTTTTTTATTTACCATAACATGCAGTTCGAACTGCTGACTGGACTTAATAAAACTAATTTAACCTTATCTTTGATTGAAGATTCCCTCTTTATAATTATTTATTGTAGTATTTTTTTTCTTGAATAAAAAACAATACATTATAATAAATCAAAACATCGTCAAAGATACCACTGAGATTTATACTTGAGATGACACGAGTTTACAACAACACTTAATAATTAAAATGATTACCATAACCGATCGTATAATTTACATTATAGAGTACTCGTAATATTAAAATTCACCTTATTGTGGTTATAATTTTCTTTACACTAATCGACTCAACCTACATATCTAATTGAATCCAATTTATAGTAAGAAATAACATCCATATGGTATAACTAACAGTACGCAATAAGTGATGAATCTCCTCCCATAACCTCACACAAAGGTAATATATTGCGCACAAACCAATACTGCAATCAAACAGTTCCATGAAATTTCGTATCAAAGCCTATATCACTATTATTAAATACCGACATCGTAGTAAACAAACATTGTACACATTACGCTACCCTCAAAGTTCTTGTCTGGTGTATTGCGTATCTGTATCAGCTCATATGCCTCCAGGGCACAGGCCTCCTCTATAATCGAAAATACGATTGAAAGAGTTTAGGACATAAAGTCCATCACGCTGGCCTAGTGCGGGTTGGCGGACATATCACAGACATTCTTACAAATGGCAATGGTATGCAGTTTCCTCACGATGTTTTCCTTCACCATTATAGTACGTGATGATTGAGTATCAATACACTCATGACTGCGAAGTCAGACGTGTGCCCTGGGATTTGAAACGGCGACCACCGTGGGCATGTTGGCAGCTGCGTCTGGTCCGTTTACTGTTGGCCACCACACAATCATCAAGATTGCCTCAAAGCTCGTGTCTGGTAACTATTGTGTATAATCTGTATTAGCCCATATTCGTCCCACTGCAGGGCACGGGTCTCCTCTACAATCGCGTATACGATTTGGAGTGATTAGGCCATATGGCCTAACCACTCACACTGGACTATATAGTCCACCACGCTGACCTAGTGCGGGTGTGCGGACTTTGCATATCATAGAAATTAATATTGCGTATAATATTTATCAACAAAAAAGGCAGAATCCAAAGTCTGATTGGAAAGTCGGTCAACCGTCCACTTGCACAGGACTAATGCGTACAGCGTATCTGCGTGTGTATGTGGGTCGTGCGTATCCGGAGGGTGCGCTATCGACTGATACCGCTGTAAGTGCATTAAACGGTTACTATTATTGCATGCTGTGTAGACGGGTTAATCGATGTTAACATTAATGTTTATAAATACGTCTTATTTCATTGCTTCTTACGTCAGAGGAGCGCACTTTGAGCTCGTATTTCGATTTACAAAGGAAACTAATATGCTGTTTCTGTTTTTTTTTTTGTATTTATAAGTCTATATATATTATGTAGAAGGTTATTTAGAAAACCAGCGATGCTTACAGCTTTAAAACTAATACCCGGCACAACTTCCACGACAATACCGTTAAACAAAGTGCGAATGCGTGTTTTAGCAAAAAAATCTTAGGTTTCATATGTGATGGCGCGAAGAACGGAAGTAATGGCCCTGATACATAGACGCAATCATTCCGTTGTGAATTCGTTCAAGGATATATGCCAGACATTTAGAGAGTTTAATTAATCCCATCTACCCTCATCTACTACATTGGAAGTTACGAGGAAGTTACAGTATAAGGCGATTAGACACTCCGTTGTTTGCATTCTGTAGTACTGTAATTTTTACAGCTTCAAAAATTTTCGCCTATATTCAAGAGCTTAAAATTGATTTATACGACTAGTATTAATTGAAGTAAATTGCATCTGCGTTACTCAGAAAAGCACGCTCGTAATAATAATTAATTTGTGGAATATATTAAGATGGAAAACATTATTTCACACTTCGGCAAAATACCTCTTTGTCTCGTGTGATAGTAGCGTAAAATTAATTATAATATTGCACCTAAAATTTATTTCATAGCGCAGCTGTCTATAAGGACTTGACCTATAACGTAATATTCTCTAGAAATTCTGTAGTTACTTGCCGATTGAAGCAGAGATCCAAAGAAATTGTCCCAATTGTAATAAAATATAATTAGATAGTTCGTTTAATATTCGTGTACAATATTTACATAACTAAATACTGGTGGTAGATAGGTCTCACACATGTGAAAGTCGGCGGATTAATACCTATTAGTGAAATATATTACACACATTAACTCAACCTTAAGTCGCATCTCATAAATGAATGAAGCAGACATACATCGAGCGTCAATATTGAGCCCCATTTACAGGTGGTAGGTCTCTCATATGTGAGAGGCCGCCTGGGTAGGTACCACCGCAATGTCTATTTCTCCCTCCAGGCAGCAGTGTGAAGCACTGTTGCCATCCGGCTTAAAGGACACTGTAGCCAGAGTAGTTACTGGACATGTTGAAACTTAACATTAAGCCTCAGGATGGCAGCGCAGTGGGATGCCAAGTATTGCTATGTAATTCAAGTTATTGTTTCGCTACTGTCCATTAGCGGTCGTATCGTTTACAATAAGGTGAATGACATACTCGTGACTCGTCCCACCATTCATAGCAATAAAAAAAAACGTTCAAGATTTATAGAAAACACTTACTTTATAGCTAAGCTGCTTTATTGTTAGCTTGCAGGTCATTGACATTGGGGTTTTACTTTCCATCCCTAAGCGTGCAGTCCATTTACAATTTCACGATTTAAAAAATCGCGTTTGGTTTGTTCTTGTCCGGAATTTGCACCCGATATGGCGATAGGCTCGCCCCTATCACATCTTGGGATGTAAGTTCGACGAACTGTGGGTGGCGTCAATGACATCCTTCCTAAATCCTCAGCAAATACAGTCTTGGACTTGTGATCGAAAAATAACATTTTGGAATGGCAGAGCCCAATGGAAGCAGAAATTTGAATTATTTTTTTATTACTTTTAATTTATTATTTTATTCTAAACCATGCAAGACAGATCTATACCAAAACTTCAAAAGTGTAATATTATGTTGAGTATACCAACCACTAGGCCAGCGTGGTTGATAAAAGATGAATATTTTCAATCTTAAGGTACATGCGTAACTCGATGTCTAAATTTTAGAAATAGTATAATATTCAGTAAGTTGTTTATTGGATATACATATTATGAAATGTTTTTTGGAGTAGAATACTTATTTGTTTATCGTGTCATTTTTAAGTTCAATGTTGGTCTCTATTAATGATCTAATCTTTTGTTCATGTTGAATGTTAAAAATTGTTGTGTCCGTTGTGTGACGTAAATAGTCTGTTTTCATTATATTTTTGATTGACGTAAGCCAGGAAGCGGTTATACGATTGTTTTCAAATAAATATGACGTGAACAAAACTTTAAGGAAAATATTATGAAAAGCCGATACAATAATATTCAGCCCGTTTGTGTTTATGTTATGGCGAAGTTATCACAAACTAGTTCACGGGTTAGTGTAAATAAACAACCAAAGAGTCAGAGGGTAATAAATTGAATGTGATAATGAATTAATGGCGACTAATAGACATTTTCACCTTTAGTGTCCCATTGGTACAACATTGTAAGTGTGGATGCAACATTATGTTACGGTAATGCATCCTGCTACTACCGACCTCTAACTTTGTAAGTTATTTCCTAGACTTATTGTTAGTAGTACCCATTAGTCTCAGTATTATTGGACCAGCGGTGGACTAAAACCTATTAGTGAAATATATTACACACATAAACTCAAGCCTATGTATGTCTGTCTCATAAATCAATGATGACAAATACAACCAGCGTCAATTTTAAGCCCCTTTCACACGGAGGAGTTTCTCGCCTTGAAGAGACGATTATTTATCGTAAAGGTCCATTTACACGGCGAGAGCTTTTTATATCGTAAGAATATAAATAAATTGCATCGGGTAAACATTTGTCAGAACAAGATAATCTATGGCGGTTATTTCATGCGATAATAGCATACGATTCTCGCCGCGAGAAACTCTCCTCGTGTAAATGACCCTTTAAGCAGGGTTCGGGCTAGTGACAACAAACTTTTAGCCATGGTAGCTGACAGATTAGACTTATTAGTCACTGGATTAAATTAGTCACACCCTTGTGAAAAAATTCGTTAAGAATAACACTAATATGGTTTTTATATTTAGTCTATTTCATTCTTAAATGGTTGCTGGTCAAATATTCCTAATTAACTCACATAAACTTTTCAAACCGAATAATATAAATGCAAAGTGAATTGTCGATCTCGGAAAGGAACCTGGGATCACATAGTCCTTTACCTATCTCTACGTTTTACCAGTAGACTAACAAGGTGAAAGGTATCAATGAATATGAAATAATGACTGTGTACATAATGTTTACCATAATTAAAATTGAACATTATTTATACATTTTCCAAGAATTTATATCACTGTTGCTCATTATCATAGACCACATACTTTAATTAAACTAGGCATGTTTTGCAATATTATGCGTCAATTTAAAATATGCCTTTGGTCTCCACACCTTGTTTATTGGTGGTTCGGGGTTTTACACGGAATTCAATAACCAGAGAATAATAATTCATATTCGAACGTATTTACATTACCTATTTTTTGTCCATATCCGTTTTTATTCCAGTACATTTTAAACCTACATGTGGGTCTATTTCACCGCACTACGAACCTGTGACACTATTTTATTGGTCATGTGTTTCCTTTTTATTATTATAATAAGACTTTCTTGAAGAGAATAATAGTAATTGTGGCAATAAATAATAGTCTCGTACAATTCGATAACCTGAATGCTAATAGAGCTAACATCGGTCAAAGCTGAAAATAGCTGTGAAATTTTAAAAAATCTAGCTCATGAATGCTATCGATGTCCACAAACCTTTAACTTGCATGGCTTGACAGCCATGTCCATATTAATTTTACGAGGTGACCATCCAAATATTACGTATTTATTTTGTCAAAGATCCTTGTTTGAAGTTCGTGTGGGGCTAATGTCAACTGGTGTCCCAAGTAAGAACACATCACAACCTTTTCAACGTTGGTTTAGGCCATGCTGAATTAATGTTACCTGTTTAGTATGCAAAACTAACATATAAGATGGGTCTCGGACCTTACTTTAAAGCGCAAAAGGTCGTAGTATTAATATATTTTATAGAAAATATTAAAAGAAAATTATTTACCTTCCTAGAGTGACTAAGTAAGGGAACAAATAGTTCGCTCGAGAAAAATGAACAAATACGCCGAAGAAAAGTCTCAAAACATCATCAAAGTATAGAACAACAATTTAGGATAAAATTCAGATCTCTAATGATGTAAAATTATTCTGTTGAAATAAAAAAACACTTACAAACGTGAAAGTAATTGTACAAAAATCATATAACTTCTGATAAAAATAAAACAAAGTTTTTTATCTTTCCTTCAAATGTCAATAGCAAAAAAATAATTATCCCGACGTTCCGCGCATATAACGCCGCCCTTTCTTTAATAGTTGACAATCTTCGAGGACGCTTGAGTAAATCTTTGAGAAGCTTTGCGCCACCGCCCCGTGTCTCGCCATACCGAACTCACTAGATGCGATGACTTTAATCATGTCAACGCCTCTGCAGAATATTTTTCAGACATCTTACGATGCAAACTCAAAGCTCATTTGAATATTACATCTTCTTAATACATTAGTTCGACGATTTTATGAATTTTCACGTTTTTTCCATATTAAATTTTCTTGCAAAAGGGTTTTACTTTAGGCTTCAAATATAAGAAGACTTTTTTGTGAAATTTTTGAAGTAAATTATTTTGAGTTATATTTTGTGAACATCTTCAAAAAAGCTCCAAGTGCCTATTTCCATTTCAATAGAATAAAGAATACATTTGTGTCGTCACTAAATTATTAAAAAGCTAAATCTGACGGAATCCGAAAAATCATGCTTTATTCATAATGTGAAAGGGGAAGAACAAAAGCCGTAATACCCTTAAAATGCATGTCTCATCCTGCTCGGATAAATCTGCGTTACTGTCATACTAGACGTTTTTATCTCGAATGTAAACACGGAGCAATAACCGCACCCCGGTTTTAGAATTGTACGTCGCAATTTCACTGCTTAGTCCTTGGGCGGCTCAACAAATTCACAGGAATATATAGGATTTGTGTTACAAATTAACGAAGCAGTCAGTCATGTGTCATGTCGCCGAGTTCATTGCTGAGTGTGTGGCTGATGCTTAAAGACTGAAGACTGACGACTGACAACTCATTTGCAAGTACATTACTTTGCATGTGATTTGTCATATTAAAGATTTAGTAGAATTAATCAGCGCTCGGAATTAATCAGGTCGGTTCAAGCGAATTCACCTCTGACTTTCGAAGTTCTGTGTTCGTGGTTAATTACCTCTCACGTAGTTTATTTAGGCCGATATTATTAATCAGTACTAGATCTTTGAGTCTATTTTAGCTTGCTTACACAATTTAAACAACTATGCTTCGAAGCTCCTCTTTGTAACTCTTGAGTTCAATACGAGCGCTTTTTTTACAGGTCTAGCACATGAGCAAACTTGTCACCTGATAACCAATGATCAGTGCCGTCCATGAACATTCTCAATAATTAGAATATGATATGATCTACTATCTATCACTTCGGTGTTGCAGTCCCATCAAATCGTGTGGGGTATGGAAAGGAAATAGAATGGGAAGAGGAAAGGGTTACAACTCTATAGCTTGGTCTAATGAACCTTTACAATTTAATTAGTGCAAACATACAACCTTCGGAGAATGCTTTAGTTTTTTCTAACAGTAATTAAAATGGGAGGTGTGGCGCGAACGCTACTTAGGGTGTAGCCTAAGTGCACTTTACACGGAGTAAGGATGCGCGCATCGCACGGCATAATGCGAGGAACTGACCGGGTGCACTTTACAAGCGACGCATCGTGTAGTATGCACACACCCTTATACTTCGACTTTGTTCGGTGGAATACGCCCACCATTTTATCAAGTTTATCGCCTCACTTCGCTAATTTGTATCATAAGATAAAAGTAAAAGTTCTCTGTAGTAATATCCAATATGCTTTTTATGTAAATTAATACGAAATATTTTGAATAATTTATGAGTGAACTTAACAGTCAATTTGAAAATTTCTTGAAATATTTCTACATTTAATTTTGAACTTTGATACAGCGCCATAAAGACAATGTCAATGCAGCTATAAATACTACACAACCCTTGTACTTTGTTGCTAAATTATATTATTAGCAAACACAAAAATTTACATTCCGTCTTTTTAACCCCAGCCACGCCTTGTTTCCAACTGTAATCTAGTCAATACGAGTATTATAAAAATAAAACCTCATTTCTGAATAACATAATTATGTTAGGAACGCAATTAATTATAATTAACAAGGAGAAACAAAGCGAATATCCGTTGTTTCCGACTAATTTTGACGGACATCCGATGGCGAGCAGCTTATTTTCTGGTAAATCTTTTTTATCTTCATTATTAGGAATTTATTGATACCGATTTCCAGTAAATTGTTGATACTATGTCCTTGTTCAAGAGCATTTTTACAAGAACAAGTATTAGTACATAAAATTAGTCTATCGTCGTTGTTTTATCTTCATCGTTCAAATCAAACTGAATTCAAAATTCGTTCGAAAGGGCAAAGCATTTGATGACTAAACGTTCCTTCCTTCTTATGATCCCGGGTCCTTCCGCCATAGTGTGAAGATGCATCTTAGCAGCCTGGCATAATCGTATCGAATGGCATAGGAATGTCTTCTGATGCCATTCGATACTCTGCCTGTACGGCATTTGCGCCTTCCATCAGGTGCAATGTAGTAATTATGACGGGCTAGTGTAAAAAAAACTCAAATGGGTTTTACACACTTTATGAATAAGACCTTTATACACAAAAGAGATCACATAGCTTATAGCTAGTCGATACCTAATACTCCATTTACTGGAACGCTAGAAAATCTGCCAAATCATTTGGTAGTAATAGCTTACTTTGCTGAAATGGGCAGCGAAAGCTTACTTGAAAATGAAGCTCAAGAAGAATACAAGAGTAATGATGATGACAGGTACTAAGGCGGGGGCATTACCATATGATTTAAAATGCCTTTTGGAAAGTACTTCCCGTGGTTTTTTTTTTAAGATATAAATTGAGGAGGTGTATCAAGACGGTGAATGCATTAATATGATTTAAAAGATCTTTTTGGACAATAAAACACGTTCGGAAAAGGTGGTAGCAGTAATTAACGATTCAAAAGATCTCGTGAGAGTTTATTTGAATAAAGAATATTGTGATTTGAGGAAATTTAATGTAAACTTGTTTTTGTAATGCAGAAATTAAAGAAAAAGGGTTTTAGGATAGGGATTAGGGAAAGAAAACAACAGTACTACTAGTCTGCTAAGATTACAACTCTCTCAATGCTACAGGAGACAGTATAGCTATTGCTTTATATTTTCCTACAGTAGGTACCTCGATCAAGCCAGACCTTCAGTCTATACCATCCACAGTGCTACTTGCACATATGAAACCAGTTCCACATCCCTAGTGATTCCGCTTCCAAACTGTCGAAATATCGATTGCTTGTTTATTAGTTTACGGATGAAAAATGTTGCGTATAAAACCGGTCAGTTGAAAAGCTTGATGTTTTTGCGACGAGTAATTGTGTTACGCGTGCCAGGCTCGTTCAAGTAATATCCATGTTGCAATATCGCATGTTGATAAGGGATAATTAAAGCTGTAAAACCCAGGGTTGCCTTACTGTGTTTTGTTTGATTTGGCGTGTATGGATTATTGATTTTTGACAACCCTGTAATTATTCCTTATTGGTAACATATTTTGTGTCGTACGTGTCATTACAAGTTGTTACTGAATTTAGGATTGGATGGTTAGTAATTGCTGATCAAGTCACCGTAGCAATGTATGTAGTTCACTAATTTCATATTTTGTGTTAATTTATATAAAGTCAATGTGAAGATCATTGGGAGGCCTATGTTCAGCAGTGGACTTCCTATGAACGAAAGAACGGTGTATATATGACGAAATCATCAAAAATATACAATTGTTGCGTACAACGTTCTTGGTTTGTGGAATACAACATCTATAAAACTTTTATATAAAATATTTTATTGATGTATTTACGATTATCTTCTTTTTCCAGGTAACGATGTTGTCAAATTAAGCTACAAAGAAACCACAGTAAGCCTGATGGTAAGTGCATTATCGTCTAGACATCTAAACGAGAATACCTGAATATTTCTCGACACTCGCTAATCTATACAAACCTGCTCAATTCTTCACGATTAACCAAAAACAAACACACATTTCTTTTCGCATGTATTTCATTACTATGGATACAGTTTCAACATTAATCTAGTAAGGATCAAAACCAAATCGGACAAGCATGCGGAGATAATTCGATATGCTGCAGAATGTCACATATGGACATTAAGCGATTTGCAGCGATGTACATATGTAAAGGCTTTGCCACACAGAATGCTTAGGTAGCAACGCGTCAGTACATTTTAAAAAAAGTAATAAATACAACATTTAAGGAGTAGTGACATGAAAACCAAACAGCAATGTAAATGCATTGTTGTGTTCCGTTTTGAAGGACATTGTAGCCAGAGTAACTACTGGAAATATTGAGACTTAACATCTTATGCCTCAGGACAGCGGGCGCAGTGAAATTCCAAGTATTGCTTTTTAATTTATGATGTTGCTTGGTTTTACTACTGTCGATGAGCGGTCGTATCGTTTATCATCAGGCGAACGGCATGCTCGTCTCGCCAATCAGCATTTTTTCTGAACAGTATCCTGCTTATCAGGTTTTGTACATTCACTTTGCAGATCGCAGTGCTACAGACGCGTTCAGTGTGGAAAAGCCTTAAATCTATCTACATTGAATACAATATGCACAAGCTGTGCTATTAGATACTGCACTGACATTCCGGAATATCGCGTTATAGAAAATTGAGTTATACAACCATTGTGAGAACATGCAAGTCTTAATTTGTCTCTCAACTAAAGCGCAACTATTGGTGATCACTATGAAGTTAGGAGGGTAGTTTCAAATGAAATTATCTACGCAATATGGTTGTTGTGTACTGTACTGTATAGGAAAACATCGACAACCTGCATACCATAGCGATTTGTAAGAATTTCTATGGAATGCGAAGTCCGCCAACCCGCACCAGACCAGCGTGGTGGACTGTATGACCGTATGAAGAGGTATATGTAGAGGAGGCCCGTGCCTTGCAGTGGGACGTATATGGTACAGTACAATCCGAATCAGCCCATATACGTCTCACTGCAGTGCATGGACCTCCTCTACAATCGATAATATGATTAAGAAGGGTTAGGCCATATAGCCCACCACACTGGCCTAGTGCGGGTTGGCGGACTTCACATTCCATAGAAATTCTTACAAATCGCTATGGTATGCAGGTTTCCACGATGTTTTCATTCATCGTCATAGTGCATGGTGATTGACTATCCCTGTATTTTATTTTACTACGATGTTTTTTTTGTTACTTACTGTGTTGAAATGACTATTATACACACAAAGTATTCATAACAGCTGTGTGAAATACTCGTAAGCCTAGCAGTGTGACGTGTACAGGCTTTTAGATGCATCATTATTATTCAAACGTAATTATTAATTCAATATTCAATATTTTTTAGAAATTCTCTATATTGGTTTCCGTTGTCTTACAGAATTTCGAAACACAAAAGCATGGAATAAAAATAAATTATTTATCAAATGTGAGAATCGAGCGAGTTGTACATGATTCAATTATCCGACATGATGTATGCGCCTTGCAGCGCAGGTTTAGAATATAGAGGATTCTTCATTGTTTCATCAAATGCGGGATTCTTTGAAATCAAAATAGTTTGTCAGTCAAAGTGCAGGTAATCCTGGAAAACTGAATATAACTGAATATTTTGTAGTTTAACATTTTATTTTCAAAATTGACGTTATTTTTTGTATCAACCCATATATACGTCCCACTGCAGGGCACAGGTCTCCTCTACAATGTTGAGAGGAGTTAGGCCATACAGTCCACCACGTGCGGGCTGGCAGACTTTTAAATACCATAAATCGATGTTAGCTGAATTAAAATTCTTATGTATCAGCCCATTACCCCAGACTCCTAAGCTCGGCTCTATGTACAAGCCAAACTCCGAGTGTACTACAGTACCACAGAAAGTATTAAAATATTTATGGCCTGGCGACCTTAGATGTTTTCCTTCGCCGATAAAGCTCATAGTAATCACCACCAATCATTCAGCACGTGTGATAAAGACCCCAAACCCTTTCATTGTAACCAAACAACTCATTATGCAAAATAATATACATGGGAGTCGAACCCAGGATTCTTAGGCCATACACATCCCATTAGGGCAATGAGGCGGCGTTACAGAACTTCTTGCGTTACTTAGCAAAATTGCACGGCTGATGCAATTTCATTCACCGCGAGAAACAGACGCAAGCTTTCTTGTAAGCCTAAGACTGCGTTCATATGGAATTGTACTGCACGTTTTTTGTTGTATTCGATTTTTAAGGAATTAATCGTGGTACATAATTATGTACATATTATGTAGCCCTCTGTATCGGCCCATATACGTCCCACTGCAGGTCACGGGCCTCCTCTACAACCGAGAATACGATTGAGAGTGGTTAGGCTATATAGTCATCTATTATATAGTCCGTATAACATTTACTGTAAAAATTTAAATATTAAAATATAACTATTTTTTTACAGATTTTATCGCGGTATTGGTTTAATTTTTACATTTTTATCTTTGCGACGTTTCGATTAATGTAGGGTTTTTGTATCCAATCCGTATTTGTTTATTGTTGTGTAATATTCGCTTAAATCTAAGAAACCACTTAAGGTACTAAATGATTAGCTTTTGAATAGTTATGTGTATGTATGCGATGCGATATTAAATCGTTAAAACTCGAATACAACAAAAAACTTGCAGTATAGGGCCGTGTGAACCCAGAATAACACTGGTACGACTGGATTCTGACGTAACAATTAATTAAGTCTCCATCACTGGCAACAAGTAAATGATGATTTACCTTCCAAGGAAATTGCATTATACTGGCAATAACTGGTTTTGTTTTATTCTGTAGACTAAACGCTTTGTTTGATTTAGCTGATTTTCTAGCATCCCAGTCAATTGTGTATTAGGTATTGATTACCTATAAGCTAGGTGATCCTTTTTGTATAATTGCCTTGTTTATAGAAACTGTTTTAACCCCTTACCGCATACCAAATGAAGAAGTGAAGCAATTTTTGTCAAAACTATTTCAGTTTATTTAAAAATTTTTTAATAACATCCTTCATAATTCATGCAGTAAGGGGTTAAAACATTTTATTTATCGAATATTGTGTCCCTTTCGAATGGATTTTGAATTCAGTTTGAGCGAAAAAGACAAAACATTCGATAGCTAAAATAGGTTTTAAAATTGTTTATGAATATGGCCGTGAAAGTGAGTTGTTTATAATTTGTTATCCACAATATATAGCATTTAGAAATAACTTCTTATTTCTTATTTCAAAATGTTATACATGTTGTTCTGTATTGAAAACTATAGAAATGTCACAAAGGTAACCGCTAAATTATTTATACAACTTATTTATATCAATGGTTTTTAAAGAGACAATTAATTTGCATGTGTAGATTTTTTATTGGGCATTACCGACCTACAGAAATATATTCAGTGATTATTGTTGTCCTTATAATACTTACTATTCTTGGAACCAATTAAATGGGAGAGTTGTGCGTAAAAACTTAAGATAATATATTTAACACCTTTATACATCTTCATGAAAATAAACAAAGTATATTAAATATTAATGTACCTATATTATATACATCAACGTAAGCTACACTGTATCTGTATCAGCTCATATACGTCCCACTGCAGGGCACGGGCCTACTCTACAATTCAGAGTACGATTGAGAGTGGTTAGCCCATATAGTCCACCACGTTGGCCTAGTGCGGGTTGGCAGTCTTACATACCATAGAAATTCGTATAAACCGCTACGGTATACAGCTTTCGTCACGATGTTATCCTTCACCGTAAGCCTTATAAGCTAGACTAAGATTAAAAATTGATAATCAAAGAGTTCACATAACAGAACCTTTGTTTATAAACATTTTACATCATCACACCGAAATAAAGAAGATAGAAATAAATAAAGAAGAAAAAGCACTAAAAATTAAAGGGATTATTGTGTTACAACAGTTTTATGAGATTTCCTGGATACGCATACATATGCGTGAAATCACAATGAGGATGTCCTCATTGTGATTTCACACATGTATAAATAACACCTTCTAATACACCGTCACTTCGTAAAGTCAGTGGTGCATGCCCAGGGTTTGAACCCACGACCTCCAGTTAGTCAATAAATTCCTCACACTACTGGGAAAGCTTCATTACTGACTATGCAGATATTAGACTAAGGCCCATAATTCTTTCACATACCACGAGAAAACTCTGCAAACAGCTATAGGATTTATATTGATTAAAATCTATAGTAATTTATATATGAACGAAGGTAAAAAACAAGATGGACGTATCTCTGGCGATATTAGATAAATGTTGGGAGAAAACGGGCCGAATGTACCTATACAAGATTGATGGCCACAAGCCGATATAGATAATATGAAAATGGTTTTGTATATATTTTGTTATAAAATAGCTTTGACGTAATTAAATCTATTTGTATAGACACAATTTGTTCTTTAAATAGAAAGTTACATTTAAAAGGTTAATTAGAATGCCAAAAAACAGGTCTGAACTAAACAATAGAAAATACGAATTATTCGTATTTAGAATTCTGTTCATTCGACTATTTACTCGTTGAACAATAACTAAATTACATAATTTAAAGAGAATGCGACGCATATTAAACAATGGTTTTATATATTGGAAGTAAAAACAAATGATGCGTACCAATTTTACGATGAACATAATATAAGTTTGTTATCAAGTAATAATACAATGATCCAGAGATTAAGATCATTATTTAAAAATACATTTTACTTTATATTACAATCTTCATTAATCTCCGTAGTAAAAGTAACGCATTAAAGTTGCAACATCTTACTGTACTTTGAAGAGCATATTTGGTAATGGATTTCACATCTAGTACACGCAAAAAGGCTTTATATCTTTTTAACACAGGTTTACTATTAAAGCTTTTAGTTCGGCGTTCTCACGATAAAAGCAAATTTTGCTCAAACGACATAGATTTTCAAAAGCGGTATCAGGGTATCGAACCCTTTCACATTTTCTTTCACTACTCAAGTGTTGATGCGTTGTAACATTCATGTCAGAGTTTAGTGACTTCCGAAGTAGCAGGTTATCAGATAGGGGTGTGAGGTGGCGGAGGTTGCTGGGGGGAGAGGGGGGGGGGGGGGGTGGAAAGCTGGATGTCGGTGGCGTATTCCCGCCCCCGCGTTCACTGAAACACTTGCGTTCCGTCGCTCGACGGGTCCGCACGCGCCGCGGTCTGTAATTACCGATTATTTACGCGTCGCATTTTATTTTCCATTAAAAGAAATTCGTTCTTGTGCTCCGAGGTTTGTTGTGGTTAACAGTGTTGTGATTTTTGCGATTCTTTGCTGCGAGATTTAAGTTATTGGTTTTTGATGAAAACATCGTATTTTTAATATTTTAAAACAGCAATGTAAATTACAAAAAAGAAAAATATTTCATTTATTAAATCACATATCATTCTAACAACAAAATAAACACCATTGTTCTATTACAGTGGAAATTGGGGTAAGACAAAACAATTAATTTTGATTACAAACAAAAGAAAAAATAAGAAAGTGTTTAACACAAGTTTCGGATTAAAAGGTGGCTGACTATACAGCGAAAGGAAGGTCGTCTAATCTGACCTAAGTAATTTATCCCACTAAATCCGACTCGGTCAGTCTTCGCTAAGTCAAAGCCTAACTTAATCGATCACTTTATTTATAAACACTTCGCTTTTACACTTTCTAGTAAACTTTCAATGTACAGTGAAAATATTTTGTAGACAAAATCAACTCTTTTGTTCGCGTGCTAAAAACCAGACGTCTATAAATTCGATTAATATTTTACGGTGCAAATCCTCTCTTGTTTGTCAAATTTATTACTTGTGTAGTAATCAAATCCGTTTGTTAGCTCGTTCGTTCTCAGAATTATCAGTCATTAAATTGTTCTGATTCTTTCTATGGTGAAGCGACCTGATTCCGTAATTTATGGTAATAAACATTAACAATGAACCGACACGCGACCCCTTAACCTAATATTGAAATTAAGCCGCTTGAAAACTTGATTGACGAGCTTAACGGTTATCCGATTTTGCATAATATACTTGCATATATCAATATTATCCACAAGCAAGTATAATATAACCCTGTATCACTTCAATATATATCTAGCTATTAATTTACTGTCTGGTATTGTGTTAGGCAAAATAAAAAAATCTGTTATTACAACTGGCATGTCTTGTTGACGTTTGAAATCGCATTTAAATTTTTTCCAGTACATTTCCTTTTAAGAATAGAAAATAGAAGTGACTCGAAGGTTTCAACTCTGATTGATATGACCCACTTTCAGTATTTCACTTTAAATAGATGTGAAGAACGTTGTTCGTGATGTAAACAATATTGTTAGGACATTTTGCAGTCGAGTGTCAAGCATTGCTTTATAATTCATAGCGTTGTTTGGTTTTGCTACTGTTCATGAGCGGTCGTATTGCCTACCATCACGCAAAAGGTATGCTTGTCTCACCATTCATTAGTGTAAAAAATCATCATTGCCCAAATAAAGTGATGTTTTACATCTGGTATCTGCACATTGTAGAATTTCAATCACACTTTACGTTGACAATGTTTAACTCCGAAACAGTTCGCGTCGACATAAACATTTCCAAATCAATTTATGCAAGCATTGTAGTGTGTTGTTGGTATTTTTGTTAAACTCATAGAAAAAATATGTAGCCTAAAATTCAACGCAATAATATCTACTATTGAATATATTTTAATGTTTTTTTTTATTGTAGGAAGTATTGACGCAAGATCGCGAAGTCTTTAATTCAATTACCCGTTCGAGTAAACATACAGTGTGTTTTTATTCGAAAAAAATATGAAATACCATAAGTAAAGAATAATTTAAGAAAACAAAGATTTAGGTAGCTTCATTCGTCGCTGCCATAAATGAACCTACTTCGGGGTTCCCTGATCTGCTTTTTCTATACTCGCATTGTGGCTCCATACATACCGTAAAAACGATAAAGCCAAGCTTTCGATCCACACTCAGATCGAGTTTCTATCTGCGATGATCATGTACGCTTGTTCGGAAAACTCTCACTCCCTTTATTTCCACGAACCTGATTTTAGTGTTCAATATATTCAAATAATTCTAGGGTTTATATTACTAAAATTAGTAAAATATCAATAACCAATATATTTGAAGAAATTCTGCGAAATGCTTTGATTACCCGTATTTTACTGCGGGGTATATTTATTGAATAAACCACATCTGCTCGTAAAAACAAGCGCTGAATTTTAATGTGAAATATACATTATTGATAACCCATATTTTTGTGAAAGTATACATTTTGTATATTTTGTCTCGATTTTATTTAGTCGTATTTAGTTTCAAAATGGTGGTTAGATTACCATTAAAAGGAACTAATAAGAAATAATTCCTAACCATAGAATTCATCACCAGCGAACAGCGAAAGATCAAAGAGTCTCGAGAAAACGATAAACCTTAAGTTATATTTTCTAATTAAAATACATTTAGTGATAGATTTTTCGTCGCGACTGTACCAATCGTTTATACATATCAAGAAAAGTGCTTCCGTGAAATAGTGTGCTAGACTAAACTGGATTTTCAACTCTCTACATATACCCTTATTGCGAGTGGGGCAACGTCTAATCGAGTTAGAAAATGAATTCATTAGTCCAACTGACTTGATAACATCCCCATGAACTGATGTATAGATACAAAAAGGTAGAATTAATATAACATTTATTATTCATTGAAAACATTTAACAAGACTTATTATCGGCGCTATTGTCTTGAGACATGGGATTTCTAGAAGTTCGAGAGATTCAACACTGTATGTTAATGTTTATATTAATTAGAGATTTATCGAGTGGAAAACACAAAAAAATATTGTCCTTCATAAGAGTTAAATTCACATCTGCAGGTCGCAGCTTACATGTCTGTCACTAGATAATGTCACTAGATCAATTACGGTAAATAATAACAAAATATGTAATATAATTGCGGCAATAATTGGACTACGGTTCGGTTATAACGCTGAGATATCCGGTTCGAATCCCGGGTAGGCCAAGTGATATTAGGTTTTTCTATTCATTATCAGCCGGGATTCAGGAATTTGTGCCCGGTATGGCGATAGGCTTGCCACCTATCAATCGTAGGACAGAACACATAAGGCGAAACGTGGGTGTCATGGTTGCATCTCCGCCTACTTCTTCTCGGAAAAAGGCGTGAGTTTATTTATGTATTAAATGTTAAAGTAAATATTCGTCTAAAAATAAGTTGTATTTTGCAAACAATAGTCTTAATTTATTCATGTTATATTAAAAACGCGACGTTTTTTATTTTCGTCCTAACAAATATGATTGTCACTGGCGTTATTGTTTGAGAAAACGTTGCGTGCCGTTTTCAATCTTACGAAAACATACATTATTCGTGAAGATGTTTTTTTTTCTTGTGTTTTGTGAGAGATATCGCGTAAGTTGAGTCGTAAAAAACGAATACTCCAGTTTTTCTTTTCCATTTCACTGAGAACAAAAAGACAAAACAGTGCAGTTTTAAGCTTCCGTTGTCTTTGCAAGTTGGGTGATGTATTTTTTCTGCTACCATTAATTTTGTGAGGCTATCATTGTATTGTATTGTACTGGTAGGTTAGACCCACACCCAACAATGGGACACAAATATAAATAAATATGTTTACTCATCTATCGCAAAAAGTTAAACAGAGGTGTTACCGAAATTCGTAACGTGTGGTGGTGTGTAGTTACCCAGACTTTGTTGATCTCATGGGATGCCTTTGCCATACGAATTTAAGTCCAGATTATACACAGTTTAAAACTGTTCAAATGTGGGCCTGACCTAGGACTCGAAACCAAGACTTTATGTTTCACAGCCTTTAAACATTGTGCTAATAAGCGTCGTAAATTTATACAAAAAACTAGACTCAAAACTAATTCTTTATTATTATATTAACTTCTGTCATTTGTTAAGAATAATATCAATTATTTGTTTGCGAAGTTATCAGGCACCAATTTTTTTCTACTTGGCAGATTGTCTCTACTCTCTGTCAGTTCACGCAATTATCGGCGTATCCGACAGGCCTGCGACAGCCCGGGGCGATCAACGCCATCTATTGACATTTCCGATCAATGATTCTACGCCTCGCAGAAATATTAAACTTTTAATCAAACATCGTATCAGATCACTTTGTCCTGTCGAATTAAGGAAATTCGTTATCTCGTAGATTGAATTAATGTGGATTAAGTTTTAATCTGGATTAAATAAAAGCAATTTTTGGTGGTGGTAGGTCTCTAATATGTGAGAGGACGCGTGAGTAGGTATCTCCGCAATGTCAATTTTCTCGCCAAACAGCAGTGTAAGTGCACTGTTTTGTTCTGGTTTGAAGGACATGTAGCCAGAGTTACTACTGGACATATTGAAACTTATGTCTCAGGATCCTATGTCTCAATATGGCGAACGCAGTGGAATGCCAAGCATAGCTTTGTAATTCAAGGTGTTGTTTGGTTTTGCTACTGTTCATGAGCGGCAGTATCACTTACCATCAGACGAACTGCACGCTTGTCTCGCCATTCATTGCAATAAAAAAGGCAAATTCACAAATCATTGATTCTTATTTGGTTCTGTGACAATCATGTTGTATGGTGCTCTAATGGCAGCTTAAAAAGGCTGTGATTCGTGACTTACTAAGTTTGATCCCCCAGAATATATCGACTACCATGGTTCGGCTCGAATACTGTGATTTATTAATTACTTAATGCCTCTTGCTCCACAAAAAGTCCCATAAAAATTAAAGGCAAAAATGAAAACATAACACAGCGTTGAATATACGTTTAGATCATTACCCCCTAACATCACATCATTGTGATTTACCGGCGTACAGAATCGAGCATAATTACAATTTACAGCCTCCGTACAAACGATATTATTTTTATGAACATACGCCGCTGTTTGAAATTTATTGTGCTTTAAACGGAACGGGAAAGAATATAAGTTTTCTTGTTCCGGAACAAATATAAATTCGCAAAACTCATTCATGGAATGCAAAATTACGTACACCTCCTGGAAATTCGCTTTTGTTTCACGAATGCTTTGGTATTGTGATTTTATGAATATAAGATTGCAAGAATACTTTTTACTTGGAAAATAGATATTGGATTTAGTGTTACAAAAGTATGTACTTATAGAAAACTTAAGAAGAAGACTTTTTTTTTAAATACTGACCTGCCAAAGAAGCTACGTAGTTCATAGTATTAGCAAGTTGAACTGATGGCTGGTTAGGCTGAAAGGTTTTAGCGTGGAGGCCAGGTACAGGAAAGCCAAGTGTCTGACCCCCGTCTAAAAGGTGGACGGATGACCTGATTAAGGTTGCAGGAAGTTGCTGAATGCAGACCCCTTCCAGGTCGATTTGAAGATCTCTGGAGGAGGCCTATGTTCAGCAGGGGACTGATTTCATGTGACTGAAAAGAGGGAGAGATGACAAAGTAACTACAGTACCTATAACTGTTTGTCGAACTGCGGGATATGGTTATCTCTGGCTATTATGCTATCCTGATTAAAATAGGATATATACTGGGTGATATCCGAAACGTGACACACCGGCATGAGGTACTATGGCGGGTTTTCCACCAATCCTATTCACGCTGATTATATCCGACAGCCAGAATTTTTTTAGATCTTCCACAAAATATCCTTTACCTATTATTGAAAATACAAAGTCAACATTTTTGGTGATGCATAAACGAAAGTGAAACATGTCAAACTTTTTGAAAATATTGTTTTTAGTAGGTCGGTGATTTGTGTTTCAAAGAGTTGTAGTCAGCCCATTATTATTACTCGTATTATATTTTATTTCTTCCCGCATTCGTATGAGGTGTTATTAGGTGGTAGGTGTTAATCGAAAATATATTTCCCGCTCTTCCTTTATTGAGCAATATTTGTTTCAATATAGTGGGTGTATTTTAACGGAAACATATCCGTAGCCTTGGACTTCAGTTCGTCAGGATGTAGGGGACTTGGGGCACATTTTATCTCGAAATTGCGTACGAATCCCGATAAATAGCACGCCATTCCAACGTAGATACTATCGCGAGAGGATGTATAATTTAGTGAAAATTCTCATATATTGTACAGTTAGCTTTTGAAAGATGTTATGTTTGAGAACTAAAATTAAATCATTGCTAATGTGGTCTATTATTAAATTTATACGTTGTATGATTCATCATTACCCTTACTTCGCGAATATTATTATAGTTTACCGTTTCTTAGCTTATTGTTCCGTGTAAGATTATTATACGAGTTTTACAAAAGTAGAAGTTGCTTAAATTAATTACGATTGAAGAAGAATTAAGTTCATACTTTTCTAATTTATGTAGCCAAAATAAAAAAAGAAATACTAATCATACCTATTACCTAGGATTAATATTCAAAATCTGTATTATTTACAAATATTTTGTTCGGCACTCGGTGCTGTGCTACCGAAGAGTCTCTATCTCTAGCATATTACTTTCGCGAAAAGACAGAATGAACGCGTGGCTATGCATGTTTTGGGTGCATTTATTTATCTGTCAGCTCACTCCACCTGAATATCCATCCATCCATCCATCAGCCAAAGGAAGTCCACTGCTGAACATAGGCCTCCCCCAATGATTCCAAAGATGGTCCGACGACCTGGTAAAGGTCGCGGGACGTCTCTGGATGCAGGCTGCCTCCAACAGGTCTCTGTGGAAACCTGAATATAAAGTCACAATAAATTTTCCAAACATAAATACAATTTAAAACCATCACGTTAAAATATTGTATGCCGAGCTGTGTTTCAAATGGCATTTTGTTAAGAAGCGATTACTGTTCGACGGCCGTCTACATGAATCCCTCGGGGGCATAAAATCCATTCTCAATGTCAACGCCTCTTATGAATTTTTCGTACTTCGACCGTTCTTTTATGTCTGCAATATTAGTTCGAACATTGCAAATTAACTCATTATATATGCCATTTTAGCATTACATATTTATTATCTGCATTAATTTATCAAAGTTGTTAAATCAATTGAAGTTTGTAATTCTGTTAATTAAAATATACTTTTTTTTAAACGTCGACGCTAAAAAACATTCAAATCATATTTACAACCGCATAAAATGTTTTAAAAAAGAATTGCACAAAAAGAAAACAAATATTTATCCAACGACGTATTAGGCTGATCTAATAAAAATTGTTAATGGCCTCATATATTATCATTTAAACGAGAAATAAATAAAATATAAATGACGTGTAATTTATCTTGTGTTTTGTAGCGTACATTTAAGCGTATCTCAAGTAATAACGAAATATCTAAAGTAAAAAACGTATAAATGATGAAAATCTTTACAGTTTTGTAGCTTGTAGTCTGATCGGAAACATTAAAGTACACAAAAACATCACTGTAATAAACAAATTAATTAAGCCCGAGCTATTGATAAGTTAATTAAATCTGAAAATATAACCAGCGGATTTGGAGCAGGCACATGCTAAGTGATGCAGATTGCACCAACTTAACAATAATTAACTCTCACAACCTCAATTAAAGTTAACGAAGATAGAGGCAATAATGGAACCTTTGTTTTGGTCCGCAGTCGAACGTCATTCGATGGTCGCTTCGAGTTCTGTTCGTAATTGAAATTTCTAGTAAAAGAACGAACAAACAGCAAAGGACTTTGTGCTACTAATATCGTCGTTGCAAATTTTACTGTTAATCAAATTAGGACTTTTATTGGCTAAAGAAGTAATGGAATTTTCTTGGTACCTCTTCGCTGCTGATCCTTAGGTTTTTATTCAGTGTGCAGTGCTCTCTCACATAGTAAAAATTTCATGGTTCTGTATGTCGTAGCATGAATAAAACTGTAATTTCTATTATTTTTATGTACCAATGGTAGCTTAACCAACCTTAACAAACCTTATGGCTTGAATAATTTTCCATATAAACTAGTCAGTTCTGTAAGGAAATCGCACTTTTAACAAATTTACGTTACACTACCCAGAAATCCAATTATCGATTGTTTTTACGAAGTTCTTTATTTATGTAAGTTAAGAAAGGTAGAGAAGTTCGATAGATTTCCAATGCACAAACTTCTGTTCCATCGCAATTGAAATTCCCAGTAAAAACAGAAAGGACGCGGCTAGTTTTGATCCAATATGCTATCGGATGCAAATTGATGCACGATTGATTTGCATATTATAAAGGTGTCGAGTGGCTGACACCGACCCGTGTTTAACTATTCTATTTGTGCTGTGGGATTATATTCTATTTTTACAATTACGGTCGCCTTAAAAACTTTTGTTTCGACGAAGAGCTGATTTTTAAATCGCAAAGTGATAGATTTATACAATAAAAAAACAATAGGAACAAATTTAAATAATCAAGTTAAAATTTTCATATTAATATTTTATTAATCAATTGTCATTAGTTGTAATTTATTTCATTAATCATAACTTCATATCCGACCATTGAAATCTCAGTTAAAAAGATTACAAAAAAGCTCTAAAAGAATGTATCCCTACATTGATTATTCAGTAACAAAATTGTAGTTTTGAATCCCATGTGGGTAAATCACGTTCGCGACGAAGTTCCAAATTGATGAGGTTCACAGGAGTTGGAAGTTCTTGCTACTAATTAATTTACCACGCGACCTTATCTATCAGAGTTTACACGGAAAAGCGTTTCGGAGAGACAGTGGTCAGTACGGTCCCGACAAAGGAGAAAATCTTATTACCGGTTTGACGACGGGTCGCTCCCGGTTGTCGCGGATTCTTGATTGTAAGACTTTAATTAAGATTTTAAATCTAGCAGTATTATTTTTCTTTGTTTCTACCGAATTATCACGGTCAAAGTGTATGTTGGCTAAATATTCCTTCTTAAATTAAATGTTATAGTTGATTAGAATCTATGGCACTTCACAACAAATTTTCCTTTTAATTAGTAATTTATAAATTTTCGTTGACTGAAACAATATTTAACTTCTACCATTTCTACACACTTAAGCAACAAATACCTACATCTTATTCTATTTTTATATAATACCTATAAAGCCTCTTATCTGTGTAAGTGGAAATCAATAGAAAATAACGAAACATCCATGGATACTACCATTTCACATGATTTGTTCGAGAAGATAACGATTGTATCTCAGCCGTGTCAATTTCGTTCTCATTCCTTAGTTACGTCTTACGAGGCGGAAAATCGTCCGTCAAACTTCCTTCCCACCCCAGATATAGAATTGCTAAGGGAATATTAATAGGACTGCGCAATCCATGGCCGGCGATTCATTTAAACTTTTGATTCATTATAGAAAATTTAATACGAATTTCACGGTTCAGTGTTCGTCTTTGGCAACTTCCTAGGGTTCCTCGCTGAGAAACGTCTTGATAGGATTCTACGCTGAATGGAATGTCGCTTAGTCTAAGGCGCATTATGAACAGGCACTATGAAGTAAAGTACTTTCGAATTGCAGATAACAGTAGCTACGTTTCGAGCCATGCATTTTATGTATGTCTGTAGATCGCAGAACGTTGGTATCTACTCTGAATGCTACCAAATGATGGCAATCATTCTCCAAGTCGGGACGGGAAATTCAAAATTTATTCTGATTTCTAGCTTCACTAGGTTCTACGATCCGATCTTTAGTTTATCTTAAATCTGCTCTTGTATATCAAAGTATATTGTTTTTATAGGTAGGATCACAATACAGGCTTAGCCTAGTGTGAGGCAATTGACTATTATGAGGTGTTAAAAATTCATAATGCTTAGCAATAAAGTTATCACTTTGATCTAACTTCCCATCCATTATACTGTCACTAATCATCTTTTTTCCCCCCATCACCTAAGATGGATTATGCATTGTACCAAGTTACCTATATTTCTTAGATTTGATTATATGAAACGGTATTTGTTCGTGATTAGGAATTACGACGGCGAATTCCATCCGTTAATTATATGGTTGTCAGTGCCGATCGTGGAATTGTGGTCTTAAGGAAAATTACGACAACCCATGCCTCGTTTAACACGGGCTCGATTTAAGATCGTAAAAAGGAAATTCGAACGTTGAAATGGGAAAAATCTTCCTTTCTCAGCTAATTTATTCTCATTTTTGCAATGATATGTGACATTTTGCTTGCCGTGATCTTATTTGACGGTGTCCTGTTGATTTAGATGTATCTTTTCTTATTTGTTTGTATTTGTCACGTTATTAAACTGAAGTATTGACGAGTTCGACTATTAAATTACTAACTTTAGCAATAAAATCTAATCGTTTAAATTTTTTTGTTAAAAAAATACGTCCTATAGACAGGTCCTTATATACACCTAAGCCTCTCTAAGATACATGTGAACCTAATGACATTCTTTGTCTGAAAAGTTCAAATTAATGAGTTTAGTTGAACAGTTTACACATTTGTTCTAACGTTTATATTACAAAGTTGCGAACCAACATCTTTAATTCTTTATTAACTTGCCTAAGTTATTTTAGAGGGCATAACGATTATTCACATAATTTTCAGAAATTTTATTGCAATGCAGCTTTTATTGAAGCTTATTCTCTTCAAATTGAAATCTAGTTAGAGTTAAATATGTAGCATACATATATTACGTATTATTTCTACTAATGAACAGGTTAGTTAGAACTATTAAACTACTCATAATGATCCACTAGTTTAACCCATTACCACTATTGCACTGGAATATACAGCTTAAAATTCTCTCTGAGGCTTTGAGGGATTCGGAAATTTCGCCACTAATCGTAATTGGAGAGCGTTATCCAACATCCAAAATAATTGGATGCTAGTTGAAGTACTGCCTGTTACCTAAATAGCTATGAATGCCTTGTCTACTATAAGTATTTGTCGTTGATGTTTTGGCAACATGTATGAGGCGTGAGATGTTGAGGTGAGCTTTAGGTTTGAAATCCTGGTCTAGCAATTGACGATGAATATTCTTCAAATTTTTAAACGACATAGTTTATCTGTTACTACATTTGTTCCGCTAATTAATGTAGCCTATGTTTGAGATTAAGATAATTACATATCCACACAATATTTTCAGAGAACTAAGCAATTAATTAAAATTTTAATGCTTCGTCAATAACTATTAGACGTAATAACTTATTCTACGGCTTAGCTTTCAAACGTCAGGATTGTCCGAGCAAAATAATTGCGATGTAATTGACGGGTCGCCAAAGTTCTTGTACTAATTAATTTCCGATTCGGCCCGATCGGAGTTTGCCCAGCATTAAAATGATTTAGCCAAGGCCCTGTAAGATTATTGGTGTGATTGTTCAGAAGTTTGTATATAATATTTAGCTATTTGAGTATATTCTACTTATGATCCCGTGTTGGGTCTGCATACCACAAGGGGGGCTGGCTCGTTCTGCAATTGAGGGTCTGGATCTTCATTAACTAGGTTCGTCAACTGAGGATAGATGAAAATAATAAATTTTAAGCAGATCTCTCAGTTGTGATCATATTCTAATGAAGTTTTGGTTATCGTCAATATGCAGGGTATATCAAGACTGCTACCGAAAAAGAAGCCGGGTAGTAGTTTTAGTGACTTCCGTCGTTTTTGTGCGTCCGGCTTACATATTATACACTCGAACTTGGTCTGTTACTAACTTTTATTACAATCTTCATATGATTACATTCAAAATGTGTTATCACCCATTCTGCAATGAAACGCTCGATCTTAAAGTTCGTGCAATTTTCACGCAAAAGGCTTATTTGTCTATAAATAACATCCATAGAGACCTTATGAAGTATCGGCCTGCAGAAAATTCCTTTACTATTACGCCTGAAGGTAGGATATACTCAAAACGCCGCCTAGGGACAAATATAGATGGGTCGTGCCAACAATTGTCTCAGCTAGAAACTAATACGTGAACCCTCGTTACAATCCACGCCAATTTAATCTGTAACCTTCAGGCGGGTTATATGCTTTAGGTAACATATTGTTACAAATTAAACTAACAAGCTAAGCTATTCCCATGTCTTCAATGTACATATTAATTAAAATATATTTTCGATCCATGAATTACAACATATTTTTTTAGGATTGCATTTTAGGATAATATTTTTTTTGCCATTTAATTCATTTAGTTAAAAATGAATCAACTAAATATAATGTAGTAATATAAGATTTTATAGTTATATATTATTTTCATATGAAATTAGACGTGTATATTAGCGATATTTTCGCCCTCTATGACATCAAAGCACAGTATAACTGGCGGAATATGAGTGTAATGTTTGACTCGGTTTCTTTCAAGGCTGTAAGTAATATGATTGTATGTACGTATTATTATAAATCCATTATATCAAATGAAAATAGACACCCAATTTCACCGAACAGTGACAATTTGTACCACAGAACATAAGTTCCCGTCCGAATAGACAAAAAAACAAGTCCGTTTTATGTGGCTATCTAAATCACAATCTAAATTGAATCAGGCACGAAGTGACAGTTTAAAAGGCGAATCCCCGATTTGTGGTGGTAACACACGGGCCCACTCTCCACTTTCGATTTTCCGAGCAAATTGACGTAGTGTTCGGTCCAATTGTTCTATTACACGCTTTGAGTTTAAATATTTTGATCTGTACGCTCTAATTCTGATGATTGGGCTGATTTCATCCATTTATAATTTGTGCCCAAGCCCGCATACCATAGCGATTTGTAAAAAAACATCTATGATATGTTAAGTCCGCCAAATTCATTAAGCAATTGTTATTTCATCACTCAAGTAATAAACTTTTTTAACATAATACTAAATTAATAACATTTCGTAGTCAATCATAAATACAAACATTGTCTAAATTACAGCCACAAAGTCACTTAAAGGTTTTCTTCCAAACTTTTCTTTAATTTTAATAATTTGCAAATTATTTTCTTAATTCGATCAGTTAATTAACTTCAATCCTTACAAGACTATTATCTAGATTAATAACTGCAGAAGAATAGATTTTATCACAAGTGTAAATATCTAATAGTTACCAAAAGATAGTTTCTTTGCAAACTAAGGTAATTTCTATTGTTTGGCAAAGTATAATTATTTTCACTTCTTGGAGATGTCTCAGCTTTACCTTACTTACCTAGTAAGCTGTGCACGGCTTGCGAAAACTCGGAACAAAGAAATTGCGTTATAAATTTGATTTTGTTGTTTACAATTTTACTGAAAGAAAAAAGTATTTATAATTGTATTTCGGAATACAATTTCCTTTCAAGAACCTTTTACAGAAAACACCACTTAAAACATTTTACAATAATCAATATCGTGTTGTGTTAGATCAAAGCGTACCGAAACCTCCGACGCTGGGTTTGACAAACACGTTTTGTGGTAGTTTCGTTAGTATAATAAACTGTTGGAATAATAAACGAAGCAAAGGTAAAATCAGTAAATAATTGCGGTTTTTGTAAACATCTCGCATTTCAAGTAGTATTTTTGTCAAAAAGCAATTCATAAATCTTATAGCCAATTTGTAAATAATACGAGTAACTGCTAGATTTAAAAATAAATCATTATCGAGATATACGCACAATTAACTTTATCTTGCTTTGAGATACAGAGACTCCTGACCTGCTCCAAAGCACTTGACCACAAATGCAGATAGCTTCCAATGTCCCGATTGCCTAAGTTCTTCCTACTTTGCATACTGGAATATTACTCTACATGTATTCGGAGATTAACTACGCCTTCCTAGTCACAAGTGCACGCAAGGGTACAATACACAATTCCAAGGTGGATCCCGAATGAGATAACTGCCGTTGTTTTGTCCATAAACTGCAGATGAATCATTTTGATTCATGTACATATTAATGGGTTTGAATTTCACATTGAGCTCAAGTTTTGTTTATTCATGAGTATACACGAGATCGTTGCTTGATTGTTGCCATAGAAAGTGATAAAATGGTATACGATTGTTATGACCTAATTTTAGTTTTGGTTCTCCAGGTTTCTTCATAAATCATAGTATGTTGTCTTGGTCATGTATTTATATTTTTTATTTTCCTTATTCCTTTCGACTCCTTCCAAAATAATCAACTAGGTAGATACTTATTGCACTCACAAATCGATACAGAGCGATACCACTCAACAGTTTTATGGCTTTGGCGTGTTTAGAAACGTTTACGCGAAAACCGATAGTAGCTGTAAAGTTCCTATAATAGATACGATATTGAGCAACCTGAGCATTGCGTAAAGGAACAACTGCACTGAAACAGTTTCAAGAATTTTTCTATGTTTCAATGGGTTGTTCTAAGAACATCTGGGAAAGAAAGTATGTTGCGTGTACCCCGCTTAGCTTTGTGTTACCTTTCTAAGAAAATTGAGGTAGTATTCTCTTCAGCATATTTTGTAGAAGTAGTTGCTTTGTTATTATTTAAAAAAATATACTTTAAGCTTTCGTTGTGACTTGTGAATCCTTTATTCAATTTATAGTATTTAAAACAATAATGTTTTATTTTCTGTAATTTATAAACCTCGTTTTACTTACTGTTCAATAGCATTATACAAACATATCAACGACTCAATAAACTAATGAAAGTTGTTCGTTTTGGTCATGTTTTTCTTTCAATACTTCCAGCCCGATCTGTCACTCCCCTTTTCTGTTATAGTTAGTTATTTTGGTCTTCATTGATAGTCAATAATTGCTAAGAAAATTGCGGTAGTAAATGTATTTTAATATGAAATGTATAATTCATGTACAAGTTGTGATAACAGTCACTTCACCCAGTAACTACTCTCGACATAATCGCTGACCCATTTAAGGTGCGATCCCCAAATCATAAATTACTGGATATCACGTGGTTTGTATCACGGGATGAGTAAAGAAATATACTGCAGTCAGATAAAAGGAAAATTAGTTGGAAGGGGAAGAAAGCCAAAGCCCTGTTTTATATTTATGTTCTGTTATCACCATTATTGTAATTCTTTTTCTCGTGAATCAACAGCTAGGGAAAGAAATAATATTAAAATTATACGAATTGTCAGCATCTATTTTCAGACTACCTAGTTAAAACGCAAACAATGTAAAATAATGCGCAACATTAACGTATACTATTTGTACTGAAATCGTTTAATCAGGAAGTATAATATAAACACAAGAATCGAACGAAATCTGTTAAATAAGATTTACATCACATACAGACACCAGTGATATCGACTATTATGAAACTTTTTGAGGTGACCTCTGTCCGAGATCCGGGATAATCCCGCATTGTACCTGCTTCACACAGGGCTATCCCTGTGGATCCATAATTTAACTTCGGTCAACTAATATACTAGTCACTAACTATTCCGCTTATTATAGTTTCAAATATTGGATCTTTTATTCGAACATTTGTTCGGTTCTCTTTAATGTTGCGGCATTGTCGTAAATTCCATCTATGCTATGATTTTAAAACGAGATACGAAACGTTAATTTGATTTTAATGGAACGTGATATTAGACCTATCGAAAAAGTGTAATTTTGTAGTGCTATCAATAACGTATAAAATATTTTAATGAAAACAAGTAATTGACGCAGCCAAAGAATCAAAAAAATCGCAATTTTAATAAATATACTCGTAATATATCCTTGCCAACATTTCAATTGTTTTCTTTTAGCTAAAGAGACTAATGTAGGAAGTGCGGTGTGATAATACTGACAAGTGACACAAATAAGCGTATTAAATATGGAGTATCATTGGATTACCTACCTGATCTTCGCGCTGCTGGCCAACACCGAGGCTACAGTTTACGACGATGATTACGACACATTCACCAAGTCCTATGACATGAAGAGTGCAGGTAAAGTTGAAAGCAATCCATTTTATTGGCAATTCAAACATTTTATTATCTGGCCAATTTGATTCCCACCGTTATGCCTTTGGAGTGAAGCGAATGGCATCCCTGCCAAATTGAGTTTTGTAACGAAGCCTTCAAGGCAATGGTAGTCGGTCCTCGAAACTAGATTTTTGTTAGTGCTTAAAGAGACTTGCTTGGAGCTAACTTTGTTCCGACGGCATGGCTCGTATTCTACAAAAGTTGTTTTGTTTAAAATTAGCTATTGTTTCATAGACTTGCTGTTTTATAATTTAATGCATCGGACAAAGAACTAGATCTATTCAGTAGACCTTTAGTAATTAATGAGTGGCTTGAATAAACTATTTACTTATTTACAGTGGATAGCACGTAGTGATTTATGAAGCTGATTCAGGATAATGCAGTGGTAATTTTATATTTTGTTTAAGAATTCTGGCATTCAATCGTTATTCTAAACTTACACATATGATGAAAAAGCTATATATCAAAAAGCACCTTTCAAAAATGGCGAATACTTTTGAAACATCTGTACAGACTCCAACGTTCCGAAATTTATATTTTAACGGTAAAAAGAATAATAGGAAATTAAGTATAGAAACTTAATGCCTTCAAATCTAACTGCCTCAACTATCATTGCGAAACGTTGGAACCGAATATACAATCAATGTGCTCCAACCTGCTATTTGTTAGCCGGCAAACTCAATTTTCATTTAGAAATGGAACGGGCACTAGGTGTCGATAACAGAATCTTAGTGGAACGGAACAGATAGCGAGAAGTTGGTGCATATCCAACATTAAGAAGTATAAAATATAACCGAATGAAAACGCAAATCGTTTTTGAAATCACTTTAAAACATTAGAAGTAAAACAAAATTGAAGAAGTAAACAGGATACTAAAAGACAAGTAAGATTTACGAATGTCGTAACACCCGTTTATGGACTAGATTATGTTGTAGACAATTCAAATAAACCAAAAGCGGTTTTCGATGTCACAGATGACGTAAAAGGGAACGTAAAATGTAAAATACGACGTGAATTTTGATTACGCTGAAAGAGATCGAGATTTATTGATGACATTTGATATAACTATCACTCGATCCACTTATAATGTTGGAGCTCTTCGGCTAGTGTGCAAGTGGGCTCGAAAGCTTCCAGTTAGGGCGGTAACGAATGCACTCATCGTGTTCGTCGGCAAGCAAGGCCCGGTAACACAATTTCCCGGTACTCTGACGCCACTGCCATCTTGGGGACAATTTGGCCTAATGCTTGTGCATCTTGCATTTACAACGAACGTTGTTTAAAATATTTAGTGGCAATTGGCGATGTGAGTGCTTTAATCTAATTGGATGGAGTCTTCCATTTCGTTTCAGATTATTTAAATTTCAATTAAATTAGTATTTTTGAGTTGAAATAGCTACGTGTAATGTTGAAATCTTTTCTTAATGCTTAAAAGCAACACCTTTGGTACTTACTACATTTAGATCAATTTGAAAAGTGTGTAATATAAGGTATTTCTTTCTTGAATCCCTTGTCGATATAAACTACGATTTATATATGGCGGTTCCATAAATAATATGAATTCCGTACGCAAAAAATAACCGTATAAAGTAAGAGTAGTACGTTTTGAATACGACACGCACGGTTCGTTACAAAGCTCTTTTGAAACACAAAACCCTTTTCCGTCGCGTTTATTCTTTGAAGCTAACCGGCAAAAAATCCAGATATATTCCAATAACAAAACGTACAACTACAATGGCCTCCATGGCAACGTATTAATGATGTAGGATCGATTCGTACTATTGGCGAAGACTCACGACAATCTGATTATGTATTTTAATCTCGTAATCATCTAATATTCCCGAACATATATTTACAAATAAGTAACTTGTGAAAGTTCAAACGATAATTCTTTCAATTTTGGAAAGAAATACGAACGACATGGCACAAAAGAAAGAAGTACAATAACGTTATGAATTTAAGTAGATGTTTATTAGAAATTCGAATAAGAGCAAAGATTGCGAAAACAATTTTAATTAGGATTATATTACTTACAGCAAAGAATCTTAAAATTAAAGTTATCGCGAACAATATTATGTTTAGTAGGTAGCTTTACCAAAACTAAAAAGATCCATAATATAGAATCAGCAATAGAACTATAATAACTACAATTAGTCGTGTATACAAAAAAAAAATGCTCGTATGTACATAACATGCCACTGCAAAATATTTCTTCCATTATGCAAGTATATGGCTTGATTGCAATGAAGCCATGCCATTATTACCCAAAGGAAATCCGATAAAGAGTTAGATCGCCAATGTTTTACGTAACTGAGGTTTAAAGGTGGCTTAATGGCACGTTCTATAACACATTTACATAAGGTCCCGCTTAATGCAGCCCTAGAGCCGAATAAATACAAGTTAATGTCTGGAGGGGGTTAATTAATACGTTTGAAGTTTTCTCAATGGCCTTTGTCATGCCTCCGTCGACGTTTATAATCTTTCACCGTAATTATGATTCAGAAATCCTAAAACAGCTTTAACAAGATCGTTTATTTCAAAAGATTGTGTAGATCAGCTTTGTGCAATAAAATAAGAACACTATTAAATGGATACGTCTCCAACTGAGATAGAGAATCGAGGGCCTCAAAACTAATTTCGCTGGCGACAATTTTCGTCGCCATTTTATGTCCGTGATTCTTTTCTACAAAAGACATATCCATCGAACTAGCTTATCGAACGGGAGCAGTCCTGCCAATCTCCGATTGAGCCTGTCGATGCTTGACGGTTATGGCTTTTTCTCCGGGCAAAGTCTAATAACTGAGCTACCGTATAACTGCCTTTCCACACAACACATAGTCAGCTAATTCTGCGGCTAAGGGATTAATTAACTCCGCTCTTTGAATAATCTCTTTGTTCAGAAACTACAAGCTCCAAGTGGGCCTGAGAATAATATTAGTAGCTATAATTGCCCATTATTAATTTAACAAGTCATTTAAAGTTTTAATAGGTTATGTAAGTAATGTAAACTTTAGACTGGCTAAAGCAAGTGAATAGGAATCCCGAGTGAAACATTAATGAGACTGTCTCGATAAGCGGTTTAAACAAGAATTGCAGCGGGATTGTGATGCATTAGCATTCTTTAGCGGAGGCGATAATGTTGATGAAAGTTCCGCTTAAGCAAACGACACCGTGTCGAAACTACGTTTTGTTCCTAGTTGCTTGTAAACATTGAGGCGTTGCTGAACGTCTTAAAAGTAACAACGAAAATTTTCATACATACCACACATTTGTAAAGTACGAAAAAAGAACTCGTTTTAAGATTTTTTGAGGTAAATTACGTTGCTGTATACCGAAACTAATTGAGGTGTTTGTGATGGCTACATTTATTGCTGTCTACAACGAAATCATTAATATTGTATGATGTTGATGATAGAATCGTCCGTCACATAGCCCATTTAGATATGTACATAGATGAAATATCGCATTCGCGAAGTGTGGTCGATAGTATATTAAAGCGTTTTCAATATAGCTTTTAAATCACAATTCAAAGAATTCCGTTCTGTATTGTACGCAATAGCACAACTATAAATACTCTCAAACAGTTTAACACTACACTACATTTACAATTGAACAAATTGCTATTGTTTTAGTAGAAGACCTAAAAGTTTCGTATAACACCTTGCTTTATAAATCTTTGAAGTTACATTTGTATTTATCGCGCGGGTTACATTGAAAGGTCTTGGTACCTACTTGTCGGGGGCGATATTATTCGGCGGGGTAGCTTTTTGTTTACAAATTGCTGGGTTGCGCGTGCCCCGGCTTGAATCAGCCGCAGATAAAGCCGCCTGCTACCCGCCGATAATTTTCTTCAACCTTGTTTTATGTGCACGCTTCGCGGCGATTTCGAACCCAAATGGATTGATTAAGTTTATGACTCCACTTGAAACAGCCGTCAGTAAACTTCAACAAGCCAAGTTATAGTTCTTATTTTCAAAATGTCATATTTTCAAAATGAAATTGTAATTCAAAGGCCAAAATGGGACGTAATTTGATAGAGTATCCCGGGCAAAAAAAGATCTTTTTATTTTTCTTCGCGAGCCGTCTTGTAAAATCAGATTTTCTATTTTCGTTAGTACATTGTTTGTAAAGGACAGCCAAGGGATGATATTTCTTAAATTTATGTGTTTTAGAAGGCACAGGGTCGTTAATTATATATTTGAAAATGTAAATTGTTTGAGCTAAATATAACTTTTATTTACGTAGGCTCTCATAAGAAATTCCAGGAACCCTTCATGGGTTATGTTTACGTAACTTAATTATAATTACCTTTTAGTAATTGGCTTCATCTCTATTGACAAACCATGATGTACACCTAAAGATTGAAGACCCTGTAAAAGTCAACGTGTTCCCCGTCACATCTTTCAAATAAATTAAAAAAACGAATAAGAAAGCTTCTTTTGACAAATTTCGCGAGATTCGTATCTACGACGGTGACACTACGGCCCATTTTGCTGTGACATGGCAACTTACCGAAAATATTTATCCGCAAATTTGTGGTCGGTTGGGAAGTAATGAAAAATTTACCCTTGGCGCGACCTGTGTAACTAAACTCTTAAAGATATTGTTTGATTCCTTTGTTTTATCATTCATTCGTTTCCAGTGGTTTCATTTCCGCGGGCTTTGCGTTAATTAATAAGGATTTGTCTGTTTGTTGATAGAAACGCGCACCTGTACATCAGCAGAGTTCCGCTGCAAGACTGGAAGGTGTATACCGCTGTCATGGCGTTGCGATAATGAGAAAGATTGCTCTGACGGCTCCGATGAAGAACCTGGAACTTGCAGTAAGTATTCGCTTAGTTACAGTTTAAATATCGCATGTACTCGTAATACAACACTTAAAGTTAAATATTCCCTAAAAGTGATTTAGGTCCTAAATATAGTATATAAATAATAATTAATCATTAAAGGAGATTTATTTGATAATAATTTAAACGTGAAAATTATGCTTTTATTTTCTTAAATTGGTAGCTTCAAATCTATTAAAGAAAATAAAATTTAACTTAATTATATCAAATTATACAAAGTAAAGCTTTTAAAGACTCACATAGCCTTTATTTTTACAACTAAATGGCTACCCGACACAAAATTTGAAACCAGTAAATAAACAAAGGTTACTTTAAAACTGCTCTGTTTTTTCCACGTCGGAAGAAAAAAATACGGTCACCAAGTGACAAAGCCAGATTTAAGGGTAAATCCCTACGACCCTGTAATCCCGGCTGTTGTCCATTAAATGTTTCCCGCGAGGGGTGTTTAGGCGCATTCTATGCACACGGGGATTACCACAATGTTGAAGAATAAAAAAGTTATGTGCGCTTTTAAAGTTTGTTTGACCAACATTGAATTGGGTGGCTGAATAATTAAATGTGTAGTTTTAGATAAATGTATTTTGGAGAAAGAGACTTTTTGTGGCGAAAAAGAGAGATTTAGGAAATTAATTATCAATTTTCGATATAGTTCACCATTTTGAACTGGTATATCGTGTTCATTGAGATGAGTTTTTCTTTTCATATTTTGTTTATTTAATATATTGATAGCATAAACTTTGAGATGCTTAGTAAAGTTAATTATCAAAAGATAAATAAGATTTGGCACCTACTTTGAGATTTATTAGTCATAGACTTGTATGAATATACACTCGCAAAACTAAATCCGCCAGAAAAAAAATGAGTTGAAAACTGCTCAAATAAGAAAGATGAAATTCGATTATAACAGGTCAGTTTGTAAACTGCTCCGTAAAAAATAATTATCTAACAATTTATGAGAAAAGTTTTGAAATACCTACGCAAGCAACGTGTATTTCGTTGCCGAAATTTGTGTAGATGAAAATCTTAATTACGCACAAACTTTGCAGGATTAATTTGTAACCTTAGCCTGAGATTTACCTGTTTGTGTAATAAATCCCTAATGGCAAATATAGTTGCTTATCCGCCGATCGGTAATAAAAATTTATAACCGATATGTTTAAGTAAAGAAAATGATTTTAAACATCAAGATTTCTTTCTTGATGACTTTATGAAACATGATTTATACCATGATTTTTAAGATTTATTTCCAACAACTGTAACGATTTTATGTAGTTATTGTATCAATATATTTTAAGTCTTATTTGATATCAGTTGCTTTTGATTTTTATGTTAGGTTCGCATTTTCCTATCAAATAAAAAACAGATACCAACATTTTCAACCGACTCCTTTTTAGTTATTTAATCCAAATGATACGACTTGTTGGACACGGGTTAAAAGAGGACCAAACGTAATCAATATGGATGTCTTTAAGATGCGAGCACGTAATGAATTTTACCCCTCTAGTATTAAATACGGAATGGTTTAAATTTGAACATTCCGAGTACGCGCACGATATTATTTGGCTATAAAGGTTTATGCCAGCAAAACGACTGAATCGGATCTACACAGGTAAATGTCTTTCTGTCATCTGAGTGACATAGGTTCATGGCCTGATAAGGAATGTAGTAAGTTATACCCATTATAAACATGAATATTTGAATATGATAAGGATTGTATAAGATAGAGTCATGTTTCTTGAACCCGGGATATGTAAAATATTAAGTCGATCGTCTTGAGTAAATTGTATGTATTTATACAGGGTATATCAAGACTGCTACCGAAAACGAAGCCGGGTGGTAGTTTAAGCGACTTCAGACACAATGCAACAAAAAATGTTGGAAAAAAAAGTGTCAATTTTTTTTTTTGTTGTTTTTTTATATGGTCTTATTTGGGTGGTAAATACATTTTTTCGTAAAATAATAGTATATACCCTTTTATTTATAAAGACTCTAAGGTATTAAAGAGTTTAAATTATTATTTTAGCAATAATTATGGATTTACCACCCAAAAATGACGACATTTAAAAAATGATAAAAAAAAAATTGTCGCGGTTCTCAGCAAAATTTTTAGTTGCATTGTGTTTGTAGTGACTAAAACTACCACCCGGCTTCGTTTTCGGTAGCAGTCTTGAGATACCCGGTATACTTATTCATTTTTTTTATTTGGGAAACAACAGATACAATATAAAAGGTAAAAACGGGACCCTATTACAAAGCCTCCGCTGTCTGTCTGTCTGTCACCAGGCTCTATCTCATAAACCGTGAAAGCTAGAAAGTTGAAATTTTCACAAATTATTTATTTCCGTTGCCGATATAACAACAAATATTAAATATTGAAATAAAGAAACCATTAAACAAATATTAAAAATAAAAACAACATTTTAAGGGGGCTCCCATAAACGTGTTTTTGCTCAATATTAATAACGGCAACAGGTAGACGCTTAACATTTTCACAGAATATTTAGTTGTATATTACCTTAATAAGTAATTAAATAAAAATAAAGTAAATATTATATACGATCATGGTGATGGTACGGAACCCTTCGTGCCCGAGATTGACTCACACATGGCCGGTTTTTTTTTTAAATTATGATTTAAAATCGTCAAATATGTTCTCTATATCTAATATTCGGCGGCGTATGGGCCGCACTAGATGCGTGTATGAATTATAATACGTATTTGAAACAAGTGGAATGGAAAATTGTATTGTGCGAAATGAACTGCATGACTGCCAACTGCGCGCTACTGTTCTAATAATTCGGCCTTTCAAACGACTTGCGCTTTAATTATAGTCATGTTAAGTATGCTCACGTTTAGATGATAATATCTCGCTTTATCAGAGGCCGAATGTGTAGATTTATTATTTTCATTAAAGTTACAAGTAATCTAATGTTACATTCCCTCTCAAAATTACTATTAAACCCCACCTCATTGTTACTAGTTACAACATTGTCCTAAAGTGCGAAAGATGTTAAAGGAGATTTCCCATTTTACTATGAAACTTAGTATTGCTACGAAGATTTTTGTGCCTCGATGACACCTGCTTTTTATGCAGGGAAAATATATATTTTCATTCAATATAAACATAATTGCGACCCAGGCCCGGATATATTGGAGAAATGAACTTATAGTACAATAAAAAAAATTGTGTTCGTCTCTGTAAACAGAATGTAAAGTATGATGATAATTACCTTATTTTATAAGAATCGGGATAAAATACGAAAACGTTTAAGAACAAACCATAAAAAATATTTTAATGAATTTTAAGCAGCATCGGTATCGGGACCAATGATATTTTTTACCGATACTATGAATGGGCTTTCTTCTTTATGAATAGTGAGAAATGAATTGATACTAGAAAAATGTAAATAACAAAAAAATTGAGTGGATTATTGAAAGCGTTTCTGGTACTTGCGACGTAAGAAGTATTTTTTTTTTCTGTATCAGCCCATATACGTCCCACTGCAGGGCACGAGCCTACTCTACAATCGAAAGTACGATTGAGAGTGGTTAGGCCATATAGTCCACAGGCCATATAGCGGTTCATAAGAAGTATTGTAAGCCGTAAAAATCTTAAGTGTAGGTGCCAAATGAATTGCAATTCGTTTTCGTCAAAAAAAAAAAATAATAATAATTGAATGAATAAAAGTGATGGTTTTAGGGATTTTATTGGCTTTTAACAGGTAGCACAGCTAAGTGTCTGCCTATCGTAAGTACTTACTTAAGCCTCATTTGAAGAAGGAAAGGTCATAGCGTTCCACCATATTCTTTGATGCTCAATACAAATACATGATGATACAATGACATATAGACATGCAGATATGTACGAATATGAAATGTAATTCATACTAGCTTCCATCAATTAAATTCCTATATCTTCCCCACCAAGAACAGACAGGCTGCTTTGTTAAAAAAATCTAAATACCTTCTATATTTATATTGTGTCACGAATACCTACATTGAACCATTCACGCAAGTAATACAATAAAGAGGCGCCGCCATATTTTTTCCGTGATTCTATTATTTTAATGGATTGCAATATTTCACAACTTTTATCTAGTCACGTTCAGGTAAAGTAGATTACGAAGGTCTCCTAAATGACAAATAACAATAGAACCGTTCGATGGATATTCTGGTTGAGTTTGCTAGTATATTGTCGTGTTTAAGGCATATTATCTATAAATGGGATGAGCAATAATCTTCCCCAAATGGTTGCTATAAGGCATATTTTTCAATGCTGTCTTAATGTCAAAAGTATTGAGGTAAATCAAGGCCGTTTTATAAGCAACGAATTTAAAAAATAGTTATGAACGAAATATGTAGATACCTTATCATAAGAAGATTCATTTGTAGCAAAATATTAAAAATACATTCAGCCTAGTTTCTAATATTAGTTTTTTTTTTTCTCAGAAAATGTAAATAAAATTTATTTTCTGTATCATCTAATATATGTCGCACGGCAGGGCACGGCCCTTCACTACATTCGAGAGTACGTTTTGGTGAGGCTATATAGTCCATCACGATGGCCTAGTGGGGATTGGCGGACTTTACATATCATAGATTTTTTTACAAATAGTTATGGTATGCATGTTTCTTCACGATGTTTTCAAATAAAATTTATATATATCGAAAATAAAAGCATTAAACATAAATGGTCAAATGTATAGGATAATGTGAATCAGTTTCATGGTTTGATATTCGATTTATTCAACACCCGAAGCGTGACTTTGACCATTAGGTAAATAGTGGGACATAATATTGGTCATGATCCTGATAAATACAGACAACATAGCATAATACGCCTGTAATATCGCTAGGAGATGTCTATTTTCGCCGTTTGGTGGCATCATAAAAGGGTCACGCTATAAATTCTGATTTTTATCGTACACATTTTTCAATATAAGTGACCCGTAAAATTAACTTGCCTTTTTATGATTTCAACATTATATCTACCTAGGCATCCTCCAAATACATAAAGGAATTTTACGCTAAAAATACACGCAAAAATGTTATTCAAATATAGCGATAAATCACGAAAAGTATTTGTGAAAAAATTCTCGCAACTTGAATACGCCTGCAGTCGTACGCCTAGTTTTAATTTCTTGTAACTGCAACAGCATATAAAATGGTGTTGAAAGTTAGCAAAGTTCGGCTCCATTCGGGGTAGGGTTATGGCAACGCGCGCGCGTAACTTGCTGGGTTTAGTGGTCGTGTAAGTTGTCCTGTATAATGGAAAATCCTTTTTTATTTGGCAGCGCAGGGCATTGGTTCCCGCGTAATGGGAATGGGTTTGCATCGTGAACATATTGTAGTATTCGGCAATATAGATACGAATAAATGTATCCAACTAATTGGTGTGTAAAAATTTGTAGAACGGATTCATTGGACTGCTATTTTTTATTCTGCTAAATATAGGTGTTAGAGGTTTAAATTTACATTGCTTTGTTAAATTCTCATTTCGATTAAAACTGTTCTAAGTCTAGATTCAGTTGATATAAAGCAGCCAGTTGGATTTAGTACTTTTTGGAAACGCAGGTATACAAATTAATAAAGTTGATTGTTATCCTTATTTCAGTGCCAGCTGTGACATCTTCGCAGATTTTATCATAAACAAAATTAAATTATGGTATTACCTTGTGACATTAATGTTCAAATAAACAGATGGATTGGTAATTGGATTTTTTGCGTGTTGCCAATAATACATAAATCACTTTTATAAAGTCTAGTAGTAACTAGGTATCATTATTGGATGAGAAACTCAAGCGTGCTGATTAGATTAAAAATACACTGTTTTGGAATTAAATTATACTTTTTACTCATCGATAATGTTATTATAAGTGCTTCTTCTTAAGCAACATAATTCATGCAAAACTTATACACTTTTCCAACTTAAATTTCTAAACTAAAAGAAAATTTTAAAAGCACTGTATACACGTTAAAAAGCCACCAACGTTTTGTACATCAATCAAAAAAATTCAATATAAACTTGAGCGAAGTTGATGTAGAATAAATTGCCACATTAGTAGTTTAATTTGTTCTGTAACACAATAAGTGTGGGACGCACTGACTCTAAGCAAAATATCTACTTATGCAAATAAAATGCTTTAGTAAAAAGTTTGTTAAGGCGAATTATAAGTTTATACGAGTACATATTTACCCATTTCTTTTTACGTTTATTTATACAAATAAACGATGACAACAGAACAGTTAAACGGGAAAAAACTATGCGTATAATGAATGTTTAAAATCCGTTTCATAAGAAAACGGAAGCGTTTCAATTAAACCTCGGCTTTCTTGTAACCGAAAACAATAGGTACACGTAATATTTATATATCCAAATTAAACATATAAAACAAAACAACAAACAATGTAGTTATCTAGGCAAAACAACATTATGATACAATAAAGGAGGGCTTAGAATCGTTAATTACTGTTTAGCCGCGCCAGAGCTAAACATTAGCATTTATTATTTTCTCGGAGCGCTCGTCCAGAATTCTAATCGTGTTTGTCAGAGATCTTGCCTACCGACGTCGTTTTAATTCGTCCCCAAGCAAATATGAATTATGACGATGCTAATTAACTGTGACACCGCAGAATAATACTGGGACAAATGACAAATCTGTGGACCCCGCTCTTGGCTATATTTTAAGCATCGCTGCTTGTCACGTTTGTGTTTCAATAGTATTCAATATTTATAGTTTTACTTCTCTTTATTTGTGATAGAGTTGTATATATTTGGGGAACGTGAAAGTGGTTAAATGTTTATGCCAATAAGCATGCTTTTTTCTTTTCATACTGATGAGGTATGTTTTGTTTGTTTATTGTCATCTTCGTATATAACGTTTAGCGTATATATAAAGGTTATCAAAATAATTTGACCGCGTCAATTCACGACTCTTTACACAAATTACTCATAATTACAGCAGTAATTGTATTCGCATATTATAAACAATTACGTTAATTAGTAAACCAAAGACCCGAAACCAATAACAATGAACGATATAATATCAAATGAAATTATTATTTACATTAAAAATAAATAAACTATGACTGGAGTAATTGTTTAGCATAACACAGAGCTACAATTTGTGCCTGTTGAAATAAAATATTTGATAGGTATTTTCCCAAAATGCTAACGATTTTACATACACAGCAGCTACAGATCGTCATTGCCCGGAGCACAAATTTGTGTGCATAAACGGTGGGCAGTGCATTCCCGCCTCCTGGCGTTGTGACGACGCCGCTGACTGCCCCGATGGCTCTGATGAACACCAATGCGGTAAGGGCATGAGTCAAAGGGATGACTCGCATGGGACGCCACAAATCCGCATGTGGACCTTCAACATCGAAAAATGGTTACGTTTAGGCATGTAAGGCGGCATGTTTCAGAAACCATCGGAGCTAATCAAAATATCAAACGGTTATAGGTCATACAGTCAAAGACAAAGAAGCTACAATTCCCACGGTTATTATGTTTTGCATCTCTTAGCATGTGCATGAATTGGGTTGACAGAAGTGGAGGCCTGCGGCCCGGAGGAGTTCACATGCAGAGCGAAGCCCGGCGAATGTGTCCCACTTACATGGATGTGCGACGACAATGCCGATTGCTCCGACGGATCAGACGAGAAAGCATGCAGTAAGGGTTTGCTATACATTTATATTCCTCAAGCGCATTACAACTTTAGACCATGAAAGGTATTTTAAGAATAATTTCTCACCCCTCATTTGAATTCAAAGTCGGTCCCTACTCTGGCAAAAGCATAAACCGTGAATAAAGAGGTACGTGACAGATTTTATCAGGCTGTGTAATGCAAAATATTTCAGCTCGTGCATATCTTGCATTAGACTAATTGAAACGTCGCGTGTTCAGTTTGTAAAGGCATTTTCACATTGTCTGCGAAATGTCGTCTTGAATTCAGCTGAGGGTCGATTAGCAGCATGATTTATCAAATTCTCTCGCTCATTAGAAACTTACTAAGCTTGCTATTATGTTACATTCATTATCTCTAACTGCGCAATTGGTTACTTAAACTGTGATATTTGTGGAAATTGCATGACGCCGACCTAGTTCCATTATCTCAGTAGCGCAAAGAGCACATCGTTGAACTGCTATCATTCCTTAAATGCGTAATACATTCGCTCTAGTTACGTACTAATCTCGCGTCCTTGTACATCCAATGATATCCGTAATAAAAACAGAGTCGGTTCCCGCTCGCGGTGCGGCAGGGACATTTAACTATTCCTCTGCGGCAATGTCGGGATCAATCAATCATTGGGGTCGGACCCCCAGATCAAACACTCTCTATTCTATCAACGCCCGACTCATCCGTCTATAAATTCTTATCTACCCGCACCGGACCCGCCCTCAAGCGTGAGCGATGACGTTGCGTGTGTATTCCGACACCGGTAAGCTTTTCTTTCGCCCTGAAAGCCTTGCCATGATTACGTCATCTTTTACTTGCCCCTCACAATGTTGCTTACCATTTCAAAAACTTGAATCCATTTTATTACGGATCTCCTTGATGCTCCTTCGAAACGTAGTTCACATTACACGCGCGTTTACTAAGAGCATCTAATTTCAGCGATGACTGTTACATTCGTCTGCAAAAGAATTTAATTAAATGAGACAGTCCAGACGAGCTCCTACAATTTCTCTACGAAAAGAAATGTCTTCAAAGTAAATGTCATCGACGTGCAATTTTGTTCAAAGGGAATGTGTTTTGAGAAGCTTCAGTTGCAGATGTGCTCTGTGCGATCTTCATTTACGTTACTTATTTTAAAAGCTCTCAATAATTTAATCTAAAAATTATTAATTTTCTTTCTGCTTTTACCACGTATAAAATTAATACATCTCGTGTCCTACAATTGCAAATGTTCTAAAATCCTTGACATGAATATTGAAACGTAATGTGCAGATGAGACGTGTCGCTCGGACGAGTTCACGTGTGGGAATGGCAAGTGTATTCAAATGCGATGGGTGTGCGACGGCGACGACGACTGCGGCGACGATAGCGATGAAGTGAAGTGTCCGGCGCCCACTTGTCAACCGCAGTCGCACTTCTCCTGCGCTGATGGACATTGCATCTCTGCGTGGTGGCATTGCGATGGCGATATCGATTGTCCCGACGGCAGCGATGAGACGGTAAGTTTAAATATGTATGATTCTCACAGCTTTCATGACGCAGTTTTAGAAGTCGTCTGAACAAGCCACTGTGGATTCTACCCCCGAAATTAATGTTTTATGTGCTGATACCCGCAATCCGATGAAATGGTGTTTTGAAATCGAAAAGTTTGTCGTAGTCACGGATACTTATGACACAAGATTTAGTGCTTAGTAGGGGATAAGGGTTACCTGTGTGGCTGTTGGATGTCTTGATTATACTATCTTAAGTATATAGATATATTCATATCGGCATTTAACTTGCAAATTAGTAATAAAATATTTTAAAATAACAATTAAAGAGATCCAATGTTCCAAATCAATGAATGTATTGAATTTTCTAATAGCTAATATTTACCGATAAAATTGCAGCTACTCTCGATTGCAGACCTTCCGTATATAAAATTATCTATACGTATCCATGAGCCCATAGTGATATAAGTAGTTCTTGAAAAACTTTCGTATTCATGAAAAGTTCATGGTATATCATTTAACTAAGTTGACAATGTCATGGGTATCTGCTATTATTGGCGCATTACGCAGATAAAACTGTAGGAAATTGATCCATTTTTGTTTTTCACACCTTTGGCACTTCAGTAAAAAATCGACGTGAAAAATATTTTAAGTATTTATATTATCTTCCAAGATTTTTGGAATACCACACCTTCGAAACGTATTTATATTTTTTGTTTTGAAGAAGAAAGGTCAAAAGAAATTCCCTCAGCAAAAAAGAGACGTTTTTTGTTGTGTTGTCTTGTTTGTTCTTTGCGCATAATGTTCACATAGAGAAATGCAAATTAACTGTCTAGGTAGACGCGAAGGTCAGTGACGTACTAACTACTAAGTATTCGTCTGCAACTCATTTTCGATGTTTAGAATCTCTTCTTTCAAGGGGATATAAAGTTAGTTTCAACCTATGTAGGATGAGAAGTTAGTCAAACTCTTCTTTCAGAATCAAATTCCACTACTCCTATGATTTACATTACGAATACGTGCTATGATTCAGTACACAGTTAGTCTCCCTCTACATAGACGTGATCTGCGGTTTTGGCCTACCATGTGTCTATTTCAATGTATGATACAATTCACTGCAAAATCTATAGTTTATCACTTTTACAATGCAAATAATAGAAAAAGTACCCTAATTTATATCTGGAACCAAAATTCCATCGTAAAACAAACAGGTAGCATGACGCTCCGGCATTTATGCGTAAACATATACAATCCATATGATTTACTGCAATAATTACGTATTTAGGTACTAGTGGCAGGTCTCTCATATGTGAGAGGCCACCTGGGTGGGTACCACCGCAGTGTCTATTTTTTCCGTCAAACAGCAGTGTAAACACACTGTTGTGTTTCGGGTTGAAGGGCATTGTAGCCAGAGTAACTACTGGACATATTGAGACTTAACTTCTTATGTCTCAGAATGGCGAGCGCAGTGGAATGCCAAGCATTGCTTTGTAATTCAAGGTGTTGTTTGGTTTTGCTACTGTTCATGAGCGGTGGTATCGCTTACCATCAGGCGAACGGCATGCTCGTCTCGCCATTCATAGCAATAAAAAAAAAATCGCGTCAGAATATATGTGACACAAAACATAAATATAAAACGCATATTCATTATTGATAAGGCTCCCGGGTTTTATTGCTCATGAATCTACCATCGCCATGTTTGATTGACAGCGTTTATTCACATTCACACTTGTACATCGAGGTCGGAATAAATCATCATACACAATGAACACTTACTCATTGGCCCTTGAGTGTCTCGTGTGTACTTGGCGCCTTCTTTATAGGAATGAATATTAATGAATTTTTCTGCCGCAGCGTATTTTGTGAATGAAAATATTTCTTCAGTTTCTGCTGTTACATTTTTATCCATCATACACACAACAGGTAAAATATTAGATTCCCTTAACAATAACATAAATGGATTGTGTCGTGTTAAACAAAAGCTCGCTTTTGATCCACCTAGACCGGCAACGAATATTTCAGTACACACATAAATGTGATTGGCGACTATCGTTTCACTGCCGACTTTTTGGTCAAATATTCCTCCAATATACCTACATATAACAAAGTTACTCTGATCTCACGTACCCATAAACTTGCAAAAACAGTCATAAGAGAAAACCCCTTAATAAAACATCATCCCAAATTTCCAGGGTTGCGCCACCACACCAAAGGTCAGGTCGCCGTGCATATCAACGGAATTCGAGTGTCATGACCGTATGACGTGCGTGCACAAGGCATGGGTGTGCGACGGCGACCGCGACTGCCCTGATGGCGGAGACGAGGCCCCCGAGCTGTGCAGGGGCAACGTTACTTGCAGACTCGACCAGTTCCAGTGCAAAGACCATAGCTGCATCCCTGGAGCGCTGTACTGCAATGGAGTAAGGGACTGCCCGGATGGAAGCGATGAGTTTAACTGCAGTAAGTATTATGTAAATTTTATGCAATTTTTAAAGGTTGTCACCCAAGCAAGCATTGTTTTCTCTTCGGAGAGAAAATATCAGATGTGTTGCGCGCAAAAATAACTATAAGCGTTAAAACAATAAATGTAAAGATGAATGCTCTTTCAGCCGCCGTAATCCTCGAAATTATTAGAGCGCAAATAAATATAACATATTGAATTAATAATTATCTACCTTCCCCGTGTTATCTAATTTCTATTGCTCGTGGGGGCAGACGATCTATCAACATATTTAATTTGTTATGGCTTTACCAGTCAAGTTATAGTACTGACTGCACTGCTAGGCTGAACTTCTTATAATTCTTTTTAAATTTATATTCAGATATCCATTTCAACTCTATTGAAATTTTTTTTTCAAACTATGCTGTTTCTCTAAATTTACTTTAATTCAGTAAAATTCATCATGAAAATTCATTCCGCCAAGATGCTGTTTCATAGTATTCTAACACACAACATCTCTCTTTTCAGCACGGATGAGAACGGTATGCGACAAGAAGACAGAGTTTGACTGCGGCGGCGGCATGTGCATCCCGCTATCCAAGGTCTGCGACAAGAAGCCGGACTGCCCCAACTTCGAAGACGAGCCCAGGGACAGATGCGATGAAAATGAATGCGAGAAGGAAAATGGCGGATGCACGCAACGTTGCGTCGACACTCCTGTTGGATACTACTGTGATTGTGATAAAGGATTCAAGCTGGTGGACAATAGAACTTGTGAAGGTAAGATTAAGGGTTTTATTAAATTATCATCTCCTTATTCTTTATTATATAACTAGCAAATTGTTCTCATCATACGTAGTGATTTCAATCGCTTTTGAACATATATACAACGCTAGGATCTTAAATACATTCCGGGAGTTTGAAATGGCAGGGAAAGGTTAGGAAGAGGAGTTCAAAGATTTTATTAATTTATTTATTTATTTAAATCTTTATTGTTAACACCCAAAAAAACAATATGCAGAAACAAAAATAAAAAAAGCATAAATTACAAATGACGGTCTTGGCACTTAAAGCAATTTTTTACATACAACCCATACTATGGGATGGATTTAAATGAGAGATGGAATTGATATGTACTACCAAATCTACATGAAATTCAGGATCTTCGTAAATGACTAAACGCAAAAAATTGACTTATTGTTCATAAATAAATCCCTCTTATCACTGATACATAGTAATTCAGACCCGTCATATCGCAGATTAAGGGATTGTTTTGAGTGGTTATCGCTACTCACTATATAAGTTTTTAAGCCTATCGTAATTAATAGCTTGAAGTACACAGATAACTAGATAACTTGTGGATTATCCACAATATTATAAATCACGAATAATAGGTACTAAATACTCATTCTAATGCCTATTTGTTTTCATTTTTACTAATCCTTTTTAAATGAGTACAATCGGTGAACTTTTAGCAAATATTACAATGTAATTTCATGTAAAGGTGAGATTTTGCCGCTTTCAAGTGTAGATAAAACTACTATCCTATCCTATGTTTTATTTTCAAATTCTACTTAATATAACATGAACAAATTATACTGCAATCAATAAATCAATTCAGTATACCTAATACCTACCTTAAGTTACTGAAAACTTATTGAAACGTAAGCTTCAATTCTAGTAAGATTTAGTTGATATAAGTTGATATCTAACAATAATTAATCTATTAATAAATCTAAAAATACTATTGTTTGTTCAACTAAAACCAAAACAGTCAAAAATTTGTAAATTTTCTTACAGATATAGACGAGTGCGCAGACCCGGGTGCATGTTCCCAGCTATGCATCAACGAAAAAGGAACATTCAAATGCGAGTGTCACGCTGGGTACGCCAGAGATCCTCGAGACAGGACCCGGTGTAAGGCCACTGAAGGTCACCCCTCACTACTCTTCGCAAGGAGGTTCGACATCCGCAAGATCAGCCTGGACCACCACGAAATGGTGGCTATCGTGAATGACACCAAGTCTGCCACAGCACTGGACTATGTCTTCAGAACTGGAATGATCTTTTGGAGTGATGTTACCGATGAGAAGATTTATAAGTGAGTATTGATATATTTATTTATTTATTAATGGTTTTTATACAACGTATAAAGGCGGACTTAATGTCTGAGGCATTCTCTCCCAGTCAACCTTTGGGTGGTGCAGAGAAATTAAAGTAGGCGCATAACTAAATAATAATAAAATAAAAATCAGGTAAAGTATATATTATATATACATATATTTATTATAGGCTGTATAATATATAGATAAATATACATGTATCTTATTGCTAAGCCTGGGCACACACATGTCTTGCTTGTGTGGCACGGTTTATGCCTTCGCACTTGACCATGGCAAACTCAATGCATACTGCCGGGTAGAATAATGATAATTAATTATTCAATTAGATGAGATTAATGAAACTAATCAATGATTTTTTTTTTATTTTACAATTCATAAACGGAATAAAAAAGTAATTTAACGAAATATCGCTTTTAACTACTTAGTTGGTGCTATTTGTCATTTATTATTTCTATAGAAACAGTTTTTCAATATCTTCTCGCTAGGTGGCGGTATAGTGATATAATCGTATGCGCTTACAAGTTGCAACTAGTACTAGATTAGGTTTTTAAGTAATTAATTTATAACTAAAAAACAATGTTAATTTGTTCTTTACCACATGGTACTGACTTGATTAAAACAAGTTAAGCACTAACGGCCTTATTCATAGGCAGTTTATAAATCTTACGATTGAGAGTGGTTAGGCCATATAGTCTACCACGCTGGCCTAGTGTGGGTTGACGGACTTACCCACTCTCAATCGTACTCTCGATTGTAGAGTAGGCCCGTGCCCTGCAGTGGGACGTATATAGGCTGATATAGATTATAAATCTATTTCTGTTATCGAATGTTTTGTCTTCTTCACTCAAACTGTATTCAAAATTCGTTCGAAAGAGATAAAACATTCTATAGCTAAAATACATATTTACGAGTATATGAATGAGGCCGCTAATCTATAAAATCTGTGACGCTATGCTACCTGAACTAATAATCCACGCATGATTGATGACACTAGATTATAAAGTAATCTATCAATCGTTATTACAATTTATTAATGTCATTTTTTATACGTGTTAAGCTAATTTATATGATAAAGAAGTCATTAATACTCGTAATACCAACATAATGACAAAATCATCATCATATGATAGCCTCCGTGGCGCAGTCGGTTAGACGTCGGGTGTGAAACGAGAGGCCGCGAGTTCACTCCCCGCACCGAGAGACATTTCTTTATATATTTCTTTCGGGTCTGGGTCTCGGAGGTCCTGATAATCCCGACACAAGACTTGATCTAAGTGTGGGGCCAGAACTATATATGTGACTGTTGGGTGTTATTTATATATTTCACATCATTCATCATAAAAGATCATAATACTGTACAGCCTATTCTAGATTTTATTCTCTCCGGCTAAAAAGCACGGTCTTATACCTACCCTTCCCCTTTTTTTATCTCAAAGGTCAGGCATATGAGCAAACAGATCACCTGATGGTATGTGAACACTGCCGCCCATGAATATCCACAACCCTCGGATCATGGATGTGGTGCCAGCCTTCAACTGACTTAAATACTTGTCATCTGATTTTTTTTAATACCTACGTATCCCTGCGTCCATTCGCTCCAGTTCATCCAAAGATTGCCTTGAAGAAGTCGATAGCCAAGATCATCAGTTGTCCTCAACATATTGGTTTAAATGTTTTTTTTTTTTTTTATGTACTGTTCCTTGTAATAAATTATATGTTTTTAACACAGCCCCATGTGCATAATAAAATATATTTTTCGTATTTTTTTTCTCTAAGAGCCCCGATAGACGAAGGCACCCAGCGCACAGTCGTCATTGGCGAGCAGTTGATAACATCTGACGGCCTCGCGGTCGACTGGATCTACAACCATCTATACTGGACGGATACAGGCAAGAACCACATCGAGCTGTCCGACCTGCAGGGGAACATGAGGAAGATCCTCATCAGGGACCAGCTGGAGGAGCCCAGGGCTATTGCTCTTAACCCTATTGATGGGTAAGCTACAACACTTTAACTTCTGGACTTGTATCTTGCTTTATGACTATTTTTACTATACGGTTTGTATATGTGACCTTCATCATCAATAACCACACACTATAAGGGTGACGGAAAACATCGTGAGGAAACCTGCATACCATAGCGATTTGTAAGAATTTCTATTATGTAAAGTCCGCCAACCTGCACTAGACGAGCTGGTAGTAGTGGACTATATGGTCCAACCACTATAATTTTTACTCTCGATTGATAGTGGTAGTAGTAGGCCCGGGCCCTTCAGTGGGACGTATAATACAGAAACAGATGTGACCTTAATTCGTAAGTGTATGCATAATTCGGTGGTAAAGAGTTACAGCTTAAATAGGATTAGGTCGACTCTATGGTGGTGGCACCAAGGTCTCACAAAAATCCGCCGTGAAATTTTGTGCTGCATATTTCGTTTGGTGATTGAAGAATAACCTATAACTAGTTCTAGGACATTCGTAGTAGTTGGAAAACCCGTCTGGGTCATCTGTGCAAGTGAGTGGTTCAGCCTCTGGATATTCGGTTTCAAGGGAGATATTAAAATCTCGCGCTCCTTGATACTATGTTTGAATTGCACTGCATTTACTATTAGATAAAATATCATTTTGTGTGATTATTGCTTTTAGACATCTGCTTTTAGAATTCTTATGCAATGGGGCAGGTGTAAGAAGATTTATTTTAAAGACCTGACGGCCGGACTTAGAGACGTTTAATGTCAAATAAATTGTTTCTTAAAACAAATTATTATGGTCGTCACTTTTTTACCTAAAATAATATTTTTAAGTGCCGTCATGACTTCTTGACGCAGCTTAAAGGTTACTTGCGTATTTTAACGTGACAAGGACATTTTATTCAAACGTGTAATGTTGGATCGCATGTAATAATGGAACAGTAGAATACGTAAATGATTTCGTAATGAACGCCTGACGAAATTATTGATGGCGGGTCAGTGTCAACAAACTGTCCAATAAAAATTCCTTCGAGGCGATCAAGTTCAATTGGAGAAAGAATTCATGTGTTGCTAAGGCTGGTTGTCAATGGTTTGTAATCTTCGCTTGTCAATAAATATTGACGTAATGAAGTAATGGAGACATTATTGGCGCGATTTCAACATAAAATATGAGTGAATAAATTGTATACAAATTACAATAGGATCTTATTCTTATTTTCTACCGACACTAGGTGGATAGAATTTTCGATAATATTTTATGTTAATTTAACTTTGTTCCTTTAATTTTATAGGGTGAACCTTTGAATCAAATTAGTAAAGGGCGGCGAAGACGTGACGACATTAAGTTAATTCGACAATACGATAGACACAAGTCAAACAAAATTGGTAAATTATGTAGTTGTCACATCAAAATTGGATTTGATCACACTAAATAACATGATAATTTATCTTTTAAGAAATATCCAGGCGCTGAAACATTGCATATCAGTTTGTTATTCTATTTCTAATATGCCTTATTAATAATTATTTTTATGTTTCCACCTAATGCCTAAAAGGGTTACCTATTCACACAAAACTTACTCCAATTGTCGTACCTACCTATTTTATGATTCCAAAAATATGGTGTCAAATAACTGTAGGTACTGATAAGAAAAGGCCTCAAGACGTTTATACATTTAATTCTTATCTATCAATTAGTAAATTAGGCTTTAAATGTACTTGTTTTTATTTGATATTTTAAAAGAACACCACCCGCTATAATTAATACTTCTGTAAAAACAAAAAAAAACAAACATAATTTACTGTAGGGTCGTATAATAATATACCTATTTACTAGAAGTAAAAAAATACTAAAAGTCTTTAAATTTTTTTGTTGTTATTGTTACTTTAAATACGGATATTTAAAAAGGGCGAAAACCTTAGTTTTTCCGTCAGTAATTAGTAAAACAAGTCATATAACCTTGTAAAGGTCTGCTTATGTTTTGACTTTGACCTTCACAACAATATTTATTTTTCAATGTATAAAAACGTACTAACTATACTATACTATAACTACGTTTTTATATATACCTTAAATTCATGAAAAAGTAGAAGGTAGTCATAATATAACATAGGGAAAATTTTAAGAGCCAAGAGGCTGGTGATCACATTTATTAGATACCAAATACAAGCAAAAAAAAATTAATTAAGTCTTAGAAAATTCTACCATCCTCGAAAACAAAAGACGATAGTCGCTAAGTCGCTTGAGACATTGTTCCTTATAGCCTGTGCTTACTCGTATAGCCAATTTATACTGATAGTTTCGCGCATATTTTAGGCGAGAAACGAATGATATTATCGAATACAATAATCTCTCAGATTGACGCATTCTATTATTGAGGGCAAATGTTAATACGATGCAACGTTTTTAAATCCGTACGATAATCGTATGTTCGAGGGTAAGTTTCTCGCCGTAAGGGATTCAAGAGACTCCCGGATCTTCAGTGTTCGGCTACAATTTAGTTCATGCCACTGTCGATCCTAGCTAACAAGAGTTGTACCTAGTGGTAGGTGAGTGAGCGGGAAAGAAAAGCTTTAAAATCTAAGAGTCTCCGGTGATGTAGGACGGAGACAGCAAGCCTAGTTGACAGAAGATATACCTAATTGTGGTTGAATGGGCGAGTAAGTGGGAAGAGAATCTCGAAAATATAATTTAATTCGTAGAATGTTAGGCTAATAACATGATTTGCTACAGATGGATGTACTGGACCGATTGGGGCCAAGTTCCGAAGATCGAACGCGCTGGTATGGACGGATCCCACAGGCAGACCATCGTCTCCTATGACGTCAAATGGCCCAATGGCCTAACGCTGGACCTAGTGCGGAAGCGGGTGTATTGGGTAAGTTTATAACTTAAATTCAAGAATTATAATTTACAACTATCTTAAATTAGAACCTAATTTATTTATTTATTTAAATCTTTACTGTACACAAAAAATAACAATATATAGAAACAAAAATAAAAACTAAAAATGTACAAATTGCGGTCTTATCGGTTAAAGAAATATCTTGCAGACAACAATAGGATGGGTTAGGTACATTAATAAGCCATAGATATTATTTTAGAAAAATAATATAATATATCTACCCAAATATGACAAGAGGAAAAAATAACAAAAAAACGTTAGGTACTTTTTTGCATTTTTTTAGTTGCATTGTGTTTGTAGTCATTAAAACAACCACCCGGTGTCGTTTTCGGTAGCAGTCTTGATATACCATGCATAATTTGTTTTTAAACTAGCGATTTTCCTATTAGGACTTACTCTATCGTAGAGATCTGCAAAATATATAATGGTACTGGGAAATAGATAAGACAAAACCAATTTCAACTTTACCAGTGCGGCCTTGCGACTTACAAGATTACGTGTAATATGATTTTGATCGATAACCATATTTATATGGAAAGTTACAAAAACGTAAACTCTAGCATCAAATTGTATCATAAATGGAAAAGCGGGTTCTTTAAAATTATTTTTGTAAAATAATAGTGTACACCCTTTTTTTAAAGACGCTATGGTTAGCAAGGATTTTAATTATTAGTTTAATAAAAACAATGGATTTACTGCCCAAACACGACAATATTTAAAAAATCCCAAATAAAATTGTCGCTTTTCTTTGCAATACTTTTAGTTGCATTGAGTTTGTAGTCATTAAAACTACTACCACAATCTTTATGTAACCCGTATAATGAGATGAGCCCACCACAGTAATTCCGATTTTGATTTATAAAAGGAACTATTTTCTTAAATTTGTAGTTATGCTTAATGTCAGATTTCTGTCATGGCAAAAAACTCAGGTGAATCCAAGCTAATTGCACGTCACAAGTATATTTTTCCATACTCAGATCATTAATTAGACCACATGTTGTTCATACTACGTGAGAAATTCCGCCAGAAATTTGCTGAAGATAATTAAAATTGATCGCACATCGCAGCTTCCGTGTTACAACGATTCATCTACGGCACAGTAGGATGCGCAAACGCAAATTTTCCATTAAAAAACATAAGACGCATTGTTTTTTTATTTGCATTCGTTTAGCGTAATTTAACTTTGTCTTTATAAGTATTTTGTTTGTCTTATCTCTGTATTTTTTTGGTAGTTTTTAGTATTTCAGGGTATTGTATTGAAGGTACGTTTAATAACGTTTGGTACCTGATGTTATGAATTGAGAACCAGTATAATAAATAAGTGGACAATATATCTACATAATATACTTTAGGTAGGTATTTAAACTTTATTTCTTTATTGTTTGTCAGGCGTTAAACTGCTGTATTTTATTGTCCATAAATGGAACGCTATTAGAAAAACGTGACTATGTTCTACCAGTAGGTAATCGAAAACTGTTACCTTGAAGATCGATGAAAGCGTATTTTCATTATTCTTATCGCCCACTATCACATCGTGGGACGGAAAGTACATGGCCAAATGTGGGTGTCCTGGCACCTCCGCCTACCCCTTCTGGGAAAAAGGCGTGAGTTTATGTATGTATGTATTTTCATAATTATAGAATATATGAGTCCTTTGTCATCTCGTACTATTAGACCTATCATCTGTCTTCTCAGTACAATAAATTGCATGAATACGTTACTCAGCCAATACTGTGCCAGAAGTTAAAAAAAAACGATGATTTCCAATTCATTTATTCGGCACTTTAACATTATCCTTAACGAATGTATTTGGAGTAATATAAATAAACAAGGAAATGTACTTTAAAATTGTACTTTAAAATTTCCGTAAAATCGGACGATGGCATAGGTGGCGCGATCCCAATTATTTTTGTTATGCTGATCGTTTTACCTGTTATAATCGCTCGGAGTTCCTTCCCAATATTGTGGTTTCATTCAGTTTTATCAAATATAATTGGTATACTATACATGTATAGAAAAGGTAATAATTTCCTGTCCCACTGAACTAATGTTTATTTAACTACATAATTAAGTCAATATTAATTTAACACTCATTACCGTCCTTGGCGTCAATAAATGATTTGCAATTATTGCAGAATTTCGACAACCGCACTATCAGTAATAAAACACAATTATCTCTAATAACTTATTAATATGTTAAAGGTATAGAATCACACATTTACTTGGCTCTATTTTTTTAATATTCTTCCTTTTACATATTTGATGGCAAGTTCAACAATTCCTATTTATCCTTTTATCAAATCTATCCTATGGTTGTCTTTAAGACGTTGCCTTTGAGCCATAACACCTCTAATTGTACTTTTATGTTTGTGATTTTCATTTTATTTGTATTTTTTTGTGGAATAAATGGTATGAATAAATAAATAAAATACCTGGTATTTGCTGCTCTTACTTGGCAAGACCGCTAAAAGATACCTTGTAAGTATATTTATGTCGAATGTAAATAATGTAATGTATTACGGTAACAAGGGTCCAATGGGAGACAATGTGAACTAAAATGAAGTCTATGGTCTCAATACTTCACTTTTACGTTTCTCGTAAACCGTAGATTTTGATAGACCCACGAAATAAGACTCATGACTTTAATCAGAGTATTAGCTTGAAAGGTTTATCCATTGCTGGGTATACTAATGAATTAACCATTTCTTCCAAGGTGGACGCCAAGATGAACACGATATCGTCCTGCAACTACGACGGCTCGGGCCGCCGCCTCATCCTCTACTCAACAGATTTCCTTCGCCATCCGTTCTCCATCACCACCTTCGAAGACTGGGTGTACTGGACCGACTGGGACAAGACTGCTGTCTACCGCGCCAACAAGTTCAACGGAAAGGATGTTGAAGCCATCACATCTACACACACGGTACGTAGAATTTAAAAAGAGAAGTTCATTTTAAATTAAGAAAATACTAATTAATGGCCAGGGTTATTTGGTGCGATGCGAAGACTAGTATATGAAATGCTTTGACTTCGATGTCTTTCTTGTGTTAATAATGTTATATATTTATGTTATTAGTCGTGTTTGTAATTTTTCTGCATATCTCCATAAAATATTTGCTATAACAACTGACGAAGAGTTAACTAATATCAATTTATTATTCGAAATTCATAGATTTCATATTAAAAAGTCAACGCTATTTACAAATTTGTGGATATCAATTTGTAATATCCTAGTAGCAATCAGGAATGACCTTACTCATTCTTTATGATTTGGGAGTTTTCCAAACCACCTAATATCCATTCCGGTGATTGCACTTTACTCAAAACCTTTCAAAGGGTTCATATGTAAATACACATTAATTTTAAAATGTGTGCTGTGTGATTTTGAAGAAATCTTTGAGAGGTTGGGTAACTTGACATGACACGAAAGGCCATCCATATTTGCATACATTTCAACAGCTATAATTAAAAACTATAGTAATATACAAACAAAACGAAATGTTAGTAAGAAGGTCCCAATGTTTTACACAAGGGAAAAGAAAATCTTCTAATTGAAAAATGTGACATTGTATGCTTGCAGTAATCTTATAAGTATTTTTGAGAAAAATATAAATTTATTATGAAAAATCATAGTAAAAACCATTAAAAATCGCAAAAGGTTTCCCAAAATGTGGATATAATAATTATTGTTAAATAGAACATCTGTTTTTTAAAACAAAAGAAAGACATATTATTTCCTTAAATTACTTAAATAAAAGGTAAGGTACTTCTGTTACTTCAATAATAGGAACATTTGGAAAGACAGTAATATTATGGTAATTGGTATGGTAATGTTTAGACGCCAGAACTTTTGGCGATGAAAATTCCCAACGACCAAATATCTAATACACAAATGCTTGATTCCTCAAGGATAATCCAAACTTTTTGTTTAAAACAACTACTCTTAGTAACTACATAAATGGTTACCTACATATTTAGCAAAATAGGTTTTTCACAATTTGCGTCATTCAAACTAAACATCGTCTTTTAATAATTATATTATGGAGACTAGTGTTATTGTTATTTTATGCTTTTAACATCGTATGTTTTATGTACACAGTAAGGTTGACGTCAAAGCCTTTTACCGTGCTGTAACGCAAATTTTACAGACTGTAAATTACCAATAGTTTTAGAAGAATGGAATATTTCTACCTATAAACTGGCCTCCCCCGTAGTATACTTACATAGTGGTGACTAGAAATATTTGTAGTCTGAGGATATCGCTTCAGCAGTTTTTACATAAAATATAATTAAATCATATTCAACATCCTCGATGGCGTAGTTGTACTACGGCACGATTACTACGCTGAGTTCTAGGGTTCGAATCCCGGGTCAAGCAAAGTAATATTCGACTTTTCTATTCATAGTTAAGCCGGAATCAGGAATTTGTGCTCGATATCGACATATGGCGAGAGGCTCGCCCCCTTTTATCATTCATGGGACGGAACACATAAGGCGAAACGTGGCGTTCTGCTAGCACCCCTGCATACCCCTTCTGAGCAAATGGCGTGATGTTTGTGTTATATTTCACGTCACAGCCACTGTACAAGATAGATTTTTCCATTTATTTTGTTTTATAATTATCAATGTATTATGAATTTTGTATAGTACCTATTGCAGTTTAATGTCATTTCACCTGCATGCTACACAAAGATACATTTAAAACACCTTATTTATATTGTAATTTTATTACGTTTTATTTACCTAATGCTCACGAGTTTCCACTTCAAAATGCAAGAATCATGTCGCATTGAGTACCTGCTTAACTCATTTGAATAATTACATCAAAAAACAGTTCCGGTTTGGGCATCACCGAGTCGTAATAACAGACAAAAACAAGCAAAACAAAAAACTAGGCCACAACGCGCCTTTATTTCTGGCACCCTGAGTGGACGCCCAATCGAATATAGTGCTCCTTAATTTTTGACGCTCTAAATAGGCGCCCAAACATGATCAAAATGACTCATAAGGATATAAGCGTACCTACACCAGCATAACCTTTAGGGATGTAAGCATAATCAAGTATTTGTCTACCCACAGCTACAAAACCCGATGGTGATCCATGTGTACCACCCGTACCGGCAACCCGACGGCGTGAACCACTGCGCGGCGGTGAACGGCCACTGCTCCCACCTGTGTCTACCCGCGCCAAGGATAGGCGCCAACTCGCCACGAGTGTCCTGCGCCTGCCCCAACGGCCTGCGACTACTGCCAGACAACCAGATGTGCGTCGAAGACAGTGAGTGTTTAGTACTTTATATTTGATTTATTGCAGAGAGATTTACAGGTAGATCAGTGATGTCACACCCGTGATCTACCTGTGTCTTTTTTTTTGGTTTGTTCAAGTGATTGGACTACCTGATGGTAAGCGCAATGTCCTGATTGTGTTGATTCGGAGCAGACATTAGTCACAATTTCGCCAAGGCACATAATGGCTACTTCCCGCTTCGATACAAGATACAGGATAAAAAGAAGATGAGAACATATTATGCGGATATTGTACCGCTATATTGTCCCACAGCCTATTATTTACTGAAGAGAGAAAAATATTTACAGCTAAAATTCTTTATTCGTCTGAATTTTGTGGCGCGTATTTTTAAGTGTTATTGACTTATTGAAATGACTTAATCGGCCTGCGTAAAAAATACATGCTATGCAAAAACCAGCGTATTAGTATTCCGAGTGATTATGCTCTTACGGGTGATATCGATTATATTGAATATTGATTATGTTCTTATTAGATTTTTTGAGTTATCACTCAAATGCAAAATATGTTAACATAATATCACATAGGTACATGATAACACTTACCACGGAAATATTTTGTTAAACAGTTTTTTTTTTCTTTATTTCTATTCGGCGGCGAGAACCTTAATCACGTTTGTTAGTTTGGGTTATTTTCTGAATCTTTAGAATTTCTTGAAAATTCATCTCGCGTCTTGCAACAAATATACTTAATAGGCTATACAAAGTTTAACACGATCGAATACAATTTTTTTTATATTTTATGATTCTTCTAATCTAATCTTTTTGAAGGCAGGTTTCTAAAAATATCGAAATATATTCAATAATCTAATATTAATGAAATGAAACATCTATAATATAATACATGTATGTTACATTATTTATAAGATCCGAATCATAGACTTCGTCACATCTACGCCCAAAATACTTTTTATCGTTTATCCGGCGCGATATTATAAAATATGTACATAGACTAAATTCTAATTAGTCGTAAATTTATCGCGTTTTTTATAAAATTTAATCAGTGCATGTATATATGCAGTCATCATCTAAACATACTATTGACCTTTGGTCATTATTACAAAACACTGGTTACGTTTTAAAATACTGACCAAGAATAAGTAAAAATGAAAAGACCAATGCATATAAATAAAAGGACAAATATAAAAAGTTTCTACTATCGGAGTGGTTACAAACTGAAAATTTAATGTATTTTTACGAAAATGGCATTTTATGTATAATTTCCAAGGCCATTTTGTAATGATGGAAAAATAATCCTGGCAACAGTTTTGTAGTATTTTTTGGTACTCTACGTTAAAATTGTATGATAAAAGGAAAATATCTAATAAAATAAAATATTGTAGCTTTTTTTAGCAGTTTTTGGCATGCACATGTTTACGCAAAACGTGCGTAAAACTATAAAACATTTTTAAACAATAATCGGTCAATTGTCCTTTAAGCTGGACGGACGCAGAATTAATTTAATAAACGGTAAGGTCACTACGAGACCTCAATGAATAAATCGGAATAATAGGAAGTCAGAAGTGAAACATGAATTTTAATATTTCCAACATAATAAAAAGTATATAATAATTGAATAACATAATAAATTATTATGCACGCAAAAACGTTATTTAAATGTTTTTGACAAAAATATAGAAAAATAATTTTTAAAAATAGAATATTTAAAAGTGTTTTTTTTATCACGGCATGATAATGTCAATTGTCAGGTATTAAATACCAGTACGCAAATTAAATTTTGACGGCCATTGGTTGATCTCGTTAATAAGGCATTCATGAATTTATAAGGTCGCATAATATTACCAGTACCTTATGATTTTTAGTAATGGGCTTGTGAACAGTGGTTTTCCAGGCTTGGCTTGTTATAGGACTTCCTTATGGTTAAAATTAAAATAGTTGACAAACATTTAAACTTGTAAGATAAGACGAAGTATACTGTATATGATCCAATTTACATTGAAATAAGTTTTTATTAATAATTAATATTAGTAATAACTGTACCTACCTGAGATCGTTTACTGTAGGGGAAGGCCGGGTAAAGTGGATACCTTAAGGTATTTAAGGTTATAGCAGAAAATGTATATAATACAAAATAAAAATAATTATCAGAAACCAGTCTTTATTTATTGCTCGTACAAATACGGACATCAGTTACCATTAATATTTAAACAATAATCAACTACAATTAAAATTTAAAAAAGTACGAAATTATTCGCTTTGCCCGGTACCCCGGGTAAAGCGGATACAGTACTTGGGTAAAGTGAATACCCATATTTAATCTCTGAAAACATAAAAATAACTTTGATAAACTGAAAAAAATACTTAACCTATACAAGATTTGCCTATACAAGGTCGCATAAGCCAAACCATACTTTTTAGCTGTGCTTTTTATTGATTCTCCAACTCTGCACAAACCAATAGCCGTTTGCATAGCATTTTTTACTGGTGGTAGGTCTCTCATATGTGAGAGGCCATCTGGGTGGGTACCACCGCAGTGTCTATTTCTTCCGTCGAACAGCAGTGTAAATGCACTGTTGTGTTTCAGATTGAAGGGCATTGTAGCCAGAATAACTACTGGACATATTGAGACTTAACATCTTATATCTCAAGATGGTGAGCGCAGTGGAATTGCTTTGTAATTTAAGGTATTATTTGGTTTTGCTACTGTTTATGAGCGGTCGTATCGCTTACCATCAGGCGAACGGCATGCTCGTCTCGCTATTCATCGCAATAAAAAAAAAAATCATCCCACGTCCCTTGCTTAGATTTTTTTTTATATTTATTCACCATCTGAAACAAATAAAATACATGTTTAGATAATAAGTCACCAATGAGAAATGGCAGGCAAAGTAAATAGGGCAAAGTGGACCATATCCACTTTGCCCTATTCACTTTGCCCGACTAGGTAAGTTTTGAGGTTAACACAATTTATACAGAAACTAATAATTATGCCTTTCTGTTAAATATACCATAAAAAACTACTTTGATATGCTACCAAATTAAGACATTCCTATAAATAAAAAACTAGTAATATAGGACAATTGATCAATGTACTTACCGCGTAAAATCAATCTTTTATTTACGAAAACACAAATTTCCACTCCGCGGATGGGACGCGACGCGGACCCTCGCTTTTATGTTTGCCGCGTATTAAACCAAGATGGCCAAACGTAACAGTGGTGGCGTGTTGAATGAAAAAATAATAATTTAGGAATAGTGGGGAGTATTCGCTTTGCCTGGGGTATTCACTTTACCCGGCCTTCCCCTAAATTTTAAATTACATTTTCTCAGGTTTCTTATGTATTCTATAATATTATCATTCATTTAATTCCTTTATTTAGTTTAATTATTTTCTACGAATATGAAAGAAATTGAAAATCTGGCGAATATGAATGATTATTTGATCTTTTATCGTTTACCTATGAGTCACAAAGAAAATCCGATTATCAACAAAAACAATAATACACCTGCAATCTAATATATTACGCTTAGTAGATAAATCTCTGTGATTTTACTATTAATGAATTTAATCCACAATATTTGATATGTAATCTTTCAGTACGTCTGTAAATTGTTTTTACGATATAATCTTCGTTAACGTCAAATAAGAGGTTCTAGGAACGATATCAATTTTTTACCAATTCAAAAAAAAGATGGTGGAAAAGTGTTTTTAAGTCTCATCTATTCCAAAATTAAATACATAATGTACAAAATGTTTTGTTGGCTGCGCTATTCATGGTACTTTTACTGCAAGTCCAGCCTAAGTATTATTTTTTGTTGATGTATTTAAAAAAATCCTCGATATTCTTGATTTGTTTTAGTTATTTTTAATAAATAACTTATCTAAACACGTTATAGACATAAATCATAATAATCTTTAAGATAATTTTACGTACCACGTGTCTATCTGAGATTGTAAGATAAGAAAATAAATAATTTTATACAAGCATAATTAATAAAATATTTTTACTTAGGTAATAAAATAAAAATGTTTCTACATTTTTATGAATAAAGTAGGTAAGAAGTAAATTGAACTAATGACAATGTATATTAGCACTAGGTATTGACAAACTTCTAAAATAACTAATGAACCAGATCTTTAGTTTCATTCATTGCAACAATAGGTACCGTTGTTCCAGATACGTAAGTACATCAATTAGATTAAAATTATAAAAATTAAGCCACTTAAAAAGGCGATGTGGCTGCTCGTTAAGAATGAATGAAACCGAATATCATAGTAATAATCAATTAGAAGAGTTATGTTAAAATTCGCAAAAACAAATGAAAAAAGGAAAATAGGTCGTAAAATCAACTTAAATTTTCATTTTCATTACACTTAGTTCGATCAAAAGACTAAAATCAATTTTATTGTGGTAGGTATTTCATTTTTGAGGTCACTCTGGTTGATTAGGTCGAATCGTAATGAACCTTGAAAAACCTGCAGTTGATTAATGAGTCGTGCATTTGTTAATATACTATATCGTACGATGACAATACGTGATGACTGTACCGGATATTTTTCATGCATCAAATTTAAAATTTATTAGGTACAAAAACAGTGTTTTTTGAGTCATCAACGTGAGTTTTTTTATTAATATTTATTTCGAGATATATTCTGTGATAGCATTCCTGTTTGAGTAAACAACAAATAAACGTTGAAGGATTTATTCTATATTCCATCGCCATGCTGAATACTAAAATAATATAATGCTGAATAATAAAATTCAAGAGTTTGAACAACATTTATTACAAAATTTATATAAGAATTCTCTCAAATTTTCTTTTTTGGTACTCTTTGGATAGTGTTGAAAATGATTCTTAGGAACTTTAACCTCAAGTGGGACCTTTGTAATGTACATACTTCACCTCTTTTAATAGCCAAAACACTGGCCAGTCATTTAATACGTATGACTAATGGTTCAAATCCAATTTTCGGCGAACAAAACAGGTTAGACACGCAAATACAATGACGCATACGGACAGATCATCCCACCATTGTAGATAGTGAACGAAGTATGTCACTCTACAATTGATAGGGTCAATAAAAAAGTCATTTCCAACCATTGACATCGTTTAGGGACGATTGATCGAGCATCGAATCAATTCGACCAGCACATGCCTTAATAACTGATGGTTGTGTAACTGAATATTATCTTAAGGATCTTTATGCGGAGTTTTAGAGGATTGGTAGAACATTTTATTTAAAAGAAATCTAATTTAGGTTAAACGTAGGTTTGATTTGGTGGTTTTTACTTTTTCATAAAACTTTTTCGTCATGACTATTATCATACAAGATTTAAACGGTTGAGAAAATAATTTCTTGTTGTGTTTTAGTTGAAAGTTACTTCTTCATATGTATTTTTATATTCCAAAAGTAATGGCGTTTTCATAAGAGTTTATGCGTTAATTTTTACTATGAATGTTTTTTTTTGCGTCTATATATGGATGCTATATCTAACATAGTGTGAAAATTCTACTATTCTTAGGAAATAGCGCGTAGCTCTGACTTTTGGCAAATATTTATTTTAGAGAACTCATAAAAACCAATAATTTCAGTTAGATACTTATTATTCTTTAAACAATCGATTTACAAACGTCTGTATAGTCTAGAATGTTCTGAAATTGCATTTAACATCAGGCCATTCGCATTAAAAATTTGAATATCCGCTATTTATCGGGTACCCACACCATTTTTATTGACAGTTACTCAGATTATTTTAATATGCCATTTAATTCGATTTCACGGTTATGTGCATTGTGAAATCAATAAACGTCTATAAAATTATAATTGTCGTTTGTTGTAATGTAATTTCATAGTTTTATTAAGACTAGAGGTCGCCCAATGGTCGAAATTCGACCACTCAATATACATTATTTAAATATAATATTTAAACATTATTAAGGTTCTACTGTCGAAAACTAAACTACTATAACCACAGATTTGACCAAGACTGTTATTTGCCAATTTCTTTTTTGAACGAATTATATGAAATTAAAAAGACGTAATATAAAGAATACTTATTTAAACAAATAGCGGCCCGACCCAGCTTCGCCTGAGTGCATATATTTTTTGATTCCACTCCACACCAAATACATGTTATTTTTCGTATAAACTCTTGTATACTTAAACTTGACGTAGCTATCCTATTGTCCGACTCAATCCCGTCTCATCCGTCTGTTCAGTCTCTTCCCGATCCGTCCCGTCCTTTCTCTTTATCATCCATACCGTCTTATAACGTGCGTTTACATTTCGTCCTATCAAATCTTTCAGCTATCCCAGCCTTCTTCCGTAACTTCCACTCTATTACCTATATCCCGTCTCTCCATATACAAAAAGATTGCCTTATGAATTTTTGACATTAAAAACTTTAGCGATTTAGATTGTCCATCAAATATTCTTTGCCTTATTTCAGCCCCACAATACTTTTTGTTAGTTGAGTTAAAATATAAATTTTCATAGAAATAAATTCAGTGGTTTCGATTTTCTTTGACATAATATTTCAACCCTTTTTCACTCCCTTTAGGTATAATATAACCTATCCCATTCCGATACGATATACATTTCTATCAGTGAATTATAGCGAAGGAAAGGCCACTGTAAAAATTCGTGAAAAAAATTACGAGGGGTGATCAAAAAGTAATGGTAAACGGGTAATTCTAATAAAGATAAAAATTAAAAAAAAAACATTTCGCTTCTTCAGTCCTTCACCACTTCCCAGCTAAAAAATTGTATAAATAGGACGTCATTTGGAGGAGCTACATTCATTTGAATACCAGCAGTCGGAGCGACAACACGAAAATGGAGAAACACGAAGTGAGATGCGTCATCAAGTACCTCTGTTTGAAAAAAATGTCTACCAAAGAGGTACACGCCGATTTGGTGGAGACACTGGGGGACTCTGCTCCTCCATATTCTACGGTGGCACGGTGGTGCAAAGAGTTTAAGTTGGGTAGAACATCCACAGAAGATGAACATCGCGAGGGACGCCCAACCTCGTCCCTCACGGAGGAAAACGTGAAAAAAATCGAAGATATCGTGTTAGCAGACCGAAGAGTAACCATCAGACATTTAGCTGAGGTCACAGGGATCTCATATGGCAGCATCCAAAACATTTTGACCAGCAAAATGAATATGAAGAAGGTCTCCGCGCGTTGGGTCCCGAGAATGTTAACGGACGAACAAAAGAAAAAGCGAGTTGACATTTCAAGAGCCAATCTTGCAAAGTTCCAGGCTGACCAAGAATTATTTTTGTCACGATTTGTGACCATGGACGAAACATGGATCCATCATTTTGATCCGGAGACCAAACAACAATCGATGACTTGGAAAAGGCCATCCTCACCGACTCCTAAGAAGTTCAAAGTCTCGAGCTCGGCGGGCAAGGTTATGGCGTCCGTTTTCTGGGATGCTCAGGGAATCATAATGGTTGATTACCTAGAAAAGGGAGCTACTATTACGGGCTCCTACTACGCTGATCAAATAAGACGACTGCGAGACGCCATAAAGGAAAAAAGACGGGGCAAACTCCGAGCGAAAGTCCTGTTTCATCAGGACAACGCTCCTGTACACAGAGCCGAAGTTGCGATCGCTGCCATTCGAGAAGCAGGCTTCGAACTGGTCGAACACCCGCCCTATTCTCCAGATTTAGCCCCCAACGATTTTCATTTATTTCCTAGGCTCAAGGAACACCTCAGGGGCAAGAAATTTGAGGATGATAGCGAGGTGATGGATGCTGTAGAGGCATTTTGGGATAGTCAAGATACCGATTTTTTTTAAAGGGTATTTTAGGTTTGGAGAAACGTTGGACTAAATGTATCGACTTGTTAGGAGACTATGTAGAAAAATAAATTAAATTTAAACTACAATCGTTGTTTTTTTATACTTATTATCATTACTTTTTGATCGCCCCTCGTACATTCGATCTTGAAAAGGAGTAAGCATAACTTCTTGCGTGTGAAAATTATTTATTTCATTGTCTATATTTAAGTAGCTTGATATATTCTCCTTAGTTTACACCACAGTTTACACAAAATAAATTTCTGAACGCATGCATAAATATTTGACAACCAATTTAAATGACAATCACTTTTCATTACTGTCATTAATTTACATCTTTAAAATTTAAAATACGCCATTAATCTAATATTGCGGATATATGTTGTCGATTCGAACCCTTTATTTAAATACGTTATTTAATTTGAGGGATGAGTTTACCCTATCAACGGTATGAACATGTTTGACAAACACAATAGAAACAATTTGACCACAGAGTATGTGTGTGTGAAATGCATGGCAGTGTGTGTAATGTTTTATTTTTTGATTTAATGTACTTTATAAGCATTATTATTGAAAAATATTAGCATTCTCCACTTCTCCTACACATAAACTATAAGTGTGCCAAATTTTATGCTCCTGCGTCCGCGCAATTTTCGTAAAAAGGGATCCAAAGTTTTTGCATCACGTATTAATATATAGATGTATGTACAAAAGTTATTCACTACTTCCGTAAATTAATAATCCTTAGCATTGAAACGACAAAAAAGATAATAAAAGATGGTAGCAGGAAATCGGTCATTACCTTAACTGCTGTTTTCACTATTAACCAAGATTTTTGGCTACAATATGCCTTCGAGGTCCTCTTGTAGACTTTTAAAGCGAAAAGGTCGGCACAGAAACTACTTATTATGGAGAGTGCGAATATTCAAGGCTTTAAAAATAATTTCATGACTGTTATTTATGTATAAAAAAGTAAACATGCTCCAAGTTTCATATGTGGAAGTAATATATTTCCGATCTTTTATTTACGACTTACTCGACTGTCTAAATACAAGTTTAAGCCGGTTTGGCGTTCGGAAGAATCAGGGTTCTAATGTTCTTGTTTACATAATTTTAATAATTCGTCACATTTAGGGAATAAGTAGGTATATTTTTGTTTTTATGAATGAATAAAATCTACATATATTTCTTTTAATCCCTCGCGGCGATTAGATGAGTTTTGACTAATCATAAATCAGTAAATGACAGTTTACCTGATAATAAATGAATAATGGATTTTGTGCCTAATTAATTAAGCGGGGATTTCATTTTAGAATCTCGAAGTGTTGCAAGCCCTAAGTTACAAAATGGTTAACATTCTAGCCACTTTCTAAATTAAAAATTCTAAATAAAAGGGAAAAAATGATAATTTATATTCAAGGTCGCGGTCGGCTGTTTTAAAAATACCGCTGTCGAAACGTACAGTCAGCCACGAACGACACGTAATGTCCACGTCATGTGATTGCGTCAGATCGTACGATGTTTTATATTCACAATTAATCGTACATAACTTAAACCTACGTTAATGTACCAAGAATTCCCTGTTTTGATCGGAATAAGCCACGCCTACTACACGCATTCTTATCTCTTAGGAAAACGTAACAATTACTCATTACACATTTGTTTATATACTACTATCATTATACAGGTGATAGCGTACTCGATAAGGGTCACAACTTTCAATTAATTTATTATTGGGGTCAGTAATCATTAAGATAGCGAAATGCGGTGGAATTATAAGCTTAAAATAGCCCAACGGCTTTGAATTTGAGGCATGAATGAATCATTAAATGCTGACACTCATTTTAAAAAACCTCACGTGTTACTAAGCGCTGTATAGGCCCACTTACTGTATTATGAAAACGTTGCACGCCCAATAGTCTAGCAGCTGGCGAGTAAGGCGACATGACGTCACACATCACGCCACCTTTTGTTTAGTCAGTGCGTTTGCGATCCAGCACGACGCTCGCGAGTGCTACGCAGTACGCATACACGAGTTTCGTCCGTCCATACGTTTTGTTATTTATAGAATAGTAAATGATAGTGAAAGTCTTTTGTCTGAGCTGGGGTTGCTATGTTTAATTGTAGAATCTTCACGCATTTTTTTTATATTTCACTAACACTAAGTTTATTTATCAATCTATTAAAACATCTAGCTACTAAATATATTATATTCATGGATTATTTTGGTATTACTGGTTATTTAAATATTTGTAGAGAATTTAAAACTGCGATTTAAATATAAACTTACAACGATTCGTATCGTAACATTTAAATAAATGTCCGGCTTCAACTATGCCAGTCTTTATCAATAACACTTCTTAATATTAATAAATCATTATATTATCATGATAACACGCCACAATCCAACACTTCCGAGTAAGATAATTGAATGTAGGAAATGACAAATGAAGTCAGGCCGTATTACATGTATGCTCCGTTTGTCGAAAGCCAGCTGGATCGCGTACGGTTAAAATTGACGGAACCGAACTGTGGGGGTAGGTACGTACGGCAATGGCGGTCTCGCGCGACCGGCGAATGCCAGCGATTTCGGCTCTCATTTCATTTTGTGCATCGGAAGTGTGCGCGCGTGTGTGTGGAGCTCGCTCAAAGTTATTTAAATTGTGTTTGTAACAAGCAAGCGTTTATACACAATTCTACTGGGAGATAAATAACAATTTTGTTTCAAATAAAATCTACAGATACAATAAAACCAGATGAGGAGGTGCATAAAACGAGTAATGGTTCAAATGAAACCGTATTAATAGAGGAAAGACCTGTAACTAGTGAGTATTTTAAGTCTGATTCCATCGTTTTTTTTCGTGAAGCCCCTATCCTTCCAACTCTTCGTTAATTTGTTGATTAATCGACGTCGTGGTGTTTGATTTCCACATAACCGCAAGTGAATGTTGCATTTTAACTATACGATTTCGAAAGGTTGTTCATTCAACTTACCTACTTGTTACTTAAAATTATGTGTCAAACACCATGACTTCGATTTTACTCTGCTTTACCATGAATGGGTTGATTCATTTTAATCACATGCGATCATTGACTTATATTCTACCGATAGACGCGACGCGTCATAGAAACTGTTTGTCCCATATTTCAATAAAGCTCAGTAGCGACATCTAGTACGTTTACTTGAATATTACAAATTATGATCAAAGATTATTAGACAGAAGAGACAGTTCAAATCAATAATAGCTTTTCCTAAGATACTGCCTAAGTATGAAGGCCGTCATAGCAATTATATATTTTGTAATTTTTTTTTATTTATGTGAGTAATTCATGAAAGTTATCTAAATTAAACTAAAAACTCTTATAAGTGTACAAGTTTATCACTGTTTTACAATAAGATAATGAAACAACAGACAAATATTATAGAGATCTCCCTCTTTTGTAACGACGCGCTAGAATCTAAAACAATTTTTAGTGATATTAGTCTTTAATAACATTCAGTGGGTTCGAAATTTCAACGTAGTCCATTAGGTATTTCATATAAAGAAATAGGGCCTAAAAACTGTCCACTGTTTCAAAACATATATACAACACATATTTTGTGTTATTAATTAACAACATAAAATTAAAATAAAATACTGAAATCAATTTTTACCTACATTCTTCCTACATATCTGTATTTGTAATCTATTCGAATAGTTTATGCCTATTTGGTCGTCTGATATGAATGCCCCATGAATAATCTATATCTAATATAGTTCGTCTCTCTCACTCGACGGGCAATTTTTATGCGCGGGAATGAGACATACGATTAAGAAGCTCACCTTGTATTTGTAATGAGCTATACAAATATTTAATCGAATAATAAATAAAATATCTGTATTATCGGCATTATACTGCAATATTTTATCACTTAAGTTGTATGCTTTAATTATATTGTAATTTTAGAAAATTTCGCTATCGGTTTGACGGGGAAAAGTCAAAATAAATTACTTATAAATATAATCAAAGAGGCATGCTGCTGCGTAGCCGTCACGCGGCAGACTGATTCGTGTGCGGTGCATGCACCGCACTTGGGTGGGACACGTTTTTTACAAAGAACGTCTTATCTAGTGTAACATTGATATCGATGCATGCGATAAGATAATATCGAAACACAAATCGGATACTGGGTATATATCAGCTAACATTTAATATAACGCCATATACTAACAAAGTTTCATAGTGGATGTATCAAATCTGTGTGTCTTCAACTTGGGATTCATTGACTGATTTGCAGGGCATGTCCAACTGCTAAATTCAAAACTGATGCATAATTGTTTTGAATGCGTACGATTAACCTGGAAGCTTGATCCATATGGTGAATATACCAAGGGAAGGATTAGTCCTTCTCTTAAAGTTGGGCCACGCTGTCCTCAAGAGCGAAGACTCTACCGAAGCACCTGAGACTACTGTGAAGCCCGCGGACCATTCACCAACAGTGGATCCACAAGCTGAGCCAATGAAGGCCTACTGGCAAAGTGACATACTAGAACAAGAAAACAAAAACCAACCATTTATTGATCTCTTCCTGAAAGACGTTGCTCTCAATCGGATACCAGACACTACCGAGGAACCCGTCAAAGAATCTCATTATAAATTCGGACCGCTCAGTCTAGTCTATTTGCCAGACTCTCTGAAAAATTTAGACATTAATGGTAAAGTATTATTTTGTTTAGTTTACTTACGTTTGTGATACAATTGTAAAGCTAGTTTTCGGGAAGACACACAGATTCTTACTGAACTGAGTGCATGTACCTACTAACAGTTTTGGGAAAATTATGTACTAATCACAACTGATGCGAATTTCAAGTTTTGTTAATAAATGTGTTAATCTTTGTGGGCATGCTATGATTAATATTACACTGACAATTAATGTATATTTAAGTCCATACTAAACAAACTATGCATATATAAATCTATGGGACAACACATCTGCACGTACAATAGTGTTATCATTGATCTCAATCAAAGGTGAACAATAAGGGCAGCCATTAATTCACACAACAGCGATTTTTCTGGAATACGCATTCATTGTCCTACAATATCAGATCCCAATCCTTCCTGTACCTTTTGTCACATTTGTTTCTATTATCCATTCAAACCGATAACTAATTAATCATACAATATTGTATTGAAAACGTAGCCAGTCCAATTAGGTTAGGATATTTTGGTTAAATAGTATTAGTTGGCACGTTTCGTTGACACTATCTTTAAATAGAACACCTACTGAGACTGGTAGACACCTACGTTAATCTATGTCTTAACCGTAGTAATAATTTAACGACTACCGTCAATACATGACGTTGCAGAATAACATTAGAAATGATTATATCACTACTTCTTAAACTAACACTGATCTATCGTAATACCTATTACGCACATGACGAAAAACCTCGTTCGGTACACAAGATGATCGTCCATGTCCGTTTCGTCATCTTCATTGCAGTAAGTCCTTCATTTCTCAGGTGGTGGTGCTCCAACATCATAATATTATTTGTGAATAACTTACTTTGTGGTAACTTTAACAAAAATTGTCATTGAATTTAGTTTCTGCAATGTCTTTTTAGATATAGTGTATGATTTAAAAGTATCGTGTTTTTATTCTTATTTATAAACAGTGATGAGCCTAGTGTGAATAAGCATGATATTGTACAAGACGATTAGATAAGTTCACTATCAACTTGTACTCGTAGATACGTCTAATCTTAGGTTTTCAAATTAGTAGTTGGGAACTAGTTGGGCATCTGCTTTTCTACAAGAAAATTCCGGCCGAACACTGTTTATAAACATAACGTAAGAATTTCTAATAATAGGTACGTGTAAACTGTCTGCAGAATAAAGAAATAAAAAGATTGTTTAGACTTGCAGAAACTACGACCACTTTTATCGATACACGAGTACTTATTATATTTTTTCATTACAGCCGTACCTGAAGCACCTAAAGCGGGAAGCGGAATCTCAAACAGCGGCCCGAACCCAACCGTTGTCGTCGGTATTGTCATTGCAGTTGTTACCTGCGTTATTCTTATCGGAGGATTGGTAAGCATATTATGTTTTTACATTACCATTTACTTTTTAAATGTTCAATATGCTTATAGTCTTTGGTACTTTGATTTGTTTTCTTAGATAATAATAGCAATACCAATTTAATTGAAGCAAATAGACGTTCTCTACGACACACTGATTCACATTCAGTTACTTGTTACATTAGCTTTATTGATTCAAGTGTCCCACCATTAAGACTCATTAAATCATTTCCTACGTTGGTAAATACACTTTTTCGTAGTTATGCTTCGGCCTTCTGTTAACTAGTTGTTTTAGGTTGAGGCAAAACCTTTATATAGATATTATTTTGGTAGTAATATTTTTTTATAACGTACGTAATGTACGAAATCGCTACTTTGTTATAAGCATTTGCGATAATAAGCAGACTGATTAGGGATTAATGAAATATAATATCACTGTCATTAAAAATATATCGCACGGCCTTCTCGTGCGATTATAGAATCGTCTCGACTGTATCGTTAATTGATAAAATTGTTATGGCTGGAATTAATTGCATTAGATTACATCGTAACAAATTGCCTTTGTGGGCGGCAATTAGTTTCAATTCCTTTGATCCAGCCCATCTCCTGCGTTACGGAATAGACGTAATATGTCTGTAGTAACATGCAGTCAATTCAAAACTTATTAATCGTACCAGTTTATGTAACACATTGTAAAATAACCACGGATTGTCGTCACTCTACTTGACATCTATGTAAGTCGATTACAATATAAAAACCACAGTGAGCAGAGTAAACAACTCCATCATATTCCCATTATGATCTATGAGAAAACACGTGTAAAATTAATGATAACTACTATTTTCAGATCGCAGCGGTCCTGTACAAGCATTATGTGCACCACAACGTCACATCGATGAACTTCGACAACCCGGTGTACCGCAAGACGACGGAAGACCAGTTCGCCCTCGAGAAGAATGGCTACGCTCCGGGCAGCAAGCTGTACCCCAGCACGGTGGGAGAAGAGGTGAGGGCGCTAACCGCCATGGAATGCACACTTAACATACAAAATAGTCTTAGATAAGTTGCACAAACTCAAATGAAACCCCTCCAAATAGGAGCCAATTATGGACGGTGTTTTGGGTCGAAAAATCAACACGTACATTACCCCAAAATATATTTTTACTGTTGAAAACAGTTTTTATTTACCAACATCTCTTAAATTATTTGCTACAATGAATTGATATTAGACCCCGAGTAACATGGCCAAAGTGTAAATATCACGGTTTAGTATCATTTTATTATAGGTTATTGTGTAAGGTCTGCCTAAGACATTTTAAACTTGATGTACTTAGATTTATATTTACTAGTAGCGTAAGGATTTATAGGAGATATTTTTCATTTAGGTATAACAAATGTGGCAAATTTATAATGTGCCAACATTTTTACCGCGTCAGTATTAAAATCATAGTTGCCAAATTGTCTAAATGGTAGGTGTATAATGCTGTAAATAGTCCCTTTTAATAGCCGAATATGTTTTCGTAATATGCCTATTGCTTCGTTTAGATATAACAAACACTTTACTGCCGATATATTTATTTTTCATGCATTAACTTACGAGGGCTATTTTGCAATGGTAAGTTTTATGTAGTAAAGTAGTGTAGTGTGTTTTATAAATATTTTTGTTCTGCAACTTATTTTACAACATATTTAATAGGTATATTGTTTGCGACACAACTAATATGTGTGTTTGTTTTCAGGCCCAAGAACCTCTCAACACACCCGGTACAAATGACTTTGTATAGTGTAAAAGCCGGAAGTAAATATCTAATAATGTCATTAAATGTGAAAAGGAAGAGAAGGACATGTGATACTTAAAATAGTGTTATCCAGTGAATGGGACTTGAGCTAACATTTTTGTAGTGAACTCTTAAATAATTAGCGATAGTGCAGTGAAAAGTGTGGAGCTTATTGGAACAAAGTTCTGTTCGCTGTCATACCTCGCGCCGCGGAACGATCTCAAAAATATTGTTTTCATTCACTTTCACAATGCAAGTGGTCCGCCATTTTAACATTACAGAAATTCTGTATTATTGTATCACATAGAGATTTAAAAAATATTATTTCTAGTTTTTTTAACTGTAAAGATTGTTCTGTTATGTTCACATTCATGCCTGGTGCATTGTATTATTTATAATCGTGTTGCAATTTAAATTTTATTACGGGGTTTTAACAATTTTGTACTGCAATCGCTTTTTAACAAACTCCCGAAGACTGTAAAATATAAAAAAAATTAAGCACATATTAGTGATATGTACTTATTTAGTAAAATTATTGTTTTCTGCTTGTAGAAATGTATTTATTATACAACTTTTATTTATACAACGCTGGAAGAAAGCATCCCTCCTAAAAATCGCTATGAAATGTAATTTATTTATTTGTAATGCACATTAGAACATTTTAGGCTATTGGGTATCAAGAGTTATGATTCATGTGCCAATGTTAGTTAAATTTATAATTAAATGTCGCCACTGATACATACCACTATATTAGATGAATTCTCAATTATATTATTGTTCGTTGTCTCTAATATTTATTTGTATTATATAAATTGTTATTTAATACCGTTTACTATTTATATATTTTATCTGAAGTGTCTTCAACTGTCTTATGTGCATTGATATATTATATTTTACGCATTCAATTTGGAATGCAAATTTGTCAAGCATAATCCTGCCAATTCCTCTTATTAAAATATTGGTAATATATTAGTATGTTAACTAAATGACATTGGAGTAACTCATTGCACATTTCATACGATACGCCTAGCTCAATAAGTGTGGTCACTCAAAATATTGTGTACATATTGTCAGTAAAATATATGTAAAAGGTGTTAATATTTATTTCTTTTCTTACCCTGAACCAGTCAATCCTACATGCACATTAAGTCTTGAAAATGGGAGAAATTTCGCAGAAATAACTGAAAAATATCCAAATAGAAGTCAACCTACAGCAGACATTGTTTATTAAAAAACACAAATTAAGATCTTGAAAACAAAATTCATACAAAATCTCATCAATGAAACATTCCTTATTAAACAGTAGCCTGCATCACAAAAAATATACAATTTTAATTAATTACGTCTTTTAAGTAAACAAGTATAACAAACAAGTAACACAAACGACTATTTTTGGTAAAACTAATTAGTATTTGAAAACTTGATGAAACGAAAAAGCGACACAAAACAGACAAAAAGTACTAGGGCAGCAGAGAAAGGAAGGAGGTTTTGTTAAACCTATGTCAACAATATGTGAAATATTTCTCGGAGCGCAAAAAGTATAGTACTAGGGGGACAGAAAAAAGGAGGAGCTTTCGTTAAACCTGTGTCATCAAATGAATGCGGAATATTTCCTACAACACAAAAAGTACTAGGGCGACAGAAAATGAAAAGAGTTTTTCAGATAGTTATGTCATCAATACGCATTTAAATGTTGTTTGAAGAAATATTTCGCATATTGATGACATAGGTTTAACGAAACCTCCTTACATTTCCTGCTGCCCTAGTACTTTTTGTACTCCGAGAAAAATTTCGCATATTGATGACATAGGTTTAACAGAACCTCCTTACATTTCCTGCTGCCCTAGTACTTTTTGAGCTCCAAGAAATATTTCGCATATTGATGACATAGGTTTAACAGAACTTCCTTACATTTCCTGCTGCCCTAGTACTTTTTGTACTCCGAGAAATATTTCGCATATTGATGACATAGGTTTAACAGAACCTCCTTACATTTCCTACTGCTCTAGTACTTTTTGAGCTCCGAGAAATATTTCGCATATTGATGACATAGGTTTAACAGAACCTCCTTACATTTCCTGCTGCCCTAGTACTTTTTGTACTCCGAGAAATATTTCGCATATTGATGACATAGGTTTAACAGAACCTCCTTACATTTCCTGCTGCCCTAGTACTTTTTGTACTCCGAGAAATATTTCGCATATTGATGACATAGGTTTAACAGAACCTCCTTAAATTTCCTGCTGCTCTAGTACTTTTTGTACTCCGAGAAATATTTCGCATATTTGTGACATAGATTTAACAAACCTTCCTTAATTTTCTGTCGACCGTTTGGCTATTTGGGGTGTCGCTTTTTCGTCTCATCAAATTTTCAAATCCTAATGGAGCTAAAGAAATTCCCAAGGAACTTATGAAATTATAAAAAGTACTGGGGCAACAAGAATGAAGGAGGTTACTGTTTTTAGAGATTTCTACCCACAGCCCGATATCTAGCCGCAACGATATATCTACCCGCGTCGTTGCTTACTCCACATTAAAAATATTATGACAGCAATTTAGTGAGTTTATAAAGGCGATTCCGATACATCATTGAACAAAAAGTGATAGAATTTTGCATTAAAATATATAATAATTGTTAGCTTCTGAAAGAATATAATAAAAAAATAACCTAATTATTATCCTAATACCAAGAATATAAGGATAAATAATATTCTTTAATTAAGCTACTCATTTTATCGTAGGGTACATTTCTTAAATGTACTGCTGTCGTTATTTTGCAAGTCTGAATACGCCACTATTGAATAAATTAAAAATACACTCGGTTATATTACCGAAAACTCCCAAGATCGATCGTTAGGAATGCAGGTAAGCATTACCAAGAATCAACACAATGAAATGCAAAAAACGAATATCTTCATTTCAAACGAATCTTTTGTTCTTATCTGTGAATTCAGCGAATACAATAAAGAAAACTCGAATGTGGGTAGATAGATGTTTACATTTTATTTTTTTGTGTTTTGAACATTGTTTATGGAGATACAAGCATTCATAAATTGCCTAATGTAACATTGCAAACAGCAAACACAGTTTCCTTACTATTATTTATTTTAAAGAAATCACAATGTCAAACATATACATCTAAGATTACATAAGTAACTTTAGTGTCTTAGCTCTTATTCCACACTTTATCAAGTTAACTGTGAACCTTATTGAAACTATTAAGTAATATGCCTCAGATATAGTTTGTAGGTAATATAAAAACAACAAACGTTGCTAGCAAAAACTTGTTGCAGTAAAAAAAACACGTGTGTAGTGCAAAAATTCAAAAACAAATATTTCCCATCTTTCCTTAGCACAGCGGGCGAGAAGCCTACCAGACTGTTAAATGCATAAAAGCGAGTTCAAACCCGCTTCAAGGTAAATCAAGTGAGACCAAAGTTGGATTAAAAAAAAAACACTTACAAGTTTCTAATGTACGGTAAGAATTAAATAAATAAATACACATTGAAATAAAAGTATTATTTACGGATTTTATCGCGGAATTGATTTAATTTTTACATTTTTATCTTCCCGACGTTTCGATCACTTTACAGTTTTCATGGTCACGCCGCCCAAGAAGATAAGTCAATTTCTACCACCTGTCAAGTGTAATATACCTTTGCAAGAACCGGGAGTATATAAAATAGATTGCGACTGTGGCCTCTCCTACATTGGTCAAACCAAAAGAAGCATAGGGACCCGCGTAAAAGAACATATAGCTGACGTCAAACATCGACGCTCAACGAAGTCTGCAGTTGCTGAACACATTGAAGAAGGCTCCAAGCATTACCTTCGTTTTGACCAGCCCCAAGTCCTCGCAAAAGAACACCGTTTCCTGCCCAGGATGTTTCGCGAGGCTATTGAAATTAAAAAACATCCAAATTTCAATAGAGAAGATGGCTTGAAGCTTGCACCAGCATGGGATCCAATTCTACATTTAATTAAATCGGAACCCAAAAGACCAACTGCCAGACCTCAAGACATAGTGAGCTCCTTCTGCGTAGATCGGAACGCTAAAACTAATTAACTTTTTAATTTAATATTTGGAAAATTAGGGTAGTTAAATTGTAACAGTCACTGAGCGGATGACTAATACCTCAGTCCGCCCCGTGACCATTTTTTTTTTTTTGTTATCGCGGGGAAAAACGGTTTATCGCTACCGCTGCCTGGGGGAAAGGCAGGCGGTTATGTTGGTTTCGCCGGTCTTACGACTCAACGCTGAACCACCCGGAATGGATGTTAACATCCAGGTGACCGTTGAGTCGCGTCCCTAACAAAATTCCTACACCGGCATACCAACCAAAAACCCCACGGTGAACCTCTTCAGCGCATTGGAGCGGGTCCGGGTTCCTAAGGCTTAGGCGCCCTAGCCTCGCCGGATCCGATCCTGCACAATGTCGCGACACGACACACCCCACATATTTTTCTTCACGTAGTCGCTATTAGTGGACGTTACGCAGCCCCCCGCTGCGTGCCCGCGACTACCATTGCCCCCATTAGTCGCCTCTTACGACAGGCAGGGGATACCGTGGTGGAATTCTTAAAATAGCCCCCAGTCCACAGGGCAGCGCCCCGTGACCATGAAAACTGTAAAGTGATCGAAACGTCGGGAAGATAAAAATGTAAAAATTAAATCAATTCCGCGATAAAATCCGTAAATAATACTTTTATTTCAATGTGTAACATTCGCGTAAATCTAAGAAAACATTAAATAAATACACCCAACAGTCACATACATTGTCCGGACCCAACACTAAGATCGAGTTTTGTATGGTGGGTATCAGGAACTACGAGAGATTTTCTCTCACAAACACCCAGACCCGAAACAAATACTTGGTTCACACAAATATTTCAAATATTTGTTTAGGCGCGGGGATCGAACCCGCGGCCTCTAAGTCCACAGCCGGCTTCTAACAACAGCAACAGCAAGGGCTGTCAGTCAATTGTGCGTCGGTGTCGGTATTAATAGTCTTTTATTTATTTTATAACAAATTTCAAATACACGTTCGACATGTTATTTACCGACGCGTCGCAGAAAAATACCCCGGAAATAGGGTATTTTCTGATAAACAATGTTTATAATATTATTCAATAATTCTTAAAAGGGAATTCCTGATCGTATCAATATTGAAAACCCAAACACGCTGCCACTGAGCAACTAAAACAACTTGCGAATGCACATTTTATGCACAGAACTATGTTATATTATGCTTTTTTTATGTTTTTGTACGTCATTTACAATGAAAGGAGAATGCCACATAGCATCAGTAATCTCGATATTACTTAAAATTCATTATAGCGATTTTTTATGGTTTGTCCTAAAACATTATCTTGTTTTATTTCGCGCGACAGATTTTTATAAAATAAAGTAATTATCATCATATTTTACATTTAGTTTACAGACGTCAAGTTAATTTTTCCCAGAAATCCGGGCCTGGGTCGCAATTAAGTTTATATTTTTTTGAAAATATTTTTTTTTCCCCTACACAAAAGAGTGAAATTCATCGAGGCATTAAATCTTCGGACGGACACTAAGTTTCATAGTAAAATAGGCATCCTCCTTTTACTGCAATACAAATATATTCAGGAAAATAGTTGACATTCTCCCAAGAAATCTAATATTTACTTCTGTAACATATTTTTACTTTCCATAAATTATATTTACTTTAGATCGATACATCACTAATCAAGATTTTTATGCATCATGTCAAATAAGCAAATATCTAAGATTTAACTATCACCAAGCTGACATTGACATAAACCTAATTTTTACGGATATTATCGCAAATTTAGTTTTAGCATTTTAATTTCCCTAGGATTCGATTACTTTACAACTTTCGTGGTCACGGGGCGAATTGACCCGTAGATCCGTAAAAATAGTTTTATATGAATGAGTAACAGTTACAAGCAAGCAACTTCGCTTAACAATTAAATCTAAAATTACAGAAAACATATTAATTACGTAATGTTTCTAAAACAATCACAATTTGTAATAAATTAAAACAAAAATAATTTAAAACTATGCGAGGTTACTATGTCTAGCAGCATGGGCTTACACAGATAATTAGGCCATACTTTTTTGGAAAATATTAACAAATATATGCACTGGTATAAAAAAATCTACGCATGCCCATACTCAACAATATATAAAAACGAAATTATAAAGTTTATTACTACAATGTCTATTTTTATTGCTAATATACAAATACAATACACAAGTACCAATTTTATTAGATTGAAAATTAGTTATAAATTTAGAACTAAAGTTACATTTTTGGTTAATAAATATTCCATCACATTTTTTCATTAATTTTGGCTAACGAAATTAAGTAGTATAAATATCTAATTTTAGTCAACAATTATGGAATTACATCTACATATATTTAAAACTACTACGTGCTCGAGTTTGGCTAATTAACAAAATTGTAATAATGAAAAATATTGAAACAAAACTAATTGCTACGGATTTTATCACGTATTTCGTTTAATTTTTACAATTTTCAATTTGCTGACGTTTCGATTACTTGACAGTTTTTGTAGTCACAATACAAAATAGTTATATTGTAATGTATAACATTAGAGGAATTCTAAGAAACCATGATAAAAATAATCATTACTTTCCTATTCTTTTAATATGCTTACATTGAATATAATGTAAAATATTACTTTGGTCTATCGACTGGCAGCCATGTTTTACGTAAATTGAAATATTAAAACAAATACACCGTATTGAATGCTTATCTTAGTTTTGTACCATAACATATTGCTTTATTTAAAGGCTATTTTATGGGAAAGGAAAGGTGGGCTTTGTATTATTATGCGGATTCATTTTCTAACTTATATTTTGCTACTAAAACTACAATATTATTATGTACAGTTGGGGATTATTAATCTAAGGAAATATACTTACTAAAAAAAACAATTGCACTAAAAAACACTACACAAACAAAATTTTCGGGTAACGTGGTGGTAATTTCAAGTATTTGAAAGCAAATTACTGGCTAAATGAGGCTATGTGTATCACAATAATTGATTATTAAATCTACTTTTACTGACCTCAAAAAAAGTTCAGGTTTTCCAAAAATGCGACAGCAATTTTAATTATTCGATTTCGCGCGTGGAATCCAAAATTCATAACGCGCGGACATATTATCACGTAACTCTTAAGGTTAACGTTGAGGGCGGCATTAGTGCGGACTAGCCAAAGTGGATATGCAGCTGCATGCATATTCCTCTTATGTTATTGGGAACAAAATGGTTTTATTCTTTTCTAGCGCGTGGTCATTATTGTTGATTTTGATATTTCCCTTAATAATCATTTTCTACAAGATTTATTGATTATCACTACTGCATATTACAAAATAACAAAACATCTGGCAATCAACTTACAAAATACTCTATTAAATCCCGCTAATTTCTAAAAAGGTAACACCACAAAAATGTCTTAATTTTGGAACAATTAATCTAATTACGTAACACTACAAATGGAATGTTGCCAGATCTAATCCTACCATTTCACATAATAACAAAACAAGATGAGATTATAAATAATAAATACTTTTACAATTTGTTTTAAATGCGTCAGCTATGCTACACCGTTCACCACATTACCGTTGCCAATCTCCTCATTAAAAACTTTAATTTTCTTATTCTGGTGTGTATCCAAAACTTCCGTCTCGTGTTTACCGTTCAAACATTGCGAATTATAGTACACATCATACTGTTTTATTATATGCCTTTTGTATACAGAATATGTGTTTGAGGCGATGTGTTGACGAGCGTGGTAGAACAGCTGGTCATAGTGATGTAAATTGTGTCTGTAATAAAAGAAATAATTGTTTGTACAGCACAGAGACAAAAACATGCAATTTTTTTTTTGCTAGTACATAATATTTTCTTTTGCAAATATCAGAAGCAGAGATAACTCAAATTGTTAGAAAATATTATTTATGTAATTTGTTGGGACAAGCAGTTAGGTGTTAGGGTAGGGCGCGATTTGGCGACAGCCCAAGGCCGCCAGTACAAAAGGTCGTCGAATACCGGGAATTACTGTAACCTATAGTGTATTATCTATTATCTATGATTTAAAGTCTCGTTTGGATTTGGATAGTACTTATAGGGCGCCGTAGAAGTTTCACCCAGGGCGTTGTTAATCCTACATTCGTAGGGACAAATGTAAAAAAAAATACAATTATATCCTAAAAAGTAGTAGAGCCACGCCTTTGTCATTCATGAATGAAGTTTATTATTATAATAATATTGTTTCAACTTACATGCTTAACAAAACAGATGAGAGCATCTCTTTCGTGTTCAATAAATGTCGAATATACGCCCGAGTATGTTTCCTGCACGCCAAACACTCGCATCCTGCCAATATGGGCCGAAAATCTTCCTTATACCTAAAATTAAAAGGAATTTTTAAACCTTTACATATATTCTATATATTCTATTGATTCCTATAGACTAAGAAGGAACTTAAAAACTTTTTCATCTATCATATTTTTTAATACGTTGATTGTGGCACACACGTGTTTTTTTTACAATAAAATATGTCGAGATGAGCATGCCATTCGCCTGATGGTAAGCGATACGATCGCTCATGGACAGCAAAACCAAACAACACCATGAATTACATTCCACTGCATCTTGAGACATAAGATGTTAAGTTTCAATATTTCCACTAGTTAATCTGCTCACAATGTCCTTTCAACACGAACACAACAGTGTATTTACACTGGTGTTTGGCGGGAGAAATATACATCGCGGTTGTACCTACCAAGGCGGCCTTTCATATATTAGATACCACCAGAACTACGTATGCTGTATTGTATTTACCTAGATAATGCACATAAAATGCAAAACCCAAAAAGTCATTATTTTAATGCCGCAGATACCATGCTAATTTAAACAATTAAATCCTTACCTAACATCATTGAGGTCAAGTACACACAACTCTTCACTATTTCGAGTGACGTCATAGTTCAGTACCAACGCATGGCCAGTATTGGTAAGTTCTAGAGGATATGAACCACCGAACACGTCCCAGCCGTGTTCTATAGCGGTTACTATGACAGCCGGGTTCCAGCACCCATCCACTATACGAACTAAATCCTTTGGTATTGCATCCTGAAATAAACAAGACGGTAATTAAAATAATAAATGAATACCCAACAGTCACATGAATTGTCCTGCCTACACACTAAGGTTAAGTTTTGTATTGTGGGTATCAAAATCTACAAGACAATTAGGTTTCATAAACACCCTGACTCTTAAACAAGGATTTATTACAGCACGGGGATCAAACCCACAACCTCTTGTTACACAACCAGCGTTTAACTGCGCCAGAAAGGGAGACGAAGATCGTTTTAACAATCGCAAATCAATGAAAATGAAAAATTACATTAATATTCTTTTTTTAAGCTGTTTCAAAAATGTTAAAACAGTGGTCATTTGCGTAAAGTATTGAACAAACGCTGTTTAAGAATACTGAGATAAATAAATATATAATAAATTAATTAATTGAATTATTTTTATGTAAGTATAAATTTTATAAGTTATCATAAACTATTCACTCATTTTCATATTTCTGGGGATTTTTTTCATAAGTGACATATTTGCCTACATTTTTTACAGTAAATCTGATTGTGGTTTCAGTAATTTATAAGAAAATGATTATTGATAATTATCAAAGCACTTTTAACGAATATGAATCATTCCTTGATGCACCAACTGATAGGAGCTGATAGGATATCAATACTCACGCCACATGAGTTATCAATTTTCACTAAATATGTCACTTATATACATATGTAATGGAATTTTCTATTTACTTATCAAGAGGGGAGGGACCATATTATCATCCATATCTCAAATAGCATTGCATTCTAAGCAATGTCTTATTTATATGCATTTGGTAAATGAAAATAATAGTTAATTTGTGCTACAATATCTTAGTGTTTCAACTGGATTTTCTAGTAGAAATTTAAATAAAGAGACAAAGCGTAAGATCAAATATGTTTTATTAAATAACTTAGGATAACAGTCGAAGTAGTTACAAGAATGAGTTCAACTAGAAGTTCAGGAAAATATTTAAATTATTTGTAGTCCAAAGAATGGGTCCCTGCCTTTTAGAGTGTATAATCTTTTATGAATTACTTCAAAATTAAGATAAAATAATTAAAAAAAAATATTTAGGACCATTAAAAGAAAGAAGATAAACCAAAAAATGGTGGAATGGCACATATTGGCACAAGCTTATGTTCAATAGTGAATTATCAAAGGCTGATAAGTAATGACTAACTAGCTAAATAAAATCCATTCCATTCCATTCCATTAAGATATTAGTTAAAATTAATCTTAATTTACTTACGCCAACTCTTTTGAAGACTTCCTCTAATTTACCAATGGGTTCTTTGTATGATTCTTTGGAGCCATCAGTGAATCCTTGTAATGCTATTCCACTTAAAGTGTCCATATGCTTATTTATATGATTTATACATTCTGTACATTTATTTGGTTCACCTGCAGCAACAACCACGCCTGGAGAAAAAATTGTTGAAAATAATTATAATAAAAGGGCGAGAAATCTTTATAAAAATATTTTATAGCATATAATAACGAAATGAGCAAGAGGCTTGGTAATTATTAGTGGTAGCCATAATATATATTTCCAATTTAATTTATTAATTTGCAAGATCGATAATTTTAAAAACAATTATTAAGTATTACTGTGCAGTTGTTAACTCATGCCACCTCTGGTATAAACCTTAGTGGTTTTATTGATGCTGTTCATGTTATAATGTATAATTTTCTTTTGTATCCAATAAATGAAAAATAAAATTGTAACTTCAGTTGTAGGTACGTATGTATCAAGCATGGATGGAGAGAAGTTATCATTGGTTTCTAACAATTCAGTGCATTGACTAAAGATAATATGTATTACTCTAACCAACTTAATATAAGGTTAATTTCCGTCAAATATTTATAACAGTAAAAAACCCACAATATTTAGTTAAGAAACCCAAGTTATATAGTTTACATCATCCACACATCATTTGGAATAAAATTTATAATTATAATAAAGATAAAATTCAACAGTAATTAAACATCAATGTTATTAATAAATTATCATCTCCAAGAATTCGATAAGTACTACTAGTAATCAATTAAAATATAAAAATAATAAATATTGCATGAACAATTTGATAAGATTCAGCCTTATTTTGGTAGATATCACTCGCATTTATCTTATTACCATTTTTGCTATCATTGTATAATGCACAAAAATAGCATATTGTGTTTCCCCAAAGCCTGAAGCAACTGTTTTATTCTAATATGCATTTGCCCTATACATCTGAATCTCAAGTAAAACAAGATATAAACAGTAAACCCTGATGGCATAAAAATAAAATTATCTAGAAAATAGTTATAAGTACTGGTAGTTAATTATAAAATAGTTATAAAAATCTACTGGTGGCAGGACTTTCCTTTGTCAGAGACCATCTGGGTGGGTACAACCGCAGTGTCTATTTTTCCCATCATACACTAATGCATTGTTGTGTCCCCATTTCAAGGACATTGTAATCAATGTAACTACTGAACTTAATGAGACTTAACATCTTATGTCTCAGGATGGCAAGCGTAGTGCTCAGTATTGCTTTGAAATTCATGGTGTTGTTTAGTTTTGCTACTGTCCATGAGGCGAATGACAAATTTAAATTTTCATAACTTATTAAAATACTTGTTACATATTCCTACTTAACGCCTTTGTTTTCCTCACCATAAATAGGATAAATACAATTAAAAACATACCCACCAATAAGGGCACTATTTCGAATATGCTTTGAGGCCTTATATCGTTTGACGCATACTTCCAGCATACTGCATGTTCTGTCCACAGATTTGATAATTCTTTTGTGCGCTTCATTGAGCGTTGTGCGGCCATCTGCAATCGCCAAAATTATATCTGGTTTGAACACTTCCATCATATCCATATATCTGAAATTATTGTCAATATTACTAATAATTTTAGCAATTATTGTCAGAAATATCCCATGAGGATCCTTATTCTGAAGATGAAAGTCGGCATTCTGTTCCTCAGTCTTATTGTAGCAGAGCCTTAGTATCAAGGTTGGGTAACAGGAAATTTGATGACATCAGGGAGTATTACGGACTTGTATTTGAATGTTAACATAGGTAAAGAAGAAAGGCTTATCTTATCCTTGGTTAATCATGCAGAAGAAAAAATATTTTCCAATGAATTTAATAAGAATATTTGTGTGTCAGTTCATGTTATACCAGTATAAAATAATAACTTAATATAATAATTAATATAGTGTAGTATTACTTCTCAACAAATATAAGTCATGCTCTATTTTTAAACACAGGAAGTTTACCACTGAACAGATGTTCAATACTGCTATGGAAATTCTAAGAGGAAGTATAGGCTTCCTGTTGGAAACGGCTTGCATTAAGTTATACAACTATCACAAATGCAACTAATGAAATAAGTTTTAAATGTCACCTATCAGCTGTGATCAATTTCTTTCCATTCTTGGTCCATAAAGGCACCCTGTCTGCTTCAAAGTGTCCACCAGGGGCTGTCTCATTCATATTTTGTAGTGTTGCACACGTTATGTGGTCTGATAATCCCACAAACTTTGCTATCCCGTCTCCTTGCACTTTTGCTCCTTTTTCTAAATGCAGTGTGTTTGATAATGGCATCCATAACAATTGTGGTTTTGAAAATACTTTTGCCAGGACGTCCGATGTCAGGTGTACAACACTCCCTCCCTGAAAATAGTATAAATATGAATGTTAATAAAAAAAAATCACTAAAGTTAACTGAGGTCCTTAGCTACATGAAATGTTTGTAAAATAATCTTTATATGAGCCCAATATTTGAAAATAAATGACTGAGATTAATTTTGGTAATGGAGTACAGCAATATTTAACAAATTGTATACTATTATCGTAGGTTTATGCAGAAACATAATATCAGTAATGTAAGACTAAAATCATAAGCCTTATAATTTCCATAGAACAGAGTATCTGCTAATGAAAATCCAAGATGTTCCCAACAGAAACAATTTGAATTTGTTAGAATATTATGGTGAAAAACAATGAATGAAAATGTGTTTTCTTTCTTTCTTTCTTTCAAAATAAAAAAAAGCTGATGAAACATAATTCAAGTACTATTAAAAAAATTAAGCATATGATGTAATGTTACACAATAAATAATTATATTTTAATAAAAAGAAATGAGGAGTACCTATCTTGCAAAATGCATTTAAGTGGTGACTGATGATTATTTACCGTTTTGTGTGAATTACATCCTACAATTCCTCTCATAATAAAAGGAATGCATTATATCAAAATTTAATAATTGTAACAGGCCACCGTGCCTATATTTGTGGTGTTCAATATTAATGATTTAAAAAGTGTGCATACAAACTTTAACCTTCAACACTGCTTTGCAAACTGGTTCTACCGATCAAAGAGCAGGTAAATCATCGTGCCGGCCCATCGGAACTAGTTCTGAAGGCCATTTGACGGTCACTTTCGTGATTTGCAACAATGGTTTGCGAATTAACGTGATATCACCCTGCATTTGTAATCCCTTTTACATTCCTAGCAATATTTAGAAGATAGTCTTAGTAAGTCTTGGTAGAAAACGAACGAATCTAATGTGGTTATAGCTTTTTCTATACAAACCATATAATTCATTAAATCGTTATTAATTTTACCTATACTAACCTGGGTCAATATAGCGGCTGTTGGTGTTTCGATTTTAGTGTTTGGTGATTTTACAAATCCAGACAGTATGCCAATACGTTCGCCGCCACAGCTTGCTTGTTTTATCGTGAAACGCATTTTGTTTATTGTATGTTTGTAATTTAATAACACACTTGTTTATCACACGTAATAACCTCACTTTTCCGCGTGACGGAGAATGAATGGAATGAATGAAAGGAGTACGATTTTACTACGAACGACTGAGAAGAATGAATGAGCTGAGAATGAATGATTGTTGTGTTTTTCCAGACTTTTCATAAGAATTTGTATCCATGATGATTTCATAAATTTAATTAGGTAATTGCATGGGGTAATTGACACAGTAATTGACCTACGTAAGGTACCTACGTAACAAATAATGACGCATAATGTAGATATTATTTTATTGCTTTATTAAAAGTCATTAAAGAAACGAATTCGTAAGTTTATAAATGTCTGCCATCCTATTTTTTTTTTTCATTAATCTTGTAATTAACCTACCTAATGATGATATTATATAATTATTGCGATTTCATGAAATTATTACACCAATTACCATACCTAAATTATAATTTCAAATTCTTCAACGTATGTTGGTTCGGCTTTATCTCCCGGCAGATGGGCATAATAATTATATTTCCCCTATTTGCAAAGGAAGGGTTCACAGAAGTCACCCCTTCATGTTTTATTGTTTCAACGAATACTGCTCGACTTAATAAACATTAATTAAGTGGACTCATTAACGACTAGGCTCATTGGAGCTTTGAAGCTTTAATTACTGTAAGACTAGGTCTGTGTTGAATACTAACCGTTTGTGTGTTGCGTCCACAACCAGTGTTTAGATTCACGAAGCAGTTGATTCAGAGTTGGCTGTAAAACGAGAGGCTGTGGGTTCGATCTCTGTAATATACAAATGTGAGACAGATCTGTCTCTCATAGTTTCTGATTTCCACAACACAATGCGTGTATCTTATTATCTGTGTCACTGTTAGATTTAGGTAATAAATAATAATATGTTTATGTAAAAAGACTGCTTAGAAATGGCTTAGAATAAGATATTGAAGTGAGTATAAAAATTGCATGTCTTTTATATCAAATAAATAAATAATTAAATTTTATTCTGGGATTCGTTGTAGAGGTTGGAATGATAATTAAATTACAACGTAATTTCATATGTGCAGGTATTACTATGTTTTACTTTCATCGAAATACAACAAAGAGGACTTTTCTGCATCTAGGTAATAATTAATGATGATTAATTATTATTCATTATTATTAGGTGCAGGAGGGTTACTGTATACACCGACATGAAGTTCGAATGTACGAACGTTGAATGTCAACATATAAGATACAACTTTTCCACTTCTAAAAATCAATACTATTCTCTATGAAACTTATCATTCACATCGAACTTAGTCTAAGATTACGACGTATGATACAGGATTCGAGCATTTTATAAAGTATTTAGCCATATTCGTACAGTTTTACGCCCGATTTTCGTACATTTGTCGTCATGTCGGAGTACAAAGTAACCCCCGGCATAGGCAATACCATTATGATTTTTTTTTTTTTTTCATTCTAAATGTTCAATCCCTGAGTACAAAAAGTATAAATCCGATAATTTCCAAGACCAGCGAAAATCTGATAACAAATATCGAACACGCGGGGTGGTATATTTTTGCACCAAGCGTCGCTGCAACTCATTTCGTATTCTGTACCCAAAGGCGTTTTTAATTATTTATTAATTTTCATATTACCCCATTGTGTTTAAGTAGGAAGGGAATAATTTTTTATAGCCGCCAGGAAAATTATTAACAATGCAAATGGGGTAAATTGTAAGCCGTTTCAAAAGTAATAGCAAAATTTGAGATATTGTAATTTTTATCTACAATAGCAGCTGTTATGTTGTTATGTTTGGTACGTGATGTATTTATAGCCAGAAATAACCAAATTAATAATATTTAGTAAGTCGGGGAGAACCAATTATTTAATTTGAAGATTACTTTTATCTTATTCTCATTTCTCGGTAATTTTTCTACATAATACAATATGAGTATTTATACAATAGATAATAACTTCCTATCTCCTCTACTAGCAAGGTTGTCTGGAAGAGATCGGTTTGAGAGATAAGACTGCCGTTTTTAGTATTTACTTTTTTCTGTTTAACCATTTATTTTGTAATAACTATGTAGTGTATTTAATAAAGAGTCTTTTATTGCTGTGAATGGCGAGACGAGCATGCCATTCGCATGATGGATTCGCAGCAATACGACTGCTCATGGACAGTAGCAATGCTTGGCATTCCACGGCGCTCGCCGCGCTTAGGCTACAATGACCTTCAAACTGGAATACAACAGTGCATTTACACTGCTGTTTGGCGGTAGAAATAAACATTGCCGTGGTACCTATCCAGACGGCCTACCACCAGTTAACAGTTTTACAGTAACTAGTCAATAGAGTTTAACAGTAAATTATTGAATACTCTCCGAATAATTAGAGTAACAATAAATGCGGACATCTAAGCACGCTAATTCGAGAATTCAACGCAGAATCCTTCATAGGCGTAGGAGCTTACTCGTGTACGTACTGGTGCAGTAAAACTTAAATAAATAAAACAGCCATTTAAGCAGGAATCCCTCAAATTAGGCCATATTATGCACTGAGAGCCGCTTAAGCGCAGTTAAACATGCAGTGAAATGTACATGACTTAATAGAGACGAGTTGCCCTAAAACTCGTTTTTACATCAAAGGGACTAAACGTGGTCTCACGAAAGCGCCGCTCGTAAACCCTAATTCATGCGAGCTAATTTGTACGAGTCAACCTGAAATGTACACGGCACTGGCGAATTTTGTAGTGGGTGAAAAACTCGGCATAATAAGTTTCTCATATGAGCAGGCGTGGTCATGCGCCGCAGCGCGTTGGTGCATTAATGTCTTACAACTTAATGCAAGCAAGCACGCGGACCACTCGCACTCTAACGACTCCTGTCATATACTAAATAGTAAATGTTGACGGTCAGTACGACGATATTCTTGCCTACGTTTACAGGAAAGGAAAGGAAGGAGTGACAGGGCATTTTCTTAAAGAAATCTTCAATAATTTATCGATAATTTATGGATTAAGATGCGGCGAATGCACAGCCGTAGGCTACGCGCAGTTTAAAAAAGGAAATTGATAATTGCGGCCGTATTTTTTTTTCCTAGAAATTATAAATTGATTGTGTAATAAAATTAAGTCATTAGGTTTATTCAAGGTAGAGTCAATTTTATATTGCTCTTGTTTTTTCAATATAAAAATCAATGGTATAAAAACTGAATACTGTTTTTTATGAGATTTGCCAGTGGCCAGGCTTTGATGACAGTGTATCTCGTGCAAAAATCCGTAAGGAAATTCTCATTCTGTCAAATAAACCCACGTTCTAAATTGAATACCACCGCCCTCGATGGCCGCCTTTTTATATGGAGCTACAAAATAATTAACTCGGGTATTGAATTTTAGCCTCGAGTCACTTAGTTTTAATAGCAAGGAGGTTGATGAAAGAGATTATACCTGAATGGCCCCGTTACGTACATTGTTTGTAAATTATTTTTATGTCCACTTAGATGTAAGCGATTCCCTTTACTTTCAATATTCAAAAATATTAGAAGGATTTCCTCGTTGTTACTTTTATTTGATAGTTTTAATCTGTTACAGCTATTTAAATATTGATGATAGATTATGAACAGCTGAATTGACTTTGATATTTGACCGTATCGAAGTCAATTTACTGTGTAAAACCAAGCAATATGAACTATAAAAGATGTAGGTAAGTATATTAGAGTGATCGTAGTATTCACAGGCACGTAAAAAAAATAAGTATGGGTATGCGTTTTCATGGAATAGTTTTTATACTATAAAAATGATATAAACAATATGTCTCGTCTTTGTATCCTTATTCTTTGATTTTAAGTCTTTCAGCATCCGCCGGATAAAAGTCTGAAAGCCTTTGTGTTGGCGTTGAAATCCAGGGCCACTTGCCGAGTAAGGTACATGCGTGCATAGAGCTTCCTCCTCTGATTTTATTTTTAAAATAAGGCGCTCATGAATAAAATAATGTGTTTGCGGCGCAGTGTGGTTTATAGTTTTCTTTACGAGTGACCAAACATAACATCATTGCGTTGCATAAAATTGCGAGTTTATCTTTTATTCACATACCTATTGTTATAAGTTTCACTGCTCAGTAGACTAATAAATAATTTCCGAAATAAATTATCAGTAAATGTTTTTAATACGTTTTTACCACATCAATTAAGCATCCATATTCTAATTTCATATATGAATATTTTTACTAGGTAGGTAGGCCTATAAAATATATAGTTTTTTTATATATTTTTTAATATTGCATACAGTGACGTGTGACATCTCATCAGTACTTTTAAACCAGCTACAATCTAAAACTCCAACTGTCTGGCAGACAATGCACAGCCTAAGCCGTTGGCTTGAGAAGCATGAAATTTCGCACAGGAGTCCTTTTTAATGTCGACTATGCCATCTATCACGAAGAAAGGATTTTTGTAAATGCATTCTCTAAGGAGGTTGAATGACGGATTAAAATTAGTACGAAAATCTTCATTCGTAATTTGAAATTAGAATTACGAATAATTTCGATTTTAATTTCTAAGACAAACTGCCAGTTTTTAAAACAAAGGAGAATGCCCATTCATGGTATCGGAAAAATATCATTAAACCTGATACTGCTTAAATTATTGCATATTTTATGGTTTATCCTCAAACGTTGTCCTATTTTATCCCAGGTGACAGTTTTTGTAAAATAAAGTAATTATCATCACATTTTACATTTTGTTCACAGAGCCGGAGGCAAAATAATATTTTTTATTGGACTTAAAAAAATATACTTTCTTGCCTCCAGATAAAGTAGGTTCCGTCGAGGGGCAATAATCTTCGCACCGATAGGTACTAAGTTTCATAGTAAAATGGATATTTTCCTTTAAATAAAGATTTTGTTGTGAATATTTTCTATTTTTATGGTAGGTACACAGACAAGTTTAATATACAATAGCAAAGCGACTGTGATTGCAATTGTCTAAACTTTGTTTTCATAATTTTGTGCATAGTGCATACAGTAACACTCATTTCATATGGTAATGCCAACTTGTAGTATCGTTCCAGTGTTTATCTTATGCATACTTATGTGCTTTAAATTTAAACTATCTATAATTTTAGAACTCAATAATATTATTTTGTTTAAGCTTTCTAATGCACATAATGGAAAATAAATTTTAACATTTCGGTATATTACAATTATTAAAATGACAGGCACTTTTTTCTTCTAGAGATAAAAATATCAGGTATGTAATATACTGTGGCAAAATTGCGCTTTAATTTTTATCTATTAATTTCAACAGTAAAACTTCACCTACTGTTGATCATGCTTTTCCTCGAAAATTAGGATGGACTTAGGTCTCTGAACATCACGCTCGCCTTGGGGGGGTTGGTACCTATTACCTGGTACCAATGCCCGCAACTAAGACAAATAAAATCATAGAAGGTTTCTCCTAATTTCCTTTTAAAATTTATTTTCATTAATTTCATATGCTGGTGAAATTGTTTCCGCAGTTGAAATAATAAATATTTAACTATAAATATATACCTAACTTTAAAAAAAATCAGCGATTCGTGCCTGCGATGCTGATCTTAGCAATTTCCTCCACTCTCAACAATGTTGCACTTTTATACTGCAAAATATCAAATACTTATAAATTCCATTACTTGTACAAAGTAGAGTAATATAAAGCTATGAACATGTTAACTTGTCCTATTTACGAATGTAATATTCAACGTCTCCACGAGACAGCCCCGTGCGTTATATTTAAATTACTTCCCCTCAAAGCGGGATTACATTTAAGCGAGGTTAAGAGGTAAATTTCACTTACAGCTTTCCGCGTCTTGTAATTTCTTTAACTTAACCACTCAGCGGTAATACGCCGATGTGTGTGTAGAATCAGAAGTAGGAGAATTTCGTCTTATTATTAATTTAATGCAATTTTAATAAAATTATCAATTTAGAGTACTACGCACTATAACGGTGAAAGGAAAACATGGTGAGGAAACCTTCATACGATAGTGATGTTTAAGAATTTCTATGGTATGTAAAAGACCGCGAATCCGCTTTAGGCCAGTGTGGAGGGCTATATAGCCTAACCAATCTCAAGTACTCTTGATTGTAGAGAAGGCCCGTGCCCTGCAATGGGACGTATATGGGCTGATACACTTAGCTTTGATTGAGTACCATTTTTTTTTTATTGCAACGAATGGCGAGACGAGCATGCCGTTCGCTTGATGGTAAGCGATACGACCGCTCATGAACAGTAGCAAAACCAAACAATACCTTGGATTACAAAGCAATGCTTGGCATTCCACTGCGCTCGCCATCCTGAGACATAAGATGTTAAGTCTCAATATGTCCAGTAGTTACTCTGGCTACAATGCCCTTCAATCCGAAACACAACAGTGCGTTTACAGTGCTGTTTAACGGGAGAAATAGACACTGCGGCGGTACCCACCCAGATGGCCTCTCACATATGAGAGACCTACCACCAGTGACCTATCACCTAGTATTTCTTAATATGTTTGTGTGTCATAGGAAGGTGAAGTTTTAATAATAATTGACTTTATTTGCATGCAATTTTCCTATTTACTCGTACATACCTTACATATCCGTGAACTCAATCATTATGTGCCTCTAAAAATACTGTTGTAGTATTCATCTTAATGTTTAACTTTTAAAAGGTTTACATAAATTGATAAATAGGTACACCAGTCCCATACATAGTCTTGGGGTCACTAAGATCGAGTTTTGTGTTGTGGATACAAAAACTACGACAAGCTTTTCGGTCTCACAGACAGCCAGACCCGAAAAAGGCTGTTTAAATATATTTTGATTTATTATTTATTGACTACATACTTTTTTTTTTCGTTTCATTAAATAAGACAAAGACTTAAGAATGTTATTTCTTTGCTTTTAAATAAAACAAAGTGAAGGTACTTAATATTTATATAGGGTCCTTTTTGCACAAGAAATTCGTTATGTATAGGAAAAAGTACGTCTAAAAACATGCAGACCTGTGGTGTAGACTCAGGAATCAACCAGGCAAGAGAGCACGCGACAGGCTTTACAACTCGATGTTAGATGGATCGTGTACTACTTTGTTAGTAACGCGAAGTTAATATATTTTTTTCGAATTATTCTTTGGAATATAAGTATATTATGAATAATTTACAAACTTGATAAGCAAGTATTACGCTCAGATGATACATCATACGGAGTATATCGAGACTGCAACCGAAAACGAAGCCAGGCGGAAGTTTTAGTGGATCCAAAAACAAAGCAACTAAAATTTTCGCAATAAGGGATGTATTTTCACTTTTGAACTGTCGTCGTGTTTGGGTATTGAATACATAGTTTATCCTACAATAATAATGTACATCCACAGAGTACATTTAACATACTGAGATGTAAAGTATTTTTTTTAAGACGCAATGGTACGCAATTTGGCAATAACTACGTATTTACCACGCAAACATGATGATACCACCTAGCGATGTGGATACCTGTATAAAATTAATAATAAAAAAAACATTAACTTTAATTAAGTGGATAAGTAACAACTTAAACAAAAAGCACACCAAATATACATAATATAACCATGGTGTAGATAATATCCTCGGATTTTCCGAATACTTACCAAGCTTCCTTATAATGGCTGCAAATGGCATAAAAAGGTAAATGGCAGTTTTGGAAGTAGGTCAGGATTGGTGAATAAATCTAGATTGGGCGTAATGTGTGTCGACATTACGGCCCCAAGGGATGCTGGGGTCACGCGTCTGGTCGCATCGATAGATAACATTACACTTGGAAAATAAATCTGATAATGGGAACGGCCGTCGACACTAAGATACTAAGATTTACATTCAACGCATCTGCTCCTTCAAAGGAGTGGTTTTTATTACCAATATTGAATTGCGTTTGAAATTTATTGAAAGTTATTTGAATACAAAAGTGAATGCGAACGCATGGTTGAAATAGAACATTAAAATAAAATGCCTGTGATGAAATTCGCGACGCGATTGTTTGAATATTTTGCGAGTTAGCCTGTAAAAGAAAAATGTAGGCGTTTTGTAAGTTAAGAGAGACTTAAAAATGTACACTTTATTTATTCACTATTTTGAAACAAAGATTTGTGTACAGCAAGGACATGCGGTCCACTTTTTAGTTTAAATTTTCTATAATACTAAAAATCTTTGTTTATGACATTTATATATGCATAAGCTTCTAAAAGCATTATTATTTTACCATAGACCGTTTTATTGTAAACATTAGTGTTTTTAAGGTCTGTGTTGTTATCATGATTAAAATTAATGGCTTTGCAACCCAGACGCTTTTATTTCTTTCAGCAATTAATTGTCCATCAAAACCTATTGTGTCTCCACTCTTAGAAATATCCATATTCAACATGCTTTATGGTCTACGCACGAGACAATAATCATTTCAACTAAACATAGAATTATCATTTTTCACAGTAAAAAATATACGAAACCCCATTCACACATTGCAAAGTTTTCGCAATGGAACTAGGGATGAAAGAAGGCGCGGCAGTCCCATACCTTAATGATGGCTGCAGGCCACAGCCTATTGTGGATGCTGCTCGCAACGGACCCCGGAAAATTATTGCACAAACTTGGTAGAAAAATTTCATGCGAGTATGAAACCTACGGCGGAGCAATTTACATTTCACGCGCTCCATGTCACTTGAACTTGCAAGTTGCTTAACTATTTTTTGTTCCTTTATGCACGGTTGTATTTTCTGTAAACATGTTCCGCGTTGTGATATTGAGTTTCATATTGAACTGAAGGAAAGGAATTTCTGTTTGGAATATTGTAGGTATATGTAGTTGTTACTATATAAATTTTGCATACGGAGGGTGTAGGAGACAGCCTTTGACGACTAGACATTACCGCTATCAATAAGTCCTTTTTGTCTTTGACGAAAAATCATCTTTGGGTAAATGATAAAAACATATTCATGGAAATAATCATTTATATATTATATAAAAACTGCGCCACTTCTGAAGGTCAAAAAATTGTTCTCAAAACATAATGGCTATCAAGCAAAATAATTTTGTATTATATTTATGCTAATTCGCATTACCCAATCTACTTCGAGAGAAGGCTTGAAGTCCCTTTACATTTTGTATATCCACGGGTAAATAACTAACGAGATACGAGTATCTTCCATCTAAACTATATTACGAAACTAGGACTATCAAAGAAGCATTAATGTAAATAAAATATTAATTGAAGACTCCCAAAAATTAAAGAGCAATTATAAAGTGCCTACATGCACAAATTAATCAAACAGATATAATAAGGAAACTTCCATAAAAACAAACTAACATAGTTATTTCATTGGAATTATGAATATTGTCAGTAAGCATTCTGTTTATACGTTAAACATTTATTTTACATTCGCTGGAAAAAGTGAGTTTATTAACACAGCGATTAAATAAAGCCACCAGTGTGCTTTCATTACTTTTATGACCCAATAATTTTAAATTTATTCAGTCGATAATGTTCTTACTGAATGTTAACAGATATCATTTAATTGGATTATTCCCGGTAGTTGGAACAAGTTGGCAAGTTTGTTTGTTGTAGAACGCGTGGGAATTTATTTTCTCATGCCCCAATTTTATAAATGGATGGCAGGAATCCAAAATTGCTATTTTTCCTCTGCTATATTCCCCTCTAAAGTGCGTGGTGGCCTGTTGGTAAACGGACCAGACGCGGCTGCCAATATGTACACGGTGGTCGCGGGTTTGAATACCAGGGTACACCTCTGACTTTTCGGAGTCATGTGTGTATTGATAGTTAATCACCACGCACTATAACGGTGAAGGAAAACATCGTGAGGAAACCTGCATACCATAGCAATTTCTATGGTATGTAAAGTTCGCCAACACGCACTAGGCCAGCGTGGTGGACTAACTACTCTCAATCGTACTCATAGATTGTCGAGGAAGCCTGTGCCCTGCAGTGCGACTTAAATGGGCTGATACAGTACAGTACCATATTTTTATGTATCAAAATAAAAAATATAAAAAATATTAATAGATGCTAGGTTGCTCTACGACGCGACAATTAGTGGTTACTGGTTGGTCAAGTTATACCTAATGTTAAATTGATGAAGATTAATAGGGTATTTGACTATGATCGATATTTTGTTTTATTTTGAGTAAAAACACGAATACCATTAAAATAAAACATTTATGTCAAAACAGTATGAACGTAGTAACACGAGGGAGATATTAGACTTTTAAATTAAAGAGTGGAAGTGTAGTGGAGACATCTTACCGTCTCTTTCACACGCGCACATTGTAATGCATGTTAAGACTAGTGACGTCACTAGTATTCTTTTGCACCCCTTTTCTTTTACTCCCACTACAAGACTTAAAATGTTTCTAACATGTATAATTCTGAATGGATTTCCAAAATTCTTTATTTGTTATATTCTGGATATGGATACCTTTTGACAAAAACAATAAAAAAATAGAGTCAAATACCCTAATGTCCTGGTGCACATAACATTCGTTCGATGACGTCACTACTATTCCTTTTTTGAATTCTGACTCATAATACCTTAGACTTGCATAATGCACGGGTCAGCTAGTGAAAACAACTGCGTGACTGGGAAGTAACCGAGCGTGTGCTCCGTAGGCCTTGTTATTTTGCAGCAATTTTTCTCCGCCTCGCGTCGGCTTCCTCTTTTTTAATTAAGTGAAACTAAGAGGCCCTTTTGTTTCCTCGGCCGGGCGCGGGCGCTAATTGCCCGCCAGTCAGTCACTTGTCATCAACAACGCTTTATTTGCCCACTTGTGTTTATAAAACAAATCACTAAGTCTCGAGAAATGTATAGAAATATAACATCGAATATTTGAGCGGGTAATTTCAGAGTTATTTAATTTTATAAGTGAATTTTGATGCGAACTTTTTGATGTGTGATGTGAATTTGAGTGATTTATTATACTCGACTGGAATGTTTTATTATAATTAGTCTGTTATTAATTAGGTTATTCAAATTATACACTAATTTAAACAACAGTGAATAAATAATATTAAAAAAAAAAACAATTTAATTATATTTCTGTTGACTTATACAAAGAAATAGTTTCAGCCAAACCATTACTCATATTTTGTTATCAGCCTTGTTTTCACTGGTACAATGTTCTGTGACGTTCACAGTATTGTTAACACAAAATATTGTACAAAAACTATTTATTCAATTTATTTAGCAAAACAAGATCTCAATCAAAAAGTATATAATGTTCTTTTGTTTTATATTATTAATTTCTCTAAATAAGTCGCATTGCTAAGCATCGTACAGCCTATTAATAAGTTTTTGATGAAAGTTTATCAACCAATTTTACTAATATATTCAAATGAAGAAAACATCGGTGACTTAACATGAAGTCAATACCCACCATTTAAGTCTCTATTCTTAAAACCTGGCTCTTAAACTCTTTTCTTAAGTAATATGTTAAGATCGAGCAAAGTGGCGGTCTATAGTCTCTGCCTACCCCTATGGGATACAGACGTGACGACTATGTACCTATGTATTCTTCGATTATGTATGTATGTATTCTTAAAACCATTAGACAAAAACTACTTCATTAGTTGCCAGACGCCCTTCAGGTTTGAGGTATCAAAGCAACTCAAACTGATTGATAAAAATCAATTAAAATATCCACCAGCCAAGAACTTCTCAGCACCAGTGCAGATTGTGCTAGAAAGTAGATTATCTGGAAAACGGCTATGTGTGTCCTGTTTAGTATGCATTAATCACAAGCGGGCGACTACCGGCGTGATTGAAACTAAATCCCCCGGGACGACGCTTTACTGCCAACTGATTACTGCCCGCAATACCACCGGATTAGGTTATTTAAATTAGAACAAGGAATTTAAATGTAAAAAATGTATTATTGAAGTAGTAGGTAGGTTTGGAGCGAATCGTATTAAGAGTGGCGGTTGAATGATCTGCATTCCTTGGTAAAGTTTTATACGACACCATTTTTATTTCATTTTTTTTCCTGTGGAAAAGTTGAATTTACGTCATTTTTTGATATACCTACCATACCTTGCACGATCCCGGTCACATTGTAAATGCCGATACCGGCACTACTTTAAATTCATTATAGCATTTTTATGGTTTGTCCTTAAACGTATTCCTGTTTTATCCCAGGCGACAGATTTTTATAAAATAAAGCAATTATCATCACATTTTACATTTTGTTGACAGAGCCGAAGACAAAATAATATTTTTTATTAGACTTCAAGTTCATTTCTCCAAGAACTCCGTGCCTAGGCCGCAATTGAGTTTAGATTTTTTTCCCTCCACTAAAAAGTAGGTTTCATCGAGGGACCAAAATATTTTCACCGATACTAAGTTTCATAGTAAAATGGGCATTCTCTTTTCCTTTATAATGTGAACTTTCTTTAGCGTGTGTTTAAATCATTGATATATTATTCTAGAGGCCACACTGCAAACAAAATATTTGTAACAAAAATGAATGATACCGTACCACTTCTTCTGCTTCTGTCTCTGTCACGCTTACGCAGTAATATCATCTTTGTTCAGGGCGTTTACTACATACTACCGACACGACAACTGTGAGAATATGCCTAAATTGATAGTAGGTACATTTTCATCATTATCACCTTAAACTAAGTTCGAAATGAATGATTAGTTTCATAAAAAAAAGTGTATTGATTTTTAGAACAGGATCTTATACGTGAATGTCGAACGTACGAACATTCGAATTTCGTGTCGGAGTATAGAGTAGCCCTCCTTGTACTCCCTGTACCATTGATTGATGACTGATTTTGTTCCCGATGTCCGCTCTAGTATAACAGTGCTCTAGTATAATACCTTAATGGTTTGAATTGATTTTTTTCACAATAGCTCATAAGTCTATTACCTTGTCGGCTCTAAAGCGTTAACGGGCGAGTTGCTAAGTCCTGAATTAAGGGGATATTTGCTTAACATACACATTGTCTGCGGTGGCTGGATTAGTCGTCCACGTCACTGCTTTAATCTTACTCAGCGGTGTAACATACACATTGTATAATGCTAATATGGTTCATGTAACATGTGGTAATATGAATTATCTTCTAGAACCGTTTTACCGATCTATAAAATACCGACGTTATTTATTTTTTCCTACTAAAATAATAAAAACAGATATACAGACAGCAATATTAACTGGTTTATAAAATACTAGCTGACGGGCCCGGCTTCGCCCGGGTGCAGATAGTTTTTGAGTCCAATCCACATCAAGAACATATTATTTCGCGTGTCTACTAACTATATTTCCCGCGTGCCGTCGACTATATTTCCCTTCCGTAGGAGAGGACATCCCGTGCCAACAATTTGAATTTGAAAGAGTAGAAAATATGTATATTTGGTTTCCTGACTCATCCCACGGGAACACTACATTTTTCGGGATAAAAAGTAGCCTATGTGTTAATCCAGGGTGTCAGCTATCACTATACCAAATTTGAAAGAGTAGAAAATATGTATATTTGGTTTCCTGACTCATCCCACGGGAACACTACATTTTTCGGGATAAAAAGTAGCCTATGTGTTAATCCAGGGTGTCAGCTATCACTATACCAAATTTCATCAAAATCTGATGAGCCGTTTTTTCATGAAAGAGTAACAAACATCCATACATCCATACTTACAAACTTTCACCTTTATAATATTAGTAAGGATCTCTTAATACATAAACTCACGCCTTTTTCCCAGAAGGCGTAGGCATAGATGCTGCCAAGTACCAGGCCACCTAAGAGGTGGAATAAGGCATAAAAAAGAAATTGATTTAACAAAAAAAAATGTCTTGGACGAATATTGCATGCGATCATTAAAATTAACTTTTTAAGACTTAACACAATGCAGTAAAACTTAATTGGCAACAAACAACTGAATCACGGAATGCGCATAGCAAAAATTCACAACTTGTGACTGAAATAAAAAAATGACAAATATTTTACAACAATTTACAAAGCTGTATCGCACTATGGAATTAAAAAATGTAGCAATTTTCCAACTGCAAAACAATATACAATCGTTTCGCACAATAAGAGTAATTACGAGAATCCACCTGAAGCTTTGCAGGGTAATAAATCTATTTACCGCTGAAGGGGTGTTGATTTCTACGGCAAAAACCGATGCGATATTTGCGCGCCAATTTAAAGTTGCCGTCCCTGTATGCAGCTGTAGGTAATCTAATTAGCACGGAATTAGTTTGCCTGTAAATCCGTGAATTGGGATATTGCTCACAGTTTTGTTTTTGAATGTTTGCAAATAACGGAGGAAATATGCGAATTTTTGAGTGTGTATTTTTAAGGACAGATTTTAAAGGTATCAGGTTGACTAATGCAGGGAAAAAAGATAGCTTTTTGGTTCTCAATTAAAAGAGTCTCAAATGTTTGCAAATAGTTTAATTATAAATTTCTATTAAAAAGTGAACAAGCGGTTGGCTAACTACAGATATTGTAATCACACTAATATTTACCTTGACAAATAAAAAAACCATATCCACAAGCAAAAACAGCACAACGCAAATATAATAACAATTTCAAACCTTAGACATACTTAAGTAGCTAATACAATAACTTACGGAGACAGTGATACCATCACGACAAAAAAGTGAACAAAAACCGACCTCTTCGCAAAAATCCACGAAAATAAACGGAACATCAACAATAATCAGTGTCCGGCATACAACATATTAAACTTTTTCCACTCAAGCCTCCAGTGAAAGAGAAAACGAAGAGTGCTTTTTGTGCCTCTGAAAAAGTACTGTAATTTATTTTCCCTTGGTGCAATATTTAGTGCTGTCCATTACTACAGTTCGCGACCGAACATTATTCACGGACATCCATCTTTTTTTTCTCGGCCGTACGCGCGCGGTCTTCCATATTAACTTTTTCATTCATAATAATATTGCGAGGAGCCCGTTCGTATTTGAAATCGCTTTTGGAAAAAAAGGTTTTGTCTGTGGTGCGTTATTTGTAGTAAAAAGTAAACGCATGCTTATTGAGCAGTAATAAATGATTTTTATTAAAAAAATAATGTAAGTTGATATTCAAATGGACAAAAAATTAAAAAATTGCATAGACAAAAAATATTCCAACTTACTTTAATATTGCCGATGCCTCTTCCCCCATTTCATACCTTCCTTTGCGTTCCTAGTCAACTGTTACTATTTTCAACGCGATTTTGAATACGATGTTTATTTTTTAGTGTTTAAAAATTGCATCTTCAATTGAAACAGCTTCAACACATTTAAATATCAAAATTGGTGTTATAAATGAATGTAACTTCGAATTCCTATCAATATATATTTTCCATTTAGAATGTTTGCAACAATAGACTAGCTAATATACTATCGGATAGGAAGAAAAACCAGAGAGCTACCGTACACCCGCAGTGCACAAAATTTCGGGACTATAATCATGCCGTTACGACGACATACAAAATCTTCAAAATGTTCTATATAACGTACCCGTCTTAAATCCCCAAAATGCCTTAATAAAACCATAATGCCTTTACACAAATAAAACCTGTGAATGTCGTGTTATGTTTACATAACTGAAAGTGCGAAGTGTTGGTAACACGCCGATGCGGACGTCCGCCGGCGTCGCATCGCTAATGCGCCCTGCACTTAGCTCAATCACTATATAGTGTGTACTAAGTAGCTTGTGTCGTATGATAAGGGGATTCCCCTTAGGTTTTTAATGGGTGTAATTTGAGTTTAAGGATGTGATGATTATAAAAGACTGGTACAATAGGTTGGTATGGGTGTTTTTGGGGGAAGCCTATCTACAGTACTAGGTTTTCTGTAGTTACAGAAGTTAGGGATATTTCACTATTTAAATTTTGTTTACTGAAGAGTATTACGCTATACTCTATTTTCGAGGGACAAGCACAGCATTTCCAAGACAGTCCTATTTGACCAACTGTAGTACTAGCAACGGAGGATTACATTCTGTACTATTCTATAAAAGCTGAAAAAATAGGAGGGTTTAAATATTTCATGACCATGTTTATCATAAGTTATTTCTTTTAATATCTATTAAATCCATAATATATGAAGTAAACGTAAATCCATAACATACTATTGATTTTCAAAACAAATTAATAATTGTCAAAACTTAATAATGTATCTTTACGCAAGTGTTACCAGGTCAAATTCAGTCAGTGATAGATGCGACATAACCCTTACAAGGCGGGAAGCGAGTACTTCCATTGACTGATGGGTCGGATGTAACCTCTTGTTCAGCGTACACTGGAGGCCCTTCGTTACGCGAAATATTAATTTATTGACAACGGGTTAATGTGTTCAAACTCTGACTAATATTAAGCGTTATTTACTTTGTACTTCAAAGACTGCGCTGTGTTTAAAATGGGGGCTTGGGATAAGTAAATTACGGTAATAATTTTATTTACCTATATCGTGAAAGTATACGGAGTAAATTGATGGGAAAGTAACATTTAATAAACTATGAAGTGTGACATATTTTTAGTAATTTTTGGCTGCTTGATGCTTATGGTACTAAATTGCCACTTTGTAGAACAAGCCCATTTATTTTGTTTTATTCAAGCTAACCGCGGCTCTATCACTAATACGGTAAATGTGTAAGTTCTAAACGGTATAATACAATAAACATAAGATATCTACTCATAGTTTTAAAAACACCTATGGAATAATTGTATTAAATCGGCCCATATACGTTCCATTGCATGACACGGCCTCCTCCACAATCGAGAGTACGATTGAGAGTAGTTAGGCAGTAGGCTATATAGTCCACCACGCTGGCCCAGTACTGGTTGGCGAACTTTTTCACACCATAGAAATTCATACAAATTGCTACGGTATGCAGGTTTTCTTACGATGTTTTCCTTCACCGTTTTAGTGTGTGGTAATTGATTATCAATACACGGAACTTGAAATGACAAAAAACAAAATGGCGGAACAATACCATTTCAAAAAAACCTTCAATAGATTCCTTATTCAAACAAATAATTTAAAAAAAACACGCATAACAGTTATGCATAAATAATTTACTGTTAAAGGGTTATTCGGTAATTATAGAGCTCGACGTTTAGGGTTCTCAAGGAATTTGTACATAGGCCGAGTTGTTTCATTTTATTGTTATTAGTTCGGCTGAATGAATTCGGAAGGGTAAAAAGTAAAATGACCTAATTAAATATTATTACTGACATACTGGCTGTAATGTTTATTATTTATAGGGAAAATCAAGAAAATGTTTTTATCAATAACATTATATAGTAATAATCTGCCACTACGTGAATTATGTACTGCTAAAATATTTTTTGAAACCAATCATTTCGATACTTTTTATTTTAATTATTTAATTTCATACTTATGATGAAATAATTGGTACGATTCGGATTTATCCCAATGAAATTAATTTTCCACTCCGCATCGCTTCAATTAATTGACATCAGTTGAATATGTTAATAACATTCTCCGTATAAAATTAGCAAATAAAAAAATAGCTCATACTAGTTGGAATTTGTGATAAAAAAAAAATGGGTTCTTGCAGTAATAGGCGTACTAATGTGAAACACGGGACTAATGCTGTTGGAAAATTTAATATGCATTCATATTAACTTTCAGGTATGCGAACGAAAAACTTAACTTAAAATAGACTATAAACACTATAAACTTAACTTCAAAATGTCAGTAGTAGTAGCACTGGGTTTAAACCCGTTCACAACCCGCTACGCTACGCTTTCTCTCGTTTAGTTGAAAAGTTCCAACAATATGCATAAAATATGTGACAAAAGTCATCTTACCAAATTAAATGATGCGTAAGCAACACGAAGCCTTAAGAAATTAAATGCTGTAGATTTTAGTGGCATCATCATTCCCCAAGTTCCTCGCAACCCCAGCAATTAAAACGCACCCGAAGGGTTGCACCGCTTTCCAAATTGCAAACACGTCCATTGTTTTAATCTACTCCTCCGCCAGTAACCAGGATATAATACTTGGAGCTCCTAGCTTACCGTGAGCCGCCCGTCTTGAAAGGCATCTTAGTGTTAGATTTGAAAGGAAGGGTCTTCTTAATCTGGTTGAGTTCAGTGGAGCGAAATTCGCCAGCGTATACTTGATTGAAATATTAATTTCGAGAACTCTCTTCTGATGATAGCTTAGGTGCGGCCCGTCATTTGCAATAAATTATTGTAGAAAAATGTATATTCTTTTATTATTTAATCTAGTTCTATTTTACAGAAAAAAAAAGTCCCTTGGATCAAAGATATGTAATTACTTCATACATCATAAATTAGGGCTCAATTATGAAACGGTACGTAATACTAGAAAAATACATAATGACACCTCTTTGTATAAAAAAATTAACACTTTGATCGAGAATAAGAAACGCGTTACCTCGTCCTTTACGTAGAAAATACACTTCAATTTAGATTTTATTGTGACTATGTCTCGTCAGACAGATTTATTTCAGCCGAATTTCTTCTTTTGGAAAATATTCGGAATATGGAGTGGGAGGACGGTCAACATAAAATACAAATATTACTCAATTTCGTATCTTTTTGTCACGCTTTTTTTATATAACTTACTACTAACGCTAAATTTGTATTACACGCCTTTAAAAATCGAGTTATTTGTACGCGAAGTGATATTTTATTTCAACGAGATAGCGGTCACGGCGAAAGTTTCGATGATTCTGTTCATGCGAGATAAAATCTTCGAAGCATTTGATTTGATAGATTGTGAGGAGTTCAAATATGAGGATGAAGATGACAAGCGTATTATTGAATCAAATAATACGGCGTACAGAACTTACTTGAAACTTTACGCCATATTATCAAATATCGCATACTCTTCCCAAGTATTTGCTCCATTATTCGTGAACTTAATATGGGCGACGGGGTTGGAACTGCCGATTTGTAAATATTACTTCTTAACCGACGAGATGAGAGAAAAATATTTCATCTTTTGGTTTATTTACCAATCATTTGGCATGTACGGGCACATGATGTACAATGTAACTGTCGATACGTTTATCGCTGGCTTGTTGATGACGGCCGTCACTCAGCTCCAAGTTCTTAATGTTAAGTTCACAAAATTCAAATTGGAAGAAAATTATAAAAACCTCGAAATAGCAGTTCAAGACAAAATTCAAATAATGCGGCTTAACCGGCTTTTAAAACATTATGAATATATTTTAAGGTGAGTCTTCATTTTTGTGTTATGTTCAGAATTTATTATTTGAAATATCGACTTTATGACTTTACAAAATAAAGGCCAGACATAAAATAGACATAGACTACTGTTACTGGTGGTAGGTCTCTCATATGTGAGAGGCCATCTGGGTGGGTACCACCGCAGTGTCTATTTCTCCCGTCAAACAGCAGTGTAAACGCACTGTTGTGTTTCGGGTTGAAGGGCATTGTAGCCAGAGTAACTACTGGACATATTGAGACTTAACATCTTATGTCTCAGGATGGCGAGCGCAATGGAATGCCAAACATTGCTTTGTAATTCAAGGTGTTGTTTGGTTTTGCTACTGTTCATGAGCGGTCGTATCGCTTACCATCAGGCGAACGGCATGCTCGTCTCGCCATTCATAGCAATAAAAAAAAAAAACAACACTTGTTTATTTTACGGGTTCAAAATATGTAATCCTCTTCAAAACGTGTTCCTTTAGCTCTATGTTCATAATATTTTTCTTCCAGATATTGTGCGATAATCCAGGAGATAATAAGCGTGACAATGTTCATTCAGTTCGGAATGGCGTCGGCTATTGTGTGTGTTGTAATGTGTGGATTAGTTCTGGTATGTATTTTTTTATAAAAGTGTACAAAAAGGTAATGTTATGTCCAGATGTATAGACCTGTAGAAATTAAAACATTTTCTTATATGAATATTAGCAATATTGCTAAGATTGATATACATCAATCTTTTATTTTAGCAATTAACGGAATTCAAAAGAGACCTGTAAATTACGTAATTAACACATGTGTAAATAATATTAAACCACAAGGATTAGATGTGCCAAGCATCAGTTATTCTACATTATAATACTAATGTCTGTAAATTTCGCAACATTTTTATACTCGTAGTGGTATTAACACTTATTGTGTTAATATAAATTATATTAATCCTTTTTATAAAATCGAATGTAATACGAATTAACGTAGAATAGTGTTACATTATTGATGTTTCAATTTTAGCCACAAACGACAGAAACGTTAGTATTCATGGTGATGTATTTAGTCGCCATGACGATGGAAATATTTGTACCGGGCTTGCTCGGCACAAAGCTTAGCTATGAGGTTTGTAGACTTTAATTAATAATACTGCACTAGTACTGACCAGTTACTGAATATTAGCATAAGTACATTTACATTTAGTTTAGTAGAAATATTCGTATACACGATAACATAAATATTCATATTTGGTAACTATAAAATAAAAGAAGAATAAGTTAATTTTCATTAGGCGCTCTATCTAAAGACTGAAAAATTATAATGACATAATATTATAGAGAGTTATATCCGCGTAACGATTGCATAGTCAATACTCATTACATAGATAGATAATATAAAGTAAAATATAACACTATAATACGACAATAAAACAGCTTAGATTGATTGTCCAACTAACCCATTTTGCACCACGAAACAATACTGTTGCAATCACCACAAAAAGCATTTTCATTGCAGAGTCAAGAGCTATCTTTCGCAGCGTACAGCAGCGAATGGATACCGAGATCGCACTCGTTCAAACGCAGCATCATGCTGTTCGTAGAGCGAGCCAACATTCCAATCCAGATGACGGGCCTGAAAATGTTTCCGCTGACACTGGTCACTTTCACATCGGTGAGAGCGAAAAATCCATTGTTATGAAGGACGTTTTGTGACTGTTGCTCTGTTGCATCAATTTTTGTCGCTCAGTTTAGCTTTGTAACAGTTTGGAGTGCAATTTGTTAGCTTGCTCTAAGTCTTTGATCATCGTTATCAAGTTGCCAGTCTACTGTTGACACAGAAGTCGTTTGAATTGTCCATCCATGAACAATTCTATTGAATGATTCAGCAATTTTATTATTGATATTTTTCCTATTTTTTCTTTACAATTGTAATTTCTGTCGATATCGTTACTTAGGGTAGAAATGTATGCTGTAGGCGTAGTTATTATTAGTATCACCAGTACAAATAGACTGAACATTGAATTTGTCAACTCGGAATGTTATATTTTTGCTATTCACCGCTTTAAGTGTTTGCATTAAGCAAAAAGTCACGTTATTTAGCAACGGGTGCAAATTACAGTCTTATCAAAATAGGAAGTAGCAAACCTCAAGAGTTTCAGATGTTTGTCGAGTATCTGCAGGCCTCGCGGTTCGCCCCATTAACATACTTACCTAATTATTTTAATAACGTTTTGCAGATTATGAAAACGGCGTACTCTTTCTTTACTCTAATTAGAAATGTGCAAGATCACGAAGACGGGGCACATTAGAGAGTTAATTTGAACGAGAAAACATTCTGCATTAGTGGTGGTAATAGTATCTGCAAAATATTTAGATTAGATTGTCTGATTGTTTAAATTGCACTGAAATAAATTTATTAAGCCGATTATTTTTCATCATTAAAGCTATTAATAAATATTTTTTGCACGTACACTTTATGGAACCTTTTTTATCTCCGTCCCATAGCTGTGAAATATTACAACAAGATATGACCACCATTTGTCCTTTTTTTAATTTATACTGTTCGGTGAGTGTGAAATTAATGTTTATTTAATAATTAAACACCTACAAAAATTCATTACGATGAATATAAATATGTACTGGTCTCGTTAGTGCTTAGTTCGAGAGCGCACATCGAGACAAGTGTTTGTGTGAACCACAAGCATTTGCTGCGGGTCTGGATGTTTGTGAAATCGAAAAGTCTCTCGTAGGAGTATGTATATGACTGATGGGTGTATTTATTTTATGTTTATTTATGTATAGTCATAAGAAATACTACTAGCAATGTAGCCTATTTATGAACACAATAATTTCAAAGTTGACTAATCGGGCAAAGGTATCTTCTAGGTACACATAAACCGCTTCGTACGTCGTTCTTTGTGGAATTAGGTATTCAAAAATTGGATTTAACAGCACTGTTGTGTTTGACAAACTAAGTATTTGACCAAATTGGAATAAAGACTTCCTTCATAGTTTGTTGATTTGTGGTCAATCTTTTACACCGAATAATATAATCAATTCGATACAAAACTTTTAAAAGGAGCTTTTAAAAATATCAAATTTATTTTGAAGACGCGCGCATAATTGATATTGTTTAAGCAAATTGGAATCCAAAAATGTAATATTAATTTAATTTTGTACTGTTTCTACAACCGGTATAGCAAAGCTTAATAACAGCGCATTGCTCGTATGAAAAAGCATTCCTAAGTCAGTAATTATATACCGAGATCTTACATGTGCGAAGCTAATGGTTCGTGCCACCTGCGGCAAATCTCATTAGAAGGCTAAATTTAAATTAACGTTAATTAAAATAACTAGGATTATATCGAAGCGAGGCACGTTGAGATTTGGTATATAGATTTGGCAAATTAAATGAGGTCAATAACTTACTAGATTTAATAACGCCAACTATTCTCGTGTTAAAGAATGAGTTAAGAAGTAGTTTTCGATATGCAGGTATTATTTTGAACCTTGATTATGCTCGTTGCCTAACTAGCCAACTAATTCGTCTACATTTCCAGATTAAGTTGCTGGATACCCAATTGGCCTTATTCCTCTTCCCATCCTTTATCCTCCCAGCTCTTCTCCTGATTTGGTAGGCCAAGAGCTCAACAGCGTTTTGGATGTTCATGGGCGGCAGTGACATCAGGACATTTTTACTCGTTTGCCGGACTTATTTAATAAAAAACATAAGGGTCTCATGAATGCGCTTAAAACACATTTTTCTCCATCACAAAGAATACGAAGACAACACATCTAACTATTATATGTTTCACGTTTTGACATAGAATTTTTTTATAAATATTGTTGGAGACACCAAACGAATTAACTTAATGTAGATTATAAAAATTACAAACCAACACAAATAGTATCAATCAGCTGGCGTACTAATACATTATCTAGCACCAACAAACGACCAAATATTACACGCGTCATGCAAACAAGCACAATATAAATCACAGACCTTAATGTGTCCCGAAAATTTATGAGTAAATAGCTACTGAAATAGTGGAATATTCAGTTTGAAGACGAGTAACAAAACAGAGTAAAAACAATGGGTGAAGTTCGTGTATTTACACAGTTAAACATGCGAAGGGATGTTGGCACATCGTCACCGGGGAGTGCTGACTGCAACGCTAATGGCCGAGCTCATTATACACCCAGTATGTACACTAGTGTTTAGTGCCAACGAAAAGATAATTATAATATTAAATGCGGTATATAGACAAAATATTGGGTGGGTCGACGGAATCGGCTTAACCGAGATGTTATGTGAAGCCAATTTAATTACAGCTTTGAGTATACCGAATTTAAAGATGATGCTATAGTATAGTTCTTGTCTTTTAAATATTTTTGACCGTACAATAATATTTAAAAGACAAGAAGATGATAAAAATAATTTAACAAAAAATGTTTTTAAAGAAATTGTAGAGCTATAGATCACACCCACGATTTAAGGCTAGATACAGTACATCAAAGACAAAGAGCTTCTGACCGTCTAACGCAGAGTCATGTCTCAAAGAGTATGGATTACTTGATAATTACGACACGAGACTCCTATGAGAATATGATCTATACGTATTTCGTCACTTGCATTGGAGCAGCGTCGAGGAGGCGCAAACTTTGTTGGGGAAAATGCATATTAAGCGAGTCGTACACCATTCGATTCGGATTTAATCAACTATATTGGAACAATATGTACAAAAATCACTTAATTTACATTATCTCATAAAACGACAAATAATTAAATTAATTTATTTAAATGTGGGTTTGTAACAACATTACATATTTCAAGTAACACTTTATCGATTTTTGGGTCTGAACTTTATTCTAGATTTTTACATAACATATAACTGACGGATTCTAGTTTGTATGATTATGTTTCTTCTATATATGCTAATAATTAAAACTTCATCAATATACATATTATAATTTCAATAATTTAAACCATGTTGCGCTAAATAGCTAAATACCGCTTGACTTGATTATTCTGTAATCCTGGAAAACATCGTGAGGAAACCTGCAATTATAGTATTGAGTATTTGAAAGAATGTTGGCAGTATCTTTTTAAAACATTCCTTGAATACTTGTATTTCCACGATGTCAACCTCGCGGTATCAAAATACAGTATTTAAAACATCAAAGATTTTTATTTCTAGTTTATATTTCTGAAACAAGTTAAAGAGAAAATTATGTTTTAATCTATAGACGTGACGTTTAAGCGATATTAGACTCTAGGTGCAAAAGAATAAGGGCAAAATAAAACAACTTGGCATCTGAATAACATTGCTGTCGAGGTCTTTCCAACATTTTTCGCAATTTTTATTTGTGAAAATACGAGATGATTCATTACGATTGCTCTACATTCGTGATATTCAGCATCTTGTGAATGCAGCTCATTAAAGAAAAATCATGTTTTTTCTAGCGTTAATGGAATGACATTTATTTTTTCATATCATTGGAGGGATGTTCGACATACGTGTCGGTTTGTCCGTGTCAGATGTTTGTGGTGAACGTGCTGAGTTGTGTGTGTGTTGGTGCTCCTCGGAAGTTACCGCTAACCAGTGGTATACCGAATAAATGCATGCTACGTTTGACCGATCATGATACACGGAGCTGGCTAACCGAAATTATGTACGTATGTGGACAAGGACAGACATTGTAAAATAGCTCTGGCAATTTACTGGTTGTAAGTCTCTCATATGTGAGTGGCCGCCTGGGTAGGCACCACCGCAATATCTATTTCTACCGTCAATCAGCAGTGTAATTGCACTGTTGTGTTTCGGTTTGAAGGATATTTGTAGCCAGAGTAACTACTGGACATATTGAGACTTAAAATCTTATGTCTCAGGATGGCGAGCGCAGTTGACTTTCAAGCATTGTTTTGTAATTCAATATGCTGTTTGGTTGTGTTACTGTTCATGAGTAGTCGTATCGCTTACCATCCGGCGAATGGCATGCTCGTCTCGTCATTTATAGCAATAAAAAAAACATAATTCGGAGGAGGCCTATGCCCTGGTATAATATTTGCATATCACAATACAAATACTGACTGTGACTTGTAAATAAAATACAAGAAAAAAATACAATTATGTAAGTATACGCGATACTCAGGCATTATCTATTAATTAGGATAAAATTATGATTTTTAGGCAATTACAATTTGGTAACACAATAGCTCATAGGGATGACCGTGAAAGGAAACCACTTTAGTGAATAAAAAAAAATAGGTGATATTTTTTTTGTTAAACGCTTTGATCAAATATATACTAGATACAGGATGTGAAACAGGGTCCGAAATAAAATCAAACTCCAAAAGTGGCCGAGGTTGCTTATACTTATACATTTGAATTTCGAACTACGAGATGCAGCAAAGTCTCAAATTATAATGAACTTCAGGTAACAATAAACCTAATTCTTTTAAATTAAGATTTATTATGTTTTTGACCATACTAACATGAAATAAGACCACACGCTTATTTGTGCTCTTACTTCTCTTGCCGTTTTTTATACGATCGAAGTTTAAACGACAACTAAAAACACCCAGCAAAATGTTGAGACCAAAACCAAGGAAATAGGTATTAAATTACCTTTTACAATGTTTACAGTTTGTAAACGCTATCTGTTATACAAGGGCTCTCCAGTTAGTGCTAATGAGCTTGGTCATTACCCGTGCGTGCCGCGGCAACAATTTCTTGAAAGGGAACACATAAGACTTAACATTTTCTTCTGTAACTCAAGTACCATTAAGAGACCCAGTTATACAGGGTGCGTGATCATAAAATTTGGACGGGTTTTATCATTTTTGATGATATTATTTAGGAGTGTGTACTCTGTTTTACTTAAAGGAATGAGGGTTATTATTTCTGCTAATTTAATTTGAATGTCAAGGGCAAGCAGTATGTATGGACCTTTTGTAGTAATGGTTGTGGGAGTTTGAACCTAAAGCCGCCTACGCTGGCCTAAAGTGGTTTTGTGAGTATCTTAGTGCCCTGTGTTTCACACATTAAAATAATAAGTTTTATTTATACATAGTTTGCAATCTCACTAGTATCAACCCAGTGTAGGTACGTATGAAAACGGCGAAAAAATAGTTTGCGGCATATTGAATAAAAAACGAAATATTAATGAATAAAAAACGGCAACTCCATCAAGAATTTAACTGGAAGTCACAATAAAAATATGAAAACTGAACAAAATGAAATTTTTCACGTAACAATTTTTAATTGCGCAGTACAATAAATACTGTTCTGACAGACAAAACTTCCGTATTCCGCTTTTGTTTTCGAATCGCAGAACAAACGCAAGATTGTTTGTTTATATTTGTTTTAAATTATAACAAAACAACGTTATCCACAAGCCGCTGTAATTAATGCGTGCTGTCAATTAAACAACGTTTTTGCGAATTCATTCATTTGTGTTTTGTTATTTGAATGTTTTGTAATTCGCAATACTGGAGGAGTTGGAACGAAAATGTTGATGTTTCCGAACGGAATAAATGTTTTAACGCTGATGTACAGTTTGTGGCTTAGAAGCTGAGCGTAGATATTATTAGGAAAGCAATGGATAATTTTAAATGTTTCAGATCTTTTGAAATGAAGAATTACAATTTTCATCCTACATCATTTTGGAACATAGAAAAAAGTAAAGTAGAGTGGTAGAGGACATGGCAGTAAGCTACGACATGGTTGCTACAAGTACCCAGTGTATTACGAGTACTATACTCTATGGCTACAAGAATATAAATATATTCCAAAACTATTATGTTTTTTGCTTACATACACTAATTGATTAATACTAAAAATCGTCGTTTACTTATCCCCGTTATTAAATTAATATAAAATTACCACAGAGACCTGTTGGAGGCAGCCTGCATCCAGCGACGTCCCGCGACCTTTACCAGGTCGTCGGACCATCTTGTGGGTGGACGTCCTACGCTGCGCTTTCTGCTACGCGGCCTCCATTCGAGCACTTTCCGACCCCATCGGTCATCAGATCTTCGCGCTATGTGCCCTGCCCATTGCCACTTCAACTTGTTAATCCGGTGGGCTATGTCGGTTATTTTAGTTCTCCTACGGATCTCCTCATTTCTGATTCGATCTCGTAGGGAAACCCCGAGCATAGCCCTCTCCATAGCTCGTTGAGTGACTTTGAGCTTCCTAATAAGGCCCATAGTGAGAGGCCACGTCTCGGTGCCGTAAGTCATCACTGGCAACACACAACTATCGAAGACTTTCGATTTAAGGCACTGAGGTATTTTGGACGAAATTATTTTGAGAGAGAGAGGTATTTTGAAGCAGCCAATGAACCATTTAAATAATCTTAACTGGCAACACATAAAACAATTTAAAAAAACAAAAAAATATTCGTTCTAAAATCAAAAATTACAAACTGTCGAAACGTTTATTACGGTAAGCCAAACTCCCGGCGCAGATTAATCACCATCTACAGACTGTTTAAAAATTCAAATTATCTGTTCTACGGGGTAACTTTCACGATTCGGAAACGGGACGATTAATATTTAAAATTTAAGCAACAACTCGACGGTATTTACTCGGTGAACGTTTATTTTTAAACGATTTAAAACTGTGGTTCCCTAATACATATTGATGGTTGTAGGTGTATGAAATACAATTATTTTGAACACCGGTAACCGTAAAGATATATTCTCCTATTTTTCGCGTTTTTTTTGTTGTTCCATAATTGCAAATTACAATGACGGTAATAAAGAAGATGATTAGGATAACCTTCTACTTGGACAAAAAAATAATTGTTCATAGAAAGGTAATTTAATTTTAAAACATTATTTATGTATTAAAATATATTGATTTTATTTACATAATTTTATATTGTATCAATTCTAAGATTATTATATTATGTAAAACCTTTCATTGTTTTTTTTTAAATTATATAAATGTAATTACTCTACCGATTTCCCGCAGTTAACTTATAATAATTAATTAACCATGCTATGCATAAAGACATATCCTAGCTGACCGTTGGCAAATCTTAGCTAGATAAAATTTTTAAAACCACTGCCAATCTACATGGTAATATCATTGGAAAAAATCTAAACATAATAATTTAACTAACTATATTTTTGTAATACGATATCCTATAAAAAATACACAAACATTTTTTTCTAAATTTAATATACTTTCAAACCTCGTGAGGTTATATTTACGTGCACAAACAATAGAGGTTAGAAAAAGCCATAGAGCGAGGATGATCCGCGCTGAGTAACGAAGCCCGGGGGCGCGCCTTATCCGCTGAATAAAAATAGCATCCGGCAAACACAGGTACAATCAGCGAACACCCCGTTTGGAACTGTAACTCCCTCGCTTACATACCAAGAGAATAATAAAATACTATTGTTTTGAGGTGCTGAATCTTTTTAAGTGGCTTACTTGAGGTATAAATGTGGATATAGATAATTAAAGCTTGTTGGGTTTAGGGTGCCAGATTGTAATGAACTTGCATGATTTGACCGAACTATTATCGTATTAGGTTAGGTTATGTCATACAATTACTATTTTCAATCAACTTCAAAAAAAGGAGAAGGATCCTAATTCGTAGAAATCTTTCTTGTTTTATTTTTTTGAGTAGGTAATTCTTATAGAATTTATAGTTAAACTTTTGGGACGTTTGGAAATTTATGAGGGCAAAATTTTTATGATGCGCAGGCACACCGACATCAAAAAAGCGACATGATGAAATTTCAATTACCAGGAACGCATAAAGTAGGCGGATGTCCTTTTGTTCTAATGAGGTAACATTCTACAGGCGTAATGACAAATTCATAATTTTAAAATCAGGCACTTTTCACACATCAAGTACCAGGAATGCTTCATGCATGATGGGGGAGATCTATTTTATTTATAATAAGTACAATTGATATTATGGTACGCTACGATATAATAGGCAGATACTGTTTTATTTACAAGAAAGTTCTCAAAGCTGTGCCGGCAAAAAACATAAATTTACCGTTAACAGCAGATTGTAGATAATAAAAAAAACACAAAAAATCTAAAATAAAGCTCATAGAAGTGGCAAGATTTTTTGGTCGATTGAAATTCTCAACGATTTCCAAAATTTCTTGTTTGAATCGAAGCAATCAGTCTGATGCTAGTCCATAGTTATTTTGATATTTTGCTGAATCAAGAAATAAGTTTCTCTGATTAGGACGTCTTATTTCTTAGATTTCACCAATTGCAGTAAAATGTGGGCCAAACGAGCTCTTTTTTATACTCAGTTTCAAGGACGCATGCGAGCTTATAGTGCTACTAGTTGGTTCATAATTACAGAGAAGGAAATGATCGTACCACATCGTTGTACTTATTTTTCTTTGTTTGCAAGTAGATAATCATTCATTTAGCAGAAACATAAAAGGAATTCGTTAAAATGTTAAAATAGGTTAATAATATTTAGGGATGATTTAGTGCATATAAAAACCTTTATTTAATGGTTTCTTAGATTTAGGCGATTGTTCCACATTGAAATAAAGCAATTATTTACGGATTTGATCGCGGATTTGGTTTTATTTTCACATTTTTTAACGTTTCGATTACGGTCGTTTATTGTTTACCCGAAGACTATATACCATAATCATCATATTCCCGAATTTCATTTGCCCGAATGTTTTGTTCGCTCTAAAAGTCATATGACATACTTTTAATTGCCCGAAACATAGATACGAGTGCCATACGTATTGTTTTTCATATTTTCAAGGGCTGCGCGGGGCCCCTACTTCTGGGTGGTTTATAAAAATATAACCACGAATGGGATGGCAAATGATGTTATGGCATATGATAATTATGGCATGTGATAATTAGGCCATGTGATATTTAGGCCACTAATACATAGCACGATAATATAACAAATAAGAGTAGGGCAAATGAATATTATGTCATATAATATTATGGCTGTTGACTACAACAAGCTAAAACTTAATAGGATTGCGAAGGCTGTCGTCACGTTGCATTTCAACTTTTAATCAATAGTCGAGTTTCGAAAAAACAAAGCAACGCAAATTGAAATCATCACTTTTAAATTTACCAATTTAGAGATGATCAATGTAAAAAATATGAATACGGTATATTTCTTTATAAAGATTACAACAAGGGGAAAAAAATTAATATACAATGAATCTCAATATCTTCGGCAGCTTTAAACCGATTTTAGTAATGATGAAAAACCGATTTTAGTAAAGATGAAAAATAACATCGAATAGAACAAATTATTATACATAATATTGTTTTCCTTATTTGACAACCTCTCCGTCATTTAAATCTGTATCAGCCCATATACGTCCCACTGCAGGGCACGGGCCTACTCTACAATCGACAGTACGATTGAGAGTGGTTAGGCCGTATAGTCCACCACGCTGGCCTAGTGCGTGTTGGTGGTGTCATTTAAATGCCTATAACAAGAGCATAAAAACCTACTTCAAAATCAGCCCATATACGTCCCACTACAGGGCACGGGCCTACCATAGAAATTCTTATAAACCGCTATGGTATGCAGGTTCCTTACGACGTTTTCCATCACCGTTTTAGTGCGTGGTGATTGACTAACAATACACACATGACTCCGAAAAGTCAGAGGTGTGCCCTGGGATTTGAACCCGCGATCACCGTGAACATGTTGGCAGCCGCGTCTGGTCCGTTTACCAACAGGCCACCACGCACTTCCACAAAAAAACACTACTAAGTAAAAATTAAAATATCACTGCAAAGCCAAAAAATATATTCATTTCATTGTACTTGTACACGTTGATTATGTTGCTGATTGAGTTGACTAGCCAACAAATCAAAATATATGGGTTACATATTGAAGGCGGGTCGCCAAGTACCTTACTATAAGACATAGGCATCTTAGGGCCCGCCTTCAATATGTAACCCATATATTTCGATTTTTTAGCCATCCTAGTCATTTTGTGATAGTTACGCTACGATATAATAGCCAGATACTCTTTTATCTATAAGAACGTGCTCGAAATTCTAACTTTTAAAACTCCAGCCCTAATCTATTGTTTAAAAAGATTAAAATTGACGTGACTGCATATGCCGAAGTACAGTAAAGAAGGAGTATGCTGAATTCATTATCTGAAACAAAACAAAAAAATCGAGTATCTATTATCTTATGCACATAACGTGACTTTGAACCTATATTATTACGTAAATACTGGTGGTAAGTCTCTCAAACGCGAGAGGCCGCCTGGGTAGGTACCACCACAATGTCTATTTCTCTCGCCAAACAGTAGTTAAAATGCACTCTTGTGCTTTGAAGAACATTGTGGCCAAAGTACCTATTGGACAAATTGATACTTAACATCTTATTGCTCCGGATGGCGAGCGCAGTGGAATGCCAAGCTTTCCTTTGTAATTCAAGGCGTTGTTTGGTTTTGCTACTGTTCGTGAGCGGTTATATCGCGTACCATCAGGCGAACGGCACGCTCGTCTCGCCTTTAATTCCAAAAACAAAAAAATAAAATATTTTTACCACAACTAACGTGATTTTCAGGAGTAGCAACAAGAAGTCTGCACCTGAACACACATTCTATATATCTTCATAGCCATAAATTAATGATAAAACGACTTACAGATGTAAATGTCCTCAGTGAAAGCGAAAACATCTTGCCTGCAGTAATGGACAGTGGTTTGTTAGTCCTTTCAACTAGGAGTCGTAAGTTGCTTTTGAATTGTCTGGACCTCGGAATCCAGTCACTGTTGTAAATGGCTAATGATAGGAGAGTGCTCTAGAAGACAAGTGAAATGAAATTGTAAATATAAAGGTAAGGATAAATATTTATAATATGATTATAAATTAAGGATAAAAGAGGAATAAAGTCTTTTGTATCCATCAATATGGAAACAAGAATTAAGAAGCGAAATATAATAAATCACGTATACTATTGTAGTATTAAATGCTAAAGCATTTGACAATACGTATAAGTTTATTTTGTTTTATTTCATCATCATCATCATCATCATATCAGCCACAGGAAGTCCACTGCTGAACATAGGCCTCCCCCAAGGATCTCCACAATGACCTGTTGGAAGCGGCCTGCATTATTTATTTATTTCAAATCAAATAAAATCACAAATTATATAATTACAAATTTACACTTAGGTCCCAACAAACCATATTTCGGTTTGACCGTGGAATCACTTGAGAGTCTCACTCTAACCTATACATTAAATGACAACTAAACGATTACAAAAACAAAAAATAGCTAACAGTAAAAATTTAATTTACAAATTAACAAAAAGTTAAAATATCAATTAAACTAAAAGAACTAAATTACATTATATGGAGCACAAATCATTTATAGGTGATTTTTTTATTTTCATTTGAAACTTGAATATCTAGTTACATGAAGCATACTGTTAAAAATATACCGTTTTTAGGCTTCTATTAGTGTGACTTCTTCTGTCTGTCTGTGTGTCTAGTCATTTTTGTCTCTCTTGGTATTGTGTACTTACCACCAGTAACAGACTGCGTAACTTGGCTATTGCTGCATAAAGTTAATTATTGGTCTCGATTACGAGATTGATGGAGATTTGTAGATAATAGAAATGAATGCTTTTGCCTTATGGATAAAATATTACACACAATTTAGTATAATCTTCTTTACAACTATTTTTAACCTTTTATTTGACAACTTACTTCAGAAATCTAATTTGAAGTAGGTCTCAGGAAATACAAAAATAATTTTTCTTTTTGTCGGGACCAATTCTTGAAACCATATTAAGCAGCTTTACCATTAATATGAAAAATTACCTTTTCCATAACCCGTGTCCCAAACCAACATGGAACAAATATCGGGACTGTCATACAGATGATGTATGTCGATAAGAATAGGTAGTACTCCATAGGCGCCGGCTGGAAATGAAAAAAGCAACTCTATCCAGATTTTCTTAATATCATCATCTGGTCTGAAGCGCCAAATGTTTTCCAAGATTCGCAGAAATATCTAAATGGAAGCTTTAAAAAATTTTAAATATTTTTAAATATACAACTTGTAATTTTTGATTATTCTATTTATTATAGACATTTCTGAACTAAAAACACTTACGGTATACTAACATCTCAAAGAGACAACGTTCGGGTTGAATGTTATAGCTAAGAAAATCTATCTTTACCGTTCTGTCTATAGTTACGACATTTAAAATAATTTTTGTAATCAATTAATGTCTGTACATAGAAGATATTTAAGAAAAACTATTATAGAGACACTGAAAAACTGAGACAGGACTGGATGGGATATAACGGGCCGGGCTAGAAATAGCAGTATAATTGACGGCAGTTACATTAAATTTAAATAAAAATAAAATAGTACACGAAATAAAATGTTGCTGATGTGGACTGGACTCAAAAGTGTCTGCACCGGGCGAAGCCGGGCCGGCCCTGAGTAAAAAATATAGTTATGAAATACTGACCAAAGTAAATCTGAAGAGGCAAACACAGATTATACACGAAGCCATGCTAAATTGTATGAAGAGTGTCACGCTGAAAACATCTTCAACCAGGTGACAAAACCTGTAACAAGCAAAATATTATTATCACTAGCCAAAATTATTACGACAATAATACTCGTTACTTACTTACTTACTTTGCTACTTCGTCGTAATGTGTGATACACTTGTTGAGTTCTGTAATCGAATTGTCTTTAGGTGGAAAAATTACATCATCACTATCTTCATTTCTCTTTGTTTCAGTTACTCTCCTTAATTTTATATCAATAATTTCCAATTGTGCTACGATCAATAACAATAATCCCATAAAGTACGTATCAATGTTAACCTTGTACCACATATGAAAATGCATACCAATACTTTGGTATAAATACAAAGGGTAAATAAACTGCTGAGTGGTATTTGTAGATAGAAAAAAATAACTGCATACTGGTAATTCTAACGGTATTTTTACCAGCAAATGAGCTATAAACGGAGAAAAAATATGAGTAAAATGTGAAGTTACCGAAAACGCTGTACCTATTTGCCAATATTTTTTTATGAATATTTTAGCCTCGTCTATTATTTCTACTTCTTTATCATTGCCTGGTTTGAATACAGCACTTTCTAGTGTGTTCATTACCTCAGCAATTTTTTCGGGAATTAGAATAAAGGTTAACACTTTAGAGACAATACCCATTTCCATGAAGAAAAATAGAATTTCTTCAATAACAATATCTAGCTGTGCCGGCAAGTAATATAAATTTATTGTTAATAGCAAATTGTAGACAATAACAAAGAAAAACACTAAAAATCTGGAATAAAGCTTATAGAAGCGAAAAGATTTTTGGTCGATTGAAATTCCCAGAAATTTCCAAAATTTCTTGTTCGTATCGAAGCAATCAGTCTGATTATAGTCCATGGTTTTCTTTGAACAGGACGTCTTATTTCTTAGATTTCACCAATTGTAGTAAAATGTAGGCCAAACGAGCCCTTTTTATTTCTCAGTTTTAAAGACGCATGTGAGCTTATTGTGCTACAATTTTTGTACATAATTACAGAGAAGGAAATGATCGTACCATATCGTAGTACTTATTTTTCTTTGTTTGCAAGTAGATAACTACTAATTTAGCAGATGCATAAACGGAATTGGTTATAATGTAAAAATAGTTTAATGATATTTAGAGATGAGTAAGTACATATAAAAACGTTTATATTTTTTTTCAAGGGTTCCACAAAATTTCTCCTAAAGATAAGTACAGGACAGAATAGATACTTATTGTGTTATTCACCTGCTTGAAACTTGATACATAAATTAAACTTCAATCGCCATAGTCTTGCGCGGTTTCTTACTAATTTTACGCCATATTGCTAGTAGTCACAATCCGAGCATATACAAATCCTATCACTATAACTTTCATCATCATCATTCCATCATTTTACCTTTTCCTTGTCTGTCGTGAAAACCGCATTCAGTTTCAATTCTTTTCAAAGCATATTGTAGTGTGTATTGCATTGAAGAGTTTATAAAGATGGCTGAGTAAATGGATGTAGGTTAATTGCGGGAACCGCACTTTTATAAATGAGATGCAATTAGTGAAGGTGACGCCCGACCTGCCGCAAAATGGTCGAGGAATCCGTTCTAATTAACAGCCTCGCTGGGTTCTCGAGGTAGTTTTTAAAACTGCTCGAAGAGGCGCGTGTCTTTCTGATGACAAAGATAGATGGCGTTGAAAAATGGCCGGAGGATTAAATTTTTAATTATTTATATTGCGATTTTTTTTCGTATTGGCATGGCAGAGTTACAATGCACTTGCTGGTAAATTGCAATTAGTGTACTTACTGTCAAAAGATTTTATTTATTTTATTTGATATTTTTTAGTGTCCTATACAATGTGGTGTGCCAAGTGGAAACCGGTCATTATGACGGATTGTCCTTCATTGTTTACGGTGGCTGCCATCGGAGTGGTAACGAATATATTGCTCCAAAATATTGCATTTATTTAATGATCTGTCCAAATGCTTATTTCTGCCTGATATACACACGAGTCTGTTTCCTCGAAACAGGTATTAGTGAATTTAACAGAAATGCCTTGTATCGTATTATTGGATTCATTAAAGTAAAATTAATTTCCTGGAATTGGGATTATGGTTGACGCAAAAGCAAGTTCATATTTCTGTAAATATGCAGGCTTAATTTTCCATATCTCAGTTTATTATTTAATTAATGATATTTAATAAATTTTATGTTTTTGATATGGATTCAAATATATTTTACAAATGATTAAGCAGAATGCAACATTGGATTATGTTATGGTGATCACGAAAAAAAAATATGTTTTAATATTTGCCAGTTTCAATTTAAAGTGAATAAATGAAACGTGGCTCACGTCACCTATTATATTTTATAGTGAAAAAGTTTTTGTGAAATATGACACCAATGTTGCATATAAATGAGGCTTTGCGCAAAATTGCATTTTTGTAGGTGCCGACAAGTAATTACGTGAAAAAACATTGTGTTACTCATCTACGTTGAACAGTATCATAACTTTGCGCTAATGTTTTGTACTGAGATAACATTGCATATTTAAAATTAGCGTTGCTTGCTAGTATATTGCTTTACTAAAATGCTAGCCTCGTTGTATAAAAAATATCTGTATAATTTGGAGTAACATTGACAGTACAGGATTATATTCTAACATACATTCAAATAAAGAAGCCAAGTTTTCCATTGGTTCTCTTTATATTAGAAGCCTGAACACAAATTTTAAATTTCGAACATCCATCTAAGTATTTTTCGAAAAGTCGTAGCCAGCTTGATTCTTAGCACTCTATAGGATAATATCAACACTTCTTATCTTTTGAAGGATATAAGCATGAACGAATTTCTATATTATATAATAATATTACATAAACATAGTATTTATTTTGTTGTGATCTCCATTTGTCTGCATTTATGATGGCATTTCACCCCGCCACCGCCGGTCGCAATCAATTGCCTACAGCCGCCGTAGCGAACACAAATATTTACTCATAAATTGAATGCTGTATGTATGGAGATAGTTTTGACGTTTTTGCGCAAATGTGTATTTTGAACGGCCTCACGTATTGTAAGTTTTATTTGCACTATTAAAATAAACCGTTTAAAATCATTTTCGAATGGGTTTGTGCAGTTAAATCTGAGTTTGTAAACGGAAATAATTTTGCAGTGATTGTTTACGAATACGTACGTTATGCAAGATAAATGAAGTCATACCTATTTCTTTAATATTGTCATTAATTTTGTTTTATAAAATAAAATAAATTGCAACTAAAGATGGAAAATTCATATACGATACTGGCCATGTAATAGACAGTAGCAAAACAAAAAAATACCATGCAAGTAATGCTTGGCATTGCACTGTGCTCTTAATACTGAGACATTAAAAATGTTAAGTCTCAATATATCCCGAAGTTACTCTGTGGACAAGTCCTTTAAACCGGAATATACCAGTGCATTTATATAGCTATTTTGCGGGATATATAGACATTGCGGAGGAACCTATCCAAGCGGCCTCTCACATTTATGAGAAACCAAGCGGTGTTCACTTACCATCAGGTGAGCCGCGTGCTCGTTTGCCCCCTATAACATAAAAAAAAAAACCAAACATTAGTATATCGTATGAATAACCAGTATTTCAAATAAATATCTTGTTGTGCCCTTGTTAATTACACAATAGAACAAGAAATATTTCTATCCATTTAATTTTTTTGTGTCTTGACATTGAAAATAAACAAACTACGCTACGATATACTTTTTATTAAACGAAATTAACAGAAATAATTTGTTTCGATACGCTTAACTGAACAAATTAATTACGTAATAACGAGAATAAAGAAAACGGGCAATATACATATAATTTCCAGCGCTTCTTTACCAAGAAATAATTACCAGGTATTGATATTCCAATTTTGTACTGTACGTACTTTATAATTATACTCTTTTTTTAATTTATTATTTTAAACAGAAATACATAATTTACAATATAGCTGCTAACAAACCACAGAGGTTTATACTAGAGCTAACAAGAGTTTACAACAGCAACAATACGACAATAAAATGTACTTTATAATATCTATTAGCACTTCACAAATACATGGTAGGTAATTCCAAATTCAGTAGACATTGTAGATACATTAAACAAAATAAAGTTATTGATTGTTAATAAAGAACGTTTTCAATTTATATTCATACTCATTTTAGTATTCACATACATGCAATGCGTAGATTGTATTCTTTGATAATTACACTACGCTGCAAGGTAAGGGTCCTTTAAATATAAATGATGTTATTAGTCTATTAAATCTAGACACTGTATATTTTCTAAACCCTTTTTCCAATAATGCTATTTTTACGCACATAAATGATTCTTAATGTTAGTAACAGAGAGGAAAATATTTGACGTCGTTTTTTTATTTTTGTCGTAATTGCTACAGCTATGATTCATGGTTTCCTTAAAATAAAAAAGCTGTTCAAAACTAACATAAAATGTATACGTGTTACTTTTACAGGGTATATAAAGACTGCTACTGAAAACGAATCCGGGTGGTAGTTTTAGTGATTTTAGCAAAAACTATGGTCTTGCCACCCAAAAACGACTATATTTAAAAATTTCACAACGATACTCATCCACAACAATGGTATTTTCGCTTTTATTATATATATTTTTTATAAAAATATACGTATTTTTTATAAAAAAAATATTTCCGAGAAAAAAAACCAAGAATGTACTAAAATATTTTTTTGTTTGTACTTATAAAACATATTTTATATTAATTTATCATGGATATTAATAAGCTTTTAATAAATACATTCAATTTTTATTTGAATAAGCACGTAATTTAAAATGGTATAACCATAATATTTTATGCTTAAAAATAATATTTGAGTAAAATTTTATTAATGCTGTAAATATGAAATACATACATACATATATAAACTCACGCCTTTTTCCCAGAAGGGTTAGGCAGAGGTACTACCAGAACACATACATTTCACATTGTATGTTCCGTCCTACGATATGATAATGGGCGAGCCTATCGCCATATCGGGCACAAATTTCTGACTCCGGGGTGATAATTAATAGAAAAATCCAATACCACAATTCACCCAGGAATCGACCCGAGACCTCAGCTTTGTAATCGTACCGTAGAACAACTACACCACCAAGGCAGTCGCAGATAAAATATATTTTTAAATCATTAAAATCTGATTCTAAATACATATATAGCTTGATTTACGATTTTATTAAACTTTTCTATTTTACATAATGAATTCAATCTATTCTTATTCCACTTTAGTTTGACATATGCAGTGTCGTCAATCTTAGTTAGTGCTTAAGTGACAGACCAACTTTCGATTCTTTGTTTACTTTTATTGACACGTCCTTTTTAATTACGTTTCTATAATTTTTTATTTTGTATTAAACATTGCATATTATCTTTTTATTTTTACACGCTTTATATTTATGTTTAAAGCTTCAATTAACTTTATGCGAATGTATCTGTAATACTAAATATCAATAAACCAACTGAATTTACCAACTCGGGCAAAATTAAGTAAATACACTTCATTAACTAATTTGCTTGTGAGTATATAGAACTTTATAACTTGAGGTAATTTGGTTAATTAATGTTACATGAGTTGTGAATGTTGGTTATACGTTGAAATAAAGATGATTGCTGATTACGTTTATGGAAAGTATTGTTTTTATACTAATTGTACTTGTTCTTCTTGGTAGGTCTCTCATATGTGAGAGAGGTACCACCGCAGTGTCTATTTCTCCCGTTAAACAGCAGTGTAATAGCACTTTTGTGTTTCGGGTTGAAGGGCATTGTAGCCAGAGTAACTACTGGACATATTGAGACTTAACATCTTATGTCTCAGGATGGCGAGCTTAGTGGAATGCCAAGCATTGCTTTGTAATTCAAGGAGTTGTTTGGTTTTGCTATTGTTCATGAGCGGTCATATCGCTTACCATCAGGCAAACGGCATGCTCGTCTCGCCATTCATAGCAATAAAAAAAAAATGAAATTTTCGAAGAATTATTCCATGAAATATATTTCTTAATTGCCTGCGACTGCCTCGGTGGCGCAGTTGTACTAAGCTATGATTGTAAAGCTGTGGTCTCGGGTTCGAATCCCGGGTAAGTCAGCGAGATTCGATTGTACTTTTTTTTTATTGCTATGAATAGCGAAAGGAGCATGCCGTTCGCCTGATGGTATGCGATATAACCGCTCATAAACAGTAGCAAAACCAAACAACACGAGACTTGACTCATGAGATGTTGAGTCTCAATTTGTCCAGTAATTACTCTGGCTACAATGTCCTTCGAACCGAAACACAAGAGTGCATTTACACTGCTGTTTGGCAGGAGAAATAGGCATAAACGTGGTACCTAGCCATGTGGCCTGTTACGTATGAGACATAGATTAGAATTATATACAGAGATAGATGCGCAACTCTACTTTTTTTATTTTCTAACGTGATTTCGCCGTCAGAGGGCGGGCTAGACAAACGCGCGAAATTTCACATTTGTTATTCCATTATTTAAAAATGTGTATCTTTCGTAACTTCTTGTAATTTTAACTAATATCCAGTTGACATTGTTTTTAATATGAAGAAAGTTGATAATATCAACATACAAAACATATTTCTTGGTTTACTGGTACACTTCCGCCATTTAACAATTAGGTTTTAACTAATTACAAGACAATTTCCTGTTCTCGCCAGAGCGTGGCGCTAGGATCGAAATAATTGTTTTCAATATTTTTCATGTACGAAGTCGCATCCCCATGGTATGAAAGGCCTATCACTAGTAAGCGGCGGTGTAGCGGGTGACTTTGTTGTAAACTAGACAATGTTATAAGGAAGGCAGAACATCTACCATCTATGAGGAGTTACATCATTCATCGATGCTTAGGGTGCATTATCTGGTAAGGAACTTACTCATGTATTATAATATATTCATATTTAGCGACGGCTAGTACTACTGAAAATAGTACTTGCTCAAGATTGTAAATATACCAGTTTTATTACAGTGATATCATGAAATATTTCTGCTGCTTATTTACTAAAAGAATATATTTTTCCATTCAAAACAATATAAAACAGGACAGAAATAAACAATTAAGTGGCGAACAAAATGAGCCTGAATAACAACAGAGGAAATAATAGAGCACTCATGAATGTATAGTTTTTCCACATGGCGACACATTTTTTCCCTGTTCCCCGGGAACAAACGTCACACAGAAAGTTCAACACAATGGTGCCGAGTCCCGTTCCCGGTTAATGTTGGCCGGTGGCGGTAATAAGGCGTGTTTTTGCCCGAACACTACGAAAAGGAAACAATGATTTTGCCCGTGACTAGATAAATAAGATGTCCGTACGTGACGAGGGTATCATTACAGTTTTTATGTATTCTTTCAGTGGGTATAGCATCCACCTGGTTCTCTTTGTTTAGGCATCTGAATACATTGTTAATGTGCGCTTCGGAAAATAATGTGTGCCGACGTCACAGTGATTTGTGATGTTTTTTGTTCCACCCACTAGAAATTTGAAACTACAGCTGCAAACTATAACTCACGCGGGTACCGAAAAAGGAATAATCACGCATACAATTGCAATATATCCATTTGTTTCCACCTATAAAAAAGGATAAAAATTGCGCCCGCACACGTCCTTCCGGCTCGCGCAAACGATGATTTAGTGGCGATCCCTGGATTTATAGGGGCCCGCCCCGCCCAGCGACTTCAATGAATAATAAATTGAAGATCTTTCCCGATATTATTGATACTTCGGGTTTCTTCGGGTGATGTATGTTCGGGTGAGAATTGAAACCCTTTTATTAAAACATATATTACAGGACACGTCTCGCCGGTGACACTGAATAATACGCTCCTTGTTGCTACCATTCTGTGCGCTCCACTCTCTTATTTCGGCTTTTATTACGTTAGGATTATTTATAGTAATGTCTGTGTACTTTTCTCGACACTACTTCAGTCGTAAATCTTGAGTCTTTATATTGTGTTGGTGAATGCACCTAATATCGCTCACGCTTTATTTTAATATTATTCTAACGTATATAACGTATTCTGTTTAAGTTGCTACGGCGCGGCGGTAAGAAGCTGAGAATAAGTGTTCATAAAACTAAATATTCAAGTTGGAACTCCCACAATTCGGCAACATTTATCGCGTAGTTCGCCAGTTGTAACTGTGGGACGAGTTGAATGTTTGAATTTGCCAGCTAATTCCGGAGGCCGTACGTACAAGACGCTTCGTCGGGTAGAAATTCGCTCCGCAAAGATGTTCTCACGACAGCGGTAAAGCAAACAGATGGTAGTGGGGTTAAAACTTGCCCCGCATGTAAAATTAGTTAAATAACTCCCAGGGAATCTTCACTCCGTGTATGGAAACACGTCTTTGCTCTAAACCCGAGTAAATTAGACCAGAACTTGCTTGCATTAAGCTCGCTCCCTCTCTAAATTAATCTACATACAGTGGCTAATTAAGAAAAAACATTGTTCGTGAACAACAAATTTATGTTTGTTTGTTTAATGAATTGCTAACTTTTGTTTTAAATTATTTAAATAGCACTTAAGCTCTTAATGTCTATCCGATTTATTGAACCAATGTTTGTGTTAAAGAGGATAATGTTTTTGTGTGTTTTCTATTGTTTAATCGTTTAATGTTTACGATGTGGTAGAAATAATTGAATTTATTTTTAATACAATTAACCGTTTACAAAATTTTGCTTACCAATGTTGATCAGTTGACAACAAATATAGCCAACTGCTTTCATAAAAAGTTCCTAATGAATTAACACCGTACTGTAAAATTAGATTGGATTTACCAGCTGATCAATAGGAAAACCCACAAGGAGATGGTTTTTGTCGTGACTTAAGCTAGCTTATTAATATTGATAACAGCTGACCTAAATAATACTCAACTTTTTTCAAAGCAAAATTTTCTTCCAATCTACAACGCAATGTACAACTAGAGCGGATTCACCAGCTGATCAGTAGAAAAACACATAAGGAGATGGCTTTCGTCGCTACTTCATGTCATCTTACCAGTATTCATCAACTCACGAAAAAATTACTACAACGTTTTCGTAGTGAAATGCTTCGGTGAAATGTCAATAAGTTCCTAGCTAATTAACAACGCAACGTACAACTAGAGCGGATTCACCAGCTGACCAGTAGGAAAACACACAAGGAGATGGCTTTTGTCGCGACTTCATGTCATCTTACCAGTATTCATCAACTCGCGAAAAAATTACTAAAACGTTTTCGTAGTGAAATGCTTCGGTGAAATGTCAATAAGTTCCTAGCTAATTAACAACGCAATGTACAACTAGAGCAGATTCACCAACTGACAAGTAGGAAAACACACAAGGAGATGGCTTTTGTCGCGACTTCATGTCATCTTACCAGTATTCATCAACTCGCGAAAAAATTACTAAAACGTTTTCGTAGTGAAATGCTTCGGTGAAATGTCAATAAGTTCCTAGCTAATTAACAACGCAATGCACAACTAGAGCAGATTCACCAACTGACCAGTAGGAAAACACACAAGGAGATGGCTTTTGTCGCGACTTCATGTCATCTTACCAGTATTCATCAACTCACGAAAAAATTACTAAAACGTTTTCGTAGTGAAATGCTTCGGTGAAATGTCAATAAGTTCCTAGCTAATTAACAACGCAACGTACAACTAGAGCGGATTCACCAGCTGACCAGTAGGAAAACACACAAGGAGATGGCTTTTGTCGCGACTTTGCGGCGGTCCGAAACGCCGTAGCTGATCGAACTCGTCGCCGTGCGCAAACACTGATTAGTAGCGAGTGGCCGGCTGCGGTCGTGTGTCCGATGCACGTTTCCGGATTTACTCGCTACCAAATGCGACAATTATGAGACGGTGTATTAACAGACAACATTGGGTTTTTTTTTTCATCGTGGTAAAAGGCATATCTTTAAACTTCAATGTTTGGGACTGCAATTTTTGTTTTGATTCCCTTTCTTAATTTGTGCATTTGTTGTATCTTTAACCAGCCAATGAAAGATAAAGTCGTGAAGTAAGGTTTGTGTACTCTGTAGCAATTATTAGAATTTGCAGAGGTTTTTACAGGTTGTAAATATATTGCATCAATAAAAGGCGTATGAATACAATTATTGCCTATTACGCATGAATAGGTTATTACAATTGCACATCGTTTTCAGAAGCTAACAATCAGTATATTTCAGGGAAGTCCATATTCACTAGTATTCATTATGTGACCGATAATGATGTTTGAATGTATCGTTATTATTAAATTCTTGATTTGTAAAATACTAGCAGTCCGGCCTGCCTCCGCCCGGGTGCAGATACACTTCGCAAAATGGCGGCCAAAATGTTCAATTCCTACTATTTTTTTTTCATATAATGTATCCTTTGTTACTTCTAATACCTCCAAGAGTATGTGTACAAAGTTTCATGATCATCGGCTAAGTCGTTTTCTCGTGAAAACGTAACAAACAAACTTACTTTCACATTTATAATAATATTTGGTAGGGATAAAACTATTTATGACCAATCAATTGACAATGTCAGTAGCGGTATGTGATATCTAATGTATCTAACCGTGGCCTACTCGTATTACTGCTTTCACCAACCCACTATATCTAGTATTGGTAAATCTATTAATGCTCAATAGCGTAATCTTAATAAGACCTATGTCCCGTACCAATATACGCTGATAGATTTTGACATCCTTTTTGACATCCTCGTGGTGCAGTTGCTTAGACACCGCCTGTGAAACGAGAAGTCGCGGGCTCGATCCAAACACCGAGACAAATATTTGTGCGATCCACAGGTTTTTGTTTCAGGTCTGAGTATTTGTGAGATCGAAAAGTCTCTCGTAGTTTCTGATACCCACGTCACAAGAATCGATATTAATGTGAGATCAGAACTTCGTATTAGTTACACAAGACTCGATATTAGTATTTATTTATATATAAAGTCCAATCTTTTTTAATTAAATGTAATTAAAATACAATTTAATTCCATTCCAGTATCTCTATATTCTCGTCCACATTTATCGGTTTTAGTAATGGCAAGCTCGAACGTAGTGCAAGCGAGTTTTCTATTTATCTAAAGAGTCAAGCGAGCTTTGAACGGGTTAGTTAGTTGTGCCGGGAAATGCTTTAAAGCATCGCCAGTTCACTTCAACTGCTTCTGACTACTATTACTTGCAATATAAATCAATGGACTTAATTAATATTGAATTTAATTAAAAATTAGTAGGGGAACATTGGTTTTTAGTATATCTATATTTGCCCGCCAACCAAAAATAAGAATGCGTGGTGAACTACATGGCCTATCCTAAACTCGATCGTAGAAGAGGCCCTTGCCCTATAGTGCAACGTATATGGGCTGATACATTTACAGATATTTGTATTGGTAACATGTATTATATAGAATGAAAATTTGTGCACATCTAGTATATGGTGAACGGGTGAAGTAGGCATGAAAATTTACCATGTAAATCTGGTATGGTAATGCTTGTGCATGCTGCTAATAACAATGTTAGAATGATCGTCATAATCTACACATCAGCAGGAGGAAGTCGATTGCTTAACATATACTCGACTTTGGAAGATTTTTAAATCCCTGCCATGTTCGGCAAGTGCTGAGTCTCAATATTCGCGGATCTCGACCGAGTGATAGACCAAAGAAGCGCTGTCTAGATGTCGTCAAGGAAGATATAAAGGATGCCGAAGATCGGGCGAAATGGACAAGAATTTGCCGGAAGGCGGACCCTGGTACCGGCCGGGATAATGCCAGGTTGAAGAAGAAGAAAATGGTAACCTAACGTTATTGCATCTAAAAAAATATTTAAAACCTTAGAGCATAGCAGATTCTCATTCATTTGTGTGTGTTTACTGTTAAATTGTACACTTAGCTTAATATTTTTAAACGTCATCTTTTACTATTATATAAAAGTAAGAATTGTGGTGAACTAACAAAGAAAAAAAAAACTTCGTTTTGATTTCAAAGAATACAAATCGTATTTCCGAGTTCCAACGACTTCCTACTCACGATATACACGGTAAAGTCAACGATAGTCCCACTACGGTATCGACAGAGCAACTGAACAAGTCCATTTATTCAATGTTTTAAAGACGCATGGTCTCTTGAAACTGTTGAGAGCAGAAGAAAGGCTCCGAGTTGATCGCTACGACTAAAAGTTTTCAACAACTGTTCAAACATTTTGTGGTGCGACATACAACGTTCCCCTTTCAGCGTAAGAACGGGCCGGGCTTTTGTTTTTCATGCTTTCGATCGCCTGCTTGTGTGGCCAATAAGATTTTGTTGCGTTTTGGAATAATCTTAAGTAAATGTTGTTTTGGATTTACCGGTAACAGGTTTTTAAATGTATACAAAAATATTTGTCTATATTATTAAAATATATCCTTTTCACATAATTGGGAATGCAGCGATTATTATAAAAGATGAAATTCACGAAGCGTTTAAAGATTAAAAGATAGCTATTGAATAATACTCGTAAAAAGTTTAGTTATTCAGTTTTTGTAGAGATTGCCTCGGTAGCGCAATATAAATCGCTTAGGTTTTGGGTTCGGATCCCGGGTCGGATAAAGTTTTATTAGAATTTTTCTATTCATTATTTGCCCGGGGTCAAGAATTTGTTCCCTATACAGTGATCGGCTTTCTCTTTATTATATCGTAGGATGGAACACACGAGAAGAAAAGCAGGTCACCTCTGCTTACCCCTTTTGGGAAAACAAAAAGGCGTGATGTTTACGCATGTATAGTATTTATTCTTATGGATAGGTCTAATTAATCACTTTAGAAATTATTGAATATATTAACATTCTTAATGAAGAACAAGAACAATAATTAAAAACAATTTGTACCAATCGAAACTGCAATTAAGATAAAGTATAGTTTAGTAAAAATAAAACAATATGATTACTTAACAGAAAAAAATCTACAACAACCCAGAAACAGTTATAACAACATCGAATAGTTGAAACGATTAACAAATATTCAGGGTGTCAATAACAATACACCGAATTGTGTCTTTGCATAATTTAGTCTGTAGAATTAAGTTTAATTATTCAATAAATTTGAAGAACCCTTTCACGTTATTAGCATTCACAACGTAACTACAGCGGAAATAAAAGGGTCTAAATATTTCAGGTCAACTTAATTTGTACGAAAAGTGTGCGTTTAATTTCTTACTGTTAAGGGTCCATTTCGCTTGTACGGTGTCGTCTTCACAATTAATTTACTATGAAGGAATCTTCATTCTTTGGCGACATTATATTTACTTTTCGAAAGTCGTGACTTGAGGCGTCTGGTCGAGTTAATAGATCGAGTTAGAGCAAAATATGCCTTATGGACGCCGCAGTAATTGAGGAAAAAAGTTGTAATTTTTTTATTAATATAACATATTGTATAGATCGTGTACGATCTTTTGGCGTCTGAATGCGTTTTTGCCAAAATATTAGGAACAGTTTTTGTCTCTTCACATTTTAGTATATTGGCAATGTTAATACTATTGGATTACGCGTATACATCTTGTTGTTTATGCTATGAAAACATACCTTAAAAAATGTTTTTAAAGTGACATTTTTAAAATTGTATTTGTAGTTCCAAATTTCGCCGCACACCAATAGCAAATAGATGATACATACTTATATTATAACTTATATCTTTTATATGAAAAAAAAAAAAAACTCACGAAACGCACGAACTAAACCTAAGACCGACTAATGCGACACACACAGCGGGTGATTTACTTATGTGCTATGGAAGCTGCTAAATATGTATTCATCTGTAGAAAATTCATACTATAGAGGTACGAATACCAATATTGTTTCAATTAAAACCCAGGATATGAATTTTATGATATTTTTGGATATGCCTGATACTTCCGTTTTAAATCAGTCGAGATATTGTTGCCCGGGGCTATGCTCTTGTGTTTTTTTTAGTTCGGAGCGGGCTTATTTCGCTGGAATGGAAACTATCTTCTATGTTACCGTAAAGATGAATCTATAGGAAAATATATGATATTTGTTCGAAGTAATTGGTTCTTCCATGGGGTATACGTTTAAAAGTTAAAATCAAATAAAAACAGTACCGTACGTCACTCGTACCGTGATGTCCTGGGTTCAATTTTTGGATCGGGCAAAACACATTGTGTGAGATTTTTGAAATTATCAGTTTGAAAAATTCCCTAAAAATTGTGCCCGGTATAACAATAGGCCTATTTTACCAGAGGAAGAAAATTTTCTTTAATGTTGCGTTTTGTTTACAGAGGTTATTTACTGAATTGATAAGAATATTCTAAGATCGTGAATGCAGAATCTAATGACGTATTTATGTACCTTCTTTACTGTTTTCATGAAAGAATAATTTCGTTTCAAATAACATAAACCGTCTCCCCCACTCTAATGTTTTCGAGTTCATCCCACCACACTTTATTTATTACAGAACCATAAAAAACTAAAATATATGCCCCACACCCCTGGAAGTAATTCACCGTCACACGCACATTATCGATAAAAAATTTACTCCATCTGACCTCTAGGTTCCATTGAGTAAGTACTAGGGTCCCGCGGGAGTGATTCATCACAACGCGCTGCCCCGGCAGAACTTGGGAATGTGTGCGAGAGCCGATGATTTTACACGAGGTTCGGGAAATGGGCGGCAATGTGTGGGATTTTGTGACTTATTGTAATTGTATTTTTTTTAAATGATTAGTATTGCGGTTATTTTTTCGAACACTGATAAAAGCCAAACTCAATACAAAAATATAATGGTTCAATAAAATAAACCTACAAGCGAATTGTAGCAACCTTAAATAAAACTAGTCAAAAAAGTATCCCGGAAACAGATCAGCTCAAGTTTTGTATAATACGTAATCAGTTACTTGGAATCCTTGTCACTAGTTAGCAACAGGCGTCTGTATTATTATTTTACTTTCTACTAATCCTAATCCATTTAGTACGTAAAGTAACTTGTTTTTGAATCGGGGTGGGCTTAAACTATTTGCTCCCGAGCGAAGCCGGGTCAAATCGCTAGTAGCAATATATTCTATTAACTAAGCTATAAACAAAGCAGAACAAGAAATATTTCAACATATGTTTATACAAACAAACATAAACTATGTGCATAGCATCGCAAACAACATAAATACCTCCGCTGCTGTTACAAAGCAAACAAATTGTACAATTGTGTTTAATTACTCAACACAATCTAGAACGTTCCCGAACAAACTCATGTGTTCCAAGTGAAATACGTAAATACTCGTACTGTACACTGTACACTAGCAAAACTAAAGGAAAAACGTCGACGCGACCGGAAAGTGTTTGTCCTAATGAAACGCAATTGTTCCCGCGCACCTGATGTGGTGACTTCTCTTTTGCGCCTGTTTTCACTACAAAAGGGGGAAAATCCGCGATCTCAGAAATGAAAATGTTTCCTTTTTGTATTTGCGAAACGGCAGCTGGTGTGCGCATTTATCTTGGAAGTATACACACGCTTCTGTTTTAAGGCTAATGAAATTGGGTTTCAATTGTTCGGTGTACGTATTCGTATGAAATATTTTGCTAGTTTTACAGGTTTAAACTTAAGTGTTTTCGCTGCTTGATGACAATATATGTTGTAAGAAGAAATTGTTAAGTTAACTACATTTGCTCTTTTATACTATGTTGATAAACGTTAATGGGAATTTCTTAGATGGGTTGCGAAACCTAGTTGATTGCCTCCGCAACGGAATAGATTACGTTTTGATATTTGTAAAGGATGTCGAGTGATTTATCATTTTTCAAGATTAGTTAATGTATTGTAACTATGAAATATGGTTTTATTCGCATTATTTAACTGTGAAAGGACAACCAAGTCAATATATTTATTCGTAAACATTGCTAGACCAATAAGTATTACCAAAAGCAAATAAAGTGGAGCGTTAGTTATATTTTTATTTAATTTTATTGAAAAGTATACGAGTAGCAATAGGGGCTTGTTTAACTGGCAAATTTGGATTCAAGTTTATTTGAAACTCACATAGCTTAATTAGATTGGCTCGGCCCACCGTCCAAACATTTGTTTATTTACGCAAATGGTATAAACTTGTGGTTAGCATACGAAATCTGCACGCTACGGTTACACAGATTTTCTCGTATCATCGGACATTATCAGTTAGATCTTTGGGATTATATGGAAGGCTATGAATATTAACGTAATAGAGATTTAAGATATGAAATGTTTTCATAATTATGTCGGTATTTGGTGTATTTGATAGGTTGAAAATTTATTGTTGAAAGGATTGTTATTATTGTCAGACACTAAATAAATATAAATAAATAAATGGTGGCCTGTTGGTAGACGGACCAGACGCGGCTGCCAATATGTTCACGGTGGTCGCGGGTTCGAATCCCAAGGCACACTTCTGACTTTTCGGAGTCATGTATGTATTGTTAGTCAATCACACCTGCATACCATAGCGATTTCTATGGTATGTAAAGTCCGCCAACCCGAACTAGGCCAGCGTGCTGGATTGGCCTAACCACTCTCAATCATATTCTCGATTGTAGAGTAGGCCCGTGCCCTGCAGTGGGACCTATATGGGCTGATACAGATAGATTATCATTCATTGCGTTTTGTAAACTGATGCATATCGACGGTGAAGTACCAATACCTCCTAACTGTAATTTTTTGAGATATAAACTTTTTCTTCGTTTTAATTATAAAGGGATTATGCCGATGTTTTAGTGAAATTTCCTAAGTGTATTTTTACTATACACTTACATGATTAATATTCCCCATTAATAAATATACTAACTACTTTTTAAATTAACAAGAAAATAAACGTTTTTGATGACTTTGTCAGTTAGGTGTTATTGGCACTATGCCGTCGTTTTTAATCATGAAAATAATATTGAATTTAATATTAAATTTATATTTGGAGCAATTGAGGTTTCACAATTCGTAGAAAAGACTTATATTACTGAGAATTTTACATAATATTCGGTCAGCCCAGACACACATTTTTATTTTAGTTTTCTCGGAAATCACTATTATATATTCACAATACACTTAGCAGAATATTCTTGGAAATAATATTTTATATCTCCAATCGTAATATTCTATTGTTAGGTTCCTGAAATAGGAATAATGAAATAAGGAACAAACTTGATTATAATACCAGCTTAATATAAATTTCCATATTTTGAATCTGGACTTCAAATATTGACCGTAATCTGTACATTGACTCAAAGCAATTGATGTTAAGTCGTTGAACATGGTTTTGTTTGGTTTTACGAATTGATATTTACATTTTATATTTTTTATACAGGGTATATCAAGACTTTTACCGAAAACTAAGCTGGATGGTAGTGACTTCAGACACAACGCAAATAAATTTTTTTTTTGTAAAAAACACGACGATTGTGTGTCATATTTGGGTGCTAAATACACAGTTTTCCCTAAAAGAATCACGTATTTATTTTCTTAAACGCTATGGTATTCAAAGGTTTAAATTATTATTTGATCAAACACTATAGAGTTACCACCCAACCACGATGATAATTGAAACATCACAAAAAAAATGGTCGTGTTATTTTGCTAAATTTTTATTTACATTTTGTCTGTAGTCACTAAAAGTACCACCCGACTTCGTTTTCAGTAGCAGTTTTTATATACCCTTTATTTTTGCTTTAGCCTTCTACGAAACGGTTTCGATCTACTGTGTTCTATCTTCGAATTGCACTATGTATTTGAATTGTTATCTTCGACCTTTCACAAAGGAAAACATCGTTAGTATAATACCAGAGATGTTTATATAAGAGTTTCAAAATAACGTGAAGTTCACTAACTTACACCCCGTCGGCATAATGTGTTATGGCTCTCTTTTCATTCTTATTATCGATATACGAGTAATTGTGTCGATTATAACAGCTGATTATATCAACCTTTTATTTAATAATAGCATTAAATAAATTGACGCTTATATTGTAGGAAATACATAAATTTGTATTGAACAAAACAAAACATTCATTAATTTATTTTTATTATTTTCGTATACCAAATAAATCTTAAACTAAATTAATATTTAATATAAGAGTACAAATAACGGTCGTATCGCTCGAGGTAATCTCTTACCGACTATCATGTTTAGTAATTGCAAATTTTGAAGCTTATTCATTATTTTAATCAAACAAAATAATACTTCACGTTCTTATGTCGAATTCGATTGTGATGGGCAGTGGTACTATTCCTTACCCCACAATAAATCGCGTAAAGGCAACGCGCGCGAGTCACGCATAACAACGCGTAGATTTATATCCAGCACTTATGTATGTCCAAATTTGGATTTAGTGTTATGTTTCGCGATAATTCACTGTACTGAGAATTTTTCAAATTGAGGGGTCTGTAGGCATATTAATTATCAAAACTATTTTTCTGCTGAAAAGTTTGGTCACTGTTGGTGTTATGAGGAGCCTTAGGTTCAATTTCCAGGTTGGGCATATAATTTTGGAATTATTTTTCCAAAAAAAATATTATGGGATTGTATACATGGTCCTGATTCCACACTAAGTTCGAGTCTTGTAACAAGTCTTATGTCGTGGGTATCAGAAACTACAAAAGACTTTTCGGGCTCACTAACATCCTTACCCGACACAAATACTATAAATATTAATATTTTACTGGTGGTAGGTCTCTCATATGTAGCAGGCCATCTGGGTGGGTACCACCGCAGTGTCTATTTCTCCCGTAAAACGGCAGTGTAAACGCACTGTTGTGTTTCGGGTTGAAGGGCATTGTAGCCAGAGTGACTACTGGACATATTGAGACTTAACATCTTATGTCTCAGGATGGCGAGCGCAGTGGAATGCCAAGCATTGCTTTGTAATTCAAGGTGTTGTTTGGTTTTGCTACTGTTCATGAGCGGTCGTATCGCTTACCATCAGGCGAACGGCATGCTCGTCTCGCCATTCATAGCAATAAAAAAAAAAAATTACCTGTGGAACACAAAAACACCTGTTTCGGTACGAGGATCGAACCCGTAGCCTCTCGTTTCACAGCCGATGTCTAACCAACTGAGCCAGTGAGGCTGTCAATATGATGAGTTGAACTTAATTGTGACCAATTTTTTTCTAAATGTTCATACAAATCTTGCGTTCACTTGACATATCGGAGATAAACCTAGTAAAAAAATATATACTATACTATCGCTTAAGACATTTCAGATAGCTTCGAAGAAGAAATTTGTATGTGTATTAATTTTTTCACCAGTTTTCAAATTTTCAAAGTTATATTCTATCTAAAGTTAGAGTAACTTTGTGACGGCCGTTAAGATCGAATTTACACATTCATTTGCAACTAATCAAGTAAATTTGAACATTGTTCAATAGAAATTTAAATAAACGTTAATTTGGCACGCAGCAAATCAGACCAACGGTGCACACTCAAACGCACCATCTGTCATTAGCCATTTACATTTTAGATAATAAATTCTCGCATTAATTTATAACACTCCACTTAATTTCTGACAATTCAATCATAGCTATGTTATATTTCATCTATATTATTAAATTTTCAGTGTATCAAAGAAAGAAAATGAGTGTATCATGAAATATAATTGATGATGATGATTTAATTTAGATAAGTCGCCTAATTAGGGACAAGCCTTATAGAGGTTATTAAATGTGAAGGTCTGGCTTTGATTCTCAGGTCATGTATTTCGATTTTCGATACTTTATCAGCCTTTTAAGTACAGAACATTGATGATGAAAAACGCGTCAAGCGAAAATAGCCCGAAATATTTTTATAGCTATTCCGGCTGTAGCGTCCCATTTGCTGAATTTCGAGGCATGAACAAACATTAAAAGCAATATAAAGGTACTCTTTGCACAGGATGCAGGACCTGTCCAAAAACGCACAGAACTCATATTGTGCGCGTAATTACACCGCGAGAACCTCACAGCGGTATTTATCCTTCCCTCATATGAGTTTTACATCGTTTAGCGTAGATTTTTCAAAGTGAAACAATTTCGTACGCGGTACGAGTCGGCCGTTTTAAATAACACTCGTTAACTTTCCACTCCGTTCGCGATTATTTTCTAGAATGCGCTTTTTTTAACGAGTTGATTAAAACGAACGCTTTTTTTTTGTACCCCGTCTGAAGCGCGAGTAATTTTTCACGTTAACGCACGGCTGGCCGAAATAGGCACTTATTATGTTAACGAAACGTTGTTGCCGATATTGTTGAAATACCGTAATGCCTAATATGAAAATGTTTATTTCTATACGGGTACGCTGCCGCGTGTGTTGGATTTCTCGTATACTTACTTTCATGTCGCGTATTGCGATAATTGTCGAATAGTTAAATTGAAGTGGAATTTTATGAAACGTTAAATATAAAGTTTTTCAGTTTATTTATGTCAGTAAAAACATAGATTGCCAAAACTAGGGAAAATATTCGGGACTATGGTAAAGAAAATAGAGGAAGAAGGGAGGAAAAATCATTGCTAATCAAATAATTTTCCCACTGAACGAAAAAGACGTCATTTATATTTCATATATACACACACTGCAATATAACACATGCCTTTTTTTCAGAAATGGTAGGCAGAGGTGCTGGTAGCAACCATTACTTCCACGTTTCGCTTTGTGTGTTCCGTCCACGATGTGATAGGGGGCGACTGACTCCGGACTAATAATAAATTGAAAAAACCACTAATTATACCTTTGCCCGGGATTCGAACCCGAGACCTCAACTTTATAATCATACCGTAGTTCAACTACATTACCAAGGCAGTCAGTCAGTTACACTTCATGGAGATTTCATATATGAGGAGGATACCGTCTTTACTGGTACCAGTACTAAGCAGTCTAAACTATCTAATATGTGGCTTTATATATTGTGATTTTATTATGTATTTCAAGTAAAATGCAAGTTTACAGTATTTGAACCAAAACACTTCAACACATTTTAATGTCGAGCATTATTTTTGAATGACAATATTTCTTTAGCAACGTTTATTCTGCCCTTATACTTTGATATTAAAAAGTGGCTATTTATAAAGCCACTTTCATGCATTAAGCAAGCTGAGATGCTAGTGTAAAACACGACTTATTTAAACATCTCTGTTCATAAACATTTATTTATTTATTTATTTATTTAAATCTTTATTGCACACAAACTTAACAATACAAACAAACAGAAATAATTATAACAAAGAGTACAAATGGCGGTCTTATCGCTCAACAGCAATATCTTACAGACAACCATGGGATGGATTTAAATGAAGGAGAGGGAGAGAGGGCAGTATAACAAATAAAGAATTACTTAAAGCTAAATAATACTAATTAAACATAACTACTAATATACATATACATATCCATAAATATATATATATATATATATACATACATACATAAAAATAAATAATACAAAATCATATATAAATTATAATATACTACAGTTTCCAAATGATTTAATGAAAAGAAGTAATAGTGAAGACTGCTTTAAAGGGAAAGGTAGTGCTCTTTAATCTGTTTTTTAAATGACGACAGCGTTTGCGCCTGCCTCACCACAACAGGAAGCGCGTTCCACAACCGAATTGCTTTGACAGTAAAAGAATTATCCATAGCTGTCGTGGTATGCACAGGCATTCTCAGCTTAAGATTCTCAGACGACCTCAAGGATCTCGAATGGGAGTCATGAAGAAAAATGAATCGTTCTTTAAGATAAGATGGGGTGAGAGGATTAAACAAAATATTATAAAGAAGAGAGAGAATGTGAGTATTCCGACGAAGCCGAATAGGTAACCACTTGAGCTTAGCACGAAACTCAGAAACATGGTCATATTTGCGAAGACCAAATATGAACCTTATACAGAAATTTTGAAGACGCTCAAGTTTATTTAGTTGGTCTTCGGTGAGATCTAGATAGCTGACATCGGCATAATCAAGGATGGGGAGAAGGAGGGTTTGCGCAAGCGTAATCTTCGTGGTAACGGGTAAAAAGTTGCGTAGCCTTCGCAAGGACCTAGCGGAAGCAAACAGCTTCCGGCTAATATCCGAGAGCTGTGGACCCCAGGTGAAAGATTTGTCTATGTGTATGCCTAGATTGCGGACGGAGTCACTAAAAGGAATTTTGACACCTTCACAATAGACACCAGGTAATTGGGACAAGTCAAGCCTCGAGATCATCCTGGGGCTGCCGACAACAATGACTTGGGTTTTAGCGGGGTTAATCTTTAGACCATGAGCTATACTCAAATTGCAGATGTGTTGAATGTCTGTATTGATTTTAGCAATTGCATCAGTCATCTTGTCTAACGGAGCTTGAGTATAGATCTGGAGATCATCAGCGTAGAGGTGGTAGGAAGAACGAATGAGATTGGTTATGGAGTTAATAAAGATAGCGAAGAGAAGAGGAGATAGCACGCCGCCCTGTGGTACGCCAGCAGATACGGGGCACCAGGAGGAAAAGTTTTCCTCCACACGGATGCGTTGCCGGCGTCCATACAGGTAACTACGAAACCAATCAACTGCCATTGGAGATATGTTAAGAGAACGGAGCATGGTAAGTAATACGTCATAGTCGACAGTATTAAAGGCATTGCTGAAGTCCAGCAGAGCGAGCACAGTCAGCTTGCCTCCTTCCATGTCTGATCTGATGCCATCCGTGATGTGGGTCAAAGTGGTAGTCGTACTATGTCCAGGACGAAACCCAGATTGGAGAGGATTTAGAAGGTTATGCCTGGAAAGGAAATCATTGAGTTGGGTATGGATCAAACGTTCTAGGACTTTGGAAAGGAAAGGAAGTATGGAAATAGGACGAAACTCAGAATGTTGACAGGCATTGGGTTTTTTGGGAATCGGGATAATATGAGCTTCTTTCCAAGCAGTGGGAAAAATCCCAGAGGAGATGGAGTGGTTTAGAATGTGGGTAATGATAGGAAGGGTTTCGTCTAAGACAGGGAGAATCATGTTGCGACTAATACAGTCGCTACCCATAGCGTTCGATGACAAAAAATTGATGGTCTTCTTAACATCACAATTGGCAAATTGTTGAAAGATAAAGGTAGAACAAACGGGAGGCTGAAGGGTGGAAAGATACTTAATAGTTTTATCTTTGGTTGTCCTATCAAAGTAGGACAAGGAAGAAAAATGAAGGTTTAAGGAATTTAAATCTATGGATTTAGGAATAGAATCTTGTTGTAATTTACCCACTCCCAGTGTTTTTAGAAATTTCCAGACTTTGGCTGGATCACCGTTTTCGACTGAGTTGTGAATGTATCGGCGTTGTGCATTTCTACACACCTTACTGCAGTGATTTCGGATAGTTACATATTTTAACCAGTTAGACTCGCTAGGACGACGATTATATCTATTTTTGGCTGAAACATTCAAAATGTTAATAAAATAAATTGCTTGAAAAATTATGAATTCTATAAGAGTTATGCAAAAGTGGGGAACCGGGATCCACTACCCTCCAGAGGCTTCGGTTTTAGCACGTGGCTATGTGGAAAATTTAATTCATTGCCGGCAAATTTATATGCATACCGCGGCTGCAGTTTATTAAGAATGCACCGTCTACCCTCGCTGGGGGCTCTAAAATAAAGTGGTCAGCTTCATTTCATCCATCTACAAAATTGAGGTAAAAAATATTTGAGCACTCATATATTTATTGTAAGGGGGCGGCCAGAGAACTTTGTATATTTTTATAGCGTGCATATTTAGTTGGTTTATGACGGATTATTTTATGTTTATGCATTTTTCCATTTATTCCACGTCAAGCGAAGTTTAAAAGAGACCGTTTAGAATGAGTTACAATTGTTTACGATGCTGTAATACCAAACACAAATGCTTCAGATAGGATTTAAATTGTTAAGTGAATTCCAATTCGCAAACTTGTAATTGAGTTCAAAATTTATTATCGAACAGAATCTCAACAATGTATAAACGATCTCACCAAGAACATAAATCAGCGCCTTCAGAGAATACAATGACAACTAATTTACGATCAGTCTGAAGTACTAGAACACCAAGAAAAGTTGCTTTATCCGATCTCTTACAAAGTAAACGTCGGGGTCTCCATGAAATATGCATTAAATATTTACACAGCCCGGAGGCAAGCCATTCCCTTGAAGTCGACTGAACCGAACAGATTTGCAATTCACCGAACATCCTTTAGGAAAAAAGAGCCACTGAACAAAGTGAGGGAAGTTGGGGAATCGAAATGAGCCGCTAAATACTGGTCGACATTGAATTGAGAGCTATTGATTGTACAACTCAATGTTTAGATCTTTTTTGTATTTGATGAAACAATACCAAATCGTCTTGTTGCACCAACTATTACGTGATTTTTTTTTCAAATCAGCAAATATTTCCTGCATTCCCTCTTCAGTGTTGTGTGCCAAATAGAACATAATTGCTGACCAAGAGTAATTTAAATCAAATTAATAGCCAACGTCCATTCATTTAGGATTCTCGCTCTAATTCGCTCAATTTGCTGCAGTTAATCAATGTTTGTTTTTATATTGAAAGTAATTGAATTGTTCTTAGTGTTGTATGAAATTATAAAATTGTTAAATTATATCTGTTTTTCGCCTAAAGTTCACAAGTTGTCACGTTAGATTTACGCCTGATCACTGAAAATTATATACAAGTCGTGAACTAAGTTATAGATCATACATTTTGTAGACGTAATTAGGTATAGATTTAACACTAAAATTATTGTATTGTTTGATCAAATTGTATCTTTCATTAACTTAAAATTATGTATACGACATTCAATAGTTTTATTAGAATAAGTCTATAACAATCTAATTCTAATATTCCTCTATCGACTCAATCTCAATATCCACTTTATTAAAATTTGTGTCACTTTCAATAGCTCTTTTGCAACAGCTACCAGCGTATCATCACCATTTGCATTGCATGTAGCAGCATTACTATCTTTATCTAAAATGGAAAAATAACAACCTATTTCTATAGATAGCTCGATGTCGATGATCGTAATTTGATTTTTCATATTGCGGAACGCGAATGGTTCACCAAACGACGTCAATGGTTGGGGACATTAAAGAATCGCTAGTCGACTGTTACGTCCCCGCAGGCATTCTAATAGAGTTCGCTGCTGGGCTGGTAGCCGTGGATAAAAATGTACTGAATGAGGCAAATTTTACGCGTAAATCTACAATTTACAAGCTAGTTTACTTATTGAGAGGATTCGTCCACAGCATAGACAAATGCAATATTCTTATGCCTTTATAGGTGATTCAAAATTAGAACTACCAATTTAAATTTCATATTGTAGGTATTTGGCCAAAATATAGCTGATAACACAACTTCTTCGAAAGTTGCACGCTTTATGAGTTAATAGAAAGCCACTAAAACTTAGACCTCTTCAAAGCATAGATCAATTTGTAATAGATTTTTTTAATCGTACATACTATAAATATTTACAAGTCAGTAGGTCATATATAAAATATTTTAGTAGCAACTTGCAACAAATCAAAGCAACCTCTAAAACAAAGTCCTGGCGTGCCGCCAGTGTGTATTGGTTTGCATATTGCTGTATGAACAACTTCACACGATACATGTAATAGAATTTGTGGCAATTCATATACAAACTTCTTGAAACAGATATCTACTACTGCCAAATTACTTCGAAATGACGATATTTCCTTATAATGTGTTATCTTTTATATTTCCCTATACTGTATGTCCCACGGTATGCAATATACCTCTAATATTATTATTAACATAATAATCATTGTCAGCTCTCGCAACCTCACCTTTATTTCACCATAATGGTTTAATGGCTTGACGAGTAGATAGGCTTCTAGAGTTCAGACAATGTTTCTGTCGACCGGAGAGGGATAAAAATAACACCTCTAAAATATACTCACTTGGCCTTTACTTTTTAGTTTGTATTTCAGTTACACGCAAGTATGTTTAAATTAATTTTGACAGTACAAAAGATTCTAACGCGAGTAATCAGAATCTACAAATTGTAAAGATCAGATTATTTTGGAGGCTATAAATATTTTTAAATCAAGCCAATAATTTATTAAACATTCTTTCTTAAAATGTAACAAAACAATTTAGCACATCCAGTTCAGCTAAATCTTTTTAAGAAGCGTTTCCGTTATTAAACGCATCAATTCGAAGCCCGACACAGATAAGGCGAGCTCTCACGATCTCCGAGCGACAGTTATTGCCCTCTAATGTAATGTCACTTTGGCACATACACACGCGTAACAGCTTAACTATTTGCTAATAAACTGCTAATGACATTTATAGTTGTACTCGTACAAGTTGATATGTTTGATGTTCGTCACTGGATTTTCAAATGGCTTTTAGGAAATTTTAGATTGGATGTGGGAGATCAACATGTAAAACTAAATATTTCTTAGATTTTGCATTGGATGTAATCGGATGTCTGGATATTAACTTAGTACGTATAGATACAAACAAAGAGATGTATACTTAGAATTATATAGATGTGCAATGTTATATAGATGTGTGTGTGTGTATGTGCGTTCATGTTCTTCCATTGGCCAACGTTTAAGAAGGAAATAGTAGGTGTATCTTAAAAATAACCTGTAAAGGATCTTTATTCAAAATTTAGTGAATAATAGACGTCAAAGTATTTTTTTATTGCCACGTATGGCGAGACGAGCATACTATTCGCCTGATGGTAATCGATACGATTGCTCATGGACCGTAGCAAAACCAAACGCCTTGAATTACAAACCAAAGCTAGGCATTAGAATGCGCTCGCCATCCTGAGATATACGATGTTATGTCTGAAAATGTCCAGTAGTTCCTTTTATCTCAATTTGATTGTAATTGATTGCATCCCAATACAAAGATATATATTTATCTACACCCTTGTTCAGGAGAAACAGTACTAAAACTCCAATAGTTCCAACATGTGCAATTGCTAAAACTGAAACAATGTGACAACAGACAAACTAAACAGTTAGTGTTTGGTATTTCCTTGCGGATAATTAAGCCCATTGGCACATATAGTGAAAGTAACGCGATTACACCATACAAGAAGATAAGGAGGGTCAAAAAGAGTACTGTATTAAAAGCTATTGGCTCTCTGCCCATCCAATTTTCTTTGTTGACGTCTCCTGGGAGCTACACCAAGATTATCTTAACAAAGCAAAAGGCGTCAGGGCTAAGTTCGGGCTTCTGAAACAACGTTATCCGCACGTACAACAAAGAAAACAATTACAACTTTTTTACTGTTAATATATTATCACTATCCACTTTGATGTCTTTCTTTGACGGCTCTGTACTAGTAATGTGAAGTATTTAATATTAATTAGTGTTTATATAACATTTGCTAGTATGTTTTCAACATCCCTTATACGAGTAGTCCAATTACAGAGAGAGTTTCTTGCGGCGAGAATCGTATGCCATTATCGCATGATATAACCACCATAGATTGTTGTATTCTGTGATTGCTTACACGATCCAATTTTTTTATATCTTTAGGATAATCGCATCTTCGAGGCGAGAAACTCTACCCGTGTTAATAAAGCTTTAGACCCAAAATTTAGACCCAACATCAGCGTCACCTCGAAAGATTAAAATGACGACGGAGGACGGCACAAGTTAAGAAATATTTAATTTACGATCTTACATATGAAACCAAACCGACAGACCGGCAGTGTTAGTGTTTAAGTCAGTTTTGTGGGAACAGCAGTACTACTGTAGTCGAGCTGGCCCATTCGTATCGCAGTGTAAATTACCCAACCCAAGCATGTACGATGAATGTTGTGTTCTCCGAGCATAAAACTATAAATTCAACGAGCAAATAATATTTCTGTTCTTAATCTCCACTTTGTGTCAAGGAGGATATATTCGCGGTAACAGTAATACAATGTTACAATTTTGTATGTGTAAATTGTGCCCAAGGCAGCGATAAGGTTCCACACGTTATATCTAGAAACTTGGCAACACGTGATCTAATTCGTAGTTTATCTTCGCCCGACCATTTGTAGAAACTAAAATATTAGTTGCTTACACATGGCAGTTGGCCATACTCTTGAAATATTATAAATTTCACGGGAAACATAAATATTAATTGATAAATTTTTGTTTATACCTTTTTTACTCGGGTTCACGTAGTAACGTAATGTGTTTATTTATCGACATAATACTGATTTTGTTCATGTAAACAAGTCTAATCCATAGTCGTTTCATTATGTGTATCCTTAAAGTGATCTATTTATTCAACAACTTTTGTCCAAACATTTAAGAATTCACGTAATCTAAAGAAGTTATTCCAAGTATTCCTCGAAATGGACTTGAAATGGAAGGCCGAGCGCTGCGGTGTCCAGCCGTTCCTCTACGACACTCATTTATGTAGATTTCAAACTCAAGTTCGCCGAGATAATTCTTGGAAATTAAAGTCCACTAACTTAATCGCTATGTAGGAATTCGTAGTTGTCGTCGCTTCAAGTTCCACAGCAATCTAACACATTCAACATTTGCCGTTCGCAAGTGTAATATCGTCGGAAAATTCAATGTTATGTGACCGGCCCCGATTCTTGGCGCGTCAACATCTGTTTTCATCTCGTTGGTTTTCTTATAAATACTGATATCTTGGACATGTGCGGTTTTTTCATATTTTCTGCGTTATTTTATTTATTAGATATAAGAATACATTAACACACGCCTTTTTCTCAAAAAGAGTAGCCAGAGATGCTATTAGGACACTGTCGTTTCGACTAGCGTGTTCCGTCCCACGCTGTGATATGTGAAAAACAAATTACAATAATAATAAAAATATATCGAAGATTTTTGTACTATAACAAAAAGAATTTTTTTCTAATAGGGCTTAATATGATCACCACGCTAACCTTAAGGCATGTTGCAATGTGGACCAAATTAAATAGACTAGTAGTCAGTGGAGTCTAGTAAGTTTACCCTAAATTTTCGAGGGAACTAATGATATTGGCATTGCCAGATAATAAACATCGGAACCAAAGGGTTTATCGTGGTGTTTGCGACCAAAACGATACGTAAATTTTGCTCCCAAACTTTCCTTTTCCTTAACTTACGTATCCCATCACAGTGTTTCCAAGATCATACTTAGTAAATTACAACCTCGATATTCTCTATGGAATAAAAATAGAATATTCATATTGAAACATCTAGAATACTAAGCCATCACTAATGACTGGCGGCTATTCCAATAGACCTAATGCCTGTCACTTGGGACCAACTGCCGGTCATAAAGCGCCTTCACTCGTGCTCTATATATTCCAAAATGTATAAGCTTTTTTTAAATTCAATAGTCCTAAATATAATTTTAGTTTGATCACTTAAAATCAATTTTACGGTTTAAAAGTTTTATATATTTTTTGCAACATAATGTAAGCTATTACTAAATTATTTTCAGAGTTTTGAATGTAAACCAGGGATGGTTATAACATAAATCAATATTGTTTGCTAGAGTTGTCTATATATGGACTTAAATGCGTATTGCATTGGTTATTGAGAAATTCAAAAATAGCTTTAAAAATATATTTTTGATCCATAGATTTTGTGTCGGTCAAGTCTTTCTTAGTACTTAGCAACTACTTGGTTCGACGGCATAAATTTCACTTTGAAGTATGCTCTAAGCGCATTAGCATCTTATTGGGTAGCCAAAGCTACACTATAGGGTAGAGTTAGCACAAAAATAACACTATCAACAAACATAATATGGATTTTCAAATCTGTAACCCTCAAAATTAGTGATTAGTTCTTAACAACTTCTAGAATTAACAAGTCGCCATCTTGCGGAACAAACTGGAACTAACTCACACGCTCCGTCAAGCCATTGTGGACTAATTCGTGAACAATGCCCACCTTTCACACAACGACACAACTTCAACCGCCGACCAAGTTCGACAACGTAAATTATCCTTTAATTTCCCATTCTCGACGTAATCAATGAACGCTGTTACCGTCTAAAGTATTTACTGCTAATAAATATCGGTTCTCAATTCAATAGACGGCTTGCAACCGGTGCTAGTATCCTGAAATTGATGCCCCAGATATCGGTACATCCTGTACATTTCCGACCGCTGGCGTACTGAGTAATGCGTTTGCCTTAACGACTTCGTCTATAGATGGTTCGTGTGGATTTATTAAACGAGTCTGATGGAGAAGTGTCGATTATGCATTACTGGGTTATGACGTTTTGAGTGGGTTTTGTTCGCTGAAAGGGTGATGTTGACCCCAGTGTTTTGAAGTGTTAAAAGCTTTTTAGGGCGTTCAAGTAAGGGGAAATCGACACTTGTGTTTTGAATCTGAAACATTGAAATCAGAATGTTTTTAAGCAGATACTGAAAGATGATTTTGATGATGCGTCTAACATTTCACATATCCCACACCTTTATGAAAAATATATACCAGAATTTAAAAGTTAATTTTATATTTTATAAAAAATTATATTCCAATTTAAAACTTTATTTTGTAACCCTCTACGCAAATTACAAAATAAGTAAATAAAAAAATACTGTAATTTTGTATATTAAACATAACGGGAGACAAAATAAGAGTTGAATGTCTTTTGTCGTCAGAATTCTTTACTTCTGATTATTATTCCATAGTACTTTTTAATAATGTAATGTACTGACTCATGAACATTTCATGTTCTGCCACGATTACACGTCAAGGCGGCTGTGACACTTAATTTATCACATGAAGTAATAATAACGTCTTGTTCGCTTGTCGATGAGCAGATGGTACCGACGTCACCACTGTCTCTGAAATAGCCTTCTAGGAACGTGATTACATTTATATATAAAGTATATTATTTTAATCCAATTAATTTATTAAGAATGAGTGTAAAGATCTACATAAAAAATGATTAACTTGTATTGTAGTTAATTGTAGTTTAGTTAGTATGTTGTTAATTTAACAAAATTTACCCAAATAATTCATGCTTTCGTTTGCAATAGTTCTTTATTTAAATGGCCAACTATCTATAAATTATATTTTCCATCGGGATAATCTCAAAACTTAAACGTATTTTTAGCCGTGAATTCAGAAATAGAAAACTTTTATCGCATGCTTAATCTCCTTTGAGATATATTAATTTAAAAATACTCTGCTTTGCAGTACTCATTGACACTACACGTTTGCTGCGGCACTATTTTCAGAGGTCCCACAGATATATTACTAGATTTCGTAACCGTCCTAATTCATCGTATAGTATATTTTACACGCCGAGCTGGCTGAAAGTCTCATTAGAGACCCTTTAGATCTCCGAACGTAATGAAGGTATTAATCATACCTATGAAAAATACTGTGCAATCATTCTAGATTTGGATTATACGTACTTTGCTAGTCAGTTAGTATTTTAATAGAGTTAATTTCAGTCGAGGTAATTTTAAACCTTCATGTATTACATATTATAATTGATGTAATACCAGAGTCGTTAATGCGTGTAAATATGATTTGTGTCACTAGTAGCAACAGGTTCGCCATATTTTATGCTTAGGTCGTACTATTACGACCGGCGACGAGTCGACGCTTACTTCGTTGCTATTGTTTGTGACGTGATGTTTATGACCATTGGTAAGTAATGGATTCTTTTAAAATATGTAATTGTATAAAGCGTACAAATATAAATGTTTTGATGTTAAAGTATTGAAGGCTTAAATAAAATATAAATACTGGTGGTATTGTACTACATTCAAGTAAAATGTTTAAGTGCTCCCACCAGCCCCTTATCATATATCATTATTACAATTGCGTGATGAGATATGTGTCTGTGACACCAAACAGCACTATTTGCCTACTAGATTATATTGATGAACCGTCTCTACTTCTAGGAAATTCTTAATACCAAAGCTACATCTACTTAATATTGAAACACCTAATGTAATATCAACATCAAATTATAAAAAGAAACACAAAAGAAACAAGATGATGAATGAAACTACAGCTGGCCATACATCAAAACGAGTTCGAGTAATAAAGGCATTTACGAGGGAATTTACTGAAATAATCATTTGCATACCCGGCCCTAGCTGCGGACGGCAGGCCCTTTCCCTTACAGATGGTGCAGTCCCTACGCTCCAACGATTCTAAATCTTTTCCCTCGATATAAATTAAACCTTTATGCGAGATAATTTTAGGAGCAATTTCCTTTGAATGGAAATTACGTTATCTTTACTTTTGTGAAGGTTTTGTAACTCGTATGATTTAAGATTGGATTTGGCATTCTGTTTTTGATTATATTAAATTAATTGTATTATCTTTTCAAGTCTTTATAATATTCTATGCATATTTATACTTTTTTTTTAATGTGTTTAACTTTTATAAAGCCTATGTCTTCGTTGCGTTAATAAGTCTAACGTGTTAGCATCTTGCCTCTTTTTGAAAGTAATCGTAATAGTTTAAACCGAGCAATTGCTATCGCTCTGCCTCATGACCTAAAGAATACTTACCTAAACAGATTAATCCTCAACTTGGGTAAACTGCGACTTAAAGATTTACAAAATAACGCTATACCAACTCAAGGCAAAAATCACATTCAAAAATTGATCAAAATATCCTCACCTTTGAGAACCGTTGCCCTAACCTCTAGTTTTACCCCAGTTTTTCGAACTTTACAAATATGTGCCGGGAGATAAGGGACGGCACCTGCATCAGTATCCACCTAATGGCACATTAAGGAAGACAGCTGGGTAGGGGTTCGGTGAAATGTCGACCCCACGGGTTAAGTGACGCAAGACCATTATCAATTAGTAATCTTCATTTTAGTATTGTCATTTCCTGGAAGCACCAGTCATGAGGTGTGAAGTTTTAATTATAATTATTATACTAATACAGACTGCCTCTGTGGCGTAGTTGCACTACGATACGGTTACAAAGCTGAGGTCTCGGGTTCGAATCCCGGGTCGGGCAGTGATTTTAGATTGCCCCGAGTCAGGAATTTGTGATCGTTATGGCGATAGGCACGCCCCATCTCAACATGGGACAGAACATATCAGGCGAAATGTGGTGTGCCCTGGCTCATCGCCCTACCCCTTCTGGGAAAAAGGGAACTGAGTTTATGTATGTACTATACGTAAGTACACTAGGTCTTCTCATCGATTGGATTAATGGGAGCACATAGACAGTGAACCGAGTTGCCCCGGTCTTAGTATTTCTTAAATGCTGGCGCTTTTAGGCTTCCGGAAATTTCTCTCCTCGAACGAAACGAAATAGCAAGCTTTTAATTCACCTCGATTAGCTGTAAGACAGCGATACTAGCGCGGCCAATAAATTTGTTAGTTTATAAAATCATCAACGGCAAGATTCTATCACTTACAAACTAAAAACCCGTTCGTAACCATAAATAGATGAACTCAAGCCTATGTCCCATTGGGGCGGGCAGAAACTATAGTGGAAGTACCAAAGTTCATACATACCTATTTCGCTTCATCAACTGTTATTAATCTCTTCATGCAAACTCGTCGTTTGCTTTTCTATATCAGGCCTAGCATTAGCAGACATACATTTGCTAAACCCAAAACGTGGCGTACTTCCGCAGCACAGTCTGACAGACTTTCACCATCATGTACGCAAACTAGGCAGATACGAATAATATAATAATCCCTAATGTAGATTTGGCCCAACACGCCACGGCTCTATGAAATTATATTTGATTCAACGCAAAGTCTATGACACTCATAACCTTTAAGGTATTTTACTAGAGCAGATATTGGGAACAAAATCTGTGCGCATTGTGTTGATACGGGAACCTAGTGAAGTGAGAGCGAAGATAATGCTACTACGGATGAGTGACAGAGATAGAAAATATTCCAATGCTCACCATACAAGTAATTTCATAACATTACCAAGATTGTGGACGTGACTTTTAGGCGTTTATTTAGTTCATTGAAAGTATTTTAAATAAGGGATATTCTATTTTAAACCTCAAATAGCTACTTCTATTTCCGTCTGTTTAAATAAATTAATAATATTTACTAACCGGTTTGTTTTTCTCCAAAACGACTGTCTTATTTTAAACCACTCGGAAAGCTTCCTGTCTTTCGTTTATTATTCTGCCTACTCAATATTGCCTTAGGAAGTAAGATTTAAGGATGAATTTGCAATAAAAGAGTCCTAACAAGTACTTTATAGCCTGAAAGTATTATTATAAAAATTATAATAAGTTGAATTAATTAATTTACAGAGATTTAGAATTACTTGGTTTATGATATTTACATGTAATATTATTATTAATTTTTGAATGAAAAATCTGCTCTACTCGTAATTTAATCAAACTTATGAGTACTTTATTGAAAAAGAACAAATTTTCTGATTTGGCTAATTGAAACTATGAAAGCTGAACTATTTTATTTCCTAAAAGAATAACCCGTTTAGAGACCACTAAATTTTATGATATGCTATTTTCTGGAGACATAAAGAATACAAAAAAAAATCAGTGTGAAAAAACTTTAGGCGTTCCATTTATGATGAAACAGTGGATATGTCGCGAGAAATACGGTACATGCCCGCCCTAATACATACAAATACAAGGTAGCAGGTGCGAGTGACAAAGCTTCCTCCGTAATTTGTTAGCTTTAGCCAGAGTACCGATCCCACATCAAGTGACGTCATCTAGAATAAATCTAATTTTGGGACGTCTATTTTTGTCAACACAAAATTATGATGTAAGTGGACTATGTTTTTTGCTGAGTAAAGAAAATTATTTCCTTCAACTAAATAGTTTGTTTCATAGGTCAGAAATAGTGAAGTATTTTTTACCGGAGTTAGACGTTGTAAAGAATCTAGTATATATTTTTTGATTTGGTAAGGTATATGGCCTAACCACTCTCAATTATATTCTCGATTGTAGAGTAGGCCCGTGCCCTGCAGTGGGACGTATATGGGCTGATACTGAAAAAGGTATACGAGCTTACAGGACGTCTAATAGTAAGTGATAACTACCAGCCATGAACGTTCACAACGTTTGGATCATACATGTGTTGTCAGCCCATCAAATGGTGAGAGAAGCGGGAAGGAAAAACGATTGGAAGAAGAAAGGGGCATCAGGCAATCACACTAACGGAACGAAACTTGACAGCAAAGCTGTCCCCTTACGTTGTTTTCCTGTGAGAAGTGGTACCGCCCCAGACTATACTGCCAATTCAAGCTAAGTCATGACTGATAGCAGCGTGGCTCTACCACTTTCAAAAAGCGGTTAATTTTATTACAGTAAGTTTATTAAAATAGAGTATAATAGATGGTATGATATGAGACGGAAGTAGCTTTTCAGCTTTAACGTTTTCCAAAGCGGTGCTAGTATGTTAAGTAATACTTTACTACTTGATACTTCATGGTACTCGTATATAGAAATAGAACATCATATTATATAATTTTATTGTATTGTGTTGTATACGCCCATAAAAGTCCCACTGTAGGAACTAAGCCTCTTCTACAATCAGAAGTGTTAGGCCATATAGTTCACCACCCTGGCCATATAGAATATACGAATAATATGATTGCTAATGATAGTAAAGTATATCGCCATCTTCAAAGACGAATATTTGCTTAAAGTAAGACTTGACTATGAAGAAACCCACACCATTTCTATATAAAATTCCTTAAAAATAATTAATACGGCACATAATTGGACGAATTGGGCATATTAACTGGGCTTCGCGGGTAAATTCACAATTGGGTCGATCGCCAATTATGAATGGGGTCACCCAAATTTAGTATTCAACTTCATTAGCTTAAAGGCCGATTATTAGTATTTCCAGGATTATTAAATATTATCGCACTTTGTTATTAACTATTTAATAGTCTAACTACACAGCCTCCGAGGCGCAGTTGGTTAAACGCCGGAATGAAACGAGAGGTCGCGATTTCGATCTCCGCATCAAGACAAATGTTAGTGTGAACTACACGCATTTGTTTCGAGTCTAGGTGTTTATGAGACTAAAAAGTCTCTCGTATCGAATTCTCATTTCTAGATGAGTCCATATACAAGAGTACAGAAAAAGAAAAGATGCTTAAAGAACAAATAATAGGTTTGAATTATCTAGTATTCCAATAACGATGACACGCCACATTAAATGGTGGCTAATGGAAGGATCGTGGACACAAGGTCCTTAACCTGGTGGTCTATATTGTTGTGGTAACTAATAAAATCGGCTTTCTAGTTACTAGTAACATTGCGAAAAATATAAAATAATAGTATTAATTTTTATTTAATACTATTATTTTATATTTTTAATACCATGTTATTTATTCACATTTCATGTTTCAGGATTCGTAATATCGACTTTCAAAACCTTGGAGTGTCTTTTGAACCCATAAAAAAGGTTTTCTAGATAAAATTCCCGCTCATTTTTTTACTTATTCATCGAAAGCATTTACAATCTCAATACAAAAAATCAATTTTATCAGTAGGTACAAATAAACACGTATTCATCGTTCTGAGAATTGAAGTTGAAATCTCTCACTTTTAAAGTAAAATTACTATGAATAATTAATCCAAATTATACGTTTTAAGCCAGCAATACAATGTCAATTAAAAGATATGCGTTTATATTCCGAATATCAATATTAATATTCTGAAATAAATTTAATTCAGGCACACATATTTTTTATTTTATTTACGTGTTTTGTATCAAGTACCTACTTTCTAAATTGATGTTGATTGTCACTTACGTTTTTATCAATCCTCTGTAATATGTATAAATCTTGTTCACATCGAGAAGGTTATGAACAAAAGATATAATTTTTATACTAATATATAAAGTTGAAGAGTTTGTTCGTTACTTTGTTACCTCTAATCTCAGGAACTACTGGTTATAAACTCGACCAGATCCGGGTCTAACCGCTAGTTTAATGTACAAGCTAATTGTATTTTAGGAATATCGTCTATTTGTAACCAGTTTTGTGAATTTAAATAAAAGAAAAAAGAAAACAGAAAAAATACATTGAAATTATTGTTTACAAAAATCTAATGGTTTCTTAGATTTACGCGAATATTACACATTGAAATAAAACTATTATTTACAAATTTTATCGCGGATTTGGTTTTTTGTAATTTTTGACACGTTTCGATCACTTTACTGTTTTCATGGTCACGGGGCAAACTGAGGTATTAGTCATCCGTTTAGTAATATCCGTATAGTCATAATAGTTTTATTTCAATACAAAAACCTAGTAAATATTTGAGCAATACATTCCCGAAAGTGGTTTTGCGGTAAAGATATCGTTTTACTCTCGCACTATCTTTATATTGCGGCCCTCGGCTCGGTAACTTCTTATAGATTTTATGCCGGCACGATGATTACCCGGGGGCGACATCCATCACCACGAGGCTCTTATTTTTTATTTATTGCCCAAGGATAAGGAAATATCGTGATACGTGAGATTACTCAACACTTCGATTTGGGAAAATATGATTTTATTTTGTTTGTATTTGAAATCAGTGTTGGTTGGGTCGTGAATCTTAAAAAAATATTAAAATAACTATTATTTTGCAGTAAAAACTTAATGAATAGTTATACCATTTATTCAATGAATTTTATTAAAAATATAATGTTAATTTATGTCTAGCAAAAAACTGTGTTCATATTTTTTCGACTTCCTCTTAGCACATTATTATGTACACTAAACAATTGTGCAATTTTTGCTTTCTAGAAAATATTTTTCTCATAAAATAGTTTACGGAACTTACCGAGCAACGATCTATATGCATAGTAGTCCGATCCCAATTTAGTAAAACGTTATTTTAGTATGTAAGCTAACATTAAAAATCCAAAGTACATTCCATTTGTTTAAAAACGTTATGAGCTAAGTTAATACCAAGCAAATCAATTGTACCAAACAATTTAACAGAACAAAACCAATTGTCATGTGAAGTCATAACTATTTTTTTAACGTATCATTCACAATTTATCACAATATGTCCACTATAAATCAAGCCCTAAATATAAATTACTACACCATACATACCTGTAAAAAACTACATACAGAGTGAATAATAAGCTAATGTAAAAAGAAGAGACTTTTATCTTACAAATTAGTATAACTTCTTACGCTTTTTTCATTGACATAAATATATTATTGATAGGGCGGAAAGCACGCAGTGTTTCGACGTAAGTGGTGCGCGCGCTCCAGTACATCTCTAGTAGAGCTTTACTGAAATAATTAGTCGTCACTCGCGAAGATTTTAAAAATGCTTGCTTGTATTGTGACAGAATATTTTATAAAAATAAAGTTGTATTTTTTATCACCATTTAGACAAAATCTATTTAATTCAATGAGTATAATATTTATTTTAGCCCGATTTTCACGGTCACCTTTTTGCAACACCAAATGTACTACAGGGCCTATCCTTACTTTTTAAATCAATGGCTTTCTTATATTGTTACTATAACAACACCAATACAAAAATGTCTATATCTCAATTGGCAAGTGAATTTCCATCAACAAGGACAAAAGGGTCGTGGGTTTGCCGTCTCATCTATCTATACGACCGCACGGCTCTCTACAACTATTAATTAAGAGCGGTCATGAGCAACAAGACAGCTGCATGCAACCAGACTCACGTTAGTGGGGGACTTTTTTGGTAAGAATTGTTTTAGGTAAGATACATAAATCGATGTGTAGGCTATCATAAAATGCTTCCAAAATATAATTGAAAAAAAGGATCAATTTGAACTCGCAAACACACATACAAAAATAAAATAAAGGCTAAATAATTTTGAGTGCTAACTTTACATAATTTAGTTTACCTATTTATTCTGTATTATGTTATAGAGAGACTCATTTAAAAGTTTATCCGATAATACAATATTTAAAATTTGCATTGTAGGTTTAAACATGTAACAAGTTTTCTTTCTCTATCTCTTAAGTCACAGGAAGTCTACTGTTGAACATATGCTCCCCCAAGGATATCCACATCGACCTGTTAGAAGCGGTCTATATCCAGCGACAATTATAATTATGTTATTTTTGATTAGGCTATAAAAGGCCAACGTACTTTAATTTAAAACATAAATCTAATAAAAAAGTGACCTACTTAACTGCAGTTGAATGTTTACATTGAACACGGTTACAGTGAATATCTTGTAATGGTGCTCGAAGCTCTGAAACAATGCTTCTTGATCCCATCCCCTATCACCTTCGACACGAAGAAATTCGCGAAAACATCACACGATATCACGTGTACGTGTTATGACAGTATAGGGGTCTATTTTCAGTCGCTCGACATTACGATTTCAGTAAAATAAAAGTCATGAATGTTGCAAGTGTTGATGCTATTCATACAATGTATAGGCATACAATAACAGATGCTCGGTAACACTCGAAGCTAAGCTTGTCGTTCTTGTGTTGTTTCGAAAATAAATAGGCCCTATAAAATAAAAATCATCTTAAAAACAATTTGAGCCACGTCATAACGCCTACTCGTGGTATCGCGTGCTTTATCGAGCTATTTCGGTTCGAATTAAGTACCCAATTCAACATTTACTTAATCGTCACCACGAAATAAATTGCGTGCAAAGCAAACAGATTAAGCGCTAACTAGATAAGAACAAAATTATATTACGTGATTTATAACATCGTATACTTTAAGATATTTTAGTTGTTTTATATCAAAATCGTTTAGTCGGTATTAAAGACCGTAAAAACTGGATATATAAATTAGATTTGTTTATTTACGCATTTAATGGGTACTTTTGTAGAAAAACAATGATTATTTATTTTTATGATTTTTGTCGGTGCTAGCCTTCCAAGTAGAACAAAGTTTAGCTTTCTTAAAACTTATTTCAAATCAAGAATATATTTTATAATAATTAATAATATATCTATGTCTGCCAACCCGCACTAGGCCAGCGTGGTGGACTATATGGCCTAACCACTCTCAATCGTAATGTCGATTGTAGAGTAGGCCCGTGCCCTGCAGTGGGACGTATATGGGCTGAGACCCAAAATTCGTTTAATTATCACACCAAGCTTATAAAAATCCATATTTTTTTGTCGAAAGCTCTCAACAATGTTAGTAAAATACAGCCAAATAATACTAGATTTTGAAAGGAAGAAGATAGAAAATAATATTTATTGCTGGCACAATTAATTACAGAGTAGTATAGAACAGTTAAGGTAGTAAAATACAGATAAATATTAAGCCAGCTCTCATCCTCAACTTAGCCTTAGGATGTCGAACGGTTCCGCTGATGGGAACTCAATGTGCCTCGTCAGGTGCTCCCGAATCGTGTAAATTGCTTGTTTAACATATTTTTTCGTTTCTGTCTCGTTTACGTTTATCGTAACGACTTGGTACGTGTTGTATATTTGAATTACAATACGATTGTGCGTCTGAGGTGTTCTTTGTGTTGCTTTTGCCATGGTTTAATTACGAAGGGGAATTTTGATACTTACGTTGAATTATGCTTGGCGATGTGAAGATTAGGGGCTGATGATTTATTGCTGTTTTTATTAGAAGAAAACATAATAATACGATCTTTCAGTGAGTCTGCGTATATTGGTATAACTGATAAAATTTAAGTTATTCATTCATGAAATACATCATCAAAATAAGGTTTGAGTTGTAATGAATGTCTTAAATTAGTAATTATTGCGTTCCTGACAGCCGTTCAAAACAGCTAATTTCACAAATGTAGACTTTTTGTAGGACGGTCCATCGGAATATTATTATCGCTACCACTGTAAACTAATCAGTTAATTCATTTCACACGCGGAAGACACCGACTAACTCCATTATAACACAATTTCAAACAATACCATTTCACGGCTCGCTTCGCTTCCTCAGTCTAGTACTTTTGCTCTCTTATTTATTACTTGCTCACTGAACGTGCTCAACGCGAATTTGTTTTCATAATATTTCTCACAAGCTCCGCATTATGTGTACCGAATGGATTAGGTAAAAGCACCTTTACGACAATTGTTATAAGAGCTACATTTGTCCAATGCAAATCTTGAGTATGTACATTTGTCTCTCTATTTACTTTATTGCGACATTTTATAATATTCTACGTTTTGTACGATAACGCGCAAGACGCTCAACCGTTACAAAGTGCTTTTTGTTTTGGTGTTACAAAGAATCTTATGCGAGCTGTAAAATTGTGAGCAACAACTCATACGTTGGGAATGACATAAAAGAATGCTAATCTCTTATATTTTGCATAAGCGGGAGATTCAGAAAACCGTGGAGGTTTATTGTTATAAAAAGTATGAAGGATAATCTTTGTATGCGTCTGGATAGCGACTACCGTATGAGATGATGGAAAACATGACCTAGGGGTCCAGGCTGAAATGACATATGCCTTAGTATTTATTGATGCAGCAGCCACCTCACGAAAGGTGACCAGGCGAGTTCTTTTTTGGTACGGGTATAACGTAAAGGTTTCATACGTACTAGGGACCCAGCCCGGCGCCAGAGTATTTTATGAAATACATACAAAAAAGCAAAATCGGCTACTCCATTTGGACTACCTCACTTACATTGTATTTATTATTAGTTGGTAGGTCTTTCATAATATGTGAGAGGGCGCCTAGGCAGGCACCACCGCAATGTCCATTTCTCCCGCCAAACAGCATTGTAGCTCTGTTGTGTCTCTTGAATTTGAATGATATTGTAGCCAGAGTAACTAGACATCATATTGGGACTTAACATCTTATTAAAAAAGGTTCAATTTACCCACTTTGTTATGCCATTATAAAAAAATCTTCGAAAGTAACGTCTTGGTAGGTTAAAACAATGTTCGACTCGGAAATACAAAGGAGGAAATCCATGCGATTTTACTTCTTTATTCGTATTTTAGTACCACAATCAACATCAATGAACCGTAAAGGAAGTTTACGGTGCTTTTTACAAGAGGGCCTGAAGGTTTAGTATATATAGATAAAGATTACAGCCATATGCGGGGAATTTCAATCGAAAAGTACAATGTAATGATGCAAACGTATCTTTCTTATTGTTTTACAGTACAGGCATAGTAGTGACTGCACCTGGTGGTGACGTTGCCGTCTAGATACTTCTGCATCTGAATCTATATCAGTCCATATATGTCCCATTGCAGGGCACGGGCCTCCTCTACAACTGTAAGAACGATTGACAGGGGTAAGGCCCTATAGTCCAGCACGATAGCCCAGTGCCGGCTGGAAGGATTTACATACCATAGATATTGTTTTACAAATCCCTAAGGTATGCTGGTTTCCTAACGACGTTTGCCTTCAGCGACAAACAAGGTGTCTAAGGAAATAACGCACCTGTCATATACATTTTAATGAATGTTAAGTGTGGTTACATTTCATACCTTACTCTGATAATAACAAAGATGCTGGTAAATGAAAACTAATATCACACGTGCTTCCCCTTAACATATCACGACGAAGTTATAAAATCTTACAACTGAGCGGTCAACTCAACATCAGATATGTATGGATACTTCTCCATAATAGCTTAATAAAACGACATTATTAAGGATAAAGTAAACTTTAAGTAAGTAAACATACCTATATCAGGCGAATGGTACACTTATATCGCCATTCATTGCAATAAAAAAAAATCGATTTGTTATTCGCAAATGGATAGATTTCAGGCAGACAACCATCAAGTCATTACACAAGATCTATTCAAACATAAATAAAAGCTATCTCGCCCGACTACATGTGGTTAGTTAAGGCCAAGTCGCATTTACCTTAATGTTAGGAACTAGAGTTCACTTAGGTTAACGACATAGATTGTACAAGCACTAATTGCTGTTGAAAAACAAGAGCGAGGAGGCAATGAAGCCGAAAGGTTACATTATGGCCTAATGGACATCCCCGACCTCATTACTTGGGGGGTAAATAGATGGTTTTTCGTGAGTAATTTGTCCTACATTATACAGAATAGTATCTGTATCAGCCTATATACGTCCCACTGCATGTCACGTGCCTTCTCGATAATCAAGAGTACCTAGGATTGAGAGTGGTTAGGCCATATAGTCCACCACCATGCTGGCCTAGTGCGGACTGGTGAACTTTAAATTTCATAAAAATTTATACATATTGCTTTGATATACAGATTTTAGAAAACGCAACGTTTATATTCCGTAAAACACAACCCCTTTCCTAATTGCAAACAAACGATGGCAATGGTACAGACAGCAGAAAAACGTAAATATCTGTAAAATTCAAACAATGAGACGGTTGTTCAACTGTCGAGTCCAGATTGTTCGGACATTAAACTCGCACCTGGCGCTTCGCAGACAAACTTTCCTTTTCAATGAATGTTCTGAAGTCGTTTGCGTTTATTATTGTTTTCGATTACCGAAGTTCAAGGGATGGGACTGAATGCCATTACTGTTACGGCCACCGTGTGCTTATGCGGAATGCAGTTATGGATTAATAAATGATTAGCATAGGGCGAAGAGTTGAGGCAGATGTTTAAACTCAATCGAGAATTTTGTGCTTAGTAGCAGTGCCTGAGAAAGCATTCTGAAGAACGCCATTCATTTTGTTATTTGGGAAAAAGTCTATGAATTTCTAGTCTTTGACTATTTGTCCCTACTTTATTTAAAGATGAGAGGGAATATTGGGGACAACATTTCCTCAATGACTTATTTAGAAAAGAAGGTTAACTAATTAAGATATCATCAACAATTTGTTCTCGTTAAAATGCTTTTTAATTTTTAAATTGCAAGCCATTACGTTCAAATCATATCTCACTTAAAGTAGCGCTTGCTTTTTGTCGAGTCGTGTGCGTGACCCACATTATTCCCATTAGCAGTAATTCATAAACTAACGCAATCTAAATCTTGTGTAAACAAGAGAAAATAATTAAACGAGCGGCCGGTAGCGCTGTAAACTTCCTATAAATTCTGCTGAAAATGTGTACGATGTCGTAGTATTTCAAAAGGCTATTACTTATTAAGGAATTATGCACACAGTGTGGGCAGCTTTAGCCGCCTTAAGGGTGTGCTTATGAAAAGAATTTAATAATAATTTCCTTAGCGTTTTTATTCCTTTGCTTTACTGCGAGGTTATTTGCAAGTGTGTCGTTGGTTTCTGATTTATAAGACCGTGGCTTTTATGCTTTTTTAATTATAATTTGAAAATTAATTTAAATGTATTATTTATAGAGTGTGATTTAAAGTAAACTATAAAAATGCACTGGGTAAAATCAACCGTAAATTATTTACATGATCGTATATTAATAATAAATCAAAATAAAACCTATTCCATATGGGTAGGTAGATAGATGAATGAAGATTCCGGTTTTAAATCTCTACGGCTAAGATGGAACAGGATTATTCTGCCTTTACGCCCAACAATACAAGTCATATAACCAATTACAGAAAAGATCATGACTTAGACAACATTGCCCACTGTATCTCGGCTAATCTCATGCGTACATTTGTGAAAGAAAAACCCATAGTAGCCATTAACAGCATTAAGGATGTAATGAACCAATCTTCACTTCCCAGTCACGTTTACAGATATCCAAAACTCGAAAAGGCCGAACTACAATCGTGCACGTAACAGCATTGTGCTGGGGAATCTGGGCCAATTGTTTGCAGTATTCAATTTAAAACAAAAACAAAACTACGATGCGCAACACCGAACGGCCTCGCCAAAGATCCTTGTCAACTGGATTAATTCTGTTAAACAAACGCTGAGTTACTGAGGTAGATAAGCATGCCGGAAATTGCCCCAGAGTAGTACGAGTGCCAATGCCAGTGGCACGGGCAAGTGGGTGATGGATTGCCAGCTCGCATGACCACGTAATTGTTACTTTAGGCCGCTCGCCGCCCCTCAAATGTTTTGCGTGATCACTCGGGCTTTCTTTAAAACGTAATCTGCGGGCTTCTTGTGACGCTTTTATGTAATGCTAAGTGGAGTGGTTATTACTTATGGTCAGTAAATTTCTATTTCTGCTTTCAGTTATTCATTTCTGAATTGACTAGCTATTTGAACTGCGAAAGTTATATTTACATGAAAGCTGTTTAAATAATCAAGTTTAGACATTATACTGTTAATTCGCCATATTAATTGTTTAACAATCGCATTGTAAGAAAAGCGGAAGAGTTTTAATTAAATAATTTACGAATTTATTAATTGTATTTATAAAAAATATATTCTATCTTACGCAATAGAAATTAAAAATACAAGAATTTACATTAAAAATCCATAATCGGTTTTGTGTCTGTGTATACGTTGGCTTCGTAGTGAATATGGTTTCAATTTTGAGCTCCAATAACCTACATTGTGCTTGCTTTTCCATCGATTCGACCAACATCATCTACATGCAATAGATTTTTTGCCTGTTGTAGCAATAGGTTTTTATTAGAGTTTCATCGAGAAATATTGCATTTTCATAAAGTCTACACTGTAGTCTATAATCTGTATTAGACAATATAAGTCCCAATGCAAGGCACACGGCCTCCTCTACGATCGAAGGTATGATGAGGGATTAGGCCATACAGTGGCCTTATACTCCCACACTAAATCTTCAAAATATTATTAGCTCTAAATCCTATCAGTAAAGAAGAAATGTCCCCATAAATAAGGAATAATTATAAATCGAATCGCAACTTCAATGTTGGTAATAAGCGCTGCCTTGATGCCATCAGTGTTCTTACGACTGAAGACCGAGAATTTGACGAAGTGGCGGAGATTGCAGGATGACTGGCATCAACAACAATTACTCCAGAATGGACGAGCTATATACTTATGTAGGTATATAATAATTCAATTTAATTTACACTGTTTATTTCTCCCGCCAAACAGCAGTTTAAATGCACTGTTGTGTTTCGGATTGAAGGAAATTATAGCCATATACTGGACATATTGATTTGAGACTTTCCATCTTATGTCTCAGGATAGCGAGCGCAGTAGAATGCCAAGCATTACTTTGTAATTCAAGGTGGTGTTTGGTTTTGATACTGTTCATGAGCGATCTTACCGATTACCATGAGGCAAACGGCATGGCCGTCTCGCCATTCAGTGCAATATAAAAAAAAAAACACTCTTGCTAAAACTACGATAACAAATCATTTCGTACTCCATTCGTCATACAACTACCTCCACTTCATAGTACAAATATTTGTCAATAAGAATGTAAGTGGCACAAATATTCCCCCGATGTAGCGATTGTCAGCGCAGTTTGTTTTTGATTTCGTTTAACAAAGCGAAATGTGTTGGATGCACGCTCGGCGCTGCGTTTGTGACACATCGTTGGTCGCAACTCGCAGCCGAGCTAATAAATTCTGAAGCGGCTACATTAAATATTTAATCTCGTGTGGACGCAGATGAATTATTTTCAAATATGAAATATTATATTCACATATAAGTTCAATATCAGAGAAATATCGAGAGAGTTTGAGAAATATCGTTCGAATTTTGAAATTCATTTTAAATGAAGCGAAATATAATAAAATCGACAGCATAACGTAATTATAAGAACAATGCAATACAGTATGTCGGTAAAATATTATTGATTTTTCCAGCAATATTAACGAGAATAATCATCGAGAGTTTTTCTTGGAAAACTGTTATGGACGTTTTCAATATTTTATCGTTGCTTATTTGATGTCAACTTAGAATTAATATAACACAGTAAACAAAAATATATTACAAATACCAATAATCATTAACAACTGACCTTACGTCGTCGAAGAAACTTCTTAATAAGTCTATAGTTTTCCTAACTACCTATTAGGTCAACATGCATTTAAGCTCCTTTAAAAGTTAGTAAGTTTCCTTGAAAAATTATGATGTGACTTCGGCATCAAATAGGTGGTCGTCAACACTGGCCGGTAATAAAAAAAAAAGTTTATTTTTCTATCTCAAAGATTCACAATACACATATAATAACAAATATTTTAGTACATTTTATGTGGACTTAAAAGTAAGCAATCCCTAAATAGGCAATTAGTATAAGAATAATAAAAAAAGATTGAAATAACCATTTTTATGTGTTAAAATATTTATTTTTATTGCCGCAACGGCGCTTACACGCAATATTAGATCGCGAGAGCGCTGCACGCGATTACACTAAGCGTCCACCCGGCGACTGTAATCGAGATGAAGCGATTATCGCGCATCGATGGGTATCGCGATTTTATTTTATTGCTTTGTAATTCAGTTATTGTTTATTCGTATTTGTGTGGAGTGTATCATGCTACGAATATAAAATCAATTTTTGAGTGACAATCACGGCAGCTATAGCTAACTAAATTTTTTATTGTATTTAGCAATATTCGCAGTCGTGCAGTTGGTTAGGCGCCGCCTGTGAAACGAGACGATGGATTCCCGCATCGAGAGAAATGTTTTTGCGGGCCATAAATATATATTTATTTCGTGTCTGGGTGTTTGTGAGACCGAATAGTCTCTCGTAGTTCGTGATACCTACGACACAGGAGTCGATCTTAGTATGGAGTCAGGACTATGTACCTACACTGTTGGGTGGTATTTACGATTTATTTATTATATGAATGTTTAAAAATAAAGCAGAGCCTATTATTATTTTAGGAAAACTATGTATTTATAGTCCCAACACGACAACAGGTAAAAAAGATACAATAAATAAGTAGTGGCGTTGTGTCTAAATTCACTAAAACTACCACCGGGCTTCGTTTTCGGTCGCAGTCTTGATAAATCCGGTATATAAATATAAAACTCTGGAGCAATACATAAAACATCAACATAACATCACATTATATATCACAACCACTTAAGATTCACATTATAACAAAGCATAAGGTCATCTGCTTGTACAACTAATGGCTATGCTGATACCACTTGACGTGAATAAACAAAATCACATATTCTCCGCCCGGCTGTCGACGGATTATCACGTCACATATGTATTATTCATAGTTGTCTATTCGTATTACTATGGCTATATATCATAGTTCCCCTACGTGCTTCATATTTCTAGCAGACATTTGTTCTTAGTGAAAATAAATACTGCTAATAGCAGGAGATAAATAATTTGGAGTTATTGGGAATTATTTTTGTTTGTTTTGGGGTGATAAATATTTAATGCGGTGTGCCACGTCATAATGTGTACTTGAAATCGAATTGAATCAAAACTAATGCTTTGGTTCCGTATCTTTACCAGCCCATATAAGTCCCACTGCAGGGCGCGGGCCTACTCTACAATCGAGGATACGATTGAGAGTGGTTAGGCCATATAGTCCACCACGCTGGCCTAATGCGGGTTGGCGAACTTACATACCATATAAATTGTTATAAATCGCTATCGTATGCAGGTTTCCTCACGATTCACCGTTTTTAGTGCGTGGTGATTGACTATCAATACACACATGACTCCGAAAAGTCAGAGGTGTGCCTTAGGATTTGAACCCGCGACCACGTTGGTCCGTATACCAACAGGCTACCACGCACTATATGCTTTGGTTGCAAAATATTAAAATATGAATGTTTGTGCTCAAAGCATCGATGAGCGATGTAAGAAAAAAGTACAATTCTAAAAAAATAACCACAACAAAGTAAATTCTACTGAGAATGCCCTGGACTGTTTCAAGACTAAACAATAAAAAACATTCTTGTATTAAGACATCAAGCACAAAGTTTTTATGTTTCCTTTAAAGAATAATGTACGGAGAAAATTTTTGAACCACTAATGCAAATATAGCGTGCAGTCTAGACAAGCTTTTGTTCATTCCAAGAACCGCAAAAACGAAAGTAGGTGAACTGTTTCGCGCTATTGCTAATCTTTGGAATTTAACGTTCTTTATCTACGAAATAATGATATGAGGAGTAAGATTGTTTTAGGTTAGATTGCCACGCACTATACTTTTTTTTTTTTCAATGGTTGGCGAGACAAGCATGCTGTTCGTCTGATTCCTTCATCTGGTAAGCGATACGACCGCTCAGGAACAGTAACAAAACTAAACATGCAACGCCTTGAATTACAAAGATTTCTTTGTTGGCTAGGCATTCCATCTCGCCATCCTGAGACATAAGATGTTACCTGCGAAGACATAGTTGCAAAAATTGAAGGTATTCAAGTATTATATATTTTTTCATTGTGTGTGCTAAACTGCACTAAGTTAGCGTGATGGACTGTGGCATTACTTCTCTCAAGCGTAAAGGAGGCCCATGGGGCACGCGGTAGGACGTACATTACGTGTCGGATTATTGTATTATAGATTCGATTATGGGAGGTCAATCTCCAGCAGTGGGTTTCCTTTAGCTGAAGCAAGAGAGAGAGAGAGTTTAGAGTATAGATAAACTCCCATGAATTGATATATATTGTAGATTGAATCATGCTGATTATTCTTTAAAAATTGTATATCACCTGTTAAGCGCTATATTAATTCAATGAAACATTCAGAAACAACGTTTGTGTATTCTGCCCTAAACTATAAATTAACTTATATATAGCGTATGTGTATCATGTTACGATATGTATTAATAGCATCATTTGTATGTTAATTAGTTTATTATTATTATTTTCTTTTCTTTTTTTTTAGCATTTATTCTTTATTTTTACACTGCCCCCTGTTTCTCCTTTCCTTATTATCCATCCAAAGTCCTTGTCTGGCAGAGATCGCTCAGAGCTATAAGACCGCCTTTTGTATTTTAGTTTATTCCTTTGTGTTGTTATAATAAATCAGTGTACAATAAAGATTGCTAAATAAATAAATGAATAACTTTTTCTTTTAAAATCCATATACAAAAAAGTACACGAATACTGCGGATTAGGTCACGGAGTGCACAATACTCAGGTTTCTAGGTCCAACATCATCTAAACGGAAGCATGCAGTTTGTAGTTAGTTTTTTGGCGTGTTTCAATATGAGTCATGACTGCCTTTTTGTCTATGTGCTTTCAGTTTTGGGGCGCACCTGAATGGTTTTAAAATAGTCCAATAGGTATATTTAAAATACTCTATGCTTTTGTGATTCTTTTAAGGACCTTTTTGAGCGCTGCAGGCCAGAAATAAAGTTGTTGAAATACATAAAAATCGCATTATATTTGTGTTTAAAAAAAATGTTTTGCGGAACTTTTCAACGAAAGGCCAATCAACTGTTATGGCAACCGCAGAATGCTATCAAAATTAATTTTACTGTTTAAACACATCAGCGGATGTACAAAATAAATGCAATTGCATTTAACTAAAACAGGGCATTTTTACGAACCTCAAACTGTTCCAAACCGCAATACCTTTAACAAAGAAAAAAAAAAATTAAAAAAATTAAAAAAATACAAATTACAGCGTTATTAAATCACTAAAAAAGTTTTCCCGTACGTAATGGTTAAGGTAATTGTTTAAGGTAAAGAACCTTTAACATGCATTCATTATGGTAAGAATTATTAAAAGTTTACTTAATTTTTTCCACGAGTAAACGTTATTTTATTATTTGCACGCGCATATAATACCCGTTATTTATGGGACACGTTGTGCAATTCCCATCCTTCTATTTCTATCTTGAAAATTATTATTATTATTATTTTTAGTATATGTTTGTTTTTTTTTTTCCTTTTTATTGTACTATTTACAACTTTAGTTTTGTGTTTTAATGATCTCATCTTTGGTTTGTAATTAATGTTAAAATTTGTTAAGTTTGATGCATAATTCTTTATATTAAAATAAGTAATTGAATATTGTAATTGATGTTTAGTAATCGTAGTATTCAAATAAATAAATAAAATACATAAATCTTTAGTCTATATGGGGTTTGTGCTTGAATTTCAAGATAAAACCCAGATGTTTACAACTTTTCATTAGCATCACGTTTGTTCGCTCGCCGCTATATGTAGATTAGCATTTTAATTCAACAGAGTATTCGAGTTTTTTTTTCCGTTAAAACCTGAGAAATAAATACTTGAATCACTATTCTGGAGATTCTGACTCAGTATTTATAAAAATCGGGTATCAATACAATCCTTTAGCATTCAAAGCTTTTGTCACCTTGTTTCAGATCGGTAATATACCTATACAAGGCCGAGATCATATTTGGATTGGCTTAAATTTTCATGAAGTCGAGTGTGGAAATAGCACAGTCTGCCCCAGATGAGTAGAACTTGATCCATATTCATGAAATATCACTTTAGTGGATGTTTGCACTAAGTGTCGATGATGTCTACATAATAATGTTATTATGTCAAATATTTAAATTGTTCTGCTTTTTTGAGTTGATTTTAAAGGTCAACAATTATAGTTTAATAGTAATAGTAATAGTAACTACGGGACATATTGAGACTTAACATCTTACGTCTCAGGATGATGAGCGCAGTGGAATGCCATGCATTGCTTTGTAATTCATGGTTTTGTTTGTTTAGTTTACTGTCCTTGAGCGGTCGTTTCGCTTATTATCAGGCGAATAGTCTGCATCTCACCATTAAAAAAATACAATGCATTGAATTACAACGGACGTTGGCGAGAAAGAAAAAAAATGTTATGTAATTGGATAAAAACAAAAGAAAACATTATTTAAAAAAAAAGGTCTCAACGATCTATAGAGACGGCCATGCTTGATATTTTTGCAAATACTGATATTTCCCAACAAGATCACTTCAGAAATAAGAACATGCGCAGGACAATTTGCTGGAGTTAGATGAAGAGTATCACTCTCAAGTTGAGCCAATGCTTAGGCCAGATAATACGAATTGCGTTGGGCCCAATAGTTGTATGGTCTAGACCTGCGTTTAAAAATAAATTAGGCAATGGTGATAAAAAATCCAGGCCATTACTATCGGCTACTAGCAGGCAGTGATGGAGGAAACGTGTGCGGAACGGCTATCGTGTGATGTTTTACTGTTCGTATTAATCGCGAGTTTGCGAAGCGAGTGATAAATTAAACCACCGCCTTGCATCGCTGCGGTGACCAGGTTTGGTGTGTTTTTGTGTAAATTTTAGCAGTGATTTTCGACGAATGTATCAGAGTTTATTGATATAATGTCGTTTACATACTTTATTATGCGAATGAATGTTCTTTTAATAAAATGCTATGTTGTTCTGTTGCCAAATTCATAAAACTATAGTACCAACCAATAGTATGTCCAATTTTAATTTTTATCATGTAATATTATTAGTATTGTCATGGGAAAAAATGTTTACTGAGATTAAGGCTCATACTGTACTCGCCATAACCGTCTACTGCTAAGCACGGGACTAAAGTGAAAATTGGCTCTCGGAAAAGACAGAGGTGTAGCCTGAGATTCATACCTACGACCATTGTCTTGGCGGCCGTGTCCCGTCCGTTATCTAGAGACCACCACTTAGGTACGTGATATTTCATTCGAAATGTAGTACTGTCCCATGAAACATGTATGCATGGTCACAGTATAAATATCACCGACGTGTGATCTAAGCGCTGCCGAGCTTTTGGTACGCCCGCTTTCTGCTAACATTTTATCATTAATCAGGAACATGCCGGCTCCTATTTATTTTATTTGGGAATTAACATCGTGTCTTCCGCACCGCTATCTGAACTCTCACATGATATGTGTGAACTTATGTAGTGTGTGATTTAATCTGCATGTTTTGGCGCTGTTTTGACAATCTAATTGACAGGGATACATTTTATTGTCTTTTATACGTATTCGTAAGAGCATCATATTGATGGAGTAAATATAATAAATTATGAAAATCCATCCAAAATTTTATGTTTCATGAGTTAAAAATATTTTTATTTTAGCTATAATATACTATCTGGAACTGTTTTCTTGTTTTGAATTATTGTACAGCCTTTTATTTATAAGGACTCTAAGGTATAAAAGAGTTTAAATTATTATTTTAGCAAAAACAGTAACAATATTTAAAAAATGATAAAAAAATTGTCGCTTTTCTTAGCAAAATTTTTAGTTGCATTGTGTTTGTAGTCACTTAAACTACCACCTGGCTTCGTTTTTGGTAGCAGTCTTGAGATACTCGATATACTTAATACCTACAAAATAAAAGACATACGTTCTGTTATTAACATATTTCAACATATTATCATCATCATCACTGCAGCCGCAGGAAGTCCACTGCTGAACATAGGCCTCCCCCCAAAGATCCTTTGTATTTGTTGTTTTACATCGACCTGTTGGAGGCGTTATGTTTCAACATATATATAAACATATTTTATTTATATTGAAAATACATAAGCGCCTTGTATATCGCATACATATACTACCCTAATGCCCTACTCCTATTTTTCACGTCGAATTTTCCGATTTTCCGGTCGACTTTGCGCTTAATTTTATGCCACTCAGTTGCAGTAATCGATTATATCAATAAACAGCACATACAACATAAAATACAACTAATTACCAACTATATTTGCTAATTAACTAATGACTAAACCATATAAACTATAAAGGTGATCAAAATTCTCGGAAAATGTACATTCAAACGGCATTCAGAGAGAAAACCATTTTACAAATGTAATTATTACTTGCTTTTTGAAACGAGAACTCATATATTTCTCAAAAATTGATGATATTTATTATAATTCATCGATAAATAGGCTTTAGTTTTTTATCAGAGCCCGTAGTTCCCGTGGTTAACGCATTCAAAATAATATTATAAACTAGCGGTCGGACTCGGCTTCGCCCGGGTGCAGATAGCTTTTGAGTCCAGTATTGATTTGGCAACAACATATTATTTAGCGTACTAACTATTTTTTTCCCGCGCGCCGTCGACTATATTTCCCATCCCGTTATATCCGGTTTATGTCCGGTCTCATTCAGTCCCATGATGAAATTTTAATTATCATTTATAGCGGTCGGGCCCGGCTCCACCCGGGTGCATACACGTTTTAAAATTGCTAGAAATATCACTACTGCTTTCCTCTTATAGGTCATAGCGTGATGATATATAGTCTATAGCCTTCCTCGATAAATGGACTACCCAACACTGAAAGAATCATTCAAATCGGACCAGTAGTTCCAGAGATTAGCGCGTTCAAACAAACAAACAAACAAACTCTGCAGCTTTATAATATTAGTATAGATAATAGGTACAAGGTATTGAAATAAAACTATTATTTACAGATTTTATCAAGGGGCGCTAAAATTCTTAACCAGGCGAGTAAAACACTGTAACAAGCTATACACAAAACACGATGCGACCTATATAAATATTTGTGTTGAAAATGTATCCTATGAGTATACACAAACAATATTAAAAACTCCGGAGAGTACAATCAAACTGCTTCAGAGGAACACATTTTACAAAGTGGCCGTACAAATGGAACTTATAGTGGAAGTTAACCCGAAAGACGCCGGTGCAACTGGTTTTATTACATTTTCAATAGGAACGGCAGATGATGCGATCGCAGAGGCCAAAGCGACGCAGGCCTCATGTACGGAAAAATGTATTGTGCTGTTGATTGCATTCTGTCGACCTATTGATGTTGCTCGTGCCGTTTATGTTTTCCAGAAACTTCTTCAATATATTTTCGACAAGTTCTGAAGTATTTTGCTCGCGTTGTATAGATTTTGTCAATTTTATATGTTGATTGACAGCGATAGTGATTCAGGAAGCATAAATATAAAAATGATAAGCTATTTTTTAACGCCCAGGATTTTTTTATCTGAAACTAAACCATGTGTCCTTAACTACTATTGATATCGAGTATGATTAGTATGTTTTTATAGCCCAATCACATGGGTAGAGTTACTTATGACGAGAATCGTATGTGGTAATCGCATAACATAACCGTCATAGATTACCGTGTTCTGATAAACTGTCAACTGGCAAAATAATAATCACTCATTAGTGAAAATTCAATTAGGATTACATTACGATTTGCATAAGGAACCATGTCTTTTGGCCTTCTTAGTATATGTCCTACTGCAGAGCACGAGCCTCCTCTGCAATCGAAAGTATGATTGAGAGAGCGTTAGGCCATATAGTCCACCACGGTAGTCTAGTGCGTATGTATGAAAATGTCAAAAAAAGAAATATACTAAAAAATACTAAACGAGTTCGTTGACACTACGGGTGAAGCTATAAAACCCAATGGACCACTACTCGAGATAAAATCGACTATACAAAACAAAAACTTGAATTGTTTCAGCTCAAATGCAATACAATATGCATAATATCTATTCAAAACGAGCCACCTAGAAGAGTATAAATGCAATGCTACTTGACTTTGTCCTTAGTTTCTTATATTTTGCAGCAGCATTATGACAAAATAAGCACTGCAACTTGATTACATGTCTGCTAGATTTCCATTACAATGAGAACATAGCGAACACGATATGAATGCAATTACATTTTGTAAATATTATTTATGCAGCTAAGTGGGCATGGAACCACTATTTGAAATAGAAAATTGTACAGTTAACTCGTTTTTTTAATAAGTCATTTTATCTTAACTAATATTATAAAAGATTTGTATTTTTGTATGTAACGAATAAATTCAAAAATTACTGGACAGATTTTAAAAATTCTTTCACTATTCAAAAGCTACATTATTCACGAGTAACATAGGCTACATATTTGCCTAAAGGGGTTGAAATAAGGGTTGAAACAGAAATGGAAAATATAAAAATGATTGAAGATATATTTATGAAAATTTATATTTAGGCTCCTTATTACAAACGCAAATCAATGGCGTGCAACAATTTTGGAAAAATGGCACATGGGGGTGAAATAAGGGATGAAACATTGAATTTTTTAGTTATTGATCCAATAGGTGTCAAAATCGATACCTGAGATACTCTTTGTGTAAATAATCCAAATTCATAGTCGGAATCGGAAATTTCGGAGCCACCCGTTTTCTGAATAACCTAAATTCGGAGTCAGAATTGAAATGGTGGCAGCCATTTTGAACTTTTTTGTTATTGACCCGATTGCCCTCAAAATGGATATATTAACCACCCTTTGTCCGAATAACCTAAATTCGGAGTCAATATTGAAACTGAGGCCGCCATTTTGAACTTTTTTGCTATTGATCCGATTGGTCTCGAAATTGGAGCACACACTACAGAGCATTTATACTGCTGTTTGGCGAGAGAAATAGTCATTGCGGTGGTACCAACCAGGCGGCCTCTCACATATGAGAGAACTACCAGTAATTTTTTGCTTACTACTCGTATTTATTTATAGACAGCCTTTTTTAAAGGTTCATTAACATCAAGCGCAGTAATATCATGGCTAGACATATTATGCTTCTCGAAACGCAGTGAACTGCGTACGACTCTCGACGTCACTCGTGTATTCCCTCTCGCGCTAATATCTATAGGAGCAGTAAATGACTGTATTATAAATCTATACTAATATTATAAAGCTGCAGAGTTTGTTTATTCGTTTGACGCGCTAATCTCTGGAACTACTGGTCCGATTTGAATGATTCTTTCAGTGTTGGGTAGTTCATTTATCGAGGAAGGCTATAGGCTATATATGATCACGCTATGACCTAAAGGAGGAAAGCAGTAGTGATATTTCTAGCAAATACGAGGAAATTTTGTTTGTTTTTCGTGGTCCGATTGGTTGATATTCTAAACTGATAGTCAGAATTAAACATTTTGACCGCCATTTTAAAACGTGTATGCACCCGGGCGGAGCCGGGCCCGACCGCTAGTAATTGATATTAATTTACTAAATCTCTCGATTTTATTTAGAATTTTATTTTTATGTGGTAAATTGGAAATATTTCGATAAAAAAATATATACAAATTATAATAATGAGTCTAACACAGCATCCAAGCTATCGCGACCTTTTAACAGAATAACGGTTTTAATGTTATTTTTACTACCTAACTTAATCATTTATAAAATAACATTTGAGAATTAGTATTTTATTAATCATAAATCATTAAGTTATTACTAAAAGATTATTGTTATAGTGGTAACAATAATCTTTTAATAATAACTGGATTTTGGATTTTTCGTTTTTTAAATGAAATAGTGGCAGTAAGATGTAGATTAATTTAAATTATTAACTTAAATAGTGTACACGGCTACATTTTATTTTGATCGTATATTAAATTAATCTTTGATTCTGCAAGATTTATAAAATTAACCTAAAGATTCATATGAAACTTATTGACCTTTTTACTAAATTGTCAAATAAACAAATCAAACTCCAAATCAAGACGAAACGTGGGTTTTTTTTTTAATGCTATGAATGGCGAGACGAGCATGCCGTTCGCCTGATGGTAAGCGATACGACCGCTCATGAACAGTAGCAAAACCAAACAACACCTTGAATTACAAAGCAATGCTTGGCATTCCACTGCGCTCGCCATCCTGAGACATAAGATGTTAAGTCTCAATATGTCCAGTAGTTACTCTGGCTACAATGCCCTTCAACCCGAAACACAACAGTGCGTTTACACTGCTGTTTGACGGGAGAAATAGACACTGCGGTGGTACCCACCCAGATGGCCTCTCACATATGAGAGACCTACCACCAGTAACATGTATAGTAGTATGTGTTCTGGTAACACCTCTACCTACCCCTTCTGGGTAAAAGGCGTGTGTTTATGTATTTATATGCATCCCAATCAACTAGCTACAAGACCAATGATTCAGTACATCGCAGTTAACATCAATTACACGTGACAAACAAGCGAGCTTATACGAACTATGTGCAGCATACCATTAATTGCATAATCAGCGCGCCCGATCATTTGCATTCGGCTTAATTAAGTCTTTAAGCCTTACGTGTTTAACTACAGCTCTATTAACGTAGCTCAGATCCTGGATATAATTTGGCTTAGTATTTCTGAAGCTTAAGCTGGTACACATTTTAGCGTAATTTACTAGTTGTAGGTCTCACATATGTGAGAGACTGCTTGGATAGGTATCAACGCAATGTCTATTTCTCCCGCCAAACAGCAGTGTAAATGTACTTTTGTGTTTCGGTTCAAAGGATATTGTAGCTAATATAACTACTGGAAATATTGAGACTTAACACAAAATAAAATAAAATAAAACATAAACGTAAAATAAAATACAATAAAACATAATATATCTCAGGATGGCGAGCACAGTGAAATGCCAAGCTTTGCTTTGCAATTCAAGGTGTTGTTTGGTTTTACCACTGTTCATGAGCGGTCGTATACTTTCGATGATGGTCGCTCACCATCAGGCGGATGGCACGCTTGTCTCGCCATACACTGAAATAAAAAAATATACATATACATTATGTTACGTATTTTGATATATGTTTGTGTATCCTATTCTATATAGTTTTTCTAAATTTTCTTAGTACGGCTCAAGTGCTCGAAGGCATCTTTGTGTAAAACGGCATTTGAGCAAACGGTGGCTAAGGTTTGTAACCAAAGTTGGAAATTCATGAATGGAAATACACAGATCTATATGTTGCCTTAAAATGCATTTCATTCTCTTCTATAACATCGAATTAGATTATCATACACCAAATAACAGTCGAAAATTTCACCGGAAAAATCTCCCGTATTTGCTGTAAAATTTTATTCGTGAAATATTTAAAAGATTTTTGCACGACGTCTCTCCGTGTAATGAAAGTTGCTTGACAAAGAATTGGAAGTTGGCCAACTTCAACAAGCCAACACGAAATTTATGAACGTAATTATTATCTTTTTACTCATGTTGGATAGTTGGGCCGTGTTTTGAATCATAATACCTTGCGTAATACTTGGAACAGATAACATTATAGCATTTTTAGTTGCAAAAACTACTAGTTTTCAGACTAATAAAATGGTTTTATCCTAGTATTATTTTGAATGGCTTAAACTTGTTTCGTGTGTTTTCGTTTCGAATATATGTTTCATTCGTGATTAGATAAGTGAGTGTCACCGAAATCCATGTAGTTAGTTAAGTAATAATAAAAAGAATAATATTAAATATAATAAAAAATCTCAGAATGTTACATTTTACAATTAAACGAGTATAAGTATCAAATATGTGGCTCCCAAAGAAGGCAAGTTTGTGTCTTGGGCACCCATCCTGAAGTAAGTAACAAAATATAATATAATGTTATTTAATTACTATGCTGTTGCTAAAATAGTTAATTTAAAGATAAAAATAAAAGGAAAAACTATAGAATCTCTAATTAATTGAGTTACTATTTAACAGAAAAAAGTGAAGTTACAAAAAACAAGTATTGTTATCTGGATACCGTTTGAAAAAATTAAATGTGTAAAACAAATTTGGATTAAATAGGTCAATACACATACAAAGCTTGGTGAAGAAAATCTGTCGGATTTAGTTAAACTTTTTACTCTATATTTTACTTTTAAATGGCTTAGTTTCATACTGTCCATGTAAAGACAAGCCTTTTAGTTAGTATTTTGAAATCAGAGAAATTTATTGTGAAATTTCAGCTTGAATTTTTCAAACAATACGGAGATTTTTCTACATTAGCTTTTCTATTATAATATAAACAATAGAACTTTAACACACCAAATTGTCGTGTCAAGTCGCTGGATGCAAGCAACTTACAATGAGTAACTGAGTAAGCTTATGGGTAAGCCTATGTTCAGTAGTAAACAACTATAGATGATGACAATGATTTCAATGATGATATGGAGATTCTGGAATATTTTGCTTAATGCCAGTAATTATTACACGAAATAATGTTAAGATTTTCGGATGCCCATTACACCTTTCTACTCCCTATCCTTCTTCCTTGCCGTTCACCTCCCGATTTGATGGTCTGGCAACATATATGTGATCAAGGAGATGTGATTGCATGGGCAGAAGTGATCACTTACGTATCATTTTTGCTCGTTTGCCGAACCTGTTAAATAAATAAGAATACCGAACGACTAATGCGCTCTGCGATGCACTAGACATCTTCAGACGTTTGATAGCCGTATGTAAATCTGATTGGACCAACGCGGGGTAAAACGACCGGGCTACTCACATTCAAGAAGCGTGTCTAGCAATAGGTATCATCTGAGCTGATATGGATTGTAAATTAGACGTATATATCTGCATAACCTAGGTACGAACATAATTAGTCTGTCCCTTAAATTATAAGACGACTTCAGTGGCGTAGTTGCACTACGGTACGGTTACAAAGCTGGAGGGTTCGATTCCCGGGTCGGGCAAAGTGATATTGGATTTTTCTATTCATTATCAGCCCGTGGTCAGAAATTTGTGCCCGATATGGCGATTGACTCGCCCCCTATCACATCGTGGGACGGAACATGCAAGGCGAAATGGGGGTGTCCTTGCACCTCTGCCTATCTGTTCGTCGAAAAAGGCAGGACTTTATGTATGTATGTACACACATACATACATATGTATGTATGTAAAATTACAATCATTAAAATGAAATCAACAATTTATGACACCATTAAACATTTCGCGCTTTGAAATCAATCTTAACATAATCATTTTAATAACACGTCATTAAAACGATAGCTAACATCAGATAGTGACAACAGCACTTACAAAATTGTTTTGCGTGTCCATCATATGAAATCGCCTGTAATTTTGTTAAAAGATAAGCCCAGCCCACAAGTTTAAGTCCACGAAATGCAATAGTAACGCCGGGTATTAATCATTGTTAATTGAAAAATAATAGAACATAATGCACCCCAGTTGGGGAACCCTCGAGTAACACGCGAGCATTCTGCTTGTCACTATGATTTTATGCACCTTAAATAAGTAATGTTTTTGATGTATTAGTCTGTGGTAGCTGTTCAGTCGGCTTAGGAATAATATTGTTCAGAGAATATTTTGTTTCTTAGTCACCTGGAGTTTTTTTTGTATTGTGACGTGGATGTTTGCGTCGCATTGGATGGATTATTTGCGTAATTATATTATTATTTTTTGGTGCATATTTATGTGAAGAAGAATATACAAGTTTTTACTTGCTGTTACTTTTTTTTATATTATAGGGGGCAAACAAGCACGCGGTTCACCTGATGATAAGTGAACACCGCTGCCCATGGACATCTGCAACACCATAGGGCATGGAGATGCGTTGCCGGCCTTTGAGGTGAGGGAATACGCTCGTTTTTTGAAGATCGCCAGGTCGTATCTGTCCGGGAATTATGCCGATGGCAACTGGTTCCACAGATTTGTAGTACGTGGGAGAAAGTGCCGGGAAAAACGTACTGTGGGAGATTTCCAACGAACAATTCTCGAGAACACTCCCCGTGGTAAATGCGATAGAGAATGCAGAGCGAAGCTACATCTCTACGCAAAGCCAAAGGATCAAGCCGGTCGGAGAGAACCTGGTCGTTATTATTGAAAATCATTTCTTTGCAGTTCGAATTGGTTAATTTATTTATACTTTGATCAAAATCAATAAATTAGTAAAGTAAAATCCTTCAATTTGAGTCGTGTCATTGATATTGAGCGAAATTAGATGAAAACTCATATAAAGAGAAAAAACTAAAGAGCCTCTATTCATGGCTAGCAATATTTGCAGTCCTGAGCAAGCCATTACTATTAGAATTTCTTATAGCGTGCTTCTCAAGTAGTGGTTTTTTTCCTACAAGTGTTTTAGTCCAACGTCTTAGAAATTATTTTTATTTCCCTATAGTTCTACGTAATAAAAAAGTATATATTATCTACTATTACTACTATCTTCTGTATCGCTTTTAATGAGCATGGGATCCATCTACCAAATCAAAAATCAAAAATACCTGTTCAATCCAAGACGCGCAATAATACGGTATCTTAATTGAGGTACCAAAAAAAAAATACGAAAAAAATGATAATTAAGGATATAATTTTATCGGAAGTGGGGTATGGCAACACCGCAATAGCCAAAAAACAAGAACTGAACGGAAATGATTTATAGAAAGTTATCATACACATTTTAGTATCAATATTATCCTGAAATCTATAACAAAGTTTTAAGGTCTGAAAACAACAACACACACTCTGAAAATGTTTATACACATATTATGTCGCGTCGCGCCGCACATTGGTTATTGCGAATGCGGTTGTTAGCAGTGTAATGTGGTTTTCTTATTTTTTTATTTATTTTATTAAGGATATTTTTATAATATTATAATGTAAAATGAATCTTTTAAATAGAACACATTATTGATGACTAATAACATCGTTATCGATCGGGGAAAGAACACCCTGTATAATACGCCACCATTAGTTAAATTCGATAGTAAGTTTGGAACTCTGAATCATGGCAGTAATCATGAATGATCTGTATCAGTCCATATACGCCCCACTGCAGGGTACGAGCCAACTCTATTCTTTATATCGAGAGTACGATTGAGAGTGGTTAGGCCACACAGTCCAATAATGAATGATCTCAAAACAAAATTACAGGACAAAATACCCCTAAAACGGCAAGATACTGTAAAAAACAAAGAAGAATAAACATCACCAGTGAAACAAACTGTACAACTAGCCTTATACAGAAAATCAAGAAGCGGTTTCTCAACGGACCCATCTTGACTTTTAAAATATGTGCGACCAATTTCACGGAGCGCGACCACTGGCGCCCGTTAAAAAGCCAACAGCCTTGAAATGAATTATTACTTAGGCTCTAATTCCGTTTTAGATTTAATAGCTTCACTGCGGCATAATAGTCGTAAAAATGAGAAAAATCTGGCGTCAATGTTTCATGAAAGTAGAGTATGAAATTGTAGCCTACTGACATTGTTTCTGGGAAATTTTATTTAGACATATAAAAATAAAATTAATATTATTTATAGCAGCCTGGCCGTGAACATCCACAACATTTGGAGCATGGATGTGTTACTGCACCATCAAATCAGGAGGGGAGCGGCAGGAATAGGAGACAAGGGATGGGAAGAATTTTATTTGAAAATAAAATAATTTTTTGAATGAAATAAACAGTCGTGATATGGGATTTATTGGTCGTACTCGGTTGAATCGGTGCTATCTCTTACTTATTTACTTACCAGTAGCTACTGGTGAGTGACACAAATAATAGTAACACTACAAAAGTTAAGGGATAACAAAATAAAATAGGAACGTTCAGTACCAGTAATTACTGGTAAATGACTAAGTACTGAAAGCTTTTTTGTTATCACTTTACTTATGCAGCCTCAACTCAAAGGTCTTAACATTAAGGCCGTAGAAATTAAACCAATGCCACAAATCAATCGTAATCGGCTATCAAACTATTGACCGCCATCAAACTAACTTTAGCTATTATTTAAAACTAAAATTCATCGAGCTTACAATTAAATTTCGTATTAATAGCAATATTTCATACATTCTTAGCGCTGCAGTAACTATATTAAGTCGTAAAGCGAAACGACTGAGGCCTGTTTCGCATGCTGATTCTGAAATAACATTATTTTGATTGGTTGCATTGTAATTGAAAGTTATTTCTGTAATCACCCTTACCCTTCGAACCCTTTAGTTTTCGCGCATGGAAACGTTTTCCTCTTAACTTATAAGGCATTTCTGTAATACATTTTGTATCTGAAATAATATGAATTGAGTAAGAAATAAATCAAATAGAGTATACAATATATTGTCTTGAAGAACAATAAATAAGACAGTCAAAAGACTGAACCCAAAATAACAAAATGGAAGGTCTTGCTAGAATTCAAAATGAAACAATTGTTCTAAAATTCTGTTTTTAAATTTTAGTGTACAAAAGTAATACAACCAATCCATTTGGTCACTTGCACATTCAATGTCCATGTGGCCTGGAGCGTTGTTCGTGTTGGCATAGGCCGGCAAATAGAGATTGAGCTTCACGCCTGTTTACATCCCGTCGCTACACCGACGTCGACGACGCTTCCGTTTGCCCATTATCTTTATGTTCCTCTGTCTCTTGTTAATATTGTTTAATATTTATTTAGATCACTTTATTAGTGTATTCATTTGTGTTATTGGTTATGGAAATATTAGGATTATAATTACATGATCTTTTTCTGTATTATTTGGGCTATTTGCGTCATGTTCTACTTTTGAGTTATTATTTTAGGAATTTGCTTACATTACTTGAAGCGTCTTACTTTAAGGAAAATTAAAAATGAATGTCTGCGGAGCTTTAAAACTTAAGGCTGAGTAACTTGAAATCGAATCTGAGATTTCAGTTTCTGTGATGTTTGAACTCCCATTTCGGTTAGTTTTATTTTTAAACTTTATTATTGCAATCAGCAAAAACCAAATTACATATCTGTTTAAACCTCGTAAATATTTAAACACCGTAAAAACGCCGGCAGTCTTCAGTGCCTTCAGCAAAACGTAAATCAGCCCCACGCTTCCCCGCACTTGACTCATGCCGTACAAAATCCCTTTCGTGAAAAAAAAATAAACATTACCATGCACTAATCACCGTAGTGGAAAATGCAACTAGTCTGCTTCCATAGTGTTTAACAAGAGTTGTTAACCTCTGCAGGGCGGGAAACGCCCTCTAACTTGGCGCTCTATTATTAATGACAAGCCCTAACCCCGCCTCTCCTCGGGCGAATGCAAATTATTGCGTTTCGCGGATATTTTGTTTGTACTATAGCAAAGTAAACGGGCAGCCGCCGGGCACGCGATACTTTCATACGGTGTTATTACATCGCATTGTTTGAAGGCAATGAAGTGATTTGCATACGCATTAAATTATTATAACGTTTCGTCGAGTCAACGGCGCATGTTAGATTAGCTGTGATCCATGAATGTTAGGTCAACATGTTATTAATTGAATTGTGTAAGACTCGATTGTAAATCATTTGTTAGTTTTTAATAATAAATTGTTGCCAGTGGCTTTGTTTGATTTGTGGTGACGCCAAATTTATGTGAAATCCGTGGTTTCGAGACTTGAGACTGAAACTTGGAGGCACAAAAAGTATTCTTATTATGTACAAAGCAGCCTGTTTCATATCACAAAATTTCTATTAAATATACATAGAGATGCTCAAGCATTTTACTTATATCTCAATTCTTTTGTTGTCTTATTTCCTGGAGGACACTTACTTGTCTTCATTTCAATGCTTTTATTTTTCTTTTGGATTACAACATTTATTTCTCTCATTCATTTATTTTAGTTATGCCTTTACCCACCTAAGAATTAGTATTCACGGTATATCAAGATTGTGACTGAAAACGAATCCAGGTGGTAGTTTTAGTCACTTTAAACACATTGCAACGAAAAAAAAACAGCCGCTCATTTTTTATTTCTTTTTTCCTTTTGTTGTATTTTTGTGGTAAATTCATAGTATTTCCTAAAATAATAACACCCTTTTGTTTTTAACGACTTTTTGGTACGCAAGGATTCAAATTATTATGTTGCGATAGCCGTTTAGATATACTCTGTATATTTACAACTCCAGTCTTTTTTTAATACTTGTACCTTTACAGATCCTTTGGTACAGAAACTCAGCAATCTTATTTCTCTCTTACGCAGGTTATCAAATTTCACAAAAAAAAAATAAAAGCTCTTAATATTTTAAGAAAACGACTTTGGAACAATATTTATGAATTAAAATGTTTTAAGTATAGACATGATAAAAAACTGCGATAACTTTGTAAATGATAGATGCAGAAAAGATTTTAAATAATTGTTTAGTCGAGAAGTTACACGACTGTTGTATTATAATGGAATGGATTTTGATAATACTTAGCAATATACTTTTACATGATACAAGATTAATAGCTTAAAAGGATCGAATCGAAATGCCGAGCTTGAGTCGATTGTTCGACTTTTCAAAGTTATACCTATTTAATTTTATTTGTAAACAAAGAAATTATAACACTGCCTAAAGTACTAACATTGAAAATGATAAAATAATGTATATTTTTATATGAAATACAAAACATAAAATACAACAAATATCGCGCCACAATTCTGTTTTGTTACCATGTTTCGAATAAAAACGGTTTAACTTGGGTCCCAAAGCTTTATAGAACCTTTCAGCCGACGAACAAAAAACTTAATGTTTCACATCTTAAAACCCATATTGTTTTTAGAATGAAATTTGAAAATTTAAAATGTGTTATTCTTTCATACGTTATCAAATAAATGCGACTGAATTAATCTGCGCCCCTCGGTCCGGCATGAGCCAATTTCATAGAATAACACATCACGTATTTGTGATGGCATAATGGAAACGTATACTTGTTTTGTTTGCTTTTATTATTAATTCACCGTATAAAGGGTGAAATTCAAAGCACGTCGTCGGTTATTTTGATTGGTTTTTATTGAATGTTTTCATGACTCCCCGTGTTTGATTTAATAACTTTTTGTGATACTTGATTTTGTATGGTTTTATTGATTTTATCACAATACAATAACTCTGTTATTGTAATAAGTTATAGTTTGCGACGTTGATGGTATAAATATATTTAAAGGGCTTAAGTCTTTATAACACGACAGACTCCTTGGATCAACATTCATTTTTAAATTAAAACTTTTAATGTACTGTTACAGAAAAATATATTAAAATGGTCGTTTGTCTTGCAGCAATTTATATGAGCGCCTATTTTAAGAATTCCTTTTTATGGAAAGGAGCAGATAAGTCATTAAAAGTGTCGACGAAGCGCAAGAATAAAGCTGAGTTGGGTAAAAGTGGTCGAATCCAGTGAGAGCCGGCTCTTATCGAAAACTTGAAACTAGTATGGTTCCTATCCGACGAACACTTATTAAACTTTTCTTTACTTTAACGAGTCGAACGTCAAATTTCTAGAATAGTTACAGACTTCATAATATCTGCCGCTAAAATTGATCAAGTTTCTCATTCAATTCTGATTTTTGTTTCTTTTAATTCCATTAGTTTAATGAGTTAAATATTTTACGCGCTTTTCATTGGCGTAACATATTTTAAATTATAATTTTCCACTGCTTTTTTAAACTTAGAAAAATCTTAATTTAGTCGTATATGTATATGTCGTCTTATGACGTGTTTATTCCTCTTTTCCCTTTAGCACAGGAAGTCCACCGCTGTACATAAGTCCTGACAGTCCAATAAGCAATAATATAATATTCCACCAGCACTTTCCAATTGACACAAAACCTTAGACTCTTCCGAATGGAATTGGATAATAAAATTCAGTAAACAGGTGACCGAAACAAATTGTGCTCGCACTGAATGCTACAATGAAAAGATTTCTCAGAGCTGAAACATTCACACCGTCTGTCTACACTTCTGGAAATAGACTTAAATCACATCTAACAATAGCGGATAAGTGGAAGGCGAATCGATACGTCCCTTCGCACAATACAGGTCAAGCTTAAAATGTCACATCCAGTAGATAAAACAAGATTGGAAAAGAGTTTTTTTTCTGTTCCGAGCTTGTAATGAGTCCTCTCAGTGCTTCGATTGACCGCCCCCTATCCTCCCGGCCAATTCACTTGCCTTTTATATTCTTTTAAGCTTTCCTATCTCGGCTCTTTAGAGAAAGTCTGCTTCGTCTGCTCGAATACAAAGCTTGAATGTGTGTACAAAGTACAGAAGATTACCCGAGACTTTTCACGTGGTTGCCTCTTCACTTTTATTAGTTATCTTTGGCTGTTTATGTTTCTGGTTTGTTTATTGGCTTTGTTGTTGGCCGCTGCTTTTATAAAATTAAATTCCTTTTATTTTGCAATTTTTATTTCATAAAATTCTTTCATATGAAATAGTTTCAGGCTATTAGTGGTTCGAAAAAGTAGCCATCGAAATGTGAATAAACATTTTACAAAACATGATTGAAATTGACGAACTGCAAAAATTAAACAAAAATATTTAGCTTAATAAAATCCCTCCCACAAAATGCAAAGTTGCAAAGCATTATCCGAAAATTCGAAACGTAATGAAATAAAACTCGAGCGTCAGGTTTTGCCAAATAAAAGCCGTTTCCGAGTATGGGTGCGCGAACCCTCTTCTAGTTAGTAAAGTTTTAATTTTGTTTTGTTTAATATAAACTACAGTAAATTATTACGCATTAAAGGGTAGGCTAATAACGCCAACTGCCTCGCTTATGGCTGCTGTCGAAATTAATAGCGACAGTAGTGTGGTATCAACGTAGCATTCATATCGATACTTATTTAATTTTCCTTCCCGTGGTTTAAACAAGGAATTTAACAGTTTTGGTATATTTTTAAATAAAACTATTCTTTGCGGATTTTGTCGCGGGCTACTTCCCGAAATTTCGATTACTTTACAGTTTTCGTGGTCATGGGGCGAACTGAGATATTAGTCATTTACTCAGTGACTGTTACAATTTAACTACCCTTTATTTACTACTTATATTTATATTTAATGTAGTATTTTATTATTAGTTTAGTTTTATTTCAATGTGTAACATTCCCGTAAATCTAAGAAAACATTAGACTTTTTAAACCCAAAGGTTGGAATAGAACAGGCCAGGACTGGATCATATTTAATGTAATATTTTATTATTAGTTTAGTTTTATTTCAATGTGTAACATTCCCGTAAATCTAAGAAAACATTAGACTTTTTTAAACCCAAAGGTTGGAATAGAACAGGCCAGGGCTGGATCGTATTAACTAAGTTTACCTAGATAACATTGAAAAGCCAGTGTCAGTCGTTGCCCGATGCTCGACTGCTATAATTCTAGATGTTTCTCTTTTATTTGTTTAGTACTATTAGTTTAATCCACTTAGGATCGAGGGTTGGGTAATGTTTTCTTTAGTAAAGAAATTTTTATTTCATAAAAAATCAATTTTTCATTGTCGATGTATTTTACGTGTTATTCTTTTTGCACTTGACATGCACACAAATAATGGTTTCTTAGATTTACGCGAGTGCTACACATCGGAATAAAATTATTATTTACGTCCGCTGTATTTACTTGAGTCCACCCTGTGACCACGAAAGCTGTAAAGTAATCGAAGTTGGGAAGTTAAAAAATGTAAAAATAAACCAAATCCGTAAATAATAGTTTTAGTTTTATTTAAAAATTGCAACGATTGCATAAATCAAGAATCGATATCACAAATGCTTCCCATCCCTAACCGAGCGTTCTTTAGATACGTGCTAGGGTGTAGGTGGGGATTTCCGACTCTTCAGGCGGGTCGCTAATATAGCTATCCTACGCCACGACGGCCTAGCGCGAAACTCATTAAAATTACACACAGGCATAAAAGCGCCGCTGATTATGGTGGCCGTATGATGCTGGGGCCACGCATGTCAATTTACCGTGATAATTGTACTTGCCTATGAAATTGGACTGATTTATTCACTATGATAGTTATGGCTTTGGGTAATGGAAGGATTGCGATGATGGGGTAGTAAACAGAGTGAAATTAAAGCTGTTTAATTATATTTTCATTTCAAGGTTAAATTTTAAGTGTTGAGGAGGGTTTATCTAAAATGACTAGTGTGGATATAAAAAAAATTGTCATTAAGTTATTGTTATAGGCTATCCAGACTGTTACCGAAAACAAAAGCCGTACGGCCGTTCTCTATAATCTATCTTTAACAAGATATTTCATTAGATATTTCGATGCAATTTATGTTTATGAGAAGTATAAATATGGTGCATATATTTATAGATAGTTAGATAAGATAAATATATATATGTCAATTTTGTTTAATGAAGCGTAGACTTGTACCGACATAGTTATGGTAGCTATTTAAGCCCTCTGTTAAACATAGATAGGATATAGAAAACGGCCGTTAGTGAGTACAAACACAATTCAAATAAAAGCTTCGCAAAACACGCGGAATTTTTGTTGGTGTTTTTAAATAACATCGTGTTTGGGTAGCAAATCCATAGTTTCTGCTAAATAATAATTTAAATATTATGTACCACCCAAATAGGACAGTATAAAAAAAAAATATAAAATAAAATCCACGCCATTTTGAATTTGTTTTAGTTGCATTGTGTCTGAAGTCACTAAAACTACAACCTTTATAATTAAATTCGGTGTTTGAAGTAGGTATTTCACATAAAGAGTAATAATAATGAAAACCAAAGAGGGTTTAACATTTCAAATAGGCTATTTAAAGCATTGACCACATAAACCAAACTTCATCAATACAATATCTATACTCATGTCGATTTAGGTCATGCCGATTGTTCTGTTATATTGATTTCGCTTTGACATATATTTTAAGTATTAACCAATTTTAATAGTCCGCCAACCCGCACTAGGCCAGCGTCGTGGACTATATGGCCTAACCACTCTCAATCGTACTGTCGATTGTAGAGTAGGCACGTGCCCTGCAATGGGACGTATATGGGCTGATACAGATATAGATACAGAATAGGCGTTGTATCAATTTATCAATATATATAAAGATAAGACATTTTTATTACTTCTTAAATCTGGTGTATCATTATGACATTGATCAATGCAGCTCAACGTCGATTTGAATTGTGTGGGACAAATGGTTAATTTGATGTTTCCTTAAATGTAAAACTAATAAAACAAATGAAGATCTAACGTTTGTTTTTCGACAAATTATAAAACAAATATTGCTTCTTGGAATATGTTCAAGTGTTAATCTGATAATTAACGACTTTATTAAGTACTTAAATGTAAAAAATAATAATAGAGCAATGACACAAATAAAGTCCCAAATATTTTTAACATATTTTTTTCCGCTGATATAAAGCAAATAGCATTGCTACATTTGTAAATGACAATAATAATTCGAATACATATTATTAATTATGAAGAGTATTGAAAATAACCAATGGCCCCGGCAAGTAGTCACAATAAAACCTAAGGTGAATGAAAGTAAGTTCTTACTCAAAATAAAAATTACCTGAATATTTATTTTCTATCGCAAGTGAATATCAATATTTGTGAGTATATTTCTAAATGAAATTAAAATAGCAATAAATCCTCGACAGTAACGTAACAAAATCACACAAGAAGTAAAGAGAATATTTGCCAAAACGTGGTAATATGCTATTAATGCAAAAATATTTTCCAGCATTCATACCGTAGACCAAAATTAGAAGATAGTTAAATTTTTTATGGGTCTCCTCAACCGTGACGGACAATAAAGCTGAGGCGATCCCGAGGCAATTTTATCCTATGAAGATCGCGATACTCATTCTGAAGCAATTTCAAATAACCGAGGAACACTATGCTTTAACTTCATCCAGTTGCTAGACGAGTTTTATAGAATTTTTAATAAAGTTATGCGTTTTGTGGTGTTTGAAATTTCTTTATTAGTGGCTTTGTGTGTTCCACGCTACATTTAATATACCTATGTAGTTAATATACTAATAGATTTTTATAAGAATAATCACTTTTAACATATCATAATAGTAAACATTAAAATAACCACACAGATTTTACAACAATACTATGATTTGTTCTGAATCTAATTTTAAGGTCTAGAAGCAATGGACAGCAATTATTTCCAAAGAACATTTTATGGACGACAGAGTATGAGATAATATTTGTATCCCCCGATAAAACATATTATTCATATACCATATACTTGAAGTTTGATTATCAGACAAAGCAACGGATAATAGATAGTTAAATATAATTACATTCTACAACTGAATTGCATCCCTTTATAACCAAACAATCACTAATGAACACATCCACAACCGATGTTTATTCTTCGAACATCAAACTTGATTAACATTTGTGCACATAATTAATCGCTTTGCAATTACGTCAGGTGTCTAATAGCATCATGAGATAAGCCGACTCGTAAATTAACATGAATCTGTACATGAAAAGGACGGTATAATTAACGATCCAGTGTTCCTGACACTGTCCAGCCATCATTGGCGGAATAATTAACATGTGGTACTCTGGGCAAGGTGGCCAACAATGGCCCAATGTTCATATGGCCAACACGGGCACACAATCACCTGCCAAATAGACAAGTTCAACAGATGATCGATATGCTAACAAATTGTGATGCTGATTAATTGGCCTGTATTTGATTTGGATGCCGCTATTGTGGGATTACGTTGGTGTGTTTGAGCGAATAAACGGTGTGGATAATGGTTACTGATTACGCTGCTATAGAAAACTTGGAATCGGAATTTTTGTGGTGGATTTTTTCTGCAATGTAGACGAGGACCTAAGGCCCAAATGATGTATGTTAAGCAATTAGCCAGTCCTGAAATGTTACGCCAAATCATATTGTAATCACATGGCGCGACTCTATAGGTGATCAGGCCATAACTCACAATGCTAAATATATTTATTAATCCATAACTCTTCCATCCATCCAAACTCACTCAATACAACCACAAACCCACGAAAATCAGATATTTAACTCTAAACGCAGTTACAGTTAACAAATTACGAATCAATTTGGCTGAGGGCGGGTGCAGCGCCTCGCAAGGCAAAGATATTGCAAACGTAATAAACAGCTCCGCTGGATTATTTCCACTTCAACCGATACGTTCGGATTGTACGAGAATTCACCATGCTCTCGATGTGAAATACTATTCGGTATTTAATTTGGTTCTTCCCGAAACTGGTTTGTGGATGAAAACGAGTAAATATAAAGAAATACCTTTTGATAATAGTGGTAAACTGTTTTTGTAACAAAATCGTAGATCTGTACTTTCAAAAAATCCAAGTTTTAATATTCAATAAATTCCTGCCTCCACACTGCCTTAGTGGCGTAGTTTTAGTAGAGTACGGATGCAAAATTGAGGTCTCGGGTTTGAATCTCGGGTCGGGCAAGTGATATTGGATTTTTTTAATTCATTTATAGCCCGGAATCAGGATTTTGTGCCCGTTAAGGGGAAAGGTTGGCCTCCTATCACATTATGGGACGGACTATGCAGGGCGAAATATAGATGTCCTGGTTGCACCTCTGTCTGCCCCTCCTGGGACAAACGCGCGAGTTTATGTATGCATGTGTCATTTTTTTTTTTTTAATTATGTAAATTTACTTGTACAATATTAATGATATAAGTAAAAAATAAGTATATATAAGAAGAAAAACTTTAAAAGAACGAAAACTTAAAAATAACTAAATCTTACTTATATTAATAAGTATATAAGTAAGTTTTTAAGAAATTAATTAATTGCCTCACGTTTGTACTCTCATTAGGATGAGCGAAAAGATTTTTTGCATTTAAGTACCCGTTCTGTCTGAACCTAGAGACTTTCTGCGAATTTTATCCGGAGGTCCTGATAAATATCACAGAGTAAACATGTATGAACATAATAATTAAATATGTAATAGTTCGATATGTATGGGCGAACGTATTTAATTTAAAAAATCCTTTGAAATTTTTCGCGTATTTCCTTGACGGCTATCGATTTTCAGCACTTTTCATTTTACCTCATCAATTTCTTGTGACATCGTTCAGCGAGCGAATAAACTTTAAAGACCTTTAGATTTACTTTTGGCGTCGTATCGTATAAAAATAGTGAAATATTCAAACGCAGATATTGACATTAGGTCTCAGTAAAAATTGATGCCTGGGGCACAGTGGACGGAATGCATGATGAGAAATGAAAATCCGCGGTTTCGGCTTTCTTTTGTCGAAAGGAATGTTGATAAACGATTATTTTATTGCAATAAATGGCGAAACGAGCATGCCTTTCACTTGATGGTAAGCAATACGACTGCTATCAACAGTAGCAAAACCAAACAGCACCTTGAATTACAAAGCAATGCCTGGCATTCCAATGCGCTCGCCATCCTGAGACATAAGATGTTAGGTCTCAATATGTTCAGTAGTTATTCTGGCTACAATGTCCTTCACACCGAAACACAGTAGTGCATGTACACTGCTGTTTGGCGGGAGAAATAGACATTGCGATGGTACCTACCCAAGCGGCCTCTCACATATGAGAGACCTATCACCAGTAAGAAAGTAATGAAAATAAAATATCTGAATTTTATGACACGTGATAGTTTTCTCCCTTAACGATGTTGCCTTAGACTAAATAATAAAGAAATAAATAAATAACACCCAATAGTCACATACATAGTCCTGACCCCACACTAAGATCGAGTCTTGTGTCGTAGGTATCAGGAACTACGAGAGACTTCTCGGTCTCACAAACACCCAGACCCGAAATAAATATTTGTGGGCCACTCAAACATTTCTCTCGGTGCAGGGATCGAACCCGCGGCCTCTCGTTTCACAGACCGCGGCTTCTAACCAACTGCACAACAGACACTGTCAACACTACTATACTAGACTACATTATATAACAGTTTTATTTCTGATCGAATAAAACACCAAAATATAAGACATTTAAAAACACATTAACTGTGCCTCCAGAAAGATACAAGTGTAATCTATATCGTATAGTTTACATTTTCAAATACATTGCTACAATATGCATTTCAGATACAATAAACAAGCGACAACCCGACCAATGATATTCAAATATTCTTCTTTAAAGTAAGAATTCAAAATTTGTATTTTAAAATATTCTTACAAAACAGGAGCATTCATGCTGGTGCATACTATTCACGGTCGTTTGATTGAGAAGAACTTGGAATTCAAATTGGTTAGTTGATGTATAACATGTACAAGCTCTGAGGTAAATCGGATGCAATTTTTGTACTGAAACGATACTTGACAATTGATGTACTTTATTATACTTTAAATAAGTTCTTGTGATGTACCTTCGTAGATGACGAAATTTTGATACGGAATTTATACGTTTTTTTTCCAATGTATTGCGAGATGAACTTGCCATTCGCCTGATGGTAAGTAACATAAAATGATACCATGATTACAAAGCAATGCTTGGCATTCAACTGCGCTCGTCATCCTGATACCTAAGATGTTAAGTCTTAATATGCTAAGTAGGCATTCTGGCTACAATGTTCTTAAAATCGGAACACAATAGTGCATTTACACTGCTGTTGGGCGCGATAAATAGACGTTAGGGTGTTACCTAGGCTAGTTGAGGCAAACATTACATTATTATGGTGTAAGCTTCATCATCAGCTATTGCTGAATTCGCTGCTTATTATCAATTTGACATGTGTAAGATTTGATTTCTCCGGGATAATTATTTTCTTAACCTTATACCGGTTGATAATGACATATTAGTTAATTTATAGTATTTAATTTAATCCACATATTCTTCATCCCAGGCTTGAAAAATAACTGTCTGTTTTTGTTTTCAATGCTTTTGACGCTTTTAAGCGGTAACAAAAATATTCGTTTTTATACGTGGTGGCTAAAAATCTTGAAAACACAAGTAACCATTTTTGAAAAACATCATCTCGTTTTTTTTTTTCAATTTTGTAAAATGTCACCTGGGGTGATCCTACTATATTATAAAGGCGAAAGTTTGTAAGTATGGATGTATGGATGTTTGTTACTCTTTCACGTAAAAACTACTGAATGAATTTGAATGAAACTTTACCACAATATAGCTTATACATCAGAATAACACATAGGCTACAATTTTTTAGGTTTTTAACGACGGCGCGCGGGAAAAATATAGTTAGTACGCGAAATAATATGTTGTCGCCAAGTCAATACTGGACTCAAAAGCTATGTGCACCCGGGCGAAGCCGGGTCCCACCGCTAGTACTTATATATTACATATTGTATGTATGGATTTATGTTATAATTATTCATAAACATCCTACTTTCCTACTTCCTACTATATTATAAAGGCGAAAGTTTGTAAGTATGGATGTATGGATGTTTGTTACTCTTTCACGTAAAAACTACTGAATGAATTTGAATGAAACTTTACCACAATATAGCTTATACATCAGAATAACACATAGGCTACAATTTTTTAGGTTTTTAACGACGGCGCGCGGGAAAAATATAGTTAGTACGCGAAATAATATGTTGTCGCCAAGTCAATACTGGACTCAAAAGCTATGTGCACCCGGGCGAAGCCGGGTCCCACCGCTAGTATGAAATATTTTGGTTTAAATAGTACAAAAAATGGTTATTATAAGCCAAATAAGGAGTATTTTCAATAGACGAACTTGGATCAGAATTGAGGGGATAATTGTTGAAGCCCAAGAGGTCTTTGTATTTAGACCATTTGAGCCCGTATTGTCCTTGCTTATCCCGACGGGACACATATCTGAACATGGATGTTTATGTATGTAAATCTATGGAAATTGTCGATCGAATGGGGAATTGATTAGGAATACAGAAAAAATATTCATATTCGAAAATTATGTCAAAGATAAGTTTTAGGGAAATAGGTATGTAGGCAAAGAATGTTTACGTCTGTCCTTGCGATGTCTGTCTCTTTGAACCGGTACAAAATTGCTTCGTTTGGTGAAGCGATTACTTCTCATTTACTTTATTCTCGTGCTTTACGTAAATTACGTAACAATATCACGATCTAACTTGATAATGTCGAATGTCTAATTAGCTTTGTTTTGTAAATTTTCTGCATTCACCGATAAATTGACGGTACATAGAGAATATGGGCTGGTTTTCTTGAACGTTTCTACAAAATCTGATTGGCTCATTTTTAAGAACACTTGAAGACATCCATAATTAGAGTATCGTCCCATGTTTACATTGACATCTAAAATAATCAAAAAGGATTGCTCTTCGGTTAGGATGTTCCAGTGGTTTTTTAATATATCGACGGTTCCTACGTATATAAAGACATGTCGAAAATGCCATTTTTTTTTTATTGTATCATTGGCTTTAGATGATTTATGCGCACATACTGACATATTCATTTTTATTTTATTTTATTTATTTACCTTGTTTTACAAATCGTACAAAAGAACAAGTATTATAAATACAACAAATAAGTGTCGTAGATACAGACATCTATTACATATCTTTTTGTACGGTGTTTTGAAATGTGCGCCACTCGGTGCGAACGCGGTCTTGTCAGACTTGTCGCCATTTACGGGAGTTCCCCGGACGAGACAGGTCGATGCTAAAAGAATAGAGAAGAAGAAAAGAAAATGCTGCAAAAAGAAGAAACAATAACTAATTTTAGAGAAGGTATACAATAATCCTATTCCTATCACCGAAGTGAAATATAAGGATTTGATTAAATTATGCGACACGTTAATTATTCCTAATAAGTATCACAACTTCTATAAAAACCTTAAGCATAGTGAGGAAGAAGAAGAACAGGGCAATGATAAATCGTATCGTATCGTATCAGCCCATATACGTCCCACTGCAGGGCACGGGCCTACGCTACAATCGAGAATACGATTGAGAGTGGTTAGGCCATATAGTCCACCACGCTGGCCTAGTGCGGGTTGGCGGACTTACATACCATAGAAATTCTTATGAATCGCTATGGTATGCAGGTTGTTTTCCTCACGATGTTTTCCTTCACCGTTTTAGTGCGTGGTGATTGACTATCAATGCACACATGACTCCGAAAAGTCAGAGTCAATGATGAATAAGATTGTTAAATTTATCATTACGTTTTTATAAATATTGTTTTGTAATTTTTTTTTCCTTTTTTTTATACTAGCCCGGCATGTTGGCGGCATTGCACCTGATGGTAAGTGCTAATGCCGCCCAGGCAGAGTATCCATTGGCATCGGACGGCGGTCCAATACCAATGGAAACAATAATGCCGGCCTGCTAAGGTGCCCTTTCACGCTACGGCGGAAAGACCCAGGATTGTAGGAAGGAGGAAACACGTGAGATGGCAAACAATTTCACAGTTTGACGGTGCGGCACAAAAACGAATTCGAGAACCGTTTCGTTCGCGCCGGGATGGTGTGGACCGTCAAGCTATGGCTTCGCAAGCCAGCACGCGTGGTTCTGGTTAGGAATGGAGATGAGGGGATCAAGTTGAACAATTCTTCAGAGCACTCACCGTGATACAGGCGGTAGAACACGTTTAGAGAGGCGACATCCCTCCGGAGTTGTAGCGACTCTAAGTTGCTCGTAACGTCTGCATCATTCACAATGCGAATGGCCCGCCGCTGCAATCCATCCAAGGCATCGAGCAGGTACTGGGCGGATCCATCCCAGAGGTGCGAGCAGTACTCCATATCCGGTCGGACCTGCGCTTTATATAAGCGACAAAGCTGACCGGGCGTGAAAAACCGACGCACCCTGTTCAGGACTCCAACCCTGCGTGATGTGGCAGATATTACGCCCTCGATGTGATTCCTTAGATTGAGATCACAGCGGATATCCACACCAATGTTACCCAGGTCATCCCGCACTGAAAGGGGAGTACCCTGAAGAATGGGGAAGGAGAGAACGGGGATTTTTTGCACGTGAACGCACACACCTGAGTTTTCTTGGCATTGAACTCAACCATATTTCTGGAACTTCATGTAGAAATAAGATCCAAGGTCCGGTTGAATTATTAAGTTAGTAATAAGATGAATCAGTCTGAATAAACCTGTGATGATTGTTAAATTTTACCAATTAGGTGTTAAAATGAGGCACATACTCAAACAATGCTGTGATGATTATTACATTTTACTAATTAAGTCGATAGGTAGTTAATTAAGCTGGGGATCCTTCTTAATCAAACTGTGATGATTATTGAATCAATCAATTAGGCACAATCTTCAAATTAAAATAGTTAATTACTAATAAGTATTAGACAACAGTGATTTTTTACGTTTAGTTCCTACTTCACAGAGCCTTTAAGTGCCTTTTATTTATATGTTAATAAGATTGTTGCTTAATAATAAATAATGTTGAATTTATAAACCTTGTTTAATTAATAAAACATAAACCGAATCATTCTATTTAAAGACATGTCTTTGTATACATTCAAAGAACATATTCCTACCCCGAATTACTAAATCCACGTATAAAATGATAAGTTTACGTTGGAGTACTTATTATATACATGGGTGATGATTTAGGAATATTTAACGTATTAGTTTAAAAATAGTTGATTAATCCTTTATTTTCATTTAAAAAAATATTTAAATTCTATATCAGACACAGTTTTTTTGTTTCCTGCGTATAAAAAGATATCATAGACATGACTTACATGCTTCTATTTTATTATCGGCGTAGAAACAGTCATCTATCAAGTTTTCTAAGAAAACGTAAAAAAATAAAATATGTGTAAATGGCACTATAAAGCTCTTAAAACAGTTAAGTGATTGTAGAAAGATGTTTTTTATTTTTGGTCATAGAATTATTTCTAGGGCGAATTGAACACAAATTACGCTCTCCTGTAAACCTCGGTTTTTGACTTGTCCTTATATACGTAGGAACCGTCGATATAATTGGATTTATAAATGCTTGATATAGATATAATTACTTTGTTTGACATTTAAAAGCTCATATTATGTATAATCTTACAAGGCTTTAGTATTTTATTTTAAGGTCCTATTTGTTTTATTTTGAATCCAAATATTTAGATTTTTTGTTCATGTAAAAGTATGTTTTCTTCAAACTACTTTAGCTAAAACTTGTATTTGGAAGGTCAGAAAATAGAGTCTTAAACCGCAAACAATTTTTTATTATCGTTTATTGTTGTTAAGGTACATTTTCCGATCAACATAATATCTAGTGGCACTCTGTGACAAAAAGCTTCCGTTAAGAGCTATGATATACAAACACGAATCATTTCACTCGCAATCAAATGTATTTAAACGATTGTATCGGTAAAATTGCCGTTTCATTGAGTGCGCTTGATGTCGACCTAAATTTAAAGCACTTAAAATATTCAACAGTCACTATTAGTCTACATATCTTCGAAATGCATTCGATGCTGGATGAAATCGATATGAATATTTTAGTTTGAGAATAAAGGCCCGCGGTTGAGTTGCGTCCGTATTCAATGAGGCATTCGCGATTCAAACTGAAGTATTTCATATTGTGCAATCTCTTTCAGGGCGCAGACAATGAGGCAACGCGCGGGAACGCATCACTCAACGTCACAGCTAGACGCGTATTTTTACATCCTCACAATACTTAGAGGGGAATAATTTCTATTGTCAGTAAACACAAGCAACGCTTTGAACGAACGCGTTGGCGGATGCAAACACCAACTAGCTTTTGTTTAGTATTTCCTTCGCGAAATGTTTGACAATACGTATATCTATCTGTCTGTCAATTCATGTGCGTCTCGGTGCAGAGCAAGAACCTCCGCTGTGAGAGGGTTTAAGTTGATTGACTCCTCGTCCAATATTGGTCCTCGTACCAATTCTTATGATATTTCTTTTGGCATTGAAAAGTGTACAATAATAAATTATGTGTATTGAAGCTAAGTGTGGGCCTTGATATTGAATCTTACAATATTTCACCACATTAATTCTTTTGAATGGTCCGCATGCTGAAATATTACGATGTCAATGAAAATTGCGACTGAAGTATCCTAACGGAACATTTCTTTCAAATCATTAATCAACTATCAGGGTACCGTAGCAGAAATAAAATATGGCAATTCGTAGTCTGCAGAACCGCGCTGTCAGCTGTTATGATGTATTTGAACGTTTTCATGGGAGCCAGTGAGCGCTTTGTCAACGTCCGCCATTAAAGGTCATCGCTCATGGCGGACGGCGAGTAACCTCAACTAAAACATATTTTCTTAAGATTTATGAATGCTGATTAGATTTTGCAACTTAATTGAGCGGATAGTGTAGTAGGGGACCTGCCTAGCTTAGCTTAAAAGAAACCTGGTTGGTTTCCTTGATAGCCAGCTTAGTGCATAAAATCTTTAAGGTCCCCTTTCATCTTGTATCTTAGTGTGTAAAGCCAGAGAAGAGTGATGCTGTTAGAAGCGCAGACAGGACGAGTGTCGGATCAAGTGCTTTCAGCTCGTTCAAAACTAGAGCAAACGCGGTTCATCGCTTAGTACTCTAGCCTCTAAGAATAAAACGAAAATTGTCACATCTAACTCGCAAGATTTCCCCATTCCAGATTTCGGCTTCAATATAATTATTTTCATCATCAGAGCGAGAATGAAAGCTGAATTTCGCGTCGCATGCACGACAGATGGCGGATAGCACCTGGCGTGCGCAACTTTCCTTTTCAATAAATTTAATCTTCATTATTCTACCGGAATAATGCTTTGACTGTGATTTATATTATAGAGATACGAGACGATGTACATCGTGTAACAGTCTTTCCTTATTGCAGTGAAATGAAGGGTGTAGGTTCATCTTTGCACTGATAAAATATTGGTTTTCTTATTCTTCTATTTTTTTTTGACTGCCTTGGTGGCGCAGTTGCACTATAGTACGCTGAGATCAAAGGTTCGAATCGTGGGTCGAGCAAAGTGATGTTGAATTTTTTCATTCTTTATCAGCCCCAAGTCAAAAATTCGTCCGAATATAGCGATATGCGCGCCTTCTATCATATCTTGTACGGAACACGCAAGGAAAAACATGTGTGTCCTTGGAGCATCCCTACTTACCTCTTCTGTAAAAAGTACAAGTGAGTTCGGCACATTACAAAATGCAATAAATTGCAATTTTTACTGTATAAATATAGCATCAACAGTCCGTCAAACATCAATTATTTTGGTCAAATACCGCCTTTCCAATTGAGAAAATCACGCACATCGAACGACCCTTAAACCCGAAAAACACGGTTCACAAGATAACGGTATGTTTGATCAATAAACATTTGTTTTGGGTCTGAATGTTCTGCGAGCAAAAATCCTTACCCAATACAAGACACGTACATATATAAATAGTATCTACGTGTGTAACTTGCGTACGTCCCTATTCTGAACCTTAATTGGGGGCTTAATGAAAATCGGTAGACAATGTAGCGATTACCCAGCACGTATATACGAACAGCAGCGTACAATAGAAAAGTTTATTACTGTACCCGCGGGTGAAGTCAGGTTTCTCGTTAAGAGGTAAATATTTGTACAGAGACAGGCAACGTGTGAGCACGAGCAAATAATGAAGCCTACGCTTCGTAACGAGATGAATGTTTGCGGACTACCGACGAAAGTAATTAAGAGTTTAACAAGAGTTACAGAATAAGACAGTTTTGACAAAAATTCGTCAACTCCGCGAGGTGCGCGCAGTGCCTAACGAGTTTTCCCGCGAATTATAGAGGTGCAAATAGTCATTATTTTATTAACAAGCACGGAATTGTATGAGTTTTTAAATTTTTAATTAGCTTTACGAGTGTTTTGAGAGTAAATATGTGTTTATTGTATGATATAATATATCAATCAATACATAGGAGGTTTATGTATGTAGTGTATGTATGAAGCCATGTAAAATCACTCTTATCCTTAACACAGACATGTGAGCGTAATTTGGGTCATTAATTATAATATTATGTTGTGCATCTCAATACTCAATATCTTTATTGCACACCACATGTTATAAAGATGTTACAATTTTATAAATATGTACAATGTGGACCCTGTTGGGCACGGCAACAATTTAGGAGAGAGGAAGAAGCCACAGTATTCATTTTATTTATAAATATATTTTGAATATTGTATTCTTAAAATTTATAACAAGTATCATTCTTAAAATTTATAATAATCTATATAGTTTTTGAGTCCAGTTCACATTAACAACATATTATTCAGTTTATTTTATTGCGATGACCGGCGAGACTAGACTGCAATTCGCCTGATGATAAGCAATACCACCACTCATGGGCAGAAGCAAAATCAAACAACACCATGAATTCCAAAGCAAGGCTTGGCATTCCACTGCACTTGCCATCCTGAGACTTAAGATGTTAAGGCTCATTATACTCTGGCTACAATGTCCTAACTGGAACACGGTGCAGTGATGTTTGGCGGGAGAAATAGACATTGCGGTGGTAACCAACCAGGCGGCTTCTCACATATGAGATACCTTCCATCAGTAATGAAATATATCCATACTTAGGAGGTTTATGATTAAGTGGTGTACTTATGTAGTCAAGTAAAATTACTCTTGTTCTTCACACACACATGTAAACGCAACATGGATTATTAATGACTAGCGGCCTGGCTCCGCCCGTGTGCGGATAATTTTTGAATCCTGTCTACATCAACAACATATTATTACGTTTTTGTATGAAAGAGCCAAAAACATCAATACATCCATACATCAAATTTTGAATGATATTATGATTATACAATCATTGTACATACAGTCTATAATAGTCAATTTTACAGAAAATATAACTTGTAAGATTCTGAATACTAAACTATTACTAAAGCAATCATGTATTATTTGGTTATTTTTCAACGCCTAAAATACCCTTTCATTAATTGTGTCATTTATACCACCCATTAAAATAGTATTTAATTACTTAGCTGAAAAAGAATAGACTGCACTTTCCAAAACAAATATATTTTTAAATATTCTCAATGAACTCCCACGGATTTGCCCGAAACAACTGCTGAAAGCAATATTAACTTAAAGACTCCTTTGAAATTAATTTAAAATTGTAATTAAATGAAAACATTCATATAAAAATATAACATTGGAAAGCAACGAATGTGTATGTTACGGTGAAAGTCAGTACTGTGGTAAAATCAAAATTACTAATTATTTATGGTAAAATTCTGAAAAGTTTTACAGTCATTTTCCATTTGAAACTTTTACCACAACCTACTTGATAAATATGAAAGTTTAGCCCAAATTTTCAAAAGCTAATTTTACACTTTTTGTATTCGTCATCATTATCTGACTTAACCGGCCCTATATTTGTCGTTAAAGCTTGTTATATCTTAAGTTCCACTGGAAAATAATAGCATTTACTTCAGGTTCTTACAGTAACATACATTGACCAAACTCTACAAAAACTTGCAAGTTACAAGAAAGATCAAAAAGGTACGTTGACCCCTGCGCTAGATATTAGGTATATTTATGAAATTTCTTTCGCAAAACAGTTGCACGTGCTGAACTTTTCGTAATACATAGGCGAAATTAAATAACTTGATATTTACGAGAACTATATTCGCTGATGAGAAAATGTTTAGTTTCATTTTTTATCTCTTGGATATTTTATGGTTGACGTGGAATATTTTTTAAGATAAATGTGCTATTATTAAGGCCTGAAATTTTTATAGCAGAATAAAATTCGAGTAGATTTTTTTTTTTCACTTACTCTAAGTGACTACTATATATTTCAAAATAAATGCGGTGAAATAAATGAGAGTAAAAGGACTATCCACCTGTGTTAGACAATCATCCTTCATGACGACCCTTAAGTGTACCACTATGGTAAAGTTTTGCCTATCATGTACGGTACTCACTTCTTAGGAGGATAGGATAGGATCTTTGTAATTTAACGGATAACCCATTCGATCAATTGGAACGTGTCAGTTATCAACAACTATTTAGAAAGAAATACCATACAACATAAATAATTAAATGCACCCAACAGTCACATACATAGTCCTGACCCAACACTTAGATTGAGTTTTGTGTCGTGGGTATCAAAAATTACGAGAGATGTTTCGGTCTCACATCAAATTGACAAATTTTCCAAGCTTGGATCATTAATACAGGGGGAGCTTTGGTACTTCAAAAACGTAGATAAAAATGGTGGTGCCGGGCCACCTATTTCTGACCTCCTATTGGCTCATATTTAATAGGTTGTCCAACATGCAGGAATTACTTGGCAAAGTTAAAATAAATAGTTTATTAAGGCCATTTAATTCCATTCAAACTCGATTTAAAAGGACAATAGATAAATATACTTTCCGTTACCAAAGGAATTAATAGCAATTTATTCCTAAATAATTAATTCAACTTTCACTAATATAGGAGCAATACCAACATTACGAACAAGAAAATATCTACGTTTTTCAAGAGGAAAATGTATGACAGCGCTCCCTCTATATTGATTCCAAGGTTAGGACCACGAACTCAGAACATACAGCCAAGAAAGAAGCCGATATTTATCACAATAAACGCACATTGACCGACGGACTGATAGAGTAATCCTCCGCGACCCACACTTCGTCACTGTCCGGCCCTTCAGTGCCTATCCGCCGACCTATCCGGGATTTACAAACATGTACGAATTTAAGGCTTTAACGGCACCAGCGGTCGGCGCCGAAACCAATGCTTAATCCTCGGTTGCTTCAGCGAACGGCTCAGACAATTAATTTACTAGATTGGGTGCTTTTTTGTTGCCTTTTTTTAAATTTAGCGTATGGAAGTTGAAGGTTATTTAATGTTTTTGTAGGGGTTTTTGGATGTGATGTAAAGTTACAGTCAATTCTTATTTTGAAAACGGTATAAATAGTTTATTATCCTACACATCTTAATGAGAAGGAGAGAGAGAGGGATTATAATATCACTCTCAATTGTACTCTCGATTGTAGAGGAGGCTCGTGCCCTGCAGTGGGAGTACGTATATGGACTGATACATACAGAACTATACGCAAAATAATTTATTGTCTGATGTGGACTGGACTTTAAAAGTGTCTCTTTTTTTGACATCTAGCATAATGACAACACTGCACATGATGGTAAGTGCAAATGCCATCCAGGCACAGTATCGAATGGTATCGGCCTCCTAAGATGCCTCTTCACACTACTGCGGAAGGTCTCCACTCGTGCGAAGCTGTGTAGCGCTGCTAGTTTACATATCTTACGCAGATGCACTTCGAATGAAGATTCGAGTAGTACCCGATGTCAGGCGAATATGCATTCGATTTAACCTATAAGCCACTCTATATATTTTTTTATCATAGATCAGTGATTCTCAACCACTGTGCCGCGGCACTTTTGTGTGCCGCTAAATTTCAAAAGTGTGCCGCCAAATTTTGCATTCCAATAATCGAGATTTAATTTTAAAACATTCAGAAGAATCAATTAATTCATTTTGGATTAACATCAGATGCAATGATAGCCAAAAAAGCTTTACACATTTTATTACAATTTTCCACATCTTATTTGTGTGAATTCGGATTTTCAGCATTAGCCAACATTAAAACTTAAAAAAAATCAAGATTGTTAAATGTAGAAGACGATATGAGAGTAGCATTGTCATTTTTACGACCAAATATAAATGAAATTATCAAAAAACATCAAGCTCAAATTTTACATTAAAAATATTTTTATTATTAGCTTGTAATTAATCCCTTAATAAACGTTTAGTTATTATTGTAGTATATATTAGTTTATTTCGTATATTTAAAATTTTTGTCATAAACTATTTATGCAGTGTATTGTAGTAAGTAAATAATTATTATCTTTTTCTTTGTGTGCCGCCAAATTTTGAAATCGTTAAATATGTGCCGCAACAAAAAACAGGTTGAGAATCACTGTCATAGATTGACATTTTAATCAAATCAATGTATATTTATTATAACCATCTCAAAACTTACTAATCTAGACGATAAAATAGAATTTAATTCCTGACATTTGTAAACAGGCTTTTTAATTCGTTATGAAAAAAGGTGTATTAATAGCCTCATAATATAATATAAGCTTTACATACACACATAAACTCACGCCTTTTTCCCAGAATGGGTAAGTAGAGGTGCTACCAGAACACCCACGTTTCGCCTGGTGTCTTCCTCCGTCCCACGATATGATAGGGGACGAGTCGGATTGGGTATAAATTGCTGACTCCAGGCTGATAAAGAGTAGCAAAATCCAATACCACTTTATCCGACCCAGGATTCAAACTCAAGACCTCAGCGTCGTAAGCGCACCGTAATGCGAATACGCCACCGAAGCAGTCAAAATAGGCTTTACGAAAATAGCTATTGCCACAAATTTAATGTACGTATTATTAGCTATGCTACGAGTTTTTTATTCTCAGTTTAAAAAATTTTTTTACAATAAAAAATATTTTTTTCTTATATACAATATTCATAATTCAAATTTTTAAAAAATTATTTTCTATTTTTTAGTTAGGTTTTCTATATAAAGCGTGTTATTTAGTTTTTTTTAAACTATTATTTATTTTCTACTTTTTAGTTTGGTTTATTAATAAGAGCGTTTTTTCTTATTTTCAAATGTCTGTCTTATCAACTGTCGATGGTAGGTTTTAGGCCGACATCTATGTATGTATACGAAACAAGACGCAATTACCATAAGAGTCCCTACGCGCATGCGTAGTTCGCGCACTAGCCCTCTCTCTTACTCTCATGCAAAGGATCCGGAACAAAATTAATGAATCCTGGCGAATCTAATCAGGATAATCATATATTTTAATCGAATTATTGTATTGTCATCGGTCTTTGACAGGTGTGCAAAATTTGAATGAAATCTGTCCGTTTAAAGTGGGTCAAAATCGCGTCTTAGGGAGTCGGTTACAAACATACAAACAAACATACAAACAAACATACAAACAAACATACAAACATACATACAAGTGAAGCTAATATAAAGCGTGTAAAAAGAAGCAAATAATTAATTGAAACAAAAAAAAAAAACTTCGATATTATTTTATTCGGATTTTAATTCAATTCGACATTTGAAATGTATTCTTAAAAATAAATCACGTAATTTGTCAAATTAATAACTTTTTATTAAGGCTATAAATATTAAACTTGTATTTTTAATTGTGAATGGCCAGTTATAATTTGAATTTAACCATCAGTAAAGACAAACAAGACTTTTGACATTACATTTAAAAATGGAACAACATTAAACCTCGTGGTGAAATCCAACTAAAATACAGATAGTGTATGTCAAATAGTATCCGTACGACAGATTGGCAAGGCTTGACCCCGCAAAACCAAGAATGAAGACAAATATTTGTTGGTTGTACAAATATCAATTCCGATGCGGACGGTACCCGCAGCTTTAAACGACAGCGGCACACACTTTACCAAACATTCGTCTCAGTTTGTTACAAGGAAACTCCGTACATGGTGAAAATAAGAAGGCTGTATAAAAAATATTACCTATTGCGAAAATTTTTTTGAAGTGAAAACTTCTTTATCTGCTTTAGGCACTTTATTTTATACTCTTGTTTTGTTATATTAGTGTGCATTATAATCGAATTACCTGGCCCGGATGTACCTGCGCATACAAACAAGTATAATTGATTATTTTGTACGCGCAACAACAAGGAAGTTATTACAAAGAACTAAACACTACAAAATATCCGCGAAAATGAAAAGTACCATCAGATAGATTAAATCCGACCACCATTTATCACGAAAGAGATTAAACAGCACAAACAAGAAACACTTCAAAATAACATTTATTTCACACTCTTATTGCTCGTAGACAGGCGAGTAAAAAGCGTGCAATTCACAAAGTGTTTGTCGGGGTTACTATTAATGGAAAATCGACTGCGAATATCTCATGATATATTCCGGGCATAAATCCACTGGAGGTATCGATATATCCGCGTTTACGTGTTAAAAATGGGTGTCTATTCGTCTTAATAAGGCTGAATCGGTTGGACCCGGGCATCCGATAATCCTGGTCAGGTCCTCAGTCAATGTCGCGACCGCACGCTCCGCAGCTATCGCCGACACTCAATGGGATTAGCCAACACATGTACGGATTTACTATACTTCCCAGGACCGGATTGGTTTATTTATGTGTGTATAAACAGGGATACTATTTATTGCAGTTTTGTTCTGACTTAGAGCTTAAAGTTTGGATTGAGATTAAACAAATATAAGCTGATGGTGAAAACTTAGGAGAAGTTTCAATCAAGAAGTCTGAGATGTTCATCTGATAATTCAGCATCAAACTAGTCTTCTGTGTTTTTTTGTTAATCTTTATATGTTTACAAAATTATCCAATCTCTAGACGGCTATTTATTTTCAACTTTACTTACATTACAAAAATAAAAATATCCCTTGAAGCGAAGTCCCGCTATTCCACGCGTTAAAAATACCCCCGAAATACCAGGTAAGAAAGTTACATAACCAAGGTTTGGTATGGAATAAAACAATTTGTTTATAAGGAGGCAGTGGTGCGAGCGGCCGCCTTTGCCGACGACATTTAGGCGACCGTGAGTAATAGAGAGGTCGAATATTTGCCTACCGAGCTGGCGCGCCGGCCCGGAATCCTTAACGCATGAAATTTTCATCGACAAGAGCCATTGTGCTAAAATTCGAGAGTATTGACACTTACGGATTTTATTATAGAAACGAATTTACTTATTTGTTATATTTGCATTCATCCTGTTTGGTGAGTGAGATTGATAGAGGCTCTATACCCCTTTACGTACTTCTTTTTTTTCTTTCAGTGAGTGGCGAGACAAGTGACTGACTGATTACTGACTGACTGGTAGTAAATGATATGACCCCTCATGGACAGTAGCAAAATCAAACACCTTGAATTAGAAAGCAATGCTTGGCATTCCGCTGCGCTCGCCATCCTGAGACATAAGATGTTAAGTCTCAATATGTCCAGAACTCAGTCAGAGTAACAATGTCCTTCAAACCAAAACATAATAGTGCATTTACACTGCTGTTTGGCCGGAGGAATAGCCATAGACTAAAATAGCCATAGTATAGTCATTCCAAAGCTTGCACGTGCTTGCTTTTACCTACAACTTAGAGTTTTCAGTAGAACAGTCATGACCACACCACCTTGTCTGTGTTTTCTGGCCATAATGAAAATAGACTGAAATTCAACTAATCTAAGTTAAGGCCTTACAAAGTAACTTTTTCGAAACTAAGTTGGAAAAAGTTGCGTTTCGTCTCATTTATAGACGTTCTTTAATCCTGTAATTCTAATCAAATTATAATATCAACATTCCACAACCAGCAAAAGTAAATATAGCAAGATATTACACGGATACGTTAGGGTGCAACCCTACAAATCAAATCCAAATAGCCTAATAAAACTCGGTAAAGCTATATACATCCCGGTGTTCATTTAAAAGTTTCCATGCACCTGGACACGTTGGAAAAATAGCTGAAATTAGGGTGGCGAGTGAAATAATTCGACTCATAAATTCAACTTTTATAACTGAGGTACGCCGGTCTTGAGACGCTACATCGACATAATTTAACTTTTTCCTATTATCTTTATGCTGACGTCGTTAAGTGGCTCACTCATATATTTCAAGGCGGGCGTTTTTCTTATAATTCGGAACTTATTCAACGTTCCATGAATTCATTTTTATTACGAATACAATCGTCTGTTATTATGATAATGTGATTGGATGGATGTGGATTATCTAGTGGATTGAAAATCCTATGTGTTTTCGCAGCTTCTGGATAAATGAATAGGTATAAAATAATATATTATTGAGTTTTCTATAATATAGCTATTTCTTATTTAAATTGTCACAAAACTTTAAAATTAATTTAGAACAAATAAAAAACCAGAGTTAATTGTTTCTTGGAAACCTGCATACCAAAGCGGTTCATGAGAATTTCTATGGTATGTAAGTCCGCCAACCCGCACTAGGCCAGCGTGGTGGACTATATGGCCTAACCACTCTCAATCGTACTTTCGATTGTAGAGTAGGCCCGTGCCCTGCAGTGGGACGTATATGGGCTGATACAGTACAGTAATTGTTTCTTGGACGTCGAGGGTGACAATTTAAATCATCGGATGTTAGAGGCCCAGAGTGGGACACCTACTTATGATTAATGTAGTGAGGTTGCATAGGTGACAATGACGTGCTTTTCCCGATCGCGTAAGGTAGAAAATTCGAAATATTATTAATATTCTGCCACCATTGAGACCTCCAACAATCTCCCTCGCTGAACGAAACGCATCATCAAAATTATTAATTTCTGTTGTAGTTTTAAACGATCAAACATATCAACATAAAGCATACTTTATATTCATCGATTTATTGCACTGCACATTAATTTGAATGTGACAATTGTGTGCAAACGTGGTAGTGCCTGTCGGCGATAACATTTACATCGCACAACCATGTACGAACATCGTTTTGCTCTCAAACACATCGCATCGCTCTGAGTTTGTAGCCAACTCCAAGTCAAAGTTGCCTCGGGCCAAATCTATAAGAGTGTTTTGCCACATGATCGGTACCACGATTTGCCAAGAAAATAAAGTGGAATTGAACAAGGAACTACTACTGCCGCGAGCTAGTTCGTATAACTAGATATGCACGAAGTTGCGCGCCCGATAGCGAATATAAATTAGCATCGGTAATATAAATTGTGTTCTGCTAATTTAATGTGGTTTCGCAGAGTCGTAAAATGCATATTTGTAGAACAGAAATTCGTTGTGTAACAATAACTTGTAGTAATTAATTATTGTTTCATAGTTGTTATAGAACAATCATATTGTTTATGAATTTTAACAACCTCACATCAGTTATAAAGTTTGTTTGGTTTTACAGTACCTAATTAAGGAAGTTTGCCAATCCACGTGTCTCTTTCTTTGAATTATTTCTATGTATGAACATAAGCTCATGCTTATATTTTCTAAATGGTAAGGAACTTATTTCTGCCCGAAATATTATAAAGAACCAGTGTGCCGCCGTGGACCACGAATTTCAGTTCCCAACGAACGGAGAGTCGTGTATAGTTGAATACTTAACCTGACATTCGAATCCATAACTACAAGGTTCACAGCTTACGTATTGAACAAAGTCGCTATGAATAACAGAAGGAGATCTTAATAGTTATCGTCTGGTCCAAAACAAAATCATAACTTTCTCAACTATCTAATATCGTCCCTTTCACTTATCTCGAGAAATCTCAATGAAATCAGTTTTTCGCCAGAACAACAACCAAAAAATAAAATATGAAACAGATTACTTAGAACGAAAACACAAGTAGCAATTGTGGCATATACAAAAAACAACCATTTAGGCGTAGGCAAACACAAAAGGCAGACATTATAAAAACAACTTTATGTTGGTCTGAAGACGAATGTTTACATTTTGCATGTTTTACTTTGTAAGGCACTACGGGTAATGCAGTCTGCGCCACTCGCCAGGTGTGACCACATTTTCGACTTTCATATATCCGCCGTACGTGCCGAGAGGACAGTCTCGTTGCTACACACTTCTGTATACTTTATACTTAGCTTTCCTTATACTATGCACTAAAATCGTGTGGTTTTATGCATTAAATTGCTGTAGTTGCACATGGTTTTGTTTTTGTTAGTTCGAAAAATTTATCTTGCGAGCGTAAATGTTCTTTGACATGGCAACTTCGTCATATAAGTAGCTATTTTTAAATAAATATAAATTATTTTCCGGCACCTAGACTTATTATAAGGGGGCAATATAAATAAGGGAGTATCATCCATCCATCCATCCATCCATCCATTAATGAACATAATTATGTTCCATATTCAATTGACTTCGATAGTAGGTGTTAAAATTTTACAATAAAGCCTTATTGTAGAAGATATAAATTATACCTGATCCTGTCATTATGAAGGTCATTAAAGACACTAAAATGCGAAGACAAGAATATTATTTTTCATCATTCATATGAAGTAAAATCTAACGATTTGAATTGGAAGATTAATCGCATGACAATTAAGAGACATTAGTTTGATATGCCTCAATCCATATGCCATTAATAACGGGCTATGAACACAGATGATCAATGAGGCTATAAATTTAAGGATTGATTGAAATAGTTATCGAAAAATTTGTTCATGTAAAACGAACAAAAGTTGCTACGCGTACATTTTGAAATTACGTTTGATAGATGTGATTGATTATATTATGGTACAAAAGAGAATAATTTAGAATTATTTTTAAATGTTTTAGGTACTAACTTTTGTCATCTATTAATTAATTATAAAATTTATTATATTTAATGGCTGAAAAATTTGATCGACAGTCTCTATGCGAGAGCTTTTAAGGGACATTAAATTATCCAAATAAATGCAAGATAATTGGACAAAATGCTTAATAAAAATTTAAAATTTTATATCTCATTAAACAATAATATTTAGTTATTTTGTAATATTATACAGCCTGGCGCAGTTGCTTAGACGCCGGCTGTAAAGCGAAGGACCGTGGGTTCGATTCCCGCACCGAAACAAATGCTTTGTGGGAACCACAATTAGAACCTGCTTCAAGTTGTTTGTCAGTCCGGAAAGTCTCTCGAATTTCCTGACACCCACGATCAAGACTATATATCTGACTGAGGTCTAGGGTTCGAATCCCGAATCGGGCAAAGTGATATTGGATTTTTCTATTCATTACCAGCCTCAGGAATTTGTGCCCGATACGGCGAAAGGCTCGGCCCCTACATCGAGGGACGGAACATACAAGGCGAAATGTGGGTGTCTTAGTAGCACCTCTGCCTGCCCTTCCTAAAAAACGAGCGTGAGTTTGTGTATGTATGTAACTTTATAATTCACACAACTCTACAAGACGGAAAACAACGTTTGAATTCATACGAACAAGAGTGCAACATTTCAGTAATTTTGTTTTAGTGAAACTTTAACTATCTGTGCAAGTTGTGGCGAGAGCTAAACGGGTCTGAATGATGGATGAAGCCACCTGGCGGCACCCACCAGCAGATAACGTCTGCGCACACTGCAAATATATTTTTAACTTTTTTTAGTGAAAAAAAGGAAAATAGGGAATTTGAAAAAGTTTTTGAGTATTGTACTTAGTTTTTTATTAAAACGCTGGTCAATAACATACATTTTAAACGGAGGAAAGTATAAAATGAAATTAGGACAGAAAATCTTTATGCAACGTATTGGCCTTATTGATCTTTACTAATATTATAAAGAGGAAACATTTGTATTTTTGTTTTTTATGAATAAAATCAAAAACTATTAGACCGATTTTAAAAATTCTTTCACCATTCGAATAGTATACTATCCTGGAGTAACATAGGCTATAATTGCCTAAATGAACATGAAAATTGTGTGAACCACGGGTATTTGTTTCGGGCCTGGATATTTGTTTTTTTTTTTATTTCGGTGAATGGCGATACGAACATGCCGTTCGCCTGATGGTAAGCGATTCAATCGCTCATAAACAGTAGGAAAAACAAAAAACACCATGAATAACAAAGCAATGTTTGCCATTCCACTGCGCTTGCCATCTTGAGACATAAGATGTTAAGTCTCAATATGTCCACTAGTTACTCTGGCCCTTCAATCCGAAACACAACAGTTCATTTAAAATGCTGTTTGGCGGGAGAAATAGGCATTGTGGTGGTACCCACCCAGATGACCTCCCACATATGAGAGACCAGTAAAACCAAAGGGATATATGTGAATGTTATTATATATGAGACTGAAAAGTCTCTCATAGTTCCTCATATTCACAAGACTCGATCTTAGTGTGGGGTCAGGACTATGTATGTGACTGCTGGGTGCATTTATTTATTTATATATAAAAAAAATAGCAAAGCTGTCGCTTCACGTTGATCTCCTGTGAGACAGTGGAACTGCCACAGACGGGCGTGTCCATTCATGACGGCAAACAGCGTGGCTCTACCACTTTTAAATAAGTTACAGTCCAATCGAGTAACGCAAACGGCTCATTGATTCCGCATATATTTGCCATATGTCTTATTTATTTTGTCATAAAGTAAAGTAATATTTCATACGTTTAGTCATACGTTTTTGTCAGTCGCTTTATTTTAATTAAACTAAAGCTTTATGTAATTTGTCCTTGTTAGACGTCATTATCATAAGAGGGCGCTAATTAGTAAAATTAATTATGTTTTGAGAACGTGTTAGTGAACGGTAAACATTTGAAATATGCAAAAATAAATATTTTTATTATGATTTCATAATTAATGTTTGTCGAACTTTACAAATTATTTTAATATATTAAACATTAAAGCATAAATTCTAGAGTAAAACTTTATACGATTTAATTACATCCTCATATAAATCAAGCTGAAACTGGAATGAAATTTTAATAAAAAAGAGATTTTGCTCTAACACAAAAGTCATTACCTACTAGGAGCGTGAAAGTCTAAGTTTAACTTCGTTTGTAACTTATCAATTATTTGTTCCTTTGGTTAATGTAAGAACTCATTGCAGATATTTAATTAAATTCTGAGTTACAGGGCATTGTTATTAGTAATTTAATTGTACCAAGAGTGATTGAACCGAAAATTATAACATAGTTTTGTAATTTTTATTTTTGTCAATTTTTGTATTTTGTATGATGTAAAAAGGACTTCATTATTTTATATCAAATTTGATACTTCTATAAATAATTAATTCGTCCAGATAATATACAGAACCGGTCGAAAAGTGCAGTGTTTGTTTGTGTTCAAATTAATTGCTAAAAACGTGTTACGATTCAAATATCACACTTAAAAGGCATTAAATATTTAATTAAACGAGTTGTGGAGCATCTCAAACTATTATATCACGTGGATATTTCTGATTTTATGAGCCGATAATATCAACCTTCTAAGAGCTGGAACACGTTAAAAAACTCGTAAAATCTTGATAATATTTATGTACAGTTGAAAACAACATAAGTAACACCTGATTGTATCTAGGGTTTTAAAGGTATTTTAATTATTGTTCTCTTTATAAACTTTGATAATCAAAGTTGAAGGTTAGAAGCCAACCGCAGGCTATTGAAATGGTGTATACAGTAAGGAACACAAGCAAGGGATGTAGCTAAGTTTAAGAGATATACATGATATTATGGGCAGCCCTAGTTCTGTAATAAAACATTTTTTCTGCTTATCAGTGAAGCCAGCACATTGGTTAACATTTTAAGTAGATAAATTAAAAGTGCGTATAAGCAATTTTTATTTAATTTTCGAAATAAAATAACGTTAAATATTCTCCCCGATAAGGTAGAAAAAATATCAATCAATTGATATATCTTGCAAATATACAAAAATACACATTATCTCCCATCCTAAATCACATACATTTAACATTCCTACCACAATCTCGTGAACGAAAACAAATGTATGATTTAGAGCGAAATTTCGCTTTCCTTATCAGAACGCTAGGGGGCGTTTGATTTACACGGCGCCTGATCGCGATCCCTTCGCCTTTGCGGGCACCGCGAATGCGCGAAACGTGACCATCGCGTTGTCTTTATATCACGTGTATCAAAACAGGCCTAATGCGTTTTACACTACTGTTTAATAACCGAAATCATATGTCTGTTGCTGATTCTTTGTATTGCATAGGTTGGACGTGGTTGTTATTTTTGGATAATTATGTAGGCTATTTTTAGGGTTTGGTTGTCAATTTACATAGCTAGTACATTTTATGATGTGACAAGTAGTGATCTAGGTTACGGTACAAGCATTTATATATTGGTATAACTGCTGAAAGTTAGCGGAAATATTCATATTTCAACAGCAATTCGTGTTAAGAGTATAGATATTTATTTATAATTAATTATTACAACACAAAAAAAGAAATACAACAGTACTAAATATTTGTTTGTAATAGGTTAAGAGGAATATGAAATTATAAAAATGAGACTACGAACAAATATACATGATTTACGATACAGAAATTACACCCTAAGCCCCTATTTATTTGAAGTACCAACAAAAATAATCACTTTTATCTCAAACCACATAAAGGAACGAAACAAAACGAATACACAAAAACAATTTCAATAAACAATCTTTTAAACATGTATAAGAAAATTAGAAAGTAGGCAGAACAAAGGGAACAATCTAATTTTGCCGTGAAAACAGCTTTTAAAATACTGTTCAGGAGTAATTATGAGTAGATATAACTTGGTTGGGAACTGTCTTTCCCCATTAATCTTTCGCTACAGAAATTGAAAATCAAGGATGGCAGGTTGAGGGAAAAAACGCGAACGTTCTCCAGGACGAATTAATTAGTAAGGCTGCGAGCGGGCTTGTATTATTGAATTTTCTGTGGCCTTTCGATTCTTTTTTAAACTACGAATGGAGATAAATTGGTTTTTATCACGGAATACTAACATTTTTCAATTCGTTCTAACAAATGTGAATCGGAGGACGTGATTTTTTGTTCCGAGAAAATATTTAACTCAATCATGGAAAGGTTGTGTTGTTGTATTTAATTTAGGATAGTAATTCTTAGTTTTCCTGAGTCTAGATTTTTAGCAGTTTAGTGCTATTAATTTTTGTACAGTATTTCTCATTAATGATTCCATAGATCAGATAATTGATGAAATTATTTTAACAAGAAAACAGGCTGATCATTGGTCAATAATTTGCAACTTAAACTATTTATTCAAAGAGTTTTCTAGCTGAGTGATCTTACGCAACCAATTCATCACTTTTATTCATTTAAATTATTCTTTAAACGACACAGTAGATTCCGTGACGACTAAAGCTATGAAATAATAAAAAATAATATTTCTGTATCAGCCCATATACGTCCCACTGCAGGACATGAGCCTACTCTACAATCGAGAATACGATTGAGAGTGGCCATATAGTCCACCACGCTGGCCTAGTGCGGGTTGGCGGACTTACATACCATAGAAAAATAACAATATAGCAAGTACAAATGTTGGTTTTTTCGTTGTATATCTGCTCAAGTGGCCATTTTTGAAGAAATATGGTGTAGTTCTTGTATCATATTAAGTTTGAAACTATGACAATAAATAAATAAATAAGTCAGGTATTTGTTATTTGCTTTAAAAATATTCAAATCTAACCAGAAGTTTCCTACTGCGAGACTAGAATTTAGCGTGTATTCCTTCAAAAGTTTTTGGCAAGTGCTATCCGAATTCGAAACTTAGATTATATATTCAAAAGTTTAATAATCTGCGCAACCTGATGGGTGTGCTAAGTCTTTCCTTGCCTTTCATTTTGTCAGTTTTTAAGTATAGTAAATTAACGTTTCAAGGATTTGCTTGCTCGTGTGGTTTCTGAAGCCTTTTAATATTTTTTTCCTGAGGAACTATTTTGCTACTTTTTATATGAAATAACAGACACAGTTTTAAACTGAATCCCATTTGTTATCTTTAGATGCAGCGAGGTAAATTAGAGCCTAAAATTTGGTATTGTATAAAATCATATAAAATGTAGTTTTTTTTTTTTTATTGCTGTTAATGGCGAGACGAGCATGCCGTTCGCCTGATGGTAAGCGATACGACCGCTCATGAACAGTAGCAAAACCAAACAACACCTTGAATTACAAAGTAATGCTTGGCATTCCACTGCGCTCGCCATCCTGAGACATAAGATGCTAAGTCTCAATATGTCCAGTAGTTACTCTGGCTACAATGCCCTTCAACCCGAAACACAACAGTGCGTTTACACTGCTGTTTGACGGGAGAAATAGACACTGCGGTGGTACCTACCCAGATGGCCTCTCACATATGAGAGACCTACCACCAGTAAAAAAAGTATAGTATTTCTTAAACTAATGTTAAGCCCTATTTACACGCAGAGAGTTTCTCGAGGCTAGAATCGTACGCCAGTATTGCACGAATTAACCGCAATAGATTATCGTGTCCTGACAAACGTTTACACGATGCGACTTTCTTATAACCTTACGACAATCGTATCGAGGCGAGAAAATCTCCCCGTATAAATAGGGCGTTAGGTAGAGCACGTGTCACCTCCACTCATATTATCTATGTATGATATTATTTAGAGTCCCAAAATATCCAATTGTCATCAAACTGAACCACAACCTAACATTCAAATGGGCAAAGTTAAACAAAAATACGTACGTCAATATTTTATTGTCCGCTGGGCCGATAGCAAAATTAATGCGTTGCGTTATCAATACGTGTTTCGGGTTTCCGCCGGCGGGTAGTCCTACATTCATCAATCAGGGAACCGCTGAACTCGTTACCGAGTTTCCGACTAAACGATGACACAACACAGGATACAAGACAGATAGCATACAGTCTGTATTGTTGGAGTCCTTAGAGCATTAACCAATTGAGGTGCATATTTCTTGTGGAAATCGCAACGGATAATTTGGATTGTTGTGTAGAATGACTATAGAATATTCAGATGCGATGAATATGAAACTGCAATTTACATTGATGCAATACAATACAATTGAAGATTTATCCTAGGTGTTTCCTTTTTTGATGAGAAAAATGCTGTTACGTGCCCTTTGAGATGCTAGAGCGAGCCAAAAGGCAATGACGAATTTACGGGCCTTTCAATTAAGCACGCTTGTGGATCTTCTTGTGAATCCTAATGCGTTTCTACGGAATTCTGTGTTCTACGTTCTATTTTTCAATTATAGTAATATTCAATCGCCTCATTGGTTTATTATCGCATTAATAAATTCGCATTCTTATTAATTTGTTACTCCATTTTTTTTCGGGGATTTTATAAATAAGGTTATCACATTTTTTTCCGAAACACTTATCCAAGCCAAGTCCTTCTGCAACATTTATCGAATTTTACAATATTCTTTAATTTTCGTATTTTTGTGTTAAGAACATATAGAATACCATCGAAATAAATGTAATCTCATACATATATTACTGAACCCCAGCCGGTATTATCTATTTACTAGCCCAAGATATTAAGTAGGACGTCTTATTTGGCATCCCTCCATGCACGAAACAAATAAATGTAGGTCATATAAATATTTATTACCAAGACCTTTTTGTCAGCCTCATGTCGGCCGCTACATAAACTGGCAAAATTATAACAATAGCATTTATTATCTACCTTTTTATCTTATTTGGGATAATATTCGTGGAAAATCTTAAATAATGTAATTATAGACAGCCTCAGTGGCGCTAGCTGTGAAAAGAGAGGCCGCCGGTTCGATCCCAGCACCGAGACAAATATTTGTGTAATCCACAGGTATTTGTTTTGGGTTTTGGTGTTTATGAGGCCGAAAAACTCTCGTAATTCAGAAATTTTATCAGAATACATACGACACAAGACTCGATCTTAAGGTGAGGTCAAGTCTATGTATGTGACTGTTGGATGGATTTATTTATTTAATGTGATATCGGTATTTTAAGTACGACCTTTTCTCCGGTGTAAACAGCTCTATTGTTGACAGTTAACATAGTCGCATCTGAAAACCCAATATAAGTATATAATATAGCCATTAAATATAACTTAAGAGGAGTGTAGGACCTGCTCGAATACCAGGAATATCTTGGAATCTCACTCGTTCAATAGATTTTCACGTCGATTTTCTTAGAGATAATTGTACCGCCCCGGTCGATGCCTGATATCATAAAGAGAGCAAATCAACTATAGCTATGATCATTAAATCACTTCATAGAAGAATTCGATGGTTAGTTTCAATATGTTCTGTAGTACTCTGGCTACAATGTCCTTCGAACCGAAACACAACAATGCATTTACACCACTGTTTGGCGGAAGAAAAATACATTGCGGTGGTAACTACGCAGGCGGCCTCTCACCAGTACTTCGCAATCTGCACCTTCTGCGCTCAATATTTTGTGTCGGCAATGAGGCGCATCCGTTCAATATATTTGTAAAAACTTTTTAGATCATTCACTTTCGCTCGAAAGGGTCCGTCGGTTGAAACTTCTCCAACTATAAACGTAGACGTGCGAGTCTATGCGTGACTTTACGTAACGCAAAAACTTGGACCTTGACTTTTTAAGGCCCTCTGTGAAATACGAACGGGAGAACAGATGCTGAAAGGAATTGCCATTGTACGGAATATTCTAGGTTACAAGGAAAATGAGGATTTGTTTTATTTTCATGAATATTGTTACAAGTTGTGCGCTTGTAATGAACTGTACGCTGGGGAGTGTTGTTAAAAATGCATGAATGTCTTATTTTTAGGTTGTGGAATATTTAGGTTGATTTTATTTTGTTGCAATTTGAATTATATAAATGGATTAAAATAATTTAAAAAGAGTTGGAGAAGTCATAAGAGTGTAATTTACTCTTAGAAAAGTATAATAATAACATATCTGACTCTCCAAAAACTGTGATACTCAATACCTGCCGCATAGTCAGAAAATTTCTACAGACAGACCAGGAAATACCGTCTGGGAGTATCTACAACCCTCTCAACCCCAATGTAGGTGTAGACTTGACTAAGGTCCGTCTGCACCAAATTAACCGGCTCCCTAGCCGAGAATAACAAAGCATAAAGAAAATAATAATAATAATAATAAAAACTCTTTATTATTACACCACAAAACATAAAATAAAAAATAAAAAAAGAAGTAACTCTACATTTGGTGGAACAATTGTCGGCCTTATCGCTAAAAGCGATCTCTTCCAGGCAACCATTTAAGCAGGTGAAAATACCAGGAGACATTGGCTGTGCTTTATGTATAATATAATAGTATACTGCTTATACTATAATTTTCTTTAAAAAAAACATGGTCACAGTATTATACACTTAGTTTCTATCCAATAACTGTTTTCATTCATCGTTAATCAACTTCTAAATGTTATATTTTTAGGAAACTATGGCAATTAAAACAATTATTTCTGGACATTTTTTTGTTTTTCATAATCCAATTTTGTGAGTGTACATATCTAGACGACCCAGATGATCTATGTCACCAACAATAGCAGATATTTATAGATGTGTAATTGCTTAATCCCTCTGCAACCCAGTTAAAACAAAAACAGTTTTGAGACACTAAACGGATAGAACGCTGGTAGCGGAAGTTAATCAGAGCTCGAACAACAACCGGCAAGCGGCAATGTAATGGAAAGATTACAGTAAAGCAATGATTCCTAGCAATTTCTTGTACCTTTTAACTTTTAACCGGCTTACCATGGAGATGCTTGAGAATTTCTATGATTTGTAATTCGGCCAACCCGCACTAGACCAGCCTGGTGAACGATATGGCCTAACCCCTCTCAGTGGCTCTCGACCTATCTCTACCTCTTGTAGAGGAGGCTCATGCCCTGCAGTGGGACGTTTATGGGTCGACAGCATATAATGAAAATAAAATCCAATATTTAGGTACGCCAAAATAGGTTATATAAAAATGGATACATTTGAGTCATCACTAGCCGCATAAAACCCTTCCACGAATATGTATTAATGTAATGTGGTTATGTAAATCGTCAATTTCTCTGTATAGGCGCATATCCAACAGTGACATATATTTGTAATATTATGTACCGTTCATTCCCTTGTCTACTCACAAATATACCAAACCGTTGTTTGCACTACGACTCCGATTCACAGTTTACACAAATATTTGATGGAAACCATATCCAATTAAATTTATATCAAGCAATGGAATATAGTCAGCTCATTAAATGGCTGTTCATTTAATTAATATGTATGTGATTGGCTCTGATTGAGTGTTGGCGTATGCAGCGTTTGTTTGTTAGAATGTAATATTACTGTTGTAAACATTTACTTACAAATACCGAAGTATTTCGGTATTGTGTATTGAAATATCGTTAATTATATACAAGACGTTACAATGGACTGCCTCGGTGGCGTAGTTGTACTAAAGTACGCTTGCAAAGCTGAAGGCTCGGGTTCGAATCCCGAGTCGGGCAAAGTGATATTTTTCGATTTATTATCAGCCCGGAGTCAGGAATTTGTGCCGTGCGTATCCAGGCACCTCTGCCTACCTCTTCTGGGAAAAAGGCGTAAATGTATGTACATATACATAACAATGGGTACAACATAATTGTTTCTGATCATCTATGGCCTATGTCAATAATAAATGTCGAATTAAGCTGTATAGATGTTGTTTTCAGTCGCAAAAATACTACCAGTGAATAAAACCAGTGTTTTGAAATAATAGGTGTATTCTTTTCTATGAATTTAAGAACATTGGATATTCATAGATGCAGCACCAATATCTGAATAAGCAGCGTGTATTGGGTCGTGAAAGATTTCGAAATATCTGCTCCCAGGTCGTCGAAGAGCTTGCGAAGACTTGGCAAAGTTTTTGCTATTGTATCGATCATGTATAAAAATTGTATTTTTTTTTTCATATACATTCGTATACATTTCTTCCTTTTTTTTATATTATAGGGGGAAAACGAGCATGCGGCTCACCTGATGGCAAGCGAACACCGCCGCCCATGGACATCTGCAACACCATAAGGCATGGAGATGCGTTGCCGGCCTTTGAGATGGGAATACGCTCCTTTTTTTACGGTCGCTAGGTCGTATCTATCCGGGAACGATGCTACTGGCAACTGGTTCGACAGATTTGTAGTACGTAGGAGAAATTGCCGCCGTAGTCCTCTTTATAGTGTAATGAAAACTCTTAAAAATGTTAGTTATGTCGCAAAGACGACAGGGTAAAGGCAAAAGAGGTAGAGGTTGGAAAAAATATACGAGAAATCATTTTTGCACATACCAAACGGATTTTGAATATTAAAACCAAAATAGACAAACAATGTGAAATAACAAATATATGAGGCTGAAAAATTACAAGCGAAATGTATTGTGGTGCACCATTTTTGCGTTAAAACAATTTAAAGATAAATCTGTCAGAGTGACAGGGCGATAAAAGTTGTGCATGCATTTTTATACCGAGTTTGGATTCTGGTTGAATACATCTATGTAATCTAGCATAAGCAGACAATGTGTAAATAATTGTTTATTGTTGTTAGAAATTATATCGATTTTCATATACTTGGCGATAAGTTTGGTATAATAGGCAAAAAACCTTAAATTAATAAGAGGCAATCAATTTTAATAATACGGTAGCAACTAGCCTTGCTCCACGGGTCTGCAGCTAAAGCAAATTCTTATGGTTGTGTTCTGTAATTATGTTATGAATTTTGTTAGGTGAAAAACGACTCTTAAATACACACACACATCAGCTGTTTTTTTTACAATATGTTTTTTTAACGGAAAAATAACTAAAATATGTACATTATGTCACTGTCGTATGTGGTATAACTAAAGTGTCAATAATTTTTGTGAAAGATTATAAACTCGTTTTCTTATTTCAATTTTCAACTCATATGCCTAATTAACCTATCATAAAGTTCAGTATTATTCTACAATTATGCAAATCAAACATCACGTTCAAAAGAATATGAAAACCGTTTAAAATTGCAATGTGCCTTACCGAACGAATATTTCTGCTATGTCAAAGGCGACGTAAAATTAAGTGGGTCAGTTCGACTCGACGGGAACTAACTACAGAGAGCCGACTGCGAGACTGTCTTAACACGCTCCTACAATTGCTTTAAATTAGGCAAATAGTCGTCCCTTGTACAATTGTCTTTTATTGGCTGTGGATTCTCCTCGCTGTTTCTGTATTTTTGATCTAGCGACTGATGAAAGAGAAACTGTTTTATGGTAGGAATATAAAACTGAATGTTTTTAATGATTTATTCAAAGTTGTAGTTGGTAGAAGGCCGTACTGCAAACGCATCGTTGGACTCTACCTCTTTGGTGGATGCTGGTAATTTTTCCAGGAAATAAAATATATATTAATTAACAAGTTTAAATTCTTCAACGGCAAAAAATATTGTAGTCAGCTCTTAAGTATGCAGATTTTTTTACTATATATTATTTTCATCAAAGTATAATAAATATGATATTATGTAACACAAAAATAAAACTGTTTCGACTATTTAATTTTGAATAACTATTCCATTCTAGTCGATCCGGAACAAGGAACATACACACCTCCAACACCAGCTACTCAAACTAAATGTAGTTAATAATTCCAATTTAAACTGTAAGCCATTAATGTCAATATAAACTAGACTACAAGTTCCATCGTCAACTACACAAGGTGTTTGAAATTCCGAATATTCCATCAAGTCATTAATTATTCGCTCGCGAAGGGCGCATTGCGTGTCGGCATTTCGCCTACTTCTTATAAATTTATGATACTAATAGAAATACTTCGGAGGTTCCACATCAACCGGCTAAGATAATAAGAGATAACTCATGTGTTCAACACTGTCCAAACTTTATCCGTGTATTAGCATATTGTAGGATGCTCTAGAAACAATGTGAGTTTAGATTGTATCGATAAGTTTATCTTGCAGGCAGAAGTTATATTGAATGTGTTAGTTAAAGGTGAACACGAACTATGTCGAGTACCTGTTTAAATGAAATTGGTAGCGCAAGGCTAATTGCTTGTTCGATATATTATATATTGGGGAATAAGATCGGTTTAACGTCTTGCGAGGTGCTAGTTCTGGTTTTGCGGTTCAAAGTATATAAACAGCTCGTGATTGTACATTTAATTTGAAAAAAAAAAGAATAGAAGGATATGAGACAAACCGCCTGAATTAAAATCTTTGATCACCACGCATAAGTGCAAAGAATTGTTTTTGTCTTCTAGGCAGATGAAATGAATATGAAAATTCCTAGGGAATATAATGTGTGAGATTGTTATACAAATTTAGGTATTTAAAGACATAACAATAAATAATATGATTTCCCTAGATACAACGCTTTCATTCCCTTAAATTCTCTATTTTAGCTCATCAATTATTCGGCAGATAACTTCCATACGCGATGAACACTCCAAAACCCACAATCGCAAACAAGGATCCTCATATTTTGTCGTCGCTATCCAGCACTCAAATACTGCAATAATCCCATTCAATAAACAGTTAACTAGAGCGACGTCCAAGTGAGTCCACATCGGCTTGTTCCGATAGGCGGGCCCTAGTGAATTGAGCAACGATGTGCTACTCCGATGCAAGTCTGACAATGCGCCCGTTTCAATGATCATTCAACCTGACCAAAGCTGCTTATGTACACTGCATCTGTATAGATTTCCTTAGCCAACTGTTCGTGAATTTTGCTCAGCGTGTATAGTTTAACTAGCTTTTGTGTGGTATGTGATGTTTTGAACGTACATATACGTCATTTCTATTATCCTTCGTTGTTGATAAAAGCAAAGGTTGTAGCAGAATTAACTAGATGAATCTTATACTAAGTTGTCTTGATCTGATGGAATGCAAGTTGATTCTATTATTACTAATTTTTGAATTATGAAGTTCCTTTGTCCAAAATAAAAACAATACAGGGAGAATTTTATGAATCTGATGAGAAATAGATAGAAAAATACAAATATTATAAATAAAGTAATTGGGGCGATAACTAAAAGAAAAAAAGATGCAAAGCACATTTCGCAAACATTTTTATACTATTATCGTAATTCAAATTTTAAAGAATAAAATATCCTTCATTAATCTTCTACGAACCTATTAATTATATAAGTGCTAATTAATTACTTAAAATCAACATTCCTAATAAGTTAAGTGGAGAAAAAGACTAAAAACTTAATTAACTCCTTCAATGTCATCGGTGAAGGAAAAAACGTCCAATAAAACACCTAAAAAGACGTATAAAGTTAAATACTTCATTAGAACTAATTAATACATCAAAAGATATAAAGAACGTTTTTTTTTGTTATTTATTATTATTATGCCTAACGTGGGCCGGCATAAGTTTTGGACGCGGCCTACCGAGTTATTTTTTTTTTATTTTGCTGAGTATAGTTTACCTATTTATTATCAGTTGACTTCACAGAGCCACTTAAAGTAATAAGTAAGTATATGCCAACTATTCAATGGTAATATATCTAGTGCTAAACACAGGCCTATACCAAATATTTCCAGAACGAACCCCCGCATCCAGTATTATCTAACCGACTTCAAAATTTACATACAAGAAGATAAAAAGTAGTGAAATAAAACATCATAGACATTTTGTCTTCAAGATACAGCGCCGCAAAGTGTACGTAATTTTAATCAGTTTTCAGAAACCAATAAAAACTGACTTGGATTTATTACTCGACGTGATTTGCAAGCTAGTGCCGCTTTATAGCTTGTATTTATCCCATTTACAAGTTGTAAAAAGTACTTTTCACGGCCAATTTCTTCGGCGCAATTAAACTTCTGCATTTTACAACTGAAATTAAAATTTAAATGGGATTCAAATGGGCAACTTCATTTTAATATCTTTTCATATTTTGTTTTTAAAAGAAGAATCTGTAATGGGCATGATTTTTTGTTATAATATTTTTATGCAAAGATTATATATGTAGAACATTGACCACGTTTTAGTAAGTAGTTAGTAATAGAAAGTGTATAGAAAAATAATAATCTAAATAGGTTCAAAAAGTATCAAGTTCGGGAACTTAATCTGGAGGCATGAAATCGGATGAAAGAAAACAGAGAAAAGATAGAACGTATTGTGAGTCTATCACATTACCACCCCGAAGATAAAACAGAAACAAAGACATATTTCGAAGTGTGGTAAACAGCGGCAAACCTAAAGGGTATTCCATATTAATTAACGTCTGAACCGAAGGCGACGAAGACAAATGTTTGGACCCTCGCGTAATGTATTTTTCCGGACCCTTCTCGGCCTCGGGATAAAACAAATGATAATCGGGAAAGAATGAAGTCAACATTAATGACTTCTAATTAATTATAGTGGTTGGCGAAGGTTTAATGTATTGTGTGATACGGAAGAGATTTTTCACGAAAGCTTTGCTGGAGACGATTGTGGAGATACAAATAACGGTATGTGTTACGTTTTTTATGGTGATGTTCTTACAAATGAAGTCAAAAATGAAATAATAGGCTAGATGGATTAGGACTGAACTATGAAATTAGAATTTGGGAGTTCAAACCCAATACTGACTTTTCTAAGTTCCGCGTGTAATCCTAATCATCGTTGGTCAACACTAAACGTAATATCGTGAGAGTTTTCAGCAACATTTTGAAGATATATGCAATAAATCAAATGCATGATAGCTTGTTATCTGAGAAATTGAAATCAGGTTAGCCGTCTGGTAGTAAAATTATAAGTAAATTCATCATGCAACATAGTTAGTTGCTTGGTCACGTTTAGCCTACCCTATGTAATTATGGTAGAAGAACAGACGGATACATAGATCCTACAAATGAGGGAGTATGCCCTAAAATAAGCTATTACCTTTACTATACTTATTATCGACTGTCTTGTGCTTCGCCTATTAAATACAAGGACATAAGGTGTCTCACTTATAATTCCTGCGCAAAATATTTATTTTGAAGTACAATTTCATAAAAACGAAATTTCTTTTCATTATTTAAAATGGCGAAATTATAGAACAGTGAATTAGTAAAGCTATTTTCTAGATGCGAAACTAAAAGAGCTTGCCAAACAAAAATGCTTGCCCCAGATTCCACAAACTATTATATAAATGGACTGAATTCTAGTTCAGTTTTTTTTCTGCAAAATTTAATGAGTATTCCCTTGCATATAATTAAAATTTTGGAATGGGAAATAATAATATAGGACCCAACTGTAATTTTTAATTATAAATACAATGTAATATATCTCTAGAATACATATTTAAATAGAAAATTATTTGGTCATGGAACAGACAAATAATTCCATGAACCGAATCACGGTATATTGTAATCCATCAGAGCAGAGCAGGGCTGAAGATGAAGTCTTTTACCAAGCTGTTCAGGCAATACCACAAAAAAATATTAATACAACAACGAAATCCTATCACTACTTTTACATGTTTACGTTCCATAGTTAAAACTATGTCAAAGAAACAAACACCAGTCCTCGGTTCCACGCACATAGAGTTTGAAATAAACCTATCCAAAAGTCTCCCAAATAAAAAACAAAGCCTAAAAAGTCCATAAATTCACAGCAGTCGCAAAGAAAACATCAACACATTATTGAGGATGACCTAAATTTAATTTCTATTAAAGCATTAGTGCAAAGTTAAAGCAGTTAGTGGCAGGTTGATGGATGGCCAATGGGAATGCCTGTGACGTCAGGAGGGAATATTTTATTGTGTACCTCGCCTTATCTCTCCTTCAAAATGGAATCGGCCGCTGAAGGATTAACAAGACGCTTTATATTGTTGCGAAATCTTTGGGATTGGATTTACTAATCATTGAGGCTTTAGTTTGTAGTTTTTCATGGAGACTATTATTTAAGTAAATTATATTATTGAGTAGAGGAATGGAAGATAAAACGAGGTAAATATATATTTGTTTGCTGGGTTTGAAGATTTTACAAGGGAAATTAACCGCAGCAATCAATCAAAGACAAAATGTTAGGAGACATTTTTTACTGGTTACGGGTTAGTTTACTGGTGGTAGGTCTCTCATATGTGAGAGGCCATCTGGGTGGGTACCACCGCAGTGTCTATTTCTGCCGTAAAACAGCAGTGTAAATGCACTGTTGTGTTTCGGATTGAAGGGCATTGTAGCCAGAACAACTACTGGACATATTGAGACTTAACATGTTATGTTTCAGGACGGCGAGCGCAGTGGAATGCCATGCATTGCTTTGTAATTCAAGGTGTTGTTTGGTGGTGCTACTGTTTATGAGCGATCGTATCGCTTACCATCAGGTGAACGGCATTCTCGTCTCGCTATTTAGGGTAATAAAAATAAAAAATAAAATAAAATAGAATATAGAGTTGATAAGGTGACAGTTTACATAATTTCATACTGAAAACTACCCTAATCGATGTGAGAATCTAATCTAAAAGAAGTATTTTTAAAAATATTTACAAAACAGCCTTATAATTATTCATAGAGAGCTTTCAATCGATACGCTTGTTTCAAAGAGCCTGGCACTATTGTCATAGCATTCACTTTCGCTGTTGCATTGATTTAGGCACTACAAGGCGTAAAAGTGTTGAATGAAAAATGTAGAGTATGACAAAACGATGTATTATTGCAACTATGTATAAGTATAAAATGATATTCATATTTAGAGTACGGTGAAGTGGAGTTAGGCCATATACATAGTCTAGTACAGTGGCCTAGTGCGGGTTTGCGAACTTTACATACCATAGAAATTCATACAAATCGTTATGGTATGCAGGTTTGCTCACGATATTTTCCTTCGCCGTTTTAGTGCATGGTTGTCGACTATTAATACACAAATGACTCTGAAAAGTCAGACGTGAGAACCGGCGACCAACTAAACACCGTGAACTTCTTGACAGTAGCGTCTGGTCCTAAACTCACGGACTACCACGCACCTATATTTATAAAATAATATAAAAATCATAAATACTAACACATTACACATGTAACCTCAATTTCTGTTTGATATTAAATACAAATCCTAATTTAGGACCGGACAGCACTTTCGCTGAAACCCAAAATATTTTAATGTAAATCATTATCGCGGTCACATCCTTTACCACTTGTATTTTATTCAAATTTCCCAAGTGTCCAAATCCCCACACGAATGGCTCGTTTGTTTCTAGTTCAAGTCGTTAATTTCCTAATTACAGTTTCAAAATAAAAATGTGTTTTGTTATGTCGAGTCCCTTCCGCGGTACAATCCCGTCGTGGAGGTTAATGGAAGAAAAAATACGCTGTACAAATTTGCATAACATTTTTCTCTGTCTCCTACCGAAATTAAGTCCTCTGCCCCTGCATCCACAGCTTTGTTTAAATTACTGAAGTGAATTTCGTGATTCGCTTGTAATATTCAATTTTATGTTTGCTCCTCGCTTTTTTTCCCTCTTGTTCTGTATTCTTTTGGACTTCGTTCGAGCTGAGGATATATTTTTTAACTTTGCTTGTTTGGTTAAGGTGAATTTAGCAGACGTCCATATTACTATAAAAAGTCTAACTTGACAAAACCTTTGTCGAATTAGAAGTTAACCATAATACGATTTCCATAGGAAAATAATTACCTGAAATAATTTTAATTTTACGCTGCGAGATTCTGGTACACCTCTGGTAAACAATTTGGGATGAATTTCGTCAGTTTCGTGCGGTTAAAATATAGATGGCTTTAACAGAATCCAATTTACACTTCCAAGACTTGATGATAATAAATAACTAATCGGGTGTCAGGGAAGTTATCGATACAGTCTGGGAACTTGAAACTGGCGTAGGCCCAGTGGGAAATTTGCAATCTTGGCCTTCCGCTAACAAAGTTTTCAACTGAAATCCTATTGTACTCTACGCGGTGGAACCCGTACACTTGATTAGTAAGAAGACTTCCAAGTTCGGTCTGAGCATTAGCATTGTTTTGCAACACATACAAATGAAACATAGAGCTTTGACCCTCCCTTTTTACTTTTTATGTTCCAGCCATCTGCTGCATTCTTAATTATAGCCGTAGTCTAGACCAGTTAAAAGTGGGATAGACGCAACTATTTTAAATGAAGATAATGGTGGTTTTCATTACATTATTTCGTTTGGCATAACTGAGATTCTCTGCATTAAATGTTTGGGGAATGTTTGTTCTCTTGAATGTCAAGCAGAGATTAAGAAGAAAATACCTAATTGGATGAAGGTATCGTAATCGTAAATTTTGACATTTTTATATGGTTACTCTTCAGGGATAGTAATAACACATAACGCAATTATAATTTGCTATAAAAGATTTATTGAGCTATTAATATAATTGTACAAAGTATGTATCATAAATAATCTTCACGTCAACCTATATTTAAAAAAAAAAAAAAACAAAAAATTTCTTAATGTACCTATTAAAAAAATATTTTTTATTAACTTTATGCGGTTTAGTTTTAATAAAGTAGATCTTATTCTGAAAAGAAAACTCCAATTTAGATCAAGATAAGAAAATTCCGTGGTATTTTATGAAAGTTTAAAAGAGTTTCGAGTTAGAACCCGGGATGAGGCCCCTAAATACAAAGTGTTCTAAAAATTAATAGGTATCCACGCGGAAAGTACAAAAGAAAGTGGTGGATAAGAAATTATAATAAATACAGAGAGTTTCGCTTATACAACCACCGTAGAGATAAGAGTTAAATATTCACAAACATAAAATACTTTGTTTATAATTTGTTACAGGACTTGCAGTTAGAAAATATTCAATCTAAAATTTCGCAATTTCAGGAGTTGATATTATTATATTATGATTATATATTGTAATTATTAATCTGCAATTTTTTGTCTAACTAGAAAAATAATCAGAAATAATATTATAAAAATATCACTATGGGTAGTAGTGGACTTGAGTTGCATATTGTAAACAATAAGTTATTAAATTACTAACGTTACCTTAATTACACGATAAAACATTTTTTTAAAGTTGAAACGCTTACATGCTTTACTATACGGAATAATAAAACCGTGATCAAACAATTCCCAAAAACAAACACGAATCAAATGATCATAAGGAAGAAGTCTTCAAAAAATCCGTGCCACATCTAATATAACTTTATACCGACAGTCCCAAAACGCGAGTACGATAAGCTGGCCTGATACCGTCGAGCCAAATCAAACGTTCTCCCTCGACGAGCGCAGGCGAAGAACCGATTTCGTTTGCCCCACTGAACGAAAATATGGCAATGAAACGCGGAATACGTTTACTGGCAGCCTGGGAATACTTCTTGTTAACCATCAGAAGCGTTGTTGGATTTTAAAAGTTACTCAAAATGCTTCTATGACTCCGGTGATTTTTGGGTGGCGCGGCTGTGATGGTAAAATTCTGTTATAATTTTTTATCGTACAAAATTTAAAAATAGTTCTAGAAAAACAAGAAAAATAATAACAATTTTACTAAAATAACAAAAAATGCAGCTAAAAAACGCGACTGATTCGTATAACCAGCATCCGAACAATCTATTTTTGGTAACAGGTTTCGGAACAGATGGAAATTCAACATACTGATTATCATGGATTAAAACACTGCTTAGCTCTTTGGGATACAATGTGACATTTTTATGTGTGTTTATATGCAACAATTTTCAAAGAAATTACAATCTTATGAGATAAATTATCCTAGCAGCACCCTAGCGGCTGCGGAAAGAATAATTTATACTAAAAAATAGTACATTTCTCTGAAACTACAATAAAGTTCAGATCAATTGTATAATACAAATCATTTAATTTTGGAATACCTGTATAGGGTTGATGAGGTGATGACTAGACGACGAGGAATTTGTAATAAAAAAATAATTTAAACAAAGTATGCGGAATTAAAATATGCAATCAGAGACCATTTGGTTTCGTTTGAAAATAAAGATGTCATGGAATTTGTTTCCAAGGTTTTGGATCATCTGTGTGGAAACGTAGTAAAACTATGATTTGAGAAACATAATGATAAAATCGATTAATTTGCAACGATCATAATCTTCGTTTAATCCAAATACCTTAATGTTCTTAATACGTTTAGTAAAAATATTTTGTGTGAACAAATTCTGCATCGAACTGGATTAATTGAATTAATTCTACGATAAAAACATGTAAATCGACCACAAATAAAATAATTTGCTCTAATTAATGTTAATTATTTAATAGACTAACGACCGGCTCATGTTTATTGCATGACTGATTGCTCGTCCTAATGGAGTTTTTAAGCGAATCAAAACAAATAAGCGAACATTTGATTGCCATCAAAATGGTTAATTTATAGCTAATTGATGGAGTTATGGTGATAACACCACATCCGCGACTAGCGTGTAATTCTATGCATCTAAATGCCTACTTATTATATTATACATTACAATAACTGGTATTTAAACAACTGCTATATGTAACATCTTGAACAGCTACTTAATTGTAGCACGTTACAACGTATCTGTATCTGTCTGTATCAGCCCATATACGTCCCACTGCAGGGCACGGGCCTACTCTACAATCGACAGTACGATTGAGAGTGGTTAGGCCATATAGTCCACCACGCTGGCCTAGTGCGGGACAACGTATCATTACTCCTCAACCTTGTCACTTTGATAACATTCAAGATTTTTGCTTTGTGATATTCCGATGCAAATAGTGATCAATTTGAATTTTTATTTAATTAAACGACTGACCTGACCTTTGGCAAATAGTATATCACTGTGAAGGGTATATAAACTCAGTTCGTCAACATATCGTTATAAATCAAAACAATTTATCTCTTTATCACGTTTCTTTAAATTATTTAAAAATATTAATAAGCTTAGCATAATATGCGTGATTTCTGGCTGGTATTAGTTTTTTTTATAAATTCTTGTATGCCTTGATCAATCAAGACACATCGACAGCCTATTTAATTATGATTCTGTTTGTATACTAGTTACGTGAAGGCACACCCACGAAATATTTTGTGAATAGCATTACCATAGTAACAGATGTAACATGTTACTTAATATAGCAGTTATTCCAACGTTATGCAATGTAATAATTATGCACATCTCTAGTGCACTGCCACGTCATCTCATTACGGGGTTATGGTAATGAGTACATAAATAATAGATGCTGAGTAATTCACGGCGTATTCAACCCAGTGGTCTGTGCGGCCTTAACTTACTGTCAGTTGGATATTAAGCCTCCAGGCGTTTATCCCGCCCGTCAGAACCAATTGTTCACAGATTGTTCACGTTCTAGTTATGCATAAAGAAAATTAACAACAAGGATGTAGTGATAGAGGACCTTTTTTCTAATACAACCTTGACATTCGAACTTGATACGAGAACGCATATTAAATAATACACTTTCATGGATGTCGATACAGAAACCAGCTTTTACGATCGTTCATCTGCTGAATATATATAACCTGATCACATTTATTGGTCAACGTTCACGTCCAGATAAACCTCGCGACCTGAGTGACATTTTTGCGAAAACTACCTACTGGTAATAAACATATTATTCTGTAAGCATTATTGAAATTGTACGATTAATATTTAAATTTTGAAGGCCTTGTGGCATAATGTATATATATCTAGGATAACGATTACTTAAACCATATACTTAAAGTTGGCAATCATGGTTTCAATCGTTTTAGTTTCTTCATCGATATTTCGGTTTGGTAAGTCTGATTTGTGGACAGGTGATAACGTGCTTAGCAAAGTAGATTTCTATGTAGATAGGATGTTTATTAAATTATGAACTTTCAACATTCTTAAATAAAATCATTTTAATACATCCATGACAATATTACAGGTAACAGCTTAGTCGCACTGAAAGTTTTGTTGAGTACCATAATAATTTTGTTATGAGATTGGTCTCCTGAATGCGTTTTCCGAGCCAAAGCGATAAGATTTAATTAAGAATTTGAGGTGCGCAAATGCACTTGTGATAATAAAATGGCCTTGGTGCATTGCCAAGTAGAGAAAAAAAAAAAAAAAAAAAAAAATGGCCTTGGTTAATTGCCATCCATTTGTTAGTAAAGCTATTTTGTATCAAGATTTTTGAGATATTTAACTACTGGCTTTTGACTACCGGCTTTATATATATACATAGTCAGTTTTTACCCCATGTTTTGTCCTCTTCGATCAAACTGAATTCAGAAGTCGTTTGAAAGGGACAAAACATTCGGTAACTAAAATAGGTCTAAGAGCTGTCTATCAAGAAGGTCGTACATGTTTATTCAAGACAAGACAATAATCTCATGTAAGTTGCCTCATCCACAAACGCATACATACTGTTTTATTGTTACAAACGCTTTAGATGCAGAAAGTGTAAGCCAATTAAAATAATGCCATGAGGAAGCCGGCACTATTCTCACACTTGGCACTGCCGTTCCTCGGGCCGGATGCCGTGTTAATTGGATATGTCAGATGCCACTGCCTTTCACGGCCCGGAGATAGTTTACGGAGTTGTGCTTTACAAGACATTAATTATTTGGTATTCGTCTGAACGCTGTCACGAAACGCTTAGTGCGTTATCCTTAAAGTTGCTCGTAGAATGTTCTAGTGACAGCTGTCTTCCGTAGCAAAACAGGATTTGTTTTGCATATTTGAGGAAAAATTTGCGGTGTTATATCATTTTGTTATGCTACTACGAGTAGTATTATTATGTAATACCGTCTCTCCATATGATTTCATTATTGTTTTTTTATTTTTTGTGAGAACAGAATTTTTATGCAATAAGTTTGGCAAACGTGTATACAGGTCACCTGACGGAGTGTGATCACTGCCCCCATAAACATCCACAACGGTTAGATTAAAGATATAATGTTACCGGCCTATCAAATCGAAAGTGGAGATGGAAGGAAAAGGATGAGAAGAGGACAGGAGTATTGGACATCCGGCAATCTTACTCACCGAACGAAACACGCAACTAAACTATTATTTACGTCGATCTCCTGTGAGACAGTGGTCATCCCGGACGAGCCTGTCCTTTAATTCTGAGTCATGACATAACAACAGCTGGGGTCTACCTATCTTTAAAATATCCCGACATAAAAAACTGTTGGTGATATTTGATTATCGATTAATAACTATTGTTTTTCGTAGTTTAATTATTTCATAATCTTTTTCAATACACTTTTCTTCACAAAGCTAGAATGCAGCCGCATTTCTTTAGAACTATTCTACCAATGTCATGTTATTGATCTTTCAATAAATTTGTGTCCGCAATGAGCTTATCCGACAAAGAACCAAAGTTATAAACATAGCTCTCAGGATTAGCAAGCTGAAGTGGCAGTAGGCTGGCCACATCTGTCGAACTAATAACCGCTGGGGCGAACGTGTTCTTGACTGAAGACCGCGACTTGGCTAGCATAGTGTAGGACGCCCTCCAATAAGATGGGTTAATGATTTATGAGAGGTCGCTGGCAGATGCTGGATTCGACAAGTCGAAGACAGGGTGAAATGGCGCAATTTGGAGGAGGCCTGTGTCCAGGAGTGGACAACAAAAGGCTGATGATGTGATGTGAAATATTGATGTAAATGTGTGAAATAGATGTTTTATTTGTAGTAAAACAAAAAAAATGTGGATTAATATACTTTACTGGTTGCAGTAATTCGCCCTTATAGTTTTCTCTCTGATACTTATTATAAACAAAAGTATGGTAGTAGTATGAATAACAAACAGCTATAAATTAAACATGAAGTGTAATAAATTTCGGATAAAAATCGTTATGCTCTACGATCACTAATTTATTTTAGATATCGGGCTTCGGTATTTCAAAACTAATTAATTCATTATATAATAGCATTCAGGGCATCTGCAAAAACCAGATGCCATCTTAAGTTGCTTTTAAAATACAATAATAAATCGGTATTCCAACATCCGTGTATATTATTCATTTAGGTAAAATGGAATTTAGCACCTTTAAAAAAAAATGCCTTTCTGATGACATGTAAAATAACAAAAGAAGTTCGTAATAAATCTGAATAAGGGAATTTAGTAGGTTGATCGAATACCTGAAACATTTTTAGATATATAATATAGCAAAACTATTCTAAATCATGTTGAACCTAAATACGTACTTAACGATGTCTGTAGCTATACCAGTACTATTTCCACTGTATTAGGTAACCACTGCTAAATTCGATTTGATACATAAAAATATAGATTTCATTAAACCAGGGAGTCCAGTGCCCAGTAATTTGCGTACAAAATCAAATAAACGTCCCGAATACACGTAAAAATAATTCAAACCATATTAACATTTTACAGTAAGTATGTGACCATTAACCTTAATTTCTTCTGACTCAAATATGAACCTAAAAATCTGTACAGAACCAAAAGAAACACCATTTAAAACCAAGTTTATTTTAGAAACAAAATATGTTTTTTATGAAAATTAAACTTCCAAGGAGTAAGCGCATATCTCCCATCTCCAACTGGTATATAAAAGTAATTCCGCTCAAGAGTTGTGACTGACAACATTGATTGATGAGTGTGCCACCGACAAATTCACTTCAAAATACGCAACTTTAGAGAAAATCTTGTCGATGTAATATTACTTTATGGCGGAGGGAATTTCCCCGTTTAATTTTCTACGGCTTTTTATTTTCGAAGTTTAGATACAGAAATCGATTTAATCCTTTCGAAATTTGCGAAACTCCCTTGACAAGTCATCAATTTCTCGTGTTAACTTCAGCTTCGCGCTGAAGTTTACTCTGTAGCGTGAAGAAGCACCTTTGCAGATCAGTGTGATTGTATCGAATGACATAGAACCAGACCACCTGATGCAATTCTATACTCTGGCTGGAAGGCATTTGCTTACCATCAGGTACAGTAACTAATCCAGGGTAGGAAAAATATATAATAAAAACAAACTTCTGGTTTTGGGATTGACGTTTTCACGAACAATTACATCAGTAATGGTACGACAAATCATCAACCGGACTACCCATAGCAGCTGAAAACCTAATCTTGCTCCTGATTAGTTCTGCTCAATTTGGCTTGAATTACTAAATGTTGGAGACTCACTCAAAATATTCGTCCATCTAAGATACAATGAGGTGTTTCGTTAATCCTGAAAACTTATAATTTAACACGGAAGAGATTTCTATCCTGCTTCGGGATCAATTTAACCCATAGATAATTTGAATTCTACTAGATAACTACGTCATATTATTCTTCAACAAGTAGGTACATCTTAATCACCATTGTATGACGAGCTAGAATAACCACTAATATTCATACATATGTAAACTTTCTTATAAATAGACGCTCGTGTGCCATTATCACACAAATGGCTCTTTATATTTTCCGTTACATATGTTCGTTTGTCGGGAATAACCATTTTACGTCTAGTTAGATAGATGCAATAGTGACGTCACAACCATTCAGATGTGTTAATTGTTGCCACAAAATTCAATTGAAGACGAAACGGAGGCGTAGCTATGCAAATACTAAGAGCGAAGGTTTGTTCAAAGCCGTCATTGGAAATTAACCATGAATCACTTTTCTTGTAATATTTGACTATTGTGAATATCAACTGCATCCGTTGATAATTTTGGAGAAACTCTAACAAAAATAATTGACGTTGTGAGTCATAGGCCGTCTATTTCTAAATAAAAATGCTTCCCAAAACTTTAGAATGGTTACTCAAAGTGACTTGCTTATGTCCTTCAAATAATATGTGTATGCAATAAATCTGATGATTTTTAGAAACATGTTTTTAGTCATGATTATACTAATCATAATAATGCCCAAAATCAATATATAGTCACAAGAAAGTTGAATAATTGTACGCAAGAGGAACATCGACAATCTCATTATCACTTATTTGAAAATTCCTGAATGAGTGTATTCGTCACATCTCAATTAATTTTAATAAGCCTAGGCTTATTAACACCTAGGTGTTCCCCCACAAACTCCATAGACGACTAGATCTCAAGTGTGGCAAGAGGTGGCTGGGGTCAAGCAGCTTCTAGACTATTTTCAAACTAGACTAGAAAAGAAACCATTGTATGAGGCCTTTGTCTATCTGTGATCAATATACAGCAAATTATATAAATATGAATAAAACCTTATAGATAACAAAGTACATTCTGACGTCACATAATATCTGCAGGTCTCTTTGTATAAAGCAATATTTTTCAATCTATATCCTATACATAAAAACAATTCTCAATATCAAATCAAGACATTAAAGTAGGATCAGGATCAGCATGCGAGTAAATAAAAATATCAGAGACGCCACTTATTTATACTTATAAAGTCAATTGCACTATTAAAATACCACATTTGAAGACAAGCTTGTAAATAACGATTATGAAACCTACGATTCATACTGCATCGGTATATGCAGCGTCTTTGTTCGAGTCTGTGTGTGGGTTGAGGACATGTTTATCAAAACAGAATTGCAAATAGCTTAACTAGTTTGAAGATTTCATAATCGCCCTTTTATGCTGCTTACATGAATGTGTCTATTTGGGTCAAAGACATCGTGTCAGTTGGGAGAATAATTGTGTCGGTTTATATGGTTTTATTAGATTATTTAATCGAAAGTGATCTACAATAAACAGCAAAAATACCCAATGAGGGTATCATTGTCATTTCATTATCATTGTTGGAGTGACTGCCTTTAAGGATGGATAATAAAAGAAGCGAGGCATACGAAGACTTGCAAATAGTAAGGGATCTGGCTATTTCATTCTTTGTTTTGTAATTGCTTTTTTGTGTATTGTATATATGATGTGAGTCGTGGCCTGTTGGTAAGGTCCAGACGCGACTACCAACATGTTCACCGATAGAGAAAGCCTACTTTCGATATACGTTCAATAGCTGATAATGTACTGGACATAAAGATATAGACTGGATCCTTACATATTTATTTAATTAGTAGAGTTTAACTAATAATTTCATTTTCTAAACTTAACTTATAAGTCAACAAGAGTATCAGTTGCAACATTATATGTCGAAGAATTATGAAATGTGTATTAAAACTATGTCAGTCTGGTAACAAACAAACCTTACGTTTGACAGGATAAAGATAGGACAAAGAAAATAGTCCACAAAGTTACAAAAAAGAAACCAAATGTTCATTCGCTGGTTTCGATGCCTTCAAAAGCGGTGATGTTTTTCTTTCGGAATTTTGGGAGCTGCATCGGACCTGTTTGCAAATGCATCTGTATCTGAAACGTGATAAAACAGACGAAGTAAAGGGATGCGAATAGTGCGCGAGCCATTCTGTCCGCGCTTGTAATAAGGATTACACTCAAATGCGAAGTTTATGCAGAAAATGTAGTTAATGTGATGTTTGAAATTTATGTTTTACATTTGTAAGTACTTTCCGGTAATACTGGACGCCAAGTATTTCTGCGTATTGTTGTATAATTACTTACTAAGTTGCCTAGAATGATTCAGTTTAAGATTGATATTAATTTGATTCGAAAATATATCGTTGTGATTCTGTACAATAGTGATAAAAAGTTTGATAGATCCTACATACATTAATTAAATTTTAATATCTGCTATATTCAGTCTCATAAAAACTTGGAGGGTTGTTTGCGTGATAGTATATGAATTTTCCAAAATGTCCGAGGTAATCCTTGAACCCCTAAATCGATTATAATTAACTTTAGGACATAAGCTACTGTTCGAATCCTAAGAGACTGTTTTAGATTAAACTAATTTAAAACTTGGTATTAAAGGTGTTTCACGCAATAACTGAAACATATTATATATTAATGGCTTTAAAAATTTCCCCATTAACATTCCTGACCGAAATATAAACTTTTAAATACAAACAGCGGAAAAATTTGATTGGGTGGCTATTAAACAAAAAACTTATGTGTGATGTTAACGCCGTACAATTGAACCTACATTTTACGAAAATGTAATTTTTGATACACGTATGAAGACACGTGTGTTAGGTTTTAATCAAAAGATATTTGTAAAAGTACTCGCAAACGTTGACTCGTTTGATATATAAAATGATTTTAGAATGACAATCTTGGTTACGGGTTTCGAGGGCTGTTCATGGAAAAAGCGGAGTTGCATATATGTGTTTAAAGGGATTTAGTTCTCCATTTAAGATTTAAGGTAATTTATATTATGCTATAACGGTGATGGAAAACATCGTGAGGAAACCTGCATACCATAGGATTTTCTATGGTATGTAAAGTCCGCCAACCCGCACTAGGCCAGCGTGGTGGACTATATGGCCTAACCACTCTCAATCGTATTCTCGATTGTATAGGAGGATCGTGCCCTGCAGTGGGACGTAGATGGGCTGATACAGATACAGATATTATGGTATATCAGATTATATCTGTAGAAGTACGAATTAGTTCCATTCAATGCGTTAAACATTAAACTGGGTTTACCTAGAAAAAAAAAAAGAGAAAAGTTTAAGATCAAATGTGATTTATTAAATAACTTAGATAAGAGTCAAATTAGTTACAAGAATTAGTTTTACTAGAGGGTCAGAAAAATATGGTTTTAAAGTATTTATAGTCGAAAGAATGGATCCCTGCCTTTTAGAGTCTATAATCGTTTAGGTGTAAGAGCCTCCAAACGATATGTTCCGTCCTGGTGCATCATACTTGTTGACGGATCAATCACTAACGACCGACTGATGGCAGAACAATCCTGACTGATACACTCTATTTCTGAGGTGGTAGGCAAGTAATACGCCGTTGACGAACAGTAGCGTCATCAGCGACAGAAACTACGTCTAGAGCTCGCCAACCCATTGAAAATCATCCAACAACACACAACTGTGTAGTACTGCTACAAACACTGATACGTATTGGTAACACTAGTTTGTGTTAAGCAGTCGATTTCTTTCAGTTTTTTTTAATGCATAAGCCTGGCAAACGAGCAATCAAGTCTCTTGATGGGAAGTGGTCTCTGCTTTCCGTGAACATCCATGACGTTTAGATCATGAATGGAAAGGATAAAGGAGAGGAAGTGGTATTGAGCATCCGCCAATCTCACTCACCAAGCAAAACTGTCGCTTCAGATCCTGTAAGACAGTGGCACCGCCTTGGACGAGCCTGCCCATTCACGTTGAGTCACAATTGACAACAGCGTGGCCTCATCACTTTTATGAAGGTAGTGAGATTATTATGAAAATAGAGAGTGAAGGAAAAGCCTAATATACAATTTTAAACCATATTCTCTACAACGCTTCAAAAGGAATGGTTCATTTACATCTGAAAGTGGAATGAAGCCAAAAAATAAGTTTGTAATCAAGACAAAAATTTGCCTCGATCCCAAGTTAACGACCCGAGAAATTAGGTGTTCCTTATTATTTCTAATTTAGCGCACTGACGAACGTTTTTCAGTATGACGCTATAAAAATCTTTATGCTGTGTGGGTAAATTTAGCTTTAACATGTTGCTTATATTAAAACCCTTAAACTGCGAAGGACCAATTAATTCTAAGACTAGGAAACCGATAGGTATCTTGGTAGCTTAATATTTTAAGGTGAGAAATTTCAAAGCAAATTAGCCAACCTGGATTCTCTAATCACAAAGACATTTAAAACTTGAATGCACTCAAGCGTGGTTATTGTTGTCCCCTTAGCATTCAGATGAAACGATACACGAAACATCCAATATTTATATGGTAATTTACGTTTGACCTAAAAGTGTTCTTTAATTTATTTATAAAGAAATTAAATTGAAATATGTTCCCTTTTTCAAGGTGATTTGTATTGTTCATATGGCACAGACAAAGATAACTACAATGAACCTGGTTTAATTAGAACATACCACTAGATTACTGTTGTGGAAACTACACATATTTTACTACTTGGAGTTTATTACTTGGACATGAAAGAAAATAATAAACACGTACTGTCACGAATTATGTCTGTAGTTAGAAATGTCATGGAAATGATAGATCGTTTGAATCCCGGAACTCCTGATCGTATCAAAGCGTGCATTCTATAGAAGACAATGCGACCGCAGCGTTTGAGGTTGGACGATCATGCTTGCCTAAGCAACCGATGCTCAAACTGCTCTAGTGTCATAAATCACGCATTTATTTCGTGAGGCACGACCCATTGCGGCGGCAGAACGTGCTTATCTGTTATTTGCAGAACTGTTACTGGTTTTCGCTAACATGTTGATAAATATTGGGGTAGAATCACTTATAATAGTGGCGTTGAACGGCGATGCAGTTTGCTGAATCTAAACAGCTCAAAGTTTGTACATGATACCGATTGGCAATGTTTGCAAATTATTGCTCACTCGACTGAAATTACAGCTCTGGGATGTTTGCTTATGAATGATGTTGTCGATGGCTCATTGATCACGTTTTCATAAAGCGTTCTGTGTTTATGGTCGGTATTGCGGCCACTATTACATAAGGTGGGGGCGGCGGTGAGGCGAACGAGGTCAGCCAATTATTAACACTTCCTGCTATAGTTCTGGAGCTGGGAATCTATTGCACTTTATAATGTTTTGATTGCACTCCGTTTAGAAGTTTTATTGGTGTAAAATTAGAGCATTTCGCCTGTCTTTAAAAACTAGTCCCATAATGTATTATTAAATAGTGCATAACTGATGTATTTTATGGATAGTAGTTTTTGGTAGGAATATAATTAAAACTGGAAGGGGAAGTTACTTGTCATATAAAAAAGATTTACACAAGGATATAGACATATCATATTGTAATATAGCTGACATGGAATTAGCAAAAATCTAATTGATCAATTCACAAACTAAGCCCAAAATCTCGCGATTTACAAACTATATTTTGTGACTGCCACTTCGTTAGGATATTAAGGATACTGGAAGTAACAAATAACAAGAAATTGAATCACGAATCGTTCTCTTATCGTCCACCAAGACCACAGTAATTTGCGTCAATGTAACTGCCAATTTACAATAAACATGACGATACATTACTCGTAATCCTCGTTTAGTAAGGGATTAACTCTACAAGAATCACAACAAAAACCATTTCAAGCCTAATTGCACACAATAAATACATTTTAAGCCTCATTATATTTGCCTTAACAAGTTCCTCTTTGTACCATTCCATTATTTCCTAAAGGCAATATTGTTTGCGGTCAAATGTAACTGATTATCGATATTGCTTCGGAATTGACAGGAAGTAATAAAGAGATTAATGGTTGAAAATTACGAAACAGATACGTATTAGCAATTGGGGAATTATGGGTTGAGCAAACAAAATTATCGTAAATACATTTTAATGGGAGTACATGCAAAATATACGATTGGTTATTTTTTATCATACCATCTTATCACACATCTTCAAAAGTGGTAGAGAAATACTGTAGGTATTTTGGACTAGTGTGGGAATAGGCCGGCTGAATAGACGAAGGTGTATCCAGTATCTCCAAGAAAACCGACTTTTAGCGGCTTTGTTATAGTGTTTCGATCGATGAGTAAAATTTCTGGGGGCCCATTACCTCTTTCCACTTCTAGTATTTTATTATCTTTCCCCATATCGAGAGCCCAAAAATGCATCTATTTTCAATTTGCAGAACATGATATGAATCGTATGCCGCACCTACAAAATAAGAAAGACTTACTTAGGATAAGCAAAATAGTTTTACATGAGTGTAGTGATGACGTAGATTATTTCCACTTGACACAATTATTCTAGTGTACATGATCATAGCTTATGATTTGATGATGATCAGTGCGCATTGATAAACATGTCAAGTAGGTTCTTTAGAATTCATTGATGAGAAATCTAAGACACCTACATAAAATAACGTACGTAGGTTTTAACACAATGATCCTTAAATATTGAATAGATTGATAATAATTAGTCTTGATCTTTTTGCCACTTCTGATTATTCTTTGTTGGAATGTATGTATGTATGTATAATTTAGAAATTTTAATCTTGTTCAGTTGCGAAGTCTTCTCATGTTTATTGTAGTTAGAATTTTTCGTTTCGTAGAATTTGTACGTAATTTTATCAATCTATCCTCACGCCCATATTTTCGATGAGGTAGGCAGATTTAGCACTCATAATTTCATCATCAGCCCATCGGCCTTGTGTGCTATTTTATGCACCTAAGTCCTGCCGTCTCATAATTCGCCAATTTTATTTCTGTCTCAAATGTCGTGTTCATTGTTTTGGGTTTCGATCAAAAGACCTCTCGATTCACAGCCTATATATTGTGAAATATGTGAAAGAATTTTTACCAGACCAAGGAAGCGATTAATAAAGTTATGATTAGTATATTTATAAATAAATACACCCAACAGTCACGCACATAGTCCTGACCCTGTGTCGTGGGTATGAGGAACTACGAGAGACTTTTTGGGCTCACAAACACCCAGATCCGTGGATCGCATAAATATTTGTGTCGATGCAGGGATCAAACTCACTTTTCACAGCTGGCATCTAACTAACTGCGCCACGGAGGCTGTCATAATTGTCATCATTTATTGCCGAAGCACTCTAAATTATCCAGTTTTCTAGGAAGACGTTTTTTATTTGTTTTGGCACTTGTACAGACTGAAACCCTTCTACCCTTGTTTCCCGTCCAACATGCCACGAGGACTTTTAGATATAAATCCTATTCGTAGATAAAAATCGTCTAATGGCCGTTTTCCATACTCCATCTATCTTTAACTAGAGATTTCATTAGATATTTCGGTGAATTTTATGTTTTAGTTAACAAAGCGAGCGATAAAGATTTGGTGCTTATATTTATACATACCTAGGTAACTTTAATGTATACGCCTATCTTTGTTTATTAAAGCATAGATTTGTACCGACATAATAATGGTAGTTATTTTAATCTCTTATTTAAGATAGCTAGGATATAGACACCGGCCGTTAATCACTTTATCGCAGCTTCCATGTATAAATGCATATACAAACCAAACTCACGGTTATCAAGCTATAAATCCTTACAATCAACAATATAAGTTTCCAATTATAAACAAGGCAAGAGGAAGCGAACAGACATAGAGTAATGGTAAGTAAGTAAACTGATAGATATAATTAAGACGCCTCATCACAGACCGCGCAAACACGTATTTCTGTAAACAAGGAACGCATCCATCAACTAAGCTTAATGGCTTATCCGAATCAATTAGAAACTTCAGGCGCCTGTTTGGATGTATACTATTACATTAACAGATTTATATTTATTTATTGTTATTTGATCCATGTCACAATATTTTGATACCGGGAATTATTATTTTCATTTGCATTGCAATCGCAGAAATAAGAAAAAAAACATACTTCATAATATAAAATCACATTTTGAATATGAGTAAATTATGCACGTTCCGATATTTTTTGTATTATGCAATCTAAATATTTCGGTATAGAGAAATATTTTAGTGGTTTGTATTATACATCTGTGCTCTGTTTTGGCGCCTTTATAAACGATAAATAAAATATCACTTCACCAGCTATTTGCAAATAAGTGCTAATTAATATGGCGCTTTACAGTGCTAAAATAAATTCCGTCGCATAATGTGGTGTGAAATACTTCGCATATCCTTTAACGGTACACTATGTAGAATACAATTTGACAGTTAATAAATGTAAGAGTTTGTTTTTTTTTTTCATCTCAACAATTATATATACCACCGCAATTTCTGTTTTTCCAAACAGCAGAGTAAATGCACTGTTGTTCCGATTGGAAGGAAATTGTACCCAGAGAACTACTGGATATATTGAAACTTAACATCTTATGTCTCGGGATGTCGAGCGCATTGGAATGCCAAGCATTGCTTTGTAATTCGTGATATTGTATAGTGTTGTTTCTACTGTTCATGTGCGGACATATGTCTCACCATCAGGCGAATGGAATGCTCATCTCGCCATTCATTGGTATAAAACACTTAAAAAGTATTCACCTCTGTTCAATAAGATTTTTCGTACTCATAATGAATTTATTCCAGTTTGCGAATTTTAACAGGGTTTTGTTTTTATACAGTGGAATTTAAAAAGAATTGTGGATTATCACAATTCACCTCTATAATGATAAAGTAACTTTCGTTTTCGAAGAGAAACAACCAAATGTGAAAAGTTTTGGGGCACATTTACTTTTCAAAATCTCCAGATGACAAACAAAACAATGTACTTAATGTAAATAATCATTTTTTAAAAACAAGTTTGCTTAAAAATTGTATACAATTTTTGATATCTAGATAAACATGACATCAAACGTTTTGCAAAATATAGATGTAATTATTTTTAATCCACGACAATGATGGCTTAAGGACCAGATCATTGCTATTATTATATTTTATGAGGATCATAAACAGTTTCCTAATACGGATTCTGGTCCTATTGTTGTGGATTGTTTGAAGCAAAAAATAAAAGAGATTTGTTTTGAAAATAATAAAATTTAACGATTATGTTTAGTATGAAGGTGCTGCTGACGCCTACGAATCTCTTTCAAACTACATGACAAATTCCACCATTGTGTGATGACTCTTATTCATTATTTTTTTGACATTTGATTCTTATTTAAAAAACCTTCCTATATTCAATATAAAGTTTTTATGTACGTAAACAAAAACAAAATCCTTCTTAACTGTTTTAATTAAACACATCATAAAAGGAAACAACGCTGACAAATTCGTAATGTTCAATTATTTGACAAGTTATTTTTTACATAAAATTAATAGTCAAATATATTCAACAATAGATCAATTATGTTAAAACAAAAGCCAACTATTTTACGCATGGATGTTCTATATGAAATAAATAAATATTATTATTATTATTTACGAAGGCTCTTTGCCCACTTTTTGAACATATAGTATTCATACAGGCCGGCAATCCTGTGGCGCAGTTGGTGAGACGCCAGCTGTGAAATCAAAGGTCGCAAGTTCGATCCCCGAAATATTTGCTGGGACCACAATCATTTTGTCTCGAGTCTGGGTCTTTTTGAGACCGAAAAGTCTCTCGTAAAAAGTAACGTAAACTAGATTCGATCTTAATGTTACGTGAGGACTATGTATGTGACTATTTATTCTTTTTTATTTACTTAAACATTCTTCTGTCCTATCCTTAATCAACACTTCAAGCTGTGTACAACATGACTTTTTACAGATTTTAGAGAATGATATGGGTTATAATTTAAAAAACAAACCAAACCTCTTATTATATATGCAGGCTGAGCCCTGGAGAACGAAGCATATGGGTTGCATAAATATTATTATACTATAATTTTACGATTTGTAGCTGCTTGCCTAACTATTCTGATCGTACAAAGAACCTATCATACCAAAAATGTTTAAAAATCGAACAGTCGAGACGTTTATAAATTATATGGAAATAGTAGAGCCATGCTGTTGTCAGTCATGACTGAGCATGAATGGGTGGGTAATTCCGGGGCGATACCACTGTCCCACAGGAAATCGACGTGTAGCAACAGCTTAGCTGCCGCGTTTCGTACGGTGAATAGCAATCTCACTTACAGAACGAAATGCTCAATACCCCAATCCTCTTCTCAACTCATTCCTGCCCGCTTCTCGATTTAATGGGACGGTAACACAAACATGATTGAAGCGTTGTGGATGTTCATGGGCGGCAGTTATCACTTACTATCAGGTAACCTGTTTTCTCGTTTGTCGGACCTTAGCAAAAAAAGCCAGCAACCATCTATGGTAATTCAAACATAAATACTTGTTGCCTGATAAGTTGATAGCTCGGTCATAGTATTGCGTTAGTGGACAAAGACGATTAAAGCACAATTAAGGCGGTTTAAAGGTTTGTTAAGTGCGTGGTGGCATGTTGGTAAACGGACCAGACGCGGCTGCCAACATGTTCACGGTGGTCGCGGGTTCAAATCCCAGGGCACACTTCTGAATTTTCGGAGTCATGTGTGTATTGATAGTCAATCACCACGCACTAAAACGGTGAAGGAAAACATCGTGAGGAAACCTGCATACCATAGCTGTTCATAAGAATTTCTATGGTATGTAAGTCCGCCAACCCGCACTAGGCCAGCGTGGTGGACTATATGGCCTAACCACTCCCAATCGTACTTTCGATTGTAGAGTAGGCCCGTGCCCTGCAGTGGGACGTATATGGGCTGATACAGAATAAGGCGGTTTTATCTAAGGTGTGAAATCAGCTTAAACATAGTCGCCAATTTATAGCAAAGCAGGATGTCATTTAATTATTACTGCGTCAAAACTATAACAATTTACATTTGGTACGTCAATCTAACTGGTAAAGTCTTCTTCCTTGTTGATATATGACGAGATTCGTGCTCTATAAAATGACGTTGATGAGAGCATCGGAATTTGGTATTTAACATTTTATGACTCACCCGTTTCTAGGTGTTTGTGCAAAGGCTGCAATCAACTGATTTAATATTTCATTAATTATGAAACAAAATACTATTAAATTTACATTTCACACGATTTAAAAGTCACACCAGAGACCGGGGGTAGATAAAGACTAAAGATTTCTACGAACAAGACTATTGGTATTATTATTTTTTTCACCATGATTATGTTTTTCATTTGAACTAAGACGTTTGTCTTGTTAAGAACGCACATTAAAAGTTGTGTAAGTAAAATAAATATTCCAATAAAATTAGATGGCTCTATTATTATGACCTGGAAAGGTCACTGGACGTCGCTGGATGCAGGCTGCTTCCAATAGGTCACTGTGAAAATCATTGGGGGAGGCCTATGTTTAACAATGGACTTCCTTTGGCTGATGGATGGATGAGTGGATGGATTATTATGGACTATGTGGCCTAATCCCTCTCCATTGTGGAAGAGGCCCGTGCCCTGCAGTGGAACGTATTTTTTTGCAAGAAATGGCGAGTAGGTATGTTAAAATACTTGTTAGAGTAAATAAGAATATATGATAACATACCATAGGATAGCACTTTAATAGTGGTCAGGGTATTCTAGATCAATTACAAAAATAATGTTCATGCTAGATATTATAGGGATTGAACCCCCCATCTCCGACACAAAAGACAATATTACAGCCGTGGTCCATTTTTTAATCGGTCACCAATTTGTAATATCAAATTTAACGACAGTTGTATAAAGTAATTTAATTGTGAAGAATTTATGAGCGAAAAGAAATTAAGTTTAAAATAATTAATTAATAATTGAAAATTAACTTACCACTATATATAGCCTTTATAGATTAAAAGAACAGTTTAATTTATTTATTTACTAAAAAACAAGCCATAAAAGTAAATTGTTACATGTTACAAGAATGTAGTTTTGAACCGAAACATCAAAATATAAAGCGTGTAAAAACAAACAGATCGGAATGTAGACGCCCACGTTTGCGTAGATTAGGCTTGTTTTCGTATTTGCTCCAGTTTTAAATGGTTTTATTGGCCGAATATTTGTTTGTGTTTTTGAATATCATATTGCGCGTGATAAGAAGATTCTAGACGCCATCAACCGTCAAACGCGTAGATTATATGTTGCAAAACATGCCGTCTCAATACCGAATAAGAATTCTTAGACACAACTCGACGTTGACTCTTTATCAATAACTCACACGTTTTAAAACACTTTAAAAACACTAAAAATAAATTTTAAATTAACACTCAAATTAAATTATCAAAAGTTGCAATGTTAGGAATCCGGCAGTTGTGAAACCAACGTTGCCTTTACCAATATTTTTGTCGAGGCGACAATAAATTTGAACCGGGCATATACTGTAAAATGTACGAATTACATGCTACTTTTATGTAGTTCCTTCAATAAATTTATTAAGTAAATCGACGATATCACTATATATTATTACGTTAACATCCTTAAGTATTGTTTAAGCCAAGGCAACATCATTTCACAGGTACGGTTTTATCTCGCTTACTCACATTTCTTCTTACATATACGGATGGACGGAGGTCATCGGAATTCCGCGGCCTTGCACGGTCGCCGACCAACGATGACTCCGCGACCCTGCGACATTTGGTATTCCACTTCTCGTATCGCTCATAAAAAACGCTCAAACCGATTCTATAATCTAACACCGCCTCATAAAGCACAAATTTAAATAAACACCTCCAAAACATCTGCTATGTAGAAGCGTGGGTGGAATTTTGCATATTTAATACCAAATCGAAAACATATATTACAAATTGGAGCACAGAAAATTTTGGAAAAACAATCTTCGAGTGATTAAATAATTTGCGTCGTATTTAATTCGGATTTTACTAATGGCGGATTTAAATTATTCACATATTTTTCTCTGTAGACTTATATATTTAAAGTATACATTATCTGTATTACGAATAGTCCCGAGATTAATATTTTAGAATCTACATTATTATGTAAAGGTCACACGTTTTTTATTTACACGTGCTAAATCGGGCAATTAAAATCGACTGTTGCCGGCTCCACATAATTTACAACAATATTTTAAAAATTGGATATGAGATTATGGCAGTAAACTAACTAGCGGCCCGGCCCAGCTTCGCCCGGGTACAAATAGATTTCTGTACAATAATATGTACATATTATTCATATAAACCTTCCTTTTGAATCACTCTATCTATTAAAAAAAACCGTATCAAAATTCGTTGCGTAGTTTTAAAGCTTTAAGCATACAAAGGGACGTAGGGACAGAGAAAGCGACTTTGTTTTATACTATGTCGTGATTATGGCACATTTTATCATAAACATGTTTCATTTTTGAAACTTTAAGATTAATATATGCTGTTGGATGCACCTCGATTACCAACTTTAACATTTAAACCGCAGGCTTTTCCCAGAGAAAGGCACTTAAAGTAGGTAATATGCATAAATTTGAGAAATTATAAACAACATTCCGTGCAAAATTAAAGTCATTAATCTATGTATGGTTGCAGTTACTTTCTGTGTTTTACGTGTAATATGTTCTAACGGAATAGAATGCACGCGAATGTATGTCGAAAACTAACCGATTATTGTACTATTGACTCCATTTTATTATTGACACACTAATCCGTGACATAGAATTATTGATTGATATATAGAGGCACGGCGAGCAGTAGAAAATCACGATAATCAATATTTACAGTTGACGGGAGGTTGAAATAACAATTAACCCTTGCTAACTAGATTATGAGGTCTCGTGTAATTGATATTTTGTTCTCTTAACTGTTTTTATTCATTGCTTTGCACTGAAAGTAAAATTAATTTTAGGTATCAAATAATGAATTATTTCTTAGAGTGACATTGTTTTTTTTGTATTCATTTTTCTAATAAATAGGATTATCCTCCAACAAAATGTAGTAATTAATCATTTAAATAACTAACTTTTTTTTAATTTAACAAAATATCTACGCCAAATCTCAAATACACTCGTATGAGTAATGTGAGATTATTTTACACTATTAAATAAAAAATAACTTCCGAATATTTTGTGTATGGCTAGTTGAATCCTATTCAGATTGCAATTACGGTTCTAAATTGCTTTGCAAACACAAAGACGAGAACTGTATTCACGATACATATCTTACAAGATTTATTATTATAGGATGGCATGAGAAATGGTAATCATTAATATTATTGCTAAGAAATTGGGTATTGTCCAACTTGACACTGATGAAAACGCTCACCGTTACTTTGGTGTCGATTTAAGTGCACTCGAACTTTTCTTATACAACTAATCTGTGCCGATATACACCGTTAGCCGCCGTCCAAGCGTAATGAAAACATCCGAGCACATTATCCAAACCACTTATTCTCGTTACGATCTGACATGTCAATGTAGGTACCAATTTTAGGACGTGTCACAAATACGCTGAGAATATTATGGCTATAAGTCGGGTGTGAGCGGCCAATCGCCGTCTAATGGTGAAGATTATCATAAATAATATTTTACAGCCGCGCCAGGCGTCGAATTTCAAACATAATAACGATATACACAAATTGTTCCGATATTAAAGTGTCTAAATAAAATCACGGTGCGCAACATCAGGTAAGGTATCGTGCGGACTCCGGCGCCGTTCTCAATAATCGAACGAACGCGGTCCATTACCGAAAACAGGAATTCTCAAGAATGTACGGAATGTACCCGGCTATTAATTTTGTTTCGCGGGCGGATGTTGGCGTCAGCGCAGGCGCCAGCCGCGGCCGCGACGCGACGTCCAAGCCTAAAATATAACCACCGCCTTATTGTTGCACCCCGGCCAAAGAATAAACATCGTAAAACCGATTCTGTAGACGAACCATTTGGTGACATATCCAATACCACATTCCATCCAAACCAGTCCATATTGATCGCATAAATTTAAAGAATTATTAGCATTTTCCGGCGGCATGGATTCGTATATTATTCAAACGTGTTCGTGATTAATAGTTCGCCAAAATATTTATGTTTAATTTTGTGATTCCACCATGAATAAATTGCAGAATTTCCAAGATTTAATTACGTGGTTCTCGAGATAAATTAGTTTGTAGGTTTTAATATATTAATCTACATTAATTTGTGTTGAATCCTAGATCAAACAACACACATTACAAAACTTAAGTTATTTTTATTACGTCACATGATAAATGATGAAATGACAAAAACGCTTGTAAGTAAATAAATTCAAAATGCATTCAGTTTTAAAACAGTTACAAATTAAATAAATAATTCAATACAGTACATGTAAGCAATTAAATCTTTAAAGTATACCAAATCGATACTCATTAATAAACATTGTACAAATGTCTCGCACGCGAAAAATACACAACGTGTATGTACATCTGAATAACAAATTAACTCGTGGCATTAAATCAATAATGGGTCCCTTAATTAAAGCAAATTCTAAAAATACATACAAACATTCAAGTTTAACAACTAAATGGATTGTGTTAACTAAATTAATAATTGATGAATCAATTAATTTGATAAATAGACGAATATTAACGAGAATTGGTTGCTGAGGTCGTCCATTGTTGGATCTTGGAAATCGCTTCGGTAACATTGAAAGAGCTGGCGAAGTTAAGCGCTGTTCTTACTGTGTCAAATCAAACTTAAATTATAAAAATCGTTGATTAATACATTCATAGTTAATTGGCGCTGATTTTAATGATGAAGGAAGATGACATAGGGAAACAAACATACAAAACTTTTGTCAAAGGAATTGAAAGTTGAGACAGCATAAAGGATAGCTTATTCCCAAAGGGGGAATGTAACATCGCACCATTCAAGTATGGAGTTAAAAATCGTTAATTTACTATGCCACTAATTATCATGTTTATTTTCAACAATAAAAAATATCAATTTCTCCAATAGCTCTTACTATCTCTTACAGTCTACTGAACTTATTCTTCAAAAATGGACATTATCTGTCTTATGATTGCTAAAGTTGTCTTTGATATTGCTTTCAAGAACATTATCATTTTTATAGTACCAGAATTATAAAAGTTAATGATCAGCAGAAGTGATTTTCATTTAAAAATCATTAAAAATATCGACGTCGAAGCTATCAACGTATATATAAATATTAGGACTCTCAAATACTGACTTTATCGGATGCTGTAAGGTATCCGTAAATAAATCTATTGAACGATATGACCTTAACATTATTGTTCTGAATGAGTTTATATCGGTTCGGAGAAACTTCCTTTCCGCACTCCAATTACGTTGAATTTAAACCACATGAGAAGAGCTATGTCTCACGATTCAATATAATCTTTCAATCACAAAACGTTCATAATTCTTAGAACATTATTTTAAAAATCTATCAAACTGTATTGCTCAACTGCAAGAAGTTTTTTAAGAGTCCCGAAATATTGTCGTTTCTCTATTTTTGTCACTGACACTAAGTTGTTAATCCATAATACTCTTAGAGATAATACTTCAATTTTCTGGTCTTTTTTTTTTTGAAAAATCTAACTCTACTAAATTTGTAACAAAATGTCGTAGTAAAGCCGTACCCAGCAACAAATGTACGCTGTTACGTAAATTAAATATAATTAATTATCGGATCAAGGTCGTTATTTGAGTATATAAAATGAAAATAATACTCATGTGTTGTACCTGACAAATAGTTCTAGAATGTAGAATTTTACTCTGATTTTAATTTTTACTGGTGGTCTCTCATATGTGAGAGGCCGCCTGAGTAGATACCACCGTAATGTCTATTTCTCCCGACATACAGCAGTGTAAATGCACTGTTGTGTTTCGGAATGAAGGACATTATAGCCAAAGTAACTACTGGACATATAGTCTTATATTTCAGAACGGCGAGCGCAGTGGAATGCCATACACTGCTTTGTAATTCATGGTGTTGCTTAATTTGCTACTGTCCATGAGCGGTCATGTGGTTTGCCATTAGGTGAATGGCATACTTACCTCACAATTCAGTGCAATAACAAATACAGGTACGAATGGCAGTAAAATTAAAAGCAATACTGTTTTACTGCCATAAGCAGCTCTACGTTGACACCACGTGACGTGCGGTACCAGGTAGAATAAGTTGAATGGCTGATAATATAATGTATTAACATAAACAATGGTAATGGTGTTGATATTAGATGCAAACAAAATTGATATGATTTTGCTATAGGTGCAATGCAATTGTCATTGGTAAGACGCAATGCTATCACTTCGTAGTATGATTTAATTAGTATATAGTCAGCAATAAGTCCGACGATGGTACTTAAAACATGCATTAAGGTGCAGAGAATTAATAGTCTTTAATACTATACAATTAATGCAAATAACCATAAAATACTGAACAATTGAAGATGCATGAGACCAAAAACTCATTCGAAATTCATTGGCTTATAATTTGAATGATTCTACAAGGAACTTTTTCATTATAACAACAAATAGAATACATAATTCAATTGGCGAGACCTCTAATCTTCACTCTGCTATACATTTGCATGTTCATTAAGTAATATTATATTGTGGACGTTTGACCTGGCTAAGGTTACAGGAAGTCGCTGGATACAGGCCGCTTCCAACAGGTCGATGTGGAGATCCTTGGGGAAGGCCTATGCTCAGCAGTGGACTTCCTGTGGCTGAGACGATGATGATGATGATGATGATGAATATTATAACACACCAATACGTTAAAATACGGTTAAACTTATTTTCTATTACGGATTAATAACAGCAACAAATATAAAATAAAGTATTATAACTCCAAATATAGAAACACATTCCGATCAAATGCAATATGGGTGCAGCGGGTTATTTGTTATTATTAATTCAAATTTTATTGCTGAATCCATAAAAACCAATTGGATCTAATTATTAATTTATAGCTCATTGGTTGGTATTACCAAAATATATTGTTCAGGTATACTGATGTTGTTTGTCATCAGGGTAACTACCTCAATATTATTCAAATTATATGGCTTTGATGTCGGTGCCATAAAAGATCTGCAGTAATTGACTACGCTTGATGTATTGTTTTGTTGTTATATTTGGACGTAGCATTTTTTATTTGTGTAGGCTGAGTCGTAGAGCAAACATGAAGGCGCTATGACAAAGCCCATCGTATCGTCCATTTATGTTATTCTATCGACATTCCTTAATTCAAGAGCTACTTTTTGGTTAGCAAGGGTTGTTTTTGTAATGACGAGCCCTGATTCAATTTTTCACTGCTCTGTATTAGTATCAAAACATCAGCTTCTACGTCTTCTACGGTTTTTTTCTTTCTACGTACTATTTTCCTTTTCAAATGTCATTATAATAAAAGTACTCCACATAGGAGGTCCTTAAACCAATATATTAGATGCCGAAACGTTCGAACGAGCACGCATGTGACGTAGAATACTAATGTAGATTATTTACATTTTAGCACATGATAATGACTTACATTTGAAGATATAAATATCTTGATCATTGCATATTTATCTTCTAGCATTATTAAATATCATCAGTAGCAAAAACTTTATTTTCACACATGTAACTCTCATTACATATTTAAAAATGCATACGGACTTACTATTTTTAGAAGTATTTTGTTCTAGGTTTAAGATGTCCCATGGTTGGGAAATTTCAGATGTTGCGGGCTTAGAAAAGCAAAAATAAATTATTTAAATACGGTTTAAAAGTATCCATAAACACATCCACAATCACAATAAAAAGAATAACAAATCGATTTCTTTAAAAACTGGACTAAAACATCATTGAAACACTGAATAAATCATGTAGGTACATCAAAAGGATAGTACATCCTGAACATGCCTCGAACTTAGATCGTGTATAAAATAAAAAGGATCGTTAAATAAATGTCATGGTTTGTGGGCGCGACGCGGTGCCAAAATCTCGAGTAAGGACGATCCGAAGGTCGCATTCCGTTGCACCGAACCGATGTTCTTTTTTCACATGATACGTTGCACCCAGATAAAGGGCCGGGTTAAGGGGTCGGGAGGCGGTAGCCTCTCGCAGATTCTGATGGAACCTGTCCCAGCTCCGGTTTCTCACGAATACCATTAAATCGATACTGTCCATGTAAACCCCAAATCAAATTCCTAAACAGCTGCATTCTTACCGGAATTTACATTTAGTTGTATTTTACATTCGTTGCGTCATCTGTTACTGGTGTTTGTCTAATTTCTTTTTGTTTTATAGTAGATTTCATAATAGAACCTACGGCAATATATATACAATACAACCCCAGGTTGACGTTCCTAATTGCGAGTGCTACAAAAATTCCCAAAGCACAAGTTAGGGCATCTAAAGGTTATTTGCCCTAGTCTAGCCACTATTGTAAAAAATCAATCAGTCCGTCGAACAACCCACATTTGTGCAGTGTGGTTAGGACTCTAGCCCTCTTTCCTAATTACACCGGAAACATTATTCCAAGCTTCAATGTTACTGATTGAAAACGCGATCGAAATTTAGCAGTAGTTTATTCTAACACAGCCATGGAATGCAGCATTTACATATGTAAACACTTTAAAACTGTCAGAGTGTATGAGGATATAACGCAATAGCATTGAAGAAAATATTGCGAAGAATCCAAGTGAATAATAAGCTCTAGCATATGCGTAATTTGTGTCAACAGCGACGGAAAATTTCGCCACTTAACAAGTTTCTGATTAAGTTCAACTAATTAGGAAGTTAATCGTGTTTTGCTTGTTATTCTTCATAGTAATAATCTCTTAGTTATAACTGACTTGACTTTGGAAATAATAGCATACAAGAAAAACAAAGATAAGGCTTGGGAATGGAGATAGAGGTCGCATTGTTTTCCCTTTGAAATAATTCGGTATTGTTATTTTATATTGCCAGGCTTATTTTATTCTGAAGCGTATAATCCATAGATGTTAGAAGCAATTTCACACATAGTTGATTTGTCAACTGCTTTAGTTCTTTCTATCTAAGGAGATCAACCGTTATCTTGGCTAATGCAGGGTCTACTTTCCTACTTATCTCTTGCTATTTCGCCGGGTATTTCAACTCGTTATTAGTAAGATCATTTTAAACAAAAATATTTACAAAAACATTTTTAATTTAACATTGATGACACCGTGCTTATCTTTGGATGTTAATTGCTGATGGTCGCGACCTCAGCGTGGTGTCACCTTCCCTCCAACGACCTTTAAACCCAGGTTCCTATATTTAGCGACTCGTGAAACACAAGTTAGTTGCGAAACTGTTATTCAGCAAGACAATCCATTCGTTTCGATATATTTGCTTTGTGTCAGGATAATGTAAGATTAAATGGCAATTGTGGTACTCAATATTTGACATATGATTTTTAAAATTCTTAAGTTTCGTTGTTTATATTTTATATATGAATTCGTCTTCGTATTGTAGATATATTATCAATGCAACTATATACCAACAAAAAATGATTTTTCTTGAGCATAAGTCTTCTCTAATGAATTGAATTAAACGACTTAGTTCAGTAAATTTATATTCAGGATTTACAAAACTAAAAATAGTCAATTTGATTTTATTTTGTTTGATTGTTTAATTATAAAATACTGTTTAATGAACAAATGTAACAGCATTATTTGACTTACTATAGTAAAAAATTAATACTACACTCATGGGATGAATAAAAAACTGATGATTAATAGGAAGAAACAAAGTAACATAAATTTAAATTTGCTCAATCATTCGGTTATTGATTTAGGTTTAAAACCTTCGGAATTAAATTTAAAGAATACGAAAGTAAAAAATACAAAAAACGATCAAGTATCACCTTTTACTTTCGTCTTTTTCGTTTATATTACTTTTGAACGTTTGAAAAATGATTTAGCGATTTTACCACGGATTAAAGTTTGTTTCAATGCGATATGGACAAAGAGATTTACCATTTCATTCGATTTGCTTGTCATTCTCAAATATTTTCGCTTCTTATGTAAAACTGTGCTTAAACAATTACATATACTTGATTTAGTCACTAGATTTTTGTACATAAATTAATAATTCTTTAGAACTCTATGAAGAAAACTGATAATGACAACCAATTTCTTTATAGTCTGAAGTTCTTCTATTTTAAAATGATAATATTATTATATTGTATATTAGTGCAAAAATGTAATAAGTGCATCAGTTTTTTATATCTTTTTATTTTTTATTTAGTATTTATTTGATTTATTGCCCTGGGCATAATAATAATTAATTTTTGGACCCCTCCCCCCACCATGGGCACTCGGGCGGATAAGATGTCTGTAAAAAGTATTACTTTTAAGTTTAAAGTTAAATTATTCACTTAATTACATAATATATTATTATGGATCTTTGACGTTTTATGCGTTTAAGTCCTTTTTAACCAAATAAAATATATTGATGTCCTACTGATTGCCAAAAGTAATAAAATACTTGATATGTTTTACTATAAACAACGTTTCTTTTGCTTATAATTCATATTTAATTTTATCCCATTGATATCTAATTCATAAGAATCAATATTTAAATGTTTTGCTTTATAAATAAACATTACAAATCAATACAGTTGAATATGTATTGTCGGAGTTGATCGAAATGTTGACATTTATGACTTAATCATAGTAGAATAATTTATAGCGTGTATTAACAAAGCCATAGCATTTTGGATAAAAACATTGTATTAAAAAATAACATTCAAGAATTTGCAGACTTAAGTTATCTAGTTTACATATTAATATATATATATATTTGCAAATGTATTATTTGTAATTTTCTATTCGTTATTATGCCTTTGTGCCTGATATGGCGATAATTTTGCCCGTTATCACATCGTGGGATGGAACCCACAAGGCAAAACGTGGGTATTCTGGTAGGACCTGTGCCTACCCCTTCTGAGGCAAAAGGCGTGTTTTTAGGTGTGAATTGACCGATTTAAAAAAAAACTTAAAATCTAATGTTAAAAAGTCAAAAAATGTATGAATGTTTTAGGTTTTAGAGTGATTACAGTTGTAGATGAAAAATAAACAAAAAATATATACATGCAAAAACTATATATATGAAGATCACGATGGATCCGCAAGGTGTGTAAATAATTACACTAGCTAATTTTGAAATAGCTCTATGACAAGTCAATATACATAGTACATATTTTTATTTATAAAATATTGTTATAAGTAATACTATTTTAATTCAAATTATTATTTGTATTTTATATATAATAATATTAATGACTATTTTATGGTAATACATTTTCTTTCATTAATTATAATGATAGATTTAAGTTAGGTTTAGGTACATAGAAATTTATTCTCACAAGAAATAAATATTTTACTTTAAATGAGAGACAAAGAAAATAAAATAAAAAAAATGTTCAACTTAATTTAGTCTCCTTTTAGAAATAGTATGTAGGTTAAGCCTATTTTAAAACTATTTACACTTTCGCCGTTTATAACAGATTTTGGTAACTTATTTATCGAAATAAAAACAAATCGTATGCAACAGCCTGTAATACTACAATGTTGCTAATAATGCAATTTCATAGTGATTTTAACATACACATATAAAATTTGCAAATTTACAAAATTAACCCACTTTTTGACATGCGCGTCGCCATGACCTTTGCCATGTTTCATAAATTTACAAACAAAATTATGTAACCTGCTTTAAATTGTTGATGTTGCATAATATTGATGATTTTATTTAAACATATTTTATTCTTAGTATAATAAAACGAGTATAATGATCAACTGCTGAGTGCCGACATTTTATTTCCTCTCAACATATTCGTTATAAAATAAAAAGAAAATAAAAGTTTGACCTTCAAATATAATAAAAAGACTGATGTTATATTTATTAATTTATAAGTAAATGTCAGGAAATATTTAATGTTGCTGCATCACCAATGTTTCAGTCTTTTCAATTAGAAGAATATTTTATTATTGTATATTTTATAGTCTTGCATAATAAGATTTAAGTATTAAATTCTCTGAAGCTGTTCGAGCCTGCCTCTATTTAGTTACCAAACCCAACAATATGCAGTCTACTAGTTTTGAATATAATTTTGTAACTCACTTATAATCATTCATAATTTTAATTATCTCTGGTATTAATAATTATATTGTTTCTTTGGACTATTATTTCTTTTGGTTGTTTATTTTTACTCGCATTTAAGATTTTACATTTCATTTAATTTCCTATTAAGGCTCTTACTAGTTATCACTTCTTTAATTCCAAAAATCTTGATTGCATTTATGTCTTTCATCTTCATCATCATCATCATATCAGCCACAGGAAGTCCACTGCTGAACATATACCTCCCCCAAGGATCTCCACATCGACCTATTGGAAGCGGCCTGCATCCAGCGACTTCCTGCAACTTAAGCCAGATCGTTTATGTCTTTACAATTACCGAACTATAAAATAATTTTACTGCAGCAAAATCATCTCATGCCATTGGGAGTTAACTTATAGAACAGTTCCTCCCAATACCAATTTAAAAGTATCTCGTGACTATAATGACACACCGAGTGGGCGATTTAGACCTCAAATGAAACACACACTGACATTAAAACAATTAATAACAGTTATTACGCTCTGTCGGTAGTATTTACGTCTTCAAGCTCCGCCTTAAACCCGCCTCTATCTAAAACTCGTAATTAGGTATGTGTGTTAATTTCTTTGACGAATATAAATTTTAAAATATTCATATTTTTCTTAGTATTAATCATCTTATTAATACTATTAAGGTTAGGTTTATATTCTCTAAATGCGGCTTCGATTTTGCGAAACAGTTATGTTTTAATAAACGGATTTTGCGATGTCATATTATATTTATCAAGGAAGGTATTGAAGACGCTTGGTGTCGGATGACCGAGCTAGTACATGACTAGCATAGTGATTGCCACGCAGGCTATCTAGAATAAAATTTTATTCCATTTTTAATCTAGATATTACTTACAGGGAATAGCGTTATGTTCTTACTTTATAAGGTGAGTTGAGGTAACAGCGTAATACGTAAGCTCCTGTATTTTATATGAGTTTACGGTCTGACCCCTTACGCTCTATAATTACCCCAAAGCTCCTTATGTACCTACCCGATAGTATTAATTTTATAAACACGTCCACAATAGCAAAAGTCCAGGAAATATTAAAAAACACTTATCACGCATAGGAGCGTTGTGGTCAAATACCCAATTGTATGAAACGATACATAGTATGCTAAGTTAGTTCGTACTTATTAAAAATGGAGAACTTTAGATTACGTTATTCAAGTATTTCAACCTTCTAAGTAAAGATTTAAGATTATTTTGACTCGTTAATTACTTAATTTAGTCGTGGCAGAAAATTGCCTAATAGCTAATTACAATCCAAACTTCCTCCTACCAATTTATTAACAGTCAACACAAATTAAGTAATCTTGATTAATAATATGTTTAAAAATACTGATAACCTTTTTAATGGAAATGGCAAAGTATTGATGTAATCAATTTAGAATCATGATCATCCTAAAACATTTTTTTAGTCCACAGTTCCAGCAATCTTGTAAACAAGTCATCTGATGTCTGAGGTCACCTGACCATGACGCTTGGATCATATGTTGCCGGTCCATTAAATAGGGTAGAAAAAGGATGGGAAGAGGAGTATTGGGCATCCTGCAATAACACTGATCGAAACGCGACAGCGAAGCTGACGCTTAACTTCGATCTCCTGTGAGACGGTGGTACCACCAGTGGTGCTGGTGGAGATATCTACTAAGTATAGGCTTCTTTTTAGGGCGTTATCAAAGTCTATGGCCTAACCCTTCTCAGTTGGTTTTAGAGGAGTCCTATGCTCACCATCATGATCTGATGCAGTACTGTATAGGCAAAAAAATTAAATAGACACTGGTGTATACAATCTAAATTTATAGAAGATTAGCAAAATAATATGAAATGCCATGTTAAATGCGTATTCTGATCAAAGTATAATTTTTCCATTAAACCGTCGTATATTAAGTGCAACATCGCTCCGATGACAAAGCACCACTGAACAAAATTGATAGGTGCTCGAAATGGTCTACAATATTTTGTTGATTGCTCATAATATGTCGTGTAATAAATATTTTATCTATTTATTTTATTACTCTAGTTTTATTGAAATCTACTATGTATGTTGTCTCGTTAATTTGAACAGTAAAAATTATGTGGTAAAAATCATGGATTTACACTTGTTTTTGGTGTTTGGTGTGTCGTTTAAGCAAAGTAAATAACAATTGTGGGCCTATATATACCATGTATACTATGTATACCAGCTATGTGTAATGTTAACTTCGATTGCTTGGGCTCTATCAATAATAAAGTAACAATAAACTATATTAGGCTGAAGCATTTGTTATCATCATAATATCAGCCACAGTAAGTCCACTGCTGAACATAGGCCACCCCCAAGGATCTCCAAGGAAAGAAAGCAACGCTAATATTAAAAGTTATTTCATGCAGAATAATATAAATATTTGTACAAAAATCTGTCACCTCTTAATATCTGAGCACCTGGTTTGCGACTTCATAGAACAAAATATTTTCACGCATTCCATGAAGATAATAAATTTTCATAGATAAAGCTCAGATCTGGCATTTATTTATTTGTTGACAGAATAAAGCGCCTTCGCTTTTTTTTCTGCGTGGGAGTGGTTATTAGTGCAATAACATTTAGTCTTATAAGGATCAGTGATTTTTAAGATGTTACATAATATGCATTCTAATACGAGTAGAAGAGCTATAATTCAGTCTTTCTTGATTAAATCATAAACTGGTTCAACTAAACATTTGTTTTACGATAAGAGGCGATTTAAGAGTTTGGTAAAACAATTATCGAGAAATATCAAAAATATTCTACTATATCTGTTCTAAAACGTCTCGAACCTCCCGAAGATTTTACTAGTATTGCAATTTGCAAGTATTCTTAGGAAAGTGATTAATTTCACCTTTAAATATGCTTTACATGGCAACACAAACTTTTGATGAAGACAGGTGTTGCATGGAAGATAATATAGAAAATGTGACAATAGAAGCATTATCGCATTACTATAGAATGAACAGGCCATTTTCCAAACGCCTCGTATTTATTTTCTTTTCTTTCACATTTCCTTGCGTCTAGTGTATTTTATAGATAGGGTGAGACTCAGCACTCATTGCGAACTTTTAACTAAGTATTGTTGATCCTAACTAACGTAAATGGTTGATGAACGAAATGATAGTGTCATTCTCTATTTTACCCACAGAATATATACCAACTAAAATGTGACTTCAATAAGAAATGAAATGTATTTATTGGTCATGTAGGCATTTAAAAAGCACTTATCACAAGTCAGTGCACATAGCACTTGATCTCTGCATACAAAATATTTCTATACTTAGTATTATTTATATTAATTTCTTATTTTAATGTATTTATTTACTTTCCTTTATGTATTTACTTTGTTTATTAATTTTATTTCTGTATCTGTATCAACCCATATACGTTCCACTGCATGGCACGGGCCTACTCTACAATCGAGAGTACGATTGAGAGTGGTTAGGCCATATAGTCCACCACGCTGGCCTAGTGCGGGTCGGACTTACATACCATAGAAATTCTTATAAATCGCTATGGCATGCAGGTTTTCTCACGATGTTTTCCTTCACCGTTTTTAGTGACTATTAATACACAAAATATTTTTATTCCGAACATACACCATCCAAATCGGTGATACCCTCAACAAGGGTCAGGTCAAAAGTACCCTGAATGCATGAGAATGCATGAAGAATTTTCTATTTAAAATTATCAATAATCTTATTGACTCTCCCTATTTATTAAGTAGCGTAATATTTAAGTGTCCTCGCACAAGTTCACGAAGTAGATTTGTATTCCAAACTTCCACAGCTCGCACTAAGTACGGTTACAAAACATTCATTCGCAGAGCCTGTAATGCTTATAATCTCAGTTTTTCCGAACTCGACATATTCTATTTATCATGCCATAAATTTAAACGTTTACTTTTAAGCACATTGAATTTTGAATGATACTTATATTAGTGAGTCTCCAGAATTATTACGTTGTAGAAGTATTTTTGTTATTGTTTTTTTTATTTTTTTTAATTTTTGTCTATGAGCTTAAAAATATTCTTATCTACTGTGATAATGTAGTAAATTACTTAAATTGTTTGTATGATATGTTTTTGTACTTAATTAGTTTTTTGAATTAGTATTAAGGATTTTTTGTTACTGAAGCACAGCACTAGCATAATTTAATTGTCTTTCTTTAATTCTTATACGTACACTTACTTTGTTTATGTTTAAGTAACTAGTGGAAACTTCGCTGGATTAAGTATTCATATTTTAAACGTGTTTATAGTTACTATTGTTCTGTTTGTTTCCCAAAGATTAATAAAATAAAAAAAAAAAAAAAAAAATGAAGACGTTGATGAAAGTAGTATGTCAGGATCGAGCAAAGTGGCGGTCTATAGTCTCTGCCTACCCCTATAGGATACAGGCTTGACGATTATGTATGTATGTATTTATTTTAATTATTTTTACATGTTTATTTAATTTCTTAAGTATTGATTACTACTTTATAATACTCAAACTTCGAGTTCTGGAGAACAAACTCACGCGGATCCCATTTTAGCTATCTAATATTTCTCTTCTTCCCTCAAACTGGACGCAAAACCCATTCGAAAGGGACAAAACATGCGATAGCTAAAATAGGTTTTATTATTGAATATAAATAGGGTTGTTAATATATTAACTGTTTGTCGAAGAACATATTTACATTAATTTCCGCATTTTTATGCCAAATATAGGTCAGATGCTCCGAAACTGGTCAAAATGTTAAAATTAATGAATGGATTCTTATTATGTCATACTAATATCAAAATATTCGAACGTGATGTAGCACGAGTAAGATTAAAATCGAAAGGACAAAATTTGTCAAATCATCATATTTTTCTGTCACAGAAAGGTCACTGCAAAACAAGCCTTCGTAAAAAATATTTATAATCACTTGATGTAAGTAGCCAGCGCCCAGTGACTTCCTGCAACCTCCAATAAATAAGTACTCATTAGTATCTACTAATTACTAGAATATACTGATTAGACTACTTAAAAAAATCGAAATACCTTGAAAGCTAATATTTCCTAAGCTAATTTTAATATTCTTGATAAAAACGCCTATTTTAACCTTTAGCTACTTGAAAAGAAAGAAATAAAAAAAACTAGAATAAAAAGTAATTTGAAAACAACAAATAATTAAACAGTAAATAAAATGCAATAATAACTGCACTAGGTGTAACTGTGTCACAGTTATTAGGCCCTCCGTATTATATTAGCTTAGATTAAGTTGCTTACAATATGACAATTGATTTAAAAACTAAGGATAGGCCCTTCAGTACAGTGGAGTTGCAAATAAATATTAAATGAACATAATTTTATAGATTTCGTTTAAACGGTGATAAAATTTAATATCTTCATTTTTTTAAACATTATGTCACAATAAAAACAGCCTTTTTAAAACCGTTGCGAGTGACAACTAATTTCAGTATCGCTCCAGAGATGCACTGGAGCGCGCGCACCATTTACGTTCGAACACATTACGTGCTTTTCGCCCTGTCTAAATACACATAATATGTATGTCAATGAATATGACAGTTATATAAGAGCGATAAAATTAATGCTTTACAGGTATTATTATTTTAGATATTATGTTGAGAGTTCATCTAAAATTAATTAAAAATGTGTATTTTTTAGTTCATTTATTATATTAATTATTATATATAAATGATAATAAATACATTTAAATTGGCAACCTCGTGTCAAAAAAACCGAATTGCCTTTTAACTATAAAAGAAAATTACCGGCTTCTTTCAATACTAGTGGCTTTATTAGAATAGTTAGCACCCGTTCGCCAATTCTATACAAAGTTCTTTATTTACAAAATAAATAATGCGAATTGAATAATTTCCTTTTGTGAAATAGGCGCGACAGAAGATGGATGGCGAAAGTTAGTTATTGATTTGCACAAAGGCGTTTATTTTAAATAACAATTAGTCATTCGATATCATTTTACGATTTACCAGTGTCGTTTTCTTAGACTTACTTTTGAAATGACAGGAGTTTTAAAACGTGATGAGAAAATTAATGAATGGTTCAATAAAACATACCTTAATTTTTCATTAGTTAAATGATATCTACACCATATATTGTATCAGCCCATATGGCCTAGTGCGGGTTGGCGGACTTTACATACCAGAAAAATCGCTATGGTATGCAGGTTTCCTCACGATTTTTTCCTTCACCGTTATAGTGCGTGGTGATTGACTATCAATACACACATAACTCCGAAAATTTCAATTTCAAATTCGAATCCGTGACCACCGTGAACATATTGGCAGCCGCGTCTGGTCCGTCTACCAACAGGCCACCACGCACTTCTACGCTACACCATATACCTAAACCTTATTGGTTCTTAGTACCGTTCTAAGATCTAAGCCAACTCTCTTAATATTCATCCTGACAGTATTCAATAAAATCTATAAAAATATATTATATGCTAACACACGCCTACTTCCCTGAACGGTAAATGGAGGTCAAACCTACAGTGCGTCCAACTTCAGCCCAAAATGTGCTTTGGGCCAATTGCCTTGTCTGGTGACATCAAATCGAACTGTCTTAATTCCAATGCCTGTGTAAAATGTACTCTGTGCCACCGCCTTCATTACTAACATATAGAGATAATTCAAACAACGGCATTGCAATTAATTAATAGATCTCTATCGCGACCTCGCGACATATCTACGGTAAAATATATGACAATATTTTGAATTTAGTAGCGATATTTTGCGCTTAATAAGTCCATTAATAGACACCAAACATAAAAACTAAGATTGAAGCATAAATTCTTTGCAAGTAATTTTAATATGGCATATTAGATATTGTAACGTAGATTGCGCCAAAACACTGCAAATGACTTCCGATGTAAACAAAAATTAGAAAATCTAGTCGTTCGTGTAGATAAAAAAGAACGACATTTATTGCATGTCACGATAGATCTTGTCACACAAAAATAAAAATAAATTCCAAAACGCAAAAGTTGGAATGTCCTTATTCGACAAATTCTGTGTCGGCGCCACCAGAATAGGTATCTATTTTATTGGGACCATAACATTTGCGAATTTTGTAATTAAAATTCGAAGATTTAGTTTGTTTTGGACACTACCGGTGAATTTATATTAGTGGGTTTGTCAAAGAAAGTTGATGTCGAATTGAAAAAAGCACTTACGTTTTTATTTGGGTTGTAAACAAATAACATGCTGAATTTATGATTACTTGCGAGATACTGGAAAAGGTGATGATAGAGATTTCTACTTGATTATCTACTCATAAAACGATGACATTAATATGATTGTTCCAAAAAAAGTTTATGGAAATTTGATTGACAGGCGTGAAAGTAAAGTTGAGAAGCTATAATGCGTTTATAGAGTCGTAAATTTTTCAGTAGAAACAGATTTAGTAATTCTGTTTTCTACTATTTGATAGTCTACTTGTATCAACTAGTTATAAATAAATGTTAATTTCTTTAATTTTTTCATAATAAAAATTTAATTTCCAAATAATATGTGTTTTTATAATGTATTTAGGTTACTTAGCAACTTTCAGCATCTGATATTTTAACTTCATTTGATTTTCGTATTAGCTTTAAATAAACTATTAAGGGCGCAAAAAAATGGTCGAGATTGACGAACGTACTGGAATCGACAAGGACCAGATACCAACAAAACTTAGCTTTTTATGTTTACATCCTTTAAGGTTTACTTCAATCTTAAAAAGAGCTCAAGTGCCAGTCAAGATTGCCAGATGTTTAATTATACAACAGAGTCTTCTAACCAAACCAAAAGTTGGTGATAAATATAATTCAAAACTTAATAAACGGTGTCGCGAGAACTATAAGCATCATTGAGTGCAACTCCGGACGTGTCGGCCACTTGCCAAGAAATCCTACGAGAAGACAGCATCCTTTTTACATTAATTCAACATTTGATTTATGCCCAGTTTGATACCTATTTGAATATATGACGTCACGTATCTGGGGTAGATAGTATCATGGTACATTTCCCTAATGATATTCCTATAGCATAACTTAAATTTTAAAACTATTGAGAGATAATTATTACCTACGTTTTTTTGTTGCGATGAATGCCATACGAACATGCCATTCGCCTGATGGTAAGCGATACGACGTCTCATGAACGGTAGCAAAACCAAATACACCGTGAATTACAATGCATTGTTATCTTCGACATATATCACCAGAAAATATTCAGAATCATAAGATGCCTTTATTCTGATCTTCCGACTTCCTTACTCGAAAAAGTGACACAAAAAATATTTTGATAGATTTCACAATAATTCGGCTTAAATTATAGTACTAAGCAATAGACTGCCTGCTATGATCCCATTCAGGAGGAGTATATTTTGGTCTATCACGCTGCCTTATTGCGGTGAGTGGACGTATAAATATTACCTTCGAAATGAAAACACTTTAGGTATGCAGTTATTCTAATTATGGTATTTTTTCTTTATATATTTACACATAATACAAATACATTTTAAAGTGAACTTCAGGCATTCTCTACTGTTCTCTAAATTATATTATCCTGCAAAAAAGACGAAATGAATTAATTTACCCAAGCTTACGGCCATTAAAAAAAGTTTACTGTCTTTAACAAAGAATTAGTCACGTTGGTACTTGATACGTGTGCAAAAAGGTTATATAAGCACCGAATCTTTTTTGTACCATAACGGATTAGGGTTATTTATTATTTCAAAGTCCAAAGAACTTTAGCAGCGGTGCCAAAGTCCTGTTTCATGTGAAATTTCCCAAAGAAAAGATCATTGCCCTTAAGCGCCCAAAATCGAACCTTTACGATTTAATGCCTCTGAGAATTATTGCCTAATATCCCCGCAAAGAGTTTTGATACTGGTGGTAATTTTAAAATTATTTCGTCATTATGTTATGATCGGTGTACGTAATAAGTTTTTACAAGATATGCCCAAATATGTACTCGCTCAGAATGCAGAGTGTTATTGAAAAATGTAGGCGTGCATTCCTTTTTAACATAAAACATGCACATATTTTGGCTTAGCACCAAATAAAAGATTGTATTGCCTCCGAAAGAATTTAATAAATTATTCTAAAAATATTTCATTTACCAATTTAAGTTTTGCTGCCTACTTTAGGAACGATCTATAACAGACACAATAGGAGGTAAAATTAAAATTGTAAATTTTATTAGAAAAATGATTTATTTTCATAATTCAGTAGAATTATTATTAAAATATAAATATGCTTTATACGAATCGGTAATAATAATTGAAAAATTAATTAATTTAGCCTGTGCGTAATACCGAATGATGATTCGTCTGCCACCACAAAATATATTTTTTTGAACGGCAATGTACCCATTACGTTAATATGCCATTGGTTTTGTAGAAGCAATTCTCTACCTCTGTATAAGTTTAATAATGTATAAAAAAGTGTGTGGTGGCCTGTTGGTAACGGATCAGACGCGACTGCCAATATGTTCACGGTGGTCGTGGGTTCAAATCACAGGGTACATCTCAAACTTTTCGGAGTCATGTGTGTATTGATGTTCAATCACCACGCACTATGACAGTGAACGAAAACATCGTGAAGAAAACTGAATACCGTAGGGTTCAGTATAAAAAAAGTCTTTGTTATATAAAGCCAGCCCGCACTAGGCCAGCGTGGTGGACTATATGCCCTAACCCCTCTCAATCGTAGAAGAAGACCGTGCCCTACAGTGTAACATACATATATGGACAGATACACACGGAAATGTACAAAAAATACCCAAATAAACACAACGGAGAAAGGAATACAACATTGATAACCTAATTGCGCCTGATTGCTTCTAAAATTATCTCCCTTATCCTCTCAAAAGATTTAAGCGTCTGTAATAATGATTTCATGTTCCCACACCGATGGGGCGAATAAAGATATAATTTTATGTATTGTCAAAAGGCACGACGTGTGATGTGAATTAATAACCGCAGTGGCAGCGTAGGAGGCAAATTATTTTACCATGTGGGCTGATCACTAAGGACTTTCTTTAAGGATACGGTTCAAACCATTTCCGACTTGAAAAAGGCTTCGCAAAAAAGTGTGGGATATATTTTTACAATCATGTAAAGCGAGGTTACTGACCATGTTTTAAGGTTTGTTTTTTCCTGCATTCGAAACATTGCTTCATATTTATCAGTTCTTGTATCTTCTATTGTTCTAATTTAATGTTTTACGTCGAAATCCATCCATCCATTTATCCCCGTGTCACAATGTTCTAGATTATTGAAAATATTTTAAGAAATAACTATACTAAAAAATCTTATCTAGGCTTATACGGACCAACTATTGGAATGAAATTTCTAGTAAGATGACATGATAAGATTTAAAAATCTTTCATTTTTTATATTTGTAACTCAGTCAAGTGTTTTGTATTAATTGTAACTCAAAAACAGAATTATTTTTATGAGGCAGTGGGGTTACAAATTATGGTACACAACGCATTGATAAGTCACAGTCAATCATGTCCAATGTGAACGTAAAAAAGGTTTACTTTATGAAGAAATTTCAATCATGTTCAGAAATTTACAAATCATAAACTTGGGATTAGTGTCGTGATTCAAATATATTGATATTTCATTGATTACCAAATTAATAAAAGTTAATAACAAAATCGAAATAAAATGTATATTTCGTTGGTCATTCCTTTAAATGAATCAAGTCCGGAGTCGGGGAAACGATAATAAAATGCATCACAACATTCAAGAGCACAAAAATTAATTGTAATAATTGTACGAATTTCCTTTGAAACGAAAAATACTGAGAACGAATAACAGGTAAATATTTGAATAAAACAAACAGCATTACTCATATATTTTAATGTTGTATAACTTACATTTGATTTTAAATTTTGTTTCGTAGGAATTTTATCAACCAAATATTATTAACAGTGCTTATTAGCGCGCCTGTTTCTTCTTAAATTATTATAAGCATGTCTTTACAAAAGTTAAATCAGTCAGTACAAATTCTACTGCTAATATGGGATCTCTAAGACTGAAGTTTAGGCATCAGTCCACCTTGTTGGTCAAGAGTGGGCTGGTGACTACACGTATCTTTGAAATTCATACTGCCATCTTTCAGGTTCACTAGTTTCCGTACAATGTTTCACTTCTGCATCTGAATGTATACCAGCGAAAGTATATACAAACATATCTTCAAAAAGTCAGAGTATTCAGAAGTGTTTCCTAGTACTAAAAGTCCAATCTCAATTTATCAGATCATTCCGCTGCCAATTAGGATGTCATTTATGTAAGCTTTAAATGCGATTAAGACACACTGATCATGGTTTCAAATCCAGGTTTCACCATTTACTTCTCGGGGTCAATAACCATGTATTTTAACCGTGAAGGAAAACTTCTTGAGGAAACCTACTACATCCCATAGATTTTTCAAGAATTTCTGTAATATGTAGAGTCCGCCATCTCGCACTAGGTGAGCGTGGTGGCCTAACCCTTCATTGTCGATAGAAATATACAGACCAAACTAACAACACCGTTGTATTTGCGTAGGGTGAAAATGTTAATTATTACATAAAAAGTAGACGACAAACCAAATTAGTTTAAATATACCTGAGAGTATCGTATTTACATAATCTATTAAATCTTATCTAGCTTCTACATAGTGTAACATTCAATATAAAATAATAATTATAAATACATAAAATAAAATTAGATACATATTATCTATGCAGAATGTTGCACATCAAATTAGTTCGAACTAATTAGATTTTTATAGTTATTTTTTTTTATTGCAAATGATAGGCGAGACGAGCATGCCATTCGCCTGATGCATTAGCGACACTACCGCTCGTGGACAGTAGGAAAATCAAACATCACTATGAATTACATAGCAACGCTTGGCATTCCACTGCGCTCGCCATCCTGAGACATAAAATGTTACATATGTCCAGTAATTACGTAGCATTTCGTTTAAACCGTAACACAATAGTACGTTAATTACACGGCTTTTTGGAGGGAGAACTAAACATTTCGGTGGTACCCAGCCACTTCTTACAAATTAGAGACATACCACCAGTAAAATTATAATATTATTTAACGAAATGAAAGACAGAATTGACATACACAATAGACTGGTATTTAATAAATACATGGTATCATTAGAATGTTAATAGATTGTCGTAATCATTTGGTATATAGGTGAAAATTGTGGAAAGGGTAAAGCAACATATTTCTTAGCCGTTAGCTAACCTGTTCTAAGATCACTAAATAATAAATAATTCAATTTATTATGAATAATTATAGAGTTAGTTTAGTCTAACAGACTGATTATAGGCTGAGGCATCATCAAAGAATATACCAGACTTTCCCCCACTAACCTCCTTAGCATGAAAAGTATAGGAGCACTATAACATATTTATTTTGCATTTGCCATAATAAATAATTATTAATATTGCCCAAATGTTACAGTGTCTTCGGCGCAGTTTGTTAGACATAAGACACCGACTGTGAAATGTGATAGACCAAGAGCCCTTAGCCGCCCGACTTTCGTAATTTTAAAAAGCTGATAGTTGTTCTGCGCATGCCTCTGACATAAGCATCACACAATCAGCTATTATGAAGTTCCGATTGTGGTTGATTTGGAAGTTATTAGGTTCAATGAGTCTGGCAAGATGAAAGAACCATCAAAAGTCTCTGAATACTAAGAAAACATTTGTTGATAATTAACTTAATAACATATATGAAATTCAGCTATTATACTATAACGAGAGGATATAAGTGGCCTGTTGGTAAACGGACAAGATGCGGCTGTCAACATGTTCACGGTGGTCGCGGGTTCAAATCCCAGGGCACGCCTCTGACTTTTCGCAGTCATGTGTGTATTGATAGTCAATCGCCACTCACTAAAACGGTGAAGGAAAACATCGTGAGAAAACCTGCATACGATAGCGATTTATAACAATTTCCATGGTATGTAAGTCCACCAACCTGCACTAGGTCAGCGTGGTGGACTATATGGCCTAACCACTCTCAATCGTACTCTCGATTGTGGAGGAGGCCCGTGACCTGCAGTGGGACGTATATGGACTGAAACAGATACTATAACGAAAGGAAAATTACATTTTAGTAAATATTACGATATCTTCAATCTTTAAAAACTTCAAACTTTAAAAGTACTTTCTTCTACCCACAATTAAAAAGTCAGTATATTATGGCAGTTGAATGTATTTATTTTTATTTGTACTCATACGTCCCACCACTGGGCGCTGATATTCCCTACCATTAATGGATGGGTAGTATGCTGCCCTACTATGAGTTTCTGAACTTACCTTTAAGGTTCATGTTGAGACTAAGTACTTCATTAAAAAATCTATTTAGTTTCATCCATAAACTAGTAACAGAATCGGTGACTCAGTCTCTTAGCTTTTTGTGGCGTTTAGAACCGTAATAACGGGAAAGCTTTGAAGCAATAACATTATCTAGGCTATTATTATAAGCATTATATCAATAAAAAAGAAATAATTTATTGTTTTTATTTCGCTTTGATATATTATTATGTTTCAATTAAATAAACGGGGGCATTAGGAATGTGTTTTATAAAGTAAGGTTTGAGAAATATTATCGAAATATTGTTTACAAGTCGTCAGGCGCCAAGTCAAGACGAATGAATTTATTTAAATACATCATGCTCTGCGTTTTCAAATATGCGTTCGTTTCAACCCCGGTAAGTCAAATACTGAACATAAGCCTCTTCCAAGGATCTCCACATCGCCCTGTTGGAAGCGGCCTGCATCCAGCGACTTCCTGCAACTTTAACCAGGTCGTCCGGTCACCTTGTAGGGGGGCGTCCAATACCACTTTCCAAATATAATAACGTTTTTCTTATTGCATTGAATGGCAAGACGAGCATGCCGTTCACTTGATGGTAAGCGACACGACCGCTCATGAACAGTAGCAAAACCAAACAATACCTTGAATTACAAAGCAATGCTTGGCTTTCCACTCCGCTCGCCATCCTGAGACATAAAATGTTAAGTCTCAATATGTACAGTTGATACTCTTTTTTTTTTCTTTTTTAAACATGCTTAAGAATACATACAATATTTGTTAGTAGATAGCATTGGGAAACTACTAAGGTTTATATAAATGCTATCAGAATTGACACTGGGGTTATAACTTATAACAATATGGTTAAACACTCGTAAAGCAATATTATTGTTCTATCTACTTTTATCCAACATGAGTTTTGGACTCTGCAGAATAATTTAACTTATTTACGAATGACAGCCTTTGGAAAACCATTTAAAACATAATATTTCCTGTAAAAGTGGCACTTACGCATAGTAAATATTTAAAAGATGAAACGAGATTTTTCATTACAAATGAGTATTGCTTTTAAATGTGCAATAAAACATTTCCAAGGTAATTTATCCGAATCAAAAAATTTTACCTTTATAAAATATTTTGACGAAAAACGTAGATATGAACTCTATCACGTAAGCCAAAAATATTCGTCCTCGCCAATCAATAAAGGACAAAAACTTCATAAAATACCTAAAGCAATAAATTTGGATTTACTTACGTGTTAAAATGACCGCAAATTATCGATTGATTTTCTTGATAACCATTATTCGAATCGTTTCCAAAAATCGGGAATAACAGATATCAATAATGTTACAAGATGAATCAGTGGTGCAATACAAAGAATTAATCGATGCGTCATAGCCTAAAAATGCGTTAAAATATTCTATGACATTAGAAAGAGTTTTTATCTCCAACAGTGATTTTATTGACTTTTAACAGATGATCAAAGCTCATAGCTACTGAACACACCCAGAATATTTAAAATACTGTGTTGAAGTTTTAATGAATCATTCTATTGTTGAATTGGAAATTAAGTTTATGGCCTTATTCATAGTAAGTTTTAAAACGTATTTTAGTTTTCGACTGTCTTCTTTGCTCAACTAGTTTTTTTTTATGTTATAGAGGGCAAAGGAGCACGCGGTTCACCTGATGGTAATTGAACACCAGCGGTGTTTGCCCATGGACATCTGCAACACCAAAGGGCATGGAGATGCGTTGCTCAACTAGTTTTCAAAAGTCTTCAAAAGGGACAAGCCAGTATATATCCAAACAGGTTTAAACAGATAATGAATAAGACTTTTTAACTATAAACGTCCTGGATAAAATCTTGAATTTATAGCACTTCTATATATGTTTAATTGATAATTTCCCATTAGATTTATAACTGTATAGCAATGCCTCTAGCATACTTTCTGTATTATTGTGACTGTCTGGAGCTAATAATGAAAATTGATAGTACGAGGATTTTATAATAAAAAATGACATTTAGCTAAACGTTTAGGTTGGAGTTTACATATTAGTTTATTCAAAAAGTATTATAACTCAACTTAGGCGTTGCATGTTAAAAATTACAATAGTAGGTTCTAAGTAGCACTTTGAAAACAGGGAAAGGTAGACCTCTGGACACGTAGAATTGTCTGGATAAATACATAGGTATGTACTTACTGTCTAATTCATAGAAAGTTTAAAAACCTATTTTAGCTTCGTTCTAAATTAAATTCAAAGTCGTTCGAAAGTTACACAACATTAGATAACTAATCCGCCAACCCGCACTAGGCCAGCGTGGTGGACTATAAGGCCTAACCACTCTCAATCGTACTGTCGATTGTAGAGTAGGCCCGTGCCCTGCAGTGGGACGTATATGGGCTGATACAGATACAGAGATAACTAATAAAGGTTGTAAAACTGCCTATGAATAATGCCGTTAATAAAGAACGATACGGTAGTAAAATATACATTTCTACATCTAAATAAAACAAAAATTTAAACAAAAAAGCGGTAAAAGTGCACCGACCCATAGGTCACTTATGCGACCTACAAAAAAATGCTAATTGATTGTTCTTTTTTTGTTCTAGTTTGAAATTGTTTTGGAGATCAGTATCGGTAGCACATATTATTATCGTAACAATAGGTATATTCTCATAAAGTAGGATGAATACACGACATCTTAAGTGATTGTCATAAATAATATATGCACTAAAATTTGTCAAAAATCATTTTTATACAAACATACTTTGCAGTATATTATGGACCTTAATCAATCAGTAATAAATGGTGTGTTATAATATTTTTATTCATTATATTTAAAGTTAAATATTGTTTTATTGTGTTTTATACATTCGAAAACACAGTCATTTTAATATTAAAAATATCTGATCAGTAGTCGATTTGCCCTTTGACTTTCATAGGTCAATATTAAATGAATGGGAAAATTGACCACCCGTCGGACGATGGTAATTAACATAATTATGAAACATGGTATTGATAGGTATAAATATTTTTTATAGAACGTATTGACATTTGATTAACAGCCGTTCTCTTTAATCTAAATATCTTTAACAAGATATTTCATTCGTTATTTCGATGTATTTTATGTTTCAGTTAACAAAGATAGAGATGTAGATATGGTGTATATATTTAATAATAGCACGGTAACATAAAGTGCGTGGTGGCCTGTTGGTAAACGGACCAGACGCGGCTGCCAACATGTTCACGGTGGTCGCGGGTTCAAATCCCAGGGTACACCTCTGACTTTTCGGAGTCAGTATGAAAACGGTGATGGAAAACATCGTGAGGAAACCTGCATATCATAGCGGTTTATAACAATTTCTATGGTATGTAAGTCCACCACCCCGCACTAGGCCAGCGTGGTGGACTATATGGCCTAACCACTCTCAATCGTACTCTCGATTGTAGAGTAGGCCCGTGCCCTGCAGTGGGACGTATATGGGCTGATACAGATACAGATACAGAAAATAAATAATATATATGTCTATCTTTGTATAACGAAGCGTATAATTGTGCTGACATAGTAATGGTAGCTATTATAATCTCTTGTTTAAGAAAGATAGGATAAAGAGAATGGCCGTATGTCGTTGAAAAGTTACAGGATCACTTACTAAAGCTCACATAGCCTTTAACCAAATTTTGCATTAAGATAAGGCATTTTTAGTCTGTGTTTTAGTGGCCTACTTACTTACTAGAAGCTACATCGTGTACAATATTAATAAATTCATTAAAATTGTAAACAAACACAAGTTTTAATAATAAAGTTAAGGAAAAGAGACACCTTATTAATTCAATGCTAATTTAAATTTCAAATGACAGTCTACATTAGGTATGGAAACCGCAAAAATGGAGCATAGACGGCGCCAACCGCAGAAAATAAACAAAGATTAACAAACACCAAGCAAAGCGGATTTGGTAAATAAAAAAATGCAACTGTAGGAATGAAAAGATGATATATATAGTGTGGAATTCGGAGAATTGAATAATTTAATATATCACGTTGTTTATGAATAGTGGAATTAAGTTGCAAATTAATGTCTGTCCCGTGATCACGACTCGTGACAATTTTAAATTTCACGCCACTCGTAATTAGGGCCGTGAAACGGAAAATATCTTGAGGGAGCCCATAATATTTTTTTTATATTCATATCTAAACAGAAATAAAATATCCTTGTAATGTCATTGCTATTCGTAAAAAAGAAGAAAAGCAAGAGGGTTTCATCAAAAATACACTAGATTATAAGCAACGGCCTAAAAACGGCAAGAGAAATAAGAGCACAAATAAGCGTGAGCTCTTATTTGATTTTCGTATGGTCCAAAAATATATATTTGATCGAAGACATGTTACTATCGTTTATGGATAGAAATGTAAATTCTGTATTAAGATACAGTAATACCCCGACTTAAGCTACCCCGTTTTACGCGAATTGGGAGTTACGCGGTTTTTCTCACACATTGGCTTTCCCACTCTGTCCTGCCGTGTTCGATTTACGAAAAGTTCGAACGTATTCCGCGTGGTTGTTTTACGTACGCAGTACATATTGTTGATTTCTATTTAAATATACCATCCAAAAGAGCAAAAAACGAGACATTTAAACCTTAAAAGAAATGAAATACTTTATCTTTGGAATTTGTTGAACAATGTTGAACCCCGAGTTACGCGAATTCGACTTACACGGCTGTCGCTTGGACCTATTGCGTAAGTCCGGGGTATTACTGAATTTAATTTTAATTCATGTCTGAAGCCTAGAAATTTCCTAGTGGAGCATACCTACTTTTCAAACAATGAGATATGAGTTTAATAGTAATAAATTAAATTTACAACTGCAAAAAAAATTATATTAATTTCTTGTTGTTTTATTTTGCAATAAAATGTTTGCGAATGACCGCTCGTGTAGAAGCTTCTTGGTTACGCAGCCACGCCAAATTTACATACCACTCATACGTAGTAAATAGATATGTTTTTGTTAAATAATATGTTGTTTACATTGTTTTGAATATATCCTTTTGTAGTTATTTTTTTATTATTGCAGTTAGGAAATATGACTTTTAAACTAAGACTCTCTTATTTTGATCGCTTATCATAGTAGTATGTCACAGATTTTTTTTTTTGTTTATTTTTATGGCAATTTTTACGATTTCAAAATCATGATTCATATTTTTAAACTGTTTAATAAATCATGAGCTCACTTTTTACGGCTCCAAGTTTTTGGAAACATAACGCAAATATTTAATCGGTATAAAACGTTCTGGAGCGAATGTGAAAATTATAAATGCTTAAAAGTACCCAAAATAGCTTATATATTTACAAGAAATCAATGTCTGTCTTCAAAGTAAATAGATTAAAAACTGTAAAGACTCACAAAGAAGGTTCTCGTCAAAGGCGAGCCGAGAACAGGGGTTTTCCCGCCCAAAAAAAACATAGGGTCGACCTCAAAAAAGGCTTCTGTAGTAATAAAAATTCCAATTCGTATCAAATAATTTACCAAAATATTAAAGATATAACCAATTTTTATTGTTAAACGGCCGCACTCAGACTTTAGACGTTTGAAATCAATTATATTGTTCCGTAGTAAAGATTTTGTTCGAAAAATCTACACTAAGTAATTATTTAATTGACATTAAGTGTCTGTTTGTACGGCAATAAGTCGTTCTTAGCTTTGTGTTACAGTAAAAATTAACAGCTATTTAGAGTTTTCCTTACTTGAGTACTATATTTTTAAATATTTGATGTATGTCACATACTAAAATTGAAATAAAATGCAGGCTGTGCGTACGAGGGCCAATCCTGCCACATTTGGTGGGCAGGTTATTAGCCACTGCGTTATTTGTTCATTATAAAATAATTGTCAATTAATACCTACAAATCGAAATGGGAATGTTTATTAACCTTTTTTTTCTTGTGTTGGGTCGATAAAGTGACTATTGTCCAGATAAAATATCGAAAGGTGACATACAGTAGCCTCGTGACTTCAACACAATAGGGTATTTGACTCCATTATTTTATTTATCAAAAGATATTCATATCCAACATATAAAAAACAAGTTAAAAACGTTTTAAATCTAGTAGTGTGGTTAAAAGAAAAAGGATGTCACGTCACTAAGCTTAACAAGCATTACAGTATGCGCGTGTGAATGAGACGGTAAGATCTCCCAACTACACTCACACTTTTTAATTTAAAATACTTATATTTGTCTGGGATACAAGAAAGCTACTTTAATACCGTTTTGACAGAAATATTTTATTGTAATGTTGTTTGTTTTTTGGCAAAATAATACGAAAAATCGATCAAATTTAAATACTCCATTACGAAATGTTCAACTGCCCTAAATTATTGCGCACTTGCAAGTTTCCAAAAGTTCTAGAAATAATAGTAAATATTTTATATTACGCAATTTTTTGTTTGAACTAAACATCAAAAGTCATTCTGACCTGTACGCTTAGAGGGCGATTGAACTATTTTATCGGACTCCATACAAAGAACAACAAAAAACTGACTCTTAACAGTCAAATTATTGAGAAAAACAAAAAAATCCTATCTGTTTGTGAAGAAAATTGTAATAACGCATCAAGAAGCCAATAACAGTCATATTACCAAGTTCATTGGTCATATTTTAAAATTTACTTAACGTTTTTTGATTTGACGATACACAAGGTAAAAATGCGTAGTACAGAAGTCATGTCCTAAATTTTATTTAATGCTTTAAGAATCCCGTGAAGTGTTATACTATTCTTACTTAGATTGTATATTAGTGAACCAGGTTTTTTATAGGTGCAATTTTTTCACCTCTCTTCACACTCATTATAATCATGTTTTCATTTACAACACAAAAAGAAACTTTTTTTTAATTCTGATTCTAAGAGTCGTAGCGTGGTGTTTAATAGCTTAATCCTGTATCACTGCATAGTATAAAACAAAGTCGCTTCCCGCTGTCTGTCCCTATGTATGCTTAGATCTTTTAAACTACGCGATGTATTTTGATGCGGTTTTTTAATAGATAGAGTGATTCAAGAGGAAGGTTTATATGTATAATACGTACATATTATTGTACAGAAATCTATTCGCATCCGGGCGAAGGTGGGCCAGGTCACTAGTTTAAAAATAACTATCAAATGAAAAAGAGTTTTTAAAGCCCGGCTTCTTAAGGTACTTCTGAAGGTTAGTGCGTAAAAACGAATTTTCGATTTATTTATAAATTAGTATAAATTCAATGAATAAATGCCACTTAACGCCTTAAAAATCGTTAACACTTAAAAACTTTTCAAAATTAGTAATAATATTTGTAAATTTCTATTGCACACAGTAGCATGCTAACAGTATTTTTTAAAGTTGAGTTACCAGACAAATTTTCATCAAAAAGTAATTCTAGAAATTAAACTTTCTCCTTTACATCAACTCAATTTAAACCAGATCTATGTAGACTTGGCTCAATCTACATAAACTACTGATGACGTATTATATCGATTCATTAATACTAATGTGTCTATTTGTGTTCGATTATAAAAATATTTACGTTTTCATCTCTGAATTCACCCTGTTATTTGTCACAAATATTTCCAAGTATAATAGTTTGTTAATGCAAAATACATGGGAAAAATTTTATCATCTGGCGCCGGCCGTGACGCAGTGACGCATCAATGTACTTATATTCGGCGCCGGTAGGTCACAGCGGTGATAATAAGAACTTTGTGCTTAATAATATATTAATAGTACTTTTATACAAAATATTATGTTGTGCTATTGTGAAATATTTTTGAGATTTTTTATATTGGCACCTACTAGGATTACTCCCAGATTGATGGTGGAATTACGAACACTGCCAGATAAAAACCTTGGAAACTCTGATTCGTAAAATTAAAATTTGTATGCCATACTAATATCTATAATATACCTCAAACCAATTGCATATATGACCAATAAACGAATTTCATTTCAATTATTTTCACTCATGATAAAAAACTAGCAAGTGTGCATTATAAATTATGCATAGTAAGAAAGAAAATATTTCCATTTTCTATTATTTATTTTAGTTAGTACCTAGGTATTCCATTGTGCCCGGATACATATCAATATACGCAATGAAAAAAACCCAGCGCAGGAACTAACGCAAGCGCGAGTTTTCATGTCCAAACTGTTTAGATCCGGTTCCGGGCGGGCCGGCTTAATTGTGTGGGCCAGCACAAGACATCGAATTGCTGGAGGATAATTTACTTGAATCGTATTGCTTACTATTAGATTAATACATCTCAGCCACCATCATAGTCTTCACCACACACTAGGATCTAGTTTTGTGTCGTGGGTATCAGAAACAACAAATAGACTTTTCGATCTCACAAACACTCATATTCGAAACAAGGCATTTGGATCACACAAATATATATCTTGGTGCAGGGATCGAACCCGCAGTCTTTCGTTTCACAGCCAGTCTCTGACGTCAGTCACGAAGGCTGTGTTTGTCACATTCTTGGGCCAATAAAAAATATTATCCAGGAAAATAGACGTCAAATATCAAATAAACAAATATCAAATATTACTAATAAATTTCAATGTAGCGATTGATTCTTTGAATAACATGATTCAAGTTAATTTAGATGTCAACGGAAAATCCTAAACACGCACATAAATATAAAAATATTACATTTTTGTTATTTAACGTCATAATTTATACACCAATAAGTTCATATGTTAAATAATTGTGCACGAAATGTCCTTCCAAATTGCCTTATACGTTTTTAATTATCAGAAATTAAATTTAACAGTTATCTGTAAAACATATTTTTAATATTTTTAACGCTCTTCGTTTTCCCGATAAGGTTCATTTAAAAAGGTACCGAACGTCGACAATCAAATCCGAAAACAATTTAATTTAATTAGTCTTTTATATCGAAATCCTAATACTATATAAAATAAGTACGGTCATTCAACCCGACCGTAATTTACAACACAGCATGTGTCAGAATTAAGAGATGCGTAAAAGAATTACGGTTATAACACAATATGCTACTTTGAATTTTTCTAGGATAAGTTGCGGAACTAATCTACAGCAACTTTCATGACCAATACTATTTTATTTTTTTTTATTTTTGAAGAATGAGAATGGCCTATATTTTCTTACTTTGAACAATTTAACTTTTCAAGGGTAGCATTAATAATATGATAAATTATTAATTTTCTTTAGATATGTTCCTAAGTATGAATCGTTGTTATTTTTATAATTCATCAAAATTCTATTTGCGTGTGGCGAATTTGGAACTAAAATTGAAATTTTAAAAATATATTTACCGAATTGTTTGAGATTGTTTTCATAATATAAACGACAAGCATTCATATTAGTAATCCAATAATATCAACATGTCCAATATACTAATATGTGAGAAAAGAAAAACTGTTCCTAATATTTTGACAACAGCATGACAACAACGCCTTCGATAGATCGATCGATAGATAAAGATCGTAGACAATCTATACAAATTTCACCATACAATTAGAATATAATGCGTCGAGTGTTATAGATGTGAAATAAGGAAAGAAAGAACTAAATCTATTTAAAATACATGTTCAGGACTTTAACACGATAAATGATTGCAATATCATAAAATTTATATTAATAATACAGTTCAGACTTCAGACAAATCACGTTTTTGCATTCTTCCGGGGACCAGAAAAGTGCAATAACAAAAATAGATACACTTTAAATATTATTGAAATCAGAGCAATATTCAAACCCACATAGACGGATTATGTTAATAAAGTCAGAATGTTGTACACGGAACTCATTGGAGTTTTACGACTGCAAAACTAATAAATTAGGAACGCAAACTTGAACGTGATCATCTTTGTGTATTTTCTCTAATAATACATTAATTTCTTTGCAAATTCCTTTGACTTAAATAAAGCGTACTTGATTATTTTGACAAATAGTTATGTACCTACACCCATACAGACATAAACTCACGCCTTTTTCCCAGGAGAGGTAAGCAGAGATGCTTGCATGGCACCAACGTTTCGCTCTGTGTTCCGTCCCACAATGTGATAGGGGACGAGACTATTATATCTGGAGTAAATTCCTAATTCCAAAATTGAAAAAAAAAACAATATCACTTTGCTAGTACCAGATTCGAACCCGAAACCCAGGCTTTGCAATCATACTGTAGAACAACTGCGCTATCGAGGCAGTAAATAATTATTTGAACTTTGGTTAGTTGGTATGCGATTGTATGAGTTTCTAGGTTACGTACAAATCGAATTATTGTTTAGGTCTGCTGGCCTACATAATTTTGACTGTCGCTTCTTGAGGGTCCTTACTATTGTTACTTTAGACTTATGTTTATCTTCGTCTATGAACTCATCAACCTCAATGTTTGTATTTGTATTTCGAGAGGATCTGGTCACAGTAGTTCTTACAAGAGCTCTTGATTGAAGTAGCATATTAGAATATTATAAATAAAAATAACTAAAATACATAATACATAGTCCTGACCACACACTAAGATCGAGTCTTGTGTCGTGGGTATCAGAAACTACGAGAGGCTTTTTGGTCTCACAAACACCCAGACCCGAAACGAAAACTTATAGTTCACACAAATATTTGTTTTGGTGCGGGGTTCAAACCTGCGGCCTATCTTCTCACATTCGCGTCGAACCAACTGCGCTACAAAGGCTGTATGTTATATCTGTTTAATTTCGCATTTTTATAATTAGTGTGAGCTGCGATGCCTGGAGGCGGTGATACAGTGTGTTATTAATTAATCTCTTTTGATAAGTTGATAGAACTACAACGGTGAAGGAAAATGTCGTGAGGAATTCTGAATACCATAGGGATTTGTAATTTGTGTTTTTTTATTGCCTTAAATGACGAGACGAGCATGCCATTCGCCTGATGGTAAGCGATACAACTGCTCATAAACAGTAACAAAACCAAACAATAACTTTAATTATAAAGCAATGATTGGCATTCCACTGCGCTCGCCATCCAGAGACATAAGATGTAGAGTCTCAATGTTATGTGCAGTAGTTGCTCTGGCTACAATGTCCTTCAATCTGAAACACAACAGTGCATTTACACTGCCATTTGGCGGAAGAAATAGACATTGCGGTGGTACCTACCCAGGGGGCCATGGTATGTAATTCCGCCAACTTGCACTAGGCCAGGGTGGTGGACTACTTGTATATGGCCTACGCCTAATCCTTCTCAATCGCACTTTTGGTTGTAGAGGAGGCCCGTGCCCTGCAATAGGACGTACATGGGCTGATACCGTAGAGCAGTATATACATTATAAGTAGGCAATAATGTATTTACTACTAAATATACGTAAATAAATAAATTGTTTGTTAAATTTATTCGTAATTAAACCGACAAATAAATTGTTGTAACGCATTGTTACGGAGAATTAATAATTTTCGAGGATACAGTAAGTCCCGATATAGAATTTGTTTTCCTTATTCCGCCAATTAAATTGTGCCCAAACAATTAATACTTGATATATTAGCATCCTTCAGAGAAGGCTAGTAAGATTGTGACGCGCTCTGAGTCATATTGCATACGTCAAAGCTTAGATTCCAATGAATGTTATCTTGAATCTGAAGAATTTTTCTTTTTTTTCTACAAATTTCGATACTTTTTATGTTGTGATAAAATAAACGTAATCAGGTATATGTATTCTCAATTACTATTTCAATGCCCAAATATAATTTGTGTTTTGTTTAGGCCATGGACGGTAGCAAAACTAAGCAACACCATGACATACAAAGAAATACTTGGCATTGCACTGTGCCCGCAATCCTGAGACATATCAAGTCTCAGTATGTCCAGTAGTTACAAAATCCATCAAAACGGAACACAACAGTGCAATTACACTGTTATTTGGCGGGAGAAATAGACATTGCAGTGGTATCTACCCAGGCGTCCTCCTACATATGAGAAACTTACTACCAGTAACTGTACTAGACCTGTGCAGACTGCACTGGCATTTATCAAACATAAAATTACTTGGAGATTGTCAAATCTATTTAAACTATTGTTTTTTTTTATAGATACGATGGAATCTCATTTAATATCATTTAAATATCATATATTATCTGGCACCTGTCGATGATTTTGCGTTAACATATTGTTACTATTAAACTAAAAATACATAGAAACAAGTGATTTAAGTCATCATTATTACAATAATGACCTTACATGTAAACATACAAGACAATTCATTGAAACATTACTATTACTCTACAATAACGATATCCAATAAAAACCATCAATGGACGACAACAAAATTCCATAGCAATATAATCGCATCGTTGCACTCGTCACAAATATTTTTATTTTGGTATTAGTGTTAAATGAGTATCATAAAAATATTTCCATGTTCGTCCGTGTAATTTATAACAAATAAATTTTCAAATAAAAAATATACAGAATATGAGAAAATGCAATAGTGGAACTGTACTCAAATGGTAAAATTACACACATGATCATTCAAAATATTCGTCCCCATAAAGGTGAACCGCCCAAACCGATAGCGTTTTCACAGATATAATTTCATAAACATATCAACAGATGTATTTCAATAATAAGATTTTTTCGACGCGTTATTTATCAAGCGAAATGCTTACACCGGGATTAGTAAGTTTAGAGGCTACGGTGCGACATCGATACCCCAATAAAGTAAGGTCGGACAATGGCATGCGGTATGTTAAAAAAAATGCGTAAGGTGTGAGTATGTGTGTGACGTGTACGTATGACGCACGGATCGCTCACATGTATTCCCTAAAGAGATGTGTTGATGTTGCAAATGTATAAAAGCGTAGCGTCGATTTCGAAATCAACACAACGATTTGAAATTCTCTAAGGAGTGTACACGGAGCGAGGAGTGACCGTGAACAGATTTCCGCATAGTGATCTCGCGATCGTTCGCAGTGTAACTAGCCTGAAGAACTGTAACATTTAATAATTTTTTTAAAAATCGAATTCGTGTTGTGATTTCAAAATGTTTGTGAAGGTAATCATCAAGGATTATGTTTCGAATATTTTAATATATTTTTCTTTTTGGTTTTTCGAAATTATTAAAATTAATTTGGAATATTTAATAAAAATATATTATTATTTAGGTACAGTACGTGATTGCTTTCTGCATCGTCGCCGTCGTGGGTTCACCCAGTGATGATGGCAAATGGCATCCTTACAGATTCGGAGATACTGGCAAGTAAGTAAATGTCAGTTGCATCTTGTTAATATTCAGTTAGACATTTTCCAAACGCAGCGAAGCTAAAATATTGCAAGCAGTGTTAATAATTTTAATGAAAATTAAATAAATTTAAATAACAAATTATACGGCACGTTAAGATTATTCCAAACAGTTCCATCCATCGACTCATATCTAAAATTGCAGCTCAATTTCATCTCTTTAATTCATAAAATAGAAATAAAAAATTAAACCACATATTTTTCTCAAAAAAACATCACCTAAAATAGCATACAAATAAAAATATTAACAACTTAATTTCTTCTCCAGGTATATTCCAACTGACGAAGGAAAGTACATTCACATTCCCAACCCTTACATCCACATCGACAACCCTTACGATGGCGGCTACGGTCCCTACAGCCACGAGGCTGAGCCCTACGTTGGCGAAGAGACAGTCCAAGACCAATACAGGCTTGTGTTGACACCGCCCAAGGACCTGCCCTTCTACAAGGACGGTTACTATAAGAACAACGGCATCAAGATCATCAGACAAAAGCACAACTACATGGAAGATAAATACGATTTTGAGTGAGTATCATTTCCTCAGAACTAAGCCCGTAAGCTCATCCCCTAACTCTTAGGCACGTGCTTTTAAAATGCACCGGAAAATCTCTGCGGATTTGTTACTTATTTTAAAAATTAAAATCATTTTGTATTTCAAAGAATAATGTTAAATCAGCGACTTAGCTTTTGCAGTAAAGCTTGAAATGGCCTTAGATTTAAAATGATGAATTGATTGATCTATCGTTTTTTAAGTGTTAACTTGTTATGATAAAATCGCCATATATTATGTAGAACATTTATTAGTTTCCCGTCTCTTAAATATATTGTAGCCTTGTCTCGTCGAATGTCAAGCTGTAAATTGTTGGCATACTAAAAATTCTTTAACACGAAGGTTCTCGGTTAACAACCACATTTTGTAATGAAAACGATAATTCAAATAACGTTCTCAAGCACAGCTTTTGATTATCACGCAATATAAGCAACGGGAGGGATTCAATCGGAGTTCGATGGAACAGCATGAATTGCATCGAATAAAAACGTCATCCGTTTAATAAGAAAAGATTCTGAAGCAGATATGTTCGGAACACCGGATACAAATCTGAATGTTGGTAATCTAATTACTCAAAAAAACCATACATAGGTCATAGTCTTTGATAATACAGCGGCATCAAAGGAGATCAATTCGCAGACGAAAAAATGTAGCCTTGACCGACTACACAAAACGGCGCTAGCACTCGGGTTAAAGATCAACGCTATTTATAATCATTTAAGACGATCGAATTGACATTACAAGATATTATAACATGAAGAGTGAAGTGGCATGAATCGATATCACTGATGAGTGGTTTATAATTGTATTCAGGGAGCAGGAAGCTTAGCACAATGATAGCGTTTTTTTAGGATTCTTTATAGCTGTTTATGTGTTTTATATTCATTGTTTGAGGAAATAGGCGATAATTACTTCCGAAGTGATACAGGATAAAAAATCAAAAACCGAGAGTGATTTCGGATCTGCCCGTTTAATCTAATCTTGTCGCGAACCGCACCTGGTTGATAGGACATCACAATAAAACATATTTCTAATAAAAAATATTTGTCAACAGTTTCGAGACCGAAAACAAGATTCGTGCCAAGGAGAACGCAGTGCTGAAGAACCCGAACACCATTGACGAGGGAATCGCTTCAAATGGCTTCTACGAGTACGTTGGACCTGACGGCTTCATGTACAGAGTTGACTACACCGCTGACGAAAACGGCTTCCGTCCGAAGGTCAAGCGGTTAGAGACCCCCTACTCTGGCAAATGGGTGTTAGAGAAGATCAACTAAGCGAAGAGTGAATGCCAAAATACCACCATTTTCCTCGTAATCAGTATTTTCAGAGTAGACGATGACCTCAATTAATATCTTGCACGGACTGACAATTTTCTCATCTACTTCCCATTTGTGTCACGAACTAAATCGTTCACGATTATGACATTTCAATTTGGTTTATCCTTTATATAATCCAACATTATTTCTATGGACATTGATATATCTCATGAAATTATGCGGAATGTTTTAGGTTTAGAGTTTTCGTTTAGAAGTACAAAAGTGTGTAAAATTGAGTCTCTGATGTGACATCAAAAGAATTTCTTGTGTCTGTTTAGATAATTGTAATTTATATTTTAGATTTAAGACCTTAGAATTATGAAATTTAGATTCTTATTTATGAAATGTGATAATAAATTTATATTTCGATATAATACATTTTTTTATTACTTCCCTATCCACTCATACATTCGTAGGTAATTACTATTATATAGATGGATTTATATTTTTTATTGCTATGCAATTACGATTTCCAAGTTTATACATACGATGCATAAACTCACGAAGATTTAAAATATCATAATTATCTTTAACATCAATTGTATCTTAAGACGATCTAGAGATTTGGACTAAAAAGGAAAAAAAGCCCTAGCTTCCCTCTATTTATAGTTCTGCCTACATCATGTGATGAGATCTAAACTTTCTAAAAAAAAATCTTCAGTTCAGGATATAATTAATAGCAATGTCTACGAGTATTGTCTATTGAAATTACCATGGGTTTTGAATGGCTATTGTCATTTGCCTAATATACTCGTAGTGTGAGATTTGCTTTAAAATTAATAATCAAAGATGATTTTATGAATACCTAAATAGCAGAACACACCATAGATAGATCGATTCAATTATTTGTTTATTTCATGAATTTAAAGGTTACATGAGATTAATTGGTGAATTAATCATAAAATAAAAAAGTAATTAAAGTATATATGTAGATATTTATATTACCCAAGAAATTATTAAATATTATTACATAAAAGAAAAAATAGTATGATGAGACACCGTTTGAATATTCACTGTTTCGGATACGATTCTTTTTAAAAACATTTTATAGTGTTGTTTTGATGCATCTATGACTTCTAAAGTTCATTTACCTGTATAGTTCATATTAATATGTTTCTAGAATTCACACTACCCACTGCTGATTTCATTCTTTACTGTAGATTTTATTAATATTGAACCTTCTTTGGTGTTCATCATTAACTTTGTTCATCATTGTCGGATGTTAACATGTTGAAACTATTGTATATTTGAAACACCTATACGAAATTTACAATTATTACACGCAACAAATTTCAACAAGGTTCAGATAGTCTGACAGTTTCATTTAGTTAGGTTTTAATATTTATTGTCATTAATTAAAAAAGTAGCTAAAACTCTACTGTGTAAATTAAATTACAAATTAAATAATTAAAGATATAATGTTACCTACTTATAATATATTCTATGTTGTGAATAGGTTAACTCGTCTTTATTGCAGACTGTTTTAAAACCAGTTTATAAAGTTCGATTAATGATTATCGTATTTTCTTTGTTTAAATATATTAAATCTGATTTTATTAAATTCATGTCTATAATTTTAAGTAATTTGTCGTACACCGCTGAACACAAGTTTACCCCAAGAAGTTCCAAAAGGAGACGGGCGAACCTTCATAAAACCTTCGGCCTAGTCTTACAAAAGTGGTTTATCCATTATTTTATAGGGATACGACAATTATACCGGAAATATATATAAAATATGTCTGCTCAATGGGAGTTAAGAAATAATTACTATGTAGTATAGTGCAAAAAATATTATTTGATGTATTTATACCCCTGCGGAGAGTGTCATCGATTTTCATGAACCCTTATTACTACACTTAGATTGATACTAAGTAAAATAAAGCACAGCAATGAGGAGCAGCTTTTACCACGGTCCTGTTAATTAATTTCTGTCAATCTCCAAATATATTTAGAGAAAAACTTAGTTAAATTTAATTGAATAGATTATGGGACTGTTAATTCCTGATCAAAACATTATTCGCTGTTCAAATGCCGCTATGAAGTTAGTAAGTTTAACTGTAAAACCAGATTATCTGTATTAGCTCATATACGTCCCACTGTGGGGCACAGGCCTCCTCTACAATCGAGAGAACGATTAAGAGGGATTAGATCATAATTATAGTCTAACACGCTGGCCTAGTGCGGGTTGGCGGATAGAAATAGAGGCGTAAATAGCATTTTCCTATTGTTATCTTTTCCTATCGTATTTCCGATGGATACTAATGTATTTTAATTAATATCAGTATCTGCGATACTTTACAAAGAAGGTTAGTTTCCTCACTATGCTTTTGTTTACAATGCTCGCGGGTTTGAATCCAAGGGCACATTTTAAATTTTTTGGAGTCATGGATGTATTGATTGTATGTCAACCATGTTTCAAATTTAATTGGATAGATTATGGGAGTGTTAATGCCTGATCAAAACAGTTTATTACGTCACAAAGGTTGTTTCTTATAATGATTCCATCAGTATATTATTTTCTTTGTAAACCTGATGCAACGTCTAGGTAATTTAGAATACAAATTAATTAATAATCAGAACCTGTATATTCTTATATAATAAGTAGACACCGATGATAACCGAGTGCTAGAATGTGTAAATGTTGTAGGTAAACCAGAAGAATCTTTGACACGACAAGGAGATACAATTTGTTGACCTTAAATTTCAAATCTTGAATATTTATCAGTTGACTAATACGTCGTATTGGCTTCACACGATCTAATTCTGTCAAACAGCGGTAATGTTCAAAAATTTTGAATTTTCAAAATGTTTTTGGGAATTTCCTGTTGATATAATTAAGTAATTTATACATTATTTACATGATAAACCAGATAAGAATAACCGTTAATATAAAGTGTTTTAAATAATTTAGTTTGCAATAAAAAATATTTCCAAGAGTTTGATAAAAGACACGATATTTGTAGGTTCTTGGATCCCTAATTTGTGTTTGGCACGAACAAACAACGTATTCTTACTTTATATTGATAGCACGATAGGTAAATCATCAGCATTCTGGAAAGAAGGCTGATCTCGACACTAAAATATTTTAATTACTCCAACATAATGGCAAGCTATAAATTATCATCGCCAAGTTCATTTGGAAGAATATCATCAACTTTAACGCATTAGGACTTACAACCTCATTCCAACTGCAACATAGCCAGAGTTAATCAATAAATCGGGATGCAAGAAAAATATTTGATCAGATAAAACGATAAATAAATGCCTCGGACCTCGAATTTCAATAAAAATATCAGGAGGCGACGCACAAAAATAAACGAATGCCATCGGGAGGAGAGAGGGGCGGAAAGATCGTAAAGTCATGCGTGTTAGGGCCTGGCAAGAAATTTGGCGAAATTGTTTTGGCTCAAGCTTGCTAAGGCTTTTATGGAGGCGGGGGACGTTGACCGGGGTCTCTGCCAAGTGGCCGGCGCCGCTCTGCCCGACGCACTGCGAACTGGGGAGCTGCACTGCGACTGCCTTATCTTCACAGTTCCTCCTCAAAATAATTTACAAGCATAACGATACATTCCATTGCCAAATAGGTTCAGTCCGCTCCGACCCGACTACATTTTAAAATTAACGGGAAAGAAACATCCGGAACGGTGCAACGACCTTATGAAATGTTTCCACCAAGGACGGTCCAAGGAAAACGAAAATGCCGAATATCTTTTTTACGATCTTCTAAACGCACGGAATGATATACATGCAAATGATCTGCATTTTTAATTAGCGTTAATGCTGTATCAGAGGTTTATGGCTACTTGGTTACGCGGACTTAAATCGTTTTTCGGAGGTTCTTTGATGAAAAAATGCATCTTGTTGATTAAATGAAGGGTCTTAATTATTGGAGGTATAAACGACCTGTTAATTTGTTAGGAGGTTGCAACTTGTGGCATATATTTGGATTATTTAAAGATATTCCATTATAAAAAGTCAGTTACGCAGCGGTAAGGGTAATTGAGTAGCTTCAAAATAAAACACCGACGGCGCCAAAATAACGTATATTCTTTAATATTAGATTTTATCTTAATGGTAAGATCAAGGTATAAACGTCGCTATTAATATGTATAATTAAATGAAACGTTGCGACACATTTATGAGTTTATATTTTGACTAGTACTACAGATATGGTAAAAATTAAAATATGCATGCTATTGGCCGCTGCAGAATTTCCGTACTAGATTATGTCCAGCAGTGGATACTGTAGCTGAAGATGGCGATTAAGAAACGATCCAATAATACCCCTAAGACAGCTAATAATTAAACTTCAAAAATATCAAAAAGCCTTGCATCTGAAAATATTAAATTACATTTTTTTTTCAGGCCCAAACATTTACAACTAATAACAGTATTCCGTAATCATAACCATAAATACTTTTACTAACAAAATTAATTCTATAGAAGACCTTAACAGCAACAAATATGATTCTAATAAATTGCAAGCCGTCGATTTACGGCCAGTAAACGGACGGAAGTGGCTAGTTCCACGCCTGGTGGCTTAATTGGCGCACAACCAACTTCAAAAAGACACCTTCGTACGTGACGTGGTTGGAAGAAAAACTATTGATTCTGGTAAACGTGCGTCCATATATTTCGATGTAGCAATATTTTGTGACATTTTTTTCGGAATGTACTTACTATTCAAATCATTACCACAGTATTTCTTGTTATTTTATTGTGCGTATTTTGAGAAATGTCGTAAATATTGTACTCGTATATTTTAGTTCATGGACTCCATTTTAAAGTTATGGAATGTGGAAAGATGGTCGTATAGCCTGGATTTGAAACCACGAAGGTAAAATCAAGTGTGTATTCTTCCTGGATGAACCGTACATAAACATATTATATAAATTTCGAACTGATATAGATTTCGAGCTAGCTAGTATAGCTATTTATGAGTAAGCTCCGAATAGACCTTCCGAGCTGCTCCAAGATACCAAACGGGGAAGCTTAAAACTTTATTTTCAACACAAAAAAGGTGGCTAAAAATAAAATAACAAACATGATGTACAACTTTGTGTGAATATTATTTACTAGGTGTATTATGCACTTATATCGCGAGATTCCTTATTTGAAACAAATAAATCATGCTACGTATTATTCAGTCACCTAATTATAGCTCTTAATACACCCATAGATTTATCACGAATAACATCTTCTCAAGAATTTTGACCATGTTGTGAAATACCATAAGGAATGCGGAAATTTTTGAAATATGGATCTTAAAGCTTATTCATATACCATATTAGAAGACAACTTATGATAATTGTTCTAGTCTCAACAACATAATTAATCAATTTTTTGTAGATTCTAATAAATCCCTTAATATTATTTTTACTCTACGTGACGTCATAATCTACTGACGTCAACCCGAAAATTACTCAATTTTGCAAAATACGGGTAACACGTTAGAGAAAAAACTATCAAAGAAATTATATTAGTAAATAAGTAGTATAAAATAATTTAAACTGCCTGCCCCTATGGGATACAGGCGTGACGATTATTTATGTATGTAAAATAATTTACTGTTATGTGAGTACCTAATAATTACCATCTCCAACCAAATGAAATCCACTACTGAACATGGGTTTTCCCTAAGGATTTCCATCAACCTGTTGGAAGCTGCCTTCATCCAGCGGTTTCCCGCGACCTTTATCGGTTTAGTCAATCAAGTCCATCCTAAAACATACATCGATTATCGAGTTTTTTTTTCCTTTTGCTTCAAGTTAGAAAAATTATGCAAACGATGATCAAAATGGTAATTATTAATTAGAATAACATTCCTATAGAACCACTGTTCAATATAATAATAAATAAACACATATATTATATAAAAAAACGGATATTCCCAGAACAAGTGAAGGCGAAAGTTATAGTCTAGTTGCGGAGACAAACCGGATCTAAAAGGATACTGCCGTTCAACAACTTTGTGAAATTCCAGAATAATAATCAAATAAAATTATGTATATGATATGATTTTTGGCGACAATAGTCATTCATTAGAAACGGGGGCTATGATCATTTTGATATCTTTCTTATATTGCCATGTTTGTCTTTTGTTGGAATTAAGGTGATCTACTATCCAACTAAACTAACAGGTACCGTTTGACGTTTCATACTTTTCAACTTTGTACAGGTGTAACTTACACAATTTCAATAACATTTCGCCTAAAACCATGGAATTGTGGCTTTACGGCAAGCGAAATTAAAATTATGTGAGTTACGCTTGTCTAAATATGTTTAAAATTGAAAAATATGAAACGTCAAACGGTACCTGTTAGTTTAGTTGGATAGTAGTTTGCGAGTTGTTTTTACTAAGAAACGGTATACATGTCATTATGATAAGAAGCATTTCTACTGAACCATTCAAGGAACGTCAGCCTTATTGGTATACAGTTTTAAAACTTATTTTGGTTTTCGAATATTTTGTCCCTTTCGTTGTACTTTCTAATTCAGATTGAGCGAAGAAGACAAAGGGGAATGCCCATTTTAGTATGAAACTTAATATCAGTGCGAAGATTTTTATCCCTCGATGAAACCTACTTTTTTGTGTAGGGAAAAATATATTTTCAATAAATATAAACATAATTGCGATGTAGGCCTGGAGTTCTTGGAGAAATGAACTTGAAGTCCAATAAAAAATATTCTTGGGCTCTGTGAACAAAATGTAAAATGTAATGGTAATTACTTTATTGTATAAAAATCTGTTACCCTGGATAAAAGAAGAATACGTTTAAAGACTAACCATAAAAAATGCTATAAAGAATTTTAAGTAGTATCGGTATCGGGATCTACGATATTTTTTACCGATACTATGAATGGGAAATGGGATCTTCTTTATTTTATTTTGGCGACAGTGGCTATTCATAAGAAACGAGGGCCATAGTTGTTTTGATCATATTGCCATGTTTGTCTTATGTTTGAATTAAGTTGATCTAGTTTGCGAATTGTTTTTTAAGTAACGGTAAAATACCATTATTATAATTAGCAATGGCCTTATCGCTACCGAAAGGAAACAACAGCAAAGCTTTTACTTCAAGTCCCAAATTTTTTGTAAGTGACGTGGTTGACATCCTGGTTGACGTGATCCATTTAGACTGTATAAACTTATTATTATCTTTTTATAAAAATAGGCTTCTCTGCTACGAAGAGTTCAATTGAAAGGAAGGCTTTGGTCCACTATAGCTTCGTCAACCAGTGTTATTTTAGCTTTGTCGACATAGAAAAAGACTGCTAATTTTACCAATTATGGAATTTACATTTAACAGCCTCCGTGGTACAGTTGGTAGGACGCCGTCTTATGAGGCTGCTGGTTCATTCCCCTGACCGAGCAAAAACCAAAGCAAATACCAGTGGATCTCACTCTCTCACTTCGGATCTGGGAGTTTTTGAGACTGAAAAGTATCTCGTAGTTAGTGATATCTAAGACAAAAGACACGATCTCAGTGTGGGGTCAGGATTATGTATGTGAGTGTTGGGTGTATTTATTTATTTAATTCTCTTATAAAAAACTATAAGAACTAATGTGAAATCAACATGTGTTTCGCGTAAAAAAGAAAACAGTGTAGATAAAGTAAATGACGTTAGAACAAAACCAATTATTACGTCGATTGCAAGCGACCAAGTCGGTATGTACATGCACTCAGCAATACAAAGTAACAGTTGGTACTGTTGCAAATGGTTTTCTTTCAGTTTAACCACATTGAAATAACATAAAAGTTTGTCGTGTGAGCCTGGATCGATTCCAAATAAGGTGACTGCCGTCGACATCCGCCTGGGGAGCACCAAACTGCTGTGCATTTAAAACTGCATTTATAAAGTCTTTATTCTTTGTACATTAAAGGCTAGAATTGCCTGCATCAAGGTCAATTTATCGTGGTTTCCAACCAACTGCTCTCTTCCGGAGTCACTGGCTACTCGTTCAGTTTTATTAGGAATGGATTGAATTCGTTGGTGATTATTACAATGTTTCAGACCTCGTTTAAAGGTTAGACTTTTTGGTTTATTTATTGTCTGAATTGAACTTTTCAGTCATTTTTGTCACTCACCAGTTTTATAACGTTTGGATACTTGGTTACTTGAAATAATCTATCTTTTTCATACTGGTATTATGCAGCGACTTAAGCGCCATGATTGATTTAAAAACAGAGCGCAATTAATTTATCAGAATATTTACCTTACAGAGGATTATTATTTTTCAATAGAGACATCTGACCGAATCTAATTGAAGCCGAATATATATAAGCTAAACTTGAAATGTGATACACTTATAAGGCGGTATTTAGCCGACTTCGAAAAAAGAGGAGGTTCTCAATTTGTTGGGATCTTTTCCCATCGTACACTCTACCATCAACTAGCCATCTATCCGATTACTGCCATCTATATGACTTATAAAGAACTACGTCAATAAATCGATTTTTCGAATAATCATAATAAAGTTACAAATTTATTAATTAGCACTACCAAAAAGGAAAATCCATAAAACAATACCACGTTTAATAGATTAAAATACTTTTATACAAAAGCTTAAATATTTTATTATTCTTGCTGTATTTATTTTATTTCTACGTCAGCAGATGGCGCCGTTAACAATTTCACAATACAAAAGAATTTCGACAACATTTTTGAAAAGTGTTGCAGTGCGTGTTGATGCGTATTTTGTTCACGTATATTCCAAATTCCAGCAAAAAGTGCACTCGTTATCAAAGCTAGTCAATATTTAAACGGAAGCAACTGTATAGCGTTACCCGTATCGGGGTTAAAACTGTCCATTAAAATATTTTGAATAATAGAGGCTCTTCTCAAAGAGAAGCGTATTTTTAAAAGCCATTAGCGTCAACGGAGCAACTTTTTCGACGTTTATTTTAAATCTGATCGAATTTTTGGGTTATGAAATATCTAACTGGGTTTGTGAAGCACTATCATAGTATTCCCGTTAATGAAATTTTTTGGCCTGAATAAAACTCTTTTGAAACTACTTTTTCATTCTTTCATGGACATAAATATATTGTCATAGTTTTGATGGTGAAATTAAAGTTCTTATTCGATTTAATAAATATGTTACTTGCATTTAAAATCCCAATAATGAAATATATAAATTTTCCTGTACCCAAATTATTTCTGTAATGTCTGTCTTATTTTCTGTCTAAATTCTGTCTTATTATCAATGAATCTGCGAACTCTTCATTCACTACAGGGTTCTCATCCGTAGGTAGCACCACAGTGGTTGCCATATTGTGTTTATCGCAAATCAATGATTATAATATTAATAGAATCAAGTGGATAATTCAGTAAATCGAGAATAGGCTGGTCCGCAGTGAATCTTCATTAGCTTGACCCACTTCCCATTGCGATCTATATTTCCTAGACAGAATGGGCGACTACAATTTTATGACTGCGTGTAAATCATCCGGCCAATTAATGAAATTACTTTGGCAATTTATTCCGTTCCCCGCAATTATTAATCCTGCCTTTTGTTAATAATATAAGTATGGGTAGAGGCCGTTTCCAACAGGTTGCTGCGGTCATTTTGGGGAAAATCTATGTTCTATGGGCCTTTCTGCCACTGAAAAGAAGATGGGTCGATGTGTAAAGCTGTACTGCACTGCATTAGCCCATATAAACATCCCACTGCAGGGCACGAGCTTCCTCTACAATTGAGAGTACGATTGAGAGTGATGCCATATAGTTCACCAACGCTGGCCTAGTGCGGGTTGGCGGACTTTACATACCATTGAAATTCTTACAAATCGCTATGGTATGCACATACAGGTTTCCTCATGGTGTTTTCCTTCATCATTATATTGCGTTGTGATTGACGCTATATAGGTGTATTTGATAGTAATCGAAATTGTTAGCCCCAGTGTACAGTTTTTCGTGCTATGGCTACAGCTCTAACTTGCTAATCTAGGGGTTTTATGGTTAATTCTTTACTGAAAGTATAACGCTAGATTAGTACTATATTTTTATTATATCACAGATAATCTATGTAAGAAAAATAAACCTTAATGTCATGTCATATTTCGCCACAAATATGTCCACAAAATCTCGACGAGTACCAGTAAAATCCTGCTTTATTTAGGTCAAACATTTTTCCTTTATTGTTATCGTCATCATACAAAGTTAACGAGCACTTCGTACAAATTATTGAAGTGTTATACTAAGCGTTAAGCAAGCCTTTATTGTGAGAAAACATCACGTTACCTAAATAGGCTGAGAGGCGAAAAAATATACGAAGCAAGTCACTAACAGGAGCCAGTTTGGCAAATAAAGAAATACAATGCCTATTTGTAAGGTAATTGCCGACATAATGATACCTAAGAACATTTTCTCTCCTGTGAGATATCGCGTAATTTCGAACCCAGACATTGATATATTGTCTATTACTGATATCCACTCGCAATCCAGATTAAGGCTCGTTTCACTCACAATAATAGAAAATGACTGCTAATTGAATAAAGCGCCTAAAATTTATGGCGTACAATAAGAATAAAAGGAACCTATCATTAGCGTAACAACTACTAAAACTCACTTTTAATCCACTCTCCATAAAAGAGGTCATTAAAAATAAATATTCGCACATCTGTACTGTATCGTTGGAGGAAACCACTTCCCCTAAAACTACAATCGTAAAACTGCTCGTGAAGGAGAGCTCCCCGTCTTGAGAGTAACGTATGCTAAAAAATGCAAACAGGAAAATTTAATGGTTCGTGAAGTAAACCAGCTACGCGGAGCACCCCAGAATTGCTCTCCATATTCCAGTTGTGAACGCAACTACTGAAAAATTATTTTTAAAATAACTCGATTGCTATATAGAAAAGTGATAACTGTAAGTGCACTCCTACTGCAGTGAGCGGGCTGGAAAACCTGGACATAAAGGTTTGATCCACGCGGGATGGATGCCATACGCAATCAATGATAATAGATAAATATCAGTATCTATTGTTATTAATTATTCAATCGTTGTGAATAATTCGCTCCGTTGAGTATTGAAATGTAGTCAGTGCTTTTAGCTCTGTACCGTAAATCTGTAAGAAATATATTAATAAGTAAGAGTTCACAATTAATTTAATAATGAAAATAGTTATATTTTTACCAACCGCGAATTGCCTTGTATTACTAATCTAAGTTTCCTACAAAGTTATTATCTCCCGTTCTCATTTAACTTGAAGGAAATGAAAAGATAAAAACTTTTGTTCTCCCATAAATCTGGCAACTATTAGCAAAGTTACTTTATCTGGTATTGTGTTCCATGTAAATAGTCGCGGCTGAATCTTGCTAATTCATAATTTCGTTTGGATCAGTTCCAATATAATTTATCAAGTTTGAGTTGTGCGAAATCATACTAGTGTAATTTACTATTGGGTAATTTGTACATTTATTCCACGTTTGTTTGAGGAGACATAAGCGTATTACGAAATTTATTTTCAAGTTTTCATGTTAGTTTACGCCGGACTTCACACAAAGATGTTACCTAGATCAAGATCTTAAATGTTATAGGTAATGGAAATTGAGTAGAATTTTTGTCTCACGAGACTCATATACGAAACTTTTTTATTAATTTAAACAACCGCTGTCTTTATTAACTGCACGGAAGTAGGCTTTTTGATCGACATATATTTTTGATTTTACCTCAGCGAATGTTTTCCCAAAACCAATTTATAAAATTGGTGGCATTGGATTGTGTTAAGTCAATACAATAAATTGCCATCCACAAAGACAAACACAACAAGTCACTTACGAGAATTGAAAGCGAGAAAATTGTGAGAACAAATTGTACCATCAAATAACATAAGGGGACCTCTTATGTGGATTTCCTTAATATTACTTACTATCGCTTATTATTCTAAGCTATTGACTTGAACATGGAAATTGCGTTCCGTTTTGTTTAAGTTGGGGATGTGCGCACACGAGCCAAGAGATAAGACCTACATAAAAACCAATAAGGTAAAATTTTGCACTATATCATAATATTATCATAAATCTATGATTTTAGGGGTGAATCTTAATACAGTGTCATTGACTGGAATGTTTTATGACATCGCCTCGCCAATAAAACACAGTAAACGGGCGTGGGTGATGTACGATTAGATTAATAGGTAATTTCTTGGAGCAAATTATTTTTGTGTCAGTTTCAAGAGGATTTGTGGTGTTTTAGGGATGTTTTGTATTATTTTAGGGGTTTATAATAGGTGTAGGATAGGTAGGATAGTTTGCCAATTTAGTGCCTAGTCGGTGCAATTGGTTTGTGATAGAGTAAATTCGCTTTGTAACTTAATGCTTTGGATTTTATGTTCTACTATACTTATATGTTATTTTAAAAGTAATTTGATTTTCATATTTATTTACGGACAAATTATTAATATACCCAAATGAATAAATAAATAAATAAATGAGATTCATTAATGTTTAGAAAAAAGAAGAATTTGCTATCAATTTTCGTGTGACCAATTTATTTATGTTGCGTTCATTTATTTGTAAAATAAAACCTTATGAACAACAAACACATAATTAAACAATTTCCATCACTCATTTGCTAATAAATCGCTCTGAGTAAATATTACAGTAATTATGTGATTACTTCCAACAATTAATATTTTGTATCCGTACAATTTATTATTACAACATTGCAATTAAAATCACAATATATTATGAACACAAAAGCGCATCACAAAATGTAGGTAGTTTGATAATACTGCGGTAAAACACACAGCAAAGTTTTTTCGATGCAACATGTTGCTTTATTCAGAATATAAGGCGCGCTATGAAATAGTAATTTTAAAATATTACAACGTTGTGAATACACATGCCTTTTTCGTTTTTGGTGACTGTGAGACTCATAAATATGGCTGTATGGCATAGAAAAGCCGAAAATACATTGTGAACTATAGACTTTGTATGTCAAGGTTCATTACATAGATTTTTTTTAATTGCAACGTATGGCGAGAAGAGCATGCCGTTCGCCCGATGGTAAGCTATACGACCGCTCATGAATAGTAGTGTAACCAAATAACACCTCGAATTACAAAGCAATGCTTGGCAAAATTGACAGTAATGATTTAATTGACATTAAACGTCTCTGGGTACGGCAGTAAGTCATTATTGTGTATTTCGGTTATGTTTTACTTTACTATATTTTTTATTTTCATTCAATTGTTATTGTTGCACGTTGTGATAGCCTCAAAAGGTGTTAATTTTATTTTAATATTTTTTGTATTCATTTAGTGTGAGTAAATTTGTAATCACCAATGGTTTCCTGAATAAATCAATAAACTCAAAACTAGCATTAGCATAACTCTACCAATCCAATTATATAGGTAAGTCGCAAAAATCTATTGACTTAAAACTACTAAAATTCAACATCAAACCACAGACAATATCAAGAAGTTGCTCAGCATCTATATCTCAATTTCTATGTCGGTAAGTGAAAACAAAACTGATGCTACGAAACAGTTGTGCGGAATAAAACGCCTAGACATGTCGCGAGGCAAAGTGCACCATCTGGCGTGTGAGTGCACGGTACTGTGTTTACGCTTTTTACTGTTTATTGCGTGCTGAGTTAGGTATAAACTTACTGTAGCTTATATGGAGGAGGTAATCTATGTTGAAATGGAATGAAAATTCCTTTTTATGTCGTAAGGAGTTTGAGTTGGAGTTTCGTGTGAGACTTAAATATTCTATCAGGCGCAGAAAAGACCATGAGTCGTGGATACATGAGTGGTATAGAATTGTAATTGGCTTCAATATTCGTTTTTAAACCCGTTTTATGATATTTACTTTTTATTTCATCCTTTTGTATATTACAGTCTTCTTTAACACTTGCTAACGAGTCAACATTTTTGGAAAGTATTTAATATCTTCAAAAACCTAGTGGTGCTCCTTCCTAAGGCTATAAGATGAACTACAAACAATTTGAGAAAATTCAAATGTTTTGTTTACATCTATCTACATAATATAGGTACCACTCACCAATATAGCACTCCTGAAGCTGCCTGAACGACACAACGCCGATAAAACCGATGATAATTGTAGCACTAAACACCACTTGCACTATATTGTCCACAAAACCATCTAAATTAATCAAGAACTTTAGAGTAGCAGAACCCGCGCCACGCCAAAGAGTAGAATAATACTATAATTATGAAACACCATGCGTTCACAAGCGCACAGAAGATACTAAAATATATGTCTAGCAAGATGGCACTAGATAACTACCCTCTGATGGATCATATTTATTACAAAAATAAACAAGGTCAATAAAATGACAGTTGAAACGAAAGGGACTATTTAGAAATAATTGTTCGTTACATTTCATTATTTTATGTAGTCAGTGAGATAAAAGCGTTAATTTTTTTAAATCATAACTTTCCACGGGAGAATGCATCTTCGCAATGCATTCTGGATTACTTAATGAAATGAAATGAAATGAAATGTATTTATTGATCACGTAGGCAATTAAGCAGCTCTTATGACAAGTCAATACACATAGAACTTAATCTCTATTTACAATATATTTCCTATACTTATTATTACTTATTTTAATTTCTTGCTTTTATCAATTTATTTATTAATTTTATTTATTTTTAAATTAATTTAATTTTTATTTATAATTAGTTTTATTTATTTATTTAGTTTTTATTCATATTTTATTTAAAGTATTAGTTTTTACTTTATAGTAATTTATTTGTCAAAGAAATACATTATTTACATTAGTCAAATTAAATTATATTATTTGTGGACCATAAATATTACAACGGTGCGTAGCGGTTTATAGTTATTATTACATACGGTACGGTTTATTGTTATTATACTTACTTACGTTTACATGGACTACATGGCCTAACCGCTCTCAATCGTACTCTCGGTTGTAGAGGAGGTCCATGCCCTACAGTGAGACGTATATGGGCTGATACATATACTTACGAATATAAAAAATGGTTCACTTCTCTTTTTGTTTTGTTTAAAATCAATAAGACTGCAATAAATAATAATTAATTGATAGCGGGATTTCAGTGCGTACCTGGTATCTGTACTAATTATTTACCCCTTTATTCATGCGGACTCAACGTAGTTTTCGAATGCGAAATATGAGCTAACTCAAAAACGTTATTCATGGACGTCAAAAATCACTAATTAGTAGTATGTAATAGCTCATTAACTTCAAAATGACTGAGACCCTTGTTTATGCAAATTTTAAGCAGAAAAATGGTACATGTCACACTATATACACGATGGTGTCGAGGCGAAGCTGTGCCGAGCTTCTAGTATCACAGTATAGAGTATATGGGTGTCTCTTGTATTACCCAATCTTCGGCAAACGTATTTAATTATTTATTTATTTACAGTTTATATAAATGATATATTAACGTCTATATGTAAAGACTCAGACCTAGTCTGTCACCCATGCATAATATTATAAATGCACCCATGAATACAAGTATACTCTACTAGCGGTCGGGCCCGGCACCGCCCGGGTGCATACACGTTTTAAAATGGCGGTCAAATTGTTTAATTTCATCATTTTAGAATATCGACCAATCGGACCACGAAAAACGAACAAAATTTCCTCGTATTTGCTAGAAATATCACTACTGTTTTCCTCCTATAGGTCATAGCGTGATGATATATAGCCTATAGCCTTGCTCCATAAATGGACTACCCAACACTGAAAGAATCATTCAAATCGGATCAGTAGTTCCAGAGATTAGCGCGTTCAAACAAACAAACAAACAAACTCTGCAGCTTTATAATATTAGTATAGATAAGACCTCTGTGTTCATTACAAAGTCCATAAAACGCATCCTCCGACCATTCAAGTATAATTTCGCCAGCGCATAATCAATCCAACGCCAGACAGACTGAACAAAGGATTGAAAAGCTCCATATTTATAAAAATAACCCTACAGCGAGGTAATCACGCCACTGTCATGTAGCGTTTGCCGAGTTAAAGAACCCTGACTAACTTGGCACTTCAGCCAGGGAGGGAAGAGGCGTCGCGACACAATGGGATGTATTGTCATGCCACCCCGAATCCCCGGGACAAATGTTATTCTCGTTTTTGCGTGTATCATTTTCCCCAAATTCAGGGTGATTTTTGATAGCGGGATGAATCGTTGATGATCTAGTAATTTAGTTAAGTTTTGTTGTGAATGCAAGACGCGATGACAACAATATAACTAATGCATGAGAGCAGTGTAGACTAAAATCAGATATGCCTGGATGCACACAATACATTTTCTTGGGTCTAATTTGTCGTGGTACTTTTACACAACAATTTAAGTGTTGATAAACTAAGGATTACGTAAAACAGCAATTTAGTCGTTTTATTATGCGAAAAAAGTTATAATTTATTCTAAAGCGAGGTATAAAGTATAGGACAAGCCTACTCGACCTCTATGTGCGACGTGTGACGTGTACAGTGCGCCCTCCCGGCTCGCGGCGACAGCGCGTAAGATTGCCCGGTTGTCTCCACAGTACAGTTTTCGTTACTTCCCTAGTCGTTTGTCATCTCACAACGCCCTCTCATATAAATACAAACAACCGAGGCGGAAGCCGTGAAATTTAGAAATTCCTTTGTGTCGACGCGTCGGCGCCACTTTGCCTTTATGCCTTTAGATCTACAAATTTTCAGATTTATTCTTTGAATAAATTTTGTGGTACACTGTCGGCTTTGAAATTCAATTGGCCCGAGGTCGATACATCGCTGACGAGTTCGCTTCCCTTCTTTTTATTAAAGATTTCTTTGGATTTCTGTCTAACCTTTGAATGGCACGATTTTGTTTACAGGGAAACATAAATTCCCTAATCTATAGAGTTTGATAAAATAACTTGTCAAAGGCAAGGATTTTCGTTCGCGTTCCACTATTTTATATTTGTTTCGAGCTTACACGTGTTTTCCGCCATTGTGTAGAGATTCTCCTGGAATAATCCACAAAATATTATTATGAAAAATAAATTTAAGCCTTGTCTTTAAAGTCAAATCCTGTTTCTGTAAAACAAATTCAAAGTATCATTATTTTATTTGCAAAAACTCTAAATGAAATCAGCATTAATTTTTCACTCAATTACATTCGAAACAAAAATATTAAAATTAACCTTCACATATATCATAAAGCCGTAACCCGTCGAAGGGGAGAGCGGGGACGGCGGGACATAATTCAATCAGAGCAGGCAATTCAGTCTTTTGTATGTAAAGACCGCATCCTGACTAAGGGCTCCGCTCGAGCTACAGGTCTTTAGATCGCTAACCCTCTTTTATATATTTACTTGGAATTGAATGTGTTGGAAATTAGTTTGTGTGAAGGAGTACTATGTAGGGTTAAATCTGATTTATTGACGCTACGCCTTGTAAATGTTCAAGTGGATTGCAAGTTAATAATTCGATGTCAATTAGATGTTTATCATTGGAAACGACGGGTGTGGGATGGTTTCCTGCTATTTGCAAAGAATAGTTGACGTTGGCATGAAAAGCAGTAAAGTGATTTTGAGACGAGAGACATGATTTGAGTATATTTAATTAAAGTTGTTTGGAAACTTATTATTTAATTTATGCCGCAAAATATATATTGCAAGTAAATAATTACAAAAAGCGTCCATAAGTTTTTGCAGGTGTCTCAAACTTAAAATGACCGGCTCTTTTCCTAATGTTGCCACCACAAGATGCATTCCTTCCAAGGAAAAAGTGTAATCTTCATTCACTCATATTGTTTACGTCTTCATCTGTTCTATCTTTAAAAAATCTTAGAGTAAGAATTTACTCAATGTGCAAAGTCCATTCCACATTACTACAACTCTGATCGATAACTACATAGTATACGATATTTTTGTATATTCCATACGCATCAACTCCGGAAGGAGCAAATGCATTGTTCTTTATTCTCGCCGTCTCTTTCATTTCCTTTACGTTTATTAATCTACTTTTGCAAGCCCTTCGATTCCGGAATCACCCTTTATGCCCCCGAAGGCTTGAATTCAAGCCCTCCTGACGGAAACTCAGCATGTCGGTGATCAGAGTAGTGAAATTCCACGCTTTTGTCCTTATGGACCCCTTCAGGAAAACTGGCATTGTGATTTTTTTGTTTTGATTAAAATCCAGACTTGATATATTATGTAGTTTCTATAGTCTATTTGTTTACACGCATTGAAATATCTAATTAACCATGTATTTTGGCGAAATGTTTTTCAAAATATAAAAGTGAGTCAGACCAAATTCGATATAGCATAGGTATGTCATAAATAGCTGTTTCACCTTTGAGTAATGGCTTTGAGTAACTTTCAGTAATTTCAATCTCGTAATGATCAGGCTTTAAAATAATAAACTCAAATTGTCATCTAATATTATTGGAAGTCTATTTGTATTTTTGAACAGAAAGTTCAGTTCAATATATTATGTCAGTGTTCTTACCTTAATCAATCAATAATACTTTGAGAGCTTTTGAGAGACATGTATTATAGTCATAAAACATTTAATGACAAAAGCTATGTTGTTTACTGTAGCAGTAAAATATTTTAAAAATAAAATATAGAACAAAAGTAAAGTTACTGCAGTAAGTAAATTGATGCTATATGCTAATTAATTAATTCCATTTATTCAATTAATAGAGTACCACATATATAATTTGTAGTTACACGCCTTACAAATGGCCCCCACTTTAGACACTTCGTTTAGCCGTCGAACGGTCATCAAATAAACGTCGCCTCCCCTTCAAGGGCGCAATTAGCGAGAATACGGTGGTAACTTTGAATACTTTAAAGGTTCGCGCGTATTTGCACTCCAACACAAAGCTATACATTTGCTACTTTTTCAGTCTCTTTAATATTTCGTAGAGCTCAGTCTGATTCGAGTTCAAGAAGAACATTTGTACGTTTTAAAGCATTGTTGGATTCAAAACGAAAATGTGTATCTTCATTATAGCTACCTACTTCAGTGTGCTCCGAACTCAACAGTACATCTTGTTAGTCGCTGTAATTCTTAAGTTTCTTCGTTTTCTTTTTAATTAATTTTAACAAATTACCCTACCTTCTCAGTTTCTTCTCTTTGCTTTCGTTTAATTAAATACTGGAGTGTCACTTGCCAAACGGTATGCCCGTGAAGTGGTCTCAACGTACCAACCCCTGTACCGTTAATTACTGTGAATATTTTTTTATTCTTTCCATGGTCCGGTTGTTTGGAATTATCTGGCCAGTATTGTTGTTTATGTAGTGGAGTGGACCTTTTTACAAAGAAAACAGCAAGTGCTCTGTTAGAATTTATGCGACGAAAGAATTTGTTACAAATACTTTCTGATGTGAAGGTCTTTTATACATTATTTTATTCGTTTTTAATACCAAAAGGGACTGTTAATTTGAGCTAGCATTCCGTGAAATATGTATTGTAAAATGATGAATAGAAGCCCACTAGATAGTTTTTGGTAGGATTTTAAAACCGCAAAATTAATTATTACTCTTGTAATTAAATTGGTTTCAGAACAACATTTTAACCTGTGTTTAAATTATTTGGGTTAATTTAATGAAAATATCATTAATAGAAATTAATACAAGTTATAGTTATGTCGCTTAGAGTTCTGCAGGGGCTGGATTTTTCGACGTAGACATGCTCCTTACAATTTCAATAAACGTAGGTGTCTTCGGCTTTTCTTCGTAGGTCCAAACAAATTTTAAGGATATGGATTTATTCTCCCATTAACTTACAACTGATCTTAGGTCTATAACTTACTGTTTTATGTAAATTCTTCCATCCTTGATCATCATCATCATCTTCGGTCAAAGAAAGTCAACAATTATAATATAATGTCTTGTTGGAAATTTTCTACCTCTGACTAGTGACTGTTAAGTTACTCCATGATAGACTAGCCTCCAGTTATTATTTGCAGATTCAAGCAAATTTATATACAAGCAAATGAAACCGCGATAATGCTTAAATGCAGATAAGTAGCCGAAACCAACAGGCTCAAAAGTAACCGAATGAATTGCCTACATTTATCTGGCCATAATTTGTTGAGATAAAGCCAACAATAGGGGACGGTTCCATTGTCATTTATGTCGCCTTCTTCCTATTTATGTATTCTTTCAAGTTATCTACTACAAATTGTACTGCAATGAAGTTATCATCCGGGCTACTGTGGTTTACGATTTCGATTGTAACATTACTTACATTTTTATTAATGTTCCTTATGATGTTATTATTATCGAGACTAAACGATCTACTCATGACACTTGATTTTATTTGCTTATAATCGATAAATTGTTAGTGTATACGCGCATGTTTTCACTTTAGTCATAAATCGAACCTCAATTGTATACCAGTGGATCTTTGAAAATAAACAAAAATCGTTCAACTTTACGAAGTGTATTTTTTAAACATGTCTGTCAAATAAATACAAATGGAAAAAAGAAGAAAGAAAGATCGTTAGTAGATCACAGGTGCCATACAAAACTCAAGTAATTTTGGATGATGGAAAAATCTTCGGGTCGGAGAGGATTAACGCCCAAATATTTTTACAACTTCAGGTATCTTATAAACTGAATATAAACGAGAAAAGCTACATTTCCGTGAGACCAAAGTAAAAAAAACCCACACCGGAAACAACTTAAATATTCACTGTGCCATCAAAATTGCAGTGTTTTATAGCATTTAAAATTAAGTAGGTGAATCTAATACTATCAATATTTATTTGTTCAGTCGTTAAACACATAAACGGTGAAGGCGCTTTTCATGTAAAGTTATTGATATTTACTGTACAAAACTGCTTTCAATTCCGTAGTGTGCTTTCAGAAAAAGAACTAAAAAGTCGTCCGTACCCGCGGATTAATTCTGGTCTTACGCTGTTTTAATTAAGAAGGTCGACAGTTCCAATTACAGGGCTACCTCAGTCGATAGTCGGCGAAGAAAACAATTTGACGTTGTTTTATTAGCGCTTGTACAGCAAATAACGCTGTCGACTTGTGTTTTATTTGTTCGACTACAATAAAAGTGTTTATAAAGAAACGGGCTTAGACTTAAGTCTCAACGTGAAAATACTTGGAAACTTTTTATTGTTTAGACGAGTGGGAAAAGATTAATGGTAATTTTAAGATTGATGAGTTTTGAAGAAATTAAAGTTGCTTCAAGTAATATTGCTGGTTTTCGTGTGAAAATTGGTCTAGTTATATTATTTTATTTTTCTTTCAGAATTTTTATATTTTAGTAATATTGTGGGTTGAAAATTGAAATAAACGCAACAGTTTCGTAATTTGATTTTATTTGAAGTTTTGTTTTATTGTGCCCATAAAATTTCATAAATCTGTCAATTTTTAATGCGCGCCGTTTTAAGGGCTTAGTGGAATTGCAGAGGTGTTTAAGTTATATTTTTAAATTAGCAAGCTATAAATATTTTTTCGTCAACAAATGAGCGGTAGCTTAGTTAACACGTTCGCGCGCTGTAATGCATGACAAGTTTTGGCATTTTGACACACGTTTTTTCCATACTAAGTCCATAGGCGTACTTGCGTAGGTCCGCTTACCAATACCATACCAAATGACAGAACGTCTTCAGGCGTCGCACGTCCTAGGGCGTTCTGGCAGATTTCTTTCAACAATACAATACCGCCCGTCGACGTACGGTGGATTACTAGATTTCAAACTTGAACGACTGTCGACGTAGTGTCGCGTTAGCTTTTTAACTTCTATCGCCCACCGACGTACCGCGCGCGAACGTGTTAATAGCGTACTAGATATGCCAAATGTCGGAGGTTTCAACCCAAGACCCTTACCTCTGATATTTTTAAGTTAATTATTTATCCTTAATTGATAACCGCTCTATTATACGGTGAAAGAAAACGGCGTAAGGAATGTTGGGAAGTTGCATAGTTTCAGTAGGCTAAAAGCATACATCTGAAATGTGAACTAACTTATGTAATTGTAAACTGTTGTTTGCATTTTATTTGGTAAGGCTAATTAATAAAATAGAATACATGCATATTTAAACTGGCGCCTTTTTCCTAAAAGAGGTAGGCAGATGTGCAATCAGGACACCAAAGTTTTGCTTTGTATTTTCCTTCCCACCATGTGACAGGGGGCGAAACTATTACTATATTGGGCACAAATTCCTGATTACTCGTCTCGCCTATCATTGCATTAAAAAAATACATATCGTCAAGTATACAGTCTAATGATGTTTGATGTTGTTTTGTTATATTTGTTTAGTTATAGTTTATGTTATTTAATGATATGTTAGTTAATTTTATTTAATAGACATATTTTTAAAATAAGTATTAGTTTATAATACACATCAATTACAAAAGTAAAGCCGGTAGGAATCGGTACGTATGGCGGCTTCGCCATTGGTATGTTAGTTTCCTCATGTTTACTAAGGTATTAAAATAAAACGTGACATAAAGTGACATAGTGTCTGCATCTGACCAGTGTGCAACTCCGTGGTGTAACTCATATCATAACGTAGTAATTGCAGCGTAAAGCGCTGAATAGGTTGTTAGAACATCGTATGGGTGACAGCTAGTGGCTGCAACACGTCGCCATTCTACAGCGACCCCGCTGTTTTACAGCACAAAGGGCTTTAAAGCGAAGACGTTCAGACGGGAATTGGCGGTGTTGTGAATTACTTTTTTTCCTTTAGTGCGACGTGGTGTCAAAGGGCCAGCGAGTACTAAGAGCTCTAATGATTATATCTTGCATGAATTATATGCAATTTTAGCTTTTATTAGGAGACAATAGAGTTCATTTATATTGTTAAATATGAAGTAAATTGTGGTTTTCACAGCTTTTGTAAAACAGTTGGCGTATATGGCCGAAACGAAATAACAGACTGCGGCTCCGATCGGCTTCCTGATACAAGTGTGTGTGATTTTCTACTTTGATTCAGGTGTAGGAGTTGGAAATACGACGACCAGAGAGACTCTGATATCCATGACACAAGAATCTTCCTTTAATTATCTAGTTGTCAGTGACCAATCTAGATTGTGTGTGTCATTTTTGAGTATCATTGAGCCCGAACGTCTTATTCCAATTTCGTTGTCGACGACAAAATAGTTATTTGAATTAATAAAATAAACATGTATACATAGACTCACGCATTTTCCCCAAGAGGGGTAGGCAGAGGTTCTCTTGGTAGCAACAAGGACACCCACGTTTGCCTTGTGTGTTCCCAAGATGAGATAAAGGGGCGAGTTTATCGCCATAACAGGTGCAAATCCTGTATCCGGGCTGATAATGAATAGAAATATCTAATTTAACTTAGCCAGAAAAACACGAGAACACCATACCATGCAATTACTTGCTTATTAAGTAATTACAAATAATAGAAAAGAAAGTAGTTTTTTCATCGTGTAAGAGTATGCTCTAAAGAACCATTATTTAAAAAAAATACTATCAAATTACCCTTTATTATCACCGCATAAATATCTCCAAAACCAGCGCATTAATATCCATCAACACTTTAATGAAAACAAAACCAGATTTGTAAATCATCATCGTATAATGAATGTAAATAGAATACCATAATTCACGGTTAAACAACTCCGAATAATTCTCAATGACTTTGTTATTTATTGATGCTTGATAATCATTTTTCCATTTAGAACGCGTCGGTATCACACATAAAAGGGAGCCGCAATGATCCAATCCGTTCGCGTGAGAAAACTCAGTTCAAAGCACAAATTTGAAATTAATTTAAGCTGGTGTTGGTATCACTTGGTACAATGCTGGCCGAGGGTAGCGTCTTTGGTTATTGAAAGGTGAAAAATATTGTTTATGTTCTTTTTTCTGAAAAATAATATGGAGATTTGTTGTGGCTAAGTTAGTTGCTTTTTGATATCTCATACATTCAGCTTAATAATTCGTTTAAAATAGTGGGACACAAATCATTACTACACGCATGATGATGGCCAAGTCAAGATAAGTTGAAGTTGGATTTAAAAAATTAAATCACTTTTAAAATCAGTTTATCTTAAAAACTTGTTGATTTATTTCAAAATAATTTGTTTCATTAATTCATTTATTTTTACCTTCGATATTCAAACAAAATTAACTTCACCCGAAGACACAATAAAGTTCTCTTCACAAACATACAAAGTATATATTAAATATAACCCCAAAAGCCCAACACCTCGGCCACAAATGCACCTACTGACGGTCTCTTTGCGTTTCAATAAATCAGAAGAAATGACGGCGACGCGTTAAGCAGTCATCGTCGCGCTGGGTGGCCGGCCGCAGACGCCTTCACGGCTATTTCACGCCGCAATGTACTACAAATAAAATCGAACGTGTGGACACGGAAATAGTTCCACTGAAAGTGAGCCATAAACTATAGGTTGGTATCGAAATGTGGAGGTTTGTCCGTGTAGATTGAGTACCTTGTAACTTATGCTAGTTCTAATGCGTTATGGTATATTATGGTGTTCTATTGTGTTGGTGGACTATATGGTCTAACCACTCTCAATCGTATTCTCGATTGAGAGGAGGCACGTGCCCTGCAGTGGGACGTATATGGGCTGATACATGATGATGATGGTGTTCTATAATAGTATACTTGAAAATACAAGTATGACCTATGTAGTGCATGGATATATAAATAAATACACCCCACAGTTACATTCATAGTCTTGAACCCACATCAAGATCAATTAAGTCTTGTGACATGGGTATCAGGAAATACGAGAGACTTATCGGTCTCACAAATACCCAGACCCGAGACAAATACGTGTGGGCCTCACAAATATTTGTCTCGGTGCAGGGATCGAACCCGCGGCTTCTCGTTTTACAGCCGGTGTCTAACTAACTGCGTCACGGAGGTTGTATAGTAGTATAATTAATATATTTTTTATAATATAGGTCTGGCAAATGAGCAAACAGATCAATGTAAGTGCCAACTGCTGTGTTGCCGGCTCTTTAAAAAGAGGAGGGGAGTGAGAAGGAAAAAAGATGGGCAGAGGAACGGGGTAATGGACACCCGGCAATCTCACTCACCGAACGATACCCTACGGCAAAGCTGTCACTTTACGTCGATCTTCTATGAGATTGTGGTATCGTCCCGGAGAAGCCTGAATCATGACGGGCAATAGCGTGGCTCTACCATATTTAAATACATCCAATAGTCAAAAACGTTGGAGACAGTAGGGTATCAAGTCTTGCGTCGTAGGTATTGAAAACTAAGAGAGACTTTATCGTCTCAACATCCAAAGCAGAAACAAATATTTGCGGATTATACCAATATTTGTCAGCGTACGGAGATAAAGCTCGCAGACTTTCATTTCACAACTGGGATCAAACCAACAGCGCCATATCGACTGTCGAATGATTATGTGATATTATTTTAATATGTTGTTTCTGTCATATTTAAAGAAGTGCTCCCTCTTCTACGGGGAAAGATCATGGTTTTCAGAGATGGGCTGAATAAAAAGTGAACCATTTGGCGAAGAATGATCTTATCAGGGGACTTAACTATGCCTGCACCAGAAAAATATTGAAATTGATTAATTTCATTTTGTAACATAATTGCGTTAGTTTACTAAAGCCAATTTGTGAGCATTTAATTTAAAAAAACCACAAAATTCAAAATTATAAAAATTGGTAACTATTCGATAGAGACTTATGAAACTGCATGGCCTAAACCCGAACTACAGCAAAACGTAAGGAATCTTAACTCGAAATTATGAAGTAATAAACATAAAAAAATACAGTCGAATTGAGAACCTCCTTTTTTGAAGTTGGTTAAAAATACTTAGTTTCTTTGAGCTTCTCAGCACTTAACATTACAAATCAAATGACACAACTGTAAATACTTTACGTCCCAGGTCTTAGTGCTTGGAGTGTAAATCCACCTGGCCCGTAAACCTGGAGTTTTATTAGTCCACTTCCAGTAATTGCTATGGACAACTATGTTGATACCAATAAAGTACAACATGTATAATTATCAACACATCGTTTTTAGATCTCATTCCGGTTGGTTATTTGAAATTGTCGGTTAATTTAAATAACTTCTTGGGTGTATGCAAATTATCTCAAATATTTATGAACAAATCGTCTTTCCATTAGCCCCATATGGCCCTAAATTCATACTTACTGGATGTATGGAGGTATTGATTCATAGGTTATTCTTACTTGGAATTTATTTTATTAAGGTTTTTCAAACATAAAACATTACTCTAGCAATATGAGTTAGCGTGGTGATTGTTTTAACTAAAAAGTTGGCACAATTGGTTGACCATTAAAAGAACTAAGACTAATCTGGATCTAGATTTTCCATCCCAAGATGTGATAGGGTGCAAGCTTATCGCCATATCAGGCACAAATACCTGACTCCGAGCTGATAATGAATAGAAACATCCAGTATAACTTTGCCTGGCCCGGGATTCTAACCGAAACCTCGGCTTTGCAATCATGCCATACTACAACTGTGCCAGAGAGATGACGGATCAATTTTTTTAATTCATAAAAAGCCCAGAAAAACATTGCTTAATATGCCGATAGTGGAAAGGAAGATTAAGATGAAACGTGGGTGTCCTGCTGTGGGTGTGCTGCCTACCCCTTCTAGGAAAAAAGGCGTGCGTTTATGTATTTATGTACTAAACCTATATGAAACAAAAACCTAATAACTATACTAACTTGAATACTGCAACAATACTTTCACAAAACGTCTACTTCATAACGTTGCCACAATGCTCTGCCAATTTCGCCGCAAGGAGCTCAGTTTGAAAAGAAACCACGAAATAGAATAAGAAATTCTAGAATATATTATAATTTAACTAAAATGTTAAGTGGCATGCCTAAAAATTCTTCCACTCGGATATTCATGTGCCGCGAGCGAGATTCCAGCCAGTTCATTCTGCAACTGCAGAATTTTAATTTCTTTCTTTTCTTTGAATTCAACGAATCTCTCGCTGAATACGTAATATAAACCACTTGAGGCGTGATTTTGTAAAATGTTATAGCTATAAATGGAGATGTTCTTGCTTCCGCACTTTTAGTAGTTTAGTCCTTAGTGGTTCTGTTATTGTGCAGTAATGGCGGAAATTCTATGGGAACTGTTCATAGTTATGTACTTATAGAACTTTATTGAAAAAAATTAGTAAATAGTTATGTTAAATTAAACATGTATAATGCTATGATTATTTGCCTTATAAAGTAAGTTGTCAATAGTTGTCATTGCGTCTAACCTATAAAGAAATTTCGATCATTGTTAAAGAAAATAAAATAACATAGTGTAGTCACTAAAACAAAGAATATATCCCAAAAAAACTTATATGATTCTGCATAATTCGTATGCTTATTTAAATAAGTCTACATATAAATGAGTAATATTTAAAAGCGGAACTGCATTAGTGGGTAACAGTGGCGGTGAATACCTTTAAAAAAAGTAGTATCGCAAACTACTAAAGCGGACAGTAAACTATTACAAACAGTTGAATAGTCCGCGCTGTAAACAAACTTTAATTAAACACCGGGCGTTGAGAAAACAGAATTAAATTCTAACAAATAAAAATTAACTACTGTCAGCGCAATCTGAAACTGTAACCAATGTTTAGTAAACGAGCAACAAAAGGGAAAACAAATTCAACAAAACACAAATTACATTTTTACAACTGAGCAAACAACTTTAAACTCGCAGAAACGGCACGCGAAGGTGTTAAGTGGATTTGAAATGTGAAGTAACCGTAGTCAGATCGAGGTGAGCATCTGAATTGAGTCAGACAAACGAATCTCATCGACAAGATCCTATCGCGTTGAATTTAAGAACAATTTTTCTCTTAAATCCAAACAAATGAGGCGCCATTAGATGGAGTGAGAGCGCTTAATCTATTTCTGACGAGTTCAGTGACGCCGACAAAGACAGATCGACATTAGCCTACCCACACGGCGCAAAGGCGTTCCACTTCTGTTTCAATTCCACTTTTATTTGCGGATTAACTTCTTATTAGTCATTGTGCTGGGACGGGCCCGAGCCTCCTATCACGAGCTTTATGAATGGCTCAATTATTTTGCAGATTCAGTACGAATTCGACGGCGAAATTTCATCTGTATTCGCCCTAAGTGTTACGTATTTAAATTCTGTCATCCATCTGTCTTAAGTTTAACTGAATCTCTGTCTTTTTTTATTTATTATAGAAGAAAGTGTTGGGATAATATAAAACATGTTAATCATTATAAAAAATGGGTAAGATGTTTAACATGTGTAGCTCGATTCTCAAGTAACACGAGTATTAATAAACTGACAACGTATTTATGTGCTTCACAGTGACAAAGATAATGGTTGCAATAAATATTGTGCGATTAAATACTCAGTTAAGTGACAATGAAATAGTATTTTTGAATGCCAGCTGGATGCATTGAAAGGATTAACGATTCTTTACTCTATATTATTAAGTGTTACTCCATATTCGACACATGAAATCGTTTTAATTTACATAGATCCACATTGCTTTTTTGTCCGTTCTTATTAGATTTTGTTCTGTAGAAAATAGACAATTGGCTTACAAATTATGGTTTATTTTAAATCTTAACTCTTAGTAAATAAGATTCAAAATAAATATGTTTATTAGGAGGCTAAAATAAATATTGGAAGGCGGAGAGAAAAGGCGTATTTCAGAACAGACAAGTTGAAGAATGTCGAAATGTGTCATCTGTCAGTCGGTATTTAAAACGATATGTTATTCTGAAAGTGTCGCCGAGAGTGGCCGTGCCCGTCGTGTTTCTAAATAGTCGAGGCAGCTGTCTTGTTTAAGATTAGGCATTTTCGGGGAAGTTAAATGAAAATTCCTATTCATTTAACGCTTTTTTCTGTTAAAGTGACGCATAAATTCTACAAATTACGTGGATAAACTCGAAACTCCTTTTTAGATGTATTTTGACACGATTTTCGAGAAACCTAAAAGAAGCTGTAAATTTCTCGTAATAAACATGGTAGTGTTTGTTGTTTCAATGCTTATATCCAATCGAAAGAGCTGTATTTTCGTCACTTGTCGAGACTGTCACGTCTTAATTGATTCCTGATGGTATGCACACTTCAACAGATGTCGCTTCTATCAACAGTAATTAGATTATATAAAAAACTTGTGTAATCTAATTATACTTGATAGAAGTGATGTGTGTCATGTCATTTGTCAAGCAGCATGTGTGTTATCTGTGCGCAATGAAGTCTCAGGTTCGAGCCCCAAATTGGGCAACCGATTCAACACATGAGTTTGTCGGTTTTAATGAAATCGTATATATAAAGTAATCTGAAACTAGTATTTGATTCCGTACCTGTGACAAACTTATGCCCGATTATATATTGGAACGGCTATACTGACCCAGTGAGCGATGATAATACCATATTATATGCATTTTTTTATTGCAATGAATGGCGAGACGAGCATGCCGTTCCACTGATGGTAAGCGATATGACCTCTCATGAACACAGGCAAAACTAAACAACAACTTGAATTACAAAGGCATGCTTAGCATTCTACTGCACTCGCCATCTTGAGACATAAGATGTTAAGTCTCAATACATTCAGTAGTTACTCTAGCTACAATGTCTTTCAGACCTAAACACAACAGTGCATTTATACTTCTGTTTGGCGGAAGAAATAGACATTGCGGTGGTACCTAACCATAGGCGGCCTCTCACATGTGAGATACCTAACACTAGTAAAACGTTGACATAAACATAGTAATATGATAAAACGGTACTCGTTTTTGACACCTCTCCAGTGTTGATGCATGTTCATGGTTCGTTAAACAGCGCCGTCGGGACCGCATTCACTGAGAATAACAATAAGGCGATAACTTTTCATATTTCATGAAATTGGTGATGAATATCTCCTGTGAATTCCAAAATTGTGTGATAGTTTGTGTATTTGTGACAGCCTCCGTGGCGCAGTTAGTTAAACGCCGCCTTTGAAACGAAAGGCCGCGGGATCGATCCCCGGACCGAAACAAATATTTGTGTGAACCACAGATATTTGTTTCGGGTCTGGGTGTTTGTGAGAGCAAAAAGTCTCTCGTAGTTCCTGATACCCACGACACAAGACTCGATCTTAGAGTGGGGTCAGGACTATGTATGTGACTGGTTGTTATTTATTTATTTTTTACGATTAAATCAATTAGTACTAACTTATTCATTATTGTTGATTCTCATAACTAAACGATTAATAAGTTAATATACCTAACAATCGTTTAATAAGAGAATTATTATTAACCATTATAGCGTTATCATCGCCCCTATTATTAAAGATATTATTTGTTTGCATTTCAATATTAACACACGTAGAATGTAGCGTCTGTAAAAAACTACAATAAAGCTGTAATCCTACTACAGGGCTATATGAACAAAAAATATTGCGTTGTATTTTTAAAACCACCTCAAATATACGCCGATATTCCAAAAAGATTTCACCCGTTAAGCCATAACGCTATAAAGTAACAAAAATAAAACGTTTCCACTTCTCGCCCACTAACAATATATTGTCATGCAAATGGAAATCGCGGTATGTAAAATAATATTCAACGGTACGCCGAAAGCGAGACTCCCCGGCAATAGAAGTGTCTCAATATTTCTTATCCGAGACTTTGTTTTTACAAAGGAAAGTCGTTTAAACTGACCACTTCCGCCTTCAATGGTAAGTATTATGTTGCATGTTCAGCAGTTGTGCACTTGAAATGGTGAAGGTAAGAACACGTTGGATAAGATTTAGCGGATTTACAAAAATAATTTAATATGGAAATGGTAAAGCCACACGGTCACATTTGAAGTTAAATGACTCAATGCTATGGGGTCAGTAACATTTGGTGTACTCAATAAACTTATAGGGGACTCTTATTACTGCTGGTAGGCCTTTTTTTTATTTCTATGAATGGCAAGACGAGCATGCCGTTCGCCTTATGGTAAGCGATACGACCGCTCATGAACAGTAGCAAGACCAAAGAACACCTTGAATTACAAAGCGATGCTTGCCATTCCACTGCGCTCGCCATAAGGCGACTTTTTTGCCGGCTTGCATTGGTTAGTTAAAATTGCCGAAGACCAAAAAGTTATTATTGTAACATAAGACGCTTATTGAGTAATACATAATTATGGTGATGATAATATTAAAATTATATTGCTTCAGTAAGTTATGAATGATTAAAATTTAATGAGGGCTCCGAACCGATCCATCGTTCATGATGACATATGATAAGTTTTTACTAAACTTATTAGCAGACCCAACCAAACCCCAAACGATGGATGACGTCAATTAATCTCTACATCTCTCATTGTTCAAGTAGTATCTTAGTATACTATGATTGTGAATGGAATTTACTTATTAATTCTAACAAATATATGTTAAGTATTGCAATTAGTGACTCGAAGTTTATTTTTGAAATGGCATCCTCTCAATGCCCCAAAGGTGTCTTTTCCTTAGACTCAAAACATTTATATTTATATGTTCAAATATATATTTCTAAAACTATAAATCGTTGCAACTCTTCCTAGTTTACTGTGAACGCAGCCGATGCAGTAAGCAATAACGATTTTCCGCAAACTCCTTCAGGTAATAAATGCGAGGTTATATCGAGTGCATCGTGATTTTTGAGTTTTCAGGCCGTTAAAAATATTCCACTACTTGATGTTGCATAATATTAAAATTCTCATTTTACATACGAAATTGGGTAAGTATATCAATAATTATATTTTGAGTGGTAATACCACAGGGTATAAGTAAGAATAGTATGAATGGACGTTCAATATATAAAAAAAATATCAATAACATATCCTGCACATTACAGGTTAATGTGCAGGATATGATCTCGAAATTTTTAATATCATCAGAAGTCCATAACTGAACATTGGTCGCCGCAAAGTATTCTAAGCAATTTGTAGAAACTGCCATGAATCCAAGAATATATTTTCATCCAACGACGCCGTGTTTACCTGTAATGTCACTTACATAATATTAGATTTATTTGGTTAATGTGAATTGCTGGGCTTATCCATCGTGTAAGCACTTCAAATATATGGTTAATATATCTTTCTTTTACTCAAAAACTAGTTTCTCTTTATACAATTTTTGTAATAAAATATATTGGCTATAAAAGAACTGTCTCACAGAAAGGCAATACAAGACCCTTTCTCAATTATTTGAAGACATCCATAAAATATTTCGTAAATACGTTTCAAAGGGAATATGAAGGCATAGATACGGGACAAATTAAGTTTATGGATGAAATAATTTTATGAAAATAGTACGAGCTTCCACGTAAAGCGAAGTATACAAAGCAATAGATCATGATGGATACGATAGGGTATTAGCGTCACAATACAATTTATTCGGCTTTCTTCGATGATTGATGCCTAATTTTTGTTACGCGGCAAGATATCATTGAATCGCCTTCCGAATGTATATTTTATAGAATAGTCATTGGAACGGTGGAATAAGCAGATAATTACATACATACATAAACTTACGCCTTTTCCCAGAAGGGATAGGCAGAGGTGCCGGGGCACCCACATTTCGCCAGTAGGTTCCGTCCCACAATGTGATAGGGGGCGAGCCTATCGCCATATCGGGCACAAACTCCTGACTGCGAGCTGATACTGAATAGAAAAATCCAACATCACCCGACCTGAGATTCGAACCCGAAACCTCAGCTTTGTAAGCGTACCGTAGTACAACTACGCCACCAAGGCAGCCAAGGCAAGTTGAGGCGAAGCAGATAATTGTGATTCTAATTACGTTGCTAAGTATTAAGAATAGATCGCAACAGAAAAGCACAACCTCTTTAAATAATACTATAGCTAACGATCCAATCCATTCAAGAGGTAGTCAAGACTAGAGACTAGCTCTTTTAAACGTTCTCAGTGGAAGTAGCTCAAGAAGAAATAGATGAAAGTGCAGAAAGCACAAGTTTGTTATTTACGAGCAGTCATCATTCACGAAGCAGATAAAACACGATGCCGCGACAAGTTTGACTGGGCACCGTCTGACACACTTCTCAAGTTCTCAACTTTACTGGAGCTGCAACCAGTTACAGCATTTATTTTTAGATCGATATTTTATCGCTGTGTTTGAAGGTTTATTATGTTGATTTAATAGGAATTAAAATAATGGTTTCTTAGATTTACGCGAATGTTACACATTGAAATAAAATTATTATTTACGGATTTTCTCGCGGATTTGGTTTAATTTTACATTTTTTGAGCTCCCGACGTTTCGACCGCCCCGTGACCACGAAAGCTGTAAAGTAATCGAAACGTCGGGAACTCAAAAAATGTAAAATTAAACCAAATCCGCGAGAAAATCCGTAAATAATAATTTTATTTCAAGGAATTAAAATAATTAAAAAAATATTATCAGTATGATACGAGTATTTAGCCAAAATACTGAACATCTTCCACTGCTAAACATAAACCTCCTCTAAGGACGTCCATAGATAGCTGTTGGAAGCGTATCCCACGTATCCTGAATTATCCCACGGTATCATGAAATCTCTCAACTTTGTGCATGGAATTTTGAAAACTGCTCCTGCCTGTACTTGGCCGTCATGCCGAATTAATTTATTTGTTTGGTTTATTCTGCATTGATAGGTAAACTGTAACGATGTTTCAACTTTTGTATTATGTTTTAATAATAAAAAATCTTAGTATTTAAAGATAAGCAATGGTAAGCATTGAATTCATTCGCTTTTTGTTAATGACAGTTTAAAAACAGAATAAATGTTAAAGCACCTACATTTCAAATAAAATATTTAAAATTTTCCAACTTCTTTCCAATAAAATAAATAACGTACATTAGTGGAATTGAAAACATAGGAATAGAAATTGAAAGCAATACTACAATTTCTAACGTTTTCTTCCAAGCATTCTTATTTCACTCCAGAATAATATATTCGGAGCATATGCTCACTTTATTTTACAAGCGTGTTGCGAACTTGAGTTAAAGTACTTATAGATTCGGGGAAGGAGGTAACGGGTGTCTGCCAATAACGATGTGGGTTCCTTAAGTTATCTAATCAAGGAATTAAGGTGGAAACGAACAACTTGTGAAGCATTACAGAGTTCAGTTATCAGCCCTGACGAGGGTACAACAAGGCCAAACACGAACTTACCCTCAACTTTTAAAGATTACCTTACACTCGAGATTGTTTAGTTAAACTTCTAAAAGACGCGTGTTCGTTGTAAGTAAATGGGTAAAAAATTTTAATTAGTGACCTACTTAAATATTTTATAGATTTGGAAGTTTTTTTGCCTAACTTGTAATTGTGTTAGCGAGTAATCTGTGGTTTTGTTAAATTGTGCAGTGGAATTTCTGTGACTGAAGAGACAGAGTGGCAGCAAGGTATGTAATAGGTTTATATGCTATTCTATATAAATTTTTATTATAATATATGTAAATAGCTTTTGAGCCAATTCGGCCTGAAATCTCTTTAGAACGCGAATTTTGAAGGGATAGGGGGAGACTTCCGCTCAGTAGTGGGATGAAATAGGTTAACTTACAAACACGTTTAAATAGAATTCTGTATCTGTATCAGCCCATATACGTCCCACTGCAGGGAACGGGCCTACTCTACAATCGACAGTACGATTGAGAGTGGTTAGGCCGTATAGTCCGCCACGCTGGCCTGGTGCGGGTTGGCGGACTTAGATACCATAGGAGTTCTTATAAACCGCTATGGTATGGATGTTTCCTCGCGATGTTTTCCTTCACCATTTTAGTGCGTGGTGATTGACTATCAATACACACATGACTTCGAAAAGTCAGAGGTGTGCCCTGGGATTTGAACCCGCGACCACATGTTACCAACAGGCCACCACGCACTTTTTAAATCTAAATAGAATTATTATGGAAAAAAAAAATTAACATGGCAGCTAACATTAAATACATTCAGCAGTACATTTTCTTACACTACATATTATAGTGATAGTAATATTAACTTTTTTTTTATATAGGAAACTTGTGGACGAGCGCGCATTTCGCCGCCTCCGATGGTGGTAAGTACTGCATGCGTTTTATTAATTTCAGTTCTGCATATACAGGTTTTTAAAAGTTTATAATACTTAGCGAAAGTAGACCAGCGGAAATCGAAAAATAAAACTGTAACCCGTGTCTAAGTCGTATCAAGACTTCTTAGTGTCAGTGGTCAAAGTTCAGGATTTCAGCTATTTATTGCGATCCCACAGGATCCGAAAATTTACGCGGAGACCGATAAAAATGCCGCAGTTCTGGATATGCGGGTAGTTGCCGTTCTCGGTAGTAATCGATGACAACCATCTGACTGGTTTTCAAGAGGTTTTAATTTACGATTCTGTTAGCTTAGTACTAAGTTTACTGCTGAAACGATTGGTTCGATGGATTTCTGTTCGGGATTTAGGACAACCGAATTTCTTTTAGGATCTAGTCAGTTACAAGTTCTACGACTTATCTTGTTAGGCTTAGTATTACGTAAACTAAGGTTGCTTTGAAAGTAAGAAAAAATATAATGGTCATGAAGTGAAGAAAGATCAATGTTACCTTGACCTTTACTGACATTACTACTGAATTAATCAAAATAGGTGATTCTGCAAACAAATTGAGTTTGTGGCTAAATATGTATTTGTATATAAAATAAAACATGATCCATGTTTTATTATTCATCCAGCAATAAATAAAAATCTTTCTAATACTGTTTTATTCTACTAAAGATTATCGAAGATAATATTTGTATTTTGCGCTGGTCGATTCTACTTTTACTCGGCTGTAAAGTGCCTGGCCACTCACTCGATGACACTTTAAAAGCCGCTCAGAACTTATTGTTATTGTGTATTGGAAAAATAATAGTAGTTACGTATTGTGTACTATTATTATTATTTTAATGGGAGGTTATTTGCATCTTCTGTGAGTAACTTTAAAAGTTTTCGTGACGTCATCGGTACCATGTTAATTATTGTGAATTATATATTATTTGCTTAATAGGTGATGATGAATTATATAGGTTTCCACATAGATGCACTAACAGATAATATAAAATAAGGTGAGGTTCATAAGACGGCCGGGCTGTGAAAGGGGGGTAGTAAAAGGAATTTTGTGACACTATATTATATGAGATCTTTGAATCATAATACCGAAGGTGAAGCTGTCTTTTCCATTTGAGAAATTATTATATACTTAAATATTAATATAAAGGCTTATTTAAAAGTTTGCTTTATTAGCCACTACTCGCTAAAATTTAATCTGTTAATTAATTTTAATTAACCGAGACTTTGTTCCGAAAAATAATTTCCAATGACTTAATTTCAGCACTTCCAGGAAGATATTTTTAATAAGAAACTGTCGTAAAACTTTACTCTATAGAACCTAGCATCTAAGTTTTTCGATATAACTTCATAATGGAATTTTTAAAAACATATTTGTGGCTCAATAATGAAATCTAAACTTTTTTGTTTGCTTAACCGCTTTGAGCCGGGCTGGGCTAATAAATCTCGTAATGTTGGATGCACGCGTCGTGTCGGCGATTCAACCGCCCCCCGTTCGACTTCCATTGTCCACAACAATAGCTGATACAATACAAATTTAGCTCCAGCGGTGTTTATCTAACTACCCCACTGATGCAGAAATAAAATATTTGCAAGTTTGTAGGGAGCGTACTGCGTAGTCATATTGGTCATATCTTAAGTTGATTAGCTTGGTGGGGTATTGGTATTAAATTAAATTATAAATGTTATGTAATCAATTACTTAGTGAAGATTAAATTCCCAGCAAGCGCGGTGTAAATGCATCGATTGGCGAAAGATTATCTATGCTCAATCTGGACGATACTATCTTTACTGTCAGGTACGGCGCAATAAAATTGCTATACTAGAAAAAATCCTAAAAGCCGTATATAGCCAGTCCTGAAACTACCATTGTAATACCATTCGACCATAGACCATTCGACATAATTCCGTGTTAACATTTAATCTTACCTTCCACATTTAAAAAATAATGTTCTTTGATTAACATTTTGAAATATTTCTCAGTATTCCGTTTATGTTACTATGCCAAGATCTCATACATAAAATAGAATTTCTAATGAATGGTGTTGAGTTCATTCTTGTTCCTAGAACTTAAACGTTAGACTAGCACAATGAGTAACAAAACATTTCAGAACAAAAGGATAATACGCAATAATAATGAACACCACGGTATACAAAGCAGATAAAATAATAATAGCGGAATCTAATCAAAATAAAAGTCCCGAACAGAACCGCGTATTAGCACCGAAACAACTAATGGACACGAATTTGTGTTTGTTTGTACGCTAATTAAATAATAGCTATCCTCGTTTACGATACAGATTAGTTCTAGAAATTTCGGTGGATTGTACACTACACAATTAATTGTATTAAGATGTCGTTTTGGCCGCAAGTTAACAACTATATATATTTCTATCATATCATTTCTATCATAGGGCATAGTTGGATGTTTGCAGAACACTGTAAAGTGGGCTAAAGCAAATCTAATTTGATCTCGATCCAATTTGTAGCAAATATTATTGAGACCACACTTTAAATCAATAGCATACTTTTCAAAATGGGCATAGATATATTTTGTCTGATTTCTAGTCGTTCAAAAAATGTTTACCAAGGATTACATCAAATTACTTGAGGTTAATGTAAAATACTGAATATGACGATCTTCTCATGTTTAGCACATGACATATATATGATTATAATCGGGATGAAAATGAATTAAGTAAAGTAAGTTATTTAATGAGTCAATGGATACATCACTTTACTTCACTGTTTTACAGCTTGGCTTTCTCTACGGTTTAAACCCACCTAATTCCACCACATTAGTTTATTGCAGAAATACTTACTTCAAATAACTTCGAATACTCATGATGACATTTTTATGCATAACATGGCGATTCGGAGGAATTTCTATGGTATGTAAAATTTCGCCTACCCGTTCTAAGCCAGCATTGTAGATAATAAGCCCTAACTCCTCTCAATCGTACTCTCGATCTTAAACGAGGCCCGTGCCCTGTAGTAGGACGTATTTAGATAGACATAGATTTTATTTTTTTTATTGCTATGAGTGGCGAGACCAGCATGCCGTTCGCGTGATGGTAAGCGATACGACCGCTCATGAACAGTAGCAAAACCAAACAACACCTTGAATTACAAAGCAATGTTTGGCATTCCACTGCGCTCGCCATCCTGAGACATAAGATGTTAAGTCTCAATATGTCCAGTAGTTACTTTAGATTTTTATGGAGAAGTCTCAAGTACTTACGTTCTCTTATAATAAGTATTCAATGAGCATGAAATATTGTACTTTCTTGAAAGTAGTTTATGTACTATTGAGAGGGAAGTTCATTGCTTCCATTTGAAAGTCAAAATACATACACATTAGGTTTGATACTGAAGTGTCTACGTGTCAGTTTTAATTAGCAGGGGTATAATTAAAATTGACAGTTAGCGGTGCAAAGCGTAAAACCGAAGCGTAGACAGACAATGCGTACCTATATTTTCAAAAATACGCATCTATTTTAGAGTTTAGAGTTTTAGATTTGACAGAATATTATGAGCTGTTGTGGCGGAGTAGTTTGGTGCTATATTGGTTGAAGCAAATTTCACAATAGAATTGTAAGAGGATGTTTTTTTAATATACGTTGAGCTTAGTGATATCATTAATTCGGTGAAGGCTAGTTGATAACAAGTTTTCAAAAATGTCTAGTCCACAGACTAAATGAAATATTAAATTATAATAACATTTCTTAAACACAAAACAATATATACATTATGAAAGATGTAAACGTTATTTGCACACTGAGTTTAATTCAGACTTCCTTTAAATTATAATAAGCGTGTAAAGCCTTGTTAAATTGTAATTCTGAATCTCCTTTAGAAAACAAATTAAAACATCCAAAGGCCTTTAAGGCAAAATAATTAAAAGGCTACATGATAAGGTCAAAAGTTAATTCTCAAACGACAATATTAAAAATTAGTTGTTTTTCTATATTAGTCTAACGGCATAAAATAGGTTTATAAAAAGTATATGCCTAAGGCCATAATTGTTTGGTTCCATCGACACGATTTTCCATCAATAAATATTATAATAACATCAGGTATATTTACATAGCCAATACACCATCTATATTAGTACGCACAAAACGATCTGTTTTATCTTTCATCAAGCGTACATCTAATACAAAGGAATGTTGTACTGGACTTTTGGTTCCAAAGCACTACTGTCTAGGATTTTTCTGCTGGAATGAACAGTATCTTAGCCTTTAGTTGGTCTTATCGTTACTCACTATGGTGAGTTTTTGGTAAAAGTATATGCAGAAAACTAGCAGTTCGTCCCAACTTCGCCTGGTGTTTTAACATCATTCCACGCTAAATACATGTTATTTTTAAAAACTGGGCCACCCGGTATATGTTTTATACATATTACCTTCCTCTAGAATCACTCGATCTATTATAAAAACCGCATCAAAATCCGTTGCGTAGTTTTAAAGATCCGAGCATACATAGGGACAGATAGACGGGAAGCGATTTTGTATTATACTATATGTGTATTAGTGATAGGTGCTAATACTGCCCACGAGCTTCATATTTATAATTACTATTCTAGTCTGTGAAGCTTCCTCAGTTTTTTTTTTATTGCAATAAATGGCGAGACGAGCATGTCGTTCGCCTGATGGTAAGCGATACGACCGCTCATGAACAGTAGAAAAACCAAACAACACCTTGAATAACAAAGCAATGCTTGGCATTCCACTGCGCTCGCCATCCTGAGACATAAGATGTTAAGTCTCAATATGTCCAGTAGTTACTCTGGCTACAATGCCCTTCAAACCGAAACACAACAGTGTATTTACACAGCTGTTTGACGAGAGAAATAGACATTGCGGTGGTACCCACCCGGATGGCCTCTCACATATGAGAGACCTACCACCAGTAAAGTTGCCAGAGGAAGAATTTTATAAGACTAGAAGTTGTAGCGTTAGAACATTTACGTTTAATATAATGCTTCTGTTGCTAATATTATGGTAGATTAGTATAGACTCCTCAAATTGACTGCCTCAATGGCGCCATTGTTCTACGTTATGATTGCAAAGTTGGGATCTCGGGTTCGAATCCCAGGTGAAGTGATATTGGATTTTTCTATTCATTATTAGCCAGGAGTTAGAAATTTGTGCCTGATATGGCGATAAGCTTGCACCCTATCACATCATGGGACGGAAAATACAAGGCGAAACCTGGGTGTCCTGGTTGCAACTCTGCCTACCACCTACCAAGACGCGAGTGATGTACACATGTATGACTATGTTTGTATGTATATATGTATATATGACTGCTTAAGTGTTTCCCGAGTCAAGAATTTACCTACATAGTATATGGCACAAAATCTGGTCCAACTTAATTTCACTTTAAATCTATTTCGCTCTAGAAAGATCGTTCTATCAACTAGACCGGTCTCGTTTCTCATAACAGAATAAATCATGAATAAATGTCTGCGGTAGTTTAAATGTTAACTGGTTATATAATATCAGTTTTGTGTTTTGTGATTCCAATTTCAGATAGCTACGGTGAAAACGTGCCAATTTCTATAAATTTTAAACAAACTACGTACGTATATATCTGAGATAAGGCTTTAAATAATTCAGAGAAAGTTTACTCTTGTTAAGCTCTGGTATTTTCATTATAAAACCTATGCATAATTTAGGGACTAATCATTCTTAAGGCATTTTGTTTGGGTTTTTAGCTGTCTGGAAAGATAAACCATTAATATTTGTTGCGTGTTTTTGCTCGAGCTGAGGGAAATTTGTTTATATTGAAGTTGTTCTTTTGTTATAACTTATAACACAACAGCCTAGAATAAAAAGTTTGTGTCTAATTTAACGTCTTATAATTTCATATAGCATGACACTACTAATTTAATAAAGATACGAATTTGTGAAAAAAATAATTTATTTATTTATTTTTACGTGTTCATATTTTGATGCAAAAACAAACGAAACCTCCAGCAGGTTTCAATTTTTGCCCTTTAATTAAGCGATTGTAAAGCCATTGGAAAACTCTCACAGTCATATCTTTGTATCTCCTCATAAAGGATACATGAGTAAATATATTGTGAACTGAGTAATTGGCGATAGCTGTGTCAGACACACATAGACCCTCATTAATTAACATTTTGGTAACACGTGTCCGATCCGAAATGTTTTTCCCTGTCGTTCTGTTTCCCTAGGTGGCCGTTCTACTATTTGCTCTGTTATTTGGGAATAGATCAATCACTGAGTTGTCGCAGTAATATTATTGTCTTAGACGGAGTTTAACCTGTGTCCTTTATTTGAATCTAAATTGTGTCGTATTATTTGGCCAAAATCGTTAAGTGATCAATGAACACCATAAAAAATTACTTGAAGCCCGATTGAAATTTAGATTTTCTTGTATTGTAGTATAATATTTTTCCATAATCGGCATGGCCTTCGTTCGCCTGCTATCATATTTTAGACGAAAATAATTTTGAGGACCAGTGTCATTTTTGTCTACTCCTACGTAAATATAGGCGTTAGATTAAATACACAATGCATAAGTTGTTGGTCAGATGTTCCAATACAAATTATGAAAGAATCGACCTTTCCCATACAATCAGGAATGTTTGTATCTACAAGATCATTAACTAAGACTCGATCATAACACAACACCTTATCGCGTACACTATCTTTGATTATGAATCAGTTAACGCTAAATAATCATAGTAGTACTCAAATCTGTACCATCATTAGTACTTAACACCCCTCAGACATCTCTTTGAACTGTAACTTTTATTTTTAATCACAAATTACAAACACAAGAGGATTACCCCGCCAACGACACGCAACCGAGCAAAAAGAGCACGCCAACCGCGGTATCCCAGTAGGTACGGAGACAAATAAAGTATGAGAGAACAATGGTCGTCGACTCAGTGAATAATTTTAGCACGACATACCATCGGCGCGACGCGTCGGATACACAACTGTACGGATTTAAAATTCTGGATGTGACTTTTCTAATTATTCGTATTTACATCTGTCATACCATCAAAACCATATCCAGGATATCTCTATTCACACATTGGAAATGTCCACTCATATTATAATTAAAACTAGTGTCATTTCATCATTATCATTATCTTTGAAGACAGGACATCTCCATTGATTTATTGTAAGTGGCCTGCATTTATAAGCCTGCGATATTTCGAAGATACATATATCTATTCTTGACTTTGGCTTCGATAATTTATATCAAAATAAAAAACTAAGTCTGTGTTAGCCCGTTTACATTCCAATCTAGGATAGTGACGATAACTTAAAACATCTTTCATATTCAAATTTCTCATGATATGGGATGCTTGCTAGTTTGCTATAGGTTATCTGCGATTAGTTATAATTATTTGTCCAAAGTTATTATAATACTAATGAATAGAAAAATTCAATGTCACTTCGCCCAACCCGGCATTCGAACCCGAGACCTCAGCTTTGTAACCGTACCCCAGTACAATTACAACACCCAGGCAGTTATTATAGTAGTTGGTGACAAATATATTACGCTCATCCCAGAATCGAATGCTTCGAAAACCGTTAAATTTTAATTTCCCCTATTTAATTTTGTTTTGACATACCCAACATATTTATGGCGATATCCTATAGCTACATTTACCCACAGTATCATATCATTCAAATCTGGTTTTAATGTTAACAAAATATTTGTATAATGAGCTATGAAACTTGAAATTATAGTGTAATTGATACTCCATGTGTCCCTTTAGATTTGAATTATGATAACGGGTTTATGGGATTTTTAGAAATTACTAATGTTATGAGAGCCTTTTCTATCCATAGTTCTATTAAATTAAGGTTGAATACATAATAAAATTATATTATTAATAGGATATTAATTCCAATATATGGCCCGGGTAGTTATGCATATATTCTAACGGCCGATGCCAATAATCAATTGAAAAAAATAAAATTGAATCAATCTGGATTGTTTTCTACCTTTCGATTTGTCATTTACCATGTTGGCATAGTTTTTTCACTACTGAGATTGATTATTGGCAATATAATAAAAATAAAAAATAAAAAGCCTTTTATTTCTAAACAGAAGGTAAATAGTTAGTAGTAATTAATTAGAAAAAATAAAAGTGAAAGTAACATAAAATAAAGTAACTAGAAAGTAAAAAATTAAAAAGTAACTTAAAAACAAAATATTAAGCGAAAAAAGTGATTATGATCTAAAAAATATTAAGCGGAAAAATAATTATTATCTTCTGCTAGAACCCCTCTGCAGGTGAAGGCCTCCTCCAAGGATGACCAGTCTTTTCTAGATTTGGCTGTTTGAAACCAATCTACTCCGGCGACTTTAACCACGTCATCTTCCCATCTTGCGCAGGGTCTTCCTCTTGGCAATATAGTATCAGAAAAAAGATTGAGCTGTCAATCTCAAACGGCAAATTTTGGATTGGGACTGTTTATTGGCAGCGGCTGTAAATCCATTCGCTCAGGTCGGGTTTTGGACTTGAAACTAGCGCAGGTTGCAACATAAATAAATTTTATTTTTTTGTCATATATGTATGTATGTCTTTGATTACCGTAGTTATAAGTTAAATAAGTGAATATAGAATAATATATTATACTATGGTAGTATAGGAATTACTTATCTAGTTCTTTGACAAACATTTTCCAAAGTCGATAATTGGTGCAGGTGCATATTCATAAACTAATATCTAGCACATCATTCTATATCCTTGGTTCAAAATCTAAATTTATCCTACTGTCACACATCATTCGTAATAAAAATAATATATTTTTTCGTCCATTAGTCGTATCCAGCAGATTTTTAAAAGTCAGCGTCCAAGCGCTATCTTTACCGCCCTCAAGGGAAATAATGTACTGTCAAGCAGAATATACTGGCTCGTACCACAATTAGAGATCGCCAGAAATTGCGTAATTAGTCGGCATTAATCGATCTTGCATACGAGTTACTTCCCCTTTGTTCGTTTGGTTTATATCCTCTTTATATCGTGTTGCTAAAACGACAAATTTGTGTGAAATATTACTGTAGTAGAGGCAGTTTAACAATATATGCTTGTTTGTTCGGAAATATGAAAGATGGGATTTATGTGCGAAGTATTGTGGTCCGTTTAAGGGTGCTTTGTCTTACCATTAGTCGATCTTGTGAAATTATTGAGACGATTTGTTTAGTACAGTCTTTGCGTCTATATGGACATGATTTAGTAAATTATAGAACGTTTTAGTGTATCATTTATATTTTATACTTTATGGTGCTATGTTTTAGAAACCGATCAAAATATATAAGGGTCAATATTTTACATATTGTGAGTGCTTTCTGAGCCCCAGTGTACTCCAAATTCCCTTTTTCATTCCATGTAAGCATGGCATTACGACTTCTTAATAAAGAAATTCTTAATAAGAATTCATATTATTTAAAACTTATCAATAATTTGTTTAAATATTAAATAACAGATCACGGCAATTAGTTTCCCATACAAACAAAATAAATGACATATTTAATGAATAAATTTTGAATCATATTAAATTTTGAGTTACAAATAGTTCTCACAAAATTTTCAGTTTAATATAAATACCTACAATCCATACTAAGTACAACATCAATTTTCATGCAATAAAATAGACATTTTCGCGCCATCACGACCCGCGGTCTCTGCGGAAATAGTTTTCCTTCATATAGAATTTTTCGGCTTTAGTGCGACTTTGTCTGCTACCCCAAACCGCAGTTAGCGGTTGGCTAAAAGCAAAACCCGGCAAAAACTTTCGGACGAATGTTTTAAAACATATTTGCAATTTTTTAACGTGTTGAAATGTTAATTATTCTTTAGTTAGTACTGGATTAGTGCTTAATTTTTTTTTGCGATAGCAAATTGCAATAAATCCAATACAAACAAGCCCAATACAAACCACAGAATAAGAAGAAAATTTATATAACATTGGGTTGAATGAACAGATTTGTCTTTCACCAATAGTTCATTTGAAAGACACTGCACTTTCCATCTAACAATAATATAGGCAACAACGTAGTGATTTTGCTGTGCCAATATTAATACAACAATATTGTATTAACTATGTTGGTTTCTTTAATTTTATAAACGGTAAATTCACGTGGCTCCAAAGTCATTTATATTGCGAAAAAGCTCCATGAATAGCGTTTGAGGTGATTTCGTCACGTTTTGTGGTAGCCACTGCAAGATATGTAATAAATGTGTAACGGTATATCGACAGATATAAAGAAAAAATAAATCAGTAACATCATAGTTCTCTTAAATAAGATGAAACATACCTTAAACCGAATTAAGCGGAAGAACTTAGCAATAAGATGGCAATGATTACATTTTGAACAAGCCCCAAAAGTATTTGAACATCGAAAATCTGCTAATTAAATGAATGTTTAATAATGATAAATATAGTACACCACTCAAACCCGGAATGATTATTTGCAGATCACAAACCTTTGTTCCGACGCTGAAATAGAATGACTTTTCACATATACCCACGGAGGTCGACACCCTGTCTAATACGAATGGTTAATTCATTATTGAATATTTTGTTTCTAATAAGATGATAAGCAAGGGGTTAGATTATTATAGAAATAGAACAAGAGAAGGTGGAAGGGTTATTAACCGTTCACTATGAAATTTTTTGGAAGAGACCTACGCCACAGAATACCAACAGAAGTCAAGCTCCAGACAAAGCGCGCTAAACCAACGCACACATAGTCAGCGTTCACCGACACGATATTTGAGACCATTCGAAACCACTGCGAGCGCGAGTGTCACTCGCTTCGGTCACGCATCTAGTAATATTTTTTGTGCAAAGATGGAGCAAATGAATAAAAATTATTACACTTGTATATAAAACTTCAGATTATAATAATTGAATATAATTTTTTTTAATAAAATACGCAATATTATACAAAAACGATAAAAAAATAATCTTAGATTATGATAAACACATTCTCAACGACTATGTAAATAAAATGACAATTTATTCATTTTGTTATTGTTTTTTTATATTGTATTTTAATAATTAATCAAACGATGCGAGTGCTATTACCACAATTCTTGTTTTCGCATAAGCCATAGTTAACAGCCCCGACGCGAACGCCGAGCGTAGTGTGAGTGTGGCAACAAAAGTGAAGTACATACACAAGCTTGACTTCTGTTAGTATTCTGTGCCTACGCGTAGTTTGTTTAACTGTTTAAATTCTGTAGATGGTAATTTTATCTGAGTGATCAGATACGTGTATGTAGTCCTTAGATTTTAACCCCCGAGTACCCTCATCATTAATTAAAATATTAGGCTCGATACGGAACTAAGTATGTAGAAGAAATCCCATTATTAAGAAGTATTGCTATAGATTAATTAACCTTTCGCTAGCAAGTGTACTGCACACCTTGTTTACGACTTTGGGTGCACGTGCATTGTTCTGATTCATTTACTGTTCTTTTTCATTTTGGTTTCCTAATATGACCAACTACACCTCGTCATCTTAAATTAGACCGATTTGGGCTTACTTTTTTCTGCGATCTTGATCAGAGCTCACTTTTACACTTAATGAATATTGATATATTTTTATTAAAATAAAGCTTGAATAGAAATACAATCCGTATAATCAACTTTTAGTAACTTATTCTGTTCTACGAAAAACAATAACTACTACATATGAAATTTAACTTGAACATTCTGGAAACTTCAGTGGCCTTTGTGAATTCAGTTCCAACTAAAACAATCTACAAACCAACCAATGAAATAGTGCTCTTACCGCATTTTGAGGCACGACAACCGTCGTGATCACGGCCAAGAGTAATGATCGTAAATGGCAGGAAATTACTGAGGCACCTTATCGTCCGATTCAATAAGCCGAATGGTCTGGGGGAGAATAATGAAAGTGCAACTACAGGCCGTCCCAGTGTCGACTATCATCAATAGAGGTAATTGCCGCTTATTCTAGTCTTTATTGGCGAAAAGCGTTCACGCGTGATTATTCGGACACCGCAAAAAGTTGCAATGGTGTCGCGTTTGGTGAATGGTTCTTTATTAGTGTCTTTTCGGTGACGATAGACTTCTGCGGTGATTTCATTTGTATTATTTGCGGATAGAGGGAGGTAATTGATGAGTATGACGCAAAGGCGTTCTATTGCTGTTAATTTATCTTTTAGTATATTTAATAATAGTTTTCAGTTGGATCCAATCGGATCAGTGTGATGGATTTCACACATCTGATAGTAATGTTAAATTATAAGATATTATAATGCAATATAATATAATGTAGTTATTTATTCTAAATAAAGGATTTAAATACGAGATTATTATTATATTATTAAAACTGTGGGTATAGACAGGAAGGTACTTTTGTATTAAAAGAAATAATTTTAGCAAATGAGTAAAAATATTATATTATGTACAATAAGTTCTTTATAATAATTATGTGGCCGAAAATACAGAATTGAGTCAAAAGAATAGAATGACGTTTTTCTTGCATGACAATCCTTATATATGTTTCAATTGACAGAGAACGCCGAACACTCTCGAACACCATAGAGTAAACCGCTGGCATGAAGTTCAGGTTGGTTGGTTGCCAGTATTTGTTGTCCGCCACATGTTCCCCCCTGGCCAGACCGTGACTACGGTCGATAGAAATCTGGTATCTTCACACGACGGCCGCTTTTCGTGGACTTCTGAAGAGCTAGTGGCGTAGAAGCAGGTGCGGGAAACACGGGCTCACGCATCATAAAAGCTGGCTTTAGTCGTGACTACGGGCGATAAAAATCTGGTAGACGGACTCTTCTACCGCTGGAAGTCTGCTTGATGTCTTCCGAAGTAGGCTGAACTGCAACTTGAGCTTCTTTGACCATATATGCTTCGCCAGGTACGCGCGGTCGCGTCGCGTACTAGGTGACGTCAGCATTCGAGTAGTCCTCCTTCGGGCTCAGGAACTGACCGGGTAGACGAAGAAGTTCGCCGTACACAAGTTTAGCAGGACTAGACAGAATATCTTCCTTCCGAGCGTGGCACATGCGAAGAAGAATCAGTGGAAGCGTTTGAGTCCACTGAGAGGCAGGAGCATGGCACTAGATAGCCGCCTTGAGTCGGCGGTGACGAGACCGTTGGCTGCCGGGTGAGAAGCGAAAGTACGCATATGGCGCACACCAAATCCGGCAGTGAAGCAGTATCTGATCAGCAGATATAGGTAGCGGTCCCAAGATGTCAAGGTTATGAGCAAACCTTGAAGAAAGCGGAAGGGAACAAAGTCAGCGAAGAAATGGAATGACGAGAAACGTTTTCTGGTATTCCAAGCGTAGTCTAGCCCACTCTCTACGGTCTCTGCGAATCCCTGGCCAAAGAAATCTATGTATTGCCAGTCGCGCTGTAGCTGAGCAACTTGCTGAAGGCGTTGTTAAACAGCGTGTGCGAGGGTAGCACGGGCCGGTAATGCAACGGCATCTGCGCGTGCAACATCGTCGAGTCCGAGTATTGAAGCTCCACATTCGCGTACCTGATGCCCATCGACGGCCTGTTGTGAAGGTCTAATGACTTGGCCATAGTGAAATCCTTGATGTAGATGCAGCGTTGATTTTGTTGATGAGCTGGTGGTGGAGGTGGCGGCGGCGGCTCGATGATCACGTTGACTTGTTCATCATGTCGGCTTGTTCATCACGTCGGCTCGTTGATCACGTCGGGTTTTTGATCACGTCGGGGTCACCAAATTGTGGGTATAGGCAGGAAGGTACTTTTGTATTAAAAGAAATAATTTTAGCAAATGAGTAAAAATATTATATTATGTACAATAAGTTCTTTATAATAATTATGTGGCCGAAAATACAGAATTGAGTCAAAAGAATAGAATGACGTTTTTCTTGCATGACAATCCTTATATATGTTTCAATTGACAGAGAACGCCGAACACTCTCGAACACCATAGAGTAAACCGCTGGCATGAAGTTCAGGTTGGTTGGTTGCCAGTATTTGTTGTCCGCCACAAAACTTTCTACATTTTTTTGATGGACATATCCTTAAAACCTGAATGGAAAGCCTTTTTGCTTTGCCATTGATGAAAAAAAAATATCCACAAATTAGTAATAACGTAACAAGGATTTCACAACATAAGTTTTATCCCACGATAATTCCTACTAATACTACTGCTTATAAGCCATGAACCTGTAATATTCATACACCCAATGGTCGGGAGCGACTTTAACCTTCAATAAAACGCGCGTGGCATACGTTAAGCCGAATCTTAAGGGAACATTTGTTCAGTAAAATGCGTGACGAAATTGCGGGTAGGAGCGCCATTCTCGACGTTTCGATCACTCCCGCTCCCCAACACTTAGAGCCCTTTTTACCAATTTCAAGAGGTTTTTTCACACATCAATCCAGCTATATGAGAGTAATATGATGTAAAAGCGTCACGCGGTCCTGGATGAACGCTTTCAGTGTTCGGTCAAATTATATGAGTAAGGAAAATTGGATTTAAGTCATTTTGTGTTGGAGTGCATAAAATTAGGTCATGAGCAGACGATTTCCCAGATGGTTTTTAAGAAATTATGCATATAGAGAAAGGAATCGTTTCGTTTCACGATATAAGCAATGAAATATATTATGGCGACAAATAAATTTATGACAATACTAAAGCGAAGAATAAAGAACATGATATTAAATCTTCCTTCCCGCACTAGGCCTGCGTGGAGAACTATATACCCTTTCAATCGTGCTTTAGGTTATTGAGGTCGTCCATGACCTGCAGTGGGATTAACATGGATACAAATATTAAGTCAATTTAACTATACGATACCAATATTGACTAACTAATTAATTTGCAGAAATCAAATTACCTACAAAAAATAACATCGTAACCAACACTCATCATAAAACTAACGCATCAATAAAACAAGACCAGCCTAAAAAGCGAACGAAAAAACCTAGCAAAGCAATCAACCTAAAACCTAAGAAAGGCTCATCAAAGCAACTGTTATGACGTGTTTGTTCCCCGTAAAACTTATCTGTCTTGCTCAAACAACTCCGTGTGGAAAAGTAACAGCCACCGAAGGAGCCCGGTTGATTAGGTCGGGCTCGAAATGGCTGTATAACCCATAAACATTTTTGGGTAAACGTAATATCGTGTCGTTAGGGTAATAGAACCGGCCACAACACGCTCATTCCACGCGTTAGTGGGGAATATACTGAATTTACTCCATAGTATATTGCAACAATCTTTCACACACGTAGTTGCGTAGAATGAAGTCTTATCGATGTAATTGGCGTAATGTACGGCAACCGCAATCTTTGGAAGGATATTTTGAGAGCAAATGAACCTTTTTTTTATCACATATGAGCATTAAATGAGAAGCTGAAATGAAAAATTAAGTTGGATTAAAACTATTGTTATTCGTGGAAATTTATATGGTGTGGCCAGAAATATTGAAAACTAAAATACGATTTATGAAAAAAAACGTCACGCATTTTTTTTCTAATATTGTGTATTAAAAACACCTGGGGCAATAAAAAACATACGGATCAAATTCAATGCCATGACAATATCAACCTGTATAGTACGATCAATAAAAGTTGGCATACTACATGTACATGTACGTCAAACAGCAGTGTAAATGCACTGTTGTGTTTCGGATTGAAGGGCATTGTAGCCAGAGTAACTACTGGACATATTGTGACTTAACATCTTATGTCTCAGGATGGTGAGCGCAGTGGAATGCCAAGCATTGCTTTGTTATTCAAGGTGTTGTTTGGTTTTGCTATTGTTTATGAGCGGTCGTATCGCTTACCATCAGGCGAACGGCATGTTCGTCTCGCAATTCATTACAATAAAAAAAAAACTATGCGTGCTAATAACAGCATCTATCATTACCCGTATATAAACATTGACTTATGTTACACGTGTAAATTCTAAAAACGGGATATATGCATGAACTCATCCTCATGAATGTACAAAAACCTATTAGGTAAAGCCGTAACACTAATCTTTGCAAAGGAAAACAAACACGTTGGCATTGAACAGTTTCAAGCATACCCTTTGGGTCTTGTTATCCCTAGGCTATGCTTTTGTAAAGTCTGAAGTGGGTCTGTCTCGTTAGCAGATGATAAATGTATGCGACTAAAGGTGGCAGTTTTGTAATGCGTAGATTACAAATAAATATTTTTTTTTAACTATACTAGGTTTGGACTGGGAGATGGGAACAGTTTTTCATACCACAGGAAAATGCCCTTCTGAATCATCGATAAAATATAGACTAAGATCCCACCTAAGAGCGACGTTCGCTCATCAAGTTTCCTAATAAAATAAATATTTTATGGAACATAACATGTAAATGAATAAAAGGTAATTAGGTCGCGATCTCATATCCTAGCATAGCTACTTTTATTTTAATATTATAATTAAGTACTTTTTTGCTAACTACTATCATGCAGTTTCCTTGTTATGTCCTTATACCATCGTGTTCGAAATTATTTTCTACATTTTTACCTTTTTCCAGAAGGGTTAGGCGGAGGTGCGAGACCATCCACATTTCGCCTTGTATGTTCCGTCCCACGATGTGATAGGGGGCGAGCCTATCGCCATATCGGGCACAAATTTCTGATTCCGGGCTGATAATGCATAGAAAAATCCAATATCACTTTGCCCGACTCGGGATTCAAACCCGAGACCTCGGCTTTGTAACCGAACCATAGTACAACTACGCTACCGAGGCAGTCAATTTTTACAAAATTTTGTAAGGAAACTCCAGGAGAGTAGTTTACGATAAAAATTAAAATAATGATAAATTAAATATAGGTATGACAGGATATGTGATGGCGACATAATTACGGTTTGTTCATTTACATGTAATGTTCCGTAGAATATTAATTTTATTAGGAAACTCGATGGGGGAAGGTCGCTCTTAGGAGGCACCACATACTAATAGTGATGGTGATCACAGAATTTGGTGACATTCTGTGGCTTTCCAAGACTCGACAATTGATGGTCACGAAAAGAAAGACTATTGGATCAAGGTGGTAATTCCTTTCTGTGGGCCGTTAAAACTACGTTACAAATAGGTCGGTTCGACTACAGCAGTATACTGTCTCATTAAAAATGGATGAGAAGTAACAGCTTGGCTGTATCGTTTCGTTTGATGGGAAAAAATTTCGGAGACCCAAAAGCTGATTGTAGAATATTGTCTGTTTCTATCGTCATGCCGGTAAGAAAAATCAAACGCGCCTTACACTCTTTTGTCTTGAAGCTTGCTACAGCTATTGTGTGTACTGCTGTAAAGTTATTTGTAGACGTAAAATAGACAGAAGACGTCAAGATGACGAAATTTTGTAAGGAACTCAAATTGATTTGGTATAATGATTCTTTACGCTAGCCAACCGACTAGATCTTTCTCTCACTTGATTGATCTCAGAGATTTCTAAAATTATCCTTATCTCTTTATTTGTATAACACCATTAATTGCACTCGACTGAACCTAGACCGGTTGTCTTGACTCCTAAATAATGTCATAAGATTAACATTTTGAACAAAAGTTATAGATGTGTTTCCCTCTTTGCGGAAATGTGTCCCCCGTTGCTTTATTTAACAGTATCTTATTGGTGGATCTAAATTGAATCCCGCTATGGGGTTCACAATCCATAAAATAGCCCTGAACTTATACCGTCTGTGCGAAGTGCATTTATTTTTGGAAAAATCTTGGATTAAGGTTTAAAGAAGGCAGTCGTACGTATTTTCTCCTGAGATGCTATTGCTAGTTATGGCTTATGATAATACAAAGTTATTTTTGCATAACACACAATTCTATATAAAGCTGCAAAGTATTTGTTTCCTTTGTTTTAGATTTTATAATAACTTGGTCATTCGAAATTTTAGGTTTTAAGGAGAAAAAACGTTCTATAGTAGCCTTTATATTCGGATTAAAAGCGTGCACTAAACAAAGGTTGCCTCAACGAAATTGCCTAGGTTATATACGTTTTAATTGCATTCAGAATATACCAGTTATTGCAACAAATTTTAATAAAAAAAATTGGCCTAACTCGATTCCCACTAAAACGGCAAAAAACCGTTTAAAAATACCATTTCATATGTGATTTAATAAAATTATTCGTATTGCTCTCTCAGTACTGAGCTTAAAGTATTTAACGATCTTCATTCCAGGTGCCGTTTAATAAGCAGCAGTATTTCAGATTAAAAAACTTTTAAAAAACTCCACTTCAAGTTACATTAAATAATATACATTCGAAAATATTCGGCTTTAATAATTCCTGTTCCGCATTTTTGAGTCATTAACGCGAAAAGAACGCTGTATTTTTACTAATGACTCGAAATACACATTTAAATACAGTAAATAAATTATTTTCAGTCGAGCTTCGGCGGAAATTTTGTTTATTGTGCAACAAATATTTATTTTAAAGCATATTTCGTTCCAGTTATTTTGTATAAAGCATGGGAATACACATGTGCAGGTGAGGTTAGATTTTGTTGTGGAAAACCGGGGCACTCAGAACTAAAAGTTTGCGTAAACAAAATAGATCCGCTGGCCGTGTTTGTCTATGAGGTTGGCCTAAAACTGTGCCGGAGCAAAGAGGATTAATGAATAAAGATAATGGATGTGACTATTAACCACGACCGTGGTATAGTAAGGTTGATGAAGGCTGACTGTGATATAAAACCGTGGGGAAACTCCACATGGACCAAAAAGTTGAGGGATACAAAGAATATTTACTTCCAATCTATTTTTTATTGTATTGAATGGCGAGACGAGCATGGCCTTCGCCTGATGGTAAGCGATACGACCACTCATGAACAGTAGACCTACCACCAGTTAAATCTGGCGGGTTTGGTAGGAAGTTCATCTTAAAATTATATTTTTTTTAAAAGAAAACTTCACTGTTGTAGAATTTGTTCTACATTGTGTTTTGACATATGTGCCCCAGTGACCTTCGCGAGTGTGTCTGGTTTTTAGTTCAACCAGTGTCATTTCGGCTAATGAGCTGACCACTTAAGCTACTCTTTTAATTGCACTGTAGTTACTAGATACCATTAGATCAAGTGTAGTTTATTTGACGAGCCAGAATATAAAAAACACATTTACTTTTATTTTTAACTGATACCAGGTACAAATTTCATTCCAGGATTTCTCACACCTAAAAACTCCTGCACCCAATGTAGAATTTACTTAGGTTTTCACTAGAGCACAGTTCAAGCTTCCCATGAACGAATGAGTCTGTAATTGTAGCCCATGTTACACGTCCCACTGCAGGGAACGGGCCCCCTCTACAATCAAGAGGGGTTAGGAAATATAGTCCACCACGCTGGCCTAGTGCGGGTTGGCGGACTTTGCATTCCATAGATTTTCTACAAATCGGTATGGTTTGCAGTTTCTTCACGATGTTTTCCTCCACCATTATAAGACGTGGTGGTTGACTATCAATTCCCTGACTGACTGACTGATGACTGAGAAGTCCGACGGGTGCCCTGGCATTGGAACCTCCAACCACCATGAACATGTAGGCAGTGACGTTTGGTACTTTGCCAACAAGCCACCTCTAACTTAATTACGAATGAGTCGCTTTAATTAATTGACCAATACAAAAAAATATTCGTAGATTCGTCAAATGAAAAGTCGTATAGAGAAGTAAGCACCGGCGTCCCCCGGCGGGCGATCATTTGTTACAGTCACCGCGTAAGATGAAAGCCTCCGATACAAAACGTCTCGCTTCACGACTCACTAACCAACGCCGGTGGACAGCGCGTCGGGGGCACACTTGGAGCGAGACTAAGGGTTTTGATAACTGACGCTTCTATATTAATTGTATTTTTATTTAAAACTATCTGGATTTTTATAATGCCGAGGGTAAACGCTATAGGGATTTGTAAGAATTGTCAAGATATGTTAACCAGGTGAAAGTGGTACTAGGCTGGCGAAGCAGTCCTTGCCTTGAGTCTTTTTAATTGTAGATAATGTCCGTGAACTGCAGCGGGATGCATATCTACCTGGTTTGAACAAAAAAAGGTTATTTAATATAAAATTTTCTTAATGTAAATGCAACAACAATGTTGGAAAGTTATATAGCCAATCCGACAATAGCTTTTTTCAGATATTAGCTCTTACTTATCATACATTAAAAACTTAATTAATTCGGATATGAAATGTATATTATATATCCTTGGATATTTTTTCAGAGAACATAAATATATCACCAGTACAAATTAATTGATATTTAATTAACCACGAATAGATTTACACGACTCACTGCTAACACAATTAATAAATTTATTGTAACTTCACGAATTTGTTAAACAAAAGGCTGCTTGACATTATAACTTTCCAATTAAGAGGATTGAAAAATAGTTTGTAAAGAAACTTGCCATTGTTTAGAAGTCTGTCGAAACTCGAGCAGTTGTGTTAAGAAGAATTATAAGTTTTATTCTATTGTTAGTAACCTTCGATCAAATATACACTAGATACAACATGAGCGCTTAGAAAATGGCACCAAAAAAGAGTGCTTAAGCACTCTTTCGCCTTCAGTCACGCACCGACCGTTGCATCTAAAACGTCGTAAAACTTTAGACAATATTATTTGAAAAGCTACTTTAAGCTCCAGGAATAAGGTGGAATTTGTGTTAATATATTTGGAATATGTGATCTTTTTGTTTACTTTTTTTAATGTCATGCATCGGTGCCACTTTTTAACAGAACTTTTACAGGGAACTGTGTATCTAGTGTATATTTGATCGAAGTTAGTAACGGACAAGACTGACAAACTAGTCAACAACTGTCAAAGACGGAGTTTTTTTTATAGCAATGAAAGGCGAGAGAGCTAAACAAAATCAAACAAAGTTGTGTACCTACGTGTTGTTAATCAATTAACTACGGTAAAAAAATCAGTACATTTGGGTGTTGCCTACAATTACTTCAAAAGTAAGCAAGCAGATGCTTGGCTAATGCTTAAAATATGACGTGTAAATTAGACCTTTGACTCAATACTGCGGTATATTGGTCAGATATGTTGTGCAAACGAACCTACACCTTCTTTTTTATAATAATACTCGTAAACAAGTTCCTGGTTCACCCTACAGAAAGTGATTACCGCTGTCTAAAAAAACCTACCAAATTTGGGGTAACACTAGATGGGTAATAATCGGGATTTAAGGATTCAGAATAGATAATGAAAGGGAAGGAGAGATAATGATTCAATCATCAAATGGAATGCAGCATATCTTCTATTTTCGTTTTTTATATACAAAGTGTTATCTATTTATAGCTATGTTTCCAAATATATTCTTATACGTTATACTTAAGTCTTTGCACAGAAACTCTATAACGCAGTAAATCTTTGGTAATACCAGTTTTTAAAGCTGTTAGCGGGCTGGTTATTCATATACCAGGAACCTGGTGGTAATTACAGGGTAATAATAAAAAAGAGTACCTCTGTCGGGAAATCAGTTACGGGTAAGTTTTCAAGGCTGAGGTAATATGGTTCTCCGTCGGTTAGTAGAATTCTGACAATCTGCTTAAAATCAAATAGACCTAGGATGAGCCTAAAAAGTGACAATGACTTATTGAACCAAATAAGGACTTTTTTCTTAAGTCTGCGAAAAAACGGTTGCCAAATGAGAATCATCCATTAAGCAACCCGCATTATACACCGGAAATTCCTTGAATTTCTCCCATTACTGTCTCCACAACTTTATCGTGATATCGTTTCGATATCCGTTCCATTATTGTACAGATAAAACTTTGATTCGATTCCGCGCAACTTGTGGTAACAAAAGACTTTATTTGCAACTTTATAGCAACGATTGATGAAACGTTTCTGCAACTTTGTACAACTTTACACGTCGCATTGATCGCTTGCAGCCGCCGTTTGAGACGGATTATTCTTCTAACAATGCGGTTTTTATCTTATGTTGGTAGTTAACTAGAGATATTTTCTACACACCTGCCATTTCTTGTGTAAATATATTTCTCAACTTTCTTTAAGTAAGTAAGCAGGTTGTGAAACGATAGGTGTGTGTTGGAATTATATGCTTTTGTTTCTGATCTTGGTGAGAAACAACCAAAGTAATTAACGGTATCTGTATTCGTAGCATCCCCGTCACAAAACGGATATTTTAATTTAGCGTCACAATTATGTGGGTGGCTATTGAATATATTAATAATATTTTAATTAGAAAAAAATATTAGAAAAAAATATTGGTGGATTTTGGCAAACGAATGACTACCAGAGTTTTCCAGCAAATTATAAATCTTTTGTAGCAGCAAGACTGTTGCTTCTTTCAATGACCAGGTCCGATGCTAAGCAATAACTACCAAACAATCTGTTAATTAATCTACAGCAGCAATGTATAATTTTGTTAATTTTAAAAACATAACAAACGGTAGCACACTCACTTTATTACATTAGAAAAACGATTACAAAAACTCGTGTACATAAAACTATTCTCATATGTGCGAAACTTAAGTACCTTTTGCGAGGCTTTATAAAACACACCCGCGTTCTCTTGATTGATGACCTAAACTTTGAACGTAACTTCACAATATTAAACACGCTTCATTACTGTACAGGGAAATGTGTTTAACACCTATATTATGTACTTGTTTACTATGTTGTACATAGTTGTGTGGATAAGAAGATTGGTGGGTATATGGATGCGTGATATCTGTGAAAAGAAATATATGTTGTGACCGAAATTAACAAATGGTATAAAAGGTAGACAGCCCTAATTCTATCCAAACATTTCATTTAGTAGTCGTATAAAAATACTTCTATGCACTCGTTGGCAACTAGGCTATAAAAATTGAATCGAAATTAAATATGTTGAGGTATTCGAAACCAAGTTTACATACACAGCCTGAACACAAGGGACAAAACAGCGTGGTATTTATTAAAAATGTATACACAACATAATATTTTTTTCTTCAAAGGGTGAACAAAGCGCGGTAATAAAATGTAGATTTAGAAACTTTTATGAAATATCAGATCACAGTCATTATTTCTTTGCTTTGTTACCCACTATGAAGCAAGTTTTATAGACATTGGCAAAAGGGGACCGAAAGGAATCCCGTTGCAGGATGTTGAAAAAGTAACCACGCGTCCGGACTCCGGTAGGACAGTCCTATATTTAGAAAAACTGCATGCTCCAACGAAACACGGTCTAACGTACATTTTTTGCTGCAAATGCAATTATCTGGAAAAACCATTCATGAGCACGATATAAATAAATTTAAAAATTGCTTGGGCTAAGTTAAAATGCAAAAATCAGCTGGTGAACGCTTTTTTTTTGCATAGTTGAATATGTTAAAATCTATTTAAGGTAGAAGCATATTAGAATTTCTGATTATGTTAACATATTGAATATAAAATAATTTAATATTTTTAAAGGATATTTAGGGTGTATTTTATGTTCTTATTATGAAAGCTAGCAAAATAATAAATAGCCAGCAAAAAAAAAATACATATTGCTTTTCAATCGTACCTTAATATAACTAGTTAGAACTAAAATTGTCATCGCATGAATTCTGTTAATTTTTTATCGTAATTGATTAAAAGCAATAAATCAAAATTAATTATCGTTAGAAGTGCTCGCAAGTACATTCGTCGCGTTTCGAGTTCAGCCCATGTGTATTCGATTTCAACCTAGACATCATATTTTTATGTGCTCAAATAACCACCTTTATAATGTTATACTTCATTATTCCAATTGCACTATACCTATCATCAGGCGAATTATAAGCACGTTGCCATTACAGTACATAAAATACATAAAGCCTGGCCACCTTACTCCTAAAATGGTTTCCTTTAATAAAGTTCAGGTTCGTGATAGGTGCGTTGGTGCCATAACAGGGAGGTCCCATAGGAAATAACCGGCATGGCTCATCGGAAGATGCTCAGGTCTTAAGAAGCTTCGCTGTTAACAACTTTATTATATTTATATTATTTTAGAAATACAATCCCTTTGTTCCCGTATTCCCATCTCAAGTCAGATGTTGTAAAGAACAATTAATTGGGTTGTGAGGTGTAAATGTATACAGAATACAGATGTTAGTTGATTGTGCACTGGGTGTTAGGAATATAGGTTATTCTATAAATTCGTGTTTTATGAATTGGAACCGTTGAGTTACTTCCAAGAAGTTGGGTCTAGTAATATTATGTTTTATTGATTTAAACACGTCTAATTTAATTATACTTTTATTTTTTTAGTAAATATATCTAAATTACGTCGGTTTGAATGACATAGCCGTCGGAGTAACTATTGGACATATTGAGACTTAACATCGTGTGTCTCAGGATGGCGAGCGCAGTGGAATACTAAGCATACCTTTGTAATTCATGGTGTTGTTTGGTTTTGTTAGTCTTCATGAGCGGTCATATTGCTTACCACCAATCGAATAGCATGCTCATCTCGCCATTCATGGCAATAAAAAAAACCATCTACTCAATTTACACATAAAGCACTAACTCATAAAAAGCGATAAGCGTAATATGGAGCACGGTTAAATTACTAAACACTCAGTATTCATAAAATATAAATTAAATTTCGCCACACGTTAGAATTCATACGGTGAGTGCGTAGAAACTCATTCAAAAGAATTTGAGGTTATTTCACTCACTTCAAATTCTCCGCAGACGACCGGAATCGTAAAAAGCGGATTATAGTCAGTGCTCGCGTGCTAGATAGAATTCGTGGGAATAAGCCGAGTCGGCAATATGGGCTGCTTTATTTACTTGTGCCGCCCTAAGCTGCATATAATGAAAACGCAGTGTCGCGGGGCGTCAAACGGCGACGGCAAGTAAAAATGTCTAGTCATATTGGAAGGAAGGTTCTTGATACTTGCTTGAGTGTTGAGTATTGTTATTTTGATTTTATGTATTCTGCAGGGTGAACAATTTTAAAAATACTTAGCAGGCTTTAGTTTAGTCAGATACTGCCTAATCTTACATGATTTTTATTACGTTCTTATTTAATGGCATACATTTAGTATAAAATATTTTTATATGTATTTGCCCTAATTTTATTTGCGTTTTTTACAAATTGTAAACGTAGAATTGTATAATATTTCAATAAAAACATTTAAAATATAAACATAAGTAGGTTGTCTCTTAAACTTTCTCAGTAAAATTTAATTTCGAGCAAAAGATAAAGTTTCGTTCATTTTAATTTTTAAACAATTACTTCAAAATTATGAGAAACAAAACAAACACGCTAAAACAATTTGTCGTGTACGATAGGCGGCCTATAACATTGTTATATGCAACGCATTGTACCAGTTAATATTTTTAAAATAAAGCTTTAAATGGGTCGAGCCATCAGCACGCGAAGGTAATTAAAATTAAAAACAGCTACTAACAGGATGAACACGGACTCAAGGTGAACTAATACTTCAAGTTACTTTTTAAAAATGGCGCAATGCTTTTAAAATTCTACTAGTTCTCTCAACAAAGTCATTTGGCGAAAAATATTCTTATGAAAAGATGAGTGAAATGTTTCTTTACATTCGGAACTCATTTAATTAGTTACTAAGGAAAAGGGATTGGCGTGTTCCATTAATTATGAGTTTAATACAAAAATGGCACGGAAAAATGATTACCCCATAAGAACGTTTAGCAGATTGTAAAATATTGTTTTGTTTTGAGATGAGTTGATTAATTTTAATCTAAAATTTCAACGTATACGTAAAAATACACTACGAGTTAAACATTGTGATATTTATATATATTCATACTCTTAAAAATCTAACTGATTGTTTTAATTTTTATATGATAGCTCGTATCTACGGCTAATTCATTTGTCATTAATACCTACAGATACCTAATATAAATTAACATAACAGAATATAGTGACACCTCTTTTGGTCCAAGCCTAATCCAATTACAATACAATTGGTATTTTTGTTAGCAATTCCACTGAAATGCGGTGTATTAGCATAATAAAGAGCCATATAGCCATTATAGAGATAAAATAATTTATTATGTCTGCTTATCTCAAACAAATTTATTTAATAAGGCTATTTAATAACTGTTAATCACGTAGATTTAGTGACGTGTTCATAATACCCCACAGACATGCGAATGCAGTACATATTTAATATTGTGATAAAATACTTCGGTTTCATGGTGCCTAACATTTAAGCAGCTTAGAACATGTCATATTAATTGTTAAAGATTGTGTAATTGGTAATTAGCGTGTTGCATATTATAACTTACAGAAATATTTGTATTTTAGTTTTTTGGTTTATGTTTAAGTTTTTTATTATGTACGAAGATTCTTGAACTCAGGTAAGTTTAATAAAAGTCAAATTTTGAAGCTACTATGTTTCATTATTATCTATGAATTTGCGAACTACCGAGCTACCAGATACATTATTTGGATATTATATCGCTCAATGTAATTTAACGCGTTTTTGTTCCTTATTAATTGAACATGTTCATCTCAAAATATATTAAGCTACTTCACATTAAGATAATGGCACGTTTGTACTGAAGTAGAAATATTATAACATTTTGTATCATCACCGTCTTCACCCACTTGACATTGTATTTTAAACCCTTTAATTCATCAATTCTCTACTATATTTTTTGAATCGTCTATTTTTCTCGAGGGTAGACAATAGGCATCCAGTGCAGCATTTGCTGCTTGCCCTACTTCTGACTTTATCTTTCAATTGTTTTAACTTAAGCGCAAATTCTCCAGATCTTTGATATCAAATTACACTTTCACAACTGCCTGCTTCTACCAATTATCTACGATATTTAATATGTCGTCTGACCTTTTGGGCTGACGTAGGTAGAATGTTGCATTTATTTATCAGACCAGTTCTACATTTGACATTACATTACATACATTAGATTTTGCTATTTTTAACTTAAATTGAAGCACATATTCCTTACAACTTAATAATTGTATTACTGACTGACACTGACTAACTGACAGCCTCCGTGGCGTAGTTGGTTAAACGCCAGCTGTGAAACGAGAGGCCGCAGGTTGGATCCTCGCATCGAGACAAATGTTTGTGTAAACCAAAAGCTTTTGTTTCGAGTCTGGGTGTTTGTGGGACCGAAAAGTCTCTCGTAGCTTCTGATACACACGACACAAGACTTGATGTTAGTGTGGGGTCAGGACTATGTATGTGACTGTTGGGTGAATTTATTTATTACTCCATATAACAAAGGATCAAGACTGTTCGTACTACTCTTGGCAGGCTCACGCGGTTGCTTATCCGTACACGTCGCGAGACTTGTCACTTGTCGCACGCGACGTTGGCTCTGCTATTGCGATACTGAAACCCTATAGGGGTTTTCCTGTTCTTTATGCGAAATGTCTCCGTCAGCTAATTGGAAGAAATTATATTAATTCACACGATTCGGAATTTGTCACACATGTCGAAGGAATTTATATTAGTGCGTGTTGATATCATATCATGGTTCAACTTCTCTTTTCAGTTAAGATCTGTATGTTAAGGTAATGTTTCCAAGCATATTTCGGATAATTAAGGGCATTGTGGAATTATTCATTAATGTTAAGAATATTCAATGGGTGAAGACTTATGTAAAAACTTCAGACAAAATTACTACATTTAATAGCCTACAAATCAAACCCATTATTTAAAATAAACTTTTAACTATTGCTGAATCTATGAATTAACATGCGTTAATATACAAAGTGTACTAAACTAGGATTATGTATATATTTATTTTTCATAAAATGGGAACTCATTTTCCGAGAGTAGCATCTCATTTCCATTACATTATTTTATTGGCTCCATGTATCCATAAATACCAGTAGACAACTACAATACGCGGCGACAACAAAATATTCCGTCAAGCAATACAATTTTATATCACTATAAATCGGCTGTTCTTATTCCAACAAAGAGCTTCAAGGCATCTACTGCGAGGCGTTTGGCTCATATCAGTTGCAATAAAAATGTTTTATGTTAGTGGCTAATAAATGACATCAGCAAATTCCGTAAGACAATATGAGAGTCGGTCTTTGCATCCATTCCTCCGTTGTGTCTCTCCCCTAGCAATCATTGTTCCGGCTAAGAATGGGGGCGCCGAGTCGTCTTTCCTTATTCGGCCACTGATTTATTACTGCAGGATATGTCGAATCTCAAAGATGTATTGATCACATTTATATAAAATATAGTACTAGATTATGACTGAAAAAATTGTCCAGAAGGATTAGGTGCTATGAAATGTTGTAAAGAGGATTGTTATTAATTATGCAATAATTAGCTCACATTACTATAAATATTATCAGCATTGTGGGCTAAAATAAATCGAAATAATTTGTTAATATTATTTATAATTTTTGAAGGAAAGGAGTGTCGGATTATTTTGTCACTTGTTATATAGGAGATTTAGCTGATTAACACTGTTAGCAACATTGCGAATTACTAATATCTTTCTAAACATATTAGATGTAAGTTTGTCGTGAATATCTCTTTCGAAGATGCGAAAATGCGAAGTAATGCGAAGTCAATTATAATTAATTACAAAACATAATCTTAAGATAACTTTTCTTCGGCGGATAAGAATCTTCGCAATTCATTTGCCACTTCCACGTCGAATTCATCCTTAACATTCCTCCAGCTAATATTCCCCTGTTTTTGCTAAGTCCCGCCACTGTTTATATAGTAAATGCGTACATAATTGGTTTCAGTATCGGCTATACCACAATAAAACTTTATGTCGCTCTGAAACGAAATTAAATTATACGTTGTTAATACTCGCGTGCTTTGAAACATCCCATATTTCGATTAAAAATATTGTACAAGGGGAAATTCGCCGTTTAGCACCATGCGAAATGGCCAATAGTGATATGAATACGGGTCGACACGTCAGAAAATTTAGTTCGCGTTTTATGTTTTAGTTAAAAGCTTAGTTCTATTTTGTTCGTTTTAAATTGTTTCTTTGTTTACTTTTTATAAAGAAAAAGTTTTAAAAGAATCAAAGTTTATTTTCACGTTATTGTTAACCTACTCGTATTTTATTATACTTCATTATGTTAGCTTCATATAAGGTCCTGCTCCCTTATATGAAGCTAACATAAAATAAATATTTTGAGTTTGAGTATCGTTGGAGTTAATCCGTTACTAGAAACTCACCAATATGTAGTATCAAAATTACTTATGACTAAGGCACTCCGAAAAAATCTCATTTAACAAAACCAGAGCTCTCCAAATTTTAAAACAAAACAAAACAAACATTTCATATTTAAATCGAATTGTGATATCATAACAGCAACGCAGCATCCATACTTCAACCGATCCCTTTTTCAAAATGTATTGTCTCTTCCCATCCTTTATATTGGTTACACATTCGCAAGTTATTGTTCTAAGCCCACATGTCATTACTCAAAGTGTCGTGAGTTACGAATGCCAGCACTTACCATAAATGGGGTGGACGAAAACGTTTTTAGTAGATTATCAATCTTCACTTCCATCGAAACATGATGCATCGCTTTGATACATATTCAATGCGAAAATCAAAGCACACAGTTTAGTAGAATTTAAATTTATTTGTTCCTATAATTGTAGTCGTATTGAAGAGTGAATAGTGCGGTAACGTGATCGCCTGATGACCAAAAGACTCTCTAGTGGAGACCACATATCTTTAGATAAAGGGTATGACATTCCCGCACTGGACTATCGTGATGGACTATATGGCCTAACTCCTCTCAATCGTTCTCTGGAGTTGAGAGGCTCGTTCCCTGCAGCGGGACGTATGTACGTATATATATGGGCTGATACAGACAGTAAGGCCCACCATCATGTGTTACGGAGAATACTGTAAAGATTGGAAAAAGTCGCTAGATGCAGGCTTTTAAAAGAAGTCTGTGTTGAGCAATGGTGATTCAGACGCTAATTACGAATTATAATTAAACATACATGCATTCTACGCTTTTTTTCTCAAAAGAGATAGGCAGAGGTGCAACCGTGGGTGTTCACTTTTCACCGAGTATTTTCCGTCCCACGATGTGATGCGGGGGGATCACTGTCGGCACTCTGAGCTGATAATTAATAGTAAAATCCAATATCACTTTGCCTGACCCGGGATTTAAACTCGAGACCTCAGCTTTGTAATCATACCGATATACAACTGCGTCATCCAGACGATCGATCAATGTAATAGTTGTGTTTGTAAAATACAATATGAGTCATTTACAATTTTTGGAAGGGGTAGAGCCACTCTATTGTCACACTTGATCTTGGCGAGCCTATCGCTATATCGGGCACAAATTCCTGAGTCTTTTCAAAAATTATCAGTCAAAGGTATGTTCTACCAGATTTTTAAAATTCCACTTTTAAAATATCTATACCTATTATGTTTCCTGTACTCCAAAACGAAATCGTTTTATAGAAAAACAACGGATTTAACAATAAAATATAGTGCAATCTAAAACGCCTGCGTAAATAAATGTCAATATCGTCTAAATAACGAAAAACAACTAGATTGGGCGTGGGCGTAATTTAATAACCCGATGCATGACGGTTTTCATCCCGGAAAAATTACAAATCCCTCGGGATAAATATTATTTCGCTGGCGGAACCGGCGGTGATAAAAGTTTGTATGCGGGTTAAATGATTGTGCTAACTGCCATAGAATATAATACAACAATAATAACAGCAAATAATACATGTGCTTTTTATGTAACACAATAATAAATAATTAAAGAACATGCATACATCAACTCACGCCTTTTACATTGAAGGGGTAGGCAGAGAGAGAGATCCACATTTCGCCTTGTATGTTCCGTCCCACGACGTGAAAGGACATGTTGGGCCGTAACGTCTTATGTCTCAGGATGGGAAGCGCAGTTGAATGCCAACTGCTTTGTAATTTGTTGTGTTGGTTGGCTTTGCTAGTGTCCATGAGCGGTTGTCTCGCTTACCATCAGGCAAATTGGCATTATGGTCTCACAGATATTGCATTTTTCTCTTGTTTCTGTAATACTAGTAGTATTACTATTTATTTATT